>CM036588.1:76480269-77818186 GCA_020745705.1 Hemiprocne comata | reverse complement strand
TGTCGCTGCATGCAGCTGCCACATCAGAGAGGTCTGGAGCTCCCTTGTATTATAAGCAACAGCAACATACTGTTCATTCCTTGTACTAAATAAAGCATGTGCCAATGATACTGTCTTATCTATAGGGCCTTTTGCAAGCAAAACCCAAAGACTTGTAATGCTGTGACTGCTGAGGTTGCAGTATAGTTCAGTCACGCTTCATTCTCATTTGTGTGACTTGACTTCAAGGAAACTCAGCACAGTTAATAAGCACTTACACTGGAAAAAAGGACTAGAGAAAGGTTCATTATATTAATCAATAGAATTAATTAAATTTTCCTTAAGTCTAACAGAAACACACTGACTGCAAAACAAGCAAAAAAAAACCCCACAAACAAACAAAAGAAAAAACAACCCACAATAAAAGAGGAATCGTAAGGGATACACAGAAGCAAAATATTGGGCAAATATTTGCCTTGTGTCTTTCCCTGAAGGCAGTAAGTGCCTTGAGTTTGAGCCCAAGTCTCTCCCTGAGATGAAGGTCAGCATGCCCCAACTCTCCACTTAGAGTCTTGGGAGGTGGTTGGCCTCCCTCACACTGTTAGACCTGTTCAGCTGCAAGGGAAACAGCAGAAGTCATCGGGGAAGGACAAGCACCAAGAAGAAATCCTCACCCAGAGCATCATTAGGGTGTCCTACTGGAAGGATGCCTTGACAGGGTAGATCTGGACTCTGATGCTGGCCCTTTTATACATTTTGTTGTATTAGAAATAATAGAATCACAGAATGGTTTGGGTTGGAATAGTGAAACGGGAATATATTGCAGAAACCAACACCTGAAATCCTCCTTTCACCTAAATTCCAATTTTTATTGTAAACATTGACACTTTTTTCTCTACTTTTCATCTAAAGTTTTAATTCCTATATTCCTAAATATCTGAAAGCCTAATCTTTGTCCTAGTGTTTAGACTACTTAATTTTAGTCAAAATACAATGAATGCACATACAAGAAGATACATATAAATTCATATCAGATATACTCTTACATGAATTATTAACAAAGTGCTCTTTTTTTCTTATTATTTGATTTCATGTTGCTGGCAATCTCAGCAGCTAAAGGTTAGGATCATTATTTATACGGCTGATATTTCAAATTTGCCTTCAAGTCTGATTTGCTTGGGAAAAGTAGATTGTACATATGGAAAGCAATAGCTAGTCTTAGTCACTGATTTACTATTTCTCTCTTTTGAAGTTTTCACTAAAATTAACTTGGTATTACAGTTAGCTCATCCTACACAGCTACTGCCTTCTCTAAGACTGCTTATGCATACAATAAGATTTTTTAAAAGTCTAACTTGTTGAAATACTGAGGGTGTAGATTTTTTGCTGAACTGACAAAAAGGAATCTGTACTTACATTTTAAATTTCTCTGGCAATGTTGCATCATGTAATAAGAAAAAAAAAATGTTTCAAATCCAGATACACATTCTTGCAGTATTATTACTAGTAGGCTTCATACTTGAAAGAAACAATTGTTTCTGTAGATAAGAATTGCTCATTTAGCATTCCCCTGTCAGCTCAGAGCTTTCAGAATACAAGTCCAGTTATTCTAGGGTTCTCATATTATTATAACTAAATTCAAAGGTTGAATTTTACCATGACAATAGCTTGTTCACAAAATTATTATTTGTTCCATTGACTTAATTACTTTTAAATATCCTAAAATTTTAATCAAAGGAAGATCATTCCTACTAAAAATGCTTTACTTTATGTGGGTTTTTTTTTATAACAAGTACCCATAAGTTTCCAATACATGTCCTCCAGTACAAGTATACACCACTTTCGTTTCTTCAACCTTTCATGGTATATTTGAAATGTTACTTTCGCTGTAGCAGAGTAGTAACAAGTTCTCCTTCGTCCTAGTTGCTAGTATAGGGCTGTTGAAGAAAAATGCAGAAGCAGAAGGTAGTCATTGTGATTGCTTGCTAATAAAAGTGGATTCCTACTTGACCTGTGCAACCAGAGAACGTTAGTACATTGTTTCAAATGTAGCATGTTATATTGTAAAACACCTATCACGTGTCAATATGAACTTCTTTAAATATTGAATTGATATACAGCATATGCATTTCTTTAGGTAAGCAGGGTTTCAGAGGGCTGACTATCAGTATATAGAAGGTTGGTTAAAGCATTTTTTCTTTCTTTTGCTGTCTTACCTGATTAGGTTTTCTTAAAGCAGGTCCAGCTTTACATAAAGTTCAGGGTGAAAAGTGCAGTTTGCAGAGTGTATTTAAAATCATACTCTATTCCTTTAATGATGTTTTTGTAATTGTATCTGGAAGGAATCTTTGAATCCTCCCTTCTAAGTCTAATCAACTGCTAATTACTCCGAGCCTACAAAAAGAACAATAACAAAGTATTTGTCATTTTATGTCCCCAGCATGATATATAGCAGTTATTGGTTTTGGTGCAGTGAACACTTTTAAAAGCTGATTTATGCAGTGTTTAATGCATCATTCTAAACTGCTTTTTGAATGTCAATTAGATAGGATCTGAAAATATAATAGCAATAGCTAACTACAGGAGTGGATTTATCTTACGTCAACGTGTTGACATCGTACACATGTATAAGAGAGAAGAGAAAGAAAGTAAAAAGGAAGTGTGATTCACAATTACATACTGGATTTTAGTAACAAATAAGGGTAAACTGGAAAGCTGCACCACCACGGAGAGGCTTTAGTAATTTCTGCACTCATGAAAACTGTCAAGAAATGTGCCATTTATCTTTTTTAACAGAAGTTGATCCCTGCTACTTTAAAGAGAAAGCTAGGATTGGTTCTGAATTGAAAAATGGAATGAAAAGCAAAGGATTAGATAAATTTTGAACATTGGAAAAGGATTGAAAGCTGGACAACATATGTGTAGATTTCATTTGTAGTCCATTTTAACCTCACACTTCTTGAATTCCATGCAACACAGAGACAAGCTGCTACTTACAGCAGAGTTCATTTTATTATATGTACCCTGATGAGGTCTGCAACAAGACTCAGCTAAGCTGTCTGAGGGAAGAAGGCCTTTCTGAGATTAAGGCTCCCTTTGTAAGGCGTTCTTGCTCTTTTTCCTCTGTATTTAAATCAGGGAGATGGCCTTTTGCTAGTGCCAATCGCTGCACTGCACATAGTTCTTTTGGTAGGCAGAGCACAGGCTCCTACAGGTAGGAATGTGGGCATAAATTTAGAAAGTACCCTGTAAATTGTCAGAAACTCTCTCCACTAGCTGAATTTTCAAAATTGCCTTAAGGTATATCCCCATATAGAGTAAGTCACAATTTTTAAGGGCGGAGAATTTCATTTGAATCAAATGCAAGTTTGATTTACTTATTCAAAGTACGTATTCTTGATCTTTATAAGTATTTTCTAGTATAGCTGAAATTAAAAACCAAAACACCTCACAGCAGTTTGAGAGTGAAGAATACCTACAGGGATATATAGAGAATTAAGAAACATTAGAGGTTTTGCAGATAGAAGGAAGAAAGTGTATTTTCCTAATTAATAATACCTACTCCAAAGACTCTCACAGTAACCTAACGTTTAATTCTCTATTCTGGTTTCTCTTAAAAGTTTAGGGAACAGAACAAATCTCACAGGTACACTATATCTAACATCACAAATTTATTGTTGAACTAGATTCTGAACTCAGTATCTGTCCTTAAAACCAGGTTTAGACTTGGTTTATGCTTAATCAAAACAATGTCATCTTTGGGATGGCAATTATTGCTTCCATCTTGCTGGGTGATGGATAAAGCACATTAAAATCACCAAAACTTTATAGCTATTTCTGGCAATTCTCATCATAATTTCTTATGACTATGTGGTACCTGTCAGTTTTAGGATGTGCATATATTTTAGGATTTCAAACCATCAATACTAAGCCTACGAACACTGATTTTTATTTTTTTTTATTGATGATCTGATGACTAATCAGATGAGTTTGGATCTTCTGATAAAATGTATTGTTGTGAGTATCTCAGAGTTGAGAAGACTGTGAGAATGTCAACCAAATACAGATGTAATCAAATCTGAAGGTCATAAATGCCTGATGATATGACAGTGTCTGAAACATTTGTCTAGTGTGTAAAAATATGAGGCCATTCTGACTATGGAGTACATTAAAATCAAACTGTAGATTGTGCTTTTCTCTAAGTAATTGCCTTTTGATTATCTTATCTCAGAAATGAAATATTGCAGCAGGGCAGAAAACTAAAATGTTTTCTGAGAAAAAACTAACTAATGGAAGCAACCTGTAAGGGAAAATGATGAGTTCCCATGCAAGGAGACACAAAAATCTAGCACTGTAGAGAAGATGTAAAAGTTGATAACGTGATAACTATATGTAGTGGATGATGTTCAAACTCGAAGTAGCCACCTTCAGACTGGCTGCATCCTGGAGACAGATGTGTGGCTGCAAAGAGGATGCTACTCAGGGGGCTTCAGTTTTTCTCTGAGATTAAGTTCTATGAGCAGCGGTGCTGGAATAAGAAATAGAAAAGAATATATTTATAAAGCTTCTGAAAAGGGTTTTGCAGGTAAAGAATTGACAGAACTGAGGAACAAAAGCCAAAAGGTAATGATAAGCAACAGAAACCTGCACAAAACCACAAAAAATGGGAAAGGAAAATGTAGTAAGAAGAGGGTCATATGAGGAACATGAAGGATGATAATAGATCAGTCTACTGAAAATCTGAGGTGCTTAGAAATATACTAATGCAGAAAATGCAGGAATAAAGAACAAGAGCTGGAAATCTCACTACAAGATAAAAATGTCATTTAATTGGTATGAGAGACATAACAATTATCCCTCTTAGTTCATATGGCATAAATATTACAATAAAAGGTTACATTCTTCCAAGGACAGCAGAATAAGGGAAAGATTATTTGTCTGGTACATCCCAAATGCTTGCTTTTGACTTCAGACTTGGATTACTAGGAGACAATAGACTCAGTACAGATCGGGTGGATGAGACTTTTTGTATTTTTCATGAGTATGTGACAGAATTACCAAGTGGCAATTGGGGATTTTGACTGTGGAAAGAAAGTACTGCAGGGATTTGATATCCAGCATTTTCTAAGGATGTGGCCATCAGAAGATTTGGGTACAAAACTTCAAGAAAGGATTTAGAGGCAGACATTTCTCTGGACTGATTCCAGCCAACAGAAAGATATTCACTGATGCTGTGAAAGCTGAAGACAACTTGGATGAGAATGACACTGAACTAACAGAGTTCACAGCTTTTCAGAAGAGAGTCCAGGGAGCAGAACAGCAAAACAAAAAAAAGGAGGCAAATTCAGCAACACGGAGATTTGAGCAATAAGCTTAAGGGGAAAGGAGTTAAGCAGAACAGGCAGTTCCTTTAAGAAGCAATTTCAAAAGTAGTGTCTCTGATTTTTCTGTTCTTAAGGAAATATAAAAACAGACAAATTTGGCTAAATCACAGGCTGTTGAATGACTCTCCAATAAACAGAAAAACTAAGGAAAGGGAAAACTAGGTTGGCTGATGATGAACAAACTGTAGGAACAAAGCAAAAACCACAGAGGTACAGTACACAGAGCTACACTAGAGGGAAACCAAAGCCTCTGTCTCTCTAAGAAAAAAGAGCCAGTAAGTACTTTTGTAGTAAGATTAACAAGTCATAGCTGATATTAAAAAGTAGATGAATCTAGGAAGGGAAAAAAGTTTAATATTGTCACAAAAATATTGACTGTTTAACACATTGGATCTCATTAACAAAGGTCAGCGTAGAAAAGAAAACAAAAGCGTTTTAGAATATTAAACTAGTAGCATTTGATATCTTATCAATGCTTATAAATTAGCCAACCATAAGGTATTTAGGAACCAGTTGATGAAAAGTTGACATTATAAACTCATAGCTTTGAGAACTTGTAGAAGACAGAATGTTCTTTTCCTTTATCACTCATACATGAATGTGTGTTAATATGTAGCTGCAGTGGATTGTATTCTTCCAAAACCTGTATTCTATTTATCTAGTATTGTGTGGGAAAGAGTAATCTCAAATACTGAGATGGTTTATTTTTGGGAGAGCTGCAACATCACTTATCTCTTTTGGTACCAGAGGTACCTGCTACCATTTAGGACTTGTCTAAAAGAATATAGCACCAAACTAAGGTGGCCTTTAATATATTTCACAGACAGACCACTCAATCTCTGGTTTTTGTGAGCCAGATTCACATCCCATTCTCCAGAGGTGAGATGCAAGTAAGTCTGCATTGGATCATGTAATTGACTTGTTGTTGATGCAGGCAAAGTCCAGACATGCCAAAATCTGAAAAACCTTCCCCCCACTTTTCTTTTTTCTATCATCTGCTCTCTAAAGTCATTACTCTAATATCTTTATATCTTCGATGACATAAAGTATAAGACAGAATAAATTGAGCTAACTATTGGTCACAGTAGAAAATGTTTTCACCATCTGAAAGATAACTTTTGTCGGGATGACTCATTGGAGGTTATTTTTTTATATTTTTTTTTTAATTTTACCTTAACTTTAAGATCGTAATTCTCAGAAAAAAACAGGATCCAAACAAAAAATTGAATGCCTTTTCAATGTCTTTGCCAGTTGAATACGCATTAACAAACAGCTTCTAGTTGCTTATCAAGCCCACATCAAGCACTAATGATCACAGTGGCATGTGAAAGACAGATTGTTTTGTGCTGTGCTTGGAAGGAATAAAATTTTAAAAATGGGCCAGAAAGTAAGATAAATCCCACAAGAACATATCTGACTCTCCTGTTCACCCTGTTCACTTGTTACAACTTATTTAATTTGGTATATACAAATGAGATTCAAATTATATTACCTATAAGCCTAAAGCAATAAGCATTTATTTTAATTTGTAAAAGGGTAACCATATTTTGCTGTCTGTTTATTTTTCCGTTATCTATTTTTTTGGCAAATATTGACTAAAAAAGATTCTGTCTACTTCCATTCTTCTTCCGAAGATGTTCTGAGACATTGTTCTCTTCTGACAGAAATACAGATAAAGGAGTATTAATCTTACAATCTTTTCTTCTAAATCCAGTGCATGGTTAAAACCTAGTCGAGTTCTCAGAGCATACGTTTCAGTTTTCTAGTTTCATCTGTAAAATTAGCCATTTATTTCTTTGGCAATTTAGCTACAATTACACAAAGAAAGTCTCTTTTGCGACTGTCAGTGTTACAGATTTATATTCCCACATAAGTGATTTGGGTATGTTTTACTTTCTTTTTGGAATAAAAAGCAATAAAATAGTTATTATCAAGGATTCACTAATTGTGAAGCAAACTGCATTTTTCTTTCAGTGGAAGAGTAGAGCCAATAGTGCATTGCAGAGATTGTTGTAGGTTCTTGGTTTATAATAAGACCATGAACAGCAATAGGTGATCTCTATGATTAGTGCTCTCCATTCAGAGCAAGAATATGATGGTTGTCATAATATTTGAAATATACTTTTGTAACAGGAAAACTATTTATATGTTCAGCATGATCCTAATACACCAGGTGCCATAAAGTTGCAGTACACTTGAATCATCCAAAAGGGAAATACAGTGTAGAAAACAAGAAGAAAGCTTAAAAAACGTTCTAAGAAAGAGAAGAGAAGAGCACAAGCCTCATGTTCTTAAGCAATTTATTAAGCAGTATAATTCTGTGATATACTTGATTCAGGCACTCCTAATTTGAGTGAATTTGTTGCTGTGAATTTTGTATCACAGTGTACCAACAGAAGGGCAGAATAATACTTGCAGCTTCCAGCACATGAATAAACCTGTAGAAGCAATTGAATGGTTCATGGAATTCAACCAGCCACCATACTGCTCGTATAACCTGGGCTGTCTTAAGTTATCCTACTCCTCTCATTCTTAAAACACCAGTATTCCTACTATTAAAGAGCTTTCCTTACCCAAGTGCACATAATGCTGAAATAGCAGTAAGAGAAAGGAGAGATTTTTTCTTCTTAGCAAGGTCATCACTACTAGATAGAAATAAATACTCAATCAATTTTTATTCCTTGAAGATACTGGCATTATGCCTAAGATGCCTGATATTACTTTGATCAGTAATTTTTTGTCCTAATCATCAAAGAAATGGAAATCCAAACTGTTTTTCAGTCTTCTGGTCTTTGTGAAGTTGCATAAATGTTATTGCAACATCTGTTTGAAAACTAGTTACCTTTCCTCCCCAAACCATAGGAAAACTTTTACCATATTGGTCTTCAAACAAAACACAGATAGATTATCCGACTGCAATTAGAGAGGAAAAAAAAAAAAGTCCAAAGTCTCAGCAATCTCCAATTGAATCTGAGTGTGAGACTGTAAATTCTATCAAATTCTACACTCTGAGGGTTTTATTTTCTAGTATATTTGTTTTCTGGATGCACTGAATTTGTAGGTGTTGTGAAATCTGTTAGAAGTGTGAAAATTTCACAGCTTAGAATGGCACCAAACCAAGGAATTCTGCCTAAGGCAGAAACCATAAATTAAGGGGTCAAATAATAATAGCGTTGGCCTATGTGTAACTCTCTAACCAGAAAAAGTAGTCTGTATTTCATTTGAAATCACACTTAAAACAGCTTGGAGAAGACTAAAAAGAGCAGTTTTGTATTTTTAAATGTCATTGGAGATACATAGTCTATTATTAGAACATATACTTACTATTAAAAAATTCCCAAACTGAAAAATCAAATTAAACAAAAAAACCCTAACAAAACTCTGCACCCTGCACTAGAGAATCTACATACCCACACATTTTACTGAGGGCTCAAAAATCCCCAATATTATAAGGTCTAGAATACCATTGGTTGTGTGTTCAGACTAGTATCCATCTCATCAGCTCCTGTTTTCATAGCTTTCCTTTCTGCTGTCTTAAAGAACACCATGCATGTGGTGTTTATAAACCACAGCACTGATCAGTAATTTGAAGGTAAAGGACGGACCTCCCCAGTATGTTTAATCTTTGGCCAAAGCTTGGAACATCTCAAAAACGATCTTACAAAACCATGCCCTACCCTAGAAATCACATAGTATTATACCTCTGTGCAAACCTTGAACAATGTTTCAGAGTCAGGAGACTATGGACACTGAATCAAATTTCTGTGTACTCTCCCTGGGGCCAGTGACACATCAACAGCTGCTTGTTTCCCTTCTGCTGCTGCAAAAAAAAAAAAATTAAAAAAAAGTAAAAAAAAAGAATGGACGAGTTTGAATTCTTGTGACTCAGCTCAGGCGAGACAGTGGGGTGGATGACTGGGTTTACAGATTTTAGACCAGGTGCATTGTTGTCAGCTAAGCAGAATGGATAGTGCTGATTCTTAATTACTGTGTACCCGCATAAGTCACGGATCACATAGTACGAAGAGGAAGAAAGATTTGCAAGGTAAGTCATTCTGTTTAAAATTGTGTATCTATAATATAGCAACATTGTCTTGCGACTAGGAAGGTTTTAAAATACACTAGATTTGTGCTTCCTTGTGAAAACTGTCTTTTAGCTACTGCAGCATCTTATTTTTATATGATTTTCTACAATGTGGTTGCATTTCTAGAAGGTATTAAGTCACCAATCCAGGTAAAGACTAATGCACTAAAAATTTCCACTGGTGATGATAATGAAGTTCATTGGTATCTCCTGTTTCTTCTTTGGGGAGTGAAAGAGTGGGAGATGTCACAAACCTAGTTATACTCCTCCAATTCTCAAGGGCCACCTCCAGTTTTAATAATTTATAACAACGTAAAGAGTAGCCTGTTAGAGTCAAAGTGCTTTCCTTTCCATGCTTGTCTTTGTCCTTTGAACATTTACCTGCTGGGAGCTGTCAGAAGGGGCTCTTGTTCCCTGAGACTCTCCTGTAACCATGACCTTTCTGCATGGAGAGCCCAAATTGAGTGTAGTAACTCTAAAATACTCCAACAGAGCAAATAATACAATAGATAGCCTTCTGCTGATATTTATCATACCTCAAATGCCTGGGTCACATTAAAAGGATGCTGCATACAATACATTTCTTAAATATGCTATGTCATATTACAAATATATCAGTGTAAACATTTAAAAAATTAGTATCTTTGGTAAGGCCTATCTAAAGCCTGTTGAACAAGATGGCTTCAAAGTTTTAAAATAAGAAGTTCAATGGGCTTTAGATCAGGTTATGAATTTCACCCTGCTTTCCACTATCAACTAACATTGGGTCTTCCTGACAGGTCTATTCACCAGTGTTTTGTAAATGTTTGTGATACCACTAGAGGTGTTTCTGAGCTGACTATGTCACTCTTAATGTCATTTAGAATCTAATAATGTTTATAGGTTTTGAAAGAAAGGCTTTTTTTTTTTTAAGTAATTAAAAAAATTTAGAAGGCAAGAGGATAGTTTATCTCAACATCATACAGATTGGTTTGCTCAAAATTTTCCTAGGTGTGCCATAATTTATGTCTTTGATATTTATGTTGTTTTAAAAGATACATAATCTTAAGGGTGAAAAAAAAACTTAATAGTATAAATCTGAATATTGAGTTCAAGACCTGAGCAGTCCTAAATACAGAACCTGCAAAGCTATAACTCAGTTTAAACTGATTCGAGCCCTAGGTCTATGCAACTTACGGAGAAAAAGACAGTTTCTCTGGGTCTGAATAATTAGTGAATTAAAGTTCAAGAGAATCTCTTAAATTAGCAGCCAGTGTAGCTTCTGAACTGTTGTATCTGTGTGTTCACAATAGGATTTGCCCCATAATATTCAGGAAACAGCATTCGTAACTTGCTTTAGTTTTGAAATGATCTCACAAGTACATGATTTCACACAGCCTGTATTTCAGCAGCCTTGTCTCAAGGTGACATAGGCACAGATAGCAGAAGCAGTGCTCCCACCTGAAAGAAATGTTTCTATCTCACCATACAAAAATGGAAGAACTCACTGTTACTTAGCTGCTATGTGAACACTTACAAGTAGTAAAAAAATATGAAATGCTGCAAAAGTTTTGAGTCTGCATAACCTTAAGTGGCATGTACAGATGTGTTGTAAGCTACATTTCCAACTTGTTTCTTTCACTTCATTAATATCAATGCTCATCCAAGTTCCAGTGTTCATATGAGCATCCTGCACATATTACAGACAACACATGCCCCTTTTCCCTTTGAGAAACCTCATGCAACATATGATAGATAGGAAAGCAATTTATTGCAGAATTAATAATCTTTGGGTATCTTAAAGTTTAACCTTCCACATCTTTTAAAACATAGCTGTATCTCAAAGGTATTTGCATACCCATGTTTTTCTTTTACAATCACAACAAAAGCTAAAAACTCAGCTAAGCAAACTCAGTAATGGACATCCTTCCACCTTCTCTTGAAGAAGTAGCATCCTCACCAATGGAAAGGCTGACTAGAGGGTGAGCTGAAACCTGGAAGTCAGACATTTTTCTCAGCCTCATGTACAGAGCCTGCACAGAGCAGCCCCAAATTCCATCCCTGACACTTAAGATTGTACCTGGGTTATATCTGAGCATGGTCAGCAATGTACTGCTTGAATCAGCTGTGTGCTCCTGCAGCAATGAAGGCTAACTACAGACCAGACTCTCTTGCCAAGTTTTTGGCAGTCATTGAAGTGACTGTTTCCTTAACATTGGTACTTATGAGACTTCATCTGGAAAAACATGTCCCCCCAATACATGAAAGACATTGACATGGTAGAGCAAGTCCAGAAGATGGACACCAGAATGATAAAGGGGGTGGAGCACAAGAGGTGTATAAAAAGGCTGATAGTAGGAAAGGTGGAGCCAGGTTCCTCTGAAAGGTGCAAGACGAAAAGGACATGAGTTATAATGACTGATATTCCAGTGAAGTATTGGAGAAAACATTTATTTGATCCTTTCAAAGTAAGGGTGGTCAAACATTGCACAAGTTGCCCAGAGAGGCTGGGGAATGATTCTTCTTTGGAGAGATTCAAAACTTGACTGCATCTTACCCTTAGTAACCTGATCAAAACTCAAAGTAAGATCTAATTTTAAAGGTGACCCTGTTTTGAGCGGGGAATTGAACAAGATGACCTTCATTTGTTCTTTCAAACCTAAGTTATTCTATGATTCTGACATAAAACTGCATACTTCCCAGCTTTATAATCTTTCTCTACCAGCACTCTCAAATCTTTTTACTCTGTAGATTTATGGAAGAGGACCTCTTGGTTTCCTACCACAATAACTCATAGCAATCAAAAATTTTGCATCTTACCTCTCAAAAGAAGATTCCCAAATTGCTTTACTACCTACTGATTTATTAAAATATAGACATAATTGAAATTTTCAGTCACCTTCTCTTTTCAATGAAAGTGTCTGCAAGCTATATTTAATTTATTTCCAGAAGAGCTCTTTGATTCCAGACAAGCCAACTATCCAGGCTGCCTTTTTGACCTAATTATATGGTCTAAAATCCAGAGTGCATCTTTTTCTAAAGCACACTCGATGTGATATGGATTTATTATCTGCTCCACATACAGAACAGCAGGAAATCAATGTGCACACAACTTACTTTTCTTCTAATAGATGATAATAAAAAAAAAAAAAAAAGAAAAATCTAAGTACTGACTGTGAATTCATATTTGCGGTTCAAAATGTGGTGTCTGCATTGTGGAAGAGTAATAAAAGGGAACTGAAACTTGTTTGTGAATTTTTAAGGTAAATCATCTGCTAGTATAAATTATTTAAACATTCTCCAAGTCAATAGAGGTATGAAAATTTACAGCGCTACAAACCTGTCCCTTCCAAGTCTCTATTTTCTGCATTTTAGTTAGATTTTGAATCAAAACACTCTAATAATCTCCTTTGGAGCTCAGTCAAAGCTCACTGAGGTCAATGAAAATGTTTCCAGCAAAGGCAAGGGTCTTCTGTTCAGAACTATTGCATTTAAGTTACTTGCTTGCAGTTGTTACCTCAGTTCTGTCAAAATGGCTTTATTTATCTGGGGAGAAAATTCAGGAGCTCTGGAATCTGCAGAGAACTTATTCTAATTGATATTAATGAAAGAAACTAATGTTAAGATTGATTCAAATGCCTTTGCATCCTAAAGAAAGAGATGTCATTTGTAAAGCTTTGATGCTTTCTGGAAACAGTTTCTATGGAAGATACCTCTTTTTTCTCCTTTGTTTATATTATGCCAATATATCTTTCTTTTTTTCTTCGACCCCCCCTTTAAGGTTTACACACACACACCCCCCTTAAAGTTTAGTGTCTTCAAAGAAGTTCTAATGAAGATACCTTTTGATGCCACGCTGTCAGGAAGGTGACATGTTGGCAGCTGAGAGGCAGTTCTAGTGTCTCCCTGCAGTGTCTCAGGGAGGGAGAAAAAGACATTTCTCTTAGAGAAGTCATCATGTTTTCGATATGTATAATGGAAGAAATATCCCATTAAAAATCTGCATGTCCCTTGTCCTGCTGCAGCAAGTTATACCTAAAAGCCGATCTCATTCCTTTATTTTTTTTTAATCAAACTTGAAGAGTTTCCCGGGTAGCTGCAAGGGAAGGAAGGATGGGATTGCACTAGAGAGAGTATTTCAGTTTTTTGGTTTTTTCAAGACCAATTACCCTTTTGATCTTAATATTTTAAAATGTTAAGTAATAAAACTACCACGTGAAATTTTGACAGGATACTACACAGAAGCTTCTTGAGCAAATTCTTATTTTTTACTATAACATAAACATTTTACATTAATTTCACATTAAATAGCTGGGTCATGAAAGAATTAGAATTTATGCTCAATTGATGCTCTGCTGTTGTGTAACTGTTAAGAGAATGATAGGCACGTAAAACAGCATAAAGGGAAAATTACTTTTAATTGTTAAATATTTTTTCTATCTAGTTCTGTATAAATATTTAAACTATTAGCAAACGTTACATAAGTGAATGTATTTTTTAAAACTTAAACAGCATTTAAATTCCCTTTTCTTTTAGAAGAAATCTCATATGGAAGCAACAATTGTGTCCTCTACAATGGCTTTAGATATTAGAATAATTTCAAAGTTTTTTTCTAAAAAAAGTACTCTTTAAGCATAATGAAAAAGAACATTTGAAGCTTTTTTTATTTCAATAGGACTATTCTCAAGGACTAATGTCTGCAGCACTGGGGTCACAGTTTATTAACCCCTGATGTAGGACTGTGAAAGAAGTCTCTTGGCTGCTAGACTTCTTCCTGCTAGTAAAATTTAACTGCAATAGATAACAGGTTTATTATTATTATTATCATCATTATTGTTATTGTTATTGTTATTGCTATTATTGCTATTATTATTATTATTTATTAGCCATTTGTGTTGTCCATGTTTCTGTAGTCTTGCATTACAGTGCTGAATAATGATATGGTTTGTAATGAACATTTTATTCAAGAGATACAATTCTCTTTGTAAGTATGTTATTTCTCTCCTAGCTGTAATATTGATATGTATTTAATTTATAAAATAAATTAATTAACAAAAGTATGAATTTGGGATGTCTGGGACAAAGAAGAAAGTAACAGCTTTTGCTTTTTTGACAATTTACTTCATTACAACTTTTAAAGTAGAGCACAGGCTCTTCAGGTGCGATTTCAGATAGATCTTGTTCATGGAGAATCTTGCAGAGATAATTGATCTAGTCTGTTGTCAGCATTCAGTACTGCCAGTGGAAGAAGAGGTTGAGTTTAACTGACTTGGTCTTTTTGCTAGAGGAGTTAAGATATCCCAAGTTTGTAAAGATTGAGCTATATTTTAATGGTTTTCTTCTTTAGCAGATTAGGACAGATTAAGACAGATCCCCTTTGAAGGGTTTTTAACTCAGTTTCCTCTGCTAGAAAGATGACAAAGATGGGAAGATGATGCTGAGTGACTGGTGTTACAAAGGATAATATTTCTACATATAGAAGTGAACAAATTAAACAAAACCCTCTATTTTCCAGTTGTGGCAAAGTCTGCCTGGTACAGGGGCACAGTAACCAACAGAGTTACGGGTCTGATTTGTACACATTGATCCAGAGAAAGATTTGAATCTGCCTATTGAAACTAATGCCAGCTGTCTGCAGCACCCCTGGGACAAATACGCCAGATGGAGGTTGCCAGAACAGTATAACCATGTCCCTTCCCTGCCAATATGTTCCTTTACACCAGTGGGACTTGGGGAAAGCACTTGAGCTAACTATGTCACAAGGGAACTCCTTGGCTGGGGTTTTCCCCTTCCTTTGTCCAGGACACGTAATGGAAAGAAAAAAAAAAAAAAAGCCAGTGACTATATCTCTGCATCTTCTTGATCATATTGAAGTTTTTATCATAATCAGAACAATGGTGGAATAGTATTGCAAATACTATTGTAGAGCTGAAATAAGTTTCTCCTTTGTTCTTATTCTGAGAGTATTTTTCTTAGCATGTTATCAGTTAATGTAGCTTTTCAATATGATTTCTCTGTGTTGTTTGTGTCAATAAATAAGATTCCATTATAGTCTCAAGACCACAGCCTGTGATTTGATTACTGTTTAAATCCTTTATGTGTGATTTTTCTCAGGACTTAGTTTTCTGAATTCCAGAATTATTGCACTTGAATTGCAATTGATTTCCAGTTCATTAGGCAGTGGATTGTGTAAATTCACTGCTAAATATGACCATTCCCTTCTTTTCACTTGCATGTACAGCATTCATTCCTATTTAAAGGTAGGGGAGCTCTGTGCAGGCTAGAGAGCTAGGGACATCCAGGTCTCTTTATTCTTAACCAGTGATGGGATAGGACTATACTGGTGGTCGTTTGGTCTGATGTAATAGAATCAGCTGTTAACACAGCCAGACCTAAATCAGTGGTTAAAAATGCTTTGTACAAGCTCTGTTCTACTGTGCCCTTTTGGGACCTTGGCTTTCTGCATTTCTAGAAGGGTTTTTCTGAGTTTGCAGCTATTTAGAAAGCACAGATGTTGTTTCTTCTTGTCCCTGTCATGGGTGTATGGGAAGTGGTAATCTAACAGTGAGTTATTATGCTAAAAAATTCTGTTGTCTGCTTCTCAGGTGCACATCACAAAAAGACTAATCTTTTATGGATTTTCCTGTTCATTATCAAAGGCAAAACAGGACTCTGATATTCAGGTCTATAAAAGTGGTTTTTCTCTTCTTTTCTTTCCTTCATTATTACAGTGAGAGATGGATAGCTGCAATGCTTTATAGCTATCAGGAAAGACTTGTTATGTTACCCTGATTGTAAGTCAGTAATTTAAACTCAGTACATTTGCTTTTGAATAGAGAAGTTATCTGGCTTGCAAGTGCCATGAATGAGGTGATGCTCTGTCTGGTAATGCCTCCAAAGCAAGCTTCCATTTCCAAATCACTTAGGCTATCTGTGGTCTGCAGTCCATACTGTGGTGTTCAGTTTTCTTTTCTCACTTACTTTGTAATTATATATATTTACAATTGCATATGCTCTATGTTATCCACTGTTTGAGGCCCTCCATTATCCCAGAAGATCAGGAGCTGACTGTAACAAGTCTGTGCATATGTTCTTGCAGGAGGTTAGAGCAGCAAACAGCAATAAATTTCCAGTGAGCCAGTCCAACACACAAACACTCACCTAGTGAAACAGCCTTCACCTCGTGTTACTGTGAGGAGGGCTCGAATACACAAAGAGCAGGGGCCATTATGAGGAGACTGTGTTCCCACTGCTCCATTCATGGTGAAAACCAAGCAGGGAGCCTACTGTAGGTAGGCAAAGCTGCAAAGCTTCTTGGGAGCCCACAGTTGTCAACTGACCTCAATATAGCAAGGATTGTCCATAGATCACGTATTTATCGTATCATACATAGAATGATTTGGGTTGGAAGGAAGTTTAAAGATACGTAATTCCAACCCCCAGGCATGGGCAGGGACATCTTCCACTAGACCAGGTTGCTCAAAGTCCTGTTTAACCTGGCTTTGAACACTTCCAGGAAGGGGGCATCCACAACCTCCCTGGGCAACCTGTTCCAGTGTCTCACCACCCGCATAGTGAAGAATTTCTTCCTAATGTCTGACCTAAATCTCCCCTCTTCCACTTAAAAACCATTACCCCTCGTCCTATCGCTACATGCCCCTACAAAAAGTCCCTCCTCAGCTTTCCCGTAGGCCCTCTTCAGATACTGGGAGACTTTTACACGGTTTCCCTGGAGCCTTCTCTTCTCCAGGCTGAACAGCCCCAACTCTTTCAGCCTGTCTTCATAGGAGAGGTGCTCTAGCCCTCTGATCATCTTCGGGGCCCTCCTCTGGACTTGTTCCAACAGCTCCATGTCCTTTGTATGTTGAGAGCTCAGAACTGGACACAGTACTCCAGGTGGGGTCTCATGAGAGCAGAGTAGAGGGGAAGAAGCACCTCCCTTGACCTACTGGCCAGGCTTCTTTTGACGCAGCCCACGATATGGTTGGCTTTCTGGGCTGCAAGCACACATTGCCTGCTTATGTCAAGCTTCTCATCAACCAGCATCCCCAAGTCCTTCTCCTCAGGGCTTTTCTTAATCCAGTCGCCACCCCAACATGCATTTGTGCTTGGGATTCCCCTGACCAGGAGCAGAACCTTGCACTTGGCCATATATTTGTATATTTTGTATTTTTTGTTGTGTTTTTTTAATATATTTCTACATACTTTGCCAAATATATTTGTATATTTGCCTGTTCCTATGCTTTTTCTCCTTGGTGTGAAAGACTCTGCTGAAGTTCTGCAGTCTCAAAATACACCCAGCTGCTGTGTCAAGGCAAGAGGCTGCGTAACAAACTCACTCCCTGCTGCAGGCTCCTTTTAACCGATTAGTCATTGCTGCAAGCAGTATTCAGTTGCTCAGCTAGTGTCTCTCGCCATGTCACAAGGAACTTTTCTTCCTTCTTGTAAAGAAAAATAAGCAATCTCAATGTCAAATGCTAAAGTATATTGTAGTGACTTCAGATTTTGCACACTGTTGCGTTTTTTCCTCCCTGCCCTCCTCCTCCCCATGTGGTAAGCTGCTGGTGAACTATCTGGATTGTCTGGCTGTCTGCAGGCTATTTCCTATTGCTTCATTTTCCATTTTGAGAAATATGCAAACTTCCATCTGTTTCTTTAATACAGTCCTTCAGAGATCTATGTATGTAGGAGCTTTTTGTGCTGAAGAAGCAGGATTTTGACTGTGTCATTTTACGAAAATGCATTTTGACATTAGTTTTCTGCAACCACAGATGCATCCTACCTGCATACTGTGTTTTAGGTGCCACTCAGGGTAATCACTAAACTTCTATAGTGTTTGCAATGCAACTGGGCAGCAATGTTAAGTACAAGTGAAAGCAGACCTGATCAAGAGTAAAATCTCAGGTTTCTGTTTTTAGCCAGGGTGTATGTGCTTGCGCTCTACAGCAGATGTTTCTGCCTTTGAGGCAATTTCAATGCTGAGCTATTTTAAAGACAGATTATTCTACATGAACAAGTAAATTCATAATTAATTCTACTTTCAACTTTTCAAGACTATTTTTTCCACTGAGGGAAAATGTGTTACTGCCTAAAATGTACATTCTGAGAGTTTATATAACTCTTGTTTCATCAGATGGTGTTTCAGTGGCAAAGGATAATGCATTCTGACCAGAGATGGCTTTGATTCATACCTAATGCTGAGAGGTAGGATGTGAGTCAGATAACTAAAGGCTGTCATTATATAACTGAAGAGATGCATGTCAGCCAGACCCTATTAGAGCACGTTGCCTAAAAATTCTGTCTCTCTCTGAGACAAGTTATGTTGATGGCACTTTTCTTTCCCCTTTTTGCCCATATAAACTGTGTTTATTATTTAAGCCTGGGAAAAGACTCACTTAGTTTGGAGACCTGGATTATGCAACCTCTCCTCAGAACCATTTGCCAACTTTGCTGCAGTTTCAGAGTACCCGCTCTAAGGCAAGTGAGGGCAGAAATAAGTAATGCCAGCATCTCCTTGCATACACTCGTACATTTTCTGGAAGAATATTTTATGGCTTCTTGTGATGGGGTAAACATGAGTTACTGTGGTGAATTGTGATAACACTTTACAGTTCTGGCCTCCTGGAATGAAGTTGGGGGAAACTGTGGAATTGCAAAAGGTGTTATCGGTGGTTTAGCATGTGTCCTCATGGCAAAATGGGAGAAGTGCTGGTCCAAATTAAACTCTCTAGATTTTAGGCAGTCCTGTTTAGTCATCCAGATAGCACAGGTTCAAACAACAGCAGATTTGGGTGTTCTGGATAGTGTCGCGGCCAATATCAAGTCCTTTCCCCACAGATAGACACAAAGGAAAGGAAAAACTTCATGTGAAAGTGTAGGCTGAGCTGCCTTTTCAACAAAAACTGCTGAGATGCATCAACCCCAGGTGAGCTGAAACGTCTCTACAGCTCTGTGCAGGGCTGTATCCCGGGGGTGGTACAGCTGCACCAGAGTGGCACAGGGAGATATAGGGCCAGCCACCATCAGCATCCTGCCCTACTGACTCAACTACAACTTCTCCAAAGGTGTAGGTCTTTCCTAGTTCAGGTACCTGACTGGAGCTGCACAACACTGCACAAACATACCTTTGATGTGAGACACTGTTCACATCCTTATGTGAACACTCTCATTGCTTTGACTTTGCCTTTTTCTTTACCTCTTCAATGGCTGAGGTTTTGTGTATTTTTTTCCACTTATTAAAATTATGTTATTATGTTGGTTTTCCTTTCAAGGGTTGTTGGTGTCCAGATTACACTATTTTGGAATAGTTATTATATTGCAGAAGTTATCAGAAAACACTGAAGAATGTAATCTTGTGGATACAAACACACCTCTGAATGGGGCAAAGTAAGATTTGGGTCTTGGAATAGCTTGTTCTTTCACTACATCAACAGAAGCTAGTGGTTGTGTACAGTGTTAGCAATCAGATGTTAGGAAAGAAACAAAAAATCACTAATGCTGACAGCAGGAGCAGTTGTTCTGCATGGCCTTATGGATTTAAATTTCTTTTTTGTTTCTCCAGTGTGTATATATACACCGTGTGTATTCTTGAGAGTTTGTGTTTTGGAGTTCAAATGCAGCTTCAGATAGTACATTTTCTGATAATCTCTCTCTTGCTAAAGTATAAAAGGTTCTGTGCTTAATATCATATTTTATTTTCTTATAATCTTCCAAAACTTCTATATTCTACAAAGAGTGGAAGAGGGGAGAATTTTTGAACTTTACAGCCTATCCTCACAGGTTCTTTTTCAAATGAATATATCATTATCTTCCATAAATATTAAGGTAATGTTGGTCCTAGTAGTCAAATAAAAGTTATATCTACTAATTTAGGCTCAGTGTTGGAGTTTTGCTGCCACTGTTTCCCTCCTGAGTGCCATTCTTCTCATAGAATAAAAATTAACAAATGAGGGGAAGATGGGGGATGGTGGAATAAAGAAGCAGGAGTATTTTTGGAAAACCGAAACTGTGTCACTTGGCTAAAGTACGAAGTTACAATCAACCATATTTTATTAAATATTGGAAATATTAAATATTGGAAAAGAACAAACTTGTAGATGCTGTGTCCACATAACCCCAAGTAAATGAAAGACTCGGTATCAAAGAGTGTTTTTCATTTCACATACTGGTATCTAAAACAAAGGCTAATTCCTGGAGGCAGACATTCATCCAAATGGAACTTGTAGATCTAAATGAATGGGATTTAGTACAAAACAACTTTGTGGAAATAGGAGATTCTTTCTCTTTCCCTCCGTCTTTAAGAAAAAGTTTTGCTTTGAATTGCCTGTATTAATTTTACATTGAATGAAGTTTACTGTCAAACGTCTTGTCCAGATTGCTCAAAACAGTATTTGGCCAAGTTGACAGCTATTACAAAAGCCTTTACTTGAGCCCAAATCATCTTTTCATTGCTGCTGAAGTGCCTCAGAGAATATGAAACAAAATTGAATAGGTTGCATTTTATAACTATTAATGAGCCTTCTTTCTAGGTATATAAACTGTCAAAAATGGTAAAACATTATTAAAAATATCTTGCCTATTTAACATTTCCTAACATCGCCAGATCCCATCAGTTTTTGACAATCATTCATGTTATGTCAGTTTTAATACAGTTGAACATGGTACAGGATTTCCCTTGGCTTTAACCTGCTTGTACTCTTTATGTGAAGTAACTTTCCTTTAATATAAATTCAAGCTGCTTTTTCCTTATATATTTTGCAGCTTATTTTTATTTTCCAGACACATGCCATATTGTGACATTGTTTCATTTTATTTCTTGACTTACTCAGTAATTACTTTTGAAAATTTTGAATAAATTAATGTGTGGCTGAGTTGGATGTTAGTTAAGTAGAGTCTAAATTAGCTTATGCAAAAGACAGACCAATTCTCAGTTCCAGAAAGTCCTTGAGAACGTCTTTAGTCCTTAATGCTACTTGAGTCGTATTCACTCCAGTTCACTTCCCCGGTTTACACCAGATTTCAGCTCAGATCTAGCAATGCATAAGCATGTGCTTAAGCTTTGCTGTTCAAAAATCATGATAAAAAATTGGTCAAAACAAGCCAACAACATCTGTACTTGTTTTTGTCTTCTTTACATATTGTGATAATGCTTTCAAATTTTAGCATAGCTATTGAGGCCAGCAATATGCTTAACAACTATAATTCAACAATTAAGTAAAAATAGCTCCTAGAAGCTAACTATTTAAGCAAAGCACATCAGGATACTCACCAAAAGTTATGAGCACTCTCAACATTGAGTCGTCTCAAACAAACTACTTAATGCTGAATTATGGATTACATCTAATAGCAAAATGAGTAAGCTAATGTTTTAACAGGCTACTTCTGCCAGGCTAGCTTTTTCTCCAGGCTTCTCTTAGGCTGGATATGAATTAACTCTGGTACAGAAACGACGTAACTATGTCTGTGTGTTGCTAATTTGCTCTGCTATGTCTCTCTTACTGTCTTCCTCATTTGGGATTCTGGTGGGTCAGCTCCCTTTCTAAAATGCCATAGCTAAAGGCTTTTGTGTTTTGCATATTTAAGCCGAAACTTTTTGTATTTCATGTTTCTTTCTTATTATTTTTAAGATGTTCTGTTTCTCATTAAAATCTGTGCCCTATGCTGCAGTTAGTATTTTTGCAGCAGTAGCTGCTTTTAACTGGCTTCCTTTTCATTACATAACGGGTAACAAATCACTATGCTGAGGAGTCTCACTAACAGTTAATGTTTTATAAATATATGGCCATTATGTATTGCAGTATGCTACTTTAAAAATAGCTCTTTTCATATCATCCTTATGGTACAAAAGGGAGAATAAAAGATAATTATGCAATGCTTCACAAATCTGTATTTAAAGTTATTAAAAATTGGGATGATGTTTTCCATTGTGAATCTTCTTAGGAATGACAAATGATAATGAAAATACACAAAGAAATTGAATTAAGTATTCCACATCCTTGTACATATCCTGTTTTTTTCAATTGTCTAAACAATAGCTTCATTTTTCAATAATATTTTTTTGTATTTATTTCTCTTTTGTGTTGTGGTTAATTATTTTTACAGTGATCAAAGAAGCCTAGGAATCTTGATTTACAAGTGCGAAACTAGACAGTTTACTTTTCACAGTTCCAGTTCTTCTGTGATTATGGTCTATTAATGTTACCAAAGACTTAAAAGCATTTGTGAGGCTGAGGCTTACTTTCAAACAGAGTGGAAGCGGTGGGAAATACTGCGAAGACTGAGCATGAGCAATTAAGTTATTCTACCAGCATAGGCTGTAATCCTATTGCTACTGTGTATTGGTTACAGTCTTCAGGACTGTGCACATCAGCTAAGTATTTAAAAGTCAGATGTTAGAAAAGGGCTTCTGCCAGCTGCCTCCATCTCAGCGCTGCCTGAGGGTGGGATTTGTTTGACCCAACTTCAACTGTCAGAAAATTAGGTGTCTAAAAACTGTCAGTCATCTGTTTTGACACAAAGGAGACAGATTCACATGCATAGAGATTTATCAGCGGGGTCTGTAGCTGGTGGCATAGATTGCCAGCTAAAATAGCTTTTGGGGAAAGACCAAAAACAGAATAGGACAGAGAGAAAAGTAAAGGTGAAAACTATCCCTAGTGGCCATCAGGTGAGAGAATTGACAGGCTGCACAGCTGAGCACGCCCAGACCCTGCTCAGGTGCAGGTGGTTTACCAACACACACACACAAGGACTTCTGTAGCAACTATATGGATGTCTTCAAGACCTCCTCAAACTGTCAGTTGTCTATGGGCACAACACTGTTAATGTTGCTGGAAGCACACTTTGGGGGCAAGGGCTGCAACTGGTTAAGCTATGTGCAAGCGTTTTATTTGGTCCACTGAATTACCAAAGTGTAGGGAAAGGACGGAACAAGGATGACTTCACTCTGGTGGCCATCATTTCCCATAAGTACATGCCATAACAACAACTTTGAGGCTTGCAGGTGCCAGGATCTAAGAATAACAATGAACACATACTGCCTTAAGGTTTTGGGTGCCATGGTGACTTTGATGAGAGATTTGAGCTGTTAGTGAAAGGTAGGCTTCAGAACTGGAAGTAGAAGGCCCTTGGTGATAGAAAACACAAAGACACTGCGCAACACTACCTTGGGAAAGGATAGACCACTCCAGGAAGATGCCTGTCTCTACTGATTCCCATTGAAGTTTGTTGCTTAGCTGTTAGTGCAAGTTGAATCCTACTCTATACACACATATATGCAGCATTATACTTTTAATGTGAAGTTGTATATCTGCCTTCAGGAATCCTCATAGGCCATGCTCCTGGTAATACTATATTCTTCTTGGTATACTTATATCTATCTTTAGCTTAAAAGCTTTTAGTAGAATACTTTTATTTATATAAAAATGACATATTGTGTAAGGAATTGACACTTTTCTAAAATTATCTGAGAAAATGGCCTTGTCCACACACAGCAGTTGCAGCATTTCAACTGTGCCAGAAAGCTGAAAAAGTCCAGTATGCAATAACTGAAAATTATACCTAAATATTTCAGCAGCTCATGTTGTTATGTCATCAGTTATATCTTGCTTATCTGGGCTTATTCCCATAGGCTTTAATGAACTGCTTAGAGTGGTAGTACTTCAGTCCCATTAGCAGCTGGAGAGGTAAAACAATTTCAGTAGAAAGAATCCCTTCCATCACAGAAATAGTTACACAGGCACAATACGTCACGTAGAGCAGGGCTAAGAAACCATTGTAAGATGATTTACTGACTACAGCACTGGATTTTTTATTCTCTTCCCTGCCTTCTACCACCTGCTGTATCCAGTTTTTAAGTTGGATTCTTCCTTTGACGGAGCATCACTCATGCAGATCACTGTCCTGTTAAGGTTATTCTGATATATCCTCTTTGTGTGTCTCCCTTTCTGAAGATCAGGCCTTTCACCCAAGACTACAAGGTTGAAGAAGTGCCTGCTGTTCTATGATCTCCAGTTCAGGAGTGAAAAGACTAGCAGGAATAAAACTAATCCTCAGGCTCTTTAACAGACAGTACCTCAAATATACTGAACTGGTTTATCTGATGCCAGCTCTGGTACTGCTCATCTCTGCTTCATTGAAGCAACTACTCTCATCTTTTGGCGGGTGCTACATTAACCTGTATTTCATGCTACCCCATCACAAACCTACAAACACGCACATGCCAACATGCAGTTGCATCAAGAAATGAAGCTCTGATGGTCATATTGACATAATGAGTAATCTAGGTATCAATCATTTTTTCTGTGATTTGGTGGCAGCTTCTGTTCCCAAGGAGTATAGATAATCACTATTTCTAACAACAGTAAGACATGTGCTTGATGATCAGCAGTGTGCTTGGCTGGTTTGTCTGAGATTTGTAGACATTCTTGTCAGCAGTCATGTAGTAGTATTTCTTTAAAAGTCTTTGTCAAATAGTTACCAATTTTGCAGGTATAAGGATTTAACAGAATGTTTTTTGACAGCTTAACTAAGTTTGAAAGCATCAAGCACCGGCACTTAGATAATGACACCGGCAGGAATGTTTTTACTGTGTTAGATGCCAATTAAATTACTGATTTCATAATTATAAATCAGCATGTTACAGTGGATAATTAGTGTTGTCACACTCAAGCTGAAATACTTTATATAAGCATAAGCCTTTCCTCTGTTGATTTGCTAATTCAGGAACCAGAAAACATTGCATATCATCTTTTAAAATTTGAATACGTATCTTTTAGGATTCCTGCTTCTGCCTGCAGCCATAGCAGCGCGCTGTGCTATATAATGGCTCAAATTAATGAGTGTGGACAGTGTTCAGAAGGGATGTAATGATCTCCAGGGAGACAACTGTTCATATAAAATTAAAACTAGATTTGGGGTTGAAAAAACCCAAAACACTTAAAAATAATTGCCAGATTTATCATTTTACTAATAAGAAAAAGTGTTGGAAAGAAAGGTGGTTGGCGACTCATAGTAATAAGGACCTGGTGCAGAAAGTTTTGTTTGTTAATGTGGAGGTGCTCTAAGTTATAAAAGAGATAATGGAGAGGTAATCCTAGAATAAGGTCTTCAGTCTTACAATAATGAAGCATGATGTCCCCAATCTTCTCCACTAACTGAACTTTGTTGTGGTCACACTGATTTATTCTCCATTGGTAAGCCACACTAATGAGTGTATAGAGAACCTGACCATAGATCACAGGGCAAACTATGGATTAAAAACATGTTTGTCCATCTATGAGGAGAAAATGAGGTCTGATCATATGTTTGTTTTTTTTTCTCAAAAAAAAAAAGCTAATATGAGTTGACCATGTATCAACACAATAATTCTACTTGTAATTTTAGATGTGTTCTATTGATTTGGTCAAGGAAATAGGAGGCCAAATCCTAAGGCCATTCCCATCTTCAGGGAGTTTAAAATAACAGTTTCCCTCACCGGGAGAATACTGTCAGACTAATAGACTCTATCTGTGAAAGCATCTTCCAGCTCTCTTGTAGTTGGGCCACACTGAAACCGGGAATGCAAAAGTGGTGGGGTTCAAAGAACAAATACAAGAAACCCATTGTTGGCTTAACATTGCAGACACTTTTGCTATTAGCCAGATAAGGGGTTCCAGCCTCTGCTCTCAAAACTCTTTATGCCTCTGTTATTCAATATTGTTGTATTAAAAATCGACCACAGTTCCTCTCAGCATGGTCATAAAAAATAATGAACCTTACCTGGGCCTATCCAAAGCTGCACATTTTGGTGAGTAAGGGAATCAGGCATACATGGGAGCAAAACATAATCAGAACTTGCTTTGAGCCCCCATTTGTCTTCACCATCTACAGCTTCTAAGGCAGCCACCCTGCAGCATGCCTGTCAATGTTGCTTTACTTTCTCTGCTCTTCAGTTTCTTTAGTTTTCATTCTTCACCAAATCACAAAATTCTGTTTGTAATGTAGAACCACTTTCCTGACCGCTCAATAGGATCTTGAACTATCCAAACATTAGGTTTGAAGTGTGGAGCCAAGATACTGCCCAGTGTACATGGCAGTGAGAGTGCATTCTGCTGACCCAATCATTCACATTTACATGAAAGTAATGAAAGTAAATACTTTACAATGTTACAGATATAAAAATATGTACATTTATTGGTTTATGACTTTATAAAGTGTATGACTTCTAAGAGGTTAAAAGTGAAAATAAAATTAGTCTATTTTAATGTGATTTTTCAGCACTAGGAGAGGGAAAAAGTCATATTCTTGCATAATGTCTGAATTTTCTTTATCAGATATAGTGCAAAGGTAACTGTGATGGTTTTATGAATAAACAGGAATGATATAATGACTAATTATTCCTAGTTTTCTACAGACAAGTACATTCTCTCTTTTTGATACTAGTACAGCTTTGAAACATTTATTTGAATGTATTAGTCCTAGGGTTTTTTTAATGACATTAATAATTTTGTAGTCCACAACTTTTAAAATTGAAAACCAAACCCATCTCTGATAATTGAGAAAAAAAGCAACACTCTCTTTATAAATATGTATATACACCCGAAGTTAATCAGTTCACTGTTCTGGAATTAGCTGACTTGATTGCCTTGGTGTGTCGCCAATTAGCAGGAACCCAGGGATACTGTCAGCTGACAGCTGGAAAGAGGTCCCAAGCTCTGCAGCATACGGTTTGCTGTGTTGTACAAAACCCTGAGCTCATGGTATTAATGCTTTAATATAACTTGCTAGAATTTTCATCGGCAATCTGTCCGCTTCTTTTTAATGAGTAAAATATACTGCTAGAATCCTGTGAGGAGCTGTTTGCCTCAAAGTCAAGCTTACTTTAGTGTTTGAAAAAGCAGCTTTTTGGTTGGTATTTCTAAAAGGGGTTTGTGAGGAGAAAAACAAAACAAGAAAAATAGTAACAGATAAAGAGAATGGGGGTGAAGGGGGAGAAGAAGGAAAGTCTTTTACTGTCCAGGAAGCTGCATAATTCAAAACAATTTCTGAATAGAACACCTTTAGAAGATTATTAAAGAGGTGTTCATGGGAATCTAGATTTAAAAGAAAAAATATACTTTAAGAATTAAATGTTTATTATTACTTAATGGGGTTGTACTTTTGAGATCCAAGAGTGTATTCAAATGTTTTTTTCAATAAACAGTTGTGAATGGTTGACTTTTTTCTAGCATAGAATATACATGCACAAAGGCATAACAGGTACAATATGGAAACACAGTTTGCTTCTTTTAAGTTTTAGAATAAATCATAGTGTTTTCCTACTCTATTTTTTCTTTAAAAGCTGGATAAATAAAACAGACTCACCTAATAGAATCAGAAAGCTAAGCCCCACAAGAATCAGCAACATTGAAGGTACGTTGTTTATTTTCCATCCTTAACTTTATTCTTCTCTAGAGAATAATATATTCTAGAGAATATATCCTCTGTATGTTCTTTTATATATTTATAAGGAGAGAATGCAGTTCTCCCTATAATTCATATGTGATCCATAAGAGCAACACTGATGTTGTGCAATCCTGAAGTCCCTGCCACAACTGGGAAGGAGCAGCCAGGCAGAACCTATGGCACGGGGTGTGGCTGGAGTCATAAATATAAAAGCTCTGTGAGAATTACACATAAACAATTCAAGATTAGTATTGATCTATTTTTGCATTATTTACAGTTGCCCTTGAGTCCATGTGCATAGTTTTAATGGAGTTTAGCTGCATTAGGATTCAAGCTAAACATCACATTAGGAGTGCCCCCCTAGGGAGAAAAGCTTTCTGAGCACAGTAATAACAGAAAACATATCTGTGGACTGGTAAAGATGACTGTATAACCTCCTGTGTTGGCTGCTACATAGATTAACGCATGACTGTGCAAAGTAATAGATACTTGTTGATAAGGTAGAAGCAATATGTGTAGTTAATGGGCTAAAATTAAAATTGCCACTTCTCTTCCTTTGTCTGGAGAAGATTCATCACTGAATTAAAACATTAGGAGAATAATAATAGAAGTGAAGAAAACTTTTTTTTCCCAGAGAAACCTGAGAACAAAGGTGTGATGGGAGTGAATGAGCTTGCATGTTTCACAAGCTTAAATAGGCTCCCGCGGGCAGCGCGCTGTTGAAGGGCAGGTAAGAATCCTGCTGTTTGCATCAGGGATTGCAATCACTGTCACAGAGCTTGTCCTGTGCTGTCTGTGGAAGCAGCAGCAGAGAAGAGTGCAGATTTGAAATCAGTGTTATCTGTCAAGAAAGAGATTTCTTTGTGAGGGAGTGTATTTTGAAATGTACACATCGCTCATTTGAGTTTTGTCAGTTTGAGCAGATCCACAAACAGAACCGCTGCATCAGCACTTTCTCTGAAAAAGCTACACGAAGACGGTTGTGTAGCATTAGGAAAAATGTATCTGTCTCGTGCAAGGAGGAAATGACCAGGTGCAGGGACGCACACAGTGCTTCATAGACAAAATAGTGTGTGTAGCAGCAGTTTAAGGCAGTCTCAGCTAATCTTCTTGATGGGGCAACTGGAAATGTGGTACTGGCCTCTCATTGTATCACTTTTTTCCAGGCATGGTCTGCTTTTCTGTATGCGAGCTGCAACGATAGCACTTGGCAGAACAGCCTGACTCTTTACCATATGATGTTCTCCCTTACTTGGGATAATTTTCTTTCTCAAGTTATGTTGGCTTCAGGGAGCAATATGTTGCAGTATAACTAAGAGCAGGTCTAGCTTCCTGGGGAATCTAATACTTTGAGTTACAGTTACAGGAAAAAGGCAAGTTCATTACTGGATAAGAGCACTGGGCTTGCTAGCATGAGATTCATTAATATTTTTTAATAACGGATTGCTACTGAGCATTTGTAATGCAAAACATTGAAATTATTAGCTCTGCATTTATAATATCATAACTTAAAAGAAAGTAGAAGACAGCAAGCTCTACAGATCTGTGATTTTACCACTAATATGATGCAATTTATATGAGTGTTCAGATAACGGCCTCCCTTGCTTAAACCAGAGTGCTCTGTCTTTCTAGCCCTGTTTGTTTGCACTACCTTTTCAAATCCTTGTAGCCTGGGACCTTGTTCCTTCCAGATCATAGACCTTGATGCATTTATACTGCCCTTAGGTTAGGGAGTAAGGAGAAAGCTGAGTGTTTCAGAATTGTTTTTAACACAAAGTTAATGATTATGAGTGAATGTAGAGTTTAGGTATGTTTGAGACTGAAAGCTATATATAACGTGGATATTCATTCTGATACTTTGGATAAAGACCAGACAGGTGTTTCCAGCAGTCAAAAGCATGAGCGCTGGTATGAATATCCCCTCCCTACCTCTTCTAATACTGCTTATTAAAGATTTCCCACAAGACTTCACCTGGTACCAAAGCCCAGAGGATGTAGCCCTTCTTTTTTAGGGCTACAGGTTGGGTTTTTTTGCCAGAGCTGATAGAAATTACTAATAAAACTCAGCCTTCTTAAACAGAAGTTATTAGGTGTCAATTTGTGAGATGAGCTATACTACTGAGATACGCTATTGAAAGCAAAACAAAACCAAAAAAAGCATTACATCTTAAGGAGTCTAGAAAAATAGCACTTTATTCTAAATAAACTTGTCTAGTACAAAAAAGCATTTTTGTCCATGTTAAAAATTAACTAAGGCTTGATCACATTTTGTAAGGTTTGAGTGTTCTCTGATTTGCAAATCTTCAGCACTTAGTCTTCAAAGAAGTTGGATGTCACATCACCCAGTATTTGGGTAGCAAGAGCACCGGGACAAAATGTGCTGGGTGTCTGTGTTCCCAGAGGGAGGTAGAGGAAAGAAAGGAGAGACATGATAGGAAATGCAGTTGAAAGGTTGCCTATTAGTTTTAGGTTAAGAGTGTCCTCTTCTGTTTGGCTTAATTCTGATTGCAAGAGCGTGAAAGACAGTGAAGTATAAAAAAAGTGACAGAACTTGTATATGATGGTGATATCCTTGACTTGAGGCCATGCATTCACTTTCAGCAAGTTGGAGGACCTGAGGCGGAACAGCACATTTGTGCCTAAATGAGTAGGTTCTGCTGAGAAAGCCTGAAAGCATGGCCATGGATGTCCTGCTCCTTGAGCCTGCTCAAATATTTCTACATCATGTTGTCCACCATATACAACTCCAAAATTGTCTTTTGGCAGGAATCGGAGCAAAGGAGATGGCTATCTCTGCTCACACAAGCCCCTTCCTTCCCAGAAGCCACATCAGCATTTTATTGGTTGTTCCATCCTGGAGAGATACGGCAATAGAATCAGCTAAAAGTCCTTAGAAAGTCAGAGGAAGATCATGAGGGAATAATAGTGGTCCCATCACTATCAACACTGTTAAGTCAGGAGAGTTGAGACTGATTTCTGCTAAGCAGACTGTTTTAAAAGGCAGTAAAGTCTGCCAGACTTCAGGAGTCTGGCAAGGATTGGCCCTCACACACCTCCCAGAGCACATGCTCACCATCAGCATTCATTTCTATATTCCCTGAATGTGATGTGGAACCTGAGCTGAGGTTCTGCCTGCCCTCATCAAACTGAAGAGCCTCATTACCAAGAAATCACAAGGGTCTAGCTGGGCATGGTGGGAAAATATAAGTATTTCACAGATATAGGAGACTAGTTCTTCTTTAGAAAGAATGATCAAGGAAAATACTCAATAGAGAGTTAATTTCAGTCCAGAAGTATGTTAGAGTTAACTATGATTTGTGATGCAAAATATTGTAAAATTAATTTTAACACTTCAGCCTGTGCAGATACCAGTTTCATTTTCTGATTTGTTTTTCTGACCTCAAGGCATTTTTCCAGCTTCCTTTTTGTTTGATCGTACCTTGTCGACTTCATTTCCCCTTCTTCCTCAGTGCTCACTCCCTCGCAGGTTCATTGTAGTTTATTGCTTATATGACTGAGCTTTGCACACGTCTGTGCCCACTGTAGGAGCTTCTTGGTGTGGATGTTGACCACAGACTACAGTAAGGCAGTTAATACTTTGACTCCAAACATTTTTTTTCACCACTGAGCAGTGCTGAAGAACAAGTCTTTTTCTCTGTTTAATCTTTGGTGCTTTGTGTAAGAATGTTGTTACGTGTATTCTGGGAATGGATATCACTAACTTTTGTGTTATTGGGAGAACTCACAGTTACCAGTAAATAGTTAAAGAGCAATTTTTGTACTGATACGAGTTTACAATTAAGCACATGAACAGAAACAATATTCATTTTTACAGTAAGTGATATTTTTCTCTAAGAATACGTGAGAGATGCAAAACACCCAAAAAGTGTACTTCTAGCTCTTCACAGCTGGCTTTTCACGCTGTATTTATTATTTTGTAAATATGCAATTACACTTGCCAAGTATTGCATAAGAAGCCATGAGGGACCTGAAAGATGTGTCATTCTCATCAAAATCATCTTTCACTGAGGCAATTTTTTTAATTGGTCTTTAGTGTTCTAAGCATAAAGTTATCTTACACAATTCAGTTCAGGGAGGTGCCTTGTTTAGAAAATGGACTCCCTTGTTTTAGATTATTAAATGTCATCATAGATTTTGAGTTTTTACACTTACCATATTCCAAGCTCCGTGGAAATTATTTTAAGAATTTGTCTTAATATGTTTTCAGATTGCATTGGAAACCTGTAATGTTACCTTCTGTCCTTAGAAGCCATCAGGTTATGGATTCTTTTCTATGAATTTTTGACAAGGTGGTCCAAAACAAGGGAAAGAAGAAATACCTAACTGCCAACTAATCTCATGAAGTCTGTGTTCACTGTTTAAATGCCTGCATTATAGAACTAAAGCAGATAATGCAAAAAGTCCCAGCAGATCCGTGAATAAAAAATACAGTTTGGCTTATATATGATTTATTGCTGCAAAGCTTCTGCACTTTTTATGAGAAAACAGATCCTAGTTTATTAAAAGAAGAAAAATTCAATACTGGAAAATTTTTCATTACTCAGGTTCATCATTCAGTTCTGTCCTGTATGCAAGTGTCATATTAGACAAATCAAACTTGCAAATCTGTATATTTCTAGCAGCTGGTCTTGGAACTGAGGTTTCCCTTGGAAGCATAAGGAAGAAATCCTTGTGGTCCTGCACACAATTAAGGGTGCACCTGCTGGATCTGTTGGGCTCCCCTGGTCCATGGACCGCCTGTGCATGTTGCCATGTAGTTCTGCCTCATGCCACCCAGCCTCTTTGGGGCCTCATCTCCTTTTTGAAAATATGAATATGTATAAAACAGTTCCCTGTTTGGTGCAGCCTGAGTGGTGGGCAAAGCAGAAGATTGCATATGGGTACATAGCATAGACTTTATCTGATTTATTTGTAGAAGTCACATTTCACTTCACCACAGTAAGCCTGATACTCTGTATTTCTGGAGCCTACCCATTCCACACAAAAGTGTCAGCTTTCTTCCTGATGAGAAAAGCTGAAACAACTAGAATACTGTTTCCCTAGTGTTTATCTTCCCTCTGAAGATATGAAAGCATGTTCAGACAATATAACAAAAAGGTAGATAAAATGCAAGTGATATTATAGAACTATCACCAAAAAAAAGGTAGAAACAATTCAGTAGATGGTAATCTTTAAATCCAATCAATCCAGCAATAGTACTGAAAGAAATGCTGTGGTTTTTTAGTCTTAATATTTTCTCAGATTCATAGCAACCATAAAGCAAAAGAGAATAGTCATTGTTCTTTTGAGGGCACATACAATAGGACACTAAAATGTAAAAATGAGTTTTCTGTATTGTGTAATATTATTCTGATAGAGGAAAAAACAGTTAAAAGGAGTTAAATAGGTTTTTGGTTGTTGGGGATTTTTAAACCTATGATTCACTACAGAATGTCTTACAAAGTCTTGTGTTACTTGTTACAGGCACTTTATGATTCATAGCTGTGGCAATTCAGCCTATTGATATAAAAATCACTTAGTGCAAATGCTCTGTGCTCCTTTGTTTCACTGACTACATGCAAAAACCTTCTTACATCACTTGGGGTGTTCCAGTATTTGAACTTCAAAATTTCTACCTTCAGTTATCTGTTTAATCAATATGTTTTATAAAAAAACCACTGCTTTTGGATTGTTTTCTGCAGTTCCACTAGCATAAGCAATGGCAGTGTTTTTATGGCTTTAAGTTCAAAATGGTGTTTTTACTAGCTGTTGTGGAAATCTACAATTACATTTCTTTAGTGTTTACATTCAGAATATGTTACAAAATTACTATAATTATGTAGAAAATAAAGTGATGGTTATATGGTCGGCTTTTTACTTTTCAAAACTATAAAAATATTGCTGTAACACTACATGTCTGAGTTGCTCTCATAGAAAAGTGAAGGGTATGAGTTTCCTTCTGGCCTTAAATCAGGCTGTTTGTGGTATATTTCAGGTCAGCCTCTGTAGGTTGTAACCGCTGCTTACTTGGATAATAAAAGTTTTGTACCTGTGACACTGGTGAAAGAATTTTTTAAATGAAAAATACTCTTTGACTTAACCATTCTGTAGGTTCTAGTTCTATCAAGGTGCAAGAGTATGATCAGGTATAGAAACATGGTACAATGCTTTCTTTAAATAAAGCCATAGCTGTGACTGCCCACCCTGGTAGATTCCCAGCTTCTCAATGAAACAAAGTGAATACTTCTGACAAGTGGCAGGCAGGTACAGTGGGTGCCTGGGGCTTTGCTCTCTTCAGTGGGGAGAGTAAGTGTTCTACTTAAAATCACTGCAGCCTAAGGAGACTCACTCTGCTTAAATTTTGAGTCCTAGATACGGGGATAATGTCAAATAAGTCATCCAACAAGTGCTTTGTTTGGGAAATAGAACCCAAAAGGAAAGTTCAGAATTTTGTATCTTTAAAAGTGTTTGTTTTCATGGAACTCTTGCATGAAACCTTTTTTTTCTTCTCTCTTATCTGCTTAGTTTTTCCTGTAAGCATAGAGTTCAAAATTTAACTGGGGAAAAAATACAGAAAAGCTTCTTTCCTAATGTCAAGATAATCTTTTAACCATAAAACCCAGAGGATAATGATATGAATGCTACCTCAAAAACTGGGTCACTCGTCACTCTTCTTAAGAAAAGTGATATTCCATTCTTACAGTATATCAGAAAAAAACATAGTACTTTGATAGGAGTGGAAAAAAACCTGCTAAAACAGCAGGACAGATTTCAAATTATTTTTATTATTGAAATCCAACTTGTTTCTCTGAAGTTATCTTCTGGAAAACTTTTCTGAAACTTTTTTTCCACTATTCTGTCTTCCTAAGTGCTAGTAATATTTTTTCTGTCTGGAGTCATAAAACTACCTAACTTGTTTCCCAAATTCTGCCATGGCTTTTCTAGGCAACTGAAACCCTTTCCGTAACACCTTCTGTGGTGCCCTTTCTTCACCTCTATGCAATGATTATCTCAATCTATAATAAGCAGAGGCACAGTGGTGAATTTCTTGTGCCCTCCTTGCACTTACGCTCTGTCTGGCTCAGGGTTTAGATGCTGAATGTACTTACACGCTAATTCAGCACTTCTGCTCCTCTGGAGAACAGCTAAATAAAGTTTGAAAGTGGAGGTAAAACCAGCATATCTTTGTTAAATGAATGCAGCAATTTTTAGGTCAGATACTCATTAGTGGAAATCAATGTATCATCATTGATTTCCATGGAGCTGTGGCAAATTACATCAGCTCAGAGTCTACACACAGGGATGATATTTGCATTTGTTGAGGCTTTGAACAAGACCTATAAAGCTTTCATATGGAACAGATTTGTTGCACTGGGAGTTCTTAAGACATTCTGTTTGGAGTGTTTGAATTTGCTGGTTTTTGGATTTTCAGTAGTGCTATAAACTATCATATTACTTGTGTTGCTGGGATTTCCTAATTAGCAATGCTGAGCAAAAATTGTTTTGAATGTAGTGTGATCTTCTGTACTACTGTCCATTTTGCACATTTTAAAATTAATCTGTTTGATCAGAAATTTGTCTATAGAAACTAATTAAATGTCCACAGCTGTTATACCTGAGTTCTTGAACCTGAAATTTGTGTATGCAAGTACTCATTTGAGAGATGTAATTCATCTGCATAAACATATTTACAAATAAGGTTATTCTTTTGCCTTTCAGCAAATCTAGTTTGAAAAGTTTAAAATTTTTATACCCAAAATACTGGAAAACGTTTTTCCTAAATTGTTTTCCTTTTATTGACCATCTCTATTTTTAATATTATTTGACAACAAATAATCATCTATACGAGTCACAAGTGCAAGGGCACAGCCTTGCCTCTATTCTGGAGAAATAAGATCTAGGTCCTTTGAACCATCTATCCCCTAGATCTCTAGAGAAGAGTGTGAAAAAAGAAGTACTTTCTGGACATAGATCTTCTCAGCCATTGATTTGAGAATAATTTTTCCTGTGTAGTCCTGAAAGTAGTCCTTCTAAATGGAATAAACTCAGTAGATTAAACCCTTTCCTCAGACATCCATCAGTCCCTTCCTATACTGAGACCATACCTGCTCAGGGTAGGGTTAGACAACACTGAAGGGGATCTACAGGAAAGCTGGGGAGGGACTTTTTACAAGGGCATGTAGCGATAGCACAAGGGGGAATGGTTTCAACCTGGGAGAGAGGAGATTTAGGTTAGACATTAGGAAGAAATTCTTGACCGTCGGGGTGCTGAGACATTGGAACAGGTTGCCCAGGGAAGTTGTGGATGCCCCCCTCCCTGGATGTGTTCAAGGCCAGGTTGGATGGGGCTTTGAGCAACCTGGGAGGTGTCCCTGCCCATTCAGGGAGGTTGGAACTAGATGATCTTTAAGGTGTCTTCCAACCCAAACCATTCTGTGATTCCATGACACAGCTGCAAATACGTCTATGACTAGTCAGTGTTTAATTCAACTCTGCCAGTTGCCTTTCTCATTGCCTTTATCTTGATGCATCAAGAACATCAGAAGTAGAAATGGAAGATTTTCTAAACATCAGTAGTGTCACTTCAGCCTGAGTGAAAGTGAGCATAAGAACCAGAGCTGAAGTTAGCATTTTGGCAGGCACACACAACTATTTCCATTTTCTGGCATCCAGCTGCTTCTGACATCCATTGCAGTTCCTGCTTTTTCATGCACAGTGGGCCTTACAATCTGGGGAATGGCTGTTGATCTTTTGGGGTCACATACTCTGACAGATCAACCCAATCTGCCAGTAATCCATAGCTAGTGTGTAAGGCAAAATTAACTTAAGGGGGAATTGTAAGAAAACAAGAGATTGCTCTCTCCATAAGCACCTGTTCTGAAAATGTAACACTTTGCTGACAGGTATTTTGCTTTGTGTTTTTTCAGTGTTGCCAGTGCTCTTCATATTTTGTGGTCTTTTGTAAAGCCCAGAGTCAACTGAGCACATAAGAACCTCAGTTTTCATTGAAGAATAAATTAAAATAAATCTCATGCTGTAGGAAAACTAAAACCTAGAAAGCACACCCTGATTGCACTGGGAAGGCTTGGTCACCAAAAAAGGAAAGAAAATAATGCCTCTTATATCACAAGGAAGAAAAAAATCCTCTTGTCTTTTTTTAATTTAGAAGAGGTTTTTCAGCTGCAGATGTTTTTTGTGCTACAGCAGTGGCGAGAAATCCTAAGAAAATGTATATTCTGCATGTCTCTAAAGCTCTTGGGTGGAGTAGTACACATGTGGAGCTAAATCAGTGCTTTTTATGTCCAGCTTGTTAACTTGGGATGAGGGGCTAGCAGAGTCTCTGATTAACTTCTTGCACCCCAATTGGAAGCTCATTGTACAAAGTATTCATATTAATGTAAGTTGAAATCTTTTGCTGGGAAAGGCCTGGTAGGGTTGCCTTTAAGGCTTTTTAGCTCTGTCATGTAACTTGTAGTTTTGCAGATTAATTAGGAGGCGGTATGACTGCAAACTAGAGCTGAAAGAGCAGATCTGTTTGCCAAATTTTGAGGCTAAACAAACTTTCTTTGCATGCACAGGAGCTCCCCCATTCTTCTGCACAGCCTGCTGAAACATTATCACAAGTGGCATTATTTTGGTGTGTTTACAGTTTCTGCTTATTTCAAGTTCTTACCACCCCTGTGCTCTTACCACCCTAAAGATGTACTCTTAATTTCCAAAACTGGTTTGCATAAGAAGTAAGGTGGTTTCTCACTAATGCTAATTGGCTTCTAACAACCAAAAAGTTTTTCAGATAGTACTGATTTTTATAGGTTTAAAAGAAATACTTGAAGATATTCACCAAATTGCAAAGAAAGTCTTTTCAAGCATTCATCTTCCTTTCTCAGTGAAGCAGCTTCTGTCACTCACTCACCTATCCTTGACAATCTTCATTTATCATATGCCTCTTTTTCAGTAGTTTTCCCCAGCCTTCTTATCAGTTTCAGCTGATGAAACACCACAAGTCAAAGACACTAATTCTTGGTGGTCTGTTCCAGAGGATCTGCTGGTTTTTTACCAGAGCTGGTAAACACATTTGCATAGAAATAATATGGGAAGTGGGAACAGCTTAAAATGACCCTGTTCTCATTTCAATTGCTTTCTCAATTTTTAATGAAAGCTACACCCTCTTTTTTTGAAGATTTTTTTTTTCCAGAACTGTCTAGTTCTTAAGCAGCTTTGGATAAAGATCATATGTACATGTAAAACTAAGCATCAGAGTTCTCATTCTTCCAGGTAACCACAAAGAGCAGCAGATCACTTTAGAGTAGATTAAAGTTCTTTTTTTTCTTTTTTTTTTTTCCCCATGAGAAAGGATGGTATGTTGAAGCTGTCTGAGCAGTATATTTTTTTGTAGTCTTAAGTAAAGTAAATATAACCATAGGGAGGAACTATCTCATCCCAATAGACCTGATGCTGATCTCTTTCGTGCCAAAGTAAATCAAGAATAATTTTGCCAATGTCAGTACAGCCACATCAGTAAAATCCTAGTGGGAGTATGGAATATGGCACAGTATCTCTGTAAAGAATAATGAAAGATTGCAGTGGGAATTGTTGTGCCTGTGTATCTCTGCAGGAAATCAGTGGAATTTGGTATTGTAGATGGTTGAGTAAAAGAAACTTCTAGTTTTAATTAATCAGGGCCGAGTTAATTAATCTGACACGTGACAGGAGAACACTGTGAAACTTCAACCATGTCATCTGAGACTGGACTGAATACCTCTGGTCTGGCAAGGAAAACTGCTGTTCAAATCTGCTGTTAATATGATAATGGTTGGCAGCATTTGAGCAGGATGGGAACTGACATAAAAGCAAATTGGAAATAAAGGCTGCTGCTCTGTCTCAAATGGGGCTGTTATGTGGTGCAGAGCAATTCTTTCTCTGCGTGTTTATGAAGGAAACCAGGAAACAGCAAGGTAATTTTGTTAGCACAGGCAACTTTTTTCCATTCTTCATGCCTGACAGAGTCTTCGCTCAAAGTGCAGAACTGATTTCTGAAAAAGTGGCTATTTAAGCTGTTTAAACAACTGACCAGGTAGTGATAGGCTGCTTTTATGGGCTGTACAGATAGGTGGTGCATCCATACCCACAGCACTACCTCTTGCACCTGGCAGCCATGCCTTGGCATGCCAGTAGAAAACCCACATTCCCAACAGCTGCGGGTGTTGGATGCGGCTGCTGCAACAGCCAGGAGAGAGGAGGGGTGAGTAGGCAGACTACTGAGATCAAAGGATTCTGCCTCTGAGGCAGGGGGTTAAATCAGATCCCAGGAGGTTCTGTGCAGGATTACACATACTAAAAACCTTCATGTTGAGATGTGAAGCTGCTGAAAACACAGGTGAAACAAACGAGCCATCCAGTCGGAGAGCTTAGAACTGGAAAATTATAATTAATTTATATTATTATCAGTTTAGGAGGTGGTCAAGGAGAGACATTTACCTCATTTTATAATTGGCCTGTGCTTCATTCCCAAATGAGAAATAAACTTACTTTAATGGGCAAAGGTACCGAATACTTACATTGAGAATGTATTTACTGCTCTCTACAGTCTGTGCATCTTTGTAAGTCAGCTCAGTCTGTGAAGTTAAGCTTGCGTGAGGCTGCACTTCCTCTGGAAAGCTGACAGTGCTGAGAAGTACTGCTATGCAGATTTCACTCAGAAGGATAAGAAACTCTTTCCTCCTTACAATACCCGGCGTTTTGTGAGAAGCGGGTCTGGAAACAGTGTTTGAACTGTCAGAGGAACCAGGATTTCTGCTCAGCAGAGTCACCTGGGAGGTGAGGAGCCTTGGGGTGCTCTTGTCCAACCTCCCGCTGAAAGCAGGCCAGTCACACAGCAGATAGCTCAACCTCCTCCTGTTGAGTTTAGAATATCTCCAAGGATGGAGATTCCACAACCTCTCTAGGCCTTTTCACCTTCAAAGTAAAATTTTATTTCTTCTCTTTGTCCAGAATTTCTTGTGGTGACCTGTGCTTCTCACTCTCCCACCATGCACCTTTGAGGAGAGAGTCTAGTTCCATCTTCTCCACACCCTCCTCCTAGATGACTGCAAACCACAGCAAGGTCTCTCATTAGCCTTCCCTTCTTAAGGCTGAACAAATCCAGTTCTCTCATCCTCTCCTTGTGTGTTGTCTGTTCCAGTAATGGGTCTTCTGGTGGTTTTTCTCACCTCTTTTTAAAAAATCCAGATACCTGGAATATTTGGAAGCTGAAGTTTAAAATAAAGAAGAACTTGCCTGTGAACTTGAACTCATAGATTAGGAAAGACAGAGTACTCGTGACATAGAAGTAAAGAATCCCTTACGGTGGTTTTTCAGCTGTTCTCTCCCACTTACAGATTGTATCAGGCACTACGTGGTAAGATGTAGTAAATAGCTCTGAAGAGATGGACCAGCTGATATTCATGCATATTCAGGATCTGAAGGGAAAAACTTCTGTCATTCTTATCATACTATATTCTGATTTTACCCTCTTCATTTTGCCCAGGAATTATTAGTGTTAGGAATACACGTATTTAAATACATGTGGACACAGAATACACATATTATAAGAAATATCTTCATAACAAATGTCTCCTTTTTAAATATAGGTACCTTAACTGCATTCACAAAATCTTTGGACAGGATTGTGAGTTTGCAGTATGCTGATGAGCTTGTGCGAGTCTTACTGGCCCTCTTTGTATTCTCACTGTCACAGAAATCTGCCAAGGGTCAGAATGTGTTGCAGCCTTCCTTTCCCTGTGACCACAGTGTGCCCCTGCTGCAGGGCTGTGACTGTGTGTTGTCATAGCTCCAGCCACTCCTTGTACCCTCTTGCACTGTCTCTCATGTTAGTGTGGTAGAAGGGCATCTCTCTATACACAGGCTGGCCCACTGGCTGTTCCTTTTTCTGACTCTCACGGAAAACAGATGTCCCACAGAGAAAATTCACGTTGACCTTGCGTCTGCAGTGGGGGTCTCTCCTCAAGAGGAAGGTCACTATTTACGTCCTCCAAAAGCTCATGATTTCCTCATTAAAGTGACCCATTTCTGTATATCACGTGCCAGAGCCTCAGCTTCTCTAACTTTCTGGATGGTTGTGCTAATGTGTTAAATTTCTATTAGTAGAACAGTTACTCTTGTCCCAGGTAGCGACTTGTATTGAACTATTGCAGAGGTGGTGCACAAGGACTCATAAATTGTATGTGATACATACATATGGCATATATTGTGTATCTGTGAAATATGGTGGATTAAAGGTATATACATGCTCTTTTGTGGTACTTTGAATAGTACTCAGGTATAAATGAGGTTTTGCTTGTTGTACATCCCACTGTTAGTGGGTATGTGAAATGTTTGTTCATGACTATTTTATTCTTGTTTTTTCATTTTAAACATTTATTACAGCTGATCCTTGTTCTTTCAGACTACTGTCTCAAGAGATTTACTGCACATTTCACACTTATTTTTTTAATGTGATTTTAGTTTGAGAATTTTTTTAACTTGTAACTTTTTTAGTGTAGACACACTGCACTAAGTTGACACTGTAGTAACACGTTACTCAGCATGAAATGCTGATGACACTTTTTGCCTGACGGTTAAAAAGGAGATTTATGTTTATTTTGAAATATGGACACACTAGTACAGTATGTGTAACCAGCCAATATTACACATTGATGCAAATAGTCCAAGTTGCTTTTTATCACACTCAAATTTGAGTTGAAAAGGAAAAAAGTATATTTTTAAAAAATGCAGGTTGCTTGTATTCAGCTTTTTGGTGGCAAATTATTGAGCTGTTTGAAAATTCACTCCATCGTGCAACCAGAATTTAACTTGGAACTGAAAAGCTGATGATGTACACGGTAGTGCGGTGGTCATGATGACATGTCATGTCATCATGACATGTTTTCACATGTCTGTCATATTTTGAATAACAGCTGAATAGGTAATAAGTGACATGTCCAAATTTGCAAGAATGAAGCGTTGTGTCCCTGAGGGTAATTGTGCTTCATACATATGTGGCAGGTGGAAGAAACAATCTATAGAAATTCCTCTCAGATTTCATCAAGAGTTCCTGGAATGTGTGGTCAGCTCTGCAGGTCTGTGCTGGAGGGCTTCCTGATGCTACTGCCCTAAGGCAATCTGTCAGAAAGGTTTACCCCAGAGACACAAATACTAGAAGCTCTAGCTTCTTAGAAGTTGGGGCAGTCTGATTGTCAGGGTTGAACAGATGCCATAGACTCAGAAATTTTAGGTGATTTTGAAAACTTTTTTCATGGAGCAGAGGCAAGCCAAGAGGTGAAAATCTCTGCAAGTGAGAACCCCAGATCACAGAATCACAGAATCCTAGGGGTTGGAAGGGACCTCGAAAGATCATCTAGTCCAACCCCCCTGCCAGGCAGGGTCACCTAGAGCACATCACACAGGAACTTGTCCAGGCGGGTTTTGAATGTCTCCAGCGGAGGAGACTCCACAATCTCTCTGGGCAGCCTGTTCCAGTGCTCTGTCACTCTCAAAGAAGTTTTTTCTGATATTTACATGGAACCTCCTATGCTCCAGTTTGCACCTATTGCCCCTTGTCCTATCACTGGACGTCACTGAAAAAAGCCTGGCTCCATCATCCTGACACTCCCCCTTAACATATTTGTAAACTTTGATGAGGTCACCCCCAGTCTCCTCTTCTCCAAGCTAAAGAGGCCCAGCTCCTTCAGCCTTTCCTCATAAGGGAGATGTTCCATTCCCTTAATCATCTTTGTGGCTCTGTGCTGGACTCTTTCAAGCAGTTCCCTGTCCTTCTTGAACTGTGGGGCCCAGAACTGGACACAATATTCCAGATGCGGCCTCATCAAGGCAGAATAGAAGGGGAGAAGAACCTCTCAATCTACTAACCACACCCTTTCTAATGCACCCCAGGATGCCATTGGCCTTCCTAGCCACAAGGGCACATTGCTGGCTCATGGTCATCCTCCTGTCCACCAGGACCCCCAAGTCCCTTTCTTCTACACTGCTCTCCAGCAGGTCAGCCCCCAACCTGTACTGGCACATGGGGTTGTTCTTCCCCAGATGCAAGACTCTACACTTCCCCTTGTTGAATTTCATCAAGTTTCTCCCCGCCCAACTCTCCAGCCTGTCCAGGTCTCGCTGAATGGCAGCACAGCCATTCACACACAGATATTCACACAGATATTGCATGTGTTTCTTTCTTTTTCTTCTCTGTCCCCAGTCACATAATTATGAATTTCTTTATGTCTTTTCATAGCATTCATGGCAAATTCATTGTTTTTGTACAGACGAGCTTTGACTGTGACTAGGAATTGCCAGAGCAGCCCTGACACTTCCTGTCAGGACAGCCATGGAAGCAGCTAAAGCTGCTTGCTCTCTATGCTGTTTTCCCATCAATGTCTAGAAGGAAATACAGCCAGTTGGCTGCTTCTTATTCACCTTAACTTTTACATAGGTTTCTTTTAAAATACTGAGATGTGAAATGCTCTAGAAGAATCCACATTAACTATTATATTATTAACTTATAATATCTGGATGTGGGCTCAAAATAGCACTAAAACCAAACAATTAAGTATTTTTCATCAGGTCTTAGTCTGAATATTTGATGTTTAGAATTACCTCGGGTAGTTACTACTGCAAGAGGTCACAGTGATAAGTAGAAGAGAAAAAAACATCTACCCTTTGAGATTTAGTGCCTTCTGCCTCACTCTGTTGAAGCAGCAAGTATGATTCAGCTGTTGTGGTTTAATCTAACTCATGATATTTTACATTTCAACAGACCAGGTTTATGCACATGACCAGTTTCTGTGCATCATTTGAGAAAAACTTCCATGTGTGAAGAAAGAGGAGGTCACTTCTTAAAATGTACAAGTGTTTAGTTGCTTGCTATTTTCTGAACTAAAAAAAAATAATTAAACTTGGATACTTCTTTTCAAATTCTGCCTTTCTAGAATCAGGAGACTCTTGTAGTTTCATCTGTTTTTCAAGGTTTTCTCACAGAGTGCTTTATTGTATTTGAAACACACAAAAAATGCATTGAGCAAATTCAGAGAAAGAAACCAGTAAATCAGCTCAAGTTCCTTATTAAAAACAAACAAACATTACATTCAGCAGATCTTACTTTTTTTTATGCCTTGACTTATAATTTTTTAACCGTTGGAGTCCACAAAACTGGACAGTGGTGCAGCCACACAGCTATCCATTGTCCAGCTGCTCTTGGTAAGAGTCAGAACCAGCTCAGCCTGGAACAGCACAAACCTTTATGCAGTGCAGGTGACTCCTCTTGAAGAGTGTCTAATGAGAGACAATATCCTTTGCTTTGAACTCAGCTTTCATCAAGTGGCCAAGTAAGGAGTTTGCTCTCTTAAAGGAGAGGAACATCTACATCAATTGGTTACTCTCTTGTGTAGTCCTTCTCTTGTCTCTCTACTGAGTGAATGGAGAAAAGGCAGGAAATGCATTGTAAGGGCATGTGGGAGTATGTGAAGACCACAGGTGGCTGAGTTACACTCAAACTGTGTAGGACAGAAGGTGTCAAGCCTGGCAAGGCCTAGTCCCTACCACCTATGGGGAGTGATGTCCATGTGAGCTATGGCCAGGGTGTTTCCCAGGACATGTAGGGAATAAACCGGCTCATTTCAAAAGATGAGCTCAGGAACGAAGTAACATAAGGCAAGTGGGAACAGTCAGATGACCAGCACCCAGCAGCAATTCATGGACCAAAACAGTAGTTTTACATGCAGGAACTGATTGGATGCCTAAAGATTTTACTTCTTCTCTATTGATAAAGCCCCTGGATATGTCTGAGTGTATCTAGCTTATAAAGAAAGCAGCTAAAAGTGGGGGTTTTGTGCAAAAATAATGATTATTGGTTAATAGTGTTGACACTAGAAAGAAAAGCAATCAGTCTGTTGAAAGGAATCCTACTCCGTGAAATAACTAAATGTTGTTAGATCTACCATGTCTTTTTGCCTTCTTGTGGGGCATGGAGACCCCTATGGAGCCTGGACATGGAGTCTGAAAGGACACATTGGCTAAAGAATCTAGTCTACCTAAGGATAGAGCAGGTAAATGCGCATTGAAAATGGACAGTCACGCAGCAAAAATCCGTAGTGTTCTCATTAACACAAGACAGAGTTCAATTAGAAATCAAATAAGAAAAAAAAGTATTACATTACAGTACTTAATTCAATTTTTCACTTCATATGTCTTAATTTAAACTGTTCACAGTAAACAAATTGATGACAGTTGTGATCATTACATATAATTACATATATTGATATTTGCATGTATTCCATGTTGAATTGTGGCTTTTATTGGTAGATCTGTCATTCCTGAAAATTATTGTTTATAATCAATATGATATTTCAACAAATAACAAAGGAGAAATGGTATCTATTACTAAGTTTGGAAATAATCTATTCTTGGCGGAATATGTGTGCAAATTTAAGCTGAGTGGTATCCATTTTATAAATAAGTTTACATACTGTCAACATATTATTGACTAGTCTCCTTAAGCCTGCTGGCAAATCAGTCCATTCTGCAATTGCAGAATGCTTAAAAAATTATAGGACTTTCATCAACTTTATTCTTAGGGAGCTTGAGTACTGCCCTTACTTCCCCGGAAATTTTTAAGTTCTTTAATTCATGTAATGCACTTATAGGAAGAGGGAAAATGTATCTATGTAGCTTTCCTCCACAAGTGTTTTCAAATCTCCCTTTTTTTGTCTAAAACCTCCAAGGTGGTGAAGATTGTCAAGCCACAGGCTTTAAAATACACTTCATTTTCCTTGTGATCAGGTTAGCTGAAAACTCTGTAACTCAGAGCATGACTTGTTTGTGATACGTCCAGAGCCTTTGAGGGCTCCCTGGAAAGGGGTTTATCCCATTTGCTTCCTTCACTGTCTGTGTCACACACACGAGTGATGACAAACCCTGTTTGGATCTAATGCTACAATCTGTATCTCTAAGTATCACTGATATGAAAGGAATCAGACCCTTCTGATTTCCAAAGTCCCATTCACACATCTGAGAGAAGAGTTTGTTTGTCTGCTGTTTGTCTGCAGAGAAGTTTTGTAGGGATTGTTTCTCTGTTTTCTGGAGCCAACCTACTCAGTTTCAAATAAACTGGTCATGGTACTGACATGATTTCACAGAGCAGTAGTTGAGATGTTTTATTAGTTATTTCAACTGAGCATTTACTCTCTGAAACTGAGCTATCCAAAGAGGGCTTTTGGGACATTATCAGTTCAGTCTGAAGTATAAGCTCAAATTCTTCTATCATTATAATACGCTGCTTGGTCTCTTTTGCCATTGATTTGCCTACATTTTCTAAATTGCTCAATCAGAAGCCATTTATCTGATAAATTATTAACAAATAAATGTTTCTGATGGAAAAACAAATAATTGTAAATCATGTATCATATAGGTAACAGCAGTCAGAAATAACCTGCTCTTGAGCCAAGTAAGTGGTTTATGTAATGCAGATGGAAATTAAGTGGTGAAATAAGCACTTCACTGCAAGGAAAGGCTGGCTGTTATTTTCCTGGGCTTATATCAGATTCTGCAGTTTCTGTATTGTACATTTCTACACTCTATTGGTGCATCAAACATTCAACAACCAAATTTACTTGCAAGTGTGCAAAGGTATCTGCACTTGTTAGACTCTGACCATAATGTAAGGTGCTCAAACCAGTCATTATTTGTAGTATTTCTGTAAAAACGTTTTTATTTAATTCTGCTTCTCCACTCAGAAGTATTTTTTTCTGACTAGTAGAATAATTACAGAGTTGATATCTTCTGGCAAGTCATCTTGGTATTGATGATTTTGGGTGTTTAACTGGACTCCAAATTCCTTGGGGCTTGATTTACTTAGAAAGAAAGTAGGTATGCTCATGCCTAAAGCTAGATAGTGTAGTACAGGGTTTCCAATTAAATACCATATTCACGTTTGTGTCTGTGTTGCATTTCTTCAATATGGAGGCATATATAGATTATTAAAAATAATAATGAAATAAAATAGAAAAAAAAGAAACCAACAAGAACCGTCAAGCAATTCTCACTAAATACTATTCACATTTTCTCTGGATGGGTCTGGCAATGTTCTCAGTATAAAAGTAGTTTTTCCAGTGATTTACAAAATAGCTGTAAAATACATTTCTGGTCAATGTCAAGGGTAAAAGGCAGTGGAGTAGCAAGGAGCATGTGTAGCATCACCTCTTTCCAGTAAAGATCTAACATGCCTTTTCCTGTAGCCCACTTAAAATACGTGTAATTAGCAATTTTCTGTTATTGAGATTGGTTTTGTTTGGAGCTTACTAAGGTGAAACAGATTTGCTTTAATTTCCCTTCCCCTTCCCTAACCTGCACTCCAGATCCCTGGCTGCCAATGTTTATGAGATACTGAGACAGGCACTTCCAAAATCTTGAGCTGGCAAGTACTACTTCTGGGGCCCTACTGCACAAAATTTCAGTCTTAAAGAGGGAAACTTGAGTGATTATTTTATTGTTGTGTTGGGGGGGGTGTTGTTTGTGGGTTTTTTGTTTGGGTTTTGGGGGGTTTGATTGTTTGTTTTTCAAATATGCAACAAATTTCTTCTCTTTTCATACAGGCTCAGTGAGTTGTACAGCATTTCAGCAGAGATGTCTGATCTTTCCATCTGCATACCTGGAGTTGCTCTATCCCTTGACTCGTCTTTTCAGTAAGCTCTGAAGACTTCTTGAGACTGTGAACACTGGAAGAGCTAAATTAGTCCTGAATGTTCTTCATCAAAAGTAGATGTACTGGATTTTCTGGATGTGCATAAGGACACAAAGGTTAGTGTATTCCTTAAAAGCCAGAAGTTTCAGGACTGTTTCATTCAACCATTAGCAGTGCAGAATATATTTCAATTTGTTCCTTAAACATAGCCACGGGTGGATAAAATGGTGATTGACATCATATATATAGTTGAGATCATGCTTCTAACTTCCACAGAATAAATTTACTTAGTGAGGTGGGGCAACTTAAAGCCCTCTAAATGACTTGCTGGGCAACAAGAGCAAGGCTCTACTGATACTCTAAGCTTGATGGCCTTTGGCCACTTTTGTGGTGTCTCTTCTAAGCTTGGTTTTAGTGCATTTCAATCACACTGATTTATGACTGATAAAAAGGGGATGAGAAGAGTATTTTACTTGCCTCTGTTCACAAGATCGTCCTTATTTGCAGTAAGTTGGGAAGAGAGGGTAGGTGTTTGTCCACCTGTCTGCTTAGTTGTTCTAGATAGCATGCAGGCATCAGAGGAATGCTGAAGACATGCATAACATGTTGGAAGATATTAATTTCTTCCCAGTGGCAGCTATTCACTTCCTGGAAGCTGTAAGATTTTAATAAAATGCTTTTTCTATCCCTTGATTTCTGTTAAAATGCTGTATAACCTATGGATATTTGTCTGCCACCACTGTCATCTCAGGAAATCACCATTGATCAGGACATCAACTCATTGACATTCTGTGGTATGATCAAAAGTGTAGAAGAAACAATTCTGCAAACAGATACATGCTCAGAAAGGTGGTGGAATGTGTGTAGGCATATGTGCACATTGAGTCATGTCTCAAACACATAACTGACAAGGAAAGTAGCAAGATCATAAAGATACATCAGGATTTTCAGCATCAATCATAACATTATGAAAAAAATTATGTTTATAATTATGTGGATAACTTTATGTGCTGTAGAGAAGTGAACAGTCATGTAACCCTGATTTTACTATGATTGCCATCTGTTTTTCAGTTTTTGCAGAATATGCTTCCTGATTATTGCTCTGTCTGGGTTTGGGGGAGGAGAGGGCAAAATTATTTTCAGTTTTACTCTGTCAACCTCATTTGATTGAGCCATTAAAATAAAATAATTTGTTTTACAAATACTATTTGTTCTTACTAAACATCTCCACAACCTATTAAAATGGTTGCAGGAAACCTATTGGCTAAAACAGATGGAGCTCAAACATGATGCAATTAGAACTACATAAATTGAGTTCTGCTGTCTCATTTTTGTGGAGGGATTCTAGCGATATCATCTGAATAATAGTTTTATAATCAATCTCTCTCTGCTACTCTAGCTAGCATTTCTGTTTGCATTCTAAGTGCCTATTCCCTGGATAAAGTAAATAGAAGACAAAAAGATCATCCCTCATAAAAAGGAATTGTTTCCCCGTTGGCACCAAATGTCTGCTCTAGATAGCAGAAGAGGAGAGAAAAAAAGTAACAATACAGCTTTGTTTCATCTAAGTTCTATTGAAGTTACTGAGAGTTTTTGTAATAGAGTTCAGCAGGAGCAAGAACATAAATATAAAAATACAGACTCCATCTAAAAGCAGAAGTTTAGAGGAGTTGCAAGATTTTGCAAAGAATTCCATATAGAGGAGAGCTCTATTAGTTCTGTGGGGTACCCTCTCTGTAATGCCTAAATATCTTCCAAGAAAGTAAAATTCCTATTAGGGCATATATTGTAGATTTAAGGTGTAGACTGTTTTTTAGAATATTACATCTTTTATACATGTTTATATACTAAGAGGTGAATATCTCACAGGGTTGCTGAGCTCAAATGTGATAAGTGTTGTGAACTTCACATCCTTGTACTGCATGCATGTGTTTGGGGGCATTTCTGTAATACATGTTTGTGTGGACTGTTAAATATATATATAATGTATAGGATTGTGGGTTCTGCAAACTCAGTACAAGTTTTTACAGTCTTGCTATATTAGCATACATAATGCTTGAAGATCCTATATATCTTTCATTTTGCCTACAGGATTGCTACTAAAGCACACATTCATTATTATTAATATATACATTTGGATGCAAATTATGCAAAAAAAAAGAAGTGGATTTTGTAGTTTATGCCACAACAAATGTTACAACCATTATTTGATAGACTGGAGAACAAACTTTATTTGGTAGGTAATGGATATGTTAATTTAAACAGTGCAAATCCAAAAGATTGACCTAAATTATCTGACTAGCTCCAAAGCCAGTGGAGTTTCAACTGTGCAAATTTTCCATGACGAATTTTGCTACTGGCTGACTTTTACCTTTTGCAGGAACACAAGTGCAGCCAGGTTTATCCACAAGGCTGGCAGAAGCTTAAGCATTAAAAGGAAGAAATTACCCTGATACAAATGATGGTTATTCTGAATTGAGTACAAAGCTTATTAGGTCAAAAGAAATGTTGTGCATTTAATGAAGAAGCAAAAAAAAAAGATACTTATGAAGTGGGAATGTTTGACATAACTCCAGGTTTAAAAATGATCCTGGAGATTTCCTGCTAAGCCTACAGCATACAGACTAAGTCCTGGAGGTTACAACTTCCTCTCAGAGGTTTGGAGGAGAGTCCCCTGACACGGGGAACACTGAATTCTGCCTCTCCGAGTCTGGGAGGTTGATTTAATGTGCGGAAAAAAAAATATGTCTTCTGTCAGATATATTTTGTGAGAAGGAAAAACAGAAGTGATCTATGCACCATTTCAAAAGTAGGTCAGAGTTGTGAATCCTAATCCAAAGCAACACAACTGCAACTCAGGTCCCCTAAGTTCCAGTAATACAGGTTGTGTTTAAGATATGTCTCTGCCCTTGTCATCACCTTTGCCTGACTTGCTGGGTCTCCTGAGAACCATCTTTTACACAAGAGTAACCACATCTTCCTCTCAACTGTTTCACCTCATCAGCAGACCTAAAGCTATATGCATCTACCTATTCCAGCAAAATAGGGCCTGAGCATGAGTTTGATCTGTGGCTCCTGTTCATCCATCCCATCTGTTCACATGGTTCCTAGCATGGTTTTGCCCCACAATCCTAAGCAATGCCAGGATAGAACAGCATGGGGTAGGAACAGTTTCTGGGAAGCAGCTAAAAATATGGCCACCTTGTTTTGGGGTGGAGAGACTGGGTCACCCACACTCTGGGCAAAAGAATTAGCCGTAGTCTGTTTAACTTCCAAACATGCATATAGCCAAGTGTTGCAAAGATGGGGTCTCTTCTGACTCTAGTTGTGGAGTGCTGATGTTCATAAAAGTTGTTCCATCATCTTCCTGCAACTTTTTCACTGGTCACTAGTAAAAGAACAGAGAATTAGAGGAGGGTAAATCTTCCAATCTGGACTGTCAGGCAAGGCGCAGTGCAAAGTATTTGCAGTATTTGTTGCTTTTACACAGTAGAACACAGTTGTTCAAACAACTACGATGACCTCCAATATTATCCCCAGGCCTTTTTTTGTTATCATTTCTAACTTTAACACGATAAAGGATTTGCATGAATGGAGTTACGTTTTCCATGCCACTCTTGTGGCGGAAGTTTATTCCCCGTGCCTGCTTCCTAGTTGCGGTGTAACCTGGCAGGCAGCTAAAAAAACCACACAGCCGTTTGCTCACTGCCCCCCAGTGGGATGGGGGAGAGAATCAGAAAAAAAGAAAAAGGTAAAACTCATGGGTTGAGATAAAGGCAGTTTAGTAAGACAGAAAAAGAAGATGGTGATGATTATGACTATGATGATGACGATGATGATAATAATGACGCATTACTATAAAAAACAAGGGACGCACAGCACGATTGCTCACCACTCACTGACTGATGTCCAGATAGTTCCTAAGCTGTGGCAGCCCTGGCCAACTCCCCACATCTTATATTCTGAGCATGACATCATACGGTATGGCATATCTCTTTAGCTGGTCTGGGTCAGCTGTCCTGGCTGTGCCCCTTCCCCGCTTCTCTCTGGTAGGGAATGAGAAGCTGAAAAATCCTTGACTGGTGTAAGCACTACTTACAACAACATCAGTGTGTTATCAACATTGTTCTCATAATAAATCCAAAACACAGCACTATACCAGCTACTAGGAAGAAAATTAACTCTTTCCCAGCTAAGACCAGCACACTGGTTCACAGTCTTTTGCTCATTTTTGTATAGTCTTTTCTGGATACTTTGCATATGAGCTTTAGCTTACTAGTATGTTGAACATCACATCTATTAGTTGATTCTGATTAAATTCTTTTGTACAAAATATAGAACTTGTAAACATATAATATTTTTCAGTAATAAAGTGATGAGGGAGATATGATGATAAGCTTTATCAATCTAACAATGAAATATTTAAGATAAAATTATGAAGTCATGAATTCTAGACACTTTGTCCCTGCTATCAAAAATCTGAATATCAAACAGTTTTTACAAGACGAAGTGAGGGATATATAAGGACTTTCCCTTTCTCAATAATTTTACTCATATAATATTTAAAAATATTTTATTTAAGAAAATGGGGGCATTTTTACTCACTTTGAAAAAAAGCAGGATGTAATTTCAGACTATTTGCAGTCAAGAGGCCTCTGCTGAGCAAAATACTCATTCAATTTAGGAATGCAGATTATAATAATTTTTCTATCTCCCTCACAGCAGGATTCCTGCCATCGTTTTGCAAACTCATAGGCTGCAGTGTTGAGTGACTAGCTAACTTCAGTTCCAGGTAACACACGCTTCAAGCATATTCTTATTAGTTCAACTTAGTTATAATGCAAAGCTGCTTAGTTTCACCAAGTGAAATGGGATACACTTAAATTGCCTCATCTAACATAATACTCCTTCTTATTACATGCAAAGTGGTTTATGATGGCAAAGCTTGTAGAGCATGAAAATCTGCAGGGAAAGTAAGGTTTTCTGACTGAAACTGTCAAAAGGAAGTCCTATTTTATATAATTTCTTTTTAAAGAGGTTAAGAATAAGGAAGGAGAGATTGGAATAAGAAATAATCAGTGTAGAAAAATGTAAATTTAGTACATTAACCTTTTTTAATATATCAGCTCTACCAAACAAGAAAATTATCAAGTAAAGCTGTTCTTTCAGTAGTGTGTCCTGCACCGGAAAATTAAATGTAAAATACCTAGTGGTGAAAATATATTGTGGTGAGAAACAATAGTCTTTATTCTATCTGTTTCATCCAGAGAGTTTTATATTGTGCACCATGTTTCCACTTGCTGCCGTTATTAATCCAGCTTCCTGTGGCTGTATTAATTTGCAAGGACATTTTAGTTTCAGACATGGATAAGGAATTATTTATGTCTCTTCTTCCTTTAAATCCTAAGTGAATATATCCCAATCTTGTATACCTTGCAGACACAAAACCTGGTTTCAATAAGACCCCAAAACAACACTGGTAAAATCATGAGGTTTTTTTCCCTAGTATCTTGCACCTGCAGTCTGCCCATAGGGCTATAAATCCTCTCCCTACATCCCTTTCCAATACTTCCAGAAAAGTGTTCAGAGAGAGTCTAAGCTGCTACAAGCTTTGCAGATGACACCCAAGTGTATATCTCATTTTCCACAGATGTAACCAGAGCCATCACAAAGATGTTGCACTGCCTAGAGGAAAGGGGCTCCTGGAGAAGAGCATCTGGCTGAGATTGAACTTGGATGGGAGCCAGACAATACTGGTTGAAAGATAGAAATTATCCAGACAGCCAGTTGAGCAAGATTCCTGGGCACGTGCCTTTAAGCATTAGTTTGCAATGAAGCTGTTCACATCCTTGGAAAAAGGCAGGGATAAGCATGTTGCTCAGCCATGGCCCCAGATAATGAACCAAGAACTCTTCCCACTCCAATTAAAAGCATCTGCAACACAGTTTTTTTCAGTCATAGCTTTTCATTGAGCTTAGAAAATGAGGCAGCAAAAAATGAAATCAAGTCTAGAAAACTCTTCCGTGCCACCAAGACAAAGGCCTGGCCCCTGAGATCTCTGCGTCCATTTTAAGGAGTTGACCTAACTCGTAGTACCCAGGACTTTCCACTCTTCACATTACTCCTGAACTGCAGTGTCTCTGAGGCTCCTGTTTGCATTTGGATTGGCAGCACTAATAATGTTCTCAAAGGTACAGTTGTTTTGGATCTCTTGATATCCATGATTGCTTTTTCATTTTCCTCATATGGACAGCTTCTACAAGTAACAATTTGAAACCCTCTGAGCAAAGAAGGCACAATGCAGCTCTTTTGGTTATGCAGTGAGCTGTTAGGGTCTGTACACACTGCAGAACCCTTTCAAAATAGCATTTGACTTTCAGAAGTTCTGTATGTCTGTTAAAATTAAGACTTCTACTTTTGGTAGGGGAAAGGTAAAAAGCGATTTAAACTCTGGGAGGTCATACAAACACCCCTCATCTGTGAAGTGCCATGACACAACAGTATTAGCCTATAGGAATGAATAACTGGTGGGTAGAGGTGAAAGCATATGTGACATGCCATGAAAGTGCACAACTGATGAAGCTGATGAAGCTACACACAATACTCTTGGAGAAGCTGGAGTCCAATTTCAGAATGGAACAGGTCTTCAAGCCTGGTCCCAAACATTAATGAAAAGTTACGAGCATCTTTATGGAGGAGAAACAGCTGTAAAACTGTTGGTATTCACTGTCAAAATCCTGAACCTTCTCCCTGGCAGTATTATCTTTGCTTTTCTCAGTTCCCTCAACAAGGAGCAGGGAGAAAAAAAAAAAGGCATCCTGGTGCCTCACTCGTGAGGATTTTGCTGGTGTAACCAGTCACCTGCAGTTTATTCCCCTGAATTTTCTGAGGTCACAACATGACTCAAGTAAGACATGCTCCTATAAATATTTCTCTTGGGCATCCTCCAGTTCACATTCAAGAGTAAGCAAGAATAAAACAGTAATACAGATCTTTACCTTTTTCTTTTCTTACTGGTGATTTTTGGTAGATACTAGTCAGAGAAATTTCTATCTCAAAAACAAAGATGTTTTCAGACAGCACTCATGTCACCCTGTTTATTTTCTATGTATATTCTGCATATATGAATTTAAGGACTAATCTTAATTGGTTAATCTCTGGTCCTCATAAGGAAAACACATTCCTAGAACATTTTCCTCCTCATAATTCCTTCCTTGTAGTCTCTTCACTCGTTCACCAGCTGTGCTGCTTATAACAACTTCATTCACTTTATGAAAACTATTTAAAATGTTCTCCATTAAAAGCTGTGTAGAAAACTCAGTGCACATTTGTGAGGCACTTGTAGGAACATGTAGTTATTGGGAGGAATGAGATAAAAAATGCAAAACTACTATTCAGTTTGTGTGTGTACAGCCATGCTGTACTTATTGCTATCATGAATAAAGCATTTGTTTTTCTAAATTGTGTGTATATTCCTAGCAGGGTAATTAAAAGAAAGAGCTTGTTAGAGAAGGCATGGAAACAATGCAGAATTTCTCCGGTTTCAGTACTCAAATCATAAGATAGAATCATAAATCCTTACTGCAGTCTGACCAGCTAAAAAGGCACAGGGGAGTCCTCCAGAAATCTGGGAATTTCTTTTCTTTGAACCTTTGTGTAATCCGGCTCCTTTGAGGAATGAATGGCCAGGCAGTCTACTTCAGGGTCTACTTGTGCTGTCTCCCCCCAAAAATACCCTGTTACTATGGGGAGTCCCAGTGGAGCTGGGGGCAGTTAACACCCTCTGCCTGCTGGAGTCTGCAAACCAAAAGCTGGAGTGTGAACATTTTGCTCTCAAAAGGGTGTAATCAGAGCTGACGTGCTTTGTTCTGCTAGGAGGCTCTCAGGAATATGGCCTTAAAAACACTGGGTTCCTTGGGGAATTTATGCTTATTGGTTTGGTTAGCATTTTTTTCTAGATTTTTAACTGTTGCTTTCAAGCCTAAAACTTCCTTCCTTCCCTAAAATAGAATTACAAACTCAGCTGCAAGATGTGTATGCTAAAGGATGCCAAATGCTTTCTGTGTCCTTCCTCATTGTCCTGAAAGAGGGTGGCATTTTCCCTCCTTTATTAATATGCTGGGATCTTGATTGAGATCAAGGAAGCTACTGTCTTGCTGGGCCTGGCAAAGTGATCCCTGCTTTAACAGCTATTGCATAGTGCTTCAAATACCTTTTATTATCTCAAACATATAAAAAATTGTGTACACATTGCTTACAAAAATTTAATTGCAAGTTTCTTTTTAAATTAGTAATTTAATAACATCAGTTAAAAGTTTTTGATTGATTGTTCTAGCTGACTTTCTTATTGAGTGGCACGAATAACGTGCATCAAAATGAAATAGCAATAGTATTTTCTTTCCATAAAGCACTTCCTTTTACAGCTGTATGTATTATGTAATTCCTTCACATGGTAATATACATGTATTGTAAGGGAAAATCTGTTGCAGCTTTTTTGAAAGTGTCAGCTGTGCCCCCTTGTAGTCATAAGGCTTACCATAAACAAAACTTGGATAGTTGCTTTTTTAACATCTTGTAGATGTAGCATTCTAAAACTATGTGAAAATATACCATGGATATAACTTTCTGATGCAATTTTGCTGTCCAATGTCATGTAAGACCAAGTTATTCCTGAATTATGTCCCTAAGAACAAAAGTCAGTATCTTGGCATATGTTTCTGAATTATCGGCATGGTCCTAGAAGATTGTAAATATCTGAAATAGAACTCAAGCAGAATTTGGATACAGCGTAATTTAAAAAAAAAATCTTTAGTGCTTATGTAGTATTTGAGGATTCACAAGTATCTTAGCTTGCAAGAAAGATTGGCACTGTAAGTCCTGTGATCACATAGCCCAGAAGTGTTGCTGTATTGCTCGTGCTGTGTATTCAGCTAACTCTCGCATTCCACAGGCAGTTCAGACCTCACAAGCCAGGTACCTCCAAAAACTTGTGTTCTGTATTTACCAGGCACTGAAATTTTCTCAGCAGTGTTGTACTTCTCATCTGAGAACATGGGGAAGTTCGGAAACGGTGTTCAATGGTAAATGGAAGAAAAACATGAAAAATAAATGGGCCATGTACTTTATCCATCTCTATTTCCTGTCTCATATCACAGATCCTTATTAGCATTTCAGATCCCTGAACAACTTAAATCTGTTGATTTTTTTTTTAATTTTTTTTTACTTTTGTCCCATTTTGCAAAATTCAAAATGTCACACAAAGATCACCCCATTTGTGGCCCAGATGAAAAGGTTCATTTTGTTTCTTTTCCATTTCATGTTCTAAAACTCCATGGATCTGAAGTTTATTTTCTTAATATATTCTCTTTAAAAAAAATTCTGAAAAGATGGGTTTGGTCCACCTAAACAGCTATTTCTCTCATAAAATATATCACAGAGATTCTAAATCATTTTCAGAAGCTATTATGTCTTCATCCAATCCTCTTATTCACAGTAACTCTTGGAACCTGGCAGCTCAGTCAGGTGTGAAAAATAATCTCATTTTTATAAGCACTCTAAATATGCTGGAGTTTGTTTTTTCAGTAAATAGATGACATGAAATACTTTTTTTTTTTTTTTTTCTTAGATCAGTATTCATTCCAAGGTAGCTGTCTTAGAAATAACAGTGAACTCACATAGAGGAATGCAGCATTTCTGTGCTTACAGAAACTGCGGTGGAGTTTTAAAGACATGCATTTGGATTCCTTGCCCCTGATGCTGAATATCATAACTTCTTTATTTAGAATGTGACTATAGCTCAAATATAAGCTAAAAATAAAATAAGGAAACATTTTCCTCCCCATACCCCACCCCTCACCCCCGCAACTCTGTAGATCTCACATGTCCAAACTTGAATTGTGCTATCCGTTCCTCAGCCTCATTGGAGGGACCAATGAGTTTTCCTGCCTGGAAGTGTAAGCACGTAGCAGAAGTCTCTAAATTGAGAACTTGCTCATTTTAAGCTGATTCTGTAATCAGCAGCCCAGATCTGAATCACACTCTGGAAACATTCATCTCTTGGCACTGATTATAGGGAGATTTTAAGGTGACTTCAGCTCCCAACTTAGGCACTTAACTGAGAAAGCTGTCACGATGGAGGATGAATCCAGATCCTAATGTTGCTACAATCCTACTCAGGGTTTTACATGAACTCCTGGTATAGCTGAAGCTGATGGGAGTTGTGTCATTGACCTCAGGCAGCTAGGAGCTCTCTTCAGACCTTGATTCAAAACTTGCTAGAATATTTAACCTTAGAAAATAAGGACATATGGGAATATTGACACAGCCGTGAAAGCTGTAACTCCAATGTGTCTGCAGTAAAATGTATCAAGCCTGTAGCTTTGACACAGGAATGGGATGACGTGTAACTCAGTGAATACAAGAGGTCCTTTGAAACTCCAAACAGCAGTGCTCTCTCAGCAAAGCTTAACAATATATAAGTATCTCTTTGTCGCTCTCATGAATGCTTGTTTACAAACCACTCAAGCCTGTAGAGTGCAAAGAAAACTGGACAGGTAGCATTATAATTGGAGGTGCATGCATATATGCTGCAGAGTTTTTTATTTGTGCAATGTTGTGTTGGGCTGTGCCAAACACTGAAGAAATGGGACCATTGCAATAATTGTAACAAGTTGTTTGGCTGCATGTATGATGTGATTTACTTCTGAGTCTCGTGAATGCATTCAGCTTTATTTGTTAACCTAGCAGAACATTATTTATTAATGAGTTCTTCATGCTTTATTAAGCATAATGTCAAAACACCTCTGTGGGACTCTAGGCATGTTCTCTCTTTGTGTTAAAGCCTTCTAAAGAAAATGAAAACTTACGCAGCAAAGCTGTAGATAAAGCCCAATAGATATCAGTTCAACTACTCTTGATCCTGGCAGATGATGTTTCTGAATATTTGCGAAAGCACAGCGTCTGTGTGCTGGCTTAAATTAAAGCATTCTGCAATCTCAAATGTATGTAATTAGGGCGCCTTAGAAACCTAACAAGGCTACTGTTGTCTCCAAAGCTGAGTGGAGTTCTCAGATGGCAAAAACTGACAAGTTCACCATGGAAGTAGAATTCATGCTTTTTCTATGGACTGATTCTTCATATCAGAGGCATAAAATTCTTCATAGGAACATTAAAATTATTCAAAGTAGTAACAGGGTGAATTATATGTTTTTCTGTAATTTGAGAGGGCTATTATGGCTCAGAAAACTAAAGTTGGAGTTCAATAAACTTTTTCACCCTTGATCTGACTGAACATCTTGTTTTCTAGCACTGACATGAGATTCAAATCCAGCAGTTCTGTATATCTTAACCTGTAAGAATATGCTGGGGCGTATTTCATGATTCTTCTACATGTGTTGGTATTTAAGATCAGTTAAGCAACACCACCTTTTGTGCTACAGAAACATAGGCAGAATGGAATAAAGATGTCATTTTATGTAGTTGGAAAAATGCTAATTCCCAGAAAGTCAACATGATACAAAACTTTAATATGTAAGAAGCCTTCAGATAAAGTTCTTAGTTTGCTGTCATCTTAGATTTGAAAAGCAACCTTTTAAACATGTGCTTTCTAAACGGATTTTGGTTAGCAGTCTTAACAATGACCAATAAGAATAATTTGAGTTATCATAATCAGAAGAAATAATATAAAAAAATTAATCTATAACAATGAAAAAAAAATTCGAGTTCAGTTCCTTATATGAATGCACAGAAGACATCTGACATCTGAAGGGACAGCCACAACAGTTTGGCTGTTGAAATCTAAGTTTTGCACTGTTGAGATGCCACCTTGGTTTTTACTGAAGACAGAGTTTCATTAAAGGTTTTAGTGAAGAGTAGAAATAAGGCTTAGAGCTTTACCTTTTACGCACAAATCGTCACATTAACCTTCTTCTATGTTTCAGATAAATAAGGTAGCAAAATCTCACCAAAGATACAGGCCAAAAAGACTGCTCATTTTCCAGCTTCAGCAACAGAAATCTATGGAGAAATATTCCTGGAGGCAGTTGCAGATAAATTATTTGGACACAGCATAATCACTGCTGCTTTATTTTCTTTTTTTTTTTTTTTAATTACTACCAGTTATTAATATTTAATATAAGCTTGTTTTGAGCTTTTCCTTTGCCTTTTATCTTGCTGCTTTCATCGTCTTTCGTAACATCTGAGAGATCAATGTAAGGCGATGGGATGTTACAGGAACATACCATATCGTTACATTATCACAACAGATAACTGGGGGAACAGACCCTTGGCCACTGCCTGTGAGAGAAGCTCCTCTGTTTTCCGTAGAAGCTGGCCAGTTACAGGCTGTCACACTGAGACCTCTTGGCATAGAGATTTTGGAAACATAAACCAAAGACTGCCAAGGCCCTCCTGCTGGAGTGTTTTGTCCCATTTTCTGCCAAGTAGTCACTGGAACCTGGTTTGCTTCTTTCCAAGTGGGTGCCTAATCATCAGAGAAAGAGTCCTGCTTGCTTAGTGCATGCTTTTTGTCTGGCACTAGCTATAAAGCTGTGAAATAAGCCAGGGATGATAGAGGAGGGCTCTGCTCTTTCTCCTCTAGTTATCTTTTGTGATAAATAATTGATCTTGCTACAGATGTTAGTCTGTAAATCCCAAAGGGAGGAAAGCACCCCCTGCTAGCCCAGGAAAAAAATCTGGAATGACACAGAGGCAGGATCAAAATTTAAACTACATCTTTTCCATTGGTGCTTCTTTTTTTTTTAATTTGGATGACTGCAGAAGTTTTCTTCAACGGGATTTGGAGGTTTTTTTCCTTGTGTTATTTGGCTACCACAGTTATTATGGATTTCTCTCTTCCCAACCTTCCTCATGCATTGCCTATGTTATATGCAGAACAGAGAGTGCGGATGACAAAGGGGTGTAAAGCATGGCATTGCAGTGCTGTGTCCTGCTGCCTCCTCTGGAACTGAAGAAGCCCTGAACCATACAAAGATCAAAGAAAATTAGTAATTTGGCTTCCTGAGAGTTATAAGGCAATGCAGGCTGGTCACAGACCCGCTGCAGTCAGGCACATTGCAGGTATTGTTGTCTAGTGGCCACAGTTTGCTTATTTTAAACGGCTGTTTGTGTATGCTCAGAGACTTCTAAGAAAGTAGAACTAGAAGAAGCCATCACATCAAACCCTTTACATATTTGTTTAATTTTTTTCTTTTAGTGTAAAAAATATGTCAGTAAAACTGCATTTGTTTCAGAACCAGCTGAACACAATTTGTCAGTAAGACTTAACTGGAGTCCAGAAACTCAACAGTAACTCATCTTAAACCAAAGAGAATCTGTTGCCAGCTCGTTAGGTCCCTGTAGACTACAAGGGAGGCAAGCAAGTCTGCCTTGAACAGTTTTCCCAAGAGGACACAATTAAAAATCATCCTGTTCAGGAACTACTTTATATGCTTTTGTTTTTAATAAAGCCCTTTGGGACCAGCAGCAGTGTGCAACAGTCATCCTACTTTTGGTCTGAGTATTGGTCTTTATGCTGCTCATCAACAGTCTACCACACTTTCTTCTCAACTGTTTGCTGTCTAATGAGCAAACTCATGATTAAATGGAAGGTACTTGCTTCTTTAAACAACTTCAGTACAAACACAGCACGGAGAAATGCTGCTTTATTTACGTGATTTTCAGAAATACAATTTCAGCTGATTAATGTGATTTTGTGATATGCACATTCCTGTGACTACGTATTTTCTTCAAAATGCAAGTCATCTACTTACAACTTAAGCTGAAGAGCCACGTGAACTTTGCTGGCCTCAGCCATGAGCTGATTTTGGTACAGGCTGTCACTGACATGATGCCTGAAACACTGCCACATCTCCCCATGCAGTGAGAGAGCTCATGGACAATGGTGAGGCACATTCTTGCCTGTGGTGGTGTTCAGAGGAACCTGCTATGGTAGGAACTGTCAGCTGAGACAGGGATCTGGTGAAATTAGGGTTCAGTCCACCCCTGTCAGCTTGCAGAGCTGAAGAGATAGAAATCCTTTCATCTTAAATCAGTGCAGTTACAGGAAAGTTTCTTCTGGGAATCAGAAAGAGGGCAAATACACTCAAAGAGGCTGAGTTCTGTGCAGTGTTATCATATACAATTTCACTTAGTCACATAATTTTTACCCTGTGTTGTATACATGTGCAGCTTGTCATTCTGTATCACACATTAAAATATGACGTATTACATATGCAGAAACAGGAAGGGAGAAACTGCCCAATCATGTAAAATTAATGCTGCAATGATTGGACTTTTGCTGTGTTTTCCTTATGTCTGGGGGAAAAGAATATTTGGAAAGCTCTTCTCTATCCTCAATTACTGCTGCTCCAGGCTATTTATGCTGTTGTAGCAGTTCTGATAAACTCACAGAAGAGAATTGCCTGTTCTGTTGACAGCACATTTGCTGGTATTTCTGCAGCAGTACTGTAATGTCTTTATTGTGTAACTCTGTATTTTAATAGTCAATTAAAATTCCCATTGAATTGACAAAATGGACTTAGGAACTTCTGAGGATTATTTGGCTAAAAGTACTCATGAGACAGTTCTGATAATCACTGCCATGGCACTATTCAGAATTACTCAAAAGCCTCACCTTATCACAACAGCAAAAATAGTGAGGCAAGAGAAAACACACTTTTATAGTGGAAGCTTGCTGTTGAATTGAGTCTCATTGCCCTGTTGTGCCCATGTCTCTTCTCTTTTTTCTTTGTGCTCCAGCACCACCACCATGTCTCTGCTGCCTTTTGTCCATTTTTCCAACTCCATTCTGTGTTGTCTCTCTCTTTTTACCTCCCTGTTTTCCTCTCTTTCTCACATTATCTAATAGTAACAAATGGTGCAGTGCTTTTGTGATGAGAATGAGAAGGTGATGAATACTCCTGTAGCAAGATTTCAGGGGCTTCACACAGAGTTTGTGTAATTCTATTCCTTTCATAACAAATCTGTTTACTGCCTGCAGGTTAAAATTAATGAAAGTAACAAATACATAAGATAAACTCTATATGAGTAAGAGCACCACTAACAGGGAACAGGGCTTGCAAACATGAGTCATTCCAACTCATCCATTGCTCACTCCTCTCATCCCTGCAATGTTATCTTCACTCCCATGATACTTGATGCGTCTCTTAACCCTCCAGCTGCTAGAATTGCTTTTTGCATTAAGACCTTTGCTTCCATTCAGCATGTTTCTCACTTTTTCCAGTTTCATTAGAGGACTTTTTTTCCAGATGTCATCGGTAGATATTCTTTTGGCACTTTTATCATGATTTCCTCAGGGCTTCCCCCATACAAAGAGGTAACAAGCTTATGCAGTGTAGTGCACTGCCAGATTTGTTGTGGGATTGTGTTCATAATACTTAGTAACTCTTGTAATTGCTCCACAGAGGGACCGTGTTGCAGCTTTTGCAATCAGACTCTGCAAACGAGGCAAATGACAAAAGTCAGGAAAAGCCAAAAATAGGAAGCTCACAATTCAAGACACAAACAAATCCATCGTGTGAGAGAATAATAATCATAATTTTAGCCTTCTGAAAAGACAAGGGCAGACTGAACTGCAAACAGAATTTCAGTCTTCCTTGTTCTGTTGCCTCTGGCCTTTTGCTTCTCCAGTGTAGTGTGCAAATAAAAGTGAATTGGCACTTTCAGATGTACTTCTGTAACCCTACAGATGTGTTATTAATGTGGATTTTTCAAGTTTCAAGGAGCAAAAGGACTGTGATTAAATTATATGGAAACATAAATAGAATGGGCATCTGCTTATGGAGCATTCTTCCTTTTACTATTTACTACGGATTGTGAAGAATCATTTTGAACAGAGATGAATGTTGAAGAAGTCCTCAAACAAACTTTCTCAGGGAATAAAATCTGGAGCATGATGGGCAGGGAAGATTGAAAAGGGTAGATTTTTTAAATGGCAGAAGCAGTGAAGCCTGTGGGAGAACTGCTGCAGGGTGAGGCAAGGACTTGCTGAAGGCAGATATAGGGGACAGCAGCAGAAGGATAATCAGCAAGAACTGGAGCCAGCATTTTCTAGTCTGGCATTTTCTAGTCCAGCATTTCTTTTTAGTTTCATCATTTGTTCCACCCAGTGAAGTGTTTCTGCAGTGACCCAGAGATGCTCCAGTGTACCTCTCTGCATTCCCACACAGAAAGGAGAATGCTACAGAATGCTTCTTACCTACAAGCCCAAGCTTTCTACCACAAAAAACAGGGATGCATGGAGACATGACAGGTTTTTGTCCTGAAATGTAGCCCAGGTAAGCACCCAGGGACTAGGGTAGCCTAATGCAGCACTAATTAACTCCCCTTGAGTGTATGCACTATAGTACAGTCTTTAGTTCATGATTACATACTATTTTTTTCAGATTTCTGCTTCATTTAGGGCACAGGAGGGACTATGCACTGAGAACAAACCACCAATACACAGAAAAAAGTATGCTAATCTCTGTGGGATGCCTGTCTCATATGTGGTAAAAATGGAAGTTATTTGACAGCTAAGGCAGAAAAATGCAGGAAGGAAAAAATAAAGCACCTGAGGCTTCAAAAGTTGGTATAGCAATTTTAGCAGTTACTACCCACCAGCTGGTCATTACTATCCTTTAGCTGGAGGTTTCTGCCTCCACAACTGAGTTCCATTCACTACTGATAGTTTAAAACGTGTTCACTGACTTTGTGCTGAAACAGACTCTTGATGAGGGCATTAAAACAGTGTAGCTGTGGATGTTGTGGCAGCAGGGGAGGGCAACTTCTTAAATTACTTCAACTCTATCCTAAAGAAGATGATACCTAGACAGAAGACTCTGCATTAGGTTTCTACTGTCCTCTGCCACATGCTTCCTGGTGATGGTGAGCAGGTGACTAAAATTTAAGTTTTCCCAGTTGTTCAATAAGTTTGGCTAAGAAAAAGGAAATAACTTGGGATGTGAATGACAGAAATGGTGAATAACTCCCTGATGTAGGTGAAGTTCATGGATACCCAAGGAGGAAACCAGCAGAATGGAGCCTTCTAGCAGGCCCTATTGCACTGCACTGCACTGCACAGCCTTCTTGCACTGACTTACAAGTGAGCTGATACTTTTGACAATTCATCCTGAACCTCTGTAGGTCAGTTCCCTGTCTTGTGGGAACACTAGTAATAGTCTTATCTCACATGGGCATTTTTAAGATATATGGTTTTGGTTTTGTAAAGAACTTTATTGCAGAAAGCCTTCTTTTAAGGAAACCATTGTTCCTATTAGACGTATAAAGTGAAATCCATCCGATCTGTTGTGTATCGCTGTCCGATTTCAGCTTTTTTCTCTCATACTTGTAATATTCTTGAATGTGACAAAAAAAAAAAAAAAAAGACAACTTTTTTTTTAAAAGTTCCTCTTCAGAGCATGTGGTAAATGATGCTTGGGTATCTTTTTCACACTTACCATGCATAAATGAAGGGATTTACAGAGTCACTTGTCTGCCTCTCCTCCCCTCTCCCTCTCCCTCTCCCCCTTCCCATTAGTGTAGAATACCTTCTTTCCCAATATTACAGGGTGCCTTTCTGTGTGCCCACTTTTCTGCTCTGCTTAGCATTATCCCATCAGCTCCAAGTAGTGTTGATTAGGGAATTGATACAGTTAGGGATAAGCTATATTTCATGTGTTGATTTCAGTCAGCAAGACACTTTTTTTTGATACTAGTTAAAGTGATAATGCAGTAAAATGCATGGTTGATTTATTTTCTGGACATTTGCCTTACATCATCACTAAATGTAACAATTGTTTATATTGTTATGATCTAATCATCATACAGTGAACCAAGCAAGATTTATGGGCTCAGTTATCTTCCTGGGTGCTGCTTAATAATGATTTGCATTTGTGATGAAAAAATAACATTTTGAAATATCCCCTGCTGATAATGCCAGAAGAAAACTGGAAAATTTCCAGAACTCTCTCATTTTAAAAAACATTGCTGAATTTCTTTCTGAATATATTAATATCCATATCTTGCTTATTTGAGCAACAAGATTTTTTTTTCTCACTTGACTGTACTTTCTTCTTGTAGTACACATTGGTTCAGAAAGAGATTAGCTCTTACCCCATGTATCAAGGAGAGAGAGAGAGATAGGAAATTTAGTGTTACGCATCTTAAAATCAGGAATTTTTTTTAATATATAACACGTTTTGTAAATAAGAGGAAAGTTGGAGAAAAGCATACACTCAATATTAACATGACTGAATTGTCACTGCGACAGAATAGTTCCAGAATTGAAGGAGAGTTGTTTAAACAAGGATACTGATTAGAAAACAGAAAAACAAGTCAGTAAAATTAAAAGGCCTATTGCTACAAGAATTGCAGCCTCCTTTGTTTGAATAGAAACAGAAAAACAGATTAAGAAACAAACTTTTGTATGCAGTCATATGTAAAGGAATGTCTATATTCTTTATTTTAGGTGACATTCTGTATGTTTTCTTCTGATGGTGTGAGGCAAGCACAGGGATACACCAAGCTTTGGGAAGCAAAACAGCCTCCCAGATCCTGCCGCCACCCTCCACCAAGAAGTGGGAGAGGCAGGTATGCCTCTGAGCAGGGTCCAACCTGGCCTTAATCCTGCCAGTGGATTAGTTTCAACCCTTGTCATTGCTCAGGAATAGCAATCAGGACCAAAATTACGGCAGGACTGAAAAGGAAAAAAGCTTGAAGATGATACAGAGTTTGTCAGATGGTTAGAATGGAAGGAAAGGAGGATGGATGGATAGATGGATGGATGGATGGATGGATGGATGGATGGATGGATGGATGGATGGAGAAAACCTTCCTCTTTTTCCTCCACTACTGAGATGTCAGTCAGCCAAAAGAAATTAGAAAGTAAAAGGTATGGCCCATGTGAAACCAAGAGAAGGAAGTACATTAGAAATGCCCCCTGACTGCAAACCCAGGTGAACTGGATGCAAATTTAACAATGTTATTGCTCATGAAGGAGGATTTCTTGGGGATAAAAGGCAATAAGCACAGAAATATCTTTGGGCAAGTGTTAGTCTCTAGTGTGACCTGAACAAACTCAATTTTATTGTGAGCCATGTTAACAAGGAGCTGAGCCTATAAGCCTTGTAATAATAACAAAAAAGCAATTTATGCAAAATGAGGGCAATCCTTGTTTCATAGTATCTAGAGAATATGCATTTTTATAGGTGATTAATTTCAAAAAAAAAAAAGAAAGAGGAAAGAAAAAAGGCTTGCATAGTTATTTAAAAGCCTTCTAGTATGCTGCTACTGGGGAAGTATTAAGAGAAATAAAAAGGGTATGGCACTTGAGGCAAGGCATGGTGGGAATATAGTATGAAATGAAGAAGGCTTCATTTATGTAATTATTTCAGAGACTCAGTAGTAATACAGTGGTTAAAAGTTATGCCATGATTCCCTAAAATAAACAACTTTATAAAAGTTTGCTTCTTTATCTTTTATCTTTGCTACATGGTCTTAATTGAAAGTAGAATAAATCTAAACATATAAAGGAGTAACTATTTTTAAAACAGTCTTCCAGGTTCAGAGTTTTTTTCCTTTACTTTTGTTGCTTGTTTGTTTTGTTTTTCCTCACAACATCTTCAAAATTATTTAATCTAGGCATTGCAAGCATAGCCACTCTTAAATGAAATGCATACTGCTGGCTTTATGCATACTAATTAGAGAGCTGAAAGACATATAGGTTTACATTTTCAAAAGCAGTCAGTAATTCACACTGTGAGTGCTCCATTTGATATGCATAGAAAGAAAACACCGAGTATTAAATGAGTATTTAATACCAGGTTTCTTTAAGTGTGTAAACTTTACTACCTGACATCATTAATCAATTTTGGTATAGTAGGCCCTAAATATTTACATTCGTTTTAAAAATAATAAAGTCACATTTGCTGTTACCATACAAAATATTAATTATGGTTGAGACTTTCAAAAGAGCTAAAGGGTAATAGACACCCTGGGTTAAATCAGCTCAGTCATTACAGCTGGAAACAATAAAGGACTTGGAATGAATTTTAGAAAGCAGAAATGAGGACTTCTACACCAATTAAAAAAAAAATAAAATCTGCATACACATTGCCACTTCTGAGGTGCTGAAAGTTTTTCAGTGGCAGTTGTTTATTTCAGTTTTTAAAGTCTTTGATCCATTCCCTGTGTTTCTGCACAGGTACCAAAGGCCTTTGGCCTTAGGGAATTTAAATGTTTCCTCTGCACAGGAAAGTGCATTGACCACCAGCCTCTAGTTTTATTTTGCTGTAGCTACAACACATTCAGCAGAAGCTTCTGCTCATGTGTCATAGGCCAATTGTTCAAACCACTAAAATTAGAAAAGCCACCTTTCAGGTCTGAAATAAAGCAGCACCTTTCAAAACTATTAGCAAGTTCAGACCTAATTGATACAGGTTGGTTAGCAGTACATAACTCATTAACTTTGAGTCATTTTTCTTAGCTTCAGTTTCTCAGTCCCAGGCTCATGGAGGTACCTGTATATTGCATGAGCCAGGTCACTAACCCTGGGCTGGAGCAGAGATTTTGCACCTAACCCCATGCTTGGTGTTTCCTTTTGTTTTGCTCAAGCAACTCCTTCTCCATATGCTACCACCCCCAGCCTACAACTCTGTATTTCATTACACATTAGTTCATACATGGTATTTCTGATTATATTATGGGCTCAGCATTGAAATTCCGAAAGAAGCAAGTCCTTGCCCATGGCAGTGCTGTCATAGTTGCCTGTGCCCAACAGGAAAACCTCAAAGCACTAACTTCAACTGATAAAATGATAATTTAACCTTAACTTGGAAGGATTTTCAGCCTGTCAGCATTTGAAGCCCAAGATACTGAAGCTTCTGCTTTTGCAAAGCCCATGTACACCTAAAGGTTTTCCAGGTGGATGTTTAAACCCTTCTTCAGACAACTCTTGGGCCACAGGGAAGTCATTACTAGGGGAGAGCCAGCAAGACCCCTGGCTGTGGTGCACTGGTGTGTTGGCCGGTGCAATGAGAACCAAGTGGAACGTCCATCAGCCAGGCAAGGCTCACCAGAAAAATGTACTGACTGCTTTAGGAGAAGGTCCTGTGGCCTGTGATACAAAGGGGAGAGAAAAAGGGTGTGAAAAAGGCCTGCAGCTATTGAGGCAAAAGTCTGCTGCCCTCAGCTCCACTGTGGCATGTGGAAGCAGCTTTAGACCCTGGAGAAGTAGCAATTGGAGAATTGTCTGCTGTGTTTCAATACTGAGAAAACAACCACTGTTTTTTTAACTAATCCCTCAGATTTATCCCTGATTAGCAAGACACTGTTGATAGGATGATTAAATACTTTCAGAATATATGTGCAATCAACTTTTCACTCAAATTTTATAGTTTGCAGGGAAAGCGGTGATGTTAGGAATGTCCTTCAAAATATGGCTATCAGTGAATTAAATAGTAGCAGCTTTTTTAAAGTCTGCTTATGGTTTAAAGACATTTTTTTTCAGTCTAAAATATTTATTCCAGACTACAGTTTTAGAACAAGAGAAATTATTTCTGCCACTAAGTAGTTTGTACTTTCCTTTAATTTATTCCATCTGTGTCATTATATTGTCCTTGAAACTATTTTCTGTCACTGTCAAACATGATAGCCTCAGGACAGAAATGAAAGTGAGATGATATATCTCCATGAGCTTTTCTGGTGAAATGTTTTTAAAAGTTTTCAAATGCAGACATTTGGATTTAAGCAGAAGATGAAAGAACAATGAAACTAGGAGATTAAAGGAACAAAAGCAATTATTTTAAATGTTATCATTCTAATGTTCCAATATTAATCCTTGAACACCATTATAATTGCACCAAATGATTTGTATAAGTAACAGAAAAATTATTTTATGTTGCTTCTACTAGTCCTCTTTATAGAATACTGTCTTCTCTGCCAGTCTCTTTTCTCTTAATTATGATTCCCAGAAATGTGTCACTGTGACATTTTTCTAAATATGGTCTTAATAAGAGGCTTAATTTTAATGGTTTAGTGCCTTGAAAACTTTCGTAAGATTATCAAACCATTTCTAAAAAACATATAATATATTCATTTTCAGAACTCTATGTAAATTCAATGTGTGCTATTTTTCCATTTCAGAGATAACCTAAGTAGAACAAGCAAATCCAAAAAGTAAGATTTCCTTTGTTGAAATCATGTATGACAAAGAGTAACGGGCCAGAGATTAGAAGATTTGTGCATTTGCTCTATTTCTTCAGTGGTTGTTGTAGAATTTATCAATTGTTTATTTCTCATATGCTAGCATTTTAAGAGATTAATTTTTGAATAATTTTTTATTCTGCTTAGCCCCTATTACATTTTCTAAACTGGAACATCTGTCATTCAAGCTTTGAATTTCCACAGACTGACATGCTTAGAGGTGGATTGACTGGCTGGCTGGAGGAAGCCATGTCTTATGTTTCAAGGAATGGGATTCAGACCTCCCTGCATTGCTTTGAGTGTTGCAGTGTTTTTCTTTGCACAGAATTACCCCTGCATATTTGTTTGCCTTTTTGTTTTCTCCATGCTTAGCACTAGCAACTTCATCAGCCCCTTGCAAAAAAAAAAGCAAATAAACATGGTTCCTCCTTCAAAGAGTCCATAAAACAGATACGAAGAAGAGACAGTTCAATGAAGGGACATGGGAGAGGATATACAGATCTTTTACTGCTTTATCTCACTTCCATTTGTTCGCTGAATCCAGGGCCTTTCTGCATCCCTCTTATTTTGATACCATTTCTGATGAGCCAGAAATTAATACATGGTAAATGGTTTCTCTAAGATTGGTGCATTTGTGCAGGATCTGAGAGCACAAGCCCTTATCTCCACCCTTTTAAATAGAAGAAAATTCTAGTGGCTCTCAAAATTGTTCAGACATTGCTGGTTTGCTTGCCTTCTACAAACACATGGACATGTAAACATCCAAATCAACCTTTCTATTAATACATGCATTTGCATATTCATACATAGACACTTCTTTTTGTACATATTCACAAAAAAGTTTTAACTGCAAGTGCATACACTTAAAATTTTAATTAACTGCCATATTATGAAAGTGATTGAAACAACATAAAATGTAATCTTGAAAGCAACTACTGTCTGCCAATGCAATGCTCTATTATGCCAGCATGCCTTTTTCAACAATTTTTTTACTGTCACAAGATTTTATAAATCACTGGCACCAAGAGTGCATGTTCTGTATACCAAAAACTGTTTACCCACACAGATGGATGCATGTGTATGACACTAAATCACACTGAAATAAAATACTTTTAATGAAGGAACATGTAAATACTAACTAGTATCTCTCCCACTAACCCAAGAAATAGTTAAACCAACATTATCTAAAAAAAACATGTTTCTAAAAGAAAGAAATTCAGGTGAAAAAATCTTTTAGAAAGTGCCTATTAAATTTGGATCACTCAGGAGCTGGGCGTCCAGTTGGGGAAATGCTGCCTTTTACAAAGACCTACCTGTAACTGTGATCAACCTGAGCAGGTACTGGGGGTGCTTAGTGTCACTTTGAGAAACACTGGAGAGGCCACGAAGTAAGAATGTGCCTGTAAAAGGTTTAAAAAGTGCCAGCAGATGGCACGCAGGAGTCCACAGCAGTATTTTGTTGAGTTTTTTTTCATGTGTGTGGGAAAGAGTTTTGAAACAACATCACTTCCTCAAGTTCCCCAGAAGACATAGTGTGCACAACTCTAAAACATTACTCTGAGATTTCTGAAGATGTTATGCTAGGTAGCAAAAAAAAGTAAAAAAAAAAAAAAAAACAACTCAAAATGATGAATACATGTAGGAAAGGATTTGCCTGAGTCATTAAAAAAATATATCTCTCTGCAGTACTGAGAAAACTCAGTTCCTATTACAGATACAGATTAAAGACACCATTTGTATGCACTTCTTGATCTCCACACTTGTCTTCTTTGTTGGAGTTTTAGAAAAACATCAGTGTTGCAAAAAAGGATTTAAAAGCAACTTGTCTTCTGGAAAATGTTTGTTTCATAGATGTCAGAGCTCGCACAAAAGAAGTAGTAGAGACTGCATCTCTGATCACTGGAAAATGGATTCTTGTCAAAGACACTAAGTGTCCTAATAGTGTAATGCTATGGCTTGCTCTGTCTCACTGCCAGGCTTAGTTATAGAAACAGCATCATTATATGAGTAGCAACAATTCCCTTATCTAATATGAACACTTGCTACTGCTAACTGCATTTCAATGTGCTGAAGATGAAGCAGAGAATTAAAATTTAAGATGAGTTTGTTGGATCTTTTAATCCAGATGGGTTTGTTTCTCTGTCGGATTTTTGGTGTTTGTTTGACTTTTTTTTTTTAGTTTGCACCTTTCAAAATGCGCCAGCCATCCCCAGAGCAGGTGATGTTAGCAGAGCTGCTGCTGCCCTGGGCACTCCACCTGCCCTCCTCTAGGCACTCTTTGCTTCCCTGCAAGAGTCTCTTCTAAACCTGCTAAATTTCTGTTCTGCCTGACTTCTTGTGCCACTTCCATTACCATGACGCTGGGAGTGTGGCATTAGAGAACTAATTTTTTTCAAATAAACTTAGCAGAAAATTCTCAGTTTCTGTCTCCAACTGCCCTATAATTTTATTTCCCAAGTACATTATGAGTAAATCAGTCCTAATATCCTCATGCTGTTCTTAAAGATAGTCAACTAATGGCCCAAAATTCATGATCTGAAACTTATCCATGTCAATGAAAGCTCTTCAAGAGAAAACTCTGAATGCCACATGAGACAATCAGAATAAGCGTCTTCTAATCCACCAACCCCATGAAACCCATGTGATTTGACAATCCACAGAGAAATAGTAGTAATTAAATTAAGAATTAGTGAACTTTTGACATTAGAATATCTAGCTGTTTGAGTACAACTAGCAGTTATTTCCAAAACACCTCACAGAATCACTGAAAGAATATAGATTTCTGTAGAAGGCACAAAAGAAATACATTTCAGTTAGAGTAGGGGGAACTGGAGAAAATCCAGCTGAAATTCATTGTATATTGAACAACCTAATTGAAGTGATTATGTTTTTTTGTCATCGCAGAGTTGATGAATATTATCCAGAGCAAACGGAAATTTCCATCCCACAGTCACTGCAGTTGTCTAATATTGCTGTATATTATGTATCTTAGAGCACTGTTATAGGGTCAGATATAAACAGATTACTGTAGACAATCACCAGCCTAAAACAACAAAGAGGCCAGATTATATCTAGGCCTTCAGATGATCAAAGATTTAATATATTTTATATGCTGTTTCATAAATAATGAATGTGAAATATTTGTGGCAATAACATCAAGGCTTTCATATTTTTGTAGTAATTATTTCAAAATTAAATATAAGTAACATATTTAAAATTACTGTACTTATTAAATATAAAGCCCAAAGAGCCAATCACAAAGAAATAGCTAAGAGGAGATTTATCATCTGTAGGTCACTTGTATCCTATTTGTAACTATTCCTTTCCTGTACGAAAGAGAAAAGCTGAAACAAGTTCATAAAATTGTCATCTAATAAAAGATAACCCTTTACTTGGAATTATTTCTAACTTGTTGCAGAGCTTCAGAAGGAAATATGCCAGCACCAGTATTTATTTTCCACTTTTTATTTCATACATGCTGATTTACACATTATGTTGGTCTTGTTTAAATAGCATACCAACTTCTGTGAACTAGAAAGACTTTATTAACACCAATTATACTAACTGTTCAAATTGGAATATATTAAAAATCCTTATTATTTCACATCACAAAATAGGCATAGTTATCACTCTAAACTATAGAAGTAAACAAAATCTCAGTTTGAGCACTCAGTTTGCTAGCACTAGCTTTACCTGGACTTTTATAGAAATCTAGAAGAAAATTAACATAAATTTTCAATATCCTGGCAAAGCAATTCAGGTGAAGGGTCACTAAAGTTAATCATCCTTTCCACAATAATGAGGAATTAATACTCAGATCATCTATATTTGATACACTTTATATTCAGCAATGTCATTTAAACCTTAAAACCACAAGAATTATGGGAGCTCTCAAGCTAATATTGATCTAACGTCTTTAGCTCCATGGCAATGTCAATTACTTTATCTTTTTTTTTTTTTTTTTAGATGATATGGGAAGTACCCATACTGTTAGAAACAGTACATGACAGAAAAGACCTCCTTCCAAAATTGAAAAAAATTAATATCCCGATTTCTTTTAATTGCAGCTGATTCAGATTTTAACTCAAAACATGTATAGGTTTTCCCTAAGGAAAATTAAGAAACAGCTTACATGTGTAAACTTTAGACTATTTAAGGAAGTTGGTTTAGGCTTTAATTAAAAATCCATTATCATTTGCTTTCTATTTTATGGTTGGAACTATTGTTCCCTTCCCCGTTGTTTCCCTTTTAAGATGCTACAACTTACCTACCACTGCCCAGTGCAATGTCTGCATTGTTCCATTCTAATTCAACACCTGAAAATGCTCGTTATTGTTATTCATTCCTTCAGTCCTTGCAGAGAAATGAAAAACTCAGGATTGCTTTCATTGCTTTATATAATTTTATCTCTTTATTTAATACCTGCTTGCTATTTTATTTCAGGCCTTTGCTAAACAAAACAATCTCTGGGTGTAGACCACATACTTACCAGTTTATCACAGGAAAGTTTTAGGGAATAATGGGGTGGCACTGATCTAATAAAGACCCACAGGTCACTTCAGCTGCCTCTATCAAAGGCTACACTATACAGGTTTTTTACAAAATATGGGTCAACACAGCGTATGTGAAAGATGTAGCAGGGGTCTGCCAGAGCACCCCTGTATTGAAGACATTCATCTTCTGCTTTCTCAGAAACTTCCTGAGTGCTCCACAGGGCAGATCAGATGCCTCCTACTGCTCAGTCAGTGCCCAGAGCATTCTGGGTATTACTAGATACAAATTTGTATATTAGCAGCCTGTTTACAAGTTGGGAGACCAGCTGCAGGAAAAAGGTTTAATTTCCAGGTGTTCATTGCAACCGAGCAAAAAGGTGTTGACTTACCCCAGCCTCTTTCCTCAGGGCCAAGAAAATTCTGAGCGTGATGTCTAAAACATGTCTTCTAGGCTGCAACTGTTTTAACAATTACACATTTATTAATAACATACATGTAGCAGCAATGTTAAGCCTGAACTGAAGGACAGTTTAAAAGATAACTTTTCCTCAAAGCCAAATTGAATCTCAGTCTCTCGTTCTCAACAAGAATCAGAAAAGAAACAAAAATCTTGCCTGACTCTGATGTGATTAATTTTTCAGTGTGAAAGTATTAAGAGTTTTCCTGTGTGGGGAGTGGCTGGTGCTGCAAGAATGTTCCTTGTTAGTTCTGTCCTGGTTTCCAGCTCTGAAGGGATTCCTCATGGTGGCCCACAGAGTACCCAAATTATTGCTCCCACTGGCCCTTTATACCAATTTCTGATCTCTTGTGTTGAGTTACTCTGTGCCCTGGGAGTGCCTCCAGAGATAATGTGTCCACACCCTGGCTAAAACGTCTTCATTTAGGCCTATAATATGGCACCTTCTGGTTTAAAGTGGTTTATTTTTTAATGAGAATCACTGAAGCACAACACCAGGCCTGTCTTCACATGCTAGAAAATGATTATTGAAATAAGAGACTGCACATCACAGTCTCTGAGGCAACCTATGAACATTTAAAGTTGTTTTTCCCAGAAATGTAGGCCCTTCTTGGAGGCAAAGGAGAGTTTGGACATGCTGGTTCTAACTGACAGCAGGGTTGAAAGAAGGTGGCTGGTCTTTGTTGCCTGTTCATTGGCAATATGGGACATACATGGAATTGGCTTTGTATTTCTTTATTTCTGTCATTGGCTTTCATCTACAGAGATGGGCATATTTATTTTAAAACCTCACAGCTGTAGGCTCTCTGTGATGCATTACCCATCAGTCCAAGGAAGAACAGCTCTAACCAAAATGAAAATTATAATGCATTGAGAAATGTCACAAACAAGAGAAGTTTCTCTAGAGGACTCTTGCTAAAATTTGTTCCAAAAACATACCAGTGCAACAAGAACAGAAGATGCCTCTTACAAGACAGCTAAGCAGAGCATACAGAGCATGATGACACCTTTAAAGGGACAACGTAGTTATTTAAATACTTAAGTCCTTACAATCTCAGATAATAAGTACTGCTGTCAGGATACAGCTGGGTATGTTCCTCCTAAGGTCCACAGCAATGCCTTCTACTGCCACATGCTAGTCATCCACATATGTTGTCTCTCACCTTCCCCCTCTCTTTCCCCTTCTGGATCAGAAGAAAACCAGCATCACTGCAGTTGGTAATTGCTTCCAGTCTTCTAATCACATTTTAGTTCCTTTTAAAGAACAGCTGCTGTATATACTCCAGCATGATGAGTATGAATGTTTGAGATTGATAATCATATCTTCCTATAGAGGTTAGCTTTGAAAAAAAACCCACAAATATGTTAAAAGCTAATGAATTCAACATGTTGTATACAGAATTACAAAAAGGAGATTTCTTTGTGAAAAAAAGTTGTCTTGAGAGATGTTATGTGACAGAAAACATTGGAGGAGAAACCTAATAGTTGTTTTACAAGAGATGAGGAGCTAAGATTTCATTAATGACTCTTACCTATACCGGGGTCCTGCCTATGTTGAATAATGGGTTTGTTACCTTGAAGAGAACTGTGCCATTTTAACCACTGTAGGCAGGGGAATGGCTTACCTTCTAAGATGTAAACTTTTCCCCAGCTGATGACTAGAATGATAACTCATGGTTTTGCTGGTGATTGGGAAGAACCTATCCTGAAATAAGGTAGTGGAATATAACTAAGAAACTACATGATCCTGTCATCCATTGGTGTGTTGGGTACAAGCCCATATGACAAAGATCAAGTTTCTTTAATTTAATAAGGAGGGATTTCATAGTTTTGTTTTCTTTCTAGTTTGCTACAAATGTCATTGTTTTATAGCACACATTTCACTAATATTAATTCATTTGCTCATTTGATTGTAAATAACAGGAGCTGTTGTCCTGTGGGTCATAATGGGGTCTCCTGAGAGCAGGGTCTCAGGTACTGAGTGGTAGCTACTCTGTGTACCAAGGATTCAGCAGCAAATGTGTCGTTTGCCTAAATATTATAAGAGGGTTTCCCGCTTCTCGGAACCAGGGTTCCAGAGAATAACTGTGACAATCCAATACCACGCAAAGGGTTTTATTCATCTTTAATATAAAAACCAAACAAACTGATGCTACCTTTTGTTATGTAGAAGTGCAGACCTGACAAAGTGTTCAAGCCAGGGAATGATGTGATCAACAAGGCAACTTACATACTCATTTTTTTGTTTGGTTGGTTGTTTTTTCATGCAGACCAAGCCAAAATAGCAAAGGAAAGGACAGAAATAATTATTTCTCATTCTAGTGATTGTTGTACCAAATCATTAAGCTCTAAAACTGTCATTTATATGTGTTTGTTCTTTACAAATAACTGAGAGTCTGTCACAGTGGCAAACAAAGCATTTGTCTTGGCAGACCAGCAATCTTTGTTTCTAGTAGCACAGGCTAGTACCAGCTCAGTTAAAAAAAAAAAAAAAAAAAAAAAAAAAAAAAGTTAGTGCTTTTATCTGGTTGTTTGACACATACAGAGTGTCTATTTCTAAATTAACTCATACATTAGAAAAATGTAACATGCTGTCATCTCTACTAGAGAAAAACTGCATCCAGTATTGGCAACTGCCACAACATTTCTGGTTTGCCTTTGACAATCTTGGATTTCTACTAGTGCAAAACTATTCTTGGTGACTTTGCTGATACTGCTAGAAATATTTTTCATTCTGATTGACTTCCAAGATTTCTCAGGGTCTTTTCTCCATTTTAAATACTGACGTAAGTACTCCTTGCAATAGTTTTTCAATACTTTATGTCCCTGAGAAGTAATATGTAAGTTACCCTCTCCCTTTCATGCATTGAGTCCTACACCTATGCTTAAATGAATTCACATGAAATTTCTGTCTCCTAATTTTTATCACAGTATGCTAATTCATTTACATTTGTTTGACGTCTTCCTCTGGATCATGGTACATGTATTAGCAAAACGTTCCTACACAATTCTCCAGTCAGTTGATTGCAAGCACTGGCTTTGTTCACCTTCTTTGGAAATGCTTCCTGAGCTGTATCTACATTAAGTAATAACATGAGTGACTACATTCTCTTTTGTCAAGTATTAAATGTAATTATTAATTAAAAATACTATGTATTCTTTTTTATCTGTTGGGTCGCTCTGTTGCCTTACCCAATATTGCAAAAAAAAAGGCAGCAGTTAATTATGGGCCAAAATTTATACTTTGCAGTAAACTTCTTTATCACATAGAGTTTAAATTAATTCTGTCTAGCTGTAGAACAGCAAGACAGACTTGGTTCTGTGTTCTATGCTTCATTATTCTGTAAGATCATCTGTATGTAAGTGCACCTAATGCTTTTTAAGTTACAAAGTTTTTTAGCTGAGTAGATAATACATGAGGGATTTAACGTGCAGCAAGTATTACTGAATCTACCGAGTCTGTGATATTATCTTCTGTAACACATTATCCAGAAAACTGCCCTAATCTATGAAATATACATTTATGTCCTCTTATTGTGCTCTTTTGCTTACTATGTCTTTCTAGAAATGGAATACAGAAATCCATCTCTGACATTGCCTGTTAAATGAATTTATCACCTAGACATGCTCCAAAATTGATTTGGAGTCATGTAATGTTTTTTATCCTATTGTGCTTAAGTAAAGCCTCATAGATGGGTAGCCATCTCACTTCAGCTTCTTCAAAGAAAGTGTGGGTGGGTCTTCTGAGGAATAACAATAAGTCCAATTTCTCTAAAGAGAAGATGTGTGTCGAGCATACCATTTCACATGGAAGGATGTGGGTGCCCAGTCAAAGCTTAATATAATTCACCTTCTTATGTAGCAAACTCTTCCTGTTACCATTATATCAGTGCTGAAAAATCTTGGCTAGCCAGTGTCTCCTTTCATTGATTTTATTTGCAAACTTCTGCCCAATGCCCCCTTCTCATATCCTACCCAAAATCTTGTGTGCCCCTTGCTGCAGACTGACCGTTCTTTCAGATCTCTCTTTTTCCCCTTTGGATATTGCAGCGTTCTAGGCTGGGGCTTTCATTAGTTCTTTTGTTGAACAATGCTGAGGATTTACTGCTTCATTGATGGTCTCTTCTTTGCATATATATTACACCTGAGCTTGCTAATTCATGGATATCAGCAACACATACATCAGCCTCGCAGGAAGTTTTGTTTTCTCCCAAATGCTGTGTTGCCCTACCTATATCATTCTTTCTGTACCATTAAGTGTATTGACTTTCTTTTATGCCTGAAAGCCGGTCTACTTCTTCTAGCAATATCAGCTGGTTTAAAAAATATCTTACACTCCCTAAAAACCTTCTCTGGTCTTTAACCAGCAATGTTAATTATGCCAGAGATTGTTTGGATGAACCATTTAAATGTAAAAGCTTTGGGAAGATGTATGTACCAAGCCTATTTAAATAGGTCCTACATCTTTGGAGTATTACAAGTTGTATATCTTTCTCTGTCTCTGAGACTAGCATTTTTCTTCCTATTTTTAGGGATATTTTTGGAGAGGGGAGAGCCTTCGCAATGACCATAATATTTTAACTTTTTCCTTTAGCAGTGTAATAAGTACTGGAAGTGCTGAATTCTCACAGATCTGTTAATTTTTTTCAGTGGTGTAATTTCATCTCTCCTACAGAGAGATGAAATCTCCTACATGAGATTTTGTCTTTCTGGCACTTTCTCACTCTCACTCTTAATGTCCCATTTTCTTCTAACCTGGAATTCCATGGCTTTTCAGTGGAATATAGTCAGTGCTGCAGAAAGAAAAAGATATATTTTACGTTATATTGCAACCTCAGCTCCTTTCACTAGCAGGGAATAATGTCATTTTCGTAACATTTCAACACTTTCAATGTACAAGTATGCTAAGTGTATTTTGTTTGGGAGGTTTCTTCTTTAATTATTTTATAGATGAAAGCAAAGAGGAGAGATGGAAGTGCTGCTTCATGCAATATGGTCTGTGAAGCTGAACTGTTGTCATAGCTGGTATCTCATTTTAACTTTGCAGGTCTTGATGAAAAAGAATCTGAGCTCAGGCAGCTATTGAGCGTATGCTCCAGTGACTGCCAGATTGATGCTTCTGTCATACAAGAATGTGACAATAGCTGCTATGGGTTTCCTGATTCACTTAATTAGATCTTTCTCTGTATAATTAGCACATCTTTGGTCTGAACTTCAAACTATATCACCAATTTATTTTGAAATTATAGAAAGTGTTGGGGAGGATTTTATTCCTCCCATTTCTTGTAAACGTCTGTGCTACAACCCACTAGGAATATCACAGAGCAAAATTGTTAAGAGGTCAGTGTGTGATGTGGAAACAGGCTGTTTGACCTAGTTTTGGCTGTGGCTCAGACATCTGAGCTCACTGAAGAGCAGCTGTGAGGAGAATCTCTCTTTGTTTCATTTCTCAGGATTGAGGTGAAACTAGTAGGAAAGAGTGGGGTAGCTTTGCAATTATATGAAATAGCTATTCAGTTCTAGAGGTCATTGCAGACACAAAAGTATTATCACAGCATAGGAAGGACTGGCTCACCATACAGGGAGGGAAGGAGGAAGCCAGCACTGCAGAGCAAAAAAAGGTACACCGTATGAAGCTATGTAGGTCATTTTATTTATATGGGTAACCACAGAAATTCAAAAACCCTTGCTTTGTCCAGTAAAGTTTCTGTCCTTTCATAGACTCTTACAGAACTATTGTAAAACTCTCAAAAGTTTAGCCCTGTTTTCATGAAACACAGTATACTACACAGCTATGACAGGGATGCTGTTGGGGATGTTTGGCTGAGATGGTGTAGTTAGGTTGGAGTTCACTTCATAAATCCCCAGACCTCTACTTTGATTTATTTTTAACATAAAATCTGTTGCTGCTTTAAGGCTAAACAGTATAACATATGCAAAGGGAAATTTGTCATTTTGAGAGGCTTCTGAAAAACATGTCAGCACTTTGCATTAGCTGAGGCTTTGCTCTACACACTGCAGCAGCTCCTTAAAGATTTCCAATAGACTGCTGCACGCCAGTACCTCACTACAGAATTATTTAAAAGCACATTAGCATGAAGATACATTTCAGTGGAGTGGGAAGGGGCCAGGAGGGGTTAAATGGGATTGTGATATGCCCATGTGTGACCTGAACCAATACAGGTCAAAGGTTGAAGAAGCATCCTTAGCGCTCCCTCTGGTACCCTCAGGTACCAGGCTCCTATGGGCTCACTAGTGTTCCGCTGCACTGTGACACTCATTTAGCCTCCTCAAACCCTCCTGCTCTCCCTTCCTTTGTAAACATACCCCGAGCAGGGAATGATTTTTCCTCTGACTTTAGGCAGCCTTTAGGATGCTGCTCCATTGGCCTGCACTCACTTTCCAATGGGAAGCAACAAAGATCTCAAATATGGATGCCAGAAAACAGGCTGGGTCACAAAATTTGCCAACACTTTTGTCTTCCTTTTTTTTTTAAATGTGAACTAACATTTTTTATCCTTGGAACACAGCTTCTATATTGGAGAAAACGGGATGGCAATAAAGAACTTTCTGATTGTTTGGATTGTTTATAACCCTTTCTCGCCTCTCATAGAAAAAAAAGCACTAAAATCACTTTTGTCACACAGGTTTATGCCACTGCTGACAGCTTTCATAAGCACCACTGACTAAACTTTCATTAATCCAGAACCATGATTTCAAAGCAGAAAGACTGGAACGAACAATGGTTAGGTAAACACAGATGAGCTTGAAATTCATAGGATCATAGAATATGCTGAGTTGGAAGGGACCCAACAGAATAATTGAGTCCAACTCCTGTCCCTGTGTAGGGCACCCCAAGATGCACACCATGTGCCTGAGAGCATCATCCAAACACGTCTTGAACTCAGGCAGGCTTGGTGCTGTGATCACTTCCCTGGGGAGCTTGTTCCAGTGCTCAAACACCCTCTGGGTGAAAAACCTTTTCCTGATATCCAACCTAAACCTCCCCTGATTCAGCTTCCTGCCATTTCCCTAAGTCCTGTCATTGGTCACAGGCCTGAAGAGATCAGTACCTGCCCCATCTCTTTCCCTTGTGATGAAACCATAGACTGAAATGAGGTCACCCCTCAGCCTCCTCTTCTCCAAGCTGAATAATCCAAGTGACCTTAGTCGCTCCTCATAAGTCATCCCTTCCAGACCCTTCACCATCCTCGTGGCTCTCCTTTGGACACTCTCCAATAGCTTGATGTCTTTTTTACATTGTGGTGCCGACAACTGCACACAATACTCAAGATGAGACTGCACCATGCGGAGTAGAGCGGAACAATCACCTCCCTCGACCAGCTGGCAATGCTGTGCTTGATGCACCCCAGGACATGGTTGGCCCTCCTGGCTGCCAGGGCACACTGCTGGCTCATACTCAGTTTGCCATACATCAGGACCCCCAGGTCCCTCTCCACTGTGCTGCACCTCAGCTGCTCGTTCCCTGCTCTGTACTTGCACCAGGGCTGCCCCATCCCAGGTGCAGAATCCAGCACTTACCCTTGTTAAACTTCATGTGGTTGGTGATTGCCCATCTCCCTAAGTTGTTGAGGTGTCTCTGCAGGGCCTGCCTGCCCTCGAGGGAGTCGACAGCTCCTCCCAGTTTTGTATCATCATCCATTGGAGAAAAAATGCCTAGAGATTTTCTGGAAGGCAAATCGTAAAATAAGTTGACCAACATAGGATGTCTTACTTTTCTTCAGGAAATTTCTTTGCATATGTGCCTTGAAACATAATGATATCTTCAATTCTAATGATATTAATTTAGTATCATTGCACATTCTGCCACATAATAAGGAGCAACTAGTGTTAGTCCTTCTTCCTGTGAACTACAACTCCCAATTGTACTCTTCAGCTATTCAGTTCCCAAGAATATCTTCAAAGTTTGATAATAATTTATGTTGTCGGTCTATTAAGTCAATTTTATGGCATGCAACACAACCAGTGCCTGCTTACGTGAGGCCTGAAGAGTACTTTGGGTCTTTGTGAAGGCCATTTGATATCTGACTTCTTTTATGACTGACCTTGAAGGAGAGTTCAGTTTGGTAATTTATGGCAAACAGCATCCAGGAAGACCCATTTGCAAGATTCACTGTCATTTAGTGCGAAACGATTGCTCCTGACTCTGAAGACAATCTGAGTCCCTGACAGGGCAATCCCATAAAAAATATTGCCTGGCCGCCCAGGTGTCTTTTCCAATTATCTGGAGTAGAAATTAATACTTTTAAAAGCTGCTAGTTTTTGAAAGGTTATTACAATTTATTCCAGTAGTTTCTTTTACACATTATGATGAATTGGTTTATTACACTGTTATTTTCTATGTCAGCTTTTTAGAAGATTGAATCATAATGTTGAACCATTATGGTGAATGGCAAACATATTCTTTTACAGCTGAGTAATGTATTTCCTCTAAAAAAATTATGTTCTGTTTTTAATAACAGGTAATTTGATTATTATATTGCTTAATGTTGCTTTCCCACATTATTTACTTCTATGTAGTAAGGGCTGGAGGACTTTCTTTTAAGATGTCAGTGATAACTTGGACAAGACACAAAATATATGAAAGTAAAATAATCCAAACTCTGAACTGTGCTTGGAAGCACAGCAATTCATGACTTCCCAATATCAGTTTAATATATGGAGCAGCTCCAGCGAGAATAAATTGTTAGCTTCACTTTAGTGGGCTTCTAAATTTAGAAGCAAGTTTTTTTTTAATGTCATGTTTTCTTCTTTGAATTTTTTCTTTCTATGATAATCTCTGGGTGCTATTTTTGTTCCCCAAATCCTCTCCAACTGATCTATAAAAGTACGGTAATTAGCATTTTAATGGGAATAGTTGAATCTCACTGTTTCCCTGCAGTGAGCATATTCCTATTTATGTAGACCTCAGCAATACTCAAAGACATAAGAAATTCATTGTTTCATTTCCTTTTTTTTGTTTTTTTGGAAGCCAGGAGAGGGGGAGCAGGGTGGAAGAAAAAGAGCAAAGCTAAAACTCCTATCCTTTTCAACACTGTATCTTCATCTAGAATAGTTTCTTTTTCCAGCAGGAATTAAAAATTTTGGCTCTCTATCATCAGTTCTGCAGGTGGCTGAATACTTTGAACTCCCATTGACTTCTTTCACAGCACAATAAAGTTTCCATCCTGAGGCGCACAGCAATGCCCCATGTATTTTTTAATTGGAACAATTATCTCAGAATGGTTTACTACAAAGTACTATTTCAAAAAGACAATTTCCTGTAGGTAAATGGTGTCAATTTCAAAAGATGTAGGTTCCTGCTAATGAATGTCTGCCACTATTTTTCAAGCAAGCACACGTATAGCTAAAGATTTGGATCTCAGCCCAAATGTTTAGAGAGTAAGACACCTACAGCTCAAATAGTCAGATAATGGCATCAAAAATCATCTTCCCTCAAAACCAGAACTTCTTCCCCTTCACAATCAGAAAGCCTTCTTCTCTCAGCTGTGTGAAGGACAAGGTCCTGGGCAATCTGAGCACCTCACAGATATTGCTGTTTTTCATCTTCCATTTCATTAGGCTGATTTGCATGGCAGCATGGAAGGGAAGGCCACGACGGATTTCTCTTCTGTATGAGGTAGAGAGGTAACTTCAGTTTATAATATGTAAGGTTTCATGCCTTAGCCACAGGTCCTATACAGTGCTGTTGTTCACAAAAGGCAGTATGGTTTTATGGATAAGAAACAGACTACATTGCAGGACAACAGGACATGGTTCCTGGCCTAGCTGGCACAAGCTTGTGGTGCTGTGTGGGACACCGTGGACCTGGTCTGCCACTGGGTCCCACTATGAGGTGTGTGCCTCAGCCTTACTCAGACCCCTCTGTGCCACCCCCTTCAACCTCCATGGGGTTCAGATGTGGCCTTTGTGAATGTTCACACAATGTTGCTGAACAGCACTGAGCTGTGTGTACACCACGAGGTTCCTGGTTTTACCAGACCACAAATCAGTAAATCTGTGGCTGTGTTGACCAATCTGTTCATTCTTAAATGTAAATGCTTTCTGACTCCATTCAGTACATTACCTAGATATGCTTGTGGCGATGAGTTAGGAAAGATGGTTTTCCCCACTTCCATAAATATTCTTCCCACTTTGTCATATTAATGTCAATGACAAAGGTCACATACCCAAAATTTTAATCCATGGAGGAGCAGTTTCCAAATATTTCTGGTTAAAACACTGACACTATAAATAACATACATAGCAGCCTCTTTTTTTTTCTGAAATCAAGATTTATTTCCCCTGAAGATAAATATTGACCTTGGCTTTAAACTGGTCAGAATTAATCTTTCTGGTCAATAAATCTTGGTATTCCTTTCCATAGAAATCCATATCTGTTTAGTATATCAGATTATTGAATGAAATAAATAAATTTAGCTCCAGATGAAGAATTTCATAAATAGTGAACAATTCAAATTTAGAGGGCTTCAAAAAGGCTCATAACATACTATATGGACTATTTCAGTTTAATGTTAAGAAACTGCTGAACTGTGCATTAAATAAATTACTGTATTGCTCAGAGAGTTACAGTAATGTCTATTAAGTACTTATTTAAAGACTTGGCAACAGTGAACAACAATAAATAATTCAAGTAGCACCTCTAATCTTGTTTTCTTTCTCCTTAATTAGTTTTACAGCATTGTTTTGACATTTACCCTTGAATTTAAAAAAAAAAAAAAATCACAAAGAAAATGCATGCTGTGCACTAATCCAGCTGCCAGTTGGGTACTTACATATTGATGCATTAGAACAGCAGAGGAGCTCCACTCTGTCTTCAGAGACTGGCAAAGCCCACTATTGGTGGGAAGCAATATGTGTTTCTGGCCTTACAGATTAACTGAATCAAAGAATTGTTTGTTCATACAGATACACATGTTCAAGCACAGATTTATTTATAGTGCATCATCATCTCAGTGAGATTCGAGAGCAAATACATAAGAGATTAGGTCTGATCTGTCACCCAGGGAGGAATCTAGATGCCAAAAAATTGCCAAGGAGCACAGACAGATCCAGAAGAGCTCAAGAGCTGGAAAACTCAAGAATTAAAGAAGGAGAGACAGCACCTTTGCTGTCCAGGTTTCTCCAGGCTCTTAAGAACTCTGGAGTGATTCTAGCTTTCAGGTTTTAAATTCAAAGGGACCGTGTCAAGTCATATTTGAACTCAGCTTTTAGAAGTGGAAAAATTGTTGTTTTATTTAATTTTAATTACGTTTACAGAAAATGAGACATAGTTTTATTTCTGCAAAAGTTTTTCAATTTTTTTTTGTCTAAAATATTTTGTGCTAATTGGCCTTTTAAGTCAAAATTATAGTTATATAGACAAGATTTCTTTCAAATCCTTTTTTCCTGAAAAGAGAAAAATATGGAAAGAAAAGCCACATTTCCTTTTTTGGGTGGGTTTTTTTGGCTATATAATTTTTTTTTTAGGCTATGTGTGTGTGTAGGTAAATAAAAATACACATAGAAATATAAGAAACTAGATTATAGTGGCCTGTATTGAGCAATTATATTAATATATTCAAAGCATGCATTTAGTGATCCCCAAATTGGTAAAAATATGGCACATGCTGCTTTTAGAGATCGTATTGGCACCTCATGGAACTTCAGATGGAAGATTAACACTTTTGTCATGTACATATCACCTCCATGCATATTCATATTGAGACTTCTATGCATAGTAAGCAATTTTTTCTCTAACAGACACTCTTTTGTATGTGTATCCACTGCTTTAAAACATTACATTTTCCAACACATATTTATCTTTCTTTAGTCTTAAAAACAAAAAAACATATTTTTTAATTTAAAACAGTATTCTTACTGTGTCCTAAAAGATAAACGTTAAAGAAAAAGCATCCATTAATCAATTTAAAATTGAAGGATATATTTTTGTTACCCAGAGAAAAGTGGAAATACTCTTCTCACTTGCCTCTAAGTTCTCAGACTCCCAATCTTCCTTTTAACAGGATGTAATTTTTTTAAAAAAATCCTGTTTCCTTTGTACCTAGGCCATCAAGGTGTTCCCAGTGTGCAGAAGCCCTGCAATACCTCCCTAGAGAGATACTCTACTGAGTAGTGGAAGACTGCAATAAAGTTAATATATTACCCTCAGACAGTAATGAATTTCCTCCCTCTTCATTGTGATATTTGGTTGATATACCTATTCACACCATCCCAGTAAGTCCAGACACTAAAGGTAAAACCTGGTGCTCTCATTTCCATTCAAATTCCTACATTAGTCCATCAATAAACATCCTTATGAATCTTTATGTTCTTACCGTATTGGTTTGTTCACTATAGTAGTTATATTTAATATTTGACTCATATAATTAATTTCGTCTTTGTTTCCAGGCAGGTTATTAACAATTCATTATTAGGATAAAGGAGCTTTTGTGTACCATAGTTAGCTATCCACAAGCAAGGACTGCATTGCTAGTTCTGCTGACAGCTTGCCAAAGTCAACTGTGTTAAGTCACTTCACTCCTCTTACTGCATTCTTTCATCAAGAAAGAGAAACATTTAACATTGCATCCTTAGAGCTTGTTCTGAGCTCTGGGGAACAAAAACCTTATGCACTGTTAATAGTTGTGTTGCAACAGTGCAAGAGTCCTCTAGTAGAATAACTGGGTTGGATTCATCTCACTTCACACTGACTGAAGAAGAACTAAGAGTCAAGCTTAAGTTAATTCATGACCCATTAGGACCTGCTGTCTACACAGAAAGGCAACCTTCCACAAATGGCAGGTACTATCTATCTCAAAATGGTACCTTAGGTAGAGATGAACTGCCTTTGGGAGGTGCCTCTTTCTGTCTGTGTAGAGAGCTTCCATAGCCTGCTTAAAGTTGAAACCCAGGAAATGTATCAAGCATCTAAAAATATGTTACTAATGCATTTTCAGGTGCACCAGAGTATCACAGCTCTGAAAGGTGGGAGTCTTCCATCAGTCCTGTGTCATATCTGCTGGCTACATGCACGTAACTTGAATTAGAGCATCTCAACAGGCGTTAAATGCCTATGTCTAGCTGTCTGAATTACTCTTCAAAGTTTTAGGGCACTGCAATTGAAGGCATTAATCCCTGTCCCCATGTAGTATACAGTGAGTCTTATGTGTAAGCACAATGCTACAGTGCTTAGAGAAGAGATACTTTGAGAACATGCTTTCACGTGCAACAGCAGCATTTCCTGGAAATCAAAAACATTGGTCATGTAAATAAATATTTTTTGTCAGTCAATATTACGTATATCCGCCCTACTGCACCGCTGGTATTTAGCTTGCCTTGGGTAACAAACTCAGTCATAGTAGCAGGACTAAAGCCATAACTCTGTGGTTTATACTCCTAAAATAATTACTGTAGTCTGGTTTTATTTTCTTTCTTTTTTAAGAACGTGTTTTGTCTGCAAGCACACAGCTTGTTGTCTAAAAGATTTCTTTCTCTAAAAGAAAAGAAAATCAAATAGTATTGATCTAATTGTGCACTTACTAACGAGTGTCTCAGGAAAGCAAATAATTCGGGAAAAGGAGGTGTCATGTTTGTAGTCTGGTCATATCTATTATCATCTTAATTTCATAAAACTGTAGACTGACCTCGAATTGCCCATGCTATTTATAAGCTCATATAAGCAGTCGCACGAACAGATCAGCTCCCACTAAAGAGAGAGCAAAAGAAGTCAGCTGCCCAGTAACTTAAATTCAAGTATAGATAAATTATAAACCTATAGATTTTGCATTAGTTTTTAAAATAAATCCTGTCAGTGGTTTTGCTTTGCAACTACATTTGTAGGCATTCTGTGGTTTGGGCAACTTTGTCATTTCTTTTGAATTTACATTTACCAGGCTAACAAGTTTAGCTTTCATGTCCTTTGCAAAACATCATATTGGGAAGCGCATTCTCTCAGACGGTCTAGTTCAGCTCCCATTAAAATCAATGAAATTACCTTGTTGGCTTATGTGAAAGCTGGGTTATGTACTACACAGAGAACAGCTGTGCAGGATCAGCTCAGAAGTGCATTTACTCCAGTAGCTCATTTCTGACAAGAATAAATATAGTGTGCTCATGGAAGAAGCTTAAGAAACAGGGCAAATACAGGATGATACTTTAGCTTGCACCCTTGCTACTCCCAGTAATTTGCATTTCAGAGACTTGGTGAGCTGTATGTCATAATCACTTCACTGGGTTTAATAGCTTTTGATGGATCTTTCATTGAACATCTTCAATCTGCTTTGAATCCACTTACACTTTTGATATTCACAAAGACTTCCACAACTGAATTATGCCTTTTTTGAAAAAGTACTTCCTTTTGTTTGTTCTAAACCACCTAATGATAATCTCATTTGGTTCTTCCTAGTTCTTACGTCCTGAAAAATAATGGACAATCAAACTCTTCTTCAGTATCTCCATGCAATTCATAATTTTTATAGACAAATCATATTTTCTTTCTACCAATATTCATTTTTGAACCTGAAGAGTTCCAGCTCATGTAATTACCCCTTACAGGGAGGTCATTGCCAAACCTTATCGTTCTTCTTTGAAGAATTTGTAATTCTACTTTGTCCCTTTTGAAGTGACCCAACCAGAACTATCTGAAGAAATCAAGAAGTGGGCAGACCAGGACTGCTCTCAGTAACCTGATGATGTTTCCTTTCTTATTATCCCTTCCTTTTCTACCAGTTTTTTGTTATTTCAACTACCCTGAGTACTAAGCCAACATTTTGCACAGAGCTATTTGCATCCATTTCTCCAGATAAGCGGGAGCTGGTTTTCATGACCATGCTTTAGTGTGCACGTATACTTAAGGTTGTTCCTACCAACATACATTAGTTTGCCTTTTCCAGCACTGAATTCTGTCTACCATCTCATTTTCTTGTCATTGGGTATCATAAAATTCCTTCTTTAACTCTTCTGAATCAGATTTGGGGTTTTTTTGGACTAACAGGAAATTTCTGTAACACCGACTATTTCACGATTCAACCTCACTATTCAACTCAGTTTACAAGTCAGTTTTCTTTATGTGTGATGACAAATCACAACAAAAATGCTTTAGAGATATGGTTATTTCTCATTACTGATTAAATCTGTTCATCAGAAAGAACCAGAATTTTAAGGTAGTCCTTAAGCTGAAGTTTTACAGTGTCCTAGCCTCCCCCTTGTCTGTGGAAATTAATCCTCTGAGACAGGTCTCTGTGTGAATCACCACTTCTCAAAGTTTCCTTTCTCTGATATATCCTCACCCATTCCCTCCCCTCAGGCAGGTGAATATGCCTTTGTAATTTTAATTTGGGAATAAACCAGTGTTTACTTTTTTCAGTGGCCATTGTGAGCATTCCAGAGTGATGCCCTCCAGCCAGTTCAACCACCCTTAATCCAAGCCTTCCAAGTGGCCACAGCTCCCATCTCCAGTGAAGCTGGGCTCTGTTCTCTGCACTGAGCAAGCACATTTTAGAGCCTCTGAGCCTCTGAGAGCCCTATTAGTACTGGCAACAGATCTTGTCTGAGCAAGGCATTTGACACATTAAGTCTGCGTGGTACATTTTTGGGTTTGTGCAGAGCTGTTTCTGGTAACCTGTATGAACAAAAGCCTCTTCCATGCCAGATCTATAATTACTCATATGAGTTAGTATAATATCTAAGGGGTTAGTTTCAAATCAACACTTGGATTATACAAGAATACTTTCCTTGCATAGGCAAAGCCTAAGAGGTACATGCACAGCCAAAATACAACATTTTTTCTGTGTATGTCTACAGAATAGTCCAAATAGTTCCTATTCCAGGCCATAGGGAAGCCCATGCAGCAATGTAAGTGTGTAAAGGAAAATGGAATATGTCAGTAACCAGGGGGCAAGATAAGGCCAAATCTTGCTGCACATGAAGGATTTCTCCATGTTCCAGGAGGAACAGTGGAGCTGAATCTCTTGAGTTAAGGAGTTGGGAAATAAGCAGTAGGCAAAATCAGTCCTGGGGCCTTCCAAAAGATTTTAAAGCTTTGGATAATGCTTTAGATGTGAATACCAAATCATCAAGGGATTTAAATAGAAAAAGATATATGAAAAGTAACAGCAAGAGAGCTAGCATACCATACACATTACTTGGTGAAAAAGCACATTAGGTGCATCCCTGCAGGGAGCTGTGACAACAAGAAAACCCTTGAAGTTAAAATACTATTTGACATGCTTTAATCAAAAGCCATGTGGACCTTTTGGATGCTGTCTTCCATCATAGCCGTGATTAACATCATCTGTTCTTTCTGGCAAGCAAATAAATAGATAACTAAAACATGCTCAAATGCTCTTGCCTGTAATATGACAAATATGCCTTGCCAGCAGATGAGAAACATCTCTTTTCCAGGGAGGGACCAAAGTCAAAAAGTTTTGAGGCTTTTTTTAGTGTATACATGCATGTGAAATTTGGGAGTGGTACACTTCTTGAGTGAAAAAAAAATCATGTATGTGTCTCTTGAGTGAGAACTGATAGCAAATACGTCACGCTATGTGAATTACTTGATGAGATGAATGAAATATTCTGCTCCTTGATCCTTTTATTTCTGAAGAATCACAGAATCCTAGGGGTTGGAAGGGACCTCAAAAGATCATCTAGTCCAACCCCCCTGCCAGGCAGGGTCACCTAGAGTACATCACACAGGAACTTGTCCAGGCGGGTTTTGAATGTCTCCAGCGAAAGAGACTCCACAACCTCTCTGGGCAGCCTGTTCCAGTGCTCTGTCACTCTCAAAGAAGTTTTTTCTGATATTTACATGGAACCTCCTATGCTCCAGTTTGCACCCATTGCCCCTTGTCCTATCACTGGACATCACTGAAAAAAGCCTGGCTCCATCATCCTGACACTCCCCCTTAACATATTTGTAAACTTTGATGAGGTCACCCCTCAGTCTCCTCTTCTCCAAGCTAAAGAGGCCCAGCTCCCTCAGCCTTTCCTCATAAGGGAGATGTTCCACTCCCTTAATCATCTTTGTGGCTCTGTGCTGGACTCTTTCAAGGTTTTTTTCAAGTTTTTCATTTGAAGAAAATGTGATTTACTTAAACATGCTGTCAATATTTGTCTGTCAGGCTCTTTGACCTTCATTTTAATTTTTTAACCCATTAGCCAAACAACAAAAGTCTCAGTGATAGTTATAAAGAGAAAATTAATACTTTGATTCAGTTTTTGTTACACTTTTTATTTTGGTAAATAAAGTGGCTATTTGCATGATTAGAATATTTGCTTCTACTATGTGGAAGTGTTGTGTGACTAGATTGAAACGGAAAGTATTAGAAATCTTAGTTATAATGAAAATGTCAAGGTTTTATTAAATTTTATCATCTGCTTCATTATCTGCTTTGGAATTATATTTAGACTGCTGTATTTGAAAAACAAAAACTAAAACAAAAAACAACAACAAACAAGCAATAGTTTAAAATCTTTTTCAAAACAAATCAATCTGTATGTGGAGGTGGACATGAAAAGCACAGTGCAGGCTGCATGTTCTGTAGTGTCTCTGTGAAATTTTTACATCTAAAGAACAGCTGGATGTCCCAGGTCTGTTGTAGCATTCCCTCTGTGTTAGTTTATCCTTCCCTCCAACAAATTGCAAGATTGTACTATGTACTCCACCTTGTAGGTGCAAACAGTAACAGCCACCAAAAAAAACAAGAAGAAAAATGTTTCAAATTGTTAAGATTGTAATGGAGCATTTGTTAAACGAACAGTGTTTATGAAAGGCTTGCACTTAATTTCTGTGTTAGTAATACTGAAACACTGTCAACTGAATACTGTGTTTCCTGGTAGATCAGGACATAGTTTGAATTTCCTTTCATGTAAATTATGAAAAACAACTAACATATTATATGTCAAAAAAGAGCTCCCATTTCCTTGATAGTAGGTAGCATGATGTGTGTGAGGGTTTGTTTAAAAAAAGAAAACTTTCTTTCAAGCAGCTAGATACTGACATATGTATTTATTACATCGTGATATCCCCCCAAAGAATACGGATTGTTCACATGTTGGTTATCATTTCAAGGAAAGAGGTCACAATGCTCATGATTCTATTTGTTTCACGAGCTAGATCTCAGACTCCAACATTCCATGTAGGAAAAGTTACATAAAGATTGTAGATTATCTAATACTGGTGGTTTTCTTGCAGGCAATGAATTACAGAGACCTCTGATTTAATCTACCTTGGCAATTCCTATGCCCCCATGTTTTTTTTCTAATCCCTTAAACCCATTTCTACCCATCATATGGGTAGAAATCCTGAAAATGTTGTTGCTACATGCTTTACACAAGAGAAGCAAATTTATAATTTTAGGATGACTGACTAACATAGCAACAGTGAAGGGTGAAGGAAGAAGAGTTTCTTCTAACTATAGATGTGTGTGTGTGCTGGCCATGATAATGGAGCACATTAACAGCACAGTTAACGATAACCACTTCATTCTCTGCTTTCACAGGTGTTTTTACAGATGCTTTCACAGCAACCCCTTCAGATATCCTTTCAGATAACCTTCATTCTTTTAAAATGCTTTTCCTTGAAAGCAAATATTCTGATAATTTTCTTTCTCAGAAAGTGCACACTGAGGGAAATGACTTTGCTCAATGCCATGAGGGATTAAAAACAGGAGTTTGCTTCATGCTAAAAGATAGAATTTTGTGCTAAGGGATGAATTCAGAAAAATACTCCAATGCCAGTAAAATACAATGGAGATAAACAAAGGGAGCTCACTGTGTGGTGAGGGAAGGGACTCAGCTTCTACTACCCATACAAGTGCAAACACCTTTTTAGTTTGTTGGTCACTTAAAATAGAGTTGGAAAGGAAAAAAAAAAATTAAGAGAAAATATCTATAAAACTGCTATTGAAACTTGGCAAGATTACATTGTAGAGTAAAATTGGGTAAAAGGTTTCAGGTAAAAATTGTGTGCTTAATACTGGGGGGTAATTGCAAATAATTTAAGAAATAACATAAGGTTTTTCCAGTCAGAAAAAAATAAAATAAAATAAAATAAAAATCCACAATTTCTCTTCAACACTTTTTAAACAGAATATTTCAATCTTCCGTATGATAGTTCCCTGCTTTTCCAAACTTAATACTAGAAAGTCAGTTCATGGTTTGGAGGTTGGGGGTGGTCTGCCTATTTGGAGTTCTCCCCAAGATGTCTGAAGTCATGCTGAAACCAAATGAATGGTTTGCACACCTATAATGACTTTTATTTTCAAAAAGCAGATAATCATTCCCTCTTCAACAGACTTGATAAATTGAACAGATTTAGAGACATGTTTTACTCCTAAAAGAAAAAATTCTTTAATGTTCACTCAAATGTAATCAGGAAGAGATTACGAGACAACACTGCCTTATTGCCTACCCCTTTGTGGCTTCAAGTCACCTTGCACAAATTTGATAAAAGACTGCATGAAATAACTCCTAGACATATACTACAGTCTGAAAATGGCAACATGATTTATTTTCATTTTAGGAGCATCCTCACACAATTCAGATCCTATCGTCTGCCTCTGTGCATACTTATTTCTTTAATACTCACTCAGCTACTCTCCTTGCTGCCTTCTATACCTCTGCCCCTTTCTCTCCTGTCTCCATCAAAAATTCCTTGTGTTTTTTTCAGTTTATTTTTCTTTAAAGGCACAGTTCAATACCGGTTATTTTCTACTTCTCTGAAACCGTTGAATTATTTTGACTATGAAATTAGTCCAAACTTTGCTCTAAAAGGACACCAGACATAGAAAACTCAAGCCACCATCTGCAAAACCTGAGAAAGCTTGAAGCCACAAAAAACATGCTTTAGCACTAAGAAACATCCGGAATTTTTTACTGAGGTCAGCAATATTTACCTCACCTTTCAGTCCTTCCTTTCTAGTGGAGCAGAGTATGTGCCTGAAGAGTTGAGAGAAGAGAAGGGTCATGTACAGGTGGTACAAGCATGCATCTGTTGGAAGAAAGACCAAGTAACAACCCATTCATCTCATTGCCTGACTGATGCCAGGATTTCACTCAAAATAATTTCAGGCTTGTGATGCTGAATTATTTGTATTCATATGGAGTTCAAAAGGAGCTAATGATTGTCAGCCCCTTCCACAAGTGAGCATTAATGACTAAGTTGGCCAGGCCAGATAGGACCTACAGGAGAAATCCCTCTAGACAGGGTATCCAACTCCCTGGAGAAGAGAGGTTTGCCTCAAGGTTGGCACTCTGGAAAACAGCTGTCTTGGAAAGCTGAAAACTCCTTTGTAAGCACAGGTGTTGACATCAGGCCAGCCTTGGGGCTTTGAGTACCTTTACCTTTGCCAGAAGTTGCTCTTCACTGTTGAGGGCTTCCTTCAGGTCCTTTGGATCCCACTTTACACATCTCTGGCTCCCACTCCCCAAAACTGAAGAAAGGACAAAACCAATCCAGCCTTTTCTCCCCACGACCTTCATGGGCCACTTGCTATGAAAACTCACATCACCAAGCAGGAGGAGAGGCGCTTCTGGTTGAAAAAAAGACCAGGTCCCTTGCCTGAATCTGGGCAATGTGTTTCCTCACAAGACATTACTGGTCTGTGCTACAACACCACAACCCCATCCCCTTTTGCAGCGCTCAGCATAGCCACCTGCAATAGACTGCCTGGGCCACACCTGGGGCAACCACGATGCTCTGCAGGAGTGTGTGCCATGGGGCAGGATGGAGACACCAGGTGTCGCTCTCCGGTGTCACAAGTGAATGTACCTCGACAGGACTGGAGGATGCAGATGTGTCATTTTGTGTATGCACACAACAAGACCTTAGATAACACATGCTCTTGCTGCAATATAATTTGCTGGATGAATTACTCTGATAAATTCAGACTACTTTTTTTCCTATGTCTAGCAGGAAACATAAGCTACGTTTTGTTATGGCAAACACTAAAGCACTTTAATTTGGTGGAGGGGAAAAAGAAAAAAAAGTCTCCATAGTAGTAGTAGCTCTCCATTTTTGAAAAATTTTTAGTAGTTTAAATCCCTGAATGGTCTGTCTCATCACTCAGCTGTAAAAGGCAATTTGAAACAGAAAGTTTCATACATTATTTAAAGCCTTGTAGGTTTGCTGTTTCCTGAAGGCCATTCTAATTTCATGATGTTGTTCTGTTTGCTAGAATTTTCTCAGCATAGCTGTCCCAAATATTTAGGTTTAAAATAACAAACATATCATACAAATAGTAAAAATGTCAGAAATCAGTTGAGGAAATTCAGAGGATTCTTAAATGTTAAAAGCAATTACAAGACTGATAAAGTAAAGCAGAGATAGATTTTAATTTCCAGAGATTTCAAAAGTGTTTTTCCCTGGTTTGCTTGCTGGTATTATTCTTAAAGGAGTGCCTTGTCAATCAAGTGTTAATTTTTAAAACTTGCTTAGATAGACCGGTAAGACCATGGGCCTTTAAATTTTTACACAACACCTTCTGCATGAAATCTAATAAGCAACATCCCCATCATATTCCAGATTTCCATGAGTGTAATTGCTTTTCCCTTAATGAAGGACCTTGGACCTCTCAGAAGAATGCTGCCAAGGTGGAAGGTGTCCCCATCATCCTACAGCGCCACAGCCTTCCGCACAGCGGGAGGAGCAGGAGGGCTCCCACGCTTTGCTGCACGGAGCACTGCAGGCAGGCTCCCACCATGCTGAAAGGCACATGGCATCCAGAAATGCAGATAACCACAGCTACAGGTTGTTCTGCCCAGTGTTATTTCTCATGTATGATTCTGGTCCTGTATGCAGAGAATTGCACGTGAGGTTTTGTTCATGGAAATTCTCATGCTGCAGTCTTTATAGGATCTGGGCTTGCCTTGTATGAAAAAAAAAAAAAAAAACCAAACAAAAAAAAGATAATACTATCCCCCTTTATAAGTAGGGCATCATATACTCCAAGTAACAATGACATAATTAACAGAGCCAGGAAAGGAAGCTAGTAATTATGCTGTCTAATGCACTTTAACCTTAAATTAAAACAAAACAAAACAAAAACAACAGCAAACCACTATCTTTACCTTGATTCAAGGCAAGTGAAAGGCAATACCCCTCAAGCCACTGCTGGCTATGAGTGTCAACTTCTTGGAAAACAAGAGGTGTGGTCAGAGCTGCTGCGGTCCCTGCTGCCACCAGTAAAGAGCAGCCAATCAAGAACTCCCTGCAGACATCAGAAGTAGTCGGTGACACAACAGGGAGCTTCCCAGCATGAGTTCCCTCACCTGCTCCCTATGCTGGGGCTCTTCCTTCCTTCAAGGTCTTCATTTTGGTCTATGTATAGAAGAAATGCAGATGTCTGTTGTGAAGGGGTGGAAGGCGTTGAGGAGTAGTTGCTTTCCAAAGCTACAGAAGCTGAGGCGCCTGCAATAATGCACTTGGCTCATCCTGTACTTGGCATGGAATCAGGGTCTTAGAGCAGAGGAGGGATTGCATGCAGCAAGGTCATATGCCACCAGTGACAATCACCCTTGCAGTGCTAAGAAGCAAGCCCAGCTTATTTGAGTCACTTTAATAAAATCATTATGGGAAAAAGGATTCTAAACACTCTTCCATTATCAAAGTAATGTCATGCAGTGGGAAGAGTTTGAGGAATAGGCTGTAAGCTGAAACATATTGCTCAACATTGTGCCTGAATCCTGTTCTCATTGCCGTGGCTTGCCCTGTGGGTGCCCCCCAGACCTCCACCACAAACCTCTGTGTTGGTGGTGATACCAGACCGTGATGAGCATACCAGAGACAGTGTGCTCACTGGGGAACTGCCTGTGTGTTCATGCATGAGGGAAAGGGATCTCCTCCCACCATTTATTTGTCCCTGGCATACTATTCTCAGCCTTGCCTTGGTGAGAACATTATTGTAGGTATGGTAGGAGAAGCCTTATATCTTCCTTGTGGACTCTCTTTTCAGTTGTTATCAGAGGGGATATAAAATTACCTTCAAAGAAAGTTTAGTACAAGTTTGCTTCCTTCCTCACTCATATCCATACCAACCTGAATTTTTATTTGATTTATACATTGGAAGACTTTTTATGAATGTTTATCACTATTGAGAAAGTTTCCTATGCTTACCGTGAAGCAGATGTAGGAGCACACAACAAACTCCCAGATCTCCATTCAGTTTAATTTTATGCAAGGTAACTTGAATTCAATAGAATTGCTTCACCAACTTACAGGCAGAATCAGGCCCTCAATATTACATTTAGAGTTTGCAGGAAAATTTTCACCTGAAAAGATTTTCAGTAAAAAACAGGAACATTATTGAGGAAAATGTTTTATAAACTACATTAAGAACTGCCTCTTGAAGTGATTATTTGTTTGTTTTTCCTGGTATCTGTCCAGCTGCCTAGAGAAAAATAAGCATCTTGCAGATTTTCTTTCTTCTTTTTTTTTTTTCTGTCAGTCTTCTATGGAAAATGTTGAGAGGGGAAATGGCAACAATGCAAAACAAAGCAGCATTCTTCAAAATACTGTTTGTTTAGAAAAATGCCCATTTCTCACAGCTTGAAATTTTAAGAGCTCTAATTCTTATGTATACATGAAAGGAAGAGAAGAATTGTTCCACTAACTTGTCCGCTTGAGCAGAAAAGCTTGCCCATATGTCTTGCTTGCTCATGGCTCTTAGCCATTTTTCATCATTTTTTGCCCATTTACATTCTTTCTCCACCCCCTCCATAGCCCCATGCCATTTGCAGAACACTTGCAGGTGCTGTTTTTCACCAGTGTTCTCCAGGCTGCTCCCACACCAGGGTGACTGCTTAATGCAGCCTGCTGGCAGGGCTCCACGTGGAGCCCTCGCCAAGATTTCTCTCCTCTCCCCATTGGTATATGAATGAGTGCAAAATAAATTCAGCAGAAATTTACATTCAGGCTTACAAGGACTGAGCATGGAGTTTTGATGGACTGACCAAGCTTATAATAAGTTTTCACTTTCGGTCATGGGTAGAAAGGTCACCACGTTTTCAGCTCACTCTCTATAAGAAAAAAAGCTGCATACAGTTAATGAAAGTCATAGAAGCAGTTCAACTGTGCTGTTAGGTTCAGAGCATGAAAGATCATATATCACTGTAACCTACTTAACCTTCCCTGTACTAAATGACAAACTGCTGGAAACAGCCTTTGGGTCAGGTCTCATATTCACTAAAATACTTGTCCTTCAGCTGAGGACTCTGTTGAACTCATCTATCATTCAGCATCTTAAATCACACTGACTTGCATAAATGCTAAATAATAATTAAGATTTTAAAAAATTAGTGAAAGACAAAGTCCAAGAAACAGGTCAAATCAAAGCTTAATTACATTTAGAATTTATCTTTTTAGGTGACCTTAGGAAGATATATGGCTGCAATTTTCCAAGCTTATTAGTTTGCTACTGTATTTAATGCTGCAACTCTTTTTAGCCTCAGAACCCATTCAGACCACAGCTTGTACTCCTCCAGAAATGGATTTTCAGTTGAACACTTGAAGAAGCAGGAGGTGGTAACATGGCTGCTTGTAGGGGCTTGGCTGCTGTTGAGAAGCTCTTAACATTTTCCTTGCATAGTTGGATCAATGGATCTTGAGCAGTTTTGAGATATTTTGTTTCACAGGTTTCATTTCACATACAGGGCACCATTTGCTGGGAAAAAAAGGTTGTTATTTGAAACATTTCAAGGACCAATACAGAATCACATTTTGGAATAAAGCAGGAACTGTAAGTGGTGGCTTGTGCAGTTAGGTGCACAACGAAGTTAGTAATTATTACTTAAGCACCACTCCATGCATGCTAAACACTTTCTGAGCAGTGTTTCTGCCCTGAGGAGCAAACACACTAAGAGAAGACAGCTAGTTAGCAGACACTGAAAAAGGGAAGACAAGACAATTTATGTATCAAATCAGTCAATTCCCAGAAAGTAGAAGTGTTGGGGTTTTTTATGTGGCAGAAGGCAGGAAAGTAGCAGATATGTTGAGGGAGGTCGGGCAGTGAATATAGAGCTTTTAGGTGATGGAGAAGCTGACAAATCAGTGGTTTTGATGTGAATTGAATTGCACCGGTGTTTTCAGAACTGAGTAACACGACTTTGTGTAGGGCACATGGTATAAATAATGAAAAAGAGAAGGAGACAGGGTACTGAGTCATATGTTTGGAGATAAGATACGAGTTGCTGGCAGGGAGATGCAGGACCTATTCTGAGCACAGCTGCAGAGGAGAGGACTCTCAGAAGAGAGAGGTGATGAGGGAGGGGAGAAAGATATACAGTGCAGGAGGTCAGGAGGAGTTGCATACACGACAAGCACTTTTTTTCTGCATTTCAAAATATGATGTTAACACAGCGAACATACTTGAAAATCACAATATAAAAAAGTTTGTTCCAGCCCTCTCCCCATTCCTACAAATAGGGCACAAAGGAAGGCTCTGCTCTACTTCAATTTACTGTCTGTCGTATTCCCTCCTGTACCTGGGCTGCTGCAAGTGTGTTATTATTGCTGGCCTCTGAGTCTAATTCAGCAGCTCCTGATGCAGAAGTGTAATCTGTGCTGCGATGTTGCAGTCAGCAGTTGTGGGGTAGTCTCTAGGAAACTATTACCGGGAATTCAGAGAAGGTCCAAAGCTGCTTTGAATTAAACCTCAGCTATGATTAATGCAGGATCATTGTGCAAACTGAGCTCCATAAACTGCAAGGCAATGTTGTGCAGGACAAGGAAGGAAAGAGCCCAGGGTAATTTTTCCCCTCAATTGTTTAAGAAGTCACAATATATCTGCAGTTTTTTAAACAACATTTAGAAGGGATTCAGACACAATTGTGATTCTTAGGCATTTGATATGTCTTCTGATTAGTCGTTGTTGGAATTATCTGTACTGCAGAATAATTATCTATACACAATTCCTTGTATTAGCATTGTAACCTAATCACATCTGTATAGATTTCTGTATGACTTTTTTAATTGGTTCTGTAATAGCCTCAGTGTAAAACAGTAACCTGAAGTGATTAGTCATTCATTATTTTCCCTGTCCCTCAGTCAAAAGAAAAGAGATGAGCTAATCAAATCCATACCACTACCCAGTCTTTTCCAAAAGTAGCTAGAAGTAACAGAAGTTGCTTTTACAGGGCAGAAAATCACTTCTATTCTTTCCCCAAATAACTGCACAAAATTCAATGTGGAGCTTCTACAATACCTTAATTAAAACTACTGTGGGTTTATTTACATGGGAGAGAGAATTAATGTAATTTTATGTAAGTCAAAGCCTTATTTAACAAAAAGGAGAAACATTCTTTTATGTCCAGCACTATCTTTTGACAAGTGTTTTTCACTAGATTAATAAATATTAAAGGTCAAATGCAGTACTCACCAACTTATATAAAGGAAAATAATATAAGTAGTAGTTATAAAATGCAGCTAACTACTCTGGTTTATATTCTGCCGTGATATAAACTGCCACCATCTTATAAAATTAGAAGCAACATTGCTAAACAGCTAGCTCTGTATCTTGAGCCAGAAAAAAGACTATATGTAATATGTACTTTTTCATTTTCTTAACTTGATGTACAAGTTTATACATCTGTGTAATATGTAATGATATTCAGTGCACAAAAATCAGTAAAGTATACACACTTATGACCATATTTCATATTATATATAATTTATATATATATGTTAAGCATTATTTAAAGGTATGGGTGACCACTATTAAAGGTTAATAATATTAAAGGTATACCTGTCACTATATAATTTGCTACTACTTTATCCCAGCTAAAACAAGCACACCAATCCACTCAGTACAATAGATGATTTATGTTAATAACTGTATGTAGCTAGAGAAAGTCCCTAACTTGAACAGTTTGAATCAGATTAGATAGAAAAAAAATATTTTGGGATATGGTGCTGAGGCACAGATACTCTTAATCACTTCCCCAGTCACTTTGATAATCGTTAGGTGAAGGGGAAACTGGACTTGGATGTCCTGAGCCCTAATGAATATCTTAAATTCAATGACCATCCTTCTCTGCTAATGTCCATCCTGTTCTGTTATTCCCCTTTTTATCTTATTTTACACAGTGCTGTACTTCCTTTTCCAGCCAGAGGATATAATGGTCAAAGATAATATTGGTGCCAGAGGATAAAACTTCCATTAACAAGCTGATGATGTCAGATGTTGTTAGCAATTTATTTATTTAAAACTGCAGATCTGTAAACAGAAAACTAAAAGGGAACTTATACTTCCCTGAGTCATCCCCAAAAGATAGAGTAACTAAGCCAAGGACATCAAGCTGGACTGAAGTTACACAAAGGCTAAAGAGCTATTGCTCAGCATCTTCATGGCCGCAGTGTGCTGCAAGTTTGTCTCTTGTGGATTCCCTCCCAGTGGTCTGCTCTGTCATATCCCCTGTCCTGTTGCACTAGAGAGGTAACCTCGGGCACCAGGAACAAGGAAGAGGCTTCACAGTGTTCTCCTTTGCCCAGAAGAGCACTACTAGAAGCCTTTCACAGTCATGCCCAGCTGAATATCTGCCTTCTGGCATTGGATTTACTTGGACTCAGCATGGTCAGCCAGAATATCTAGTTAGGTACTGAAATCAAGACACTGCTAAAAATTATTGAAAAACATTGGCTTTCTATCAGGCTTGAGCTCTGGATTTTGGACAACACTTCAATAATCTTTGCAAGCTATTCTCCATGGCCACTAAAGCTGGTTAATTGGCTGCTGATACATTGACTGGGTGTCTTTCATTCTCCTTCTCCTCTTTAATCACATAGAGCTAGGAAATTAGGCTTTAAATAAATAAATAAATAAATAAATCACTTAATATTATCAGACGCAGAGTAAAAAGATGAAGGTGCGATAGAGAGAGAAAAAAAAAGTCCTTACTGAAAGCAACAGAAATGTTATGCTTGTAAGGGCAGCAGATATTATTCAAATGGAGCTGTACCTTCCCAAATGCCATTAATCTGTTCCATCCAAATGGTCACAATACTAACAGATCAGAATAAGATTTCCACATCCATTTATTAAAACACCTTTTTATCTCCCTTGTCTGCACAACTTTTATCATTTCAGCTAGGAACATTTGGCAATTTTTAAAGATAGAGCCTACAGCATGCAAAATTTTCACTGTGATTTAAATGTCGTATTAGTGTAAGCACATGTTATATCAGGAAGTACAGGGGAAAATAATTACAAGGAGAAGGCAGACGAAAAAAGGTGAGCAGTAAGTGTGAACCTGAAGACTGATAGGAGAAAACAGAATGCCTCTTGTCATTGTGTTAGCAGAAGCCAAAGCTCTGCTACATTATTTTCCAGTAAGATATCTTTTTAAAGATGTACTATTTGAAATTACATGAGAGATGAAAATAGCACAGGTTGAAATCTTTTAGCAGGAATGCAGCAGAGCTATTCAGTTAAAACTAAATGTAGGAGCGTTTTTGTTATGTTCCCAACTACTGCTACCTGCTAAAAATGTTATTAAATATCCAGATTAAATGGTACTGTTACAACAGATCTTATTATGAAGTAGGAATGAGGTATCTTCAGATAGAAGCAGATACAATTTTCCAAGCAGTCACAGAGTCACTGAGTCATCAGAGTTGGAAGGGACCTTTGAAGATCATCTAGTCCAAACCCCTGCTAGAGCAGGATCACCTACAGTAGATAATAGATACAAATATTTATTTACATATGCATTTATATATATGAGCATATTTGAACTCCTTTGCGATCTCCTAACTCTTCATAGAGGAAAAAGTTGGGGAATTCAACCCATTATAAATCCCTATTCTCAACCTCGCACCTCAAGCTAGTTTATTGAAACATTTTTCCTAGTAAACTGTGTTGTGAATATTAAAAGCTATGGACTACAGTCTGCACTGGCACACATAAGCCTCGCTGTTCCAATTGCCTTTAAGGTGGGCTGCAAGGCAAGCACAGCAGGGACCCACTGACATCCTGACCATAGCAGGACGGGTGAGAATTTGCTCTCACAGAGAGGGACAGGGCCTTAAAGAACACACGAAGGAGGACAGTAGAAACTTGGCATCTGATTTGTCTACAGGAAATTTCCAAATTCTGGCCCCAGTTGAAATTTCAGGAGCCGGACGAGACTGAAATGGAAGACGCTACTGTGGCAAAGCAGCATGGCAAGTTTGTTTGGAGGAGTTGTTTTCCTTGCCAGAAGGAAAATAAAGCAGCACCCTTGTGCGCTGAGGTACAAAGCTGCAGAGCCTAGGGTACTTCAAGTGGAGCTCCTTCCACCGGCTCAGAGCCCTTAGGCTCTGCTCTTGATAAAAGCTGTCGAGAGCAATGGGGGCTGCTGCTGAACAGTGCCTGCAGCACCGTGGCTCTGCAGCAGGAGCAGTTCTAAGTGTTCTTCCAACCAGCCTCAGCTCAGCAGCCTCTGCAGCAGTTTATCCTAATGGCCCCGCATACCTCAGTCCCTTCTACGCATATCTGGTAGTTTGGTAACTTGAGGATAATGAGATCAGTTTACAAGGTTTAATACCAATATGAAGGGAATTATGACTCATTTTTTATCCTTCTACAGACAAGGACCATGTCTTTTATGTTTTCTACAACCAAGTTGCATTCACAGACCTCTGTAAAAAGCTAATAGTAATATCAAGTTCAAAGCAATCTTTGTCTAAAATGATCAGTGGCTGCATGAACGGTGACAATTGCAGGTACAACAGTGGTTGGACAAGCAGTAGGGTATACAAAATAAAACAACTGGTTTACATGAACCTTACTTTTTAAAATGATCCATCTCTGGATCAAGACAGTGACAAGAAGTTAAGAACAAGGAATTCTCACACTGCTGTACCTTCCTCAGAAACAAGTGCGTAAATCTTCTGTCTGGAGCTTATTAAAAATAAGATTGGACACTTAATCAAAAAGTGATAGTTAGTGGAAAGTCTGCATGGGAAAAAACACAAACTAACACATGACTTTAATATTTCCCTCCTAAAGAATAAGTCAGAAATTGAATTAAATTTATCCCCGACTTCAAGTGTATTTCCTATAGGAACATATTTTATGATCCTCAACAAGTTTGTTTCTAGACCTGGTAAACACAGGATAATTTTTATTTTGTGGAACAGTAATACTGAAAACTAACATATTGATTTTTCAAAAGGGTCTGGTTTATGTATATTTATGCTTATCTGATAAATATAAATACCTGATGCCCTTACACTGAAGAACCATCTCTGTAAAAGTTAGTGGCAGGCAACACAATCCAAACCTTTTACTAAATCTATGACAAAACATGATAAAACAAGTATAGTAGTACTTGGTAGTTGCAGTGTAACTTCATCAGGCAAGAAATAAGTGAAGAGGTGGATGGAGATTCAATTTCTTTGTCCCACCTGCCCCAATCCCTGGATAATCTGATCTCAGTATAGGTCCAAGATTTTTAACTCATTGTGAGATCTTAAGCACAACGTGATTGTGAGAATGTTCATCTCCAGCATATAGACCCTTCCTATCTCAGTATAGTCTTTTTCCCTCCTGCCCCTCTCCCAAGAGCTGCACACCCCCAACAACCCTGATAAAATACCAACTTCGCTGGGGAAAGAAAATAAAGTTTCTGGCTGGGAAGAACTGAATTGCAGCATCCAAGCCTTGCAAGGAAGTCTTGCAAGGAATGAAGCCAGATCTGCTGTGAGAGCAAGCAGCACTGGTGGGAGCATTGGGCTTTACAGAGCAGAACTGCCTGGGACACACAAATACCACTGGCTGCACCTACACCAGTAAGACAGTGCCAGGATCTGGGCTCAAACCCTATCCCGTGCTGCTGACTAATGGCTAGCACACTCTCTGACATGCCCTCTTGTTCATGCCAGCTAGCACTCCCTAAAGCCAATGCTCTAGCACCATTCGGGAGGCTGTAAGATCACCCTTATTCAGGGAGTATTTAGCTGTCTGGGTGCCAAGTGCTTCTAAGGCCAGAGAGCAAGCTATAAACTGCTTTATTTACTAGCCCAAATGTAGCAATGGACTAGTTATAATAGTGATGACTCTTCATGGCTGTAACATCTTTTGGCCCCATGTATGTTTAGCTTTGTAGTGCTACTACATTGTGGAATATTTGCCTTCAACGTGAAAGAATTGTCAATCCAGACGTGTGTGGTTATGGATATGCTGGGAGAAATGCTCATGCTAGGACAAGTAAGCATGCACATCTTATAGTGGAAAATCCATCTCTCTAATCTTGTATCTCTAGAGGGCTATTTTAAAAGTTTTTTAGCAGTATAAAGATACAATATTGTGCTTACATATTCTTAGGACTGTTTGGGGCAGGACAAGTGTTTTTCTAATCTCTTACTCCTAAGAAGCATAAGGGAAATAATGCTATTGATATCAGTGCCTGGACTCTGAAGTGATGCCATTGCAACTCTATAGAGACCTGTTCATTAGCATAAGATTTTTAGTAGCTCCAAACCAATCCAGAGTTCAGTTAATTGTGTATCTTCTTATAATTCCCTTTCTGCTAAAAAGTAAGTTAAAAACATTACCTTAATATGTTCCCGTTATAGAAGTTTACATTGCTGTGTAGCCATGTCCATTATCCTTATTTTGCTTTGTAAGTTTTACTTGAGATAAAAGGAAATAGATATCTCAGCAGACACAGGATATGCAACATTCATTTGTACCTTTGCATCTACTTATCTATTTATGTCCCTACCTGTAACACTCATATAGCCCATCACGTGTCTGGGCCAGGTTTATAAATATAAATAGACAGGCACTTGCTTGGCTTTTCAAACATAGATCTCTCCTTCCTGCCTTTTCCATGCTGTCTTTCCATAGGTCAGCCACCCAAATTGGCTTACCCTTTCACTGCCAGTTGTTCTGCTGCCACTGTTTTAGCCACCCCCACAAGGCATTTGCTACCATCCATGAGTCAGTGTAGAGATATAATCTTGGCCACCCTTCTCGTTCAGCAACATCTAAAGCCAGCTGGATGGCTTTTACTTCTGCAAACTGACTTGATTCTCCTTCTCCTTCATCTGCTTCTGCAACAAGCTGTGTAGGATTCCATACAGCAGCTTTCCACCTCGGATGGTTTCCTACAAGGCAGCAGGAACCATCAGTGAACAGAGCATATTGTTTTTCAGCCTCAGGCAGTTGATTATATGGTGGGGCTTCTTCAGCTCATTTCACCACTTCTTGAGGTGGCATTCCAAAATGTGTGCCTTCTGGCTGGTCTGTAATAGCTTCTACGATTCCAGGAAGATTTGGGTTCCCTATCCTAGCCCGCTGGGTGATTAAAGCAAAGGGATGTGCAACACCCGACCCCCTCCCTCCTCCCCTGACCACTCTCACGGTCTCCCAGCTGAAGGGGGGAGTGTCCGGGCGCACGGACGGGGTCCTCGGGTGTCGGCTGTAAAGAAAAATGGAAAAAAACAAAGAGAGAGATCCAAAGAGAGGGCGATAGAAGCGACAGTAAGCAGAAAAGTGGGAGAAAAAGGAAAACGGGAGGCTTGACTTCCATGATATATTAGCCTATACTGAATGCCAAATAGAGAAAATATTATGAGAAGGGAATATTCTGATTTGCTGATCCTGCCTTTGGTCTAATCTGCTCCCCCGTAGCAGGGGGAGGCTGCAGACAGCCAGAAGTGACCTTGGTTATTATCAGTCCACTGGCGCTGCTAAAAAGTTCACTGAAAGGAAGAAAAAAAATCAGCAAAGAGCTTGCTCAAACCAAAACATGCACAAGGCAGCAATGAGTCTCAGCATAGGGCACACTGCTTACAGGTGGAAAGGGGGATGTTGCTGAGTAGCAAGCCTGCTGCTAGGCTCCCGTGAGCCTGTACTTCTGAGCAGCAAAGGACGACAACCTTTCTCCTGCTCCAGGACGCTGTATGTCAAATGCAGCTTAGTGATGTTTGAGGCCAACCTGGACACATGGGGCCATAAAGTAGGGGAGGGACTGTAGCACACTGCTGGAAAAGGATGACATGCCAGCCTGGCTGGAGAGAAACAAGTGACAGACATCAGTGACAGCAACCAGACACTCAGGCCAGTACAAGTGTCAAATGTCCAAAATTGCCTAAGCCTTAAAGTGTCCACGGCTTCACACAAAATACTCCTGTTTCTAACACCAATAAAAGATAATGTAGTCAACTGCAAAACTTTGAAAGGTGAGATTTGTTTAATAATAGCAAAGAAAGGAAAAAGAGGATGCTCCTCAAATACTTTTATTCTAGCTGTGTCTTGATTGCCATTGGATTCTATGGTCGCAGGATTGGAGTTGTTGCAATTCTGAACTTCAGGCAGTGCCAAACCAGAGCACAAGTCATGGAGCAGGGTTTTGCCCTGGGTTCTCTGACATTCCCGCTGAGACCAGAAGTGTTCAGTTCTGTGGAGGTTTCAGTTCAAACTACTTTCACATTTGTACTGAGATCAGAGTGGTTGAGACAGGGCAATTTTTTCAGTTGTATTTCACCATTAATGAATGCAAAACCTGATCTGCTTAATAACCAGTGTGTTGCAAGCCCCAACTGACTCAGGAATAAATGATTAGCCAATGGAGCTTGCTGTCGAAAAAAGATTGAGGACATGAACTGAATAGGATTACATACCTTAACACATCAGAATTTTAAAGCAGACCCAAATCACTGACTGAGACGGTTAAGAACTAACTTCCCTATTAAGCAGGTTCTTCTACAAGTGTACACTTCGATTATGTTTCACTGTGTTGTTTCTTATTCATTTTGTACTATTCCATTACAGGGAGAGAAAGGAGTAGAGAGGAGTCCATTGGAAACTGCAAGGAGTAACTTGCCCATATTCAGTATAGGCAGAAATAATAGTCCTGAAACAAGTGGGGTCTGACCCTGCATGCCCCAAGGCAGCATTTTGAGCAGTGCATCAGGCATTGCACCAGGCCAATGGCATCAGGGAGCAGGACGTATCAGAGGTAGGTTTTATTGGGCAGTTTGGACACTGTTTGGGGTGCTGGCAGCTGCTTGGGCTGACCTTTCCAAGCTGCTCACAGCACAGATCTACCCTGGCCACAGAAGTGTTGGGTTATAGAAAAGTAATTGTGGGTTTATGTGGGTTTATAGAAAATTAGTGGGCCTGAGTTAAAGAAGGCAGCAGTGCTGCAGGTGCTGCCGAGGCTAACCATGGGACCAGTAAACAAGCTGGTGTCCCACAGTTGTTATCTCAGGAGGCAGCAAGAATAGAATGTTGTGGCAAGAACAGAGGGGCACCGGCTGGGAAGGGAGAGAAGTGGAAAACAGTAAAAGTCCTGAGTCATCAGGACATAGGGGTGCAACAGCACATGCGTCAAGGGGTACAAACAGCAAGTGACAAAACACGTAGCCAATCATGTATAAACTGAGAGTGTATGTAACCAATGGGGTTTGTACTGAGGCGGGTGATTTGGAGTCAGAAAAGTATATATTTAAGCCATTCTTAATAGTAAAGGTTTTCTGTTATAACTCTTATAGGGTTGTGTGAACTCCATTTGTGAGGCACATTGACACAGAAGGGGAACCACTGCCTAGGCAAGCTGTCAGTCTAACTTTGGTAGCATCCCTTTTCCTAGCAGCAATTTCTGGGATTTTTAACAATATAATCAATCTTTATAATATCAATTCATGTACAGATTTGTTGCTTAACAACTATTAAATTTTTCTGCATGTAAACAGGTGTAAAAAAACCCCAAATTACTACAAAAACCAACTGATGGGTTTTTTTTGTGTTACATCAGCCTGTAATCTTTAATTTCAGGAAATGTGATGTGAAAGAACCAATCTATAGTGGAGCATTTTATTGGAAATCAGCCTAAGTACAACATTGGGTCTGGTCATTTGTGAGTATTGTGCCAAATATATTGTGTCAAATGTTTTAAACTAAATGGCAACTAATTCCAAGAGTTGTGCCATGCACAAAAATCATCTGCCTCTGTGCGTGATCACACAGCATTAAAAAAATAATACTTGAATCCTGGAAGTAAACCCTGGAATTGCAACCCCAGGAGAGAATTTTCTTTTGCAGATTGCGTGCTAGGCTTTTTCTGAATTATTATCACAGATGGTGAAAAATTCCCATGGCCTATCCTCATGTTCTTTTTAATTCCAAATGGAGTCCTTTGTGAAATACCAGCATGACTGCATATGTTTGAACTCTGACTGTCCACTTAAACGTATGCTGCACTTCAGTGGTGTGGTCTCTCAGAGAGAGTGTTAGGCTCTGTTTCAGGAGGTTTCGAACAATTTATTTTCACCCCAAGGCCTCTGAAACCTTGCCTAGCATTATCTCTGCTAGACTACACTACTAAACTAGGAAGCCAGAGATGAAACACAGTCCATCGTGCTGTGCTTAATCCAGTAGAGATGCATGCTTCAAAAACACATCTCTCCAGTGTCTCCCTGTCCTCTGCACCCAGCTCAATCCACCCGTCACTTCCCTCAGCTCTCCCTAGTGATCTTTCAGCTGCAGTTAGTAGGATCTGCTCACTGATCCAGTGCAAAATGATGTAACGCTGGCCCTGTGATCTATTGGTCATTGATCTGATGGATGATCTCAGACAAGATACTTCAGCTCCCTCTCCTTCCCACTTATACCTCTATAAAATGGGGAAATTATAATAGTGAGGTCCTGCAATAAGTTGCTATCCTGGTGAAAGATCTTCAATGATGGTCCATTTCTCAGTAATTAGGGTGAGGTTATTTAACTGAGAGGAAAGCCAAATTTAAAAAAACTTGGATGATTTTGCATCTTAGACCTCAGATTTTCTTACGTTTTTATTAACAGCTATGTAATGCCCATTCGTCACTTGGCATAATAAGTATTCAGAACGAATTTTGGAAGTACATATTGCCAGTTATCTATAAAAGAAATCACAGAAGCTGCAAGTATTCTTCCAGTGACTGTGAAATTTTATATCTGCTATAAATTTGGAAATGAATATACTGCTCATGTTTTGCAGCTAAGGAGAGGGTGAATTTCAGAAGGGGTGAGGAGGGAGCTGGGCAGAGCAAGTGCAACCTTTCTGGTGTGCCTGCTGTTTGTCACCTGATAGTGGCAGAGCTGACTGCTCAGCAGTCCTGCCCTCATCCCTCACCATCCCACTGCCACATAGTACTGGCCTCAGTGGTTGTGCACTGCCCATGCTTGTAACCCCTGGGTGATAGCCCACTACTCTGCATGGGGGTAACTTACCTCAACTCTTTTTGTTTGTGGCGCAGTATAAAACAGCTGGACTGTACTTACGGACTTGGCATTTAACAGGCTTTTTGGTGAGTAGTTGTGCAAGCCTTGGGTATCTGGTACTGGTACATGGTGTACAAGTCGTATTGAAATGGATTCGTTCCACAGGAGATGTGATTTTATGCTTCCAAATTAAGCAATTCATTTGAGTTTTGCCTACTGTTTTGCAAATATTAGGGGACAAAGTTGAGAACAAGTGCATGCTGTATTTGCATCAGAAATTGAGGGCTAAAGAATTGGGCAAAACTGATAGAATGCCAAATTGATTTCCAGATTCATGTTTGGATTAAAGACAGTTAATTTTACTTTTTTCTTAACTGATTTGATATAACCTGGTTTGAATCTCCCTAACAGAATAAGAATACGGATTTAAAGAAAGTCTTGGCTGACTCTATGAGTGTCCTTGAAAGACCTTCTTTTTTCTTATTACAGCTGTTCTTTTCCAGTGGGAAACACATGTTGTCCTGTAACTCTAGACTCTTAAGAGCCAAATGTCAAGAAAACTTGGGTAGTTAAATAAAAATTGATTTGCATGGCCTGAGATTGACAGCTGTTTCACACAGTTTGGGCCAGTCTATGGAAATTTTGAAATATTAAAAACCATAAAAACCTGTCTCAAGTAAAATATGCTCAGTGTGTTTCATCCAAATAATGCCAATTTTATCCACTGAAAACAGAGTCTCGAGTAAAACTTCATTCATTCAACAAAAGAAACCAACACTTGCTTAACAACGTGATAGCAAATTTGTTTAGTATGAGCATGTACTCATTTACCATACATTATTTTACTATTACATGGATCTGTGTATGTAGATAATTAGAGATCTAATCCAAAAAAGGCCAGAGAGGGAAACTCAACATTATGCTCGGTGTTTCATCAGTTCTGCACCAATGAGGAATCCACTTTATTTGTGGAGAATCCCCAGGAAAGCAATGAAGGCAGTCAACAAGCTGCTTTACACAAGTGGGAAGAGCCTGGTCATGCATGTCTAAAATGTGCCATTGAAAAAGAGGTGATTGCCCATTTTGTGGTGTGTTGGACTTCACACACAGTCTGCTTCCAGCAAAGAACATTTCTTAGGTATTGCATGCAATAAGTCAATCCTCTAGGCTCTTGTTTTTAATGTTGCATGAGCTTCTTTAGTGTGAAAGCTGCTGTGGAAGCTTCATGAGCTAAAAATTCTCTGAGGTGAGGTGCTGAGACTCTAGGAAAAAAAAAAAAAAAAAACCAAAACTGTTAATGTTGTACCTCTGGGCATCGATACTCCTGCTTTTTATATTCAAAAATCAATGTATGACAAAGGCGTGGTCTTAGAATGCCAACTGTATGCAAGTGGCTATTAAAATGGTACTGATGGTATCTTAGGCAAATCAGCATTTGTTAAGCATATTATTAGCATGACATATGCCTGGCATTTGAGTAACAGTCGTCAGTATATCGGAAACAGAAAGTGCCTGCTTAATGGGTCAGTTCTCTGCTGAAATCTGTAGAGAGCTGAATTGAAACTAAATGGTTATTGAACCCAGTGCAGTTCAGAGAAACTACCTGGTCCCTACATCTCCCATGTAAACCCGAGATTGAAGGAAAAGCTTCAGTTGACTGAGGAGGCTCATTCAACAAAAACAACTGAGGTGATGCAGATGCCTTCATCATGCAAATAAAAATATGTAATAGCAGTGCACCTACAGTGTGATAAAGTGCCTGGTATGTATGTGGCAGCAGCTCCACAGGCTTTGTACTGTGTGTTTTTGAAACTAAATCTTTCTTCCTCCTATTGACTTCTTGCCCTCTGGTACATTGGGTTGGCTGCTTGAGATGCTTTCACTAAGTACAAAGTCAATTGACTCTAAGTGGTGATGAAGAAAACGTTGTGTGATTAATATTACAGTTCAAGCTCTTCTGATCAGTCAGAGAAAGAGCAGTCAAATAAACTCAACTTCATTTCAAAGAATCACACACTGTTAATGGGGGAGAGTCTTCCTGGTGCCCAAAGGAAAAAACAAACCACTTGAGGCAAATCTCTCTTCCTTTACATGGAACAAACTAGTTGAGCAGTGTTAAAAGCTGCCTATTGATTTGTGCCCAGACTGAAAGCCATGCAGTGATGTAAATGAAAATGTGTCAAGAGTCGATATTGATTCTTTTTCTTTTTCTTCTCTTTTTTTAAACAAGGCCAACCCCCTTGGGAAATACTGTTAGCTATACCACTAGGCTTGTCAGTGAGTGAAGTAAGACCTTTTTTCCACAAGACTACATATGTCCAGACATCAAATTTTCTTCTTTTACTGAGGGTATATGGACAGCATGCTGAGAGCAGCTATGTTGACAAAGTTTCTTTTCTGAGAAAATTGTTAGGTGAAGAAGAAGAAATGGCAAAGAGGAGAAATTCAGTGTTAGAGAAGATAAATTTTCTAGGCTGGGCTTGCAGTCTAATACTTGCAGAGTAAACCAATTAAAAAAAAATCTTTGCTTGCAATAAATTTGTGTAACAATATAAATTATATTCAGCAAGAGCAAAGGACAAGGTAAGGGTAGAAAGGGAATCCTGCTGTCCCTAGAGAGGTGTGCATTCAGCTGGAGTAGAGCTAGCAAGAATTCCCCTTCAGAAAGATGGAGGCCACAGCAAGAAGACCTTCCAGCATCTCTCTTTTGAGTGAAGGCTAGCAGAAGATGAATGAGTGACCCCTGAAGGGTAATCCAAATATATTATTTGTTGAGTTTGCATCGTCCTCAGCTAGGGATATATAAAGCAGTTTAGGAAAATACAGCTAGCCGATGCCTGTTTTTTCCCCCTGAAGAATCAGATGCAAGGTGCAACAACCACTGTTCTCAAAAACAATGTTCTCGCTTTTTCTATTGGGTGACAAACTGCAACCAGGCTCTTTAAACCAAAATTTCTATCACGCTACCTCTTAGAAAGTAATATTCTTCCAGGTCTTTGACAAAGACTCCTCCTCTGTAGCCAAAATAAGCTCTTACCAAGCTGCGCCATCACACTTGGCAACTAATTGTCTACACCTCACTTAGAGGTGACAACAGGATGTGGCAGACAGCCCATTGCAGGTCAGATCTTCTAAGAATGAATGAACGCCCACAAGGGAGGGTTGTATTTAGTGTGGAGGCAGATTTGAGAGAGATGCTTTTTACTTTATTGGCATGTAAGGCTTTGGATACTACCTCAGCTCTTAGCTTTGACTCCTGGACAGGAAAATCACTGCTCCATCTACGATGGTGGCTTCCTTCTCTCCATTCATCCATCTCTACTGGCCTCTCTCCCTGAAAGAAAAACCATCCTCTTGACTCTATATTTGCCCCCAAGATATCCTCACCTCAACAGTAGTTTTCCCAGGATGACAAAAGAACTGTTTCAAACTGAATATAAATTGATGGGGAAATGACATTCTAAATTTTGTAGGGAACCAGACCAAGTACCACAACAGCAAACTGGCAGTCTTCTACCTAGTGGCAGAAAAGGGTGCCCCAAACTAGGAAAATGATGTGGCAAACCAAAAGTGCAACCCCAAACATACTAATTGTGTGGAAATACTCCTATCGATCTCATGTTGATGAGGTTCAGGCTCCAGCTGATTAAAATAAAAGTTCATTTTTAAGACTCCAGCAAATTCAATTTGGCCTTCTATTAAGGGCTGCAACTGAGTTATAAATGGATGTCTGGTTATTTGGACTGATGAACTGAAAGCAGTTGAATGAAAGATGTATCAATGGCTGCCTTTTTCTTTTTCATCATCTTAAGAGAGGTTTTTGATCCTTTTATTTTCTTTTTTTTTTTTTTTACTTTTTGTTGCCAAACAAAATGAGAACCATAAATGTAATTACTTTTTTTTTTTTTTTCTGAGAGAAGAAGCAGGGAATAATAGCATCGTCTGTGTAAACTAGATGTATTTTGTCACAAATCATAGAAGTAAGGTAATACTCAGGCTGTTCATGCATTCTGCCTGGTTTTTCAGGCAGGTTGCTTTCAATTTTGTGTTATAATCTTTCACACTTATTAGAACTCAGGCAGAGGGAGGCAGTAGAACATCTAAAATTATTCTACTGCTAAGTTGTGTAGATAATATGCAGAGATATTCCCTCAATGGAGTTCTACAATAAAAGAAATTAGCAAGAAATATGAAAGGCAAAACACTTGGATACATTTTACAAATCTGTTTTTAAAATGTATGAATGAGGAACAATCTGACATGAACTACTTTCCAAACATTTTACTCATCTCATAGAAATGTTCTTTGCACACATTATTTTATTTTGTCAATACCATAATTTCCAGTGCTGTCTCACACTTTTCTGGGAAAAACAACTGAAAATAATATGAGTGATTTCAGCCAAATTTAGAAACACCTATTTCATCTTAAGAACTAAACAGAAGAAGGGCTGTAGGTTAGACCCACTTAGCTACTCAGGCATGTAGAAGACAGCCACTGACATGTAGAAGATTTAACCAATATCTCTTGGACTCCTCAGTCCCTGGTGTGGTGCTCCACCTTGGAACTGCACAGGAAGCCACCAGAAGTAACCAGGAGTGAACAAAGAGGAAAAAAACATCTGCTGGCCAGAAAGACATCTCCTTTTCTTTAATATTCTTGGCTGCAAATGCTGCCCTACAGCTAGGTGCCAAAGCTTTCTCTCTGTATTTGATGAAACAGACACAATAGTGTTTCACATTTTTCCTTGCTCTTTATTTCATCCATGGATTCTTTTATTCACCCAGTGTGAATAGAGACTTGCGATTAATTATTCATTCTGGAGCAAGGACCTAACTCTGCATAACGCAGCTGAATGACGTAGCTGTTGGTAATACTTAATCCTGTAACTCTTAACATTGGCCTTAGACATGTTCTGAAGGCACCTCTGTGATCCAGCACAGCTAGAAAAATGGGTGGAGCAGTGCTTTGTTTGAGAATTCAGCTTTAGGAACTTGGGATTTTGGTGTACGCTAGGACTCCTATGTAGCATGCCATCATTTCTCTTTAAGTCTACCCAAGATCCATACCTTCTGCTGTACCTGACCAGTCACCTGGAAGGTGAGGGCTCACACACTTCACCTGCCAGGGCAGAGGGAAGGACTTAATTACATGTTTCATTCAGAGCAGTCACTGGTTTAAGTAATAAGTAGTCTCTGAAGCACAGAGCAGAAAACAGGTCTCTTTCCCAGCTGAATGTCCTAATTGCTGCCCCGTGGTCATGTTCTGTCCTGCTCTTTAGCCCAAGGATTCCTTGGTGGGAGTGTTGATCTGCTTAAGGGTAGAAAGGCTCTGCAGAGGGATCTGGACAGTCTGGATCAATGGGACATGGTCTGTTGTATGAGGTTGGACACCAGGCCAAGTGTCAGGTCCTGCACATGAGTCACAACAAACCCATGCAATGCCACAGGCTTGGGGAAGAGTAGCTGGAAAACTGCCAATGGAAAAGGACCTGAGGGTATAGGTCAATAGCTGGCTAAACATGAGCCAGCAGTGTGCCGAGGTAGCCAAGAAGGCCAACAGCATCCTGGCCAGGATAAGAAAAAATGTGGCCAGCATGACTAAGGCAGGGATCATCTTCCTGTACTCAGCACTGGTGAGGCCGCGCCTTGAATCAGGTGTTCAGTTCTGGGCCCTTCACTACAAGAAGGACATCGAGGTGCTGGAGTGTGTCCAGAGAAAGGTAACAAACCTGGTAAAGGGTCTGGAGAACAAGTCCTAGGAGGATTGTCGGAGGGAGCTGGGATTTTTTAGTCTGGTGAAAATGAGACTGAGGGGAGACTTTATCGCTCTTTACAACTACCTGAAAGGAGGTTGTAGTGAGGTAGACGTTCATCTTTTTTCCCAAGTAATAAATGATAGGGCAAGAGGAAATGGCCTCGAGTTGTGCCAGGGAAGGTTTAGCTTGGATATTGAGAGAATTTTGTTACTGAAAAGGTTGTTAGGCACTGGAACAGGATGCACAGGGAAGTGGTGGAGTCACCATCCCTAGAGGTATTTAAAAGACATATACATATATGGTGTTTAGGGACATGGTTTAGTGATGGACTTGGCAGTGCTGGTTTAACAGTTGGCCTCAATGATCTTAAAGGTCTTTTCCAACCTAAATGATTCCATGATTCTATGATCCTTAATTACTTAATGTAAATAAACAGCTTCCTTGGGGGCAGCACAGAGCACTCTGTCCATCTCTTTGTCTCTGGGTATTCGCGTATGCATGTGCATACATAAAGACACAAGTCCACAGATGAAGAGGCTGCAAGTCTCTTGGGAGGTGAGATATGTGAGTTTGAATCCTCTTAGGCTGGAGGGCAAGGGAGGATTAGTTTTGTTTTGTTCATATTCTTATACCAGAAGAGGGTTTTAGTGGGGGGCTTGAAGGAGTATAGTAGAGTGACCTTGGGAATGTTGTATGTCTGGTAGTATTTGGTTGAATACTAAATTTTTGAAGGGGAGAGAGGATGGTAAGGAAGGGAAAAGAGGCAAATCAATGTATCTCAAAGCGATATTGGTTAGATTAATCATTTAAATGATTGGGCGCTTTGTAAGATGCACACCTTTATGTGTAAGTCACTTGTCTTTTTTTACAGATTAAATGCTTTCAGATAAGTATAATGATATGTCCCATTTCTCAGCACAGGACACAGGGGGTAGACATGATAATGGCTGCTCAGTTTTTATTTTAAAATTAATCTATTTTAAATATCTTCAAGATGCAGCAAAAACCCCAATAATAAAAACAGATGCAATAGCAGCTCTATGAGAAAACTGTCCAAGCACTCCACTTTGTCTGAGAAATCTTTATGAAAAACAAGATAAACAATTGTGTTGTTTAATATTTTCTTTGCTTGTTCAGGTGTGAATTCAGAGTGTAAAAGAAGAGGCTGTGCCTGAGTTTCAGAAAATTACATGATAATGTGACTTGCATTCTGGAGAAAAGAGGAGGAAAAAAACATTACTTATTTTTCTCTCCTCTAACCCAACTCTTTATCTGTCTGTTAAGACTTGTCTTATTTCAAGCACATGCTTCTGTCCTCTTGAATCCAATGCAGAGTCCCTTAGCCTCTCACCCCTGGAAAAGGGAAGAATCTGCCTGGGTCCCATTGCATTGGGGGTGTGACTGAGTGGCGAGAGGGAAAGCAGAGGTTTGTGCTTTGTTTAGAAGCAAAGGAGACAGACATGGGGAAGGAAATATTGTGTGAATAGGAAAAAGGTTAATTCAAACGCCTTTCAGAAATCCAGCCCACCTCCCTTTTTTTCCCTTTACCCACCCCATGAAATTATTCTGGCTTTGATCCCATCTCCCTCTCTCCCTTTGTTCAGTGACACACAAGTATGTGACCCACGCCCCGCAAAGTATCAATTCCGATTTCCTTTCCTGCTTAACTCAGAGCAGGAGGAGGAACAGTTTGAAAAATGATGGTTATTAAATGGATTTTTAATGTGTGCTCAGTACTTTTTGTGAGTGTTCATGCCAAAAGAATTTAACCTGCCTGATTACTTAGAAACAAAAACAAATACAAATAAACTAGGAACGCAGTTAAAATGTGTTTTCTAATTTATTGTAGTGGTTGGAAGCATATTTTAACTCAATGCACCGTGCTCTCCATGATTATTGTAGGCTTGTCAATGAGAAAAACTCCTTGCCGTGAAATATCTGGATCCTTGCCCTTAAATAAAACGGTATTGTTTATGCCTACTAACCAAGGATATTGTTTACAGGGCAAATAACTGTTAAGTGTTCTTTCCGTTATTGACTACATGATTTATTTCCTTTTACAACTGCATTTAGATGTGCTAAAACCCCTCTTGACTATTTATTATCTTCTCAGAGAAGCCTTGCTTCAGTATGTGAATGCAGCACAGTCATATCAGAACAGCTAAGTAAAAAGAAGAGTCCAAGCAACTGGTCACTTGCGTTGAATAGCTGTAGCAGTCTTATTACTGTTTGTTTTCTCCTCTGTAGCAGAGCACTTAGACACTCAGGGAATAGTGTATTATTGAACATGGGTATAAAGATTTCATCAGCCTAATGGAACAATTAACTCAACCATTCTGCTGTCCTTGATCTGCAGAATTTTGCTTTAAGATTAGAGTGATAAGGTGAAGATTAACCCCTCTGGGTCAGTGGGGCTGATGAGACATGATTTATTAATCCTCAAAGAAAACCTTAATTGGACACTGGAGCACTCTTTCCTTCATTGTAAAACTGCCAATTCCCTGGATAATTAGGGCAGATCGTGACTATGATAGAGACTTACTGTAATTAGATGCACCAAAACTAAGGTAATGATTTTTTCCCCTGAGAACACTATGTGTTATTTTCTCCAAATAAATCAGTGCCAATGTTTGTGAACAACTGAAAAGCATCCCCTGCAAATGGACATTGACTACCCAAACATAACTTATAGGTGAGAACTGGATAACAGGATTCATAAGAATCCTTTGATTTAGAGTAACTGTCTTAAATCCTGGCCTTCAGAGCACAGAGAATTTACTCTGCAAGCAGGTTAATGAGCAGGTTGATTTATTCTTATTTTTTTACCCATTATCACTCATTCTTTCATCAGGTTCTTTCCATTAAGAGGCACTGATTTACAGGAAGAAGTGCTCCTTTTAGGAGTTTGGTAGGTTTTGAAACCAGATCTTGGAAGTACTTTCTTTTTCACAGAAATATCTTCTTTGCAAGCAGTCTAATAAATGTGTTCATTATAATGCAACATGCCACTAAAGATGGGAGAAAAGTCAGTGGGCATACAATTCTAGCTAATGTACCCCAGGCTCAAGAAACTGAGCTCTGAGACCTCAGTATTCATTAAGACACTTGGCGTAGCACAGCCCTGATGAAATAAGTTAACATTCTCATTAGGAGGTTGGAGCAATCATTTGGAAAAACCCTCCTTTGCTACATTTGTTTACTGTGTCACAGGAAGCATGTCCTCAGTCAACTGGGATAATCATTGTCAGCGTTTTACATAGTTACAAAGCAAACTAATAAGGCAGATTGTCAAATTATGTCAATCATGTCTAAACATCAACAAGGAAATTGCCGTATGCAGATGGGAAATTTGTGAAAAGCCTAGATATTCAGTGCAGTGTGAACAGTGCACATTGTGAGATTGTGATTTAAGACTGCTATCTGGGGGAATGTGGCCTTCTACTGTGTGGCTCTGAAGCCAGATTGCTGCTTGTATTAAATCGTCTGGTGAGACTTTTGACATTTAGGACACTGACCGAGGAGAATTTGTATCATTAAGCATTATGTCCTGCTTCTCCTACCCTGTCACTTTACCTACCACATTACCACACTGGTATATTAGTTGTTTTCTTGTTGCCTCTGCTGGAGTCCTCAGGATTTATTGCAGCTTCACACCCAGACTGACTTCCCAAGGCTCTAGCTGGAGGAGAGATGAGAATCAAGAAGTGTCCGAATTTTTTCTGCTTGAGACAGAAGAAAATTGTATATATTCCTACCCAGCCCTGTTGGGCAATAGAGTCAACTTTTAGCCCAGCAGTCCTGATGTCAGCTTTCTGAGTGACAAATTCTTTTGGCATGTGTCGACTTTGCACCAGACACTGCCACAGGGGGAAGGGACCTGTTTGTGGCTGGGAGCTGCTGACTGCTTGTGTGATTTCACCCCTGACCAGGCTGATACATAAGGGACAAAAGAATGAAGAGATTAAAAAATGCTATAAAGCTCTCAGAATGCTTAAACAGACTGAAGTGAAGATTGCACAAGAAGTTAAGATAAAAAGTAAGACATTAATCTGTAGGAAGAACAAAAGATCTATTAAATTAATCAATAGGTCTTTTACAGTGGCAAATATAATTTAGTTAAAGAAAACATAGACAGTGCAAGAAGAATATAATGAGTTTTTCACCTCTCCTAAAAGCAAGGATTGAGTTGAGCAGTTACTGACTGACAGGCATGTACTTCAGCGAGGAAAAGCATGCTCTGGAGGGTGGGTCTTGGAGCTACGCTGAAGTTACAGAACACCCTGCACCATACTATCCCACAGGAACACAAACTTCAACTCACAGCAGAGAGATGTCACCTCATCAAGAACACCAGAACATAACACACATCACAGCCAGTTTCTGTCTTTCCTCATATTTAGAAGGAAGTAACAAGGAAGAGATATATATTAATTCCCCAGCACCTTTAACTGTTCTTTGGGAACATGATGAAATTATGGGAGCAAAAAAATGTATATTGTAAACAGAGACAACTGTCCAGGGCCCCAGGTAATGGGAAGACCTCTCTGTTTCTGTAGGTATCAGTGTAAGTCACTCTTCCCATTAGGTAAGTCCCAAACGGTTTGATGTTGGTTCTGTCCAGACATAAACTGGATTGTTCAGTCTCAATGAAATGTAGACTTGCTTTTTTTAACTGTGAAGAATATCGTGTGTTTTTATATTGAGTTTTTATATTCTAATACTGAAACCTCATCATTTTGATGTTCATACCTTAATGATGAATGTTTGGTTTAACACTGATTTGTTTTCCCAAGGATTCACTTGCTACAGAGTGTCCTGCATCACTGCTGCATGTCCTAGTGTATAGATGTCCATTGATCTGTGATCATTGTTATTTGGGTTTCCTTCGTTCATCCTGCATAACATGGAGTGCTTGGTCCATATTGGGGTTTTCTTTGTTAGTCTCTCTTTGAAACACAGTCGTGAGCTACCCAGAGCCCAGGTATTTGGAGACTGTATTTGGAGACTCTAACTTTTGCAGTAGCTCTCCTCTGTAGCATCAAAAGACAGCTCCATTATTAGTTACACTATTACAACTTCCCAAGAGTTTGTCACAACCTGAAACAAGATGCAGTACAGTCTGTCCCTCCTAATTCTGAAGGTTCACGGTCAAACGCAGGCACCAGCTATTCAACAACAGTTCCCTGAAATGTGGGCAAGAGGGAAGCTAGAAGCACTAAATTAAACTATTAGTGTAACACACAGAAGGGATGGGAGTGAACAAACTTAACAACTGTATCATGCCCCATCTGACTAGAGCACTGATGTTATTAATTTAAAGCTGAACCAGCCATCTGGGCTCTTTAGCATCCATATATGTTATGTTGGAGCCTGATCCTCAGTAAGAGGGAACTAGGGAAAACTTAATCTGCCATTCTGAAGAAGGGCAATGATATTTCTTTTTCTCAGTGTGAAGCAGTCTTTGCTGAGCAGGAATTTAGGAGGCCCATGGGGTCTGTATGTGCTAGCAGGCACAGAGGTTCATTTTAACTTTTTCTGACCCTTTGGGAGAGAGTAAACACATAGAGCATCTTTCTTTCCACACAGCTTCATAATAAATTTCCAGAGGAGCATGAGCTTGACAAATCTTAGTGTACAATTCTAATTAAAATAGATCTTCCTTTAAAGAAATCAATTCCATTAAAAAAAAATCCCACAGTTCTGCTTCAATCTCAGTCTCACTAGAAGGACAAGTATCTGTATATCTGTAAGCTGATGGATCTTGTGAAAAAAAAACCATACACAACCTGACAAATTCATTTTAAAATTCAATCAATTAGAAATCACACTTGAGTTTTTTGATTGGAACTTAATTTGATTTGGAATGGGTTTGTGTCCTTGTCTACTATTAATTAGCAATAATAGTATTGTTCTCCTACAGGAATTTCAAACAGATCTGCCTTCCTATAAGGCAGATGGTTGGTACAGCTCAAAGCACTCTCAGTCACAGCAGAGATCTCAGCTCCATTACTACAGCTAGCTGGCAAGGGAAGACTTTGGTGGAAAAAATGGTAACCTTTAACAGAGGAGGAAGTTGTCCATGCAGTAAGTTTATCTTTTCCAAGCTACAACGTGAGAGACAGCTACTACAGGCAGGAGAGGCTGTGGCATTCTCACAGCATTGCAGCCATCAAGACTTGGGTGCTGGGGCACTGGAGGGACACGTACAGCAATGTAGTAAGGTAGTGGCTAGAGCCTGCTCGAGGATTCCAGGTATTAAACTGGTGTCAAACAATTTGATCCACACTTTTATATAAAGCATTAGGCCAGACCTTCCTTGGTCAAAAGCAAACTCAATTGCATTATCTTCTGTTTGTTCAAAGGATAAGCCTAGCAGCTGTTCCTGTGTAATGTTTATATCTTTAGAGAGGCTGCAATAACAAGGGAAGATCCATGTGCAGGGGCTGACCCTTTCAGTAATGTCAGAAGGAGCAGGACACACAGACCTGTGCAGAGCAGTGTCTCACTGACAGGACACAATTGGGTGGGTGGCTTCATTTTCTTTTTTTTTTTTTTACCATTACACTGCAGACTAAATATTAGCCTGCAGAAGTGCTTTCCATTGATATTCAGCTGACAGACTTAATTTCAAAGCAAGTATTTGTTATTTTCATAGATGGAAATAAGCTGTTAGTATTCTAAGAGATAAAAGACATCCAATTCTTTTCCTTTTTTTTTTGCCTGGTGCATCAAAGGGTACAAACATGTTCAAAGTTCTATGGCTGGTTTATCCAATATAAAGCTGTGAGGATTTAGGACAAGGAGTGTGAATGTACATGGAGTGTTGTTTTGTTTTTAATCAGCTCTGTTCTTCACACAGCAGTGTGAATAAAGCCTGAAGCTGGGCGCTGTGAAAACTGATGTGGAATGGCACCTTGATGGTAAGCTAAGCAGAATGATGCTTAGTGCCAGTTGTTACGTAGTACTAGCCGAAGGACCCACACAGACATCCATGACCTGCATATAAAAAAAAGCACAAGAACTTTCAAGGGATCTAAAGGTGGGCAGGTGCAGGGAAAAAGCCTCTCACTGGGTCTTACTAGTCTGGACTGGGCAGCAAAGGGAACCAGCTACAGGGCTCGCCCGTGGTGACCTGGGTGTGTGGGCAGATTGGGCAAGAGCCAGACTGCTTCTCACTAGGAAAGCCTTCCTACCAACAGGCACTGGGGAGAAGCAGAGACAGAAGGAAAGCAGTGGCCTCACAGCAGGGAAACATTGCTTGCCTAGGATACATGCACTTGCCTTAAAACTTTGCTTCTAGAGTCCCAGCAGGACCATGCGGATGGTTCCTCTGACTTGTGGTACTCTAAGAAATCCACAGTTGCTGAGGATATTCTGGCATCTTTTCTGCAAGTATCTTTAGCTGGCATGGACACTGAACCAACACCTTTCAGAGGCAAAAAATATACACCTACAGGTACAAAAGGGGAAAGACAGATGCATGTGTTGCCATGGAAAGCAAGGTCATCTGAGTCTATAAAACTTGAACACGGTGATACCTTTATACCTACTACATAGCTGTGTTTTACAAAACAGAAGTTAGCACCTTCCTTAGCTTACTTACCACAACATAAAGACATCTCTACAACCACATTGTCTGTTAGGCATAGACAGAATTAGGACCATTAACTTGGAGGTCAGAGGTGCCCTACCTCATACCCAGCTCTCCAGACATCTGATTCTGTTGGTAATAACAACTGACCACTGACATCCTCCCACCTGCTTGGATTTTTATTTGTGCACGGTCTACAGAACGACTAAATAAATTAAATTTAATCAAACCCAGTACATTTAATGCTCTTAGAAGAGTAAATGCGCCTGCCATTCTCAGTGACAGTTGCTCAAGGAAGTAATACGGGACATTAGTATATTTATGCACACAAAACCCACAAATATTTCTAGAGAAAAATAAGTGGTTAGTTAGCAGCAAGAATATTCACAGAGTCACCAGAGAAGCATTTTCAAAGGCTGAAGGATTAAAGTGAACCTGCAGATAGGACAGAGTGACACTTAAAAGAAATCAGTGAATTAATCTATATCTGGTACTAGAAGAATAATCTGAGGATAAGACTATAATATTGTTTCCTTATTCTAGGCTGTGGTCTTGCATTTGCAGAAAATAGGGCCTGTTGCAGAGATGCCAGGAGGCGAATCATTCACCTCAGTGGCTGTCAGCACAAGGGAAGGAGCGTGGCATTGCCATCCATCCTCTGTCCTGACAGGGGCCTCAGGTGGGGATGTGCCACTGCTCTGCAGCAGTGGCAGCTCCATCACTGTCTCTCACAGCTGGCTGTTCAGCATGGTTACCACCTCACAGACATGGATTTTTGAGCAGATATCACCAGGTCTTCTTTGCATAAGGGGAATCACACCTGGACAGAAGTGGCCACAAGCCGTCACCCACCGGACCTTCTTCTTCCTCCTCTTTTGCAAGAAGGCTTCAGACAAGGAGTCCTAGAAAGGGGCAGGAAATGGATGTGCCACAGGGTGCACGAGGGGAAATTATTTTGGATTAGTGTAATTGAGTCTTCTCTTGTACCAAACAGTGAGGATACATTTTTCTTCCAGGCTAAGCTATGATCCAGCTCCAGTTCATCAGCACATTGGTTTAGGTGTAAAGCTATCAATATATTTTTTAAGTGGAAATCTTCTGCCTGGTAGCCTGGATCAGCAGAGCAGGGTGACGGATGGCAGGAAAGGATGTAAGCATGTTATAGGAATAAAATGGGAGGAAGTCAATCATAATAAACATTTGCTTAAGAATATATTGCATGTTCTGTCATGGAAAGAGACTGCTGAATCCTTTACACTCTGTAAGGTGAAGTAATTGAGAAGCTGTTCCACTCAGATGCTATTGCAACCGGGAAGCTATGAGTTGAACTGCCTCAAAAATTAACTTCAAGGAGACAGACTTAAAGAATATAAAAGAGGATACTTCTCTGAACTTAACCACCGTAGCATGTAATTCACTGAGCTTTACTGGTGAATTTATGATCTGGAAAAATTTATCTCCCATCCCATCTTCCCACCTAAAAAAAAAAAAAAAAAAGAGAGAGAGAGAGAAGGAGGAAAAAGGAAACTACAAACATTTCTTACATAAACTTTAGTTACGTCTTCTGGTGAAATGGCAAGATGAAAAGAGTAATTAGGGTTCAAGGTCAAAATGAAATTCTGTTCACATCTCAGTCCTTCATACACCAGTCTGTGAAACAAGAGAGCTGAACAGAGTAAGAATTAACTGATTTCTTTTAAGTTTAGTAATTGCAAATGCAAAATTAATATAATTCTGCAGACATGGTGCCAGAGGACAACGAAAGCTAACGAAATAATGGTAGCCCTGATAAATAATTTATGCACCATATCAAAAGCTGAATGAGATAAAGAAATGGAGAACCCATTTGAAAATTTGGAAATTGCTCAAAGCTCTTCCTCCAGTGACTCCCAAGAGAATGAGCGTGGCACACTAATAAACTCTGTGACCGTGTATAATTCATAAACTTTCCCTCATTTTTTGATTTTCAATGCTTCCAGTTTATAGTTAACAAAGGAACAAAGAGTGGAAAAATCCTGGTAGCAGTTGAGAGGAGAACATAAGCCAGCTGATTCCTCCACTTAGTCTATTCATAAAGGGCATCTGTTTTCATCCCAAACTGCACATATATCTGCCATTAAACTTAGCACATTGAAAACGGGAAAAAAACCCTTTCTGCTCACATCCTTTTGCCTACTTTATTTTTTTTATTTTTATGACCACTATTACGATGTGAGATTATAACACAACAAAAGCCATTTCAGGATGATTTTTATTAACAGCATTCTGTTGCAGCTCTTTGTTAACATTCAGACTGGATTTGTTATGGATTCATTCAATGGCAGCAGAGGAAACCAGTGGATGCTATCCGAAGGCAGTGGCGTGTTTCTGAATGCTTTACATAGCAAGAAAAATCCTCCCTCACACAGTCACATTGGAAATATATTACTAAATTAAACAAATCTAAAAATTACATTTTCCTTGAAATTATTTTGATGGTCCCAGTAACAAATCCGTGAAGTCATATTCTGAAAAGACAAGGTGGGCAAGAGGGTTATTTTTAATTCCTTGCACATCAGCAGTTCGTTGCCTGATTTCAGGCACAGTACAACCAGATTTTTGTAATCTAGCATGGATCTGAGTAGCTTGATGATTTGCCCTTTAAGGATGCAACATTAAATATTTTAAGCTGTAACAATTTTTTTTCTCTAAAGATGCCTTGAAGCTTTCATTTTTATTTTCTGGTCTGTCTAGAAACAGAACAGTGTCCAGTGGCTTTCTGAAGGAAACCCTCTGCTGCCTACCCTGAGTACACAAGCAGAGCACAGCACACTTCTGTCTCAGCTGTGTGACAAGTTTCAAGCTGCTGAAAGGCTGCGCTGACACCTGCAGCCTCTGCTGCCACATGTCAGGGCCAGCAGTGTCTGGTGTGAGCGATCATGGTAGAAGCTGGGGGAACACTAGAGGAGGAAACTCCAAGCAGCCTCCCATGGTCATCAAAGACACTAAGAAATCACACAGTGCTCTCAGGGCATCTTAGCCAATCTGTTGTCCTTGGTGGGTAGATGGGAAAGAAGGTGACTACTATCAGCAGGCTACAGAAGTGGCTCCAGGGCAGCTGCTCATTGGTGATCCCCCATGCTCATGCACAGGCTGTCATAAGGCTGACAAAAGGGATCCATTCCCTCAGTTCCTTCCTGGCTGTCCTGCCTGCTTCTGAGAGCCTGTTGAGTGTTATTTGAATATTGTTTACTTCATTAATTTCCTCCTACAACCAATAGAGGAATAAATTATTCATAAGTAAATTTATAAATTATTCTACCACTTCTATTGACGATTGAATAATATTGACCAAATAAATTATTCACTCTTCTTTTCCCCCACCAAATGATGAATAAATTATTTGTGAGTAGTCTTTTTTCATTATTAGATCAACTCTTCCATCTGTTGAGATGTATAAGATGTCACTCACTCTGATAGCCACACAGTTTGTAAGCAGTCGTCTTTAGGACCTATCTTTTCATAGACACACAGAACTAGTTTAACTTTATTGTATGTTTATATGGCAGTTGCTTTAAATCTGAGGTCCTTTTGAACATGAGTTGACATGTGGAGTTGTTTTTGTATATTACAAAGCTAATAAAACAAAACATTGAGGTATTCTGGAGTTAATTTTCACTAAAAAAATATGAATTGTCTAGATAATTTTATGGTTTTCTGTGTTTGTACAAAATAGTCAGCGTTGAGGCTGCAGCCAGCCCATGATCCCAAAAGGTATTAGGATGTAGGTTCTGTAAATGAGCATCATGTTCAAAGCCAAACTAGACAGATCAGATAACTAGTGGCCACTACAAATGTGAACTGCATAGTTCAGAGGTTACTTCAAGTTCCTGGATAAATTACATGAGCTTTTTATCTAGCTAGATCCATTGCTTCTCTCTCTTCTTTCACTGTTTCACCACCAACTATGAGGCAGACAAGTGATAGCTTCTACTGGCATAATTTCTGGCATCTTTTACCATACAGGCAAAACGTGTCTACATCTAAAAAAATGGACAGTCAATGTGGCGACTGCCCTTGTGACAGGTCAGGAAAAAAAAGCGAGCCCAAAATTCAAATAAATAAATGCATATATTTCTAGGAAAGTGATACTAAGTCATAAACACCCATAGAGAAAGGATTAGATTCTCTCTGTTCTGTAGAGCTCAAGTCAGACTAAGTCCACCAGATCAACCAAGTTGCATTAGTGTGAAGTCAGTATAAGGACTGAGAATAGTACATGGAATAGTATTCTCTAAAAAGTTGCTCTAAAAGAGACAGAGAGAAGGCATCTCATACCAGCAGAGGAGAAACCCTTCTGTAATTTTTCAGGTGTGGATCAGAACCACACACCTCTCTCTGCTGGCATATTTCTTGCCTCAGAATCCCACCAGTAAAGCATGTGCAAAGAGGTTTTGGTTGACATTTCTGTTGTTTGGTTTTTTTTAATTTAAAACCATGGAATAGGCATATTTGCCAAGTTGGGTACATGTAAGAGTGAATACAGCCCCAAGACAGCAGATACTTCAGCTCATGCTGCCCAATGGGAGGTAGATTAATAGGCTGTGCAAGGGAAGCAGGGCTGAAGAGCTCATTTATGGAGGACTTTCTGGCAATGTGCAGCTCTGTAATACCTGACTGCTGGAGACATTACCTGTCTTTCCTGGTTTTCCCTTTCTTTTCGATCCAGATGAGGGCTGTGAGCTGTCACTGAGGCCTATGTAGCAGTGTAATACTTGCCTTTAAAACACATGCACAGCAGACAATCACAGCTCTTTCATTTTCAGAGAAAACTGTGAATAGGTCTCCCTCTGTCATGGGGGCATTGTAGCAAGCCCATGGTTAAACTGGCATTGATCTTTTCACTTAGATTTCCACATTAAAATAGGCAGCACTTCCTTGGGAAGTGTTGTGGTCAGGACTTACAGGGGAAGCACTTCGACTTGGCATTCTGAAAAATAACTCAGTGGCCTTTGGGGTCAAGTTTTTAAACTCCCTTTCTACCTGTTCCCCCAGGAATACTCAGACACAGAAATACACAAAAAGGTATGATAGAGAAAGTGGGAAGACAATAAAAAAGGTGTCTTGACAGATGTGGTGTGGTCAGAGAGACAGTCTGGAAGAATGCTCTTTGCAGCACTGTTCAGAAGGGTTGCGAATGGAGCAAAGTTACACTGGTCAAGGCCAGAGAAAAGACCCCTGCAGTAGTTAAAATAAAATGGTGACAGGAACCCATAGGAAAATTTTAGATGTATAGGTATGTAACAGACTGTACCTTTGGGACATTTATGCATAAAGGAGCTATGAAATTTAGTCTGAATATGAGGTTTTGGAGAGTAGTCTGAGCTGAATAAGTGTCAGATTGTGGGTCTGAATAAAAGACAGAGATGCTATTGATCCAGAACGAATGTAGGTGTTCCCATGTTAGACAGTGTGATGTGTATTCATCAGTATTGGGGCAGTTCAGAATATGAGTCTGGACAAGAGAAAAGAGATCAGGAGGTGATCTACATAAAGTTATGCAGGTGAGCAAGAGGGAGCTGCCTGCTCCACAGGATAATCAAGGGAGACTGCATAGGAAGGAGATCGCAGAGTCACAGAAGCTGAAGAACAGGACCACTAGAAGACATCATCATATTTAGTTGTCTTGCCGTATTTTTTTATATTTTTAATATCACCTCACTGTACCCAGTCATTTGCCTCAATAGCAGGAGGCAGGACTTTTGTCACTGCTTCTTTTTCCCTTTTTTCAAAGGCTTGTAATGAGAGGACAAGAGGTAATGGATCAAAACTGGAAGAGGGGAGATTTAGGCTAGACATTAGGAAGAAATTTTTTAGTGTAAGGGTGGTGAGACACTGGAACAGGTTGCCCAGGGAAGTTGTGGATGCCCCATCCCTGGAAGTGTTCGAGGCCAGGTTGGATGGGAGTCTGAGCAACCTGATCTAGTATGATGTGTCCCTGCCAATGCAGGGGGGGTTGGAACTAGATGATCTTTAAGATCCCTTCCAACCCAAACCATTCTATGATTCTATGATTCTTACTCCAGTTTAGCAGCCAGAGCAAGACACAGCTGTACAGTGGTAGGTGTTAGTGCAGCACACGTAGCATGGGGGTTGGCAGCAGTGTAGTTAGGCCAGTGTATCTGGCCTGAGGAGCAAGGACTAAGATTAGACTGCAAAAAAATGTGCAGGGTCACCCAAATTATTGTTTATAACATGTCTATATATGCACAGAAGGGTGGGTGGGTGTGTTATCTCATACATAGGATTTTTTTCTTACTGGGCAGTAAAAGCCAGGAGCAAAAATCTAGGTGTTTCTTACTGTAAATGCAGTGTAACAGCAAAATATATTTGAAGCTTGGTTAAGTTTTTGCTGTTTTCCCATCAATGCTTTTGACTCCTAGTAATGTTTTGCATTTAAATCAGTTTTGCTGCTTTTCTGAAGGAAAGTCACAGAAAACAGACCTGTAAGGAGCTGCAGGAGGCCGTATAGATTTTGCCCCCATAACAGCTAAGCAGAGAATTAAATTCAATTGTTTGTCAGTTTCAATTAATTAAAGAACCTTCAAACAGTCTTTCATATGTCTTATTTCAGGTATGAAATTATTTGGGCAAGTGAAACTTTTCCCAGGAAAAGGAGAAATAGTCTGCAAGTATAACTCAAAGACATGGAAAAGAACATTATAAAATTACAAGTATGTGAAAAGATGTAATTTTGTTTTATGCTGAATTGTGTTAAGCGATACTTCTCTGCCTTCATATCCTATTCAATGCAGTGAAACTGTTCTTGACAAAGACTGAACCCTAAATGAAGGACAGAAAAATAAAGCTCTGGATATCTACCTGTTTATCTTTCTCTTTGAGGACTCAAAATCTTCCCATTTAAATCTTTCCCAGAGTTGAAAAACAAACCATTTACTCCTAATGTGACAGTGCTATTGGCCTCCCTTTATGATTTCTTTCTTGACTTTTGCAGTCATTCCTCCTCTCTCTTCCATTTCACTGCATTTTGCTCCTCAACCTGCTTTTTCCTTTTTGATTGCTATTTTTGGTTGCAGCTGTTGTAATGTCAGCTGGAAGAAATGAGGCTGATAGTCTCTTCTGAAGACTGTGAAATTAGTATCTATTATAAACTTTCTACAGTCAGAGCTGCTGTTCCACAGGTTCTCTTAGTGTCATCAGCTCCACCATTCCTGAGAAATGGAGCAGACAAGAAAGGTGATCATTTCAGGAGAAAAGGAGGGAAGTCGCTGGGAATTCACTATTAATTTGAAAAAAAAGGGTCAACTCTATCTGATAAATCTGGTGCTCTACGAAGAACAGTGCAGGGTAATATACTCAGGATGCTAGCAAGGAGACAGGCATCCGTATTTTGGACTAATGAAGTCCTATTAAGATCTATGCACTTGGATGTGTTCCTGGAGCACTGTAGCTAAGCATGGATCATGGCAACCTAGTCATCATTCAGCAGAACGCAGCCGCCTGCCTAGCCAGCTCAGATGCAATAAGGCAGTTTTCCTAAGCAGATGCATCTGAGACCTCAAGGGCATCAAAGCGTCTGAGATTCCTAACTACTCTGACAATCTGGCAGCAGATCTGTTTGGCACAGGGCACTGCGAAGGCAGTAGTGAGCTTTGGAGTTGTTTCTCTCTTCCCAACACCATCTTGCTCAATGTCTTTCAGTAAGATGCAAAAAAAAAAGAAGGGGTCAGGCTGAGAAAGGAATGTGATAAAGAGTTGGTTATGGCCTTCTGTACTGTTGTCACTTGTCACAGCAGCTACCTAGAGATAGTAAGACTATGGAGAGATAGAGAGCCTTGAGGCGTCTGGAGTTAAATGTCCTGTGGGCAGTGGACTAAAGTAACAATTACCACTCCCTGTAAGTTTGAGAGAACCCAGATATCTGGGGGTAGTACCGAAGCCATCCATGTTGGGCTTGAGATTATTAATCACAAATGCTCTTTCAGCAGTGATAATGTGCTAACTTCTGTGAAATCAGCATACAGTTTTCTTACCTAGTATCCACATACAGATGCTGATTTGGTGGATGGTCTCCCAGAGTAAAGCAGCCTTTCTGGAGCAAGGGTCTTACCACTTCTTTACACAAATAAGTGGCTTCAAGGGGAGCTTAAAGGCAGTCCTAAACATCAAAACTCTACAATAGTAGACAATATAAAGGTATTTCTAAGTTATTGTCACAGCTGTGGCATAAGATTATAGGAAATCTTTATGTTGGAGTTTATCTGCATCATTTATGGTTCCCCAACAGCTATGCTGGCATTTTCCTTTCTTCTGTTTCAGTTAATATGAGTCACGAGGAGAAAAGGACATGTTTAGTACACAGGGACATTTACCTGAATCTGCAATCATGTTCCATATTGTGGAACTATTTCCTTCTTTTCTTCCTTCACACTCTGAATTGAGCAAGTGTGCATTAAGTTTATGTCATCTCATTTCACTCTTATGCGAGAGAGAAAAAAATTGAAACACTGTAATTACTCATCAGAATTAAATTTCCTTTTGATATTGAAAATACAAACCATTAAGGAAAATAAAATAAACTAAAACAAATAATCCAAATTCCATTTCTGCCTGCAAAGCACTTTGCCATTCCCTCAGATAAATTGTGTTTTCAAAGCTTTCAGTTCCTATTATCTATTTCATTTTACTGTGCCAAAAAGGGGAAGAATTTTGTCTGTTCTTAGGCTATTCAATGCTATTAGGAATGAAACATCCTCTCTGTAATGAAAAATCATGTTCTGCTTTATCATGATTATTCTAACTCTTTAATAGAGTCCACATGGTGCAGTAGTACTGTTGCAACTAGGCCATTGAAGCAAAGGGTATTAGGGAAAAAGTACAGTGGGACTGTATTGTTTCCTTGCCACTAGGCTAGACTGTCATCAGTGGTGAGATAGCACAAGGGGAAGGGAAGGACCTGGAGAAGGCTAAAGAAAGAGCAGGAGCACGACCAGCCAGACCATGAAGATCATTAGCTGATGAGCCGATGCACACTATTTGAGGAATAAATTCCCTCCTATCCCAAATGCCATGTGATTTCCTACCGCAGAAAAACTCTAAGTGCTGGATTTGTATGAATGTGACGCACAGTGACAAATGCAAGAATCTGTAGTTAACATTGAAGAAACATAATGCAAAATCAAGACAAATGGAAGCGTGCCAAGTGATTAGTTCCTTGACTTGTTTTCTCAGTCACTGTATTTAAATCCCACATAAACTCAAAGATCTTTTTGCCGTTCATGAAGACAAAGATTTGTTGGTAAATGGATGACCCCTGCTGGTGTGCAAAACAATAATAAAAGAAAATCTATGCTAACCAATTTAGAGATTAAACTAGAAAATCACCTCCTATTTTTTCTAGTCTCCTTTGGGCCTTTTTGCATGTGTTTTGTACTTCACTTTGACTAATCACATCACTCCATAAAGACTGTATGTCTCCAATCTGTTTACCAAAGGATTATATGTTACCTTCCTTTATTACACTTCTCTCCATAATCATCACATGGAATATCTTCTTTTATCCATGGTCATTTCATCTTGTCAGTAACAGTCCATCCTGCTTTTCAACTGTTACTGTCATCAGATTTCTACATAGTTCTACTTTTGGTAATTCACCCAATAACCCCAGCCCTCTCACCAGCAGAGGTGGGAATGTGGGGATTGGGGTTGGGGGAGGCATTCACATGAGGCTATTTTCTAGTGCTAAAAGAAGGTTCTTTATTTAATTTTACCATGTTGATCTAACACATTAGATCAGCTGTACATCTGAAATCACACATAACAAGAAAAGCGTGTTGCATTTTTTTCTCTTCATGATGTTGTACACACTTTTATTTCTAGAAATTATGCATTCCAGGTTGTGAATTGTGTTATTCTTTGCACATTGTGACTCTAGGATATCTTGAAGGGAATTTCCTTGTATGCATATTTAACTAGATTGTTCAAGATAGATACTTCTGATCTAAGGTCACTGGAGATGTGCAACAGTACACTGCTATCTCTTTTGGTGGGAGGTTCCACGTCCAGCATTCAGCTACTGGAAAAGTTCTGTATGCAGCTTTCCTCACTCTCCTCCTACTGGTCAGTAGCTTGTGTGCCAGTTCAGCCATCCTCCCTAAGAGAGAGCAAAACTTTTTTTGAAAACTCTTTTAGTTGCCTCAAATAACTGCTAAAACCTTGTCACTTTGTATTACATTTTATCTTGCCTTCCAGCCTCTTGTTCAGTTTAAAAGTGTGCTTTCCTCATAAAAAACTTCTTGCAGCATATAATGTGCTTCAGAATTTTCATTTCCTCCTTTTCATTTCTTCTTTCCATTTCATTTAAGTACTGCCATGTTAGTCTCCAGCAACATTTCCGCCTTAGGGACCTTCACCTTAATCACATTTTGGTTGTATTAACTCCATGGCTTAAATAGAAGTATTTCATCAGTCCTCTCCTCTGTCACGCAGAGCTATCTTAGTCCATCCATTGCAAGATGTAGCCTTTTCTGAAGTTGAGATATTATTTCTCTACATTCTTTTTCATGAAAAAACCTAACAACTGAAGAAAGTATTATAGAGGTCACAGCACTTCTGAAATAAAACCCTTTCTGTGGACTTTAGATGCTGAAAGTGATAATAAAAATGAAACAAGTAAATGAATAATGTTATATTTGCATTTCTAGTAGATGTTTGGTACTTGTAATTCTGCGGAAAAGTTTTCTGTACTCAGCTACATGCAAACACAAAGCAAATGAAACTGGTTTCGGGTTTTTTTTTGTTTGTTGGCTTAGGTTGGTTATTTTACATTGAATCTAACTACAAACATGTATGCTGAAGGCATGAGACCTTGTGGAATCTATTTCACGAAAACAGCTTGTCATTAATTCAATTTCATTATGGCCTGATGACCTCCATAGCCTTAGTGAAGCCTGCAGGCAGGACTTCCCTGGGATGTATCAGGGAGAACATGTGGGCAACACTTTAGTATCATGTACAGAGGGCTGCTTACATAGATGTTTCCTGAGAGAATAAGTTCAGAACCAATTGTTGTAATGCTGAAGTGATACTTCTATTTAGAGAGAGCAGCATTTAAGGTTTTAAAACTGGAAACCTATGAAATTTTGCTATCTTCATCATCATCATCATCCTCACATCCTCTTTTTTTAATTAAATAACTCAGTTAAAAGAGGAATCAGCAGTAGCTTATCAACACAAAGACACAGTATCTGTGCACTTTTCTTAATAATTAAGCTTCAGCTACTGGTTTTCTGCCTTACTGAATGTCTAGAACACCTCATTTTTATGTTTATTTTTCAATGTTAAAAAAAGTATACTACAAAAAAGACAAACGTTTATTATGCAGATAAGGCACTAGATAAGAAGTCAGATATTTCACACTGGTGCTACAGGTTTTCATTGTGACCCTGAGAAATCATTTAATCTCTCTGTACCTCTGCTCCTCATTTATTTTTTAAAGAATGATAATACTCCTTCCGTCTCTGTATTTACATTACAAACTCTTTCTACTTCGTGTTTTGTATGATTCTTGTTGCAATAAGGATCTTATCTAGGAATTCTTATTATAGGTTGCTTTTATCCATGTAAAAAGTGATATATTCTGTGTGATACGTTATCCTGTATAATAGGTTACCCTGAGCTATGACCTGGCTGTATAAGGAGTTACTATTATTATTAGTGCACCAGAAGTGCATTAGAGACTCAGTCAGACTCAGAGCTTCAATGTTGCATGGCTCTTTTATCAAGAGATGATGGGCTGGTCTTACAAAGGCTTTCTCTATAGCAGTAAAATAAATGTGCTTGGGAATTACTATTATACCACCCTTGAAGACAACCAGTATGGAGTGACATGTATCCATCCCATTAAACTCAGCCAGCACTAAAGGAGGCAGGCTGTATGCATGCTGTCTACTGGGTAAGATCCCTGGCTTGTAGTAGCACCCAAACTGTATCCTGGAGTCTCATTAAAGTTTTCTGGGCCAAAAATTTAACAGTAAGGGCAGGACAAAGAAACATTTGCAGGCTCTGCTTAGTATAGGATGCTCTGGTGTCAAAAAATCATCGTTATGCCCACCCCAGCTTCATGCTTCTCAGATCTGTCTTCCTGATCTTGCTGGCAGACATCAAGAAACACACTGGTTTAGGTTTTTCTCCAGCTCACACTCTTAATAATAATAGAGACACAGTAAACATGCCCCATGCATAGGAGTTGCAAGCCTAACTCTTGGTTACTGCTGCCTCACTTGGCAGCAGAGCATTTAAATCTCTGTTGAGATCTAGCCCAGGCTGATTCTGAAGGACTTAAAGCCTAAACATATTTACCCAACAAGAGATCCTATTGCAATACTAGCCTCTACACATTCAAGACCCACAGTGTGGCTATCAGAAAGCCCCAGTAATGGTGTGTTGTCCTGGTTTGAGCCAAGATGAAGCCAATTCTCTTTTTACTGATTTTTTTGTTTCCTTCGGTGAACTCTCTTCTAAGCAGCACACTTGCTGAAACTAGCAGCAGGTTTACCAGCCAGTGGCCCAAATGTTTATAGTTAATGCCGAAAGATCAAGGACACTTTGCTCTGCTTGTTGAATCTGCTGCTTCAGACACTAAAGGAGCAGAGGAAGCACATCTACAACCTTCCCATAGGGTGGAGCGGACTAGACAGACAGAAAAATTGGCAAAACAAATTATTCCATCTATATATTTACGTGGCACTTGGTATAAACTCAGGAATAACGGATGTCAAGCCCTTCTTTTTTTCCCCTCTTCCATCCATGGCCAGCATCCAGGGAGGACTCCATCTAACCATCTCCTTTGATTCTTAGGCCTGTGTGTTTCTGACCCTTGTAACTCCCCTCAGCTCCCATTTGCTCTGCCACTATCTCCAGCAGCAGTCAGGGACATTTTGGAACTGCTCACAGATAAGGAGAGTGCTGTGGCAGTTGCTGGGAGTGAGAGGACATGATAGGGGTTTTGCACATTCCTGCACATACTTGTATATATTTATACATATTATCTTATATCATTAGTATTTAATTAAAGCTGTCTAGTTTAGTTTTCAATCTGGAAAGCCTCTCTCCTTATTCTCTCTCTCCTTTCCCTACCTGGGTGGGAGGGGGAGGGGATCGAGAGCATTATTGTCATTGATTTAATTGCTGATCCTGAGTCAATCCGTGACATGAGTGTGGCTGAACTATCACTTCCAGAATTATCACGTATCCCAGATACATTGCCTGGTGTTAACACATGAGACAGAAAACCAGTAGCAAATAAAAAGTTTTAACTAATTATTTTGAAGTTTGAAAAGATTTTGCAAGTGTGGCTTAATCATTTGTAACAACTGATTAAACATTAACCTGTGTATTGCTTTCTGATGAGTGTTTTATGTGTTCTTGTCTCTGCAGACCAAAGAAGTCCTGAAGATTGATGGAGGGCCATGCTATTCAAACAGCAGGCGTTGCTGAGACAGAAGCTCTTTGTACTAGGCAGCCTTGCTATTGGAAGTCTCCTATATCTAGTTGCCAGAGTTGGGAGCTTGGATAGGTAAGTCATTAAGTAGCTGCTCTCTTAATCAGAAACAGGCACAAATTGCCTGAGTTTTTGTTTCAAGGATCTGATGATTTATATATTTTTTTAGGTTTTTTTTTAGTGTCTACTCATGTATAGAAAGACTGTGCATTCTAGTAGTGGTTTTCATTGTTCTTTCCTCCCCTTTGGAGAACAGAACAAGTAAACAGAGTCTTGGGTCATCCTTGTCAAAGCATTTCTGTCTATTTGTATTCTAAGCACACTGGCATTTGTTTTCAGAGAAGAAATTAAACAGCATCCAGTAAAAATGTCATTACAGTAGCTCATTTTTGTCCATGTGCATCTGTGTGTTGACCTCTAGTTTCAGCAAAACAGTTATGATGTATTTATATATCATATTTTCTAAATTTATGAGCAAGCAATTAATGTGCTACAGTGTAGTTAAAATTAAGTGTGAGCCTGTAGAGTAGCTCATCAAATTTGGATACTATTTCACTTTAAAGATTGCTTCAGGGTCTGAGAATTTTAACTATGTTAATTACAGAATCACAGAATCGTTCTGGTTGGAAAAGAACTTCAAGATCATTGAGTACAACCATAAGCTAACTCTACCAGCCGTTAACCTAATTCTACCAAGTCCAATGCTCTTAAGCACCACATCTACATGTCTCTCAAATACCCCAGGGATGGAGACTCAACCATCTCCCTAGGGCAGCCTACTCCAGTTCTTAATTACCCTTTCAGTGAAGAAATTTTTTCTAATATCTAATCTAAACCTCCCCTGACACAACTTCAGCCTTTTCCCTCTTGTCCTATCTCTTGTTACTAGGGAGAAAAAACAAACCCCCACCTTGCTACAGCCTCCTTTCAGGTAGCTGTAGAGAGCAATAAGGTCTCCCCTCAGCCTCCTTTTCTCCAGGCTAAACAATGCCAGTTCCTTCAGACACTAGTATTATTTGATACTAGCACAATATTAGCTCAAAATTGTGACACAATGCTGGGTGAATACACAATGAATTGACAACAGAGCTACCTAGTGTCCATTGCTAGGTAATGCTGAGCTGTGTCTTAGGTCACTGGATGCCTTGTTCAGCTGCTTAAATCCACTTCAGAAGAGGGAGACCATGTACTCAGCTAGGACCAAGTGCACTGCAAATTAAGCCCCAGAATTTTTATCTTCTTTCCCCTGGTGGTCAAAGCATCTCTGATGCTTCAAAGGAGAAAACTTCACTGAGACTAATGTGATTCTGTAAATGGAGACAGAATTCCTTACTGGTCCCTGCAAAAGTATGTTTTATGCTCAGAGGTATAAAATCTAATTAACCTTATGCTATTATCTATGCTTGCACATCTTCAGAATTTACTGATGGCTATAAAATTATCTAGCCACAATATTTGACTCTCTGACCTCCTGTGACAGTGAATTCCACCAGTTTCATATATAATGTTGCCAATGGCAGTAAAATTCAGTTTCATTCTCTTGCATTACCCAGTGTGAAATATACCACACTGATAAAAAGCAGCCCTTTATTTGGACTAGTTATGAAAGAGAAAGAGAAGGAAGCACTGAAAAGGATGAGACACCGATAGATTAACTGGAAATGTTCTTCTGCCTCAGCATTAGGGCACAGTCTGAACTTGTTGAATCAGTCAGTAAAAGGCTTTGATAGACTATGGAATAACTAATTGTTCAGGAAGAAATCCAGATTCATTTATGCTTAATTTATGCTGATCCAATTTGAAGAAGAGAGCTGGCGATGGCCCGTATTTAATAGCCTCAGATTAGGCTGTTCAACAGGAGTGTTTTGAGTTTTCTTAGGCCCTAAGGGAAATTACTGCTAGTTTATCTGATTCATTGAGTCATAAAGTCCAATAATCTGAGCACCTCCCTTCAGAGGAGGCTGCCATCCTTCAGATCCTAAGCACATGGAGCTGCTTTATATGTGGAAGCTGAGATTCTGCGCCTGGCAATTTTGAGAAAAATCTGGACCAGGTTTTGAGTTGCCCAACTCTGTCATTGGCGGTACAGGGGGCCTAGGCACCTAATTTCAATGTTCCTAACTGCTCTTGCTGGAACCAGACTCATAATGTTTTGCCATCTTGATGCCTACAGTAGAAGTCAATTAGAAAATATTCTTAATCAGGAGAGACAGGACTGTTACTTGTCATGAAGAGCACACAGACGTACTTTACCTCTTTTGAAATTAGGCAAAAAAATAGTTGCTTGAGATTAATTGTTTTATGGTGGGTTTTCTCAAGAAGAATATCTGTGGAGTTTTACCACACTGGATTGAAAAACTGCTTGTTTAGGGAGAGCAACTTCAGTGATATAATAAATGCTATTCATGCTTTCTTTGCAAAGGACTGTTATTTTAATGGGAAAAATTAGTCAGAGAACCAAAAATATTAACATTTTTTGATTAAACAGTAAATATTTATGTCTGGGAATCCATCTATCATGATCTGACAGCCTGCTTAATATCACCACATCCAAGATTTCATACATTATATTTTAGCATTTTATTGTTTAGAGAGAGGAGAAAAAAGCAGAAAGAGTAAAAAAAAAAACCCTAAATGTAAAGTGTTCAGGGAGGACTTCTAATGACATCCAGTCTTTTCCCTTAGACTAGAGGATATGTCAAGTATTTATTTACTTTTAAAGGAAACCACCTTGTTTGACAAGCTGTTGTGTTACACTGAAGGCAGTGCTAACTGTCTTTTTGAGCAAAAGAGATTAAATTAGTTGAGATGGGTCTGGAACTGCTGTTGTGGAATCCTCTTTGCTTGAAAACAAATAACAAATACACAGAAGGAGAGGGAAGAGAAGAACAGAGATGGCAATTGCAACTTCTGTTTCTTATGCTTTTAACTGCCACCTCACTGGTGCAGAAAGACTGTCTTACCAGCCACACCACAGTCTGACCAAATGGTACCACTCTTAAGACATTGCTTTCTGCTTGTTTTGTTGGTTGTTTTAGGGAGTTTTTTGTTTGTTTGATAGTTTTACTGGCAAGTTTGCACCAGCATTTCAATGATCCAGTCTTTGCCACCAAGTCAGGCTCTTATTCAGTAGATGGCAGAGAGCGAAGCAAAAGAAGAGACTAGAAACTTCAGAAAAGAAATAACAACAGGAACTCACTTCACATCACACCTTCTAATTAGTCTGCAGGACTTAGCTAGAGCTCGTATGAACCCAGCAATGTCATCTGGGTTGTTTCTTTGGATCTGTCTGGACAGGCTGTATCTCTCAGCATCTAGATAATCAAGGAAACAGCTAACAGGTCAGGCAAGGGGACCAAACTTGCTTTGTCCCAGCCATCCATTGTCCTAGCATCCGTGTCAAATTACAGACCCCGACAAGCAGTGATGGATGGAAAAAACATAAAGAAATAAATAATTCTGTCCTGAAAGCAGGGTTTGAGTCATATACAGTAAATGACTGAGGGGCCACATGCTGAGAAACCAGAATAAATATGGAATACCTAAACAGCTATTAATGAGCATTGCCCATCTGGTACCCTGGCTGAGGCAGGGGTCCAGTGAAAAATAATAGCATGTGGCCATGTAATTTTAAAAAACATATCATAATATATGTGCACAGCGAGCTCATATTAAAATTGCCTAGGCAACCTTTCTTCTTACATACCCTTAATTTTGGAGTGCAAGGCTCCGTAAAGTAATTAATGATATTTTTCTGCAGGACATTGGAAGCTGTCTCTACACACCCATTTCATCTTCAGTGCAATATTGGCCTGTATAATGAATGAAACACTGATTTGAGAGTGGAGGTGAGGGCTTATTATAATAAAATAAAGGTTGAAAGATGCTCACATCACATCACAAAAGGTTTCCAGAAGCGTGACTACCTTATACAGAAAGCTTGCTTTAAGAGATACCCTCTTTTTACAAATATCTCTTATTTTGCTTGCAGACTGCAGCCCCTTTGCCCCATGGATGGCCGATTTGGACCCCGCAGCCAGGAGGAAATCCCATTGCGAGCTCTGCAGTTCAAGCGAGGGCTGCTCCATGAGTTCCGAAAGGGCAACGCCACCAAGGAACAAATACGACTGCACAACCTGGTTCAGCAGCTTCCCAAGGCCATTATCATTGGGGTGCGGAAAGGAGGCACCCGAGCACTGCTGGAAATGCTGAACCTTCACCCCGCAGTCGTTAAAGCTTCTCAAGAGATTCACTTCTTTGACAATGATGAGAACTATGCCAAGGGGATTGAGTGGTACCGGAAAAAAATGCCTTTTTCTTACCCTCATCAAATAACAATTGAGAAAAGCCCTGCATATTTTATCACTGAGGAAGTACCTGAAAGGATTTACAAAATGAACTCATCTATCAAATTATTGATCATTGTCAGGGAACCTACCACAAGAGCTATTTCTGATTACACTCAGGTGCTGGAAGGGAAGGAAAGAAAGAACAAAACTTACTACAAATTTGAGAAGCTGGCTATTGATTCTAATACCTGTGAAGTGAACACAAAGTATAAGGCAGTGAGAACCAGCATCTACACCAAGCATCTGGAGAGATGGTTAAAATACTTCCCAATCGAGCAGTTTCATATTGTGGACGGAGACCGGCTCATCACAGAACCACTGCCAGAACTCCAGCTGGTCGAGAAGTTCCTAAATCTTCCTCCAAGGATAAGTCAGTACAACTTATACTTCAATGCCACCAGAGGGTTTTACTGCTTGCGATTTAACATTGTCTTTAACAAGTGCCTGGCAGGTAGCAAGGGACGCATCCATCCAGAGGTGGATACCTCTGTCGTTACCAAATTGCGCAAGTTCTTTCACCCTTTTAATCAAAAATTTTACCAGATCACTGGCAGGACATTTAACTGGCCCTAAACTAGGCTTCGTACAACATGTTCTGTTGCACCTGAGACATGGCAGTAAGTGTCTCTCCTAAAATATGCACTTTTCATAGACATGGCTATCAAAGTAACTTTTTTCATGCATACGTGTACATATGCAGTGTGTGACCAAATATACGATCAATTTTTTCTACAGAGTAGTAACTAACATAAATCTCCTGTCAGCATAGTTGCATCTTTTAAGATATAATAATAAAGGGAAAGGAGGTATTTAGGGACATAAAGTCAGACACCGTTAAAAGGGTCAGTTTTCCTCTCGCTTAGTGAAATGTTTATGTGATATACTTGTTGATCTAAGCAAAACACTAGCTTATGCCATAAAAATTCATGTCAAAAGTCTGTGAAGCTGTGAGAAAGCATAACCTTCAGGCTACATTTGGTATGTATATTGCTAAAGGAATACTGACACTTTAAACACAGTGCTGAATTTTTACAATGAGAGTGGATAGTACTATTTTCTTATTATTTGAAATTAATATCTTATCTCATACAAATGACACTGTTTCAGAGTTCCTGTGGTGAGTTTGCACTATTGTTTTATTGTATGGACCATAGTGTCATTTGTAGCATGTCAATCATGTGTCAAAAATAAGTCAATTTTTTCTTCTATGCTTGTGTGTCAACAAATCTAAGCATCATGTACATAGTGTACAATGTTTGTAAATACTGGTTTCACACTAAGTAATTCTATTTTGTAAACTGAATATGGCTATTTAATTTATTGTGAAAATTAAATTTATTGTGGTATTTAAAAATGGAATGGATTAAAATTACCATGTGTGCAACGGCTTTTCACCTTTGCTTGATATATATCAGTGTGGTCCCTCAGTCCAGACAAGTCATGTGCAAGTGTGTGAGAGAGAGCTGCACGTGTAACCTCAGTTTTCAGGCAGTTGAGACAACTGATACATGGGGTGAAGCTGAGTTTATTAAAAAACACATCCATCTGGGAATGTGGTGTAATACACACCTCAAAGAGCATTATTGCTGTTGTGTTGCAGCACTTTGCTATAATTAATTTGGTTGCAGCAGCCTGTTAGCCTAAAGAATTACTGTATAAGTGTCTATAACCAGGTATATCAAAAACACAGAGCTGCCATTAAAACCAAAATTACAGACAGACAAGCAAGACTAGAAGAAGAATTATAGATATTTCCTCACTGAAAGCCGGTGGTGTTTCAGAAGTCAAAGAAAACAGTTGTGATCCCTCTGCTTTATCTGGTAGCATACGCACCTGCTCTACACAACAAACCACAGTATCCTTACCTTGGTATAAACATATAGCTAATGTTTCCATTCTGTAAGAAATTATCTCAGGAAGTGAGTATTTTCATGTGTTGTACATTGTATGGCTCTTAAAGATTCATAAGAAAAGAGAGAGAGAGAAAAGGGAGGGAAGGAAGGAGGGAAGGAGGGAAGGAGGGAGGGAAGGAGGGAAGGAGGGAAGGAGGGAAGGAGGGAAGGAGGGAAGGAGGGAAGGAGGGAAGGAGGGAAGGAGGGAAGGAAGGAAGGAAGGAAGGAAGGAAGGAAGGAAGGAAGGAAGGAAGGAAGGAAGGAAGGAAGGAAGGAAGGAAGGAAGGAAGGAAGGAAGGAAGGAAGGAAGGAAGGAAGGAAGGAAGGAAGGAAGGAAGGAAGGAAGGAAGGAAGGAAGGAAGGAAGGAAGGAAGGAAGGAAGGAAGGAAGGAAGGAAGGAAGGAAGGAAGGAAGGAAGGAAGGAAGGAAGGAAGGAAGGAAGGAAGGAAGGAAGGAAGGAAGGAAGGAAGGAAGGAAGGAAGGAAGGAAGGAAGGAAGGAAGGAAGGAAGGAAGGAAGGAAGGAAGGAAGGAAGGAAGGAAGGAAGGAAGGAAGGAAGGAAGGAAGGAAGGAAGGAAGGAAGGAAGGAAGGAAAGACACCACAAAACCCCCACAAACACTACAGGTTGTGGAGGGTATCCAGAACATCTGAATATTCTGAGCTATGTTAGCAGAGTAGCTGGTCTTTCAGGCTGTAATAAGATCAAGTTTTCCCTGTGGGCTGTTTATCTTGCTCAGTGATTTAGAAGCATCGGTTTTCTAAATAAGTGATTTTTCAATCTCTGCAAGAGATTGCTACTTGTCTTGCTGTATCTCTAATCATATGTGCTAGCACTGTGAGCAATGTGCCCTTTCTTCGTGCCACTTCAGAGCCTTGCCAACACAACACAGTGCAGCATATGTGAAATTTTCTGCAGCAGCTACAATACTACTCACTGTTTTCCTGTATGAGACCCATTTATCCTGCCCACATCCAGACATAAAGGCCAAGACATTTAATTCACCTAATATTGTTCAACAAGGAGATTTTATCCAATTCAATATTTTCATGATCTTCAGGTGAGCAGAGAAATTCCAGGTGGCTTTCGGTAAGACTTACTGGCTTCTTATAGGTCTGGCTACAAACTAAAATTGAAGGCCTAGGTATAATTTCAATGAAAGGGACAAATTAGGCCAAAGTTACCTCTAAGCATGAAATATGCATGTGACATCAATATCTCTCTGCACTGATCAAAAAAATCACAGAGGCTGTGATCTAACAGGCATGACTACGCACATTCCTGTTCAAGTCAGCTGGCTTAACTACAGTTTAGCATTTGCAATTTTGGAGACACGTGGGTAAATTTAAGTGACAAATTTGGTTCCAAAAAGCATAGAGGAATACTAAGGAATACCAGAGAAGGAAAGAGTTCAGAGGCATTACAATGTTTTAACATCAGGAGACTGATTTACTTTCACTGAGCCTTCAGTGCAACGGCTTTTTGACATTACCTAGTAAAGGGAAAATTTCAAAACTGCTTCTTAATGAACGGATCCAACACACCACCCAAGGCACATTCCTGGGTTAATGGGCATTTTGCAGCAGTATTCAAAACTGCTTTGAGAAGTTCTTACCTTATGGTATTTACCTCTTCAGGAGCAATTTGTGAATAATTCATTTCAGCCTCTTTGCTTTGCTTCCCAAATCCTGAGTGAATCATTTCTATTCAAATTGACCATGAGTGTTCAGACTGGAAAGAGTGTTCATAGATTGAGTTTATGATTGCAGAGTGATGCACAGCTATATGGAGTTGCAGCTGTTAACTTATGGCATTCAAGTTCTGTAAAGACGTTGCATCTTTCATATTTTCTGTACCGTAAAATTGCAGGCTTCACAGCTCTGATGAATGTTTGGATTAAAACTGCTAATATTTCTATGCATTTTTATCAGATTGTCCCAGCTGCTGTTTAAACTACACAGAACAACAATTTGCAGCATAATAGAATATCAGAGATGAATTTTAAATTGTATTTTCAGAAATCACTATATAGGTAGATAAAGGACTGACATTTGGAGATTAGTGATTCATTTACTATTAACCCACTAGACTGCCTTTTCTTAAGGAAAGCAGAATAAGCATAATGAAAATATATTTGCCTTATTTTAATGGACTTTTTTTGGACATGAAGACTAAGAATACAAGATAGACAACGTTTTTAGCCACATATTTCAATATACTACTCCAAGTTTTTTAATAGGCAATGGGCACAAACTGAAACACCGGAGGTATCATCTGAACATCAGGAAACTGTTCTACTGTGAAGCTGACTAAGCACTGGCACAGGTTGCCCAGAGAGTTTGCAGAGTCTCCGTCACTGGAGATACTCAAAAGCCATGTGGACATAGTCCTGGGAAACTGGCTCTAGGTGTCCTTGCTTGATCAGGGGGTTGGACCCCCCCTCCAGCCTCAACCATTCTGTGAAGAGATCTCTCTACAATTAATGTTCTTCTTAAGTATTGTCCATCAGTTCCGTGTTACGCAGACCTTGAAAAGGTCCAAGCGCAGTGTCATAAGGCAGTTCAGTCACTGCTCAAATCCAAGCTGTGGAAGCACTACTGTGCATATGTTTATTCCCTGGATAGCTGACCTAGGTTATATTGGGAGCCTGTGCAACTTAGTGGAACACTCTGCTTGGAGAAGATAAGGAAGTAACTTAGAGAAATCTTTCTTTTTCACATCTTCGATGATCTCAGCGGTGATGCTGAGTGACAGAGGATATAGTAATACAAAGCCCATAGCAGGTAAACTTCCAGAAAATAAAATTTAGTTAAGCTCTTTTCAAGAAGCTCACCGTGAGCAGTGTCTCTTGCATGGCATTATCTACAGCAAGACACTAAGGTATACCCATAAATTTGGGACAATAGAGCCACTAAAATTGGTTTAATATATGCGTATTATTTATATTCTTTGGACTTCCAAAGTATATTAGCTGCTACTTATTCTGGACACATGCCTTAGGGATGTACCCAAAATGTGTGGGCTGCTGAGTGAATACAAAAGATTCATGTCTTAATATACATGGTAAAAATCTAACTTATATTCTTTCTCTGTTTTTATTTGAGTTATAGGTCAGACCAAAGTGTAGATCATAATCTGAAGAAAATAAAAGCAAAACTTCAGTCAACCCACAAACACATGACAATAAATTTTTCAAGAAACTTCCTTTCCCTGTCATTGGGAAAGGAATAATAGGCTCCTTGATACTAATGAGACTTGTTGCAATCATAATTTAGCAAGCTGGATCTATTTTACTCTAACCAATCAAATCTTAGCAACAGTGAGAGAGTAAAGCCCCTATAAAATTACTGGAAGCTGGTTTGTGCAAAGCTTTCAAATTATGTTTTCGTAACAGATGAGACTTTGCTACTTAAATGCTTATGCACCTGCCCAAGGTGGTAAGCTCAGAAATTTCATGAGTTGCAGACTTTTCTGAATTCCACAATTCTCCTTCCAAGCATTTTCAGTTTGATGGAATAAACTTATTGTTAAACTGGGGTAGCTAAATCCCATGCTGAAGTCATTGTATCCAGTCATTTTGCAGACACGATTTCACACATGCAACTGATTTATCTCTCATGAGGTAGGGTTGAGTGCTCTAGTAAAAGGTGTTTGCTTGCAGTTTAACTGATATATCTCACTGAAGTTTCAGCAGTGCTAGATACTGTTCCAGCAACAGCATATCACTGAGGTGAATTATCTGCATCCTTGGAGAAGGTCAAAGATAGAGCCATCACTGGAAGGGATTTTTAATACCCACTTGAAAAAGTTCAAGGCTCAGCTTCTCCTAAAGCAGCTAATACTGGATTAAGGATCATCCAGAAGCATAATTTGTTAACGACAGCCTTACAAATCACTGCTACTTGTTTTGGTATTAAGACTGAGAAGCTTGCAGTGACCAGAATGTTCAAAAATGACCCTTCTTCATACGTAAGTGGTCAGGAGTTGAATGTTAAAGGAGTGATATCTTTGCTTTTATTTAAAATAGTATAAAATGCTATTTCTTTTCTGTGTAAAAGTAACTTCAGAAACCAGGTTTATAGAAGATACCTACAATCTTGTGGCAGCTTAAATCAACCCAGCTGATGCCTGCCAAAGTCCCAATCTCCCTGCCCACAATGTGCTATTCCACTCTCCTTTGCACTGATTCTCATGCTTACCTGCTTCTTCCACTTAGAGCTGCTTCGTTTCACTATGCAAGCAGAAGACTAACCTGTCGTAAAAAGTTGAGTGATGTCACTAAACTGTACTGGGTCAGAGCAAAATTATTCTCAAACCAGGATCTGTCACTAGAAGTGACCAACAGCTAATACCTCAGAAAGGACATAAAGACCGGGAAACCACAAACACATTTCCAATCTCTGATGGTTTTCAGTCATTTAAAGTCTCCACTGGGCGAGGGCAGTCTGGAGATGTAGCACCACTGAGTACCTTCTTCTTCTATGTATTTAGCCATATATCCCTTTAACCCACTGACCAGGTATTCCTGAGCTGCACTCTGAATCCTCCTACATTACCAGTTGGCAAGAATAGATGTATAAAATGAATCAAAGAAGTTTGGGTACTACCTTTAAAATCTGATAATGAATATAATTATAAGGTAGTAGAAGTTTTATTTTCCTTCCTAACTCACTTGGAAAATGCTATGCTTTGTTTTACTAGTTTCTTTAAAAAAATACATTATTTTAAACTTATTGGAGATCCCTGAGCACACTTGGTCCTCAGATTTCTAAAATACTGCAGAAACAGAATAAATTAGGGTAAATTTTAGTTTTTTAAGACCTTGTTTGCCGACAAAAGGACTTCAGCTAACCACTTCAAAGAGATTTTTAATAGTAATATAATAGATTAATAATAGATAAAAGTAATAGATTTTTTTCTTATTTTACCTTTCAACCCCAAGGACATTGGCTGGGTACTGGGCTACAGAGCTGTTAGTCTTCTGCTTCACTGTCCTTGTTTAGATTCTATCAAGTAAGATTTACCTCACTGAGGAGAAAAAAAAAATATTTTAAAACCTTAGCGTGTAGATACAGTGAGTCCTAGATTTCCTTAGAAAGACTTAATTTTGCTACGGAAGGTTCATGCATGTTACTGAAATAGTGATGTGCCTAGGCTAACCATCATCACTATCTACAAGTTGATTTTTTTCTTGGGTTATGAGTTTCTTTGAGAAGATGTTTTCTCTACAATATCCCATAGCACTCTTCTACCAGCTGATGAGCTCTGGCTAATCTGTTCTTCAAAGCTTGATTTACCTTCTGACAACTTTGAGACAGACATAACAAACCCGTCTTCAGAACTACCCACTATCACTAACTGCATTTACATTTTTAAAGAAAGGATTTTCTGTTCTTTCTGCATAGTGCACCAATGAGAGTCAAGCCCTTAGAGAACATCCATGTGTTATCAATCTGGATACAAGCCTTCTTCCCAGGGCTTGAATTGACAAGTGCAATAAAAGCACAGAAAAGACTAGAACGCCATCATCCATCTGCTGCACCGTGCTTAGCATATGGTAGATAAGATTACCTGCTGTTCTGAGATCACTATTAAAAACTGTCAGTAGCATGACTTTAGGAGCTGATGTTGACCAAGCTATCTCTTTTTAGTTTACATGTAGCTTACTTTCAGTTCAACTTTGATATCATTCAACTTTTTTTTAGTTATAAAGTTCTGTGGAGCAGTGATCCCCAATTCTCCCTAACATCTATGTCTTGTGAATCAGCAAAAGAAACATCAGCAGAGGCTGTCACAGGCTTTGCCATTGTGCCTACACAGAAAGACTGTGGCACAAGGGATTTAATTCTGCTAATGTTCTTGTGGTTCGTAGCTGATTCCCTCTAACAATTTTCAAAATATTCTGTCCCCAGAAGTAGTGGTTGCTACTATGGAAGGTTAATGCTTCTGTGAAAATGTCCTGATTATTGATCAGAATTCAGGCAAAATATGAAACATTTATATTTTGAACAGATTGCAGTTCTTCAATACAGTACACATAATATGCAGCAAATCATAGGACATGACAAGGAAACAATGCCACTTCAAGCCATCTAATGTTATGCCTCAGGCTGATTAAATAAACAAAAAGAAACATGACAGACTCATGCACATCTTACTCCTGGCCTTAATTGCAAACAACTATTTCGTAATGTATGAGGCCTTTGCCATCCAATTCCTTGGATGATTCTCTACTGATGAAAGACTTTCCACTTCGTTGAACTGTGAAGGCATCATTTCTATTCCAAACCCATGGAGACAGAAGAATTAATTTACAATTCCCTACTATATGAAAAAAAGTGATAGGCATTTTATAAGAGGTGGGACTAGCAGCAACACTATTACTAACTTCATCTTCAAAAAATTGCTCCAGCTGTTACAACCTTCTCAGTGTAGCTCCCCTAGTAATACATCTTTACAGGAACAGAAAAAAGCCTTTGTACTGTCAATGGCTGTGGTGCATCACAGTGCCTTGCAAAGAAGCAGCCCAGACCTAGAGGGTTGCTGAAGTGAAACCATTTGTCTTAAAAAAGGGAAAGTGCTATGCATTGAAAGGGCCAGCCTGCATCCATCTTTTTCTTTCTTCCTTCTTTCTTTCTTTCTTTCTTTCTTTCTTTCTTTCTTTCTTTCTTTCTTTCTTTCTTTCTTTCTTTCTTTCTTTCTTTCTTTCTTTCTTTCTTTCTTTCTTTCTTTCTTTCTTTCTTTCTTTCTTTCTTTCTTTCTTTCTTTCTTTCTTTCTTTCTTTCTTTCTTTCTTTCTTTCTTTCTTTCTTTCTTTCTTTCTTTCTTTCTTTTTCTTTCTTTCTTTCTTTCTTTCTTTCTTTCTTTCTTTCTTTCTTTCTTTCTTTCTTTCTTTCTTTCTTTCTTTCTTTCTTTCTTTCTTTCTTTCTCTTTCTTTCTTTCTTTCTTTCTTTCTTTCTTTCTTTCTTTCTTTCTTTCTTTCTTTCTTTCTTTCTTTCTTTTTCTTTCTTTCTTCCTTCCTTCCTTCCTTCCTTCCTTCCTTCCTTCCTTCCTTCCTTCCTTCCTTCCTTCCTTCCTTCCTTCCTTCCTTCCTTCCTTCCTTCCTTCCTTCCTTCCTTCCTTCCTTCCTTCCTTCCTTCCTTCCTTCCTTCCTTCCTTCCTTCCTTCCTTCCTTCCTTTCCCTCTTTCTCTCTTTCCTTCCTTTCTTCCTTTCTTTCCTTTCTTTCCTTTCCTTTCTTTCCTTTCTTTCCTTTCCTCTTTCTCTCTTTCTTTCTCTTCCTTTTTTTTGTAAGTGAATTGTAAGGCCAGTCTCCTAAGAGGTAGTCACATGTAATCATTGCCATCAGTAGTAATTAACAAAGCTAATCCTATACAATGGGCAGTTACTGTTACACCTTCAGGCTCATTTAAATCAATTTGCTCTGAAGGCTCACAGGATTACCTGGAGGAGAAATTAACTCAGTGCTTATTGGGGGAAAAGTCTGACTATGTTTCCATCCTGGAGTCTAAAATTGCCACCTGCATGCACCTGGTCTGGCCTGATACAGTGTCCTGCCATTCTATCCACTGATTACAAAAGGAGAAAAAGTACAAGTACTTATACAAGTTCATTTATATTTAAGATCCAGTAAAATTTCCTTTTGAGAAGCCACACGGGCTTTATTTTAAAATGTTGTAAATTGATGTTAAGTATTTCACAGCTGTCATGTTCACTTCACTTTTGACACTTAGATATTAAAAGCAATCCAGAATATAGCTACTCAGACACTTCATCAAGCCTTGGAGCTACCTAAACACTCCAGAGTTATATTTTCACTCGATTAGAAAGGATTAGAATAGCAATCACACAAAATGATAAGGATAAATAAAAGTAGTAGCCATGCATTTTTATATTGCATAAAAGAGTAGAAACAGTAACAGGAGTACAGTAAAATTGTAGGTACCTTCTCTTCCTAGTTGTTCCTAAGCATTAGCCTACCAGACTCCTCTTGCCAGCTTTCTCTTGCAACCCCAAAAGTGCACTGAGCTACACCCAAAGGCTGTTCTACTTGCACCATGGCTAGCTAGCATATTGTTTGAATATATGAGACAAGCATTCAAATTCCCCCAAGCTGAGGAAACTCTGTAATGTAAGGTAGACATTTTGGGGGAAAGCACAAGGCATAACTGCAAGGTTGCATGTTATGAATGCTTGCTAGGCTTGCTCAGCACCAACTGATCTTGTACAGCCTCCTAAGGAAGCCTAATGGATGGATGCCATGAAGTCTTGGATAGGTAAGAGTCTGTATTGGTATTTCTGGTGTGAACTGCATTGATTGCTGAATCATTGCTCATAGTAAGGGTAGCCTAACACCTACTCCTGGGTTACAAATTCTGCAAGGTGGTTACAAAGTTTAGACATTGCAAAAATGATCCCAGTCAACCCAAATTTCTTGGAGTGATGCCCTTGAACTAGAAAATCTTATGTGTGAAACCATGCTCTAGGCTTTTCACATAATGAAGCTGAAGGTGTAGTAGCACTTAATATTCAGCTTTTCTGCTGCAGCTTCTTGGAAGTGCATGCTGAGAATCTAGAAAGAGCTAATTTTCTCCCACAGAAACAGAAGTCAAAGACAGAATCAGAGCTCACAGGAATCAAATACCACTGCCTTTAATTTAAAAGACTTTGTCTGCCACACCTATAGTAAAATCAGTGGGAGATAGCTCTGTTTAACCAAACTTTATGATCCTGTAGAGACAAGAGGGTATTTTCATGTGCAAAAAAAAGGGAGCATCACAGTTGCTTGAGCCATTCTTCAGATAATGTATCCTCAAAGGCAGGCCAGTGTAGTGTAGTAAATAAGCCTTGTCTGTATTGACTTTTGTCCTGGCATATTCAGCCAGTGTATCCCAGCATATTTCTTGCTTGCACCCAAATGGAGAAAACTCCACTGATGTTACACTGCCACACCCTGAAGCATGGTCAGATAATCGACAGAAACCTGGGGGACAGAGATAGCACCCCTGGGAGCACGTGTGCACCAGTTCTCCTCTGCCTTATCACCTTCCTGCTCTGAGTCCCACTTCATTGGGCTCCCCAAATCTCTACCAAAATGAAACACAAATCCAGAAAAATGACTAATCCAGTGTCTCCTATGTGAGTGGCTGTAGATGGTGCTGGCTTTTACAAAACAGATGAAAGCAAGGAAGGTCCTGGGCCACATATAGACCATGAGTGGACTCAGTCCAGCTCCCAGGATTGGGCTATGCTTCCCAGCTGGCAGAGAGGCTTGGCTCTGCTGCGGGTACCCAAATCTGCAGTGGTGGGAGGGCAGGGACAAAGTGGGTTTGTTTGCTGATGCACTCTAGCCCATCAGTCAGTAAAGAGCTATGCTTCCTGGTGGGGCTGCCCTCATCTTCTCCTTAGTGATACAAGGCGGGTCTCTCCCTTGCCACATAACCTTTCCATATATGCACATGCAGAGCAAGCCTTATTCTAAATCTTTCATGTACACCTGCTCTTTCCTAGTCTCCAGAGCTCATCTCCATCATATCTGAGCACTTTCCACCTGGAAGACACACACCTGGCATGGGTCTTCTCTCAGTCTTTTCCTAAGGCTGTTTAAAAAATCTCTTGGTTTAGTAAGACTTTGTTGTAACTTGGCACTAGGAAAGGGACTCCGTGACTTTTGTTTTCTGTGTTTGTCCTTTTGTAAAGCAGTAGATACGTAATTGCTTAGACTTCTCACATGAGAGAAATCTTGCCCTTTTGCTGGATTGCTTGCTTGATGACTCACCAAATTTCCAGGGGAGCAGAAAGGGCAGCTCTATATGTCACGCCAAAGGTACTATGAGCATGACTGACAAATATTTTCACTCTCCTAATCAAAATGTAGGAGAAATTAACCACTTTAAAAGGAGCTAATTCCAGTTGTCAGGTCAATGTTTCAGATGAAGGGAGATATCTACATACATTCTGAGCCACTCTAAAGCAGGTGTCACCAAGCTATGAGTCGTGACCCACATGAATTTTACTCAGGGACAGTTCACACATGCCTTTCAGGCAAGGATTATGTTATTTCTCCAAGACAGGGAATGCAGTTAAGCAACAGAAAGCAAGGGAATCTGCAGAAGTTGTAGATGAGAAATTTTATGCACTGAGCTAGCCAACTTGAATTGGCCAAATGAATCATTACTGTAACCCTGCAGCTTGCATCTTGGAAGGATAAACAGCTTATGTATCTCAGAATAAAAGTCACACAAAAAACTTGGAGAAAATAAAAGTGATAGACAAAAGGCACTAGTTTATTTGGAAGGAAAGCATACACAGAAGCAAGCGCAGATGTAATTTGACAAGAAATAGGAATAAAAATCTCTGGCTATAAGTAGGGAAAAAATATATTGAACATAGGAAAAGAGAATAAAACAAATCAGTCGCCATATCTGAGGGCACAATATAAGAGATGGAAATAAGCAAAGCCATTTAATGCCAGTCAAAGTATTTAAGAGGAATCAAAAAGGCTTTTACAGGTATATTGGAGAAAGGAAATAATAGAGAAAATAACTTGATAAACAAACTGGGACATACATTCCCCAATGGATAGAAAAATACCAAAGAATGTTTTGAAAACGACCTTTAACACACACACAAAAAAAAAAAGAACTAAAATAAACCTAAGACACATACTGTAGCTTGCATTTTCTCATAGTTTTTCTCCAGGTATATACTTTGCTATGGAGATTATGCACCTCTACATAATCCTGAGTATCTGCACCAAGTTTGTGCTACCTGATGAGACTGGCTGAATTTTGCATCCTTACGTTTGTGGGAACAAGGGCAGAGGCCCACCAGCACAACTATTCTGCTTTCCCAGTTAGGAACACAGGATTCTACAAAACTCTGATTCCTTCTTACTGTAAATAAGAACGATCTACCCAAAGTGGACTTGTTCAGGTTAATACTGGATATTTTTTCTATTTTCCCTCACTAAGCCAAATTTTCAAGGGATCCACTTGCTCAGCTGAGTGCCCCAGTTCAGCTGTGAGAATCCTGCTTCCTTCACTGCTTCCAGCAACCTCCCAAACTTTCCTGCCCTCATCCCACCTCCAGCAGAGGGAACAAAAAGCATCTTCCACCAGCTGGATACTCAGGCTTGAAATTCCTCAGCTTGCTCAATCTGAAGTCTTGGTGTCATGCAGCTCCTACCATAAGGGTTCCATGGAAAAGGTAAGCTTGGCAGTGCTGAAGATGGGGCTCTTTGGAATAACACCTGGCTCTTGCTTCTCTGCTCCTGAAGTGCCTTCCAAACTGAGTGCATAATAGCTGTTACAAAGGCAGGTAGTCCTAATTCTGAGGAACTAACGGAGCTGTAATTCTAATAATAATAACACAAACAAAAATAGTCATAATAATGAGAATGTGAGAGCTGGATTATACAAAAGAGCTCATGGAGAGACCCCTCTACTCATAATTCAGAAACAGAGATGTTGGTTTTCTATTCAAAGGCCGGAGTCATAACTAAGATGAAAATCCATAAGCAACAGGACAAGCTATGGAGCGAGACAGCATAACCCACAAACTAAAAAATAAAAACCTTGAAGACTTCAAACTATGATCTTATCCTCAAAGTCCACTGTGAAAATGCACTGTAATGCTCCAGGATTGAGAGAAACTTGTTTGACCCATCACTTGCCACAGAGCTTCAGATCATTCCTTATCACGCAAACTTGAATGCTTTGAAAATTAGAATTTCAGCTGGCAACATAAATCCTAGTAATAGCAGCTGTGATGGGGTACTGCTGTGTATCTGCTTCAAGCCAACAAATCTGCCTAAAGAAAAGGATAGATGTCAACTTAAAAATCTGTCCAAAATTTATAAGAAAGCAAAATAGCATTACAGCTGATGGTTTTGTCCAAGAGCATTTCTTCTGGAAAGCTCATAAAATTGAACATATCTTTGGTGGTGCATCTTTTATATATGATATTTTAAATACACTATTATTTAATAACTAATTACATTTTTAAGCACAGAAAGTTCAAAGGCTGCGTGATATTTAATATTTTACCAACACTGATGAGCATAGAAGTCTTTCCCCAGCCATTTCCAGATAACATAAAAATTGGCGAGAGAACAAATAATCAGGAAGTCAGCTACTGTTACCCAATGATTGTATTTTACTGTCATTTTGACCAAAAATACATCATTGGTTTATTGAACCTGACAAAAAAAAATAAGATCAAGATCAGTTTCTATGCATAATTGCTCCATCAGTGTCAAGACCATTTACCTTATGTCTCCTTCAGTATCACCATCCCTCCTTCCAATTTTGTTATCTGATAGTGCACAAGTCCCTTTTGTGTCATCTGCAGGATAACTTATTAGGATGCAAGGTAGTTTTCATAGCTGTCTGGGGGTTACTATATTTCTGCTCTTTTGCAAATATCTTCAGCATATGAAACATCTCCGTTCTGCACAGCAGTTATGATGACAAGGCTAGGATTTTAAAACATCTGGCAGCTCAACTGGCTTAGGCACAACAGTTCCACTTCAAGCGCTGGGTATGAAGAAACCCCAACCCAATGTCCTGGGTCCCTAAATTACGGCTGAGTCAAAATTGCTTGAGCTGGGTTGAAATTTCTAGGCCAAAAAAAAAAAAGTGCACATGTTCTAGAAGAACAGCAAGTTGATAATTTTCATGAAGAAGCCTCAGAATTTATCCCACAGGGCCACATGGAAGAGGTTTGCTTGACAGCGTTCTTGACTGAAAGCTGCTGTGAATAGCACCAAATAGCCAAAAGCAGCATGAATTTCTTTATAACTGCCAATAAGTGTAGGACAAGAGACTGATCTAGTCTTGATGCCCATTTCAGTCCTTTGCTTTTCAGTTGATTCATATGACAGGGTCTCCTGTTCATAGAGAACTCAAACATTTCATTTCAGTAAAATAACTCAGGAATCATGGCATATGCTGTCAGAGCCAAGGTTTCTGAAGTTAATAGTAGTTACTAACTGGTGAAAATGTTAGGGGTAGTTTTTATTAAAAAAAAGATCACTGAATAGAAGTTCAACAGAGACCCCTGAAAACTGCAAATGGACCAGTTTAATGTCATAATTAAGACAAAATCCTGTGGGTATTCCAGAGATTATAGAACAGTTAGTCTAACTTATTTTTAATAAAGCATTAGTTACCATTTTTTAGAGATCAGATGGGAACACTTTAAAAAAAGAAAAATGTCTTGATTTAAGAGTAGGTAGCCTTCCTGAAGAGAAGCATAATCATGTTTCAATTAGAAAGGTAAAAAGAGGCAGCCAACTCCCATTAATCGCAAGTAGATCAGAAGGATACAAATAGCATAATTAAGATTTCAGAGTGCATAAAGAAGTTTGGCAAAGGTTGTGAAGGGCTAAGATTTGTAAGAAAAATGGAAGAAATTTATCTGTAATTAATGTAGTATAAGCTTTTGGCAACAATGATTATCTGTACAGGTTTGCCTATCTAAAGCTAGAAAACAAGGCGTTCCAAAAGATTAATATCAGTGCCAGTTTCTAAATCTAAAAAATCTAAAAAACAGGAGAACTATTTTTCCAGGTGACTTTTCCATTTTCAAGACTATGTTTTACAACTTAGAGAAAATATCAACAAAAAGCAGCAAGTCAGCAGCTGAAGAAGCAGCTGAAAAGCAAGATATTTATGAAATTACACACAAATACGTTTCTAACCTTAGGCATTCAAGCTAGAATTTATTGGCTTTTAAAAAACACATATGACCAGTTAAAAAGGAAGGCTCATCTTGCTACTAAGGCTCTGCCCAAAAATGCGGGCTCTACGGGTTGAATTTCTGGCTCTGCCTCTCTCCCTGTATGACCTTTGGCAGGTCACTTGTGTCTCATTTTCTTCTCAACAGAGTGGGAATCATGTTCCTATGCTGTGTAGAGGTTATACCCGGTAAATTCATTAACATCTGAGCCTGACAATGCACAGCAATAGCAGCAAATACACTAGATCTGTATCAGAGAAGTCAGTGGCAACAAAAATCTGCATTAGTTTGACAGAAAAACCATTTCACAAATAATTATATTAATTATTTTTTTCCATTGACATTTAGAGTTGCTGGACTTTTACCAAACTGTAAAGCATCTTCAAACTTCAGCAGCTTAGCTTCAGCCTGATAAGGTAGCAGATGCCACATGAGAGATGGCACCCGCTCTGCACCCTTGCCTCATTAGGTAATACTGTGCAAAACAACTTAGATGTACAATCTATAAAAGTCAAACCATTGCCCCTGTAAACATTGTGACCTAGTCATGGAGGCAGTGAGAGAGAGTGTGTCAAATTAAGTTACCTCCTCAATTAAATTTGTGTGCGTGTGTCTGTGTCTACAAAAGTGTGTGTGTCTGGTTCTGTGTGAATCTACAGATTCATAGATACTTTACTTTTTTTTTTTTTTCCTTAAGAAACTGGTGGATAAAGCAGTAACAGAAAGCTCATGTTTGTGTAAATAGATTGGAGCCAGATGGTGAAATACTATAAACTGAAAAGTTCACAAGGTCAAGCAGACATATGGTTGAAAGGCCAAAATGTCACATTAGGTCAGAAAGTGTGGCCACAAAAAGAAATACACAGGAGTATTCCTGTTACTTTGGAAAAGGGGTAGGGAAGATATAATGATACCTTCTGCTTTCTGTTCTTACAGATCCCAAATTACAACTGGCTCTAGTCAATAGTACTGATTTAGCTAGTGGGCATGACTGACTGGGACAGCTCATACTTCAGAATGGAGATTATAATATTTTTATTTATTATCTGAGGATTTATACTCCTGCTAGCTTTGTAGTAATCTCAGCTTTCCTTCTCATTGTTTTGTTTTGCAAATTTCAGTTATTTGTCCTCCAAACACATCTGGCTTTCCTGAGGTAGCGTGCCATAAACCACACAAGTCATGATTCTCTCTGCAGATGATTCTGCTTTAACATTTTAGAAACACATTCTTCTATTCTCATTCATAGTGGTCAGTACTTTAGAAGAACCAGATTTGAAGAGTATCAGGATTAATACTGACCATTGGTGCTTAAGGGTCTCTTTCCCACCAGGTTCCTTTGCCATGTATAATTGCAAATGCAATAGTTTATTTCTATGGTAACTCTAATGCCACATCAGTAGTAGGGGACAGTAAAAAATAAGAATATAAAGTTTTCATATCTGCAACTGAGAACTTGACAATTCTTTGTGACACCAAAGGTTTTATGGTTTCTCCCAAGAAAAGACGACTTGGTCATTATTGTGCCATTTAAAGCAGCTAAGTTGAGAGTAACACGCAAGGTGATATATGACAAAACATGAATGAAGGGAAATCTGGAGAATAGAATATAATTATTCAGCAAAACAACATGCAGAATGCAAAGTATTGCTGTGATACAGCAATAAAATTTTAGCACTTGCAGTTATGGGATCTATCCTTACATTTTCTTTCTTAATGAAAGGAATGAAGGAAAATGTCTGTAAAACTTTCTGTGGACCAGTCTGTGGGAAATATAAGAGTAAAGGTACAAACGTCTGGATAAAATCATACCAAAATCAAGCATTGACAAAAAACAACAGTATAACTGGTTCAAATGTTTTTATTCTAAAAAAAACCAACACCAAAAAACAAACAACCAAAAAATAAAATGTTATGTCACAAACAGATTTACATTCAAAAAAGCACAATAACAAAAAATCCAAACCAGAAGTCTTCTAACTTGAGATATAACATAAGTAATCTCTGCAAAGTGAGTCTAGAAAGAAATAACTAACATAGTATAAAGGAAGTTTCACATGTATTCAGAAAAATAATTAATTTTTTAAATTGGATTAATCCTGTCTGAATATACTGACATCATCTACCTGAACCACAACACCACATCCAGAAGTATCAGGAAAATTAAGCTAAATGGTTCCACTCTATTCTATGTACCATTATGTAAACAGCTGTTTCTGTTCATCTTTGAACAGCATGCTAATAGCTAAATGTGAAGATTGGCAGCAGTCATAACATGTGGAAAAACAGCTCAAACATTCTTTAGAAGTCTTTTGCAATATGACCAGTGCTTATTTTCACAAAGTACTAATTCACAGAAAGAATATACATTTATACTGAAAGTAAAAGCAAATAAATATTTACATTTTTCATATTTGCACTTTTATGTCTAATTTGTACAGTATGCCTAATGAACCATACATATGAAGAGAAAGGGAACAATTTAGCTCTGTCTGCTGCCCTTTGTTTCTGTTTGATTTATGTTTGTCTGCAAGTGATGCTAGATTCCCAATTGCTAGGTTTATTGTTTATTAATTTCTACTATTATTGGGCTCTACATACATACAAGATTTCATGGTCCAGAGATTTTTTTACTAACTTTGCAGTGAGAACTGTACACAGGGACCTTTTTCATCAAAGTTGGTAAACTACCCAAGGAGGAAGGGGCAGATTGTAAGCTTGTCCATGCGTCACATGTACCACAGGATAAAAGCTCACAGATTTGTGAATGCTGTAGCCAGCCCTACTAGTGTGAGTACTAGTGAGCATTAATATGCTATCCTATCCTCCAGGCTCCACTGCAAATAGCCAGGACCACACTAGGTCTGGCTTTACATTGCAAGAACTGTAATGCTGTCATCATAGAATCATTTCATGTTTTTACTTATAGAGACTTATCAGCAAACTTTTCCATTCTGTTACACTTGTGGAAAGAAATGTCTTTGGCCTGCAAAATTTATCCCCAGTAAAACTGCTCTCAAAGGCATGGTTGTCAAGATCTTTCATTAAAACTTGATACGTTCAATAGAGCTCATGTTCCTTTTGCTATAACCTGCAAAAATATATTCAGGACTTTGAGGCTGGAGAAGACTAACTTGCCAATTTTTACAGACTAGTAGTCAAATGGAAAGTCTCGGAGGGCTTCATGACTGAGGAACACAAAATGTTTAGGTTACTGATAGTAAAGTCTTCAAGAGTTAGATCATATATCTACTTAAGATGACAGTTATTGCACAAGCTAGACAAGCAATTTATCGTTTTTGAGTTGTTCATCAAGGAAATAACTGATGTTAGAAAATATGAACAAACATGGAAGTGCACCAGTCTCAGAAAAATACATCCCTTAAAGGCAACTTCCTATCCTTCTGTAAAGCAAAGGGCAGAAATTGATAAGAAGTTATGTAGAAAAAGGTGAAAAACAACAAATACTGACTAATCAGGGAATCATAGAATGTATTTGGTTGGAAGGGACCTATAAAGGTCATCTAGTCCAACCTCCTACAATAAGCAGGGAAATCTCACTAGAACAGACTGCTCAGGGCCCCATCAAGCCTGACATTGAATGTCTCCAGGGATGGGGCCTCCACCACCTCTCTAGGCAACATGTTCCTGTGATCCACCACCCTCCTACCAAAGAATTTTTTCCTAATGTCCAACGTAAATCTACCCTTTTCTAGCTTAAAACCATTACCCCTTGTCCTATTGTTACATGCTCTTGTGAACAGCTCTTCCCCAGCCTTCTTATAGGCTCCTTTCAGGTATTGGAAGGTCACTATAAGGTCCCCCCAGAGTCTTCACTTCTTCAGGCTGAACAACCCCAACTCCTTCAGCCTGTCTTCATAAGAGAGGTGCTCCATTCCTCTAATCATTTTCATGGCCACTAAGTAATATTTAAACTCAGTTTAAGGAAATGATAAACCATTATACATTTATACTTAATTTTATTAAGATTCTATAAGTCTAAAGAATAAGACTGGGGAACTAGAATGCCTCCTTTAAACAAGGGTATGCATACAATAATAGATGTATCAAGAATTCATTAGAAGGAAAAAAAACTGCTAGGAACCATGGCTTCATCTCTATCAGTACTCTAATCAGGGTCAGGTCTTAGTCCATAGCTGTGAGAGACTGGTAAAACCTTTTGACCATTTTGTCTCAAACCACCAAGCAGCCGAAACAGGATGTGCCCTGCAGAGATGAGGTAGTGAACTGTTTCTGGTAAGGTTTATAGCATTTGTGTAGAAGACATTTTACCAGGATCTTTACATAACTGAGGCTGATGGAGCATGCTCAGAACAAAATGTGCATATCAGTCAGACATACCATGGGATAGCAGGGCACCAGAGACCCCCTCCCTTTTCCCTCAAGAAACTTTCAAGAAAGCCCTACAGCACATTCACAGGGGGGGATCTCAGCCAAGGTTATAAAAGAGGGGGACACCACTCCAGGCATGCATCTGCCACTGGAAGAATCCAGACACCTACCATCAAGATTCTTCCCTGGATCCAAGGGTAGTGATACTTGTCTTCTTTCTCTCTCCCTCTCTCTTTTCTTTCTCTTTTCCACTTCTTCTTTTCCTCTTACCTCCTTGTTAGATGTTAAGCATTATCTTACCTATTTGTTAGGTGTTAAGCTTTGTTATCTTACCTCACTGTTAGATGTTAAGCTTTTTTTTCTGGGATATCTGCTACTCTAAATTAGCCATGCTTGTGTTTTAAACCAAATGTTGAAACAAGCATGTTTCTACCATTTAGGAGACATTGTCATGACTCCTGCCCTGGGGTTTGGGAAGTGAAACGGGATGTTAGGATTTTTCTGTCCCTCCTGAGTCATTGTCAAGACTCCTGGGTACTGCAACAGACTATCTAAAAGATCACCTCCACCGAGCCCACTGAGTGGGATGGGACAGTAGCACTGCCTTACAGTAGTCCATATTGCTAACACAAGACAAGGCAGTGATTTGGGGCAACAAGCATGCTCCAGACATTTTATTTATTAGTATATATGTAGCCTATCATCACAGAATCACAGAACAGTAGGTGTTGGAAGGGGTGTTGGATGATCTGGAGATCATCGAGTCCAGCACCCCTGCCAGAGCAGAACCACCACAGAATTGAGGGCAGGTCACACAGAAATGCATCCAGACGGGTCTTGAAAGTCTCCAGAGACAGAGACTCCACAACTTCTCTGGGCAGCCCGTTCCAGTGCTCCATAACCTTTACAGTAAAGAAGTTCTTCCTCATTTTGAGGTGGAACTTTCTGTGTTCTAGTTTGCATCCATTGCCCCTTGTCCTATCACAGGGCACCACTGAAAAGAGATTTCCCCTCCTTCTTGACACCCACCCTTCAGATATTTATAGACATTAATAAGATGCCCTCTCATTCTTCTCTTCTCTAGACTAAACAGCCCCAGGTCTCTCAGCCTTTCCTTAAAGACAGGTGTTCCAGTCCCTTAATCATCCTCATAGCCCTCTGTTGGACCCTCTCAAGTAGGATCCGTGTCCCTCTTGAACTGGGGAAGCCCAGAACTGGACACAATACTCCAGATGTGGTCTCACTAGGGCAGAGTAGAGGGGGAGGAGAACCTCCCTTGACCTGCTGGACACACTTTTCTTAATGCACCCCAGGATGGCATTGGCCTTCTTGGCCACAAGGGCACTTTGCTGTCCCATGGATAACTTGCTGTCCACCAGGACTCCAAGGTCCTTTTCCATGGAGCTGCTTTTTAGCAGGTCAGCTCCTAATCTGTACTGGTGCATGTTGTTGTTCTTTCCCAGGTGCAGGACTCTACACTTACTCCTGTTGAACCACATTAGGTTCCTCTTTGCCCAGGGCATGAAACATACAGAAAAGCTAGAACATGCCTAAGATATATCTCACATATACAAGTAAAGACACTCTCATCCTTTTTTCTCAACTAAGCCAAATGGATTAACCCTTCACTTTTGCTAACTGTAACTTTTCCACTTTACATTCCCTCACATATGCATTAGAGAGGTCTCAGCCTTCTCCCACACTCCAGACATGACAGTCTGTTGGCTATGCCCAAAGGAACAACACAAGTCTCTTTGTAATTAAGAGAAGTTCAATATAAAACAGATGGAAAGGCTAATGGAAGGAGCTGCTTTGGAGATGAAAAGACAAGAATCCCTTGGTGAAGTCATCCTGTGCCTAAAAACAGGGGTAACCAGCAATAAGGCTACCTTCATTCAATACCAGGCATGTTCACAGACCCGTGTGAGCCTCCTTGTCCCAGCTCCTGAGCCTCAGACCTTTACTGAGACACAAATAATGCCTAGAAACATGCTGCTATTTATTATTCAATGCAAAACATTAAGCCCAGACAGCTACAGATCTGTCTGGTGCTATAAAGTCTACACAAAGCTGTTCCCAAGGTTTTAATTTCAATTAACACTGTTATGTCCCTCTTCTTGTCAACACTGGCAATATCCATCACACTTGGAGTGTATGCTGTCCCTTAGGTGCATGGGTACAACTGAGAGTATTGACTATAACCAAAACTCACCTTCTCAAAGAAAACAGCTGCACTCAAAACACTTGCAGGACGTTGGCAGCAACCATTGTCACCCCTGGAGCAAGGAGCTGATGATGAGCTGCTGTCCTTCAGGCAGTAGCTTCTGCTCTCGCTGAGTTTTCATTGGCAGGATGGAGCAAGCTGCAGTGTCGCCCAAAGGGGAAATTCTTGCTGTAGTAGGGGGCAGTTTGCTCCATGATGAACTTCATGTGTCCAGTAGGAGCTGGAAACTGTGGCCCCAGCCATACATGGTGTCTGTGAGAAGCTGCCATTGAACAGGTGGGTGGCTTTTGATTTGTGCATAGGCAAATGAGCATTTTCATTTTCTTTTGCTTGTCATTTTCAGAACACTTGCTTGAGAGGCAAGATTCATGATGCTGGGTAGTCCTGTAAGTCTGGCCTGTTTCAGCCCAGCAGCCTTCCTCTGCCCTTCATGATAAAACCTTCTTCATCATGATGAACAATGGCTGTGTTTGGCTATGTGCTTCACAATGGAAGAGTGGTGGTAAACCACATATTTAGACTAATGACTGTCTTATCACTGCACAACTTCCTTATGTTTGTAGAAGGAAAACGATTGAAAATGGATAAAAGAATAATACGGCATATTAAGGTGTCAAAAAATAAAAACATCTTGTAGCTTTTAATCACACAGGACTAGGTGTCCTGGTTTGAGCCAGGATGAAGCCAATTTTCCTTTTACTGATTTTTTTTTCCTTCAGTAAGCTCTCTTTTAACTAGCAGCAAGTGTTCCAGCTAGTGGACTGATAACACTGGAATGTTTATGTTTCTGCTGAGATGCAAAGGTCAGTTTATTCTACTCTGAATCTTCCACTACAGATGCTACTGAGAGCAGGGGAGTTGTATCTGTGATCCCCCTGTAGGAGGCTGAACTAGACAGACAGCAGAACTGACCAAAGGTATTCCATTCCATATATCTATGTAAGCTCAGAGATCACAGAAGACAACTTCCTTCCTGTTTCTTCTTCCCTTCTTTTCCATCCATGGCCGGTGTCTGGGGAGGGCTCCATCCACCCATCACCATCGACCCCAGGCTCAGGCATCTCTGACCTCATAACTCTGCCCTCAGCCCTTGTCTACTCTGCTTTATCTCCTGCCTGTGGGCTGAGACATTTCAGGACTGCTCACAGCTCAGGAGAGTGCTGGGAGAGCTGCTGGGGGTGGGGGGAGGCAAGAGGCTTTTGCACATTCCTGAACATACTTGTATAAAATTGTACATATAATTAAAGCTGTCTAATTTAGTTTTCAATCCAGCAAAGTCTCTCTCCTTAATTCTCCCTCTCCTTCCCTACCTGGGTGGGAGCGGGAGAGGATTGAGAGCTTGTTGTCTCTGGTTTAATTACCCATCCTGAGTCAAACCGCAACACTAGGTATATCTTTAAGAAAGAAATATTCCTTTCTTTTCAGCTTTACTGCAGCTCATTGATGCCTAAAGCCTGTCCAAAACAATATTACAGCAACTATGTGACTAACAAAGGCATACAATTATTGAAATAGTAGTGTTCTGTTACTTTGCAGAGGATGTAGAGACAAGTCAATAGTATATAACTAACTATATAACTAGCTTAGATGGGACAAGATGTCCATGCCTCTTAGAACTGGACCAAGATACCCTGTGCTATAGTTTTGGTGGCACTAGAGCTTTCTCTGCCTGTCCACAAGCAGTCACACTCTGCTGGTGAAATTATTAATATTTAAGATTAGAGAGGTCTGGCTAACAATTTATCCTAACTAAAAGAACATTCCTTTCAACTAAAAGCTAATGATCTGTGATTGTTTCCACTTCCCCACTCTGATCTAGGATAATATTGGGTGTGCCACTCGTACAGGCTCCACCGACATCTGTCTCTCCATATTGTCACATTATTTACTGTTTGATTTCTTCTTTGAATTGTGGCAGTTAGCAAGCTACTTATTAGTCTATTCCTCTCAAGGATGGATACCTGGTTTTGTCAACACAGAGATGATTGTTTGTCTGCACCTGTTTTTTGTTGTGTTGTTTGTTTGTTTGTTGTGGGGGTTTTTTTCTGAAACAGCATATAGCCTGGGTCTCTGCAATCATTTGGCAAAGAACAGGGGAGCAGAGGGGGAGATGCTGGCCAAATGTTCCCTCACTGTGATCATAGTTAATAAAGCTTCTGTCTGATCTGTGCACTATTATGCTCTTAGAGTCCCCAGATCTACAACGTCTTAGGAAATACAATTTTTCAAGCTCTTCAGGGACCTGGTCTCATTCTTAGCAATCCATGGTACAGCTCAGCTCAGAATTACGAGGTGCTCCAGAATCTGTTTTTAATTTCACTTCTTCCAGAGAGTGGATGAAGTCACAAAGCCTGACATAGTATCTATCACTCTAAACACAGGTTTTCTTTTTAATGTTTCACAGTAGATGAGAGAGCTAAATGCCACGCACTATTAGCCCCAGCAATGTCACTCTGCCATTCATACAGCAAACCCCTGAAGAACTACTGCTCCATGTTATTTTTCTTGCACAATAATTAGATTTTGTATTTTGCAGGCCCTCATGGTTTTGCTGCAGCCTACAGCAGGTGCTGCACATAGAGCCATGCCGTGGGAGAGGTAACTGGCTGCCCCTGCCCTGCTTGCTCAATGCTGAACCCTTGCTGTAGAGTATTGCCCTCTTATCTGTATCTCCTCAGCAGTCAGAGTGAATGTTCAGCCATTCAGGAGCCAGGTTGCCAGAGATCTAATAGTTCATCTTTGTAAATTATGCTTTTTCAACTTGAAAGGGCAAGGAGGACACAGCCAGTGTAACCAAAGGGTTTCCTGGGACCTGCTGTACCTGCTTACCTGTACATAGGAGACAGCTGTATAGCCTGTTGAGACAGAAAAGTTGCATTTGCTCAGTTTCAAAAAAACATGAGTAACAACTGTTTGAAAGTGAAATAAGCTGCAGTTGCGTGGACAGGAGGGGTTTAATTGACTTAATTATGTCAAATTTAGTTAATTATTGTTCAGCTGGTACAAACAAAGCTACTGTTCTATTTTAGTGCAACAGTCTTTAGAACTTAAAGTAAATCCTTACATTTCCCAGCTGTCCCAAGAATTAGCTTAATGCTTAATATGACTCTCCACTGAAGTCATCACCTCAGCCTACATCCCAGCTGTAACATTAGCCCTTTTCTATAATCACCCAGAAGAAAAACTTCTTGCTTGGTCCATCAGCAGCTCTTTATCCTTGTGGCTGTATGGACCCTGAGGCTCCTGGCCAAATTTCAAGTAGCAAATGTACCACTTTGAGGAGACAGCAGAAGATACACCTCTCCAGAGCTGATAGTCCTTTCCTGTCCATCCACACTTTCCTGAGCAAAAATCAGTGTTGCATGTCTCTTCTCATGGCCACTTGAAGCCACAGTCAGCAGGAGGCATGTCTCTTTAAAATTTGTAATGTAAATGAATTCCCTCAGGTAAAGGGATCCATGTCTGGCCTTATAGTAGAAACACACACACACACACACCCCCACACCCACACACCCCCACACACACCCCCACACACACCCCCCACACACACACCCCTTCCTGTTAGCTAACCAAACCTTTCCTTTGTCACCTACAGCTTTATTCCCATGGACATGCAACATACAGACTTTGCAAACAGCTCAGGTGCACTATCATTACACCTATACCCCATCTCCTCATTACTGCTAGCCTCTTTGATTTGTCACAAACGATGTGCAACTAAGCAAATGCAAGCTTGTAACATCCAGGCTGCATCCCTAATTTCTATTCATGCAAGAAGGATTAATTCTGTGCCCCGTGACAGCTGGTTTTTTGGTTTCCAAAGGCTGATGAGAGAAGAAAGGAAGAATGCAGAAAGTGCTGCGGGTTTTGCTACCATTACCCCCACTGAAATGAACAATTTTCATTTGTCTTGGTAATGAGAGGGAGCCTTCCCAAGCCCCAGGTACATTAAGAAAGAATGTGTGCATGGTGGGTCCCCACTGTGTGGTTACCCTAATGTTTTTAGGACTCTTCAGATGGCTCCTGCTGAATTAGATGCATAAAGAAAGGACTAATCCTGCTGAATCAGGAAATGAGACAATGGGGATATTCTGTATGATTTCCATTACCTCTATATTATAGTCTGCAAAGACTACACGTCTGAATATATGTTACTTGCCTAATTCTCACTGAAGTCAATGGGAGTTTGGGATACAAGTTCAAACAAAGTGAATGAGGGATGTGGAGGACTCTGGTGACCAGAAAAATAATGGGGTTTGTATTATTCAAGTATTTAGAGTCCATATCTCAGTGCTTTGAGTCTCATCTATAAAATAGGATTATCTAGGCTTCAGAATAAAACCGAGAAACCGTTTACAACCTTGTTCTCTAATATGACTTTTGCTTCTGGTGGTGTACCATTAAAATTAAGAGACCCAAAGAAAAAGTTCCATCACAGAGCAACAAAGTTAATTTTAACTGAAGACCATATGCTCCAATATCACCCATCTTTCCATATTGTTAACTAAACTACTGGCATCAGCTTGATTTCTTAAATAAATAGATTAATTAATCTAAGAGAGACATGTTATGCATCCCCATTATCTTTCATTCCATGCACAAAAAAATAGCAGTCATGATGTGCACTTGTATTAAATTTTGTCAGTAAAATATGCTTGCTTAATATTGTAGGCATTTGCATTTTATATACTTCAGTTACCATCTGCTAATGGTAATTTAATCATTCAATAAATAACACTAAAGAGAGCAACATTAATGAAGATTGGAGAAATTTTTAATATCATGAATAATTTTTGGTTTATTTCTGAGAACTGCAACTGCAGCTAGTAATAAAAAGGATAATCCATTAAAACTAGAGCCCAATAATGAATGCTGTTGTTATGGTTCTGGCATAGTGGATGACCAAAGGGGATTGTAAACTCCCACAGTGGTGACTTTCCCTACCCTTTACTAAGGAATAATGTGAGAATCATTATGCGATAGACATATGGGGCTACTACAGAGAGGCTATGATTGCATGCTAGCCCAGCAGAAGTTCCAGGAGGCATTCATAGTTTGGACAACCACAATGTTTCCAGCAGGGCAGGAGGAACCTAGGTATGGCCAAACTGTTTTAAGGAGTACAAGCTTTAGATCCCAGCTCAAGAAAGAACACCTCTTAGGGAGGGCACTTCAGGTCTGATGAATAGTTAAGTCAGCTCAACTAACACACAAGCTTAAATACAAGCATCTGCTTATAGGCTTCTCTTAATCAATATATGCTGAAATACACTTACAGATATTTCTTTGCTACTTAAGATTTTCATTCTATTTTTAGCTCAACCCATCAAAGCATGAAAAATATTTTGCAAAGTTTTAAAAGTATGCATAATTTGATCCTGTTTTCTGAGGTAGAGCCCAGATTTCTTCCTAAACAATACTGCAAACTATTATCTTATTAAAATGGAAACAGGCTTATAACCAAAATACAGAGCTCCGGTGTTCCCCACTAAATTCCAGTCCACCAGAGCCTGTGTTTCCATGCTCACATCTTCTGCACTGAACATAATTTGTAATTCTATATGTGACAAATTCTTATTTATCAAGGTTTAATGCTGAGCCAGCAATTAAATGAATGACAGATGCTGTCTATTAACCCCTCTCCCTTCCCAGAAAGGGAGAAGAAAGAGCATAAGGGAGACTACAGGTTGGAAACGAAACTACACAGCTTGATGAAAACAATAATGATGAAAAAGAAAATAAGGAAATCTATACAAATGTATACAAAAATAATGTTGCGCTCCTCCCAGTAACATTCACATCACCACTGGGGAAGTCCTGGACTGGACTCCTGGAGTCATCAGCAGATGGGAAACGGATTCAGGAATGCATGGATCAGGACCAAAGGCAGAAGAATGGACAGAATCCTCCCAGAATGCCAGCTATGGATTAAGAGATCCTGACCCTCATGATCCCTCACCTTTATATCGAGTATGAGGCATATGAGATGGAATACTTCATTTGGTCAGTTTTGAGTCACCTGTCCGGTCCACTCCTCCCCACAGGAGGGTTGCAGTTGTCAGCCCTTTTCCTCTCTTTTGTTTCTGGCACTTAAGAAGTTAGCAGAACCAATCAGTGACCTTGGCTTCTATTGGATTAAGTATAAGCAAGATCCTTTCTGCACACCATCCTTCAGCAGTAACTATAAACATCATGTTACCAGCCCTAGAAGCAAACACTGACTGAAAAACATGATAATTTCAGAAAGTGCAGTTACTTAGAAGAGACTTAACTGAAAAGTAAAATTACTTAAAAAAAAAATTGTTCTTTTCTGGCTGAAAACCAGGACAATATTGCGCTCTTTATTGCATAGGACCCCCCCCATTTCTGCATTCAAACAGCATATATGTAGCTTTCTGGCAGCTCCACATCCAATTACACTAATAACCAGCAGAGGCCCATAGTGAAGTACCTTGGATACTTTAAGATGATGTCAGATGTTTCAAAATCCTCCAGTCCTCTGAGCATCCTCGTGGCCCTTCTCTGGACCCTCTCCAGCCTGTCCACATCCTTTTTGCTTAGCGGGGACCAAAACTGAACACAATACTCCAAGTGTGGTCTGACAAGCGCCAAGTATGATGACTTCTTTATCTCTGCTGGTGATGCCCTTGATGATGCAGCCCAGCATCCTGTTGGCTTTCTTTATTGCCACAGTGCACTGTTCACTCATGTTGAGCCTGTTATCAGCCTGAAGAACTTAGGGGGAGGGGTTCAAAATGGCAATGCTCACACCACCATCACCTCTACCACCATCACCACTACAACCAATTAGGGGGGAGTGGAATTGCATGATCAGCCATGTGGCTTGTTCTTTGTTGTCATGTTAGGCCCAAACCTGGTGGTCAGCACATGTGCAGAGCAACTCCTGGAAATTTACCAGGAGATGCAAGCCAGAAGAGGAGCGGGAGGAGAGGAATAGCCTGCCATCCTGTCTTCACTGTTCATGCTTGCTTAACACAGTACTCAGTCCTGAGTTGTTGAGACACAACTAGGGATGTTGTAGTTCCACATATCCTTGCAGATCACCAAACAGTCACTGACATGTGTCAACTATTACAGGAGCTTGACCCATACAAATCACTGGGCCTGGATGCCATCCACCCGAGGTTGTTAAGAGAGCTGGCTGATGTCATTGCAAGGCTGCTCTCCACAATCGTTGAGAAGTTGTGCAGATCAGGAGATGTCCCTGAAGCTGGAAGAGGGTTAATGTCACCCCCATCTATAAGAAGGGTTCAAAGGAGGACCCAGGTAATTATAGACCCATTAGCCTCACTTCAATCCCTGGGGAAGTTATGGAGCAAATCCTCCTGGGGACTGTCACAAGTCAACTGAAGCATGTAATTGGGAAAAGCCAACATGGATTCACCAGGGGCAAATCATGCTTGACAAACCTGATTGCTTTCTATGACAAAGTAACCCACTTCGCTGATGCAGGGTGACTGGTGGACATTGTCTACCTGGACTTTGCCAAGACTTTGACACAATCCCGCACAGCCTCATCCTGGAGAAACTGACTCATTGTGGCCTTGGCAAGTGGTCTGTGTGGTGAGTGGGGAACTGGCTGATGGACTCTACCCAGAAGGTGATAGTAATTAGTTCCTCCTCAGACTGGCAACCAGTCACAAGAAAGGTCCCCCAGGGATCGATATTGGGCTCAATGATGTTTAATATCTTCATAAGTGACCTGGATGTTGGGATCAAGAGCATCCTGATTAATTTTGCTGACACCACCAAAATTAGCAGAGAGGCTGACATTCCAGAAGGGAGAGCCACCCTTCAGAAAGACTTGGACAGGCTGGAAGAGTGGGCTAGCAAGAACCTTATGGAGTTCAGTGGGTAGAAGTGCACCTGGGAACACATAACCCAGGAGTACAGCTCAGATTAGGATCCACCTGGCTGGAGAGCAACTCTGTGGAAAGGGGCCTGGGGGATAACAGGCTCAACATGAGTGAACAGTGCACTGTGGCAATAAAGAAAGCCAACAGGATGCTGGGCTGCATCATCAAGGGCATCACCAGCAGAGATAAAGAAGTCATCATACTTGGCGCTTGTCAGACCACACTTGGAGTATTGTGTTCGGTTTTGGTCCCCGCTAAGCAAAACGGATGTGGACAGGCTGGAGAGGGTCCAGAGAAGGGCCACGAGGATGCTCAGAGGACTGGAGGACGTGCCATATGAGGAGAGGCTGAGAAAACTGGGTTTGTTCAGCCTTGAGAAGAGAACGCTTAGGGGAGACCTTATTACCACATATCAGTACTTCAAGGGTGGCTACCAAGAAGATGGAGACTCCCTATTTACAAGGAGTCACATGGAAAAGACAAGGGGTAATGGGTACGAGTAACTCCTGGGGAGACTCTGATTGGACTCCAGAAGAAAATTTTTCACCATGAGAACAGTTAGACATTTGCATAATCTCCCAAGGGAAGTGGTGGACTCCTCTACATTGGACAGTTTCAAGTCTCAGCTTGACAGAGTGCTGGGCCATCTCAAACTATATTATTACCAGAAAGGTTGGACCAGATGATCCTGAAGGTCCCTTCCAACCTGGCATTCCTTGAGTCTATGATTCACTCACCTTGTAACTTTTTGTCTTTTAGTCAAAGACTTGCTAAGTAATTGCTTGTCAATGAAATCACTTTTTCCCATTGATCGATTTCATCCTACTATAAACCCAGAAAGTGATTGTCTATTCTGCAATCTTCAGAGGTAAATAGTTTCCCACATCAACTACTGTGCTAAATAATCCATGGTTTATGAGCTTCCAGCACCTCTGGACTGAAACACCATTTCTTCATTATAATTTTGAAATAAAACACAATAAAACATTTTATTATTGTCTTGAGTAAAGGATGACCTCTCAGACTTGTGTTTCTGAGACGCAGCCGAGAAAAGATGAAATACAGCTGACAAATGCAGACAATTGCAGGTAGTTTAGAGTGCAATAGGCAAATAATAACACAAAATGCTATTGAAGAGAAACTTGCCATTCTTTCCAGTAGCAAAGACCAAAGAAGCATGCCTCAATTTTGGCTCACATGTCAGACCAGAGGTGGACAAGGATGGAAAGAAAGCAATGGCAGGTGCCTGAAGGTATGGAACTAGCCAGGATCACTGTATTCATCGTGAGTGAAGGGGGGTGTTGGAGGAGCAGCTGCAGCAATTGTAGCTCTCCAGTGACTGTTGGTCTCTTGAGCAGAACTCTCTGCAGTCTGTGCTGGCAGCAAAGTCCAAGTCCATCCCACACTGGGCTGGGTAGGTATGCATTGGCTGTGGTGACACACTGACTTCTAACGGGTCATTGCCATGGCATTTCTGCTTTTGTCCCCATGATTCCTGCTACAGCTGCAGTGCCTGGCTTATTCTTGGCTCCAGGCTGACACTTAAAACCTCCTGTTCTACTCCTGGGTACTGGCATTGAGAGGGTCCTACTGAACCTGTGGACTTCCAGCCCAGTGCTGCTGCCCCTTCCCTTTGTGTGACTGAGCTTGCAGCCTGGCTGTTGCGCCTGTGCATTAGTCAGCATACATGATATGAGCACAGGCATCTCCACCCAGCGTGCTTTGTCTCCTGTGCTAGCACCGAGGTGAACCCAGAGGGCTGCACTCAGGATGCCCTGCATTTCCTTCTTCTGAATTCAGGCCAGAGGCATTTGGGGGACAAAAAGAGCTCCACTGGATATTGCCTCCCTCTTATCATTTGTTAGCCTATTCCCCAGTCTTTTGGCCCCCACAGATCTGCTTTGGCAGTGAATGGCCTCTGCAGTTTCCACTACTTCTAAACAAAAGGGATTTAAAATCTTTCCCAGGAGCCTGAAGGAAAGATGGCTGTTGCCCTCAACAGACTGAATTGTTTACGCAGCTTCGGGTGAAGCCAGCTATTCAGACATAGGTGAAAAGGAGCAGAGCCACCCCTGCTATTTCTTACAGTTCATTTCAGTTAATTTATTTCCATTGGAAAGCAGGTGACAGCAGCTATAGACTGCATTGTTCTGCTTATTTCTGGCTTGCTCTAGAAGAAATTTACTATATAATAATGTGTTAGAAGCTGTGGCTCTGCAATTTTACACAAAGCAAGTACAGCTTGAGCATCCTACCTACGTTGTCCTGACAAAGAAGAGTCCTCTCCCATGTTGAGAGAGTGGTTTGCTTCTCCCTTTCCTCCAGCACTTGGTCTGTCTACTGAAACCGCCAATAATGTTGCCACTGGTAACAGTGTTTTGTTATGGATACAGAATGGTATTTTTTCTAGAGCTAAATGTCTGGCAAACCTATTAACTGTGCCTGTTGCAGCAAGAAGCTGCAGAGATGTAGTTGTAACACTTTGCATCCAAATAGTCTTTCATTTAAAAAAAGAAACCTTGAAAAATCAGTTTAATGCTTAGCACTAGAGTTGTGCTTAGTTCTTTTAAATCCATTAGACTGGAATATTGATAGACTGAGAAAAAGCAATTTGGAGCTACACTGGCAGCTTCAAGGTAGGGTAAATATTGGACAGTTTGTCGCTTTACCATTATTTTACTAAAATCAAAGGGGCTTTGCCAGTTAAGGATTTGCCTCATGGCTCTACTAGAATGCCAAGTCATAAACCAAGTAGGAAAAAGTATTGGTGCTGCTTGAGCTAACCAAATGGCCATATGAAGGCTGAAGTCACCTGAAATTATCTAACAGGCTCCCTTAGCCCTGTATAGCTGAACTCAGCCGTCTCAAGCAGAATCCCGATCCTGCTGGAAGGCTAATCTATGCATACACTGTCCAAACCACTTACCAGGAAGAGAGAAGGAGATGTTAAATCTACTTCAGAAGTTCATTTGGATGATGAACGATCCTTGGAGAGTCAAGAGTGAACAACAAGCAAAAGTAAATGTATAACCTGAACAACCTAAGGGATTATGTATTTTAAATTCTGTGGATAAGGTGCATACTGCTGGGCAAATCACTTCACTCTTAGAAATAAACTCTGAAACTCTTAACAGACAAATGCATTCCTCACATTCCCAAGGGAGACACTGTACAGTTTACTCCTTGGGTTTATCCTGCTTCAGGCAAGGGCATGCCTGTCCAGGGTGTTGCTTTTGCTCAGGGACCTGGATATACATGGTGTGTAATGATGGAAGATGGTGAGGTTCAGTACGTACCTCAAGGAAATCTAACACTGGGGGAAAACCCTTAATTTAATAACTTACAGACTCTGTGTAAAATATTATGAGAATGGAATAGGGGTGGAATGTTTTGGTTTGAGCAAGCTCTTTGCTGATTTTTTTTCTTCCTTTCAGTGAACATTTTAGCAGCACCAGTGGACTGATAATAACCAAGGTCACTTCTGGCTGTCTGCAGCCTCCCCCTCCCGGCTATGGGGGAGCAGATTAGACTGAAGGCAGGATCAGCAAACCAGACTATTCCCTTCTCATAATATTTTCTCTATTTGGCTTTCAGTATAGGCTAATATATCACGGAAGTCAAGCCTCTCGTTTTCCTTTTTTCTCACTTTTCTGCTTACTGTTGCTTCTATCGCCCTCTCTTCGGATCTCTGGTTTTTTTTCCATTTTTCCTTACAGCCGACACCCGAGGGCCCCGTCCGTGCGCCCGGACACTCCCCCCTTCAGCTGGGAGACCATGAGAGTGGTCAGGGGAGGAGGGAGAGGGTCGGGTGTTGCACATCCCTTTGTAAGTATATATTCCCTTGTCACCAATAATTAAAATCAATCTGTTTCACTTTTCAACCCAGAGAGCCTCGCTCTATCATTTTTCTCCCTCTTTCCCTACCTTAGGGGAGGAGGGGGGGAGGGGTGAATCGAGACACTGCCAACTCGGTGCCAAACCGACACAGACTTCTTCAGTGCAAACTGTTTAAACAATTGCAGCAGACCTTCACCATGGAGCCAGCTGAACCAAAAGATCAGAAAAAGCAATTTTTCTAGACATCCATTCAGAGACGCAGGAGTTCTCCTGCTGGTGAAAACGGAGGTGTCAGGCATTTGGACTCTGCCAAGCTCATGCCCAGTGAAAGACAACAGGCAACAAACTCAAGCTTGTGAACAATGAGGAGACAAAGGTAAGAGAATAGCACCCACTGCTCTCCTCAAAAGCCGGGGGGAAGTGTTTGTTGCCTTTGCCATTTTTTGCTGTTTGCACTTCATGAGTTTATTGATACTTAGTGACATAAATGCAGCCTTAGCCAATATGGGGAAAACTGTTAGGTTTAGATTGCTGGCTCAGCCAATGGGAATCAAAAACTTGTTTTATCTTCTGAGAATAAAGGAAAGTGTGTAGTGATAGGGAACCTTTTAGAGGGTAAACACAAAAAGAAAAAGAGCTGCTGTGTTTATTAGTGTTGCAAATGGATATCAAAGTAACACACTGGCTCAGACTGAGCAGCTTATATACATCTTGCATGGAAAGAAAATAATTCAAGTATGATCAAATTAAGTTCATTTCGGAGTAATGGCATATTTCTGTTATGTAATTGGCCATTTATGGTTATTCAGTAATTTATCCTGTTGGTTAAAGGTTTGCCTTTGACAGAACTCAGTTCTTTCTCATGCTAGCCAACAACATTTCACCTGAGCTTAATGCAAGCCATTGTATTTCTGTTTTCCTGGCTTTACAAATGTCCGGTTATCTATTCTAGTGTATTCATGCAATAAGGAACAGAAAATTAGGGACTGAGACCTGGGCTTTTCTCCATTTTATTTGCTTGGGAGATAGTGTTTGAAAAAATTCACAGCAAAGTCAGAGTTAAGAAGAAATGACACGTCTGTTGGGAAGCATGCAGGTAAACTGAAATGCTACCCCAGCTTCCTTTATACAGGCTGGGGGGGAGAATTGCTAGAGAGCAGCCCTGAGAAGGACATGGGGGTAGTAGTAGATGAGAAGCTCAACATGAGCCACCAGTGTGCACTCACAGCCCAGAGGGCCAACCACATCCTGGGCTGCATCAAAAGAAGTACAGCCAGCAGGGCCAGGAAGGTAATTCTGCCCCTCTACTCTGCTCTGGTGAGACCCCACCTGGAGTACTGTGTACAGCTCTGGAGCCCTCAGCATAGAAAAAACACGGAGCTGTTGCAGAGGGTCCAGAGAAGGACCGCAAAGATGACCAAAGGGCAAGAGCACCTTTGCTATGAAGACAGGCTGAGGGAGTTGGGGCTATTCAGCCTGGAGAAGGCTCAGGGGAGACCTTTTAGTGGCCTTTCAGTACCTGAAGGGGGCCTACATAAAGAAGGGGAGAAAGGGTAGTAAGTAGTAAGAGGACAAGGGGCAATGGTTTTAAACTGAAAGAGGGTAGATTTAGGTTAGATATTAGAAAGAAATGCTTCACCATGAGGGTAGTAAGACACTGGAATAGGTTGCCTAGAGAGGTTGTGGATAGCCCCTCCCTAGAGGTGTTTAAGGCAAGGTTGGGTGACGCTTTGTGCAGTCTGGTCTAGTGTGATGTGTCCCTGATCATAGAAGGGAGGTTAGATCCTAATGATTTTTAAGGTCCCGTCCAACCTTAACCATTCTATGCTTCTATGATTTACGGAGTCTGTCAAAATGTAATTTTACATTTTGTAATTATCCCAAATACTACTGAATAGGACAGTCTTTGAAGATCATAATTTTGGAGGGTATTAATTTGGCCTCCCTCCTGGGAGAACTCACATGGGACTGTCTCTATGTAGCAGCTGTCCCAGGGAATAGCTGGGTGTTAGGAGAACATTGCATCTGATTCACAGCTGCACTACATCAGCTCTTGAAGATGACAAGTGTTACACAGCCAAAGAACAGCGATGATGTAGGTTTCAGAAAAAGTGGTAATCCCAGGGCTACATCCAAACCCTCAGGATTAAGGTTCAGACTTGAATCCTTTTCTTTTCATGCAAGAATGAGTGCTCGGTTTGAGCTGATTAATTACTTTTATATCTTTTAAAGCACTAGTGAATATATTTATGAGCAAATATATGGGTATCAGGGGATGATGAAATGCCTCCCTATAGTTGCCACAGGAAAGAAGCCTGGACACCCAGACCTCTAGTACCTGGATCGTGCCACTTGTTGGTGTAAGTGGAGATGTACCGGCAGTCTGTGCTGTGCACCCACTGCTTAGGTGAAACACAGTCCCGGTGATCTCTCAGCTTCTGGTGTCCCTTCCTTCGCTAAAAGTTTGAGATATCTCTATTTCTCACTGAAATAACTTCAATGAGGCTCACCTTTAGTGGAAAAATTGTGTACAGGAATAAAGAATCCAATCTTGACACTGAGTCAGTGAAATTGCTGCAGACCTAGTTTGATGTAAGTTGGAGTAGAAATTGAGGTATAATAATTTGACAACATTTTTGAGGATATCATTGCCCTCAGAACTCCTTTATCAGTGTCACTTGGGGTGTTACTTATTCACCACACATTATACTGCAGTTTCCTGACCATACTGTGACATTTTACAACATCCTTTCAGCATTATTGTCAATATTGTCTAAACTAAAAACTAAAACTTTAAAATAATCGATTTTGCCAGTTTGTTTTAGTCCTATCTCTGCCTTGGGAATCCTTCCAAAATCCATAAGAGACTGAAATCAGTCCAAATTGCCTTCTCTGAATTCCAAAAGAAAGGGAGAAGAAGCTTTTGGAAAAAAGCTTAGCAAGTCAATTAAAAAGAAGTACAGCCTAAAGAAGCAGTTGCCTGGTCTAGGGAAGAAAATCATTAGCAAAGTCTTCTGGAAGACATTGACTTTAAAGTCAAAATTGATACTAAAAACAACAAAGAGAATAAAAAATAATTAAATAATGTTTATTCCTCCTAATGACAAAGAAGGGAGGAGTGTTTTAGCAGTTTCTGTTTTGAATGGGTTTCAAAGAAAAACCCAAAGTATACCATTTTGTGCCCTATTGGCATGAAACTTTTTGCTTAATTGTGTTGTCAAGTCAATTAAAAACTGTCACCTGTAATGCATGAGGCAGCAACATAAACTCTTGGTGTGACTCTTCTAAAGCAAAACGTGCAAAGAGATAGACGTTAAGCATAAGAGACCTTTATTTAGGCTTGGTTATGTCCAAATTAAGTGCTAATACTAAACAGAGCACATTAACACAGGAAGCCCAAAATACAAGCGATTATTTTCCTGTGCCTCTGTTAGTAAGTTAAAGAAACCCAGGATAACTCTGTGGCATTGAAGTCAACTGAAATAGGACAGCCCACGTTCAAAACATAAAATTACCTTACCCTTCAAAACCAGATGGCTTCCTCCATAAACATAACCATACTAACTTCTGACCCATCCCCAAGGCCTGTGTTTGATGACTGATAGGTCTGGGTCAAAACTGCAACCACTGGCAGTTGTACAGCAAAAACACTTCAGCTGCAGTGTTTGAGAACACACCCTGGAACTGTTTGGTTTGCTGCTCTAGACACAGACTTTGCAGACCTTGATCCTACAGGGAACACAACAGGCTTGCCATGCAGTCTTGGTGCGTTTATGAAACAGCTCAGGAGCTCAGAAAACGTTTGGAACACCAGAACCTTAAGGAAGACTTCTTGCCCAGATGGATCCTCTGGCTCACTTTCATTCTCTTCTGCAGGAACTGGTGGAGGTGATGGTAGTAGTTTTTTCTCTTTCTCAGCTTTAGCATTCCTCTCTTCTTCAGAGTAATACTCATCTTCAGATAGGTTTGCAAGACTCTCATCCATCTCTCTATACTCCACTTTGGCCCACTTGCTGCAGCTGATCCTGCGGCATCCAGCAGTCTCGGCTGTGCCTGTGGTTTCCACGCAGGGGAGGCAGTGGCTGCCAGAAGCTGGAACAGACTGCCTGAGGTGGAGACCCGTGGTGGAGACCCGTGGTGGCTCCTTGCGTAGAGTGCACTCTGCAGTGCCACCACCCTCAGCAGAGGAGCCAGATGTACTAGTGGCTGCAGGCGGAGGTCCCAGCACCTCAGGCCTGGCCTCACTGCTCGCTGCCTTCTTGCCCCTTGACAGCATCGCCTCGGCCGCACCGCACAAAGGAGGCTGCGACAGTCTGCCGGCACCTTGTCCCTCCGTTTGACTTTATCTGTTGAGTTCCACTTTTTTACTAGCTTTTACAACTTGGGGTAGACAGACCATCCATTAATTCTGGGGGAACTCCTGTATCCAAACCATCCCACCATAACTGGTTTTGCAAGGGTACCCTAGCAGAGCCTTTATCTTGGGGTTGGGGTATTCTCCCTTTCATCGCAGCCTGTGACGAAACCTCCTCTGCTGAAGTAGCCTATGCGCCGGCCGTAACTGACCAGTTCCAGTGCAATCTGTCCCTAAGTAAAAGCCAGTCCCACCTGAGGTCCTCCCACCATAACAGCTCTCACTCGGTTCTGTAGCTGTATTGAGTATAGTTTTAGTGATGCTGGTAGTCTTCTAATTAGGGGAGTCATTCTGTCTGGATTGGCAAGTAACAACATCGGGGAGGGTTGTCGGGGAACTAAACGCCTGTCATACATTAACTGCAGGCAAGCTGCTTTCTATATGCTCTCAGTGAGCTGGCCCAACGCTGAGGTAGGAATGCTTATAAGGTCTCCTCTTTCTACAGGGTCTAATCCTCCTGCCCAGTATGCCACACGCTGAGTTCACTGGAGAGTTGGTCTCTTCTCTCCAGTGAATAATGGTGGAGCATGCATCTGTTTGAGACATTAACCCATGGAATGCCGATTCTGGGATTCCTACAACTTCTTTCACCATGAGTCAGGAAAATAAAGTAGCTGGGACCAGGACTAATATCAGGTTGTATGTTGAACAGGGAATGTCTGCAGGAGACCAGTTTGATGGGAAGCCACCTACAGCCAACTAACAAGAAACACCAAGGAGAGAGCTTTGCCTGAAATACGACCTTACTCTCAGAATGATCTTCAAGAAAGTGCCTCTCTCTGGTTGGACGCCGCTGTCTCTCCTGAACCTTTCCTCTGAAGGCATGTCTGGAGCTGCCTTTCTCCATCTGTATGATGGCTTAGCAGCTCTAGACAATCAGCATGTCCTGAGGTTGCAAGGAGGAGGTGGCTGCAGCCTTTGGTAGACACTGCAGCCTTCCTCAGACACTCTCCCACAGCTTCCCAGCCACCAGAAGCCAGCTAAATTATAGAAACAAGAGGGGTATGAAGGAGAAGAAAAAAGCAACACTGTTCAAGACTTTTGTTGCAGCTCTGCAGAAGGAGACTCAGGATTTCCTGGACCTGAGAGTATAAAGAGGAGCCCTATGCTGTGCCTATTCTTGTCTCTGTAGTCCAATCTCCCTTTTTTAGATTGAATTGCTTGTTTTCTTGGTGTGCATACCTTGCTTTAAAGGAATTAAACAGGGAGATATTGCTCAATGTGTAACTATGAACTAAGTGTTCCCTTCCCCAGGCTCTCCTCTATCAGATATGTATCCTCCTGGCTCCTAAAAGAGCTCCTTGAGGACTTTTATGACAGATTCCCTCATATATGGCACTTAACAAACTGTAAACACTGCACGGGTTTTATTCTATTGGCTGCAACACAGAATTTATTCCATTGAGATTTACTGTACTATTCTGTTTATATATACTGTATATATACTGTATATATATACTGTATATATATTCTGTTTATATACTGTACTATTTACAGTACTGTTACTGTTCTAAGATAGCTCCCGAAATGCAGACAAAGAGACTACGTTTAGGAAGGAGACATTGTTATTTATTGCAGGTTTGTACAAAGCTGGGTGCTTGGTGCCCTCCCACAAATCAAGCACACCAAATGAGATTTTTCATTACATACTTATACTCAAAACTATAAAGTTAGTAAGCTTCCAAGTCCATCCTCCTTATAGTGATTGGTTAGTGATTTAAATCTAGTTATAATACGGTTGCATCACTATTTTTACTATCACACATGCTCAGGGGAAGGGTCTTCACCTGGGCAGGGGTCTTTTTGACCTGGGGGTGTGATTTTTAGTATTATGATGACATTATAATGAGCTAAGTTCACCTAAAGGGCACAATATTGCAACTTCTACAGCTTCAACTGCCCAAAACTGGTTTAGCCATCAATCTTCTTGATTCTGTTTCTTCTTTATCACCTCCTACATTCCTTAGGTCCAATTATCCATATAGACCTCAAGTTTTCTCTGCCAAGTTGGTGATTTACATGAGACCCTCTCTAAAACTCTTGATTAATTACCTTCTTCAAGGCCTGGTTATTGCAGGATGTCCTTGCTCAGTGCTGGCTGCAGTACTAATTGTGTGCCCCTCTGACTGCAATTTTAACTTGTATATATATATACAGAGACCATCTTACACAAAATAACCACATCATTCTACATTTCTTAGTTATTTTCCAACAGTATCAATGCCACAAAAGAAAAAAAAAAAAAAAAAAAAGAGAACTTGTGCAGCCATTGAAAATTACTGCCTTGATAAATCAATATCAGCAACAATTCTTTTAAATTAAGACTCACAGGTCTTAGGCTCTAATTCTAGATGTTCTGAGCCTGTGATGATAAGAACAATGCTACTAATAGACATGTAGAAATATTTCCAAACCAGGAAAGCTAATTTGACATGCTAAACAAATATATTCCAAAAAGTGGTTGAATTACTTCTACAAAATAAATAACAAACTACATATAACATTTCTTGATATGAATGACCTACAGCTATTCTGTAAGCGCAAGCAGTATTATGAAGAAATGCTGCTCCCTACTTATTCACTTCCTACTGCTTGTTTCCTTTGCTATTCTGTGAAACAGGCATATAAACCATGTAATGCATTTTGTCCCATACGTTTCTCACATAGGAGAACAGCTATTTCCTTAGACTCCTCAGTCTCTCAGCCACATTCCTGTTAACATATACATTTTTAGCCCTTTACCCCAAATGTTTTAAAATAAGTTTCTCCTGCGTCACATGTGTAAACACAGTTTGGATTTGGCAAGTAAGCTGTAAGATACATTGGCATCTTTTAAATGCCATGTTTTTTTCCAGATACTAAAGGCTTGGTTTGTGAGGGGAACTCTCCGTGTTTGTTGCTGTTTCCCTCTGAACGGAATCTCCATTTAATATGGTCAGAGAGATGCACTCAGACATAGGGAGAGGATGTAAAAGATGTAGTGGCACCTGCTTGCTCTTTCAGAACCTTAACTGAAAATGTTCTGAGGAATGACTTCCCATACCCTTTTCAGTGAGCACCAACTTAGTTATCTGTTGATAAAGCTTTACATGTCAACACCCTTCTACCACTGCTTATCAGAGACAGAAGAGGAAAGGCTGCAATATACTCTCAAATTTCCCCAACTCCCAGACTGAAAAGAACCTTCAAATACTTACCAATGATATCCTGCCTTTGCAAGCTGTGCTTAAGCCAAGGAAACATGAAGCTCAGGATTCCCAACATAAGTTTGGAGGGTGCAGGGCATGTTCACAAGACCATGCATGTGTCATATAATCATCTGGTTATATGACATTACTTTGCCTGGGGAAGTATGTTTTGTAAAAGTTTTTTTAAGTTCTAAATAACAAAAGCTATCAATTTTGAACATAGATACTTCTTACAAAGGACAAATTGTCTCAAGCAGAGCTGTGGAGGCAAATATTTAGCAACTACTGGAAGAATATCTTGTGGAAGAAAAAACGTGGATTATTTTGGCTTTGGGTTTTTTAATTATTTTTTAATATGGGGGTATTTTCTACTTTCCTTCCTTTTTTTCTCCTTCTTTCTCTCTCAGAAGAACTGGGAATACAATAAATTTGCAACCTCAGGATTTGTATGAAACACAAACACAAACAAGCCCTTTGTTTCTATTCTATATGTCTGTTAACAGCAGAAGTACGGCCAAAAGGATACTTCAAAGACTCTCCTGCAACAGCTCCTTTCAGAGTTTTTCCTTCCTACTCCAAGGACTATGATAGACAGGAGAGTTGTGGTGGTTAACCTAATGATGAACACAGCTCTGTAAAAGTCCCCTTATGATGGCTTCAAGACTAATACCTAACTTTTGGAAAACTATTTAGGAACATCACAGAGTCATTCTTTATTACCTTCTATTACCTGTTTACTATCTGCAGGGCAAACCTGATGGTTACATAGTCCTCACAGTGCTTTCAGAAACCCCTAGATGTGTTCTGCAAGTGCAGTCTTCTTCTCCAGAAAGGGCTCAAATTCACCATTAGACATCCCACAAAAAACTACCTACCTGAACCGCCGCCGCCCGAGTGCCGCCATGTGCCGCTGCCCGAGCGCTGCCGCCGCCGCCCGAGCGTCAAGCACTGCCGCGCGCCGCCGCCTGAGCCATGAGCGCCGACACGCCGCTGCCGCCCACGTGGTGCGTGTTGCTGCCCTCCAGCCCATCCGCCTGCTGAACACTGATCACCAGCCGCTGGGGTTTGCCCAGGAGCCACCGCTGCTGCTACATTCAACGCGCCGGGAGCGTAAGAACCCCGTCTGCAAATCTTTCCTGTTTTCCTATATGGCTCTCTCCCTGGGGGATAGTGGGTGGCCCATTCTCACGCACACAACAGCGACCCCTCCGAGGGGGAACTGTGACGCGCTCCAAATCACTTTCCTTTATTATAATAATCTTCTCCCTCTCTTTTGCACTATCTGTGGCTTGCATTATATTGACATTTGTACACCTCTGTTCTGTATATAAAGCAACAACACATAGAAACCTTCACTCTGTGTTCTCATTCCCTTTTTGAGCGAGAGTGTGTAGTACCCGTGAGGGGGGTTCAACAGGTATCAAGTAAAACCAAAAAGGGAATGGGGTTAACCACTCAAAACCCTTTCTCTTCCTTGAACCTTTACACAGATAAGCATTGATTTATTTTAAGTAAAAACCAAAACACTTTGTCGCGGACCGAGATAGGTAAAGCCGCGACTCACACTCTCACACACTTTACCAATACCCCTTTGGGGGTGTTGAAGGCAATTTGGCTAAGTTCTGGTCCTGGTTTAAGCCAGGATGAAGCCAATTTTGTTTTCAAAAGGAAGGCTGGTCCTGCTCAGTCAGATCTTCTACATACAATTGGTGGGGATAAAGTCCCTGTGGTATGTGAAAGGGATCTGTTGGGGAAGTATTTGGGTTTTTCCTGCTTCAGGCAAAGTAAACCTGTCCAGGGAGTTGCTTTTGCTCAGGAACCTGGACATACCTGGTGTGTGATAATGGAAGATGGTGAAGTACAATATGTATCTCAAGGAAATCTAACTCTGGGGGAGAATCCTTAATTTGACATTGGTAGAATATAGAACCTACATGTAATATATGATCTGGAATAAGGGGTGGAATGTTCTGGTTTAAGCCAGGATGAAGCCAATTTTCTTTTTACTGATTTTTTTTTTTTTTTCAAGGAGCTCTCTTTTTATCTAGCAGCAAGTTTTCCAGCTAGTGGACTGATAACACTGGAATGTTTATATTACTGCTGAGACACCAAGGTCACTTTGCTCTGCTTTTTGAATCTGTGGCCTCAGATGCTAGAGGAGCAGAAGAGTCCTATCTGCAGCCCTCCCATTGGGAGGAGTGGACTAGACAGACAGCAAAATTGACCAAAGTATTCCATTCCATGTATCTACGTAAGCTCAGTGTAAGGTCAGGGATCATGGAAGTCAAGCCCCTTCCTGCTTCTTCTTCCCTTCTCTTCCATCCATGGCCAGCATCTGGGGAGAACTCTGTCGATCCATCACCACTGATCCCTAGACTCGTGTGTTCCTGACCCTCATCACTCTCCCCTCAGCTCCTGTCTGCTCTGCCGCTCTCTCTGGCAGCGCTCCGGGACATTTCAGGGCTGCTCACAGCTCAGGAGATGCTGGGGGAGTTGCTGGGGATGAGGGGAGGCAATAGGGTTTTGCACATTGCTGCACATACTTGTATATAATGGTACATATTTTCTTTTATCATTAGTATTTAATTAAAGTTGTCTAGTTTAGTTTTCAATCCGAAAAGCCTCTCTCCTTCATTATCTCTCTCCTTCCCTACCTGGGTGGGGAGTGGAGGGGATTGAGAGCATTATGGTCGCTGGTTCAATTACCAAACCTGAATCAAACTGTGACAGTTCTTTTTTTTCCAACTTTTCTTTTATCAGTATCTCCACCGGGGAAGGCAGTTCATGGTGGTGTTACTTGAGGTTGACAGCCATGAATCCCAGCCATCTGCTGGGATGTGGCCATAGGTGAGCATGGCAGAGAGAGGAGCTTGTGGGCACAGCCCCTCACTGGGGCTGAGCCAGCCTTGCCCAAGCCCCGGGGTTTCTATTGCTTTGCAGCTCTGGTAGCAGCAGATAAACCATTGTTAATAGAACACAACTTCCAAGCATAGACAAATGTTTATCTTCTTTCAAGAGCAGTGTTTTATTGCCTGATTGTATCTACAGAACTGAAATGAAAGCACAAATATCATAAATGCCTCATGAAGAGTGATGTTTCTGTGAAAGAAGGTAAAAAGGCAACTTCTAGAAAGAGACCATGCAGAATTCAGAATTAAGAGTCAGGAAATAAAAAATACATTATCTAAAAAACAAAAGGGAGACTTGTAGCCTGTGAAATTCAGTAGTTTTCAGATCCTGATACAACCGCAACTGTTGCTAGATTGGTGGACCTTTCAAGGCAGGGACAGAAAGTTTATGTTGTGCCACACAAGCTCCAGAGTGCAAAACATTTACTTCTGACTTAGTGATGGAGTCAGCCCTCTTTTAAACAAGCAATTCCGTGAACAAGACTATTTTTAAATAGCATAAATGCACCCTAATTCCTAAAGACTTTCCATCACCCTCCCTGTGGCTCCTCCTCTGCCAGACAAAAGGTGAGCTGAGTATCTTTCCACTACAGGAATCCGTTGCTTAGTATTCCCTCTTCTACCCAAGAATCTGATTTTTGCAAGATTTAAAGGCCTGATTTCATACCCCCAAAGCCCCTAACCCACCACAAGCAGCTGAAATTGCCCTGAAGCCCTCGGAGGGGTGCAGGAGGGCACAGGCACCCCCTGAAGCCCTGTTCCCTGTGCAGCTGGGCAGAAAGTAGCAGGGAAAGCACAGCCCACACAGAGGGGCAAGTGGCAGAGCCCAGGACCCCACAGGGACCCCTTGTCCTATCCCCTCCTCACCCCAGAGTCACTCCTGCTCCAGGGACCCCACAGGGACATCCTATCCCATCTGATGAGATGGGGAGCAATGCTGCAGGGTACCACGGCAGGGGCTGCCAACCCGGCTGCAGCCATTGGGACCTCAGCTGCTGGGGGCTGCCAGAGACATCCCTCCCCCCTCCCCTGATAAATATAGCCACGAGGTTCAATCAGACATGGGGCAGCATAAGATACTCCATTTGTCATGTTACTTTTCCTAGTCCTGGCTGACCATTGGCACCAGCAATCCCCCATGGCCAGTGAGGAGGCCAAGGGTCCTCCTGGCCAGAGGTGAGCCCCACCAGAACAGGGGGGCTGGAGCCGTCCCAATTTCAGCTCCTGTACCACTCAAAACAGGGCATCTCACATGGCCTGAAGTTGCCATGGAAACAGTGGTCTTATGTAGGTCACCCAGCCGCTTCCCAGGGCCTCTGCTGGGGCTGGAGGTCTCACTCAGTGTGGAGCAGCTCAGGGTATGGCACTGGAGGTGACACACCTCTGCTACGGCTCCCGTCGTGATACAGGGAGCAGACACCCATCACCAAGGTCACAAAACTCTCATGACAGGTATGCAGACCATACCTAGCAATTCTTTTCACAGAAAAAAAAGAAAAAAAACCAAAAAAAAAACAGATTCTGGTATCAAATTTGAGTCCTCAGAGCCAAATTCAGGTAGTGGAATTTAAGCAGTTTGAACAAAAATCAGTTAATATGTTTACATTCCAACATGCTACCCTGATGTTCTTGGGGCAGACCTCAGATACCTCCTTTTACTGTGATCTGCAGCTCACTATAATTAGTCTAGAAATATGACTCCTAAAACAATCCCCAACAGCCTGGTAACAGCCTATTGGACCAGCCAAAATCCTGCAAATATTACACCTTGGTTCTCCACCTTCTGTCCTTGCCCTGCCAACTTGTGAAATCCAGGTCATGGTCTTTGTGGTAATGCTCTGTACTGTCCATTTCCACCAGGCTGCCTGGAAATGGCAGAAATTTGGTCTCTGTGCATCCCACTAGAACAGGATGTGGGGGACAGAGCACTGGATTGAAACGTGTCATTTTCCATTAGCTCAAAGGACTGATCTGACCATGGGCTGGTGCTGGTGGCCGATGCACCCTCTGAAAGCTCCAGGAGCTCCACAAGGGTCACACTCCCCTTCCCAGATCTCCAAGGCTACTCCAGGGTTACCTACTCTGTTGCTTGGCTCAAGCTGTGTAAGCCACTACCTGCTCCATGTCTCTTCCAGCAAGGAAGGGCTGGCTTTTGTGGTGACTTTGAGAGAACCAGGAAAACCACCCATTGTTTGAGGAAGTAAGCCAGCCCATGGCAGCCCCAAATAAAAGCCCAGCTCAGGCGGCTGTTTGGGGGGTGAACCAACTCCAGCAGCGGGCACAGCCCAGTACGCGATTGACCGCATTAGTTAAAAAAATGGTATGTCTGAAGCTATCTTTAAAAGAACATGGGCTTTTATTAACTTGTTCCTACAAAGTCACCTTCGCAGCACACTTTCCAATGTGTGTTTTAGCTGTGCTTAGTACAGCACAGGAAAGCATAACAGCCAATTTTATCATAAAATTCCAGAATTTGAAGGAAAAGCTTTTCTCTGTCAGCCTGACTGCTTTCTAGAGACTGGATGCATCGCATCCCTATGCACATCCCTTGTGCCTCTCTTCTGACAGTTCACCCATGGTTTAGCCCTACTTGGTACCCAGAGCACCACTGTGAAGTGGTGCTTAATACAATCGTAATAGGGCTCAGGATATTTCTACAATGCACTGTTCAGTGATGGCAAAGTGATTTTCAGCAGACGGTCCCTCTCTTCAGGATTCAGTACCACCAGATGGCACCCTAGCAGCATTGCTAAAGTTCAAGCTAAAGTCAGAGAATAATAATGAAGACCACGTTTTTAAAGCGTCTCTGCTGTGCATGGACAGCATTGCCCAGCAGTAACACGGAAACCATTTTGAGAATCATGTAAATAACCAGGTATTGACAGAAACCCGCTCCAAAGTCAGGTATGTAAAATGAACAGGTTCCCTTTGCTCCTGTCCCTGAGGAAGAAAAATGAAATTAACCCAATCTCTTGTGCTGCAGCATTAATGACCACTCAAAACTTCACCAACCAAGCACAAGACAGAAGTGAAGGACACCTGAAGCTGGCCCTGGGGGCATCAGCCAAAGTGTGTCCCCTCTCAGTGAGACCTAAACATCCTCAAGACCCCCAGGGAGACAGCCGTGGGTGCATCCCAGTGCGCACAGGGGACAGCTTGGGCACCGGTACTGAGGCCAGCATGGCAGTGCTGCAGGAGACAACGATGGAACAGTGCTGCTAGCAGCAGAGCTCCCCAGCAGGGACAAGGCAGGTGACAGTAAGGCCCTGAGCTGAACCAGGCCCTCAGTTTCTCTCTTGATGAGCACTCTAATTTAATTCAACACCACTGTCTGACAGGCACTTTTCATTTCAGCCCTCTCCTTCAGAGCATAGCAAAGCACCAAGCAGTCTGCTGCAACCAGAGGGGCTCATCTGGCAGGAAAAGAGGGGGGAGGCAGGGAAAAAGCTGAACGAGCCAGTGCCAATCGTAGGTAACACCTGGAACAGCAAGTGTTTCAGTCACCAAGTCTCAAAACCTTACAGAAGTCAGAAAATCCAGGAGAGGGGGAAAAGCACAGCAGCAGCATCCACAAACTCTGCTGTGAGCAGCACCTGCCGGCAAAGCAGACTTTCATGCTGCTATTTTTTAAAAAAAAATTATTTGAAATAGAGATTTACAATCCATAAGGAACAGCATCATGAATGGACAATAAATGGCTGGCCTCAAAACACCAGCTGAGCATTGGCCAGCTCTGAGCTTGCTGCATCCCTCCAGGGGGACCCAGCCCCACAACGACCTTTCCCAATTACTACCCTGAGCAAGATCCCAGACTTAGCCCTTGCCAGTCACCACAGCACAAGTCAGTTCTTCTGCTTTTTTTTTTTTTTTTTTTGGTACAAGTTTAACTCAAAGAATTGTAGTTTTTAATATTCTGCCCCAAATCAACCACCTGCTCCTACTTCTTGGGGGAAGAACAGATCTTCACAAAACAAAGTTTAGATCACAAATGCAAGTCAGTCTTTCCACTTCTGGAGTGAACATCCATTGGAGTTTAGGAAACTGCACATATGGCATTAGCCCCATCTAAATTACCTTCCATTTCATGCAGCTGAAGTGCTGGTTATCTCCCCTGAATTTAACAGAGCACAGGCCCAACAACACAGGTATCACCAGCTTCTCTGTGTGCACACAGCTGCTCATGGAGCAGAAAGTGATAAAACCCTGACCAGCTGGCAATTGCTATTACCAGGGCTGTGTCTTATCAAGGTGCAAACAGGACTTCAAGGACCTTGATTTATAAGGATGGAATTAAGAGACATAATGATATATCAGCTGGACAGATTAAAATAAAGGACCCTGAACAAACCCAATGGCTGCATCATCAATATACTTCATCAGCAAATCTCAATTGCTCAACAAGTGCATTTCTGCATTCCTCCTCATAGCTAGCTGACAAATTCTGTTTTAATAGAAGGAGATAACTGGAATCATCCAGGACCCTACATCTGCATGTTCCACAGAGCTCTATTAACCTAGCAGATACCCTGAGGGATAAAATGAGCTTATAGGCAGGATGGGTTCCCCTGCGACCCACAACCCTTTCTGGCACAAGACGCAAATTACATTTCTCAACTCTATCAGGAACAAATTGTATCTAAATGTTCCAGAACATAGAATTATATTTAGACAGTAACAGCAAGAGAAATAAAGCATGTCATAAACTTCCAAGGTCCTTGTTGGCAAGTAAAAAGTGACAGATTTCTTCGATACAAAACTGTACCAAAAAAAAAATTGGGGGGGAGGGGATGCTCAGAATAATTGAGCAACTTGGAATACATCTAATGTCATAGTAGAAAAAGTGCACCACAGTAATTAAAAATATCCTACTGATAGGAAACCTGAAACTGCAAGCTCCAAACCAGAGGCAACAGAGAAATCTGACCATCTGGGAAAAGTTTTTTTCTTATTCTTCACTGGCATAGACCAACATAGCTCATTTGCAGTATGTGCTCAGAAACCCTGCAGCCTCAGGTCTTCTATCCCTGTATTCTGGTCACGTTCTCTCCTCCAATAGACCCTGCTCACCAAAGTATCAGCTCTTGAGGTTCACTGAAAGTATCTGAAAGCAAGGACATTTTTCTTTCTGAGCTGTTCTGCAATCACAGACTCCACAGGAGGTTGTGTCCCTGTATCTAACCTCTTTACTCACTACCCAAATCCTCCACAACGTTAATTAGATTTGATGCTGTATTGGAACAGATTATTTTTTTTTCTTGTTTGCCCTACAGTTGCCTCAGAAGTGTCAAAGCTACATCAAACCTGATCATTGGATGTGCTCCATGGCCACCCTTAGGGCTCCTGACGTCCATCTATCCTCAGCCTACACACCCAACCTTCTTTCCAGTGGAAATGAAGGCAGAACAGACATGGCAGGGGGCTGTTCAAATGCACCCAGCTGCTAGCTGTGTGCAAAGTCAGCATAGCAGCATTACAATTTAAAAACAGCTAAAGGGTTTTTGCAATTACTTATCCCTCAGAAACTTTGCTCTAGTACTTTTTCCCTCTGTTACATGCTTACAGCATTACTCTGTCCCATTTATTCAGGTCATGCTCATTTCTGATGCTTACATAGCAATGCTGAATGTGAGAGACAGTCTATAAAACCTAGTAAAGTTTTAAGTTCTGGAAATTAAAACAGAAAAAGAATAGTTGCATGCTGTAATAAACAGGAAATCTAAATTTCATTTCTGCAGAGAAAGATTATTCCATCTTCTGAACTATGCATGAGTCCATTGCTGTTTGTGCCCACAATCCACCTTATACTTTTCTTTTAAGCAAAGCAGGCTTAACTATCTAAAGACCACGCAGTCTTTAGACCTAGAGGTCACACAGCAGCGTGGAGTGTAAAGCGACAGTGGTACCGGCAGCGGTGAGAGCTGTTTCTTTTAATTACCGAGATAGTTGGAGATGGGACCGGGCTTCCCAGAGATGGTGAAGCCGGGGCAGAGCGGGGAGACCTGAGACCGAGCGGGAATCTTGTGAAGGAGCCAGAAGGCTGACGTGGTGAGGGCTGTGTCCGAGAGCCGTGGCAAAATTTCAAAGTGGCCGTATCGGCAGCTCCCTCAGACCACGCAGCAGCGCGGAGTAGACAGCGATAGCCAGCCAGTGCAAGGGCAGCACCAGCCAGGATAGAGTGCGTGGACGCGAGGGCACATGGGAAGCAGCAAACAGTGGTTGGTGGCTGCCTTTGGCTAGAGAGACGATCATGGTCACAACACGGCCAAAAGCCACAGCAAGAAAGAATGTGGGAACTCAGACCAAGCTCGCACGCAAACATGTGGCTGCAGCGAATGGCACTGGCACTTGTACTGGACGGAGCCAGTGACACCACTTGCGTGTGGTGTGAGCATGTAAACGATCTACTCAGGCAGGTGGTTGAACTGAGGGAGGAGGCCGAAAGGTTGAGAGCCATCAGAGAATGCAAAAGCGAAATAGATTGGTGGAGCCACGCCCTGAGGCAAGGGCAGAAGGAAGAGGCTCTGCAAGAAATGATGGACCCCTCCCCTCCTGTCACCAGGCAGAAGGAGGGGTCCTATGGGACAGGGGGGAATGGAGACAGGTCCCTCCTCAGAGAGGCAAGCAAAAACCCTCACAGCCCCACCCCACCCCCCCCACCCTCCCAGTTGCCCTTGAAAAATAGGTATGGGGCTTTGGAACTTCAGGGCCAGGCAAATGAAGATGAAGGTTCATCCAGTGAGTCACCCAGGGCTTGTCACTCACCACACCTTAGGACTTCTTCAACTAAGAAGAAAAGGAGGGTAATTGTGGTGGGTGACTCTCTTCTGAGGGGACAGAAGGGCCCATTTGTTGACCAGACCCATCCCACAGGGAAGTCTGCTGCCTCTCTGAGGCTCAGATTAGAGATGTTAGAAAGAAACTCTGATCTGGTGCAGCCCTCTAATTATTACCCTTTGCCAGTCGTCCAGATTGGTAATGATGAGATTGCAGAGAAGTCCAAAGGCAATTAAAAAGGACTTCAAGGCACTGGGGTGAGTGGTTGAAGGCTCAGGTGCACAGGTGGTGTTTTCATCAATCCCTCAAGCAGTAGGGAAAAATACTGAAAGAGGATGGAAAACACACCTAATCAGTGCATGGCTCAGAGGCTGGTGCCACCATCAAAACTTTGGGTTCTTTGATCATGGGGAAGTTTTTATGGCACTGGGTCCACAGGTGATGGATGGAATACAGATGGTGGTGTTGCTCTTTATATATGAGAGCAACTGTAATGTATTGAGTTCTATCCAGGGAGGGAGGTAGGACACGTTGAAAGCTTGTGGGTAAGAATTAAGGGACATGCAATTGAAGGTGAAACTGTTGTGAGTGTCTACTATAGACCACCAACCCAATAAGAAGATGTTGATGAGGCCTTCTACAGTCAACTGGAAGTAGCCTCTAGATCACACTCCTTAGTATTTATGGGTTACTTCAATCACCCTGATATTTGATGGAAAGCCCACAGAGCAAAGCAGGTTCAGTCCTAAAGGTTCTTGCAGTGCATTGATGATAACTTTCTAATGCAGGTAGTGGAGGAACCAACGAGGAGAGGTGCACTGCTGGACCTTGTATTAATGAATAAAGAAGGTCTGGTTGGAGACAGTAGGGTTGGGAATAGTCTTGGCAACAGTGACCATGACATGGTGGAGTTCAGTATTTTACAAGGAAGAAGCAGGGAAATAAGTAGGATTATAACCCTAGACTTCCATAGGGATAACTTTGGACTCTTCAAATATCTACTTGCAGGAATCCCATGGGCTAAGACACTGGAAGGAAAGGGAGACCAGGAAAGCTGGTTAATTTTTAAATACCACTTCCTCCAAGCCCAAGATAGGTGCCTTCTTTTGACTAAAAAATCAGGCAGAGGTGGTAAATGACCTGCATGGATAAGCAAGGATCTTCTGAAGAAAGTCTCATGGAAGAAAGTAATTTATAGTTCATGGAAGAAGGGACTTGTCACTTGGGAGAACTATAGGGACATCGGCAGGGTATGTAGGAAGGCAACAAGAAAGGCCAAAGCCCTCTTAGAACTTAAACTGGCAAAGGAAGTAGAAGAGAACAAAAAGAGCTTCTTCAAATACATCAGTAGTAAAAGGAAGAATAGAGAAAATGTGGGCCCACTGCTGCAAGAGGTGGGAGCCCTGATAACAGAGGATGCAGAGAAGGCAGAGTTGCTGAATACCTTCTTTGCTTCAGTCTTTACTAAGACCAGCCCTTATGAACTTCAGACCCTAGATATAGGAGAGGAAGCCTGGAGGAGGGAAGACTCTCCACTAGTCAATGAAGAGTGGGTCAGAGATCAATTATGCAAATTGAATGTACACAAGTCCATGGGCCCTGATGGGATGCAAGAGCATTGAGAGATGGCTGATGTTATCACCCTATCACTCTCCATCATTTTCGAAAGATCATGGCAAACAGGAGAGGTGCCTTGTGACATTCCGATGTATAGTGCCTATTGCCTTTTTATTAGACACTGGAGCTCAAATTTCTGCTCTCACAGAGAGAGACGCAAATAGTTGCGGTATAGAACCTTCCAAGAAGCCTCTGTGAATAATGGGTGCTGTGGGCGCCGCACGAATCACCGCCTCCGCATTTGTTAAAATCCTATTGCCAGGAGAGGACAATTTCATTCCTGTGAGAATGGCGATTGGTGACTTTCCCTCAAGTCTGTTGGGCATGGATGTCTTGCAGGGGTGAACATGGACAGACAACCAGGGGAAACAGTGGGCGTTTGGTACCCCTAACATGCAGGTTCGCCTGTTGCAAACTGCGCAGCCCCTTCCCCCATCCAAAATAACTAACGTTAAGCCATATGCATTGTCCCTGGGCGCCAGAGCAGGAATTACTCTGGTGATTGAAGATCTAAAGCAAAAGGGAGTGGTCGTCCCCAGTCATCCACCTTTTAACTCCCCAGTCTGGCCAGTAAAGAAACCAAACGGGAAGTGGAGGCTCACAATAGACTATCACAGGCTAAATGCGAACACTGCCCCGTTAACTGCTGTCGTGCCAAACATTGCTGAACTCATCGCCCCGATACAAGAGCAGGCACACCCTATCATGGCTACTATCGATGTCAAAGATATGTTTTTCATGGTCCCTTTGCAGATAGAAGACAGGGATCAATTTGCTTTTATATGGGAAGGACAGCAATATAACTTCACACGCCTTCCCCAAGGGTACAAACATTCTCCCACTTTAGCACATCATGCTCTAGCACATGAACTTGAGCTGATTCCCAGAGAGGACGGGATGAGAGTATATCAATATATTGATAATGTACTAAGTGCTGGGGATCAAGTAGAAGCCGTACAAACCACCCAGGAGCGCATCATCTCACATTTGGAAAATATACGTTTGCAAATTCCACCAGAAAAGGTACAGCTGCCCTCTCAGGAGGTAAAGTTTTTGGGCATCTGGTGGAGAGGGGGTAAAACCTGTATTCCCCCAGAGACCCTGACTACTCTGGAGCAGATTTCAAAACCAGAATTAAAAAAGGAATTGCAACATGCATTGGGGTTATTAGTGTTTTGGCGAAAAGCATATACCCGATTTTTCTATCATAGCAAGACCCCTATATGACTTACTGTGGAAGGGGGCAGAGTGGCAATGGCCTGAAGAACATGAAGAAGCTCTAAAATTGCTAATTTTTGAGGCTACGGCACACCAAGTCCTGGGCCCAATTCACCCTTCCAATCCAGTTCACATTGAGTGGGGCTTTGCATCAAGTGGCATGTCTGTGCATTTGTGGCAGAAAGGGCCACAAGGGCCAGTTTGGCCAATCAGTTTTTACTCTCACAGCTTTAAAGATGCTGAGAAGAGAGACACCTGGGAGAAGGGTTTGTTTGTGGTAAGCGTGGCACTGCGGGAAGCCGGAAGAACAATTCAGCAACAACCACTGGTACTTAGAGGTCCATTTAAGGTACTTAAATCAGTGTTATCGGGGACCCCACCCCCTGACGGGGTGGCCCAGTGAGCATCAGTAAGGAAATGGTATGCCCAAATTGAGCACTATTGCAAACTTTTCCAGGTGACTGAAGGGACTCCTGTAATGTCTATCCAGGAAGAGCCAGAGGGTGAGGCTACTGAGATAAGCCTCCCTCCTGTAATACAGATAGCGCCCCCGTTCACCGGGCAGTTGGAAAATGCCTGGTTCACTGATGCCTCTGCAAAACGAGAAGGAAAGGTGTGGAAATACCAGGCAGTTGCTTTGCGAGTTGATATCGAACAGGAGATAATTACTGAGGGGAAAGGTGTGCACAGGTGGGGGAATTAGTCACAGTATGGAGTGGTTTTCAGCATGAATCTCAAACTTCCTCTCCTGTCTATATCTACACTGACTCTTATGCTGTTTTCAAAGGATGTACAGAGTGGCTTCCCTTTTGGGAACAAAATGGGTGGGAAGTAAACCACATTCCCATTTGGCAGAAGGATAAGTGGCAGGAAATTTTAACTATTGCAAAACAGGGTTCATTTGCTGTTGCATGGGTAGCTGCTCATCAGGATGGTAAGTCCCCTATGAGCCAATGGAATAACAAAGTAGATGAACTGGCCCGTTTGGCACCTTTGCAAAACACCCCCATAGCAGAAGATTGGGAGAGACTTTTAGAGTGGTTGCATGTAAAAAGGGGACATTCAGGAATCGAAGACTTACATTGTGAAGCCCATGCCCGAGGCTGGCCTGTTACCCGAGGACAGTGCAAAACCTGTATTTCTGCCTGTGATCAGTGCTATATTCACCTTGAAAATCACCCCCTGGAGGATGATCCCTTGCATCTGAGAACTGGAAAGGGACTATGGGAAGCCTGGCACGTAGACCATATTGGTCCCTTCTGGAAATCAGAAGGCAAGCAATATGTGTTGGTGGAGGTAGAAATTTTATCAGGATTAGTTCAGGCAGAAGCTTTTGCACGAGCAACGGGGGGAAACACTGTAATTGGCTTGAAAACATGGTTTGGGACACTCCCAAAGCCCCAGACGGTTCAATCAGATAATGGCACACATTTTACTGCTAAAATGGTGCAAGACTGGGCAAAACAGGAGGGAATTAATTGGATTTTCCACACTCACTATGATTCACAAGCAAATGGGATAGTGGAAAGAACTAATGGCATGTTAAAACATTTTCTGAAACCCCAAGACAGGGGGTGGACATCAAGACTGCAGGATGCAGTTACAGCTGTGAATAGCCGATGGGGAAAGAATGGATGTCCAAAACTGACAACCTTTTGCCCCAAAGCTCCCACTATTTTACCTGCTCCATAAGACCACCCAACACAGTCCTCCTATTACCTGGGGCAACCAGTCCTGGTGGACCTCCCCACAGTTGGGAGAGTCCCCCTTGTGCTGAAAATACCCTTAAACAGGTATGTCTGGAAAGCCAGAGATGCTTATGACAAAGAGCACAAAATCAACACAAGATGGATTGTCCCATCCTTTTAACATTAACCCGGTCCCTCATGTAGGACCGAGGATCTTCTCTTTTTGTCTCTTTTCAGGTACAGAGCCAAAAGGATCGAATCTCCGCTAAGTGACCTTATGGAAGAATTGACTAAGTTTGCTTTGTTGTTGTTGTTTTGTTGCCCCTCTAATCTCCCTTGCACCCATCCAGGAATTTCACCTTTAGCAAAAGGCCCCTGGCGGTCCCTCCAATCATTGTTTAAGCCTGTTTTGTTTCTTTAGCAGGCTGATCCGTAGCTGAAGGTTCATTCTCTGGATCAAAGCCAATGGTATCAGAGTATCTACTTACAGAAGTTGAAGTGCAGGTTTGTAGAATTATTACCTAGCACCCAACCTTGTGCAATGTTGGAATAAAACAGTATCTCAGCTCTGGGTACTTGATTGGCTCAGGGTACACTGGGTGATGAACCCACAGCCTTGCCTGGTTTGTCTTGCTGAATCTGGTAGGGATGAGGGACCAGAGTGGACTCCAGCGCACACCAAACTGTTGATCAGGGACTCCCTCAGCTCCTCTCCCATGTCAGGCAGTGAATGACACCAGATGCAACGCTCAAATTGAGATATTGTGGCAATTAAGGGTACTTAAGGGAAGAGAAACAGTATATAATTGCGATGCTATTGTGTGTAAAGATTGTACTGAATGAATGGAAAATAGCTTGTAAATATCAAGCAAAAACCATCAATGGTAAGAATTGTATAAGCAGATGCTATTTTTACAAATTCCCTATTATATGTTTTATAGCTTATTTTTGCATAGCTAGCTTAACAACTATAACTATCCACAAGACGGGTAAAACCCTAGCTGCGCACGTGCCTTGATGGGACAAGGGTGTGGACATCCTTTTCCCTGCTGCGTGGCCAGACCAGCAAGAGCCAGACCAGCACAGGCTGAGCCAGCACAGCAGACCACAGCGCACCAGACCAACACAGGCACATCAGACCCCAGCACACCAGACCCACCACGAGCATCTCAAGAAGCAACTTCATGGCTTTAAGGAATGACATCCAGGGTGCCATGGGAAAGCCAAATGAAATCCTGGAGGGTACCGTACATGCCTACTTCACGATGTTCGCTGTCCTTGTTGCTATATTTGCCGGTTTTGTTTTATATTTCTACTGGCCTTGCAATCGCTTGCGTGAGTTTTGTAGTCGTTGCTGTAGATGGTCTCCTTCATCCCCTGAAAATTCTGAACCTGCCACCTCTACCCCCCACCCACCTTCCACCTCTAATCCCCCGCGTCCTTCCACCTCTAACTCTTCCTGGCCATAGGCCTTGGTCCTGGCCTGGGATTTCCCCAATTTTCTATAAAAATGTTCAGAAATTGTTAATGTTAGTCGTTGTTCGGTTTATAATTGTTGAGTTTTACAGTTCCTGTCTGCTATCACTGTGGATGGAAAACAACAGTGAGAGTTGAACTATTGCAGCCGAAGGACTGAAATTTTCCTTGGGACTTATACCAGAACTTCCAGAAGAGGGAATGCTGGAGAAAAGCGGAGACATCATCAACCTGAGGAGCGTGGTAGAAGACAAAAAAACAAAAGCAAAAACCAACTGTTTGGACTCTGGGTTGAGGGTGATGGTTATCTCACTAATTGTTGTTAGAATTTTGACATAGTTGTTGTTTCAATTAATAAACTAACATGTTGTTAATTTTTTTCTTTTTAGCTGATGCTCTTTTCCTACTATTCTATTCTTTTTCTCCTGTTTATGCACATGTGCTAGCCTGCAGATGGCAAAACAGCTGCCACCAGGGCAGGCAGACATTAAGTGCGTGAAAATTTCCTATTTTCCTTATCTGTCTTTCAAAACCATCAAAACCACAATATTGAGCCACCCAGGAAGTAGCATTGGATTGTTCGAGCCATGGGGTGATGTGACATTCCAATGTATAGTGCTTGTCTCGAACAATCCAAGAGATAAGCCGTGTACTTTGGCAATCAGGATGTCTGGTGTTTGTCCTGAGACATCTGAGAGGTAAACAGGACTTGTTTCTGGACTAAAGAGACGCCTCAGCAACTCACCAAACCTTTTACTCCTGGGGAATGTGGTGTGGGACATGCTGAGATGGAAGACAAAGGAACTCTACAGCTGGTGCTGGAGCAGAATATCCAGTGATAACCAGCCCTTCAGATTTCATGAAAACCACTAACTTAACAGGAAAAGATAAAAAGTGCCAGTCTCAAGTCACCTCCTAGGACTGAACCTCTACTACAGTAAACTAATCCTGTGGTGCCGAGTTGCCTCAACCTCCTGTTTACTGTTGATCAGTGGCTTATCTTATTAATTAGCCAAACAAAGACTATCTGCAGGACCTAGTCCTGGCACCGTACCCCCCTCCCCCTCCTATCTCTGAGGCACGAGAAGACAGAGGACAGGGATAAAGGGGGGGAGTGGGCAAGAACTGTATAAAAATTTGGGACACTATGGGTGCAGGGAAGCTCTTCCCCACAGAAGCTCTTCCCCACTGAAGCTCTTCCCCATCAAAGCTCTTCCTCACCACAGCACTTCCCCACTGAAGCGCTTCCCCACTGACGACGTCGCTCGACCATGGTGGTAACTATTATCTTGCTAATCTCTGTAATTCTGCTCTCTCCTTTCTTTTCTGTTTTCCTCCCTGCCCTATCTGCTCTAGGGACTTTGCTGTGTAACTCCAGTATAGTTCAGTGTGCACGTGACATCTGACCTCGTTTGCGTCTTAATTTCACCATTTGGGATCACCTTTAAACCTTTTCACAGGTCCTGCCACACAAACAGGTGCAGCTGCTGTGTGGCTCATACCAGGAGAGGGAAGGCAGAGTCCAGCCGCCCCAGCCTCCCACTGCAGTGAGGAGTGTTAGAAAGCAAGGGGGTTCTGCCCCATCTCTCGTAAGACCTCACACCAACGCCAGTCTCTGTTTGTGCACCTTTGTTTTGTTCTGGCGAGATCATAAAAAATTGCCACATATCTGAATATTGGATCGTGACATGCCTGAGGACTGGAGGATAGCCAATGTCATTCCAGTCTTCAAAAAGGGCAAGAAGGAAGATCCAGGAAATTACAGATCAGTCAGCCTCACCTCCATTCCTGGAAAAATGACAGAGCGGCTCATTCTGGAGGTCATCTTGAAGCACATGGAAGAGAGTCAGCATGGATTTACCAAGGGGAAATCATGCTTGACTAATCTCATAGCCTTCTATGATGCTGTGACTAAATGGATAGATGCAGGGAGACCAGTGAATGTAGACTACCTTGCCCTTAGCAAAGCTTTTGACAGAGTCTCCCATACCATCCTCATAAGCAAGCTCAGGATACGTGGGATAGAAGAATGGACAGTGAGATGGATTAAGAACTCGCTACACAATAGAGCCCAAAGAGTGGTGATCAATGGTGCAGAGTCCAGCTGGAGACCTGTAACTAGTGGAGTCCTTCAGGGATCAGTGCTGGGTCCAGTCCTGCTCAACATCTTTATCAATGACCTTGATGATAGGTCAGAGAGTCTTCTCAGCAAGTTCGCTGATGACACAAAGCTGGGAGGATTAGCTGATTCACCTGAAGGCTGTGTGGCCATTCAGAAAGATTTGGACAGGCTGGAGAGCTGGACAAAGAGGAATATAATGAGGTTCAACAAGAGCAAATGCAGAGTCCTGCACCTGGGAAGAAACAACAAAATGCACCAGTACAGGTTAGGTGATCTGCTAAAGAGAAGCTCCGTGGAGAAGGACCTTGGAGTCCTGGTGGACAGCAAGTTATCCATGGGACAACAATGTGCCCTTGTGGCCAAGAAGGTCAATGGTACGTTGGGATGCATTAGGAGGAGTGTGTCCAGCAGATCAAGAGAAGTTCTCCACCCCCTCTACTTGGCCCTGGTGAGACCTCACTGTGGAGGACACACCCACATGAACAGTGAGTCACGCCCCTCATAAACATTTAATGAGTCTCATGGTAATAGAGACTTATGCAGGAAGATGCAGACCAAGGTGAGGACTGAGACTGTCTAAAGGCAGGAAGCCTGAGGCGGGAAAATGATAACTATGTTACACCCTCGGAAGGCACCTCAAACCAGTGGGACACCAAGGACCAATCAAAGCCCAGATCAAAAAGTGTTCCACCAATCAGAAACTGAGTTTTGCCCAACAATTTCCTATAAAGAAAGCCCACCTGCACATGCTGCTGCTGTGAGTTCGGGGCCGAGAAGAAAGCAGAAGAGAGAGAAGAAAAAAGAAGACGCTGCCCGCTGCCGCTTGCCGCCGCCCGCCACCGCTTGCTGCCGCTTACTGCCGCTTGCCGCCGCCCACTGCCGCCACCCGATCATCGCCACTAGGGACTCGAGCCGGGGCTAAAAGCCTTTCTAAAGGCTCTTCGAGCTGAAAGCCCTGTGCGCTCGTCCCACCAAGACTCCGGGAAGAAGAAGCTGGCCAACAAGAGCCAGGGCTGGTCCACAACTCCCACGTCCCAAGGAAGGCGTAAGAACTAACTTCCCCATAAGACCGCCCTTCCCTGCCTGCTTCTTCCCGTACCCCAAATTATCCCTGGGAGGAAGGAGGGGGTGGGAGAGGGGTTTCCCTTTTGCCTTACCTTTTCCCTAAACTTCCCTAAATCGGCGCGGGTGTAGTTTTCCCCAGACATTTTGCATATTAATAAGTGGTTGCTAGTTCCCTGTGTAAGTTGTTGTATTGTGCTTTGAACAATTATAAAGTAAAAGCACATAGTTTAAATTGCCTGTAGTGTGGAGTTTCTATTCTCTCGGCCGGTATTGTTAAAATACCTGTAGTGGGGGGGGGGGGGGGGGTGTATAGAGGTATAAAAGCGGGACTTGACGCTCGAGTCCCTGATTGTCCGATCCTGGGTTTTGGCTTCCAAAACAGTGTGTGTGTGTGAGTGACTGAGACATGGCACAAGCCACGAAGCGAGTGCAGAGTCCCGAGCTGTGGTTTCGTTCTCCCGCGAGGAAAACGGCCAGCGACGGACGAAGCGAAAGGCGCGCTAGGACAGCGTGAGAGGGACGCGTGTCTGAGACCTGGTGAGGAAGGCTGAGCAGTAGCTCGTGCTCACTTAAGACATCACACCATAAACACTCTTGTGAGACACTGGCACAACATCGCACTCAACATCCCGTCACATACACATTCCCACAAGGCCCAGATCGTGACATTTCTTTAATTGGTGTCAGAAGTGGGATACCTCTATACAAACCCAAATACCGCCGAGAGAATGGGTCTCCTTGATACGTTGTTCCGGCAGCACAATACTACCCCTGACCAGTCCGCTGCCTTGCCACTCCACCCTTTTCAACAATGCCCTCTGCTAGCCCCATTGTGGGAGCAAATTACCAAAAATGATTACCTCCCGTCCCACATTTTCCTGGAGATTGTCACTAAATACTATACAAGTGACAGCCTCGAGAATGTGGCGGTGATGTTGGAACGGTTAAACTACCCTTCCAACCTCTGAAAGGGACAAAGATGCCGAATCAAGAGGCGCGGTATGGATTATTACCACGCCCACACCTATCTAACTCTGGCGTATATCATCTGGGAGGAAAAGGAAAAATACAAAAAGATTGTTGAGAAGGGAGGGGAAGGAACAACAGGGATGTCCCCAAAGCACAACACAACTAGCAACCCGACTCATGATGGGGAATTCCTAAGCCTCCAAGTTGAGCCACCCTCTGATTTATCAGAGGAGAAAGCCTCCAGCAACACCGAAGACAGCAGTCTCGGTGAAAAGACTGTAAAAAGGGTCTCTTTCGCTGCAAAGGCTGCCTCACAATTGGCACAGGCAAAAAAGCGGCTAAGCGCCTTCACTGATATGGCCAAATTGGAGAAGGATTTAAACTCCTTTAAAGGAGAAATGACGGTTACCATTAAGACCCTCAGTGACAGTATCACCAAACTAACTGCGGTAGTAGGGAACCTCTCGAGGGGGTCATCGCGATGCTCTTTGAGGACTTCCCGAAAATCCTCTAGCTCTGAAGAAGAGGAGGATACTACTCCTCCTAAGGTTCTAAGACCGATAATTAAAACCGAGACAGAGATCACTCAGAAAGGTCGCACCCATACGACACAGCGCAAAATTCCGTATTCGCCGCTGGAATTGGCAGACCTCAAAAAGCAATTTTCAAAGAAATGTACTGAATCAGACACCGAGTACGTGATCCGAGTCTCTGCTGATGGCGGAGATAACATCAAATTATCGGAAATTGAGGCTAGTGGTTACTGGGGACCGGGAATTCTGCTAACGACAGGGAATAATGATGCACCATGGTCGGTAACCCAAAGGGCGGCTTATAATGTGGGATTACTAGACCCCATGTCACGGGGTGAACCCTACATTTTAAAAGGTGACATAGGTCACCTAATGGAGAATATCCAGAAAGCTGCAGTTATCCAATATATTTATCAAAGTGAATTGAATGCCGACTGAAAATGTGATTCTCCACTGCTACAGCAAGTCAGGCCAGAAAGGATGGATATCCTGATCCAGGGATTGCCTGGACAGCTGAAAAATTTGGCCGTATAAATTAAAGCCAGACTCGCAAATTCAGACCCCGATGAGAACCCCTATACTTGGGGAGACCTGGCCAAAGAATTAACGGAATACAGTAGGCGTTATGAAATTCCTGAATATGACGCCAAAAAAAGTAAGGCAATTGGCCCAAAACAAGCCTACCTACGCTGCAGTGGCTGCACGCCCACCTAGGCACGCCCCTCAGACGTCAGGGGGTGGGCGAGGTGAGCATCCATCCACGAGTCACAGCAGCAAAGGACGCAACGATTCACGTGATCGTCCAAAAAATCAAAATGGCTCCCAGCCACAGGCAAATAGTTCCAGTCCTGGACCTTTTGCGCCGCTCAAAGAGGAGGCCCGACGCAAAGGGATTCCATTGACCTTGTTGTCGCGGAACTACTCCTACAGTCATCTCAAGGAACTAACTGAGAAGTGGCCTACCACAAAATCCAAGGACACCGATTCCAATTCGGGAAACTAAATGAACCTCCCAAAGCTAAAAGGAAACGCCAAAGAAAGCAGCGGAGGGAGGTGATCAGCTCAAAACAAAATGAAATCCAAAACAATGATCAGGCACAAAAGTGGGAAGCCAAGGCCTCAAATCCAAATGATTGGCCAACAACCGAATCCAAATCTGACCCTGAAAAGGATTTGCCTCCTCGCGATTGGCAAAATATCCTGAAATTGACTCAAAATTCACAGGGTGATTTGGAAATCACGTGTAGCGTTGGTCCTAAAAGGTATCCGGTTACATTTGTTGTGGATACAGGAGCTCAGGTCTCCACGCTAAGAAGAGATGTGGCACAGCGATGTGGCATCAATCTGCCCCGAAAATCTATGCTGGTGAGTGGTGCTTTTGGGCAGCCCACTCCTCAAAAGACTGCTAAAGTTTCCCTGAGATTGCCAGGTGAAGAGAGCATAATTCAGACAGAAATGATAGTGGGTGACATTCCCTACAATTTATTGGGAACGGACATATTAAAAGGAAAAGCGTGGAGAGATGACAGCGGTAATTGCTGGAATTTCGGAACACCCACTATAAACGTTAGGTTACTGAAACAAGCTCCTGCGCTACCACAAAGCCGGATCACGGATACCAAACAATACCCAGTTTCTCTGGCCGCCAGAGAGGGAATCAAAGAAGTGATTGAGGATTTAAAGGAAAGGGGTATAATAATAGAAACTCATTCACCCTTTAATTCCCCCGTCTGGCCAGTTAAGAAATCCAATGGTAAGTGGAGACTCACGGTTGATTACCGGAGGTTAAATGCAAACACAGGACCTCTGGCTGCGGCAGTGCCGAATTTGGCCGAATTGTTATCGGAAATCCAGGAAGCAGCGCATCCTGTGATGGCTGTGCTGGACATCAAAGACATGTTCTTCACTGTACCATTTCGAAAAGAGGACCAGAACCAGTTTGCTTTCACCTGGGGCGGTAATCAATACACCTTCACCCGGCTTCCCCAAGGCTATAAACATTCACCAACATTGGCGCATCATGCACTAGCAGTCAAATTGGAACAAGCCCTTTTGGATAAAAAATACAATGACGTCAAAGTTTATCAATATATTGACGACATGCTGATTGCTGGGCAAAATGAGTCAAGGGTGGGGGAGGTTTATACCCTAACAATAAACCATCTCAAAAGCCTCAGTATTGAGATCCCAGAAGATAAGCGTCAACCTTCAGCTACTGAAGTTAAATTTCTTGGAATTTGGTGGCGGAGGGGGACGTGGAATATCCCACACGATACCTTAAACAAATTGGGAAATATTAAGGTACCTGAAACTAAGAAGCAATTACAGGAGCTATTAGGCACAATTCAATTTTGGAGAAAGCATGTGCCTAACCTGTCAATTATTGCCCGACCACTCTATGACCTTCTTAAGGAAGGTAAACGTTGGGACTGGGGTGACCCACAGGAAGAGGCCCTTAAATTAATCTTACTTGAGATTCAAATGCATCAATCTTTAGGCCCGGTACACCCTACGGACCCAATAATCATAGAGTGGGGATTTGCCAAGAGTGGCTTATCTTTCCATTTGTGGCAACGAGGGCCTGATGGAGCACCCCAACCACTAGGATTCTACTCCCAGTCCTTTAAAGAAGCCAAGAAACGGTATTCTAGCTGGGAGAAAGGGCTTTTAACTGTAGTAACTGCCCTCAAAGAAGTGGGAAAATTGATTAAGTCACAAAAGGTAACCTTACGGGGACCATTTAAGGTTCTCAAACAAGTCATCTCTGGAAGGGCACCCCCGGAGGGAATTGCCCAGAAACAAACAACTCGCAAATGGTATTCCCAAATAGAGTTTTACTCCAATCTGTTTTCTTTAACTGAGGGACCTGACAAGACCTTAAACATTCAAGAAAATGTGTCCTACAAAACAGACCCTGAAACAGAATTGGCCAAAAAAGCTCCTTCTCCAATTAAGGAGGCACCAGAGTTCAGCGATAAACTAGAGACTGTTTGGTTTACCGATGCCTCCTCACAAAGAGTGAAAGGAGAATGGAGATATAAATCAGCAGCGCTCAATGTCCATACCAAACAGAAAATAATTAATGAAGGGACTGTCCAGGTGGGAGAGCTGGATGCTGTTTACAACGTAATCCTGAAAGAGAAGGATGCCAAGGAGCCTGTATATATTTATACAGACTCCTATGCAGTGTATAAAGGGTGCACTGAATGGATTACATTCTGGCAAGAAAATCAGTGGCAAGTTAACAGTGTACCCGTTTGGCAATCAGAAAAATGGAAAGCAATATTGGAAATTGCCAAAAATAATCCTAATTTCCATGTCAGGTGGGTACCTTCTCACCAAGCCGACATGACAAATGAGGCCACAAAATGGAATAATGAAGTAGACGGATTGGCCCGAATAAATTGGCTCAAAATTAGAGAAGCCTTAAAAGAAGGAGAAACCACAGAATGGGGAAAGCTCCTTGAGTGGTTACATTGTAAACGGGGTCATTCAGGCTATAATGATTTATACAAAGAAGCACAGTCCCGTGGTTGGCCCATTTCTAGAGAGGCTTGCAAAACAATTATAACCTCGTGTGATCCATGCAAAATTAAATATGGGAAACACCCCATGAAAGAGAACTTGCATATAAGAGATGACAAAGCTCTTTGGTCTACATGGCAGATTGATTATATCGGTCCGTTTAGAAAGTCCAGCAACAAACAATATGTTATAGTAATGGTCGAGGTAATTTCTGGACTAACATTGGCTAAATCCGTGTACAAAGCCGACGGGGAAAGCACCCTGAGCTTCCTGAAAGAAACCTTCGCCATGTTTCCGAAGCCAGAGACAGACATCCAATCAGACAACGGCTCTCATTTCAAAACCATGCTGGTCCAGCAATGGGCCAAAAATGAAGGCATCAAATGGGTTTTCCATACGCCTTACTATCCCCAAGCCAACGGGATAGTAGAGCGTACAAATGGTCTGATAAAAGAGATTCTAAAGCCTCGTTGTCCCCCGTGGGACGAGAGACTTAGCTATGCCTTACATGTGGTAAATAACAGATGGGGAGTCAACGGCTGCCCCAGATTTAACGCATTTTACCCAGAACCACCTTCTACCAGACCATTAACAAAAGGTAATAAATCCAAGGGCCTGTATTCCCCAGGTCAAACAGTATTGGTGAGACTACCAAATATCAGTAATGTTTCACTAATACTACATTCTCCATATAACGAGAATACCTGGAAGGCAAATGATAAACAAGGAAAAGAATATAAAATAAGTACGAAGTGGATTATCTCTGTTTTGTAATTCGATCCTATAAGGTTATCAATTCCAGAGAGACACGAGACTTAAGAAGGTGAGAAGCCGGAACTCGCCCACAAACAAGCAAGAAGATCAGCAGCACGACCGAACAATGACACCAAGAGTGGTAAAACTGATGTTTGTGCATATGTTAATGTCATATCTGATGAATACCAATGCCTTAATTCAAGATAATTATATCAAATTAATACACTCTCCATGGGAGAGAAATAGCTTTATAGCATTGGGCAGAAATATAAGTAATATTTTGGGATTACGAAATTGTTGGCTATGTGGCAGCCACCATGGCTTCAATGAGTGGCCATGGATGGCGCACGAAATCCATCCTCAACTATTCATAGAAAAATAATAGTGTTGTTAAAATACTGGACCAGATTGAATATTGGAGAGAGAATGCCGATCCCTGGAAGGTACACAGTGTACCTACCATGGAATTTTGCATCCAAAGAGAACGCACTGAAAAGGAATATCACACTCAGGTGTTTGTGGGACACTCTGATTGTAACCACATATTATTTGAAGACCACCATTGTTGGAGGGAGCACTCATCCTCCTGCATGGATGTCGATTGTATTAATCCAAGAACCAATGATGTGCTCACATGGATGTATTGTAATAATATTAAGATGAGCAAGCACATCCCACTGCAGCATGGAATGAATTGGAAAGATAAATTTGGAAACATAATAAAGTTTGAAAAATACTGGTCCCACAATGACAAATTTAGGACAAGATCAGTGCGTTAAGCTAGGAGAAATTTGGGAGTGTACAGGTTCCACCCATAACCGGTTCTATGATTTGACGCTACCCATTAGGGAAGAAGAAGCAATTAACTATTTCTTAATGCCATTTGTGACTCATCATGGTAAAACCTGGGCAATAAAAGGGCATTATTGGGTATGCGGTCACATGGCATATAGAAAATTACCAGAACACTGGGTAGGAACCCAGTCTTCAGTGGAAGACGATGAACAACAAGTCAATAATAGAGTCAAAAGGGAAGCCTCAAGTATACAATCTATGACCTCAAGTAAACAAAAGTGGAAAGGCGAGGAATGGCCTCCCGAACGAATTATTAAATATTACGACCCGGCCTCATGGAACCCTTATGAGATTATTAATGGGGCCAGGGACCCAATTTATAACTTGAACAGGATAATTCGTTTGCAGGCGGTCGTAGAAATAGTGTCTAATTGGACAGCCGAGGCTTTCACCTTAACTGCTAAAGAGTTGACTCAAATGAGAACAGCCATATACCAACACAGGATGGCTTTAGATTATCTCTTGGCTTCGGAAGGAGGCGTATGTGTGAAGTTCAATTTGACAAACCGTTGTTTACAGATAGATGATAATGGTGAGATAATTAAGCACCTAGCAAACAATATAAAGAAAGTCGCTCATACACCAGTACAAACCTGGAAGGGGTTTAGCTGGACCGAGTTTGCATCTTTCTTTGAAAAACTGGGGAATTGGATTTATATTATTATCGCTCTTATTTTATATTGATAATGATTGCACCATGTTTTATTTCGATCTGCAATGTTTGTTACTCAAATTATACAATGCCCAGATGAGTAGCACGTCTGATAAATCAAAAAAATCAAGAAACTCAGGGAGAGGACCTGATTTACATGGAGATGAGTGCTTTAGTTGAAGACCCAGGAATGGTCTTCCACCCTATCTCCAACCCTCAACCTCAAGAAGAGGAACATAACAATGGTCCTCAGTCTCAAGAAAAGAGACATAATGAATAAGCTTAAGTGCTTAGTGCAAACTTAAAAGGTCTAAATTTAAAAGTTCTGGAATGTTTAGTTAAAACTCTCAAATAGAAGGAAAAGTAAGATTTAGTAGATCTGCATACTGAAGTAATGTTTGAAAGTGTTAAACAACTAAATCTCATACCTGAAGAAGGAAATAATGCGTCAAGCCCTACCTTAAAGAAATGTAATGTTTATGTGTTAAATCTCGTCTTAAGGTTTAAAGGCTAACTCTTCTTATTAAGAAATAATATTTCAATACAGCATTCAGTTTGCCTCCCTGCGTGGAGGAAATGTTGCCACAGCCTCCTGCGAGGAGAATTAAAACACATTTTAAAGTCTCCCTGCGAGGAGAAGGAAATTGTTACATCTTTTCCCCTGCGTGGGAATTTAAAGAGTTTCTTTCAGGAATTAGCAACCACAAGGGAACCCTGGGACTAAAACCATGAGAATCACGGGGTGAGAGGTGGAGGACACACCCACATGAACAGTGAGTCACGCCCCTCATAAACATTTAATGAGTCTCATGGTAATAGAGACTTATGCGGGAAGATGCAGACCAAGGTGAGGACTGAGACTGTCTAAAGGCAGGAAGCCTGAGGCGGGAAAATGATAACTATGTTACACCCTCGGAAGGCACCTCAAACCAGTGGGACACCAAGGACCAATCAAAGCCCAGATCAAAAAGTGTTCCACCAATCAGAAACTGAGTTTTGCCCAACAATTTCCTATAAAGAAAGCCCACCTGCACATGCTGCTGCTGCGAGTTCGGGGCCGAGAAGAAAGCAGAAGAAGAGAGAGAAGAAAAAAGAAGAAGCTGCATGCTGCCGCTTGCCACCGCCCGCCACCGCTTGCCGCCGCCCACTGCCGCTTGCTATCGCCAGCCGCCGCCACCCGATCATCGCCACTAGGGACTCGAGCCGGGGCTAAAAGCCTTTCTAAAGGCTCCTCGAGCTGAAAGCCCTGTGCCAGGTTACCATTAAGACCCTCAGTGACAGTATCACCAAACTAACTGCGGTAGTAGGGAACCTCTCGAGAGGGTCATCGCGATGCTCTTCGAGGACTTCCCAAAAATCCTCTAGCTCTGAAGAAGAGGAGGATACTACCCCTCCTAAGGTTCTAAGACCGATAATTAAAACCGAGACAAAGATCACTCAGAAAGGTCGCACCCATACGACACAGCGCAAAATTCCGTATTCGCCGCTGGAATTGGCAGACCTCAAAAAGCAATTTTCAAAGAAATGTACTGAATCAGACACCGAGTACGTGATCCGAGTCTCTGCTGATGGCGGAGATAACATCCAATTATCGGAAATTGAGGCTAGTGGTTACTGGGGACCGGGAATTCTGCTAACGACAGGGAATAATGATGCACCATGGTCGGTAACCCAAAGGGCGGCTTATAATGTGGGATTACTAGACCCCATGTCACGGGGTGAACCCTACATTTTAAAAGGTGACATAGGTCACCTAATGGAGAATATCCAGAAAGCTGCAGTTATCCAATATATTTATCAAAGTGAATTGAATGCCGACTGAAAATGTGATTCTCCGCTGCTACAGCAAGTCAGGCCAGAAAGGATGGATATCCTGATCCAGGGATTGCCTGGACAGCTGAAAAATTTGGCCGTATAAATTAAAGCCAGACTCGCAAATTCGGACCCCGATGAGAACCCCTATACTTGGGGAGACCTGGCCAAAGAATTAACGGAATACAGTAGGCGTTATGAAATTCCTGAATATGACGCCAAAAAAGTAAGGCAATTGGCCCAAAACAAGCCTACCTACGCTGCGGTGGCTGCACGCCCACCTAGGCACGCCCCTCAGACGTCAGGGGGTGGGCGAGGTGAGCATCCATCCACGAGTCACAGCAGCAAAGGACGCAACGATTCACGTGATCGTCCAAAAAATCAAAATGGCTCCCAGCCACAGGCAAATAGTTCCAGTCCTGGACCTTTTGCGCCGCTCAAAGAGGAGGCCCGACGCAAAGGGATTCCATTGACCTTGTTGTCACGGAACTACTCCTACAGTCATCTCAAGGAACTAACTGAGAAGTGGCCTACCACAAAATCCAAGGACACCGATTCCGATTCGGGAAACTAAATGAACCTCCCAAAGCTAAAAGGAAACGCCAAAGAAAGCAGCGGAGGGAGGTGATCAGCTCAAAGCTGGATGCCTTTCTGAGTGATCTGCCCTAGTTTTTGGTCCTGCTCTGGCAGGGGGGTTGGATTTGATGATCTTCAGAGGTCCCTTCCAACCCCTGACATTCTGTGATTCTGTGAAGTGTGAATTAAGTTAGAGTGTGTATACAGTCAGGTATTTGTCACACATGGCTAGCCATCTTGGAGACATCACACAAACAAATGCAGTTACACAGCTCTGAGAAAGGGAAGATAACCCCCCAGTAAAGCCAGTTCAAGTCACCAATAACTGCTAAAATTTATAGAACTAAAAAGAAGTGAAATCACGACCTATTAAGGGTAAAGGACTAGTTATTAGAGTGAATGTACTTAGGAAACCAAAGATGTCTCACTATTAATTTTTAAGAGTGGCTGTTGTTTGGTCCTTCTTGTTTTCATATACTTATTTAACTGGAATCAGTCCTTTTAACTGAAGATGCCAGATGAGATTCTCACCTGGTGCATTATCACAAAAAGCAATCAGTCACCTTTAAATTTTACTTCCTACCAATACTGGGGGAATTTGTTCTACTTACATTTCGATTATAAAGCAGTAGTACAGCAACCGCCTGGCTTGCAGTTGTGTGTATAGAAACAGCAACATCAGCTGATGTTGTCAGTGGCAAAGTTATTTTTCCTCAGTGTTATCAACAGAGGCCTCTAGTGGGAAAAAAGCAGCAAGGCTTCCATATCTTCCATACCCACAAAACTGAACAGAATTAATTTTTTTTACTGACCTGCAAATCCAGCAGTGCTCTAGACAGATCACTGCTTTCTAGAATAATGATTTCAAAAGACCAGTGAAAGAGAAGCAACAGGTGATGAGCAGAAGTTAGCAGAGGTCCTAGAGCAGGATAGAGGTCAACCAGTGGTACACCCATGCATGCAAGGTGGATCTCCCAGCAGCTGGGCTCCAACAGGACAGGCACAAGATGCCACACAAGACTGAGTCAAATGCCTTACAGGAACAAGTCTGCTACATCGAAAATTTTACCTTTATCAACCAAACTTGATGAAAAAAAGTGACTCCACAAGCAGCCATTCTAACACTTTGACCAGGATCAATGTCACAACTGATGGACTAATCACTTTTGATATTATCTTAATCTTGTCGACTACTAGTGCAATTCCAGTTTACTGCCAGCTCAGGGAGCTTCTTGGGCAGCTGTTGCATTAAGCCCCTCTGGAACTGCTGGTTTCAAAATCTCTGTCTTTATTCATCACCCTCTTCTGAGTGGCAGTTAAGTTAGATCCTATTAATTCATCATTCTTCCAAAGGAATACATCATCTGCTTGTTTGCTCTTTCCCAAATGCAAAACATAAACTTATTGGAAAATCTAAGCTTCTGCATTGTTCTTGAGAACTCCACAATACCTACCTAAGGATGAGCCAATACTACTGGTATATAATATTTTTCTTAATCCCTGGAAGTTTCTTTGCATTGTTGTTAATATTTCTGATACAGATTTTTTTTGCTTAGCAATTTTCTATCCTTCTTTGCATAGGACTTACAGCTTTTGGTGTAAGTGGACAAATTTTTCCATTTAATATTGTTGGTGGTCTTCTGAACATGCTTATGAGAGCTGCTATTTAACATCAGCCTTACCTGAAGCTGGAAATAGGACAGCCAAAGCATTTTTAATTAGCATGGTGGTGGCAGAGGCTTAAGCATTAGATCATGGTTTTAGAAAGTCTCCTTTTTCGTGCAGAATTGCTGCTTTTTTAACATGGGGTCCTCTGAAAAGGAGGTTTATATGATCATGGGAAGCATTTAGTTTTGTGTGTGTGTGCGTGCATCTAGCTCTCCTTCCTCAGTATCCCCATTAATATTAGAACCTATAGTTCAGTTTGCCAGGGGTAAGATGTCCCTAAATCACCAACAAATTCATGAAAAAACATCGGCCAAGATAAAAAAGAAAAACTGACTGCAGGGGTGACTGCCACCACCATCTCACACCTTGTAAGATCTGTGTGGGACAGTGGCATTATAATTGCTACAGCTGTGAGCAGAGCTACAGCTACTTTAGATGCAGTCAGACACAGATCTGGGGTAAACTCGGCTTCCCTATTTCTTGTAGTCATGCATGAAAAGCACATAGTTTGTTCAAAAGATCTCATACACTATTTGATCACAATGGCTTTCAACATTGTTAATTGGCCATGACAAGCACTGAGAATTTGTATTATCCCTGCCATGTTTACTAGGAAGTTGCTTATTTAAACACTAGCAGCTTGGTTGTTTTAGCTAAGCTAAGCTATGTGTGTAATTAATAACCACTTTGGTAAAATAAGCCAGGCAAATCACCCTCCAGAAGTGCCTTTCTCTTGCCTGAATATTTAGGAAGCTTAGAAAGCTAGCTCAGATCAGACACCTAATTTTGAGATAGCCACAACCAGTGAGATGAATCTGGCAAAAGGCCTAGACTGGATCACTGGAAAGTCCAGTATGTGTGTCTGCTTAATTTAGGCTAATGACAAAACTATCAGAACCGTAAGATGGACCAAATTGTTACCCACAGTCCTTCTACACCTCTACTAACAGTAGGTTTAATAGCTGAAGAGTTGTTAGGCCTGCATCTAATAGCAAGTCCCCTCCTGGAGTTACCAAGTCTTACATATCCATCAGGCCCATACCCTTTCACACCTATCAGTAAGCAGAGAAGCTGCATACAAAAACTAAGAAAATAATCCCAGCATCCAGGGTGGCATTCCACCATAAATTCTAAAATGCAATACGTATTTCTTTGACTATGGGATTCAGGCAAGAGTGAAGGCAAGGGCTGGAAAGAAAGGGTAGGACATTTTAGACACGAGAGGAAAGAAAAATGGAAATGGGGATGGCTCCTTTCTTTCTACAGTTATGTTCTATAGTGAAAAAAAAATTGCCCATTACATGTGTCAAGGACATACCTTGACCCAATCACACCTCTACCAGAAAAATATATGGGTCAAAACATGGAGGATATGAGATTTTACCTACCCCCGACCATTAACAAGGGCTGCTATTTATGCAGCAAGTATCAGCCTATCAGTATAGTAGAACAGTAGTAGCCTTTTGTATCTGTCTGTGCCACTCAGAATTGGGCATGAAGTAACAATGTTACCTGGATTAGGTCCAAAACAGGTAGTCCTTTCTGTAAACACACGAGGCCAAACATTATAGTTCCCACTTACAGAAAACTGGCAGACTGTGGTCTCTCCCAGAGGAGCCCTGACACCAGGCTGTGCTCAATGCTACAGAGGACAAGCAGCAACCCCCGGGGACCACCCTGGGAGGCTAAGAAAGCTTCCTCCCCCCAGCTGTGGGGCACGAGGGCCACCTTCATGGAGCAGGAACAGCAGCTCCTGGCCAAAATGGCCCAAAGGAGCCCTGGCAGGGGCCGTGCTCAGTGCTGCAGAGGAAGGCAAAAAACCCCCCGGGGACACTTACTAGCCCACTGTGGGGGGGAAAAAAGCCTTCCTCCCCCCAGCTGCAGGGCACAAGAGGCCACCCTCGAGGTGCATGAGCAGCAGGCAGTGACCCAGCCAAAATGGACCAGAAGAGCCCTTACAAAGGGTCATGTTCAATGCTGCAGAGGAAGGCAAAAAACCCCCGGGGACCAGGGCCAATCTGCCCTGGGGGGAAAATTCCTTCCTGACCCCAGCAAAGCTGGCAATCGGCTGTTCCCCGAGCATATGAACAAGACCTGCTTCCTCAGCCCAAAGGCTGGTCATGCCTCCCAGGAGATGACCAAGACCTATTCTCGCTCAACCCAAAGACATCTCAGAGGCTTTCCAGAGTGGGCCACATGTCCCCAGCCTGATCTACTCTGAGGAGAAGAATCCTCCCCCCACTTGGCAGGACACCAGTGGGTGCTCCCTTGCAACATCCCTGCATCCCACTTCCTACAGCTGCTGCCCTTGGGTACCTCCACTTGTCGCTGGTGCTTCTCATCTCTAGCAGCCTCATCCAGCCCTCCGGTCTTCCTCTCTCAGCCCCCTCCAAGTAAATTCCACCGGCTCCTCTAGGACTTCCTCTGGGATGTCTCTGAGCTGCTCCCAGGCCAGCTCTGGCAGAGGGACACGGGAGGATGCCTCGTTTTATACTGCCCCGGGGCATTGTGACTGCTGCGTTTCCAGGTGGTGGCACTGTGACATGGGGGTGACGGCCCCTCCCGCCGTCCGCAGCCCCGCCCCCCCCGCCCAGCCTCCCTCGGAGGAAGCCTTTGGGGCGCTGGCCCCGGGGCGGTCCCTGTGTCCCGGAGCCCAGGGGCTGTCCCTGCACTTGGCGGCCAGGCACTAGGCACAGCTGCTGGGTGGCCCTGATGCCTCCTCTGCCGCTGTCCCTGGATTTTTTGCTCCAAGCCAACCCTGTATTTGCAAAAGGGCTTCCAAAAATCCCTCCTGCAACAGCCCTCCAGGGAACCCAGAATATCTACTGGGGAAGGGGGCGGGGGGGGGGGGGACGGGGAATAAAAATAAAGGGGGCACATAAACTAGCGATGACATAGAGCGCATAAATTCCCCCCACCTCACACTCCACACAAGAAGACCCACGTGAAGGGTGGGCAGACACCCTGGGCCCAGAGCAGCGGGCAGGAGTGACACCTGTTGGTACTCTTGGTGCCATTTCTTTATAACAATTCTGGGGCCCTATCACTTTCCCAGGAACGCAGGGACAAAACTTCACAAAACACAGGAACAAGATTTCACAAAACACAACTTCAACCCAGTAGTCTTCTATAAACTATATTCTCGTGAGACAGAGTGACTCTAGCAAGTTTCCGTAAGGCCTAATTCCACCTTAACATTTCTATTAAATCTAACAGAAAAGGTTATATAGGGATCAAGCTCACCATGAGCTCTGCAGAATCGAAATCCATCAGGTGCTCTGAAGAGTTGTGGACCCCTCTCCTGAGTCAGCCTTGCCACAAGGGACCCTCATCCCTCTATTTCTGTGATTATCAAGATTGGGTTTGTATATACTTGTATATAAGTGTATACATCTGTTACTTATTCCACGTTACTCCCCTTTTCATGTTCCAGTAAAACTGCTCCAGTTTTCATTTCCAACTTTTAACTCTCTTCCTTATTCCCCTTATATCTTCCCTTGGGAGGGTGGAAGGGGGTAACAGAGGGTTACAATTCTGCCCTCTGGTTTGTCGTTTGCCCTGACCGAGACACACAGGTTTTCAGAGGCAGCTCAGGGACCCATTCCCAGGTGGGAGGAGATCAGACCTATCTGAGCCTTCCTGCAGTCCCTGGCTCCCAGGAAGAGTGGAATGTCAAGTGAAGGATCAGAGTTGCTGCCTGGAATTTAGGAGCCGGAGTCTTAGAAATAAGAATAGCTGTGTTGGTTGTTTTGTGTAGATAGATTCTGCTGGGCTATTTTTCCCCCCTCTACTCTCATTTAAGCTTCACAAAGAAAAAGTAGCCAGTGGCTTTGCCATGCATGTCTGTGATGTTTCAGATGTACAAACATCCTGTCGTTACAAGGTGAAAATCTGTGGAGGGATCGTGTGCTCACTTTCTAGTCCCAAAGCCTGTTACAAGGGACCAAATTTGCTCCTTTTGTTACTGGAAGAAAAACCTTGTTTGATATTAAACCTAGTTTATTCTAAACTTAGTGGCCCTACACAGTCCTATTTGTATGTAACTTGGTGGTCTCATTTCTTTCAGATGCCTGATTCAGTACATTTTTCTGTCTGATTAAGCTGTAAAAGTCAACAACAACAACAAATAAATTCACCTCAGTGAATTTACTGTTGATCTATTTCCAGCTCACAGCGATCAATTACATCGAATTTCTCAGTGGCAAATTTGCTAATTGGCAAGAGTTTTGCTGAGCCTAGCAAATTGTCACTGATGTCTGATGACATATTTAGGTATTTACCTTCCCTCATTTCTATCATTTTTGACAGAAAACGTTTTATAATATCTTTTAAATTGTCCCATGCTGTTCATTATTGCTTCTTTATTACCTACAGTCTACCACCTTAAGCATACGCTATCACAGAATCACAGAATGGTTTGGGTTGGAGGGACCTTAAAGACTGTCTAGTTCCAAACCCCCACCATAGGCAGGGACACTTTCCACTAGACCAAGTTGCTCCAAGCCCCATGCAGCCTGCCCTTGAACACTTCCAGGGATGGGGCATCCACAGCTTCTCTGGGCAACCTGTTTCAGTGTCTCACCACCTTCACACTAAAGAATTTCTTCCTAATATCCAATCTAAATCTCCCCTCTTTCAGCTTGAAACTGTCCCCCCTCGTCCTATCACTCCATGTCCTAATAAAAAGTCCCTCTGCAGCTTTTCTGTAGCCCTTCAGGTACTGGAAGGTGCTCTAAGGCGTCCCTGGAGCATTCTCTTCTCCAGGCTGAACAACCTCAATTCTCTCAGCCTGTCTTCATAGGAGAGACGCTCCAGCCCTCACATCATCTTTGTGGCCTCTTCTGGATTCGCTCCAGGAGCTCATTGTCCTTCTTGTGTTGGAGATCCCAGGATTTTTGAGGAAATCACTTGGATTTCCTAAAAAAAAAGTCATCACAGCTAATTTATCTGCCCTATAGTTCATATATGTCCCATGCATTTACGTTGTCATGGCTCAGAGCTATGGGGTTTTGCAATATTTACTTGTCTTCTAAAAGTTGCTACAATATGATGTGTTTGAAGTCACGAAATGAGACAATTGCTCTCATGCCTGCTGGAAAAGGGACTAAAAATCTGAATGACTCAATTCTGCTATTCCAGTATTTTGCATGCAAAAATCCCGTTGCAACACTCCAATGAAACAGTTTGGATGACTGCAGGTTTGCCCTTCTAGTCACTCAGCTGCAGATCTTCTTTGATGTTCACAAGTGGTGTGTGCTGCAGCTCCCAGAACAGCCGTCTATCTCTAAGCACCTTTTAACCTTCTTTATTCAGATGGGTGTAGAACTGGTTCCAAAGCTGTGTTACAGATAACCCTCTCAAAGTAACACAATTCTCTCTGTATGTGAAAAAATACATGGGTATCTTTGTTCCAAACCTCCTGTAGATTTTGACCAGTGAATTGTGGAAATGGTCAGGAAGTGTTTTACAATCATGGACTGTATTGTATGAAAGTTGATGTGCTTTCACTGACAGTTCTGTGCTATGCCTTAGGCTGATCTGCTGTAGCTCTCTTTTTCCTCATAATTATAAAACCAACAAGACCAACAGCTCCATTGCTGATGTAGCAGTTCTTGTACAATATATACAAACTAAAATGGCCAGTTGGAACTGGAGGAATTCAGCTGCCTAGCTAGTGTTCCCATTGCAGACAAAGTGCTGGACAAGGCAGACAAACTCTCCCCAGAGGAGAGCAACAGTAACGGTGACATTCTTCTTTTTACTGTGATCAAGCCTAGAGACATATTACTGAGATCAAGTAGGATCAAGCCAGAGGGTAAGAAAGTAAAAATATGCCACATTTCTCTGAAAAGAGTATCATTGCTTTTAAAAAAAAAAAAAAAAAAAAAAAAGCAAAAAACCCCAACATATCCATAACATTTTTCCTTGGGAACAAACACAAGCAGTATGGTAGATAGATCCCTGAGAGCAGCACCAGGAGTAACTCCTGACCCACTCTCTGTCGTGCACAGGTGCTGGGTGCAGAGGAGAGCCTTTTGACGTGTAATAGTACCCTAAGATGTTCTGTTACCTGCAATGAACAAGGCACTTCCACTATCCCTCTCTGGCTTTTATGTAAGTACAAATACTTCTTTCTCTCCCATTTGACCCCCACTTGGAACAAGGAGGAAATTTCCTCTTCTCTGGAATTGTTCCTTTGTCAATTAAAATTAAATATTACAACACAAAAAGATTTTGGGGTTGTTTTGGTTTTGGTTTTGTTGTTCTTATATTGTTTCTTCGTTTTCTGTACAAACAACAAAAGGAAGGCAGATTTTTCCCAAGTAGTTCAAATCACAGTTTCTCTGAAAACAAACAAGGTTTGTATTCCAAAGCTAGTTACACATTTTAAATAACCTACCAATTGTACTTTATATAGGTACTTACTCAGCTATATATATGCATATCGATTATGTATCTAAAGAAAGCACAAATAGTGCAACTTGTTTGCAATAGACCACTCTAACCTGAAGTGTACAGCAACAGGCAGGGAAAAATCCAGTGTTTGTGTTTAGGAAGATGATTGATTTGCAATTACTCACTTAAAAGTGTTGTCAGTAGAAATTGGCCAGACAAAAAAGTATATGCATAGCATAACAGTGGTACCCAGAGGTGGAACAAAGAAATGCATCCAGTTATTTTACATAATTTATAAAATATTTTTCTTAGACAACAAATATTTTCAATATAAAAAGTAATCCTTTCATTAGCTCGTGTAAAATTCATACCCTGGGTTAACATAACATTATTTAGAGTTATCTTCAAACACAGAAATCCATGTTTTTAGAAACCTGATGCTGAAAAATAAAATTAACCTAACACTTTCCAGTTTGTATACTGCATGGGCAATTCTTTTCTTATCTGCCTTTTAATTACATTAATAAAATGTAATGGCCAGTCTCAATCCTGCAGTTTGTGGAAATGTTGCACTACCTTTCCTTAGACACCTCAGTAATCATTGCTTATGTACCTCTTACTCTAGTTACTGAAAAGATAGTTGTCCTGCCACTAATTGCTGGTTGGTCAATAAAATTATAAATATCCTTTTTTTCTCTAGTTATGGGTTAGGTTTGTGTAGGGAAAAAAACCTCTAACTGTACAATAGGAGTTAAATACTCACTGCCTTTTGCAGCAGGCTCTGTTCAGCCACAGCAAGCTAGTTTGTGATTTAAATGTGAGATGAGAAACAGGAAGTGGTTGTGATAACCGAAAAGATGGGGAAAGGTGGTAACAAAGAGCTAACTGCATTCAGCACACTATTCAATACCAAAAACCAAACACCAATAAAACAGGGTAACTGCCTAGGTCTGAGAATATCAAATGCAGCCAGCTGGGCCCCAGCCACAGAAGAAGGGTTATCTAAAGCTCTTATCTCCAGCCTGTGGATTGTTTTGCTGAGTACTTCCTCCTGCTTCAGGCTGAATCCAGTCCATCACTTTCAATGGGAAAGCCCATCAGGGAATGCTTACCTCTGTAGACAGAGGTGAAAGGCAACCTCTTTCCTTCCGAGTGGAACACAATGGCAAGCAGCTGGAGGCAAGATCACCCTAAATCACCACAGAATCTTGCTAAACAGACATCTATTAGCTAATTGGAAACAACTGGGTGGGAGCCACATACATACTTTTCTACAGTGGTTACTTGCATTTTCTTAATCTTCATGCTAGTTCTGCTTTCATATGATCTATACACAGCATTTGCTTGTGTATCTCTAAGAGTATTTCCATATACAGGCAATATATCTGCATATTGGGATTGAGCATTCAGCCACTCCTCTGATGAGTAAACCCTGGATGATGGGGCAGAGTGTACCCTCAGCAAGTTTGCTGGTGACACAGAACTGGGAGGAGCAGTTGATATGCCAGAGGCTGTGCTGCCATCCAGAAGGACCTTGACAGGCTGGAAATGGGCTGACAGGAGCTTCATGCAGTTCAATAAGGGATAATACGTGACTGATAACTATTCTGCTAAATGGTATATGCAAGTATGTGGTTATTTTTACCAAATACATTTCCTCTATTTATATATGGTCTTAGTAAACAACTGGCAGGAAACTCGGACTGGGAGAGCAAAGGAGAAGCTTCTGCAGGTGGTGCCCAAGGCTCCACAGTACTTAGCAGTCCTCACTGGGCAGGAGCTGCTGGCTTCACATTGAGTGCACCTGCTGTGGACAGAGGAAGTAGGATCCTTAACAATGGAGGAGCTCAGGAGGAAAATCACTGTGGCCTTTTCTTTAGGTCATTTGTATTGTCAATGCTTACTGTTAGTGCAGGCATCAGATGGAGTAGCACAAGAAGTTTTGTGTATGTGCTTTGTTGTTGCTAGGTGGAGATGCTTCTTGTCAGACTGTGAAGGCAGTTGTGATTTGTGTGCTACATGTCCACTTGCAAGGTTGTTGCCTTCTACCTGTCAGGTTGCCCATCCATGTAGATTTTCCCACAGAGGGAGAGAAGGGGGACAGGGAAGGAACTAGGTGAGGTGTTTTTGTTTTTCAGGTGTGTACTTTTACCTACAGATGGCCATTCGGATTGTGAAAATCCAATTTCACTAAGTAGGATGGGTAAAGCAGGTGGATAGTGATTTCTATTCTAAAATGTATGTTCCACAGCACACAGACATGCATGCACACACAAGCACACACACACGTGACTCTCACACCCATCACTGCACTCATTTTGGTCCAGTTGTGGCCTGCCCTGTCACCCTGGTGGAACAGGGTAAGTTCCTTCATGGTGCTGATGAAAGCTTGAGTGTAGTACAGAATGCCCTGATTATGCCCCTTGTGCCTGTTGGTGCAGTGTGGAAAACTGCTGGTGATTCTTCCGTGAGAGATTAAGCTTTAGACCTTGATACTGCTTTTTGATTTTATTTACATTTTCAGAATCATCTGTAACTGGGCAGAGTGGCAGATAGTGTATATAGCATGATGTTATACATAACACTACATTAAATAGTAAAATCTCTGCATGTGATGTGTACTCACATGTAATGAGTACTTTAGAGGTTCATTGACTTACTGTCTCCCTAAACAAACACCATTTGGTTAACTGTTTACTAATATAGCGTATTCATACTATGCTATTTCTTTTTTCCATTTTAGGGGTGTTTCTTGAGCTTCTAGGTGTAAGAGTTCAAAGGAAATGGAAGTCTGGTCTTGTTTGTTTGTTTTTAATTGATTATGGCTTGAAAAAGCAGTTATTTTGGAAATGCATTCATTCATGCTGTCTTGTGTTGAATTGGTTACCCAAAGTTTCATTCTGTTATGACATGCAGAGTTATCCATGTTAAATGTTTATCTGTACTGGTTAATTTTGAGCATGCCAAATCTAATTTCAACATGTCATTTAATGTCTAAACAGCAATGGAGGACTTGTCTGAAAGAGACTCAGTAAGGTGAGACTTTCAAAATACCTAACACCTGAGGGATGATTTGAGACACAATGTGGTCATTTTGCTTTGCTTTTTAAGCTCTGAGAAAGAGCGGAATGATGACAATTGGAATAATTCTGAAGAAGAACTTGATTTTACCCCCAGGGTATGGTGCATTTACAGGAAATGTGTCTTTTGAAACTAAATTATTTGAAGGCAAGTTTTTTTCTAGGATTGAAAGAAACTGCAGTTCCAGCCAATGTTGTTTTCTCCTTAGAAGCAGTCTCTGGCCTGCCAACCTTTCTTCTGCGGTGAGTTGTGGTTGGTGCTGGGGGTTGCTGATGGCACAAATGGTCCCATCAAAACACAACTTCTCATTTTAGAGGCCCCTCAAAGGTGCCTTTCAGGATACATCCCCAAGGCAGCAACAAGGCATCTGTGTGATCACACAATGCGTATCTGCTTAACTAACTCCAAACTCCATGTTAGTAAAACCATTCCTATGGTTTTACTTGACCATAGATACTTCCCCCAGTTTGACCATTCCAGGAAAGGCTACTCTCTTGACCCTTCGTCACAGCAGTACAGTCAGTAGCATGGATGGAGGACTCCTACAGCACAGGCAATTTTGTACCATGGCAAGGAAGTGCAATTCTAAGGCACCTGAATCCTCAGTCCTCTGTGTTGGCTAAGAGGCTTCTGTCTTCCCTGAGAACATAAACCCATTCCCTTTTAATACTGTGAATATGTGCTTTCTGGCTCTCTTTGAGATCCAGACAGTCTCTAATTAAGAAGCTGGGGAATGTAATGTTCTTCCTGTTGACTCTTGAGAGCACTTGGTCCCACCTGAACTAGAACATCACTTAGTAAGCTTCTTAAGTGCAACTTAAATCCAAAACTGCTGTAAACATTGACAGCATAAATCAAGATAGACAGAAGCGTTGTGCTGAATCCCAGCACAGAGGTCCTGAACGTACTTGGTGGGTAATGCAGAAGGATGGTGAAGTCCAGTGCATACCACAGGGAAACATAACTTTGCCTGAGAGCATTTAGTTTGGGTTGTATCATTTTAATTACTGTATAAAAGTGATAAGTTGTTTTAAGTGTTTCTCTCTAGTATAGTGTTGTGACATCCAGGAACTTGCAGCACAAGGGCATGAACCCTGATGAACTCTATACCATCTCCCCTGCCCTGAGAAACTGCCATGAGGGATGAAGATCTGCAGCCTGGACTCAACAACCTATTGTATAAAGACAGTCATAACCTGGTGAACAAATATGGCAGGAATTGGTATGGAATAAGGGGTTGAATGTTATGGCCTGAGTGGGCCTGGCTAATGTATTGGTGCCGATAAGAGGAACTACAGAGAAGATCTTAAGGTCCCTGAAGGACTCAGGACGGGCAGAACAGAGAGCGGTCAGAATTTCTTCCCACTTGCTGCCGTACTCTATCAAAGCCAGGAGGACCAAAAACCAAGCCTCTTTTTCCTGCATCCTTCTTCCTCGCTGCTTTTCCCTCAGCTTCTTACTGTAAAATCTAGCTGAAGAAAACTCAAAGACTCAGTTTGGAGTTTTAGAAAGCAGAAATTATTTATTGCAGTGCTGGATGCACGAGGAATAGCTTCCAAAGTCATGCATGAATCCCATTGACAATGTTTAGCTTATATAAAACTTCTTATTTTTCAGCAAGAAATAGAAGATTTCTCAAAATAGGTTACAATATTTACACTTTCACCACACGTGTGCAACTGATGGCTAAAACTTTTCCAAGAGGGATTTAACAGTCTCTGGTGCCCCTTTGTGGTTGTTAGAGAGACGTTTTTCTGGTGACCTTTAGCTGAACTTGCATACTTTGCTCCCAAATACAGGCATCATTCAAGGAAGGGGCCAAATTTCACAGCTGGGCATCATGAGTTTTACCATTATCTCTGTCCCACAAACTGGACAGACTGGGTCTTACTAAAAATCATAGAATCATAGAATATCTCAAGTTGGAAGGGACCCATAAGGATCATCAAGTCCAACTCCCTACAGTGATAGTTCTCTTTTCAAGTTCTTTTTTAAATGGTTTGTTTGGGGTTTTTTTAATTCTTCTGAAAGCAAATATTACTACACCTCAAATTGATAAAAATAGTAGTTATTCTGCATTGCAACTCACCTGAACTAAGGTTTTATCAGTGAAACACTGGAAATTCAAAACTATAGATAGAAAAATACAGTAACAAACATAATAGTCATGGTTAGTACATGGTCTTGAATGGACTATTACTTGAGAAAAATAATGCCATATATTGCCAATGTAAAGCAAATATCAGCAACAAAGTCATGTGAAACCTTTAATATCTGCATTTATGCAATTCCAGAGTGATATCAAAATGTCCCTTTCATATTGTTCAGACTAAAATAAAGTTATTATGGTAAAATAATAAAATACTTAAGGAATAGAGTCAGTTAACCATTTACGAGATAAAAACCCCAATCTTAAAGATGCTGGTTAAATAAGGGCTGATACATTTTTATAGCCATAGAGAAAGTCCACAAAGACCTAGATTTGCTTAGATATATTTCTTAGTTGTTTTGTAATTTAGAGGCTGAAAGTAGCTGCACCAGTAAACCTGTAGGTGCATCTTGAACGTGCTGGTTTTTCTACTGAACTGGCAGTATGAATAGCATGTCCCATAAAATCCATTTTCATGCCTGATACAGAAAGATTATCTTGGAACGATATTGCCAAAAAGGCACTAGCACTGTGGAGGGAGCAAAAGCTGTTCATTGGGATGGCTCCCTTCAGTGAGATATGTAACAAAGAAAACCTCCACAGCCAAGATAGTTTTTGTATGTGTATGCATGGGAGAATACCTCCATGATTGGTAATACTAGCATGACAGAAATACTATGACCAAAAAATAGTCAGGAGAACACTGTATTTGGGAAACAGCTCCTGAAAAAAGCCACACCATAGCAGAAATACCAGAACATCTGGGCAGCTCTGCTGCACTGCAATGTTACTTTTAGCAACCATCTCTCTAGCCTGGTGATCGCCACCCCATGCTCTGCTTCACAGGGCAGACACACTCTCAGGCTCCAGTGCAAATTAACTCCAGAAGCTCATGGCTGAGGAGGAAGTAGTGAGAGCACTACTGAGGCTGCCCACACCCTTTATGGTAAACTGGACTTCCCCTACACACCTTCAATTTGAGGGGAAAAACAAACAAACCAACCAAACCAAAAAAACAACCCTTCTAATTAATAGCATACAGTTCTTCGTGAGCATACTTCCACTAAGCTGGTCACTGTCCGGCCTGCAGTTATGTATTGGTGCTACAGACAAATACCTATATAAGCAAATCTCAAAGTCGCTGGGCTTGTCCAGAAGGATTAGACATTTGTTCATATCATATTAAGTAATCACACCCCTGACTCTGGACTGAAACCTGACCATTTGTACAAGGGCAGAACCAAAAATCAAAATGGATTTTTTTTTTAAAGAATATTGGCAAGTCCTATACAGTGTCAACCTTATAAACCCAGATATTAATGGGTAATATCAAAAGTAATAAAAAGTCTTATCACTGCATTTTCATGCAGGTTGTGGATGCCCCATCCCTGGAGGTGTTAAAGGCCAGGTTGGACGGGGCTTGGAGCAACTTGGTCTAGTGGGAGGTGTCCCTGCCCATGCCAGGGGGGGTTGGAACTAGATGATCTTCAAGGTCCCTTCCAACCCAAACCACTCTGATTCTATTAAGTTGGCAGCAGCAAGAATGCTGAGCAACTTTTAAAGGAAAAGTAATGCTGGGTGCCTATCAGTCTTATTACCATAAATTATTCTTAAACTCTAATGATTATTAAAATAAATATTCCATTTCCCTTACACATGGACAATTTCTTTAAAGGAGAGGGGAAGTTTCTTTGTAGTGCGGAAAATTTTTATTCCAAAGTTTTCTAAACAAAATTGGCATTGACATTGTGTGATTATTACAGTCAAGCTCTGATTTTTAGTATTCGCAACCTGACAGATTTATTTATTCTCAAATTTAAAAATCCTTCTGAGAATAAAAATATATAGCTTCCTTATATTTCCTGACTCTGAAAACTACTAGGTACCAAGCTGTGAACATAAGGAAATGGAAGACCCTTGAGAGTGACCTGAAGAACCCCAAAGGTGGGGCATTGTGATAGAGTGGTTTAGGCAATTTGATTGCAGCTGCTTGGTGCTAGAAAAATGAGAAATGGGGTTTCTGTTACTAAATATAATGAATTCCCTTTCTGTCTGATTTCTGGTCTTACCCACTGCTGGGCTGTGGAACTGCCAGCAGACAGGGTGGCATCTGCTTTTTGGGGCAATTTGGGGGTTGCCTGGGGCAGGGGGGGACATGACACCCTCTAACAATGAAGAGGGTCCCCAGCCAATGGGGCATCTTGACCCAGGTAGAATAACGAATGAATGACCACAGGTCAGATCTGACTTAATCTACAAAAACAGAGTTCCCTGCCAGGAAGCTGGTTGGGTTTTCCCTTGGAGTAGAGGATCTGCCAGGAAGCCTACCCCCTTAGGTCAGGATGCCTGTTGCAGTCCAAGTTCGACCCAGGCTGGAAAACTCGATTCAAGTCACGGATTGCCCCTTCTCTTCTCCTCAATTAGAGGAGGACTAGCCCCTAATTGGCTGGTTTTAATTTCCCAGTGAGTCTGTCCCTAGCTTGGGACCGGCTGGCTACACCGGGTATTTCTATAGAACACAAACCCTGCCCAGATGCGCCCCTGCACCGGCACAAACACAGAGACTATGTGCTTAAAATACCACTTTACTGTAATACTTTTGGACCCGGGGGGGGAGCTGCATATGCAAATGTAGGTACAGGAGACAAACTTGGGGTGTGTACGCAATAGGTAAAGAGAAAGAAAGAAACAGTATTATAGTTGGGGGTAGAGGACCCAGTGAGTTCCCATATAGGGTAGATGAAATATGTGTGTGAATGTAGCCAATTACTTTGGCCCCAGGAAAAGAACGCAAAGAAAGAGAAAGATTTCTCGGTCAGTGGGTCTCTCTTACAGCATCTGGCTCAGAAGCACTGACAGGTGTAGCGGCATCTATGTCTTTAGGAGCGAGCTTTCGGCGAGCACGGTTTTCAGCGAGTGTGGCTTTGGCAGGCAGCTTTGGCAGGCAGCTTTGGGAGCGCGGCGGCAAGCGCAGCGGCAGCGAGCGGCTTTAGCTGCAGCGGGACACGGCGACGAGCGGCTAGAGCCGGAGCTCTGGCGCAGGTGGCTACGGCAGGTGCTGGCGGCAGCACATAGCGGTGGCCTTGGAAGCGCAGCTTGTGCAGCAGCAGCTGAGATGTCGGCTGGAGCTGGGCTGAGGCTGCAGCGGCGTCACGCTGCTGTGGCAAACGGCTACAACCGGCTGGAGCTGCACCGACCATCTTGGGAGGACTGATGATGGATGGTTTGGGGAGTGAGCAGTGATTCCAGCCCTTTTAGCTCTTTTTGTGTGCTCTAGCTCTCTTCTCCATTTCTTCAGCTCCTTTCACACAGCTCCTCAACAAACAGGCTCCACGAGAAGAGGCAGGAAAGCAGGAAGCAGGAAAAAGCAGGAGTCTGGAAGAGCAGGGGTGCAGGGAGTAAAAAGATTGCAGGAGTTCCACCCCAGCCACCTTTCTTCCAGCAGAAGAGAACAGTGAACACCAATGATCGATAACGACCTACAATAACTGTCTTATTGACATTCTTACACAGGCTGGTCTGGCCTTTAGTCTGCTCAGTCCTCAGCTCCTACCTGTGGCTCCTGTAACAATATTGCCATGCTCCAGCCAAAGGCTGGGTCCTGGCTGCAAACATAGCAAGGGGGCTTGTCTGTCTCTGTTCCTCACTGTGCAAGTCCCAGCCACACACCTCCCTGCCCTCCCCATCACGCAGGGTTGTTGCCACTTCGGTTTTTGTTGTGTTTTTTTTTTTCTTTTTTTGACTTTTATGTCTCTCTATTGCAGTCAATTTGTGTGAGACATACCTTTTGTGGAGGCCAGTCCTCCACAAAGCCACCCAAGGTATCTTCTCGAGATGGAGTGACCTCATCTTGGTCAGTGATTTCTTTCTCCCAGATACATCTTTGAGTGAGCCTTGTCCCTGCTGGGCAAGTGATTCCTGGTACCTGAGGAGGAGGCTTTCCCTTTTGTCTGAGTGAGTGTGCACATGTGGGATAATTATAATCCATGTTAAGATTATCTATGTTAAGACTAGTTGAATTTAGGAATTCTTAAATAGTTGTGCTGTAGTGCATTCATATTCTGGACCAACATCTGAATCTGTGGTATTATTTTTGATTTATGGGAGGGCTAAATAGTATTGCTTGGAACAAATACTCATTTTTAGTTAGCTCCTGTGTGTCTCTGGGTGCTCTCCATCACAGCTGTGCAGCAGGTGCCAGCAGACCCTGGTCCTGTGCTTCATGGAAACATGTCTTTTACCTTGGAAATCCAGGAGAGACTAGGAATCCCCAGAAAGACAAGTTAGGATTCCTGTGCTAAAAGCAGTCCCATGACCCGCATCCCTCAGGTTTTCTTCACTGCTTTTCCCTGATGCCCTCTCCAGTGGGAGGAAGCTTCTAGTTACCCTATCAGTGCTCTTCCAGGGTTTTTTCAGACATTGAGGAGAAAGGGGAAACTGCATACAGGTCCAAGTGATGAGAAATAGCCAGTGCTTTAACTGTTACATTAGCATGAGGATCTGCTGGCTCCTATTTTTTTTCAATTGTTCTTCGTTTACATTCTGCTTTTGCCACTAAGATCTTTCAGCAAAGACAGCTCAAGATGAATTTGATGACACTATAATGTCACCATGCTCCATTTTTGTCTGCCACTGCCCTGTGGACCCTCTCTCTTCTGGCCTCCCTTTTAATGTAGATGCCTCTGTTTTTCTGCTGTTATGCAATAATTCACGATTTTAAAGAAAAACTGCTGAAGAGATGCCTCTTTGGTTGTTTCTGTTAAACCACAATGTGCCTCACAAGATGCTCCAAGATGAGCAGAAGCCCTGGGAGCTCTGCACATCTTGCTGGGATGTGTCGAGACCACAACTGTGGCCTCCCTTCACAAAAAAAAAAAAAAGCACTTCACAACCCCCCCCCCAAAGCACCAAGACACTGGCAAATCAAAGCCCAGAAGGCATAAGAGCTGCCATAAACTTGAATAAACTGGATTTTTATCCTGCCAATGTGGTCCTATCAGTCGTTGTGATGAAACAAAACTGCTTCACCATGCAGGATTTTAGGACAATTCAGGGAGAAAGAACAATTGGCACAAGCTACAGCCGTGTTACAGCCACTAGTTGCACTACTGCTATTGAAGTCAAGCTTTGAAATGGAAGGTATCAGTTTACACAGCTGGCCTGAAAATCCAAATGTCTTGACTTTTTAGCTCAAAAGAATGATGGTTAGCAAGTGATCAAGGACAGTCCCCTGCAGTAAAGCATTTTTTTCTTGCCAGTCGGCAAGCCAAATTTCCAAGACAAACAAAATCGGGACAAAGTAGGGCAGGACCTACCAGAGGGAGCAGAGCGCTGCACAGACAGGACCGGTCCCGAGTCCCCAGGCACCCACTCCACAGCTTTCCTGAGAAAGGCATGAGAGCTCCTGATCTTACCATTTTAAGATAGCTCCCAAAACACAGACAAAGAGGCTATGTTTAGAAAGGAGAGATTGTTATTTATTGCAGGTTTGCGTAAAGCAGGGTGCTTGGTGCCCTCCCACATAGCAAGCACACAAAACGAGTTTTTTCATGACATGTTTATAGTAAGTTTCCAAGTCCATCCTCCTTAAAGTGATTGGTTAGCAATTTACATACAGTTACATCACTTTTTCTGCTATCATGCATGCTCAGGGGAAGGGTCTTCACCTGGGCAGGGGTCTTTTTGACCTGGGGTGTGATTTTTAGTATTATAATGACATTATAATGAGCTAAGTTCACCTAAAGGACACAATATTGCAACTTCTACAGCTTCAACTGCCCAAGACTGGTTTAGCCATCAATCTTATCACCTCCTGCATTCCTTAGGTCCAATTATCCATATAGACCTCAAGTCTTCTCTGCCAAGTTGGTGATTTGCATGAGACACTCTCTAAACCTCTTGATTAATTGCCTTCTTCAAGGCCTGGTTATTGCAGGATTTTCTTTGCTCAGTTCTGGCTGTGGTACTAATTGTGTGCCTCTGCAGTTTTAACTTGCAGCTATATACAGAGAACACCTTACACAAAATAACTATTCTCTGTGATGAGTGGACAAGGTCCCGAGTAAGGGGACAGAGCCCAGAAGCAGTGATCCCTGCCCTCCCCACTACAGGGGCAGGCTGCCCACCACCCAGGACCAGGGAACCAGCCCACACAAGCTGACAGAAACAACCATCCCCCAAGAACTTATGGATGAGAAAGCTTGGGCTGCATTTTTTTTTTTCCTCAGGAAACAAAACTCATTGAGAAGTCTACTTACACTGCTTCAATTAATGAGATTATGCCACATCGCTCAAATATTAAAACAGACTGTGTGGTATTAATTTGTCTTGCAGGGGCTAGCTTCAATATAGTTAATTTCTATTCTTGTCCTTCCTAAACTGTTTCCTAGGATAAAGCTTACTTGGGTAGGAAGTGGAACAGGTTGCAGTCAATAAGCTTTATTGTTTTCAACTATCCTCACGATCAAGACATATTTTAGAGAATTACTGGAAGAATCAGTCAGGAATGGTTAGACATCTCCCATTGAAGAAAACAGAGCTGCTGTCTTGGCCTGTTAATAGCCTTAAGCAGCACTGTGGCAGTTTGTAGGAGTCTTTGACCAGTGGGTTTTTGCCAGAAGCAAAGCTGCTTTCCAGTTGAACCAGTTTGCAGATCACCACAAGTACAAGCGGCAGACTCCCACACTTACCCCATGACTTCCTTTTTATGGTTGGAATTCAACAGCCTACTAAAGAGAATCACCTCCAATATGGCGCTTTTATTCCAAACAAAATACATCTCAAGTCAATAATAGTAAAACTCTTCAAATACATTTATTTGTCACCAATGAAAATACTGTACAAATACCCAAGAAGAAAAGGGGTGGGGAAAGGCAATGTATTAAGACTGGCTTTCATCAATGTCTTTGTCTGGATCCATCTCTGCAGCTTCACTCTCCTGTTGCTGTTTCTTCCAGAGTTTAGCCATAGCAAGTAGTTTGAGATTGGGCTGATTGGCAGTATCTTCTGGGAAAATATAATCATAGTATTCCTCCCAGCCAGCATCAGACTACAGAAAAAAAAAAACCACAAAGCAAGTTTACTTTGCATGTTAATGTTAGCTATTCGAAGGTGCTTCTAATAAGCATAACAGTGAGATAAAAATCAGTGTTTGTTAGACCATCCATAGCAGCTGAAACCACTGAGCTGAATGGCTGTTAAGACAGTGCTACATCTGCCATGCATGATGAGCAGGCAGATTTGATGAACATCTTGGCTATAGTTTCCCAAACAAAGTTAAGAAACAAACATTATCTGCATTGTACAAACTGAAGCTGTTTGGATTTGTCTAAGGGAGCAGTTTAAAGTAAAGGCAGCTTGATCATTTGGTGTGTGTTTCACCCCCAACCCATTGCCCACCAAGCCTGCTGAAGAGCAGGGAGCTCAGCAGCACATGCTTCAGGCCAAGACTTTTTTTCAATTACTGCAGTAAAACTGGAGTTACAGCATCCACCACAGCAGACTGTTTTGCGTTCCAGACCCCAGCATAAAGCCACCAAGGATTCAAAGTGACAACTTGCATAATTTTCCCTCTTACCCCATCTTCAGCCTGCAGTTTTCTCCTCTTCTTTATTTTTTCAGGCATAAGTTTATCTATCCTCTCTTTAGTGGTATCAGTTCCAAACTCATCTTCAAAGCTTCTCCAGGATTCCAGAAGCATGACTCTCTCCTCTTTCTCCTCACAGTTTCGCATTGCCTTATTAGCCTCTTCATAAATCTGCCGGCATCTTGACAAATTCTCCTCCCTTCCTGCAGAGAGCTCAAACTGTGCAAAGCTGATCCATACCTGTGGTGAAAGCAAGTCAAACCCAAGCTGAAACCTCCATTCTGAAGGCTGATGGCTGAGTGATAGTTTAAAAAACCAAAGCAGCCAAAAAAGCAAATGTCAATGCAAGTCTAAAGTACTTTTCCATAAGCAGATTCCTAGAAAATTCATTTTAGTTTCAGACATGAGATTTGCCTCATTTTGGCAAGACAGAGTATTTATGTAAGCCATGTTGACAAATTTCTTGCAGTTGTTTTGGGTGACAGCAAATCAATCTGAATTTAGTCAAACGACAGCACCAAACTACATTGAAAAACATCACAACTACTTTTTTTCCTTGCTATGTTTTTGCAACTAAAATTCCAAAGCTACTCAGCAGGAAGAGGGCTGCTTGGAAACCTTCTGCAAAGCCTTCTTCCATGCAAGATATGCCTGTTGCTATCAGTAATTTAGAAATGTCTTTCTCCTCTGCATGGCACAGACTCAGGACTGAACTTTGGTTCACTGTTGATTTGAAAAGCCAGACAACCAAAGCAGCCAGGGGTTTACATCCACCATGGACCAGATCCAAGACCAATTCTATGTCCTGGGTACCCACAAGTACCTTAACATGCTGTGTCCGCTGGAGTAACCTGCGGTAAAGATTTCTTGTTTTCTCGTACTCCTCTTGCTCAATTTCAAAGTCAATGTAGGATTTCCAAAGAACCTGCAAAAGAAAAGTTGCTCATGTTCACAGCACACTGGGATATTGGAAAAGAAAGAAAGAGGAAGAGCATGGATCAATTTGAAATTTCTCTGAAAAAAGTTTCAGAGATTTGAGTATTAATTGACTGTACAGGCTGGGATTAGACTACATGGTATCAAATCTTGTGCAGATAATCCATTTAGCTTAGTCAGGTAAGCAGGTCTCTCCCTCCATGTTTTATCAGGGGTTTTACAGCCCTGTGTACCCCACTAGGAAACAGATGCTACATTGAGACACAGGCTAAGCCACTGCAGTAACCAGTTCTGTTCAAGCTGGTAGGTTATTTACAGTTTAACTAGCCACACGGTATAATAAATACCTCAGAATTGTGTCACCTGTAAAGTTCATCTACCCTCTTACCTCTGGCATGTCCAGCCGGGGCTGGCCAATAGCCAACTCATATATCGCACGGGCTCTATCGATATCCCCAAGAATGGTCTCCAGTTCAGCAAATTTAATCCAGGATGTGCAGTTTTCCGGTGCAAACTCCAGGAATTTTTCATACAGCTTTCGGCAGCGATCAAATTCTCGCAGTTGCAATTCCAATTCAATATAACCTTTAAACAGTTTGTTTTTTGGACATTTACCTATGGATGTCCCCTTTTAAACAAAACAAAAAAACACAACTTAAAGATCTTGCAAAGAAAAATCCCCACTCTATTTTCTAAACATCTGTTTATTCTCCAGTATTGGAACTACAGTTCATTTTTAAGCAGTGTTCATTTCTTGAGAGTCTAGTCAGGGCTAGTATAAAATCCAACCAACATTTGCAACATGAATGTGCATCCATAAACATCAACAAAAGCTCTGAAAGCAGAAAACCTTCCATATAACATGGATTCCCCGTAAAGTATTAGCCGAAACTCACCCTGGGTCATCAAATGAACACTTGATCTTGCATCAAAAGCTGAAAAGGCATAGCACCAGTCTGTACCAGTCTCCAGGTAAGAAGTTCCCAAATATCTTATAAAACAAATTATATCAAGAGAAACTTGTCTCCTGAACCACCAAGGCTATTCATCATCATCACAGGGCCTTGTCCACGTGTCCTGGGTTGAGCCAGGATTAAGCTAATTTTCCTTTTACTGATTTTTTTTTTCCTTCAGTAAGCTTTAACTAGCAGCAAGTGTTCAGCTAGTGGACTGATAACACTGGAATGTTTATGTTTCTGCTGAGACTCCAAGGTCGCTTCTTAGCTCTGCTGCTACAGAGGCTACCGGGGCAGGAGAGTTGTATCTATGACCCCCCGTAGGGGAGCTGGACTAGAAAGACAGCAGAACTGACCAAAGGTATTCCATTCCATATATCTACGTAAGCTCCAAGGAAGGTCAGAGATCACAGAAGACAACTTCCTTCGTGCTGCTTCTTCCCTTCTCTTCCGTCCACGGCCGGCACCCAGGGAGGACTCCATCCATCCATCACCATCGACCCCAGGCTCAGCCCTGACCCTCATAACTCTCCCCACAGCCCTGTCTGCTCTGCTGTTACCTCAGACAGCAGTCCGAGACATTTCGGGACTGCTCACAGCTCAGGAGAGTGCTGGGGGAGCTGCTGAGGGTGGGGGGAGGCAAGAGGCTTTTGCACATTCCTGAACATACTTGTATATAATTGTACATATAATTAAAGCTGTCTAATTTAGTTTTCAATCCAGCTAAGTCTCTCTCCTAATTCTCTCTCTCCTTCCCTACCTGGGTGGGAGGGGGAGGGGATCGAGAGCATTGTTTGTCTCTGGTTTATTTTTCAATTCTGAGTCAACCGTGACACCATGCTCCCTGCCAGCTGACTTGTGGTAATGGGTAGGTGGAGAATAATGTTTTTTAAAAATATTTCCTTTTTGATTCACTTCAGCATCTGACAAAAAAAAAAAAACTGTCTGTCCTAAGGCACAGTGCCAAGCTGTGAGAAAGCAGTTTCTAATTTTTTAATTTGGGAATCTTTTACAGCAAGAGTTAAGAATGGGCACATCTGAGACAGACATGTAGGGAGCTTCACTCTTTGAGTCACTTCTGTAGACAAGGATTATTTATTAAGCACTGCAGCCTCTGTTCCCTCAAGCTAACGTGAATGAAGTAGTCTGAGATCAAATTCCCTTACTACAACTCTCCTGCACAACCTTCCTACACATCAATTACCTTGGTACTTAATAAAAATGTAGGAAACCACCCCTTGGAAATACCAATGTGGTCCCCATTACGGCTCTCCAGCTCTACAGATGTCTTCCCATTACGGCCCTCCAGCTCTACAGATGTCTTTTCTATTTCAAATTATGCTCAGTTCTTCCCCACACACCTCCATTACTATTTTGTTAAGCAGCTCAGGCTCCAGCTGATGTCCTGTCTCCAAGTCCCAGTGCCTCTCAGACCCTGGGAAAACAAAGAATCCACACACCAGCTGCAGCCAGTGAAAACAAGGCAGAGCAAGGTGCTGTCTGCATGCTCTTGAGAGCTTCAGCTTCAGGAGCTGGACCTTCTCTTCTGCATGGTGACACTGTGGGACCCTCAACTCAGGACAGGAACAAGGCTTCTTGCCAAAGAGGTGGTTCAAAGTCAACTCATTGCAAAGGAAAGAAAGAAACTACTTGACAAATCTGGGTCCAGTTCAAAGAAGTATTATGGCTGGGGGCAAAATCTGGTTTCCAAAGTAAGCAAAAGGTGACCTACTAAAAAAAAGTCTGCCAAAGAAATTAAACAACAAAGGGAAAAAGACCAACAAAAGAGAAACCTACAAGAAAGTGAGGAAACTGTACATTTCTAGGTGGGCCAATACACCCTTTCCAGAATCCATTATAAAATCAAAGACAGCCAGAAGAAGCGTGCTGCCTGGTGACTACGGCAACATTGAGCAATGGTATCTCAAGCCAAGCTAGAACAGCAGCATGCATGAGGACAGATGGCTGTCTTCTCCTGCAGGGAGACAATAACAGTCTTACAGGGAACTTACCCCTCTTGCACTGCTTCATTTTTTTCTGGTGGAGGGCACGAGCCCAGCTCACAAGACAAAGCTTTACCAGCACCCTGAGGGCAGACTCAGCCCAGACTACAAATGCCCATTCAGGTTTATGTTCTTTCCACTGCTGCACCAGGGATTTGATGGAAACCTCAGTAGTTTCCTCTTGAAAGTCAAACCACTGCAACTATCACCAACATTACCTTTTTCTTAAAATCCCTAATGTTATTACTGAGCTTATTTAGAGTATCAGAACTGAAGGGAAATAAAGTTTTTAATTTCAAAGGTTTTGCTGCCCAAATGTACTCCGTTGTTCTCAGACATGCTGAAAGAATTGGTGCAGAAGCTCTTCAGCCTGCTCTAAGTCCCCATGATTGCTTCTGTCTGCAATCTGGTAGCCAGGACTCAAACACGCTATTCCATAGGTCCTAATTTCTGAGAGTCAAAACCTCCTATTTCTTTAAAATGCTTTTTAAAATGCTGTTGTTAGTACAAGTATCATTTAAACATATTGGCTGCAGTTAAAAATTTCCCAGTGCACTAAGCTGATTTAGGTGCTCTTGCATGAGTTGTGTGTTCTGTCAGCTGAAATGAGAAAGCTTTAAATGCAGCTGACACGAGTTGGAAGGGAGCTCCTACAGATCTCTAGTCCAACTTCCCACTAAAGCAGGATCCCCTGGAGCACATCACTCAGGACTGCATCCAGACAGGTCTTGAATATCTCCAGAGAAGGAGACTCCACAACCTCTCTGGGCAGTCTGTTCCAGTGCTCTGTCACCCTCATAGTAGAGAAGTTTTTCCTCATATTTAAATGGAACTTCCTGTGTTCCAGCTTGTGCCCATGGCCCCTTGTCCTGTCACTGGGAACTACTGAAAAGAGTCTGGCTCCATCCTCCCTGCACCCACATTTTAGATACTTATAGGCATTAATAAGATCTCCCCTCAGACATTTAACACCATTCCCTTGTAACTATTAGTTAGTAAAGTCGATTATGGAATTAACAAAAGCTTACCAAAGCTCTTCTGGCAAACGGAAGATTTTTCTGGCGTATTTCAAATTGTGCATACAGCAGCCAGATTTTGGCAAACGTAAACTGAAAGAAAAAGAACAATGTGACACTTAGGTTGGAAGCTTAGTGAACAACACTGCATGTGGTAGAAAAATAATCACTCTTTCTATATAAGATATTACTGCTATTGCAGATAATTACACATTTTATCTCAGTGTTTTGCTGCTGAAAACTTTAAAAGTTCATAACACTAAACAAACTCTCTACAACAAGGACAACATACTACTCCATGGGTGAAAGCAAAAATGGCCCGGACAGAAGCCTTTTTAAACAAAGAAAATGATTTGTTAACCAATCGATTGGTAAAATACCACCTATCACTGAATTCATTAACAGCTAATTAACTCTTAATAATTAGATTAATCCTAATCTACATAGTTGATACTCAGATGACATGATTAATGAAAAAACAGGTAACGAAGTCCATGAACTAAGATTTCTTGACATTCCAAGGCAATGCTGATTATTTGTTTTAAGGGTTTAGCCACATGGATATTTTAGTTAAAGCTTAATGGCAAAAAATAAATAAATAAATCACAAAACAAAAAAATCAGTCTTGAAGAGGGATTGCAATGGAGAATACACACCTGGGAGATTATTTATCACATCCACCCCCCTCAGCTGGGACCGTGCAGACCATTAGAAAGTTGCTATAAAATGCAGTACCACCATATAAAATGGAGTAACAAGTCTTTTGCAGAGCCTGCAAGCAACCAGGCTGAGGGCAGCTAGGAAAGGATATACTGAGGGAGAAAACAAGGATAAGAGTTCTTCCCTGCTGCTTAATAGTACTGGACTATCCTTCAACTAGGTGTAATTTCATCTTCTTAGAGCGTACTTGGCAATTTGAAAATACTGGTGAAATCCTTGCATTGCATCTCTGACATCAGTGTGTGGCCTGATATTTCCCATCGATGATACAAATTACAGCCACCTAACACCTTAGCTTGGAAAAAAAAAAAACCTGTCAATTTGGGAATATAGACATAATGAAAAACTGGAAGGGATATTTGAAGTCCTCAGCAGAGTCTTCATGATTGTGCTAGTTGCCATTTGGAGATGCTTACCCTCCTGACCTTTGAGGGGGGAGAAAACTGAAGGATCTTATTTTGGGAATTTTAATCCAGGACACCCTATAGTGTTGGAAGATCCATACCTTCTTGTGGGGAATGAGCTCAATACACGCCTGGTACACTTGTCTGGTTCGCTCTGCGTCCTGTAAGAATAGGCAAAATTAAATACTTTATTCACTGCTAAGATTCCACTATATTTTGAATTCTGCAATGATCACAAAACTGCAGAACAGTATTTTTAAGTTGTTTAGAATCATGTGTACTTATAAATGTTCTTAGTGTGAACAATTCAAAGATGGTAACTTCTGAGAATCAATCATCTTTTCAAAACAAGATTCAGCACTAAGATTAGACCACAAAACCAGGAGAATCCCTATTTTGGGTGAAAAGAAGGTATTTTTTCCTTTAATAGACAAGACTATTTTATAAAATGAAGAGTAGCTATAATGTTACATGACTGCTAACAGAAGAAATATTTACACAGCCCAAAAGGTCACTACAGCAAGAATTTAACTGCCTCACAGAACAACTTCACAAACAGTTCTGTTAAATATAAAGCTACTTTACAAGCTCAGCTAACAGCCTGGAACAGGCAGTGCAGATGGGGCTAGAAAGACCTGCTTTCATTATCAGCATTTTTCTGGATAAATTGGGGTGAAACCCCAATTCCAACCCCGCCTGAGAGGGAAAAATGAAGGTAAAAAAACCCATACTTTAATAGCAAATCCTGTAGCCAGTGACATGAAACAAGTAAGACAGTAATTTTTAACTGTCAGTTTTTTTATTAAAATATCTGTAGCTATTTGATATAAGGAAAATACTTGGGAAGGAAAGAAAAAAAACCTAAGTTCTTACTACTTGCCTTTGCCTCCAGCTCTTCATATAACGCATAGTTAATCCAGAGATAGATATATCTTTTCCAGTGCCTTTTCTCTTGAATTGGGGGAACATTGGCAATGGCTCTTTCGTACACTTCTCGGACAGTCTCGGCATCTGTGTCACTTTCAACCAACCTCAGGTAGTCAAACCACGCATCATAATTATGTGGATTTGCCTTTCAGACAAATGGGAGCAGGGAAATGGGAAAGAAACTTCAGTTGCTACAAATAATACACCCTGTTTCATTACTTGCAGTTTTTTTCAGAATTTCTCCTTTAAAATAGATCATCAGAATATTAATGAAAATTGTCAGTCTCAGGTATGCTTAAGCTAGAGCTTTTAGGTTACAGTGCATTGATTTCTTTATTTTTATTTTACCTACAAACGTTCTTTAAGGTGAAGGCAAACAAAGTGAACTATGAGAAGGGAAGAGGAAATTATGAAATGGGCAGTATTCAGTGAACAGTGGATAGGGGTGGCACACCTTTTTCTTCACAAAAAGGCATTTACACACAGGTGAGGGGTCCTATAACAGTAACTGTGTAACACAAGAGAAGATGTAAGTTACAAGTTAAACTGCATTATCCCCTAAGATGACCATGAAGGGTACTGAGCTCTGAGTTCAACCATAAACTTTGGCTCTACAATCTACATTAGAATGCAGAAATAAAAAGAGCAGTGAGTACAAGTACCATTCTCTCCCCTGTGGATGGAATTGTGCCTCCAAAAAGAAGAGCATTCTCTTGGCACTTCTTTGGACTGAGTATCAAGGGTAACATAAAACTCATCAGTCTTTCATGTACCTTAACCAGCAGCTGGATGCACAGAGTCTGGGGATGTTTCTAACACATACCTTCACTTCCTCTTCATACTGGAATCTCCTCTTGCTGACAATGATGTCTTCAATCCCCCTTCTGTCTCCAAACTTCTTCTCAAAGATGGTGTAATTCTTGAAGAGATTTTGAGCCTCCTGTTTGGGAATTCTATCCAAGGCGTACTTGTAGATCACCCTTACTCTTTCAAACTGAAATAATTAAATATAATTTGAATAATATTTACAAAGCAGCTTCTGTCATCCCCCACAATTTCTCATTGAGCTTTTGGTATTATTTACTATAATACAGAATCATAGACTATCTTAATGCAAATGATTGTTTTAGGACAGGACTAACACAGGTCTCCCTGAAACGTAAACTTTGGGGGGAGAAAAAAAAGAAACCTGTAAACACCAAACCCCACCATCTCTTACTCATTTACAGGTTTGGAATATTTAAAATATTTTTAAGAGGTTGTGGTTTTGGGTTCACAGAATGTTTTCAATTCCTTAATGGCCTGGGCACTTCAAAGAGACTGTCCGAGAAAAACATGGCTACTTCTGGTTTTTATCATGCAGGCCTACAACTGCTCAGAAACTTACAAATCTGAGGATATGTATTTGATCTGATGACACTACTCTCAGTCTTGGCAAGCTTGCTGCCCACCTTTCTTAAAGCATTATTTTCTTGATGTCACTAAAGGAGAAATAGAAGCTAATCAAAAAACTGTCTCCTTAATTCAGACTGCAGTAACAGCATCTAGTAAGGTGCTGAAAAACACAAGCACTGCAGTGAATGTAAAGTGGCCTCGAGTCTGATACTCAAGAAGAAATCTCGGGGTGGTTGGTATTGGTCTGATGTATTATCAAGAAGGTCTTACTTCTTTCTGGTTCTCCTCAAATTTGGCAAAAGCCACATACAAGTGCTCATCCATGTGCTCTTCTCCAAAGAACTCCACTGCCCTCTCGTATACTTTCCTCGCGTGAGCAAAGTAACTGTGCTTCTCTTCAAAGCGGGCATACTTGATCCAGTTCTTCACATCAGGGTGGACAAGAACAAGTAGAGCTACGTTAAAGAAACAGCGGCAGTTGAATCAGACATGTCAAATAGCATTCTTCCCAGGGACTACAGAGCCATGGCCTGTATGAAACAGCTCCCATGGATAGCATATGCAAAAAATGCACCTGGGAAGAAGACGCAAAACAGCTCCAAGTGTGCAAAGGGTTTGGGCAAGAATCAGGAATGGGTTTGAGGAGAAATCTGAAACAAATGACGACTGCAAAAAAACCTGGAAGCATGACTGCTGTTAAAAATACGCTGTTGTGGTAGGATGTGCAGTCATTTAGTTGAATTTGGAGCCAAACATGCTATTAACACCTGCTGCTGGATCTGAGCATGGTGGCTTACTTCCAACACAGCACAGAGATGTAGCTGGAGACAGAACAGATGAGAGAGAAATGAAGAACACATTGGCCAGGTGTTTCAATGCACTAAAAAAGGATATATCTCTCATAAATGGTACGTGCCCTGTCCACCTCCTTGTATCTCAGCTCAAAGTTAATGTAGGAATGCCATGCTTGCTCCTCTGGCTGCCATTCCATCCAACGCTCAAACACCTGACGTGATCCAGCAACATTCCCCAACATCTCTTCCATGTACGTATACTTGTACCTTAGAAAACAAGATCGAGTTTTTACAATCACATAATAAACTCATCAATTACAAGGATTTTTTGAGTGCTTTTTAAGAGCATTATTGAGATTTCTTCACCTACTCCCCACTTGAACCCCAGAAATACCTATAGAGACTGTTGTGATTGGCAGCATGCAGGCACACAAACATCTTTCCCTCCCAATACTCTTACCACTTGAAAAGTACAAAACCTTTCCAAAACTTAAACCACATTCTTTTTTTCACACTAGTATGAAGACTTGGAGAAACAAGAAACAATGTGCTTTTGTATGATATGAAATAGAAAAATGATCTGTGGTCTTTGGGGGTAGAAGCAATGCTCCATCCTCTGCAAACGTACCAGAACTGGTTCACCCTGGGGAGGGTGGTAATGGCTCGATCCCAAATGTTTCGGGCATGATTAACCTGGCGGTTCTTCATTTCCATTTCTGCATATTTCAGCCAGAGTGTAACATTTCTGTAGTCTACGTCTAAAGCACGCTCGTATATGGAACGGGCTCTGGAAAGCAAAAAGAAGCAAGTTGTGCATATAATGTGCCTCCAAGACTTTGATGGTGTTTGTCAACATGCATTTGAAAAGCTTTGTAGAGATGTCTGCAGCTACACCATAATTACCTCTGTATTTCTTTTAGGCTTTCCTCCCATTGTGCGTATTTTATCCAGTTGCTGATAACAGTCCTGTTTTTTCTGATGTTATCTTCAAAAGTCTGAGGAGAAAATTATTTCTGTAAGTAAGAAGTCCCTCTGTGCAGACATATCTTGTTCTAAATGGCTTACGAATATTTTTTATTATAATTATTGACATGAATTCCAAATGTCTTGCACCCATGCAGATGCAGTAACAAATCAAACTCAATACAACACTTTCTAAAAATTGCAGAACAGAGAAGAAGCATAGATCATCACACAGAACAGGACTAAACTCAAATTCCTGCAACCTTATACCTGAAATACTGACAGAATAACAACTGACAGCACTAAAATCTTACTTTTTGTTTTTAATCTCCTGCTTAATGTTCCAATAGCAACATTACTTGGACAGACGGAATCCGGTCATTGCAGACAACCCTGAATGTACCTGGATGCACCACCAGAAGTATATTCACTTGGACTTGTAGGTATCATTGGTGATGAAGAAACTGCATATGAAGTGTGTGCGTGATTAGCCTTGCAATGTTCTGAACATGGTCACATGAGAGATCTTGTGTACTGCCAAATTTTGTTAAACAACACACTTTTAACTTACAACTTTTGCAAAAAAGTCGCCTTTTCTATTAAAACGTTAGGGTTTTTTTTAAATAATTGCTATTCATTAAGCAAATACACAAGTAATACAGTCTACATCTTATTTAAGTTAAAACATAGTACAATTTAGTGCTTTAAACGAGCATGAAAATTAGGGGTGGTTGTTTCCCCTTTACCTTCCTCTTCCGGAGCTTGTAGTCGTTTAGCTCTTCAACATCTGTTATCTTCTGTTGTGGAGGCGGGGGAAGAAGTTCAAGCTCTCTCTCTTTTGCTTCTCTCAGAAGCTGTTCTGCTGTGATTTGGACTTCTGCGGGCGCTTTATTTTTCACCTGTAATGTACGGCGGCTTGAGTCGCATTTCCCCCTTCTAATCCAACATCGAGAAATCCCTCCGTGATTAGCTTACTCTGGTGCCTTGCTACGTTCGGTATTTACTGAACAAGATCCGCAGTGCCCCCCAGGATGGGCAGGGACCTTATGGCCTTCACTGGCCCGAGCTTAGGCGGCTCCCGCCGGGGCATGAGGCGGGGCAGACCGCCCCGAGACGGCGGGGAGCGGCGGGTCCAGGCCGCTCCGAGGGGCCCGACGCTGCCCGGAGGGCCAGGGCAGGGCCGGGCCAGGCCGGACCGATCTGAGCCCAGCCCGGCCGCCGCCCCGACCACCTACCCGACCACCCCCCCACCCCGCCTCCTCCCCAGCACCTTCGCCACTTTGGGGATGCGCTGCTTGCCGGCCGCCGTAGACGCCATCTTGCCGCCTCTCCCTACTGCCCCCCCTCCCCCGTCACCTCTGACCTCACGCAGGCGTCGTTGCCGAGTAACGGCGGCGCGTCCCCAGGCAGGAAGCGGGGCGGGGACTGGCCAGTCCGTCAGTTCGACCCTGGCCGCCCCGCTCCGGCAGCGCCCGGGAAAAGGGCTCCCTCCGCGTAGGAGGAAGGTGAGTACCCGGAGCGGGAAGGCGAGTGCCTAGTGCAGCCTGCGCTCCCGCTCCCCCGACCCCCGGTTCCCCCTACCCCCGGTTTCCCGCCCCATAAGACAGCGTCCCCTGGCGGTTCGCCGGGCTCTGCCTATGTTTGAGGGGGTAGGTGGGCGGGCGAGAAGGGCTGGCCGAGCCGTTACCGTGTATTTCACGGTGTAGTGGGGGCCCGTGCTGCCGACCGGTGGCTCTAGAGGTGTGAGTAATGTGGGCGTTAAATTCCTGTCCCGCTCTACCTGTCCGTGCCGCTTTGCCTCCTGTCAGGTGAGAGCTCTCTGCCCGGTTCTCAAACCTAATAGCCTTCCTTCGGGCCTCCTGAGCCTTAAAATTTGGGTCAGGCCTCCTTCGCCTACGCCTTTGGGGATAGGAATGGTCGGGTCACTTCATCCCTGCTGCTGAGGCAGGCGTGAATTCTCGGCCCGGGTCAGCATGGGGTGTACGGTGCCGCCCGCCATCTCCTCACCTGACCCCTTTCCAAGTGGTCAGCTGAATCGGAAGTGTCTCCAGAGGTGCACATCTGTGGTACGTACAAGTTTGGTGTGATTTGAGTCAGAAACGAAAGAAACATACCACACGGCAATCCCACGTGTGCTTAAAAGCGGAGTATTCATTCAAGGAGGCAGAGAGGAAACTATTGGAAGCACTAATTGGGAAGCACTAATTCAGCACAATCTGCTGCTTGTGCTCGGGCTCTCATCCATGCTATTCTGCTCTCATAGTGGAAATACAGGAGTTGCTGTAGGAACAGTGTGCTTTCTTATGAAAATGGTACATTTTTAATGTGTAAATACTGGTTTCTGTCGGTTGTAGTTGCATGAGTGTTTCAAGCCTTTAAGGGGGAGCAAGTGGAGAACAGGGTGATATTTTTTTCAATGTATTAAGTTAACCAATTGCATACGGAAATGTGGCAAACTTTTCCTTAGTTGAAGTAATCTTAATGCTAGATGTAAATTCAGTGATGGAATTTTTAAATTCCTGTTTGTTTTGATATAGGCAGTTGACATTAATAAAGAATAAACAAGTATTTTAGTAGTTTCACAGTTTACAGTTACTTAATGTACTGTGTAAGCGAATTATGTGGCTGTTTTCTTGGCTAATTTTAAGAATCACCTATTATTTGGCCCTGGTTTTAGTTGCCTTCCACTCCGCTAGAAAGAACATCAGATAGATATAGATATATATCACTACTCCAGACACTGGAGAAGTTGCTTACACGAGTTGGTATAGGTTTTTTTCCTGGTAGACATTATTGTTATACTCAGTAATAAGTTTACTCTAGCCTAGGTAGTGCTTTCTACATAACCACCGTTCTGTTTACTAAGCATATGCATTAAAACCTGCAGAGGACATTTTGCCTCAGGGGTGTGGCCAGGACCTCTTTGTAGATGTATGTTTGCATGACTGGGACCTGTGGTGTCACCTGTAACAATATCTTGGCTGTATATGAAAGTTGTAGCTGTATGCATGACTTTCTCTGTATTTAAAAGGTATAAAATTGTTATCTGGTGTTAGTTGGGATCTGGGGGACCCTATAATTGGGCATCACATCTGGGTTTGGAGGCAATGTTAGAAATGACTGTTGCATTTGGTAGATTGGTTAAAGTGTTCTGCTAGTCTAGGGTTGTTGAGACTTTTTTGAGTTAGTGATGGTATATTTTGCACAAGTATGTTTAACAAACTGCAGAAAGATTTTGTTTGGTCAACTTGTTTTACATGCCTAATTCTTGATTGTATCACAACAGGCCACAATATCGAGTAGCAGGCATCACAGCTGAGAGATAAGTGATCTGTTAGCTGATAGTCCCAGGTGGTCTTGAAAGCCTGTTGCCCCTGGATGTTCTGAAATTCCTAGGCATGTCAATAAATCACTTGGACTTGGCAAATTCTGTGAATGGGCAACTACAGAAATGGTTTTCTTCTGGGCAGGGAAGCTACAGGGCTTTCAATCCTTTAAGAAATTTAAGCATTGCTGTTGACTTAAGAAGAAATTTGAGGAGCTGTTTGGACAGAATACACTTCACTCACCTGAAATTGCTGTTTAATGTTACCAGAGCACCGTTATCCTGATTGTTTGCAGCTGATCCTCCCAACCCTGTAGGCTTAAGGCTATTAAGTTTAAAATTATTAATGATGGGCACTGTTCTGTTAGCATGCAAATGCCTATAAAGGAATAAATGTAAAAGCAATTTGTAGCCTATTAAAAACATTTCTTTTGCACATAGCATACATAGAAAAGGGATGATTGGCTGCTGTAGTTCTACTTGTGTGCTGCTTGCATACTGTATGTATATGCAGGCAGTACGTATTTTTGTAGAGGTCTAGAGGAACCAGGCACTTAAATCCATCTGAATTGCTCTTCTTCACAGGTTATATAAAATCCATTTCAAGTAACTACGTTGAACAATGGATCGCAGCAGGGTCCACCAGAAAAGCAATGTTTGCTTTCTTTCTTGTTGCAGTCTGTAAGATGACTACAATAACTTCTTCAGGAGGAAATACAGAGGTGGTCAGTGCCAGAAGAACAGAATCACATGATGTTTCAGATATTACGGGCCTCTTCAACTATTTTACAGAAGTAGTTTTTGGAAGGATTGATGTCATGGCCCTTTTGTAAGTAACAGTATTTTAGAGATATCTTGCAGGAAACTTTAAGAAAGTATGTTACAGTTAATGTGGCAGAAAACATTATGAGCCCTTATGTGGTGTGGCATAATGATTTTTCACAGGAAGAGGAAGAAATTCTGCTTAGCTCTTACTCTGCATCACACATGCGTGGCTGCAAATTTGGATTGCTGCTGCCGGCACGGTGGATAAGATTTGAATCTATGCTAGCTTGCTTCCTTTTTATAAAAGTTCAGAAGAAACACATTTGCATAACACCTGTTGAAGCCATCAGATTCCAATGTCTGCTCCATCTAACAATCATTTTGTCTGTTGAGAATGATAGAAGTAGAGGGGCAGGAACTAGGGTTTTTAGTCACTTTGTAGCTGTGACTGTTCTGTTTTCTTTTCCTGTGTATGTCTAAACCTTTTCCTTCTTTTCCAGTTGCCCCTTAACAAATGGAGTTACTTTTTGCCTCTCTTTATTCTGCCTTGGGAGGCAGCATGTATATGCCATAAAATATGTTTCAGTTTGCCTCTTCTTTTCATGCCCTCAAGATACTGAATGTCCTCCATGTTTTGACACATGTATCCTGGCAGCTTGCATGGCAATGTCTTTAGCAGAAATGGATGGCTGCAGAAGCCTTCTGTTACTGTATCTTCATCACGGGAGATACTGATGAGCCTTGTGCACTTCATTCTGTGCAGTGTTAACAGCAGTGACAGACTGAGTGAAATGCCAATGGGTCACTTCAGTTGTTTTTTTTCCACTTGACTTAATGGCAGATGTCTCATATACCAACTATTTGGGGAAAAAACAAATGTGTGAAGAAACATGAAAAGAAGAAGGAGTATTTAAGTCTTTCATATTAAATTCATAGTAATTGAAGTTTTGAAAAAATCACATGAATTGTTATAATGTCAGAATGCACTAAATATTTGAAATTGAAGCAATAGTTTCAAGTTAGGATGTGAGCAGTGAAGTTCTGTTGAGGTCTAATCCTGGGAGCACTTCAGGACATGGTCAATTCTGCCATTCTAACAGGCTGAATTAACAGGCAGTCACTTTTCTTTGTGTAGTTTCTTTAACGTCTGCAAAACTATATTGTTTTCACAGAGAAAAGTCAAATCTTGCTTTGACACTCTGCAACGAGAAGAATGAAGTTATAGCCAATGCTGTCTTTCTGGACTATCCAAATTGGGATATCACTGATCAGTCTGATTGGGAATCATTCTTACATGAAAACTACATTAATGATAAATGCACTGTAAGTAAATTGTGTGATTTTTAAGTTGAGTTTTTGTTTAAGACTCAAGCATGAAAAATAGGCATAAAAAATCTATTTGAGGTAGATTTGAGGCATTTAGGCTGACGAAGGTGATCATCAGCTACCTTACTTAACCCTCACGTGGTCAGAAGTTCACAAGTACATGTGCTTTTGCCACTACGGTAGCTGAAGGTCACTGTAAGGATGGCAGTGAGGGAGCACAAGTCCTTTCTTTGCCAGACATCTGTGGAACATGCCTGATGCATTGTATTACCACTGAAAGCCACATGAATCATAGCTGTCTCCAACATTTTTCATGCAAAAACCTGTCTAGCTCTGGTGTTATCTAACAGAACATTTACCTGGGAGGTGGAGTCCTTGCGCTAAGGTCTTTCTCACTGTAAGGAACTGGAATCCTCAGTTCTCACCTTTTGGAATAAAGTTTTGCTGTTTTGAAGAACTGAATACAAATTTAATGAGTTCAGAAAACAGGGAATGTACCCCTGCTTGAAGGTTGGTGACATGCACTGTGTGGAGGACCCTGCTTACATGAGTATCTTGGTTCTTGAGTAGGCTTCTTTAGTGCTGTTGTGAGATTGCTACACTCCATTCTGTGTGGTGGCAGTTTTCACACAGGCTCCTTGGTCAAGTTTATGAATTACTCTTAAGAATTACAGACTAGAAATAGGCAGCTAGAAGTTCAGGATTCAAATGCTGCCCATCAGTTACTCCAGTATCCTGGACCTGTATCCTGTGATTGTGGAGAAAAGATGTAAAATGTTAACCATGAACACTCAAAAGCTAAGCAGCACGCACCAGAATACAGTATTGGCAGTACTGAAATTCTCTCTAGACAGTTTATCAGTTTTCCAATGTTGTTCTGAGCGACGTTAAGCAATGGCTTGTAGAAAAGCTGACAAATACAGCAATTGCATTTGAAAATGCTGTGTGCAGTTAAAAGAAATAGAATTATTACAGCCAAAGGGAGTATAGAAAAAAACATGTAATTTTCTTGTAATCTGTTTTCTTTGTCACTTGAACAGTACTTTGTGTACAGGCACACTGCAGGCACAACCACTTCATTCACTGTGCAGCTGCAGCTGCTCCCGGTGGGTTATGCTGTGCTGTCAGCTCTGCGAGCCCTTCCTCAGGCTGCCTGCACGTCAATACCTCCTGCAGCAAAGCTGCAGCTGACTTCGGAGTGCAGGGGCGTACAAAGAGAAAAGACCAAAAAAAAGAGCTTGAGCATGTTAGGAATTACTGCTCCTAAACAGAAGTGAGAGGTACTTTGGAATACTGACAAGACGCAGAGCACCTCTGCTTTTTCTAGAATGGATGTTATTTTCTAAAACATGTCAGTATATGTTTTATGCTTTTACACTGACAAAAACAACTGAACCTATTATGACTTACAGCTAGATGAGTTGTCGTGGGTTAACTGCAGGTTAAATCCATGCAGGTGTGCTTCAGAAAGCTGGGATCTTCTGAAAATAGAATTTCTTAAAAGTCTAGTTGACAAGTCTTTTTCCTAGTATACAGAAATGGTAAGATAGTTTAAAGGTCTAAATTAGAAACTGACTTGTGCAGAATTTAATTAGTGAAGAGGCTTCACAGGATTGCCTGGTTACTATCACTATAGGGAAACAGTTACAGGCCAAATCCCGCCTCCTCTTGGACCTCAAGAAAAAAACTTTTTCTTCTTCTTTCTTTTTCTTTTTGCATTTAAACAAAGAACAGAAAAGTGTGGTTTGGTTTGTTTTTTTTTTAGGAATAGCTTTTGATGTTTATTCATTACGATAGCCTTGCGCCTTTGTGCTGTGTCCATATGCTGCCACTTCTATTAAAATTGTTCTTGCTCTAAAGTTGCTGAAATTTATTGGTGAATCTAGCCACAGCATTTTAGTTTAATGTTAAACTATTCAGAAAACCTCAAGTTTTCCCATTTAAAATATTTTTAAATAAATATTTCTTCTGCAAGTAGGCCTTCATTGACTCCGCACTTGAAATTAACATGCATGACGAAACAGCCAGATTAATGGCACTTCTAGTTCCAGCTCAAGAGTTTTCCTTTGCTAGTGTTTTCTAGGTTACTGGATGCATGTAGGATAGAGATGTCTTTTAGTCTGACCCGTTTCTGCCTGGATATTTGTGTGTGTCTAATGATGTAATCTTGAGACTTTGTAATTTTTTTCTTTAAAAAAAGAAAACATTTTAGGACTACTTTTTTTAAATCCAGGAATAATGTCTTTATCAGCTTTATCAGCCAAATATTAAATTAAATGTTGTTAATTGTGTTTAAATTAAAATGTTGTTAGTCTGGAATTAATACTGTTAAATATGAAGTGATGTATTTATATTGTAGGCAAACAATAGTAATTTGAGTGTAAATAAAAAAATACTACAGAAGCACAAATTGTGATATGAAAAAAGTCCTTTAATCACACAACTCTGTCTACACATGCTTTGAAGTTACCATATATTTGAAGCTGAGTGTAGATCATTTATATTGGAAATAAATGTGCGTGTTAATGCTTCGGTTAATTAACAAATATTAACTGCATGGTGTTTAGATTTTCATTCCTCATTTTGTAGCCTTTAAACACGTTGTTCATGCATCTTTTTGTGGCAAAAGAAGAATATGCAGCTGGATGTTCTCAAGAAATTGTTAGGTGAGTTCTTAGGTAACTTTCTGTAGTGAAACGTATGCAGTCTCCTGCTGTCATTTGGAGAGAGTATGGAATTAAAAAATGCCTTAAGGTCATCAAAATTAAGTATCTTTCTAAGCAGTCTTGGAAGGTAATAAAATATAACCTTGTATTAATCAAATGTGCACTACTGGCTTTGAAACCAAGCTGTTGCAGTTCCAAGTATGCTTCCCTAAAAAGTGGTGAGGTTTAGCCGTATCTTTGCTCTAATTTCCCACGGAAATAGTAATGCAGTTGCAAGGCAGACTCATTTTTCTTTTTCCTGAACTTCCACTTGTAAAAATCAAACCACATGACTCAGCAGGAAGCTTAAAAAGCTGTAGATGTTTCTGGAATGCACTTGTTCCTAGGTTCAGTATAAACCAGCATAATATATTACTGTGTTAGCTCGGTACTCAAATGTAACCATTGCTGAGGTTATTTGGTATACTCAGAATCTGCTTACATAAACAGCAAATTGCACAGGGTGCTGTTGCTGTTGAATTTACAGTTACTTTGTCATGTCAAGCCAGCTTATCCAGATGCCAGGTCAGAGATCTGCCAGCAGAGATCTGGCATCTTTAATTTTTCCACCACTGGGGAACTGATATAAAAAGGAGGACGTTTGAAATCTAAGGATTAGGAAATTAAAAGAGAAATAAAGTAGGAAAAAAAGTTTAAAAAAATGACCAGATAAATTGCATATTTATCTTATTTGCCATAAATAAAATGTTTTAATTTTTGAGCCATGTGGACTCATGAAGGAAGATTAAGAGACACTGGAGAGAAAAATTTTTATATTAGAAGACTAGCTGGTGTATCTAATTGATGGGTGTAATGATGAAAGACTCAATACAGTTACGTTATTTATCCAGGAGAGCTTTCATCACAGTACCAGAACTGCAGTTCATACTTCTCTTCATGCCAGCTATTGAGAATTTAGGTAAGAATTTGATACCATTTTATTCTTAAAATAATGAGAACAATCTCAAATCCCATTATGATTAATATGCACTGTGTTGGTGGAGTTTTTTGTGGGTTTATTTTTGTTGTGTTGTTTTTTTTAAATATTGAGAACAGTCATTTTCTAAACATGCAGAAAACACAATCTCAAAGTATCCTCTAAGGGATATACCTTGTAAACGAGGTTTGTGTGGTTGCGTGTTTGCTCCACCAGCCCATTTAGCAGTCTGCTTTTCCTTCAATCTTTAAGTTTGTCAGAAACAGACAGGGCTATAAACAGGAGTAAAACTCTCAGAAATTAATTCCTACAAGTGTTGTGATGGCTTCTGAGTACAGTCAAGAGATTGAAATCAGTGCTTGTACTTTGACTGATAGGCACGTATATATATATATGTTCATGGGCACACACAGCCATACGTCCATGTGTGCCAGCCTCAGTTTCCCTTCAGCATAATGAGTCCTGGCAATGAAATTCTCCAGTGGCATATAGCATTGGTTATAAGACTAGGACTTCTACAGGGATTTGATCCTACCAATTTCTGATTGTTTTGAAGCTTTATTCAGCTTTGGCTGCTGAACAATTTTTTCATGTTTATATTACTATTATTTCAGCTTCATTGGTTAAATTAAGAAAGCGTTACACCATCTGTGGTTTAAGTTAAAATCTCTGTTTTCCTCAGTTTTGCTGATGATTTAAAAGCTTACATAATGAAGTTTCTCTGTAGCTCCTGACAGGTTTTTGTCATTCACAGAGCCAGGCATGGGAAATGTCTTTGAAATGATGATGACTGCTCCAGGTTCAGTAGTGGATAGAGATTTTACCTTGCTCGCGTGCCCCAGGCATCGGTGTCACCCACAGCTGTATGTGCGCAAAGCAAGGTAATGCAGTTTCTTCCTTCTACTTCTGTGAGCAGATCTGTCTGTGTTAATGGGAAGAATTTTCTTTTTTGGTTTACAGCATCAGTGTCTTAGTCAAACTGCTCTGATTTTCCTTGATAACCTAATTAAGTACTTAACGTGATTATGCCGGTTTTATTCTACTTCATCACCAGGTCAACTTTTTTTTCTGAAACTAAGTTGCTATCTAGAAAGAATACAGTTTTTGTCAGTGATGTTTATTCTGTGAATCTGCTGGCTTAATTGCATCGCTGTGTATTTTAGTGAGTGCATGTAGTTTCCATGTCTCTTGGAGAATATTCCAGCTTATTTTTTATTTTCCCTTGTTACGTCATATTCTGACCAGTGTAGCAAAGCCTAAATAGGAAGGCCTGTTATCTAAAAGAATTAAATAACAGCAGAGAATTCCTAATTCCAGTAGTCCTTTGGATATGGAGTAATCATCTTCTGTCATTTGTACAGTTTTTGTGTGTAAACATTTCATGCCTTCGCTCTCGCTGTGTTTCAGGGGCACAAGCCTCCTCCAGTGTTGCTGAGAGAGCTGAAGAAATTCACAGGGTAACCCTTTTCTTTCCACTGTGGCATCTGTTTCAATGGACACAGTTTGGAGCAAAGACTTCATAACGTGTTCATGCAACGTGCTTTTAACACAGCCTCACCCTTGTTTTGGGATTCAAGTCATAAATGTAACTTTTAAAAGTTAGACTCTGAATTATTTCCTTCTATCTGCTCAGCTGCCTGCAGTGTCTGCCAGGCAGAGACACACGTTTCTCCAGCAGCAGCCTTGCCTGGTGATGTCTACCTGTGTAGTGGCTGACTGTTACGGCGCTGGTTTTTCTGCCATTTGAGTTCTGCTTGTGCCAAATCACACTTTCTGTGCTTGTGCGAGCATGGTGTACAGTGACTGAGAAGTGCAGTGTTTCTGACCCAAAGGGACCTTACGTTTTTCTGTGTAGATTGCTGGATCGTGCATACTGTCATTGCTGCATAGGTGCTGCCCTGCAGTGTGGTTGAAATGTAACCAGTATCTGTCACTTTTTGGTTCACGTGTTCTCCTCTTTGCAGTGGGAAGAGTACAAGTAGGGTAATGTTTTATGAAGTAGTAATTTTATTTAATTCTGATTAATTCTGGAGTTGCTTTTGTTCATTCTAAACGTGTCTCTGTGTGGTTATGTAGCAGGATTATGATTAAATTAGCATTTCTGGTCCTTGTAGTGGCAACTGGAGTTTAGGGACGAGCACATCCCTGGTACACTGTATGACATGATACTGACGCGTGTGTGGGTCCATATCGATCAGTGCTAGCAGATGGTAATGCCACATTAGGCATGCTGACATCTCGCATTGGATTCTGACAGAAAGCCTGTCTCAGGGATGTTTGGCACACATTAAATTTTACCAAATAGGCCTGAAACAAATCCACAGATTGTGCTCTTCATCTTCTAGTTTTAGTCAATGCTTGCAATATCCTGTCACTTGACTTTTGAGCATTTAAAGAAAAAGGACTGAGGCCTGACATTGACTACTTCAAACCATCCTGATATTTCAGTGTTACTAAATTATTTGCATACTAACTTGATCTACAATTTGTAGGCTTTTCATGAGTATTTCCTTTCAGTTGCCCACCATCTATCTGTATGTGAATGAACCTTAATACTGTGAAGTTATCAGCAGGTGAGTTAATTCCTGAGGATTTAAAGTTTTTCCATATGTCTTGATTCCAACTATTATGTTTGGCTTTTATTTAAGTTGAATCGACTCTTTCTTTTGATGGCCATTGGATATTACCAATAGAAATATCTTTGACACTACTGGAAATGACAATATTCCACGTAAGAGATACCATCTTGCCTGGTATTTCTGTAGTTTTTATGTAGTTTTTATTAATAATAAAATTTATTTACTTTATTAAACCCCAAACCAACTAGAGAACTAACCAGGAAACTTTTTTTTTCTCTTGAGTTACTTGGTATCTGGTGATATAAAATTCATACTTCAATATTGTCTATCAGTAGATTCTCTTAAGTAAGCTAAATTATGTTTGCAGTAGAGGCTTTGCCTTTCTTTTTCCTCTGTGTTCACCTTTGCACTTCACTGGCATCCATAGTAACGTTCCGTGGAGCCCTTTAGAGACTTATCTATGAAAGTTGTTCCCAGCCACCTGCTTAGCAACATGTTCTGGGTCAATGATAGGAGATTACCCTAATCTCTGTTCCCTCTTCCCTTGCTTATAGAGAGGGGAAAAAAGAACCTGTAAATTGATAATTTGCTTAACCATTAATTTTGAAGTTACTCTCCATCTGACCTTTTTAGTTTGAAATAAAGCTGTAGTGTGCCAGAATGTTGTTCACTAAGCTTAAATATATAAGTCTCTTGCTGATACGTCATCTTCAGATCCTCTCATTCTTGGGTTTCTATCACATATGTAAGAACTCACAAATTTGCAGCTCTGTGGAATGCCTTTATTGTGTTTGTTCTCAAAGCCTAGACATTTTCTGGTATCAGGTTTTTTGTTTATTTTGGGTTTGGTTGTGTTTTGTTTTTTTCAAGACTATGGTGTAGTGGAGGACTGCAGAAATGAAAAATAGTGCAGGGGGATGAATGGGCTTAAGAGGAGCCCCATGTACTCTTGCAAGGTCAGTCAGTCTCTCTGCATGCCCCAGTCTGGCAGAGTCACCACCTGCATCTCAGTGGTGTGTTTACCAAGCAGAACGCACTAAGGGACGTGGAGCAATCATCTTAAGCATTTGATTTGGAGATGTGTGCATTTTCTACCCCAGTCAAACAACAGGTTTCAATAAGTGGACAGTCTCATTCCTTTACCCCTACATTAGTTTGGTTTGTTCGAGGTTTCATAACATGTTATCAGATTTACTATCTTAATTAATTGTGTTGCAATAGCAAAGTTGTGGTAATAGAAAACATTCCTTCAGCTTGTCCCTTGAGATACTCCCTGCAAAGAAGAATAATTCTGCTCTCTTGATTTGAGAGAGAGAATGTGAATTATTATAAATCTTTACAGGGTTTCATTCTTCTCGGAGCTTCATTTTAGTTGCATCGTTTGAATTAATTCTGCAGACAAGTAATTGATGGTGTATCATATTTTCCGTACTTTTTTTTTATAAATAATGTATGACAATGAAGACTCTCACTTAAACAGTAAAAATGAATGAAGAATTGTGGGGCTTGGAAATTTGTGACCCCTGGCAGCTGTGCTTAGCTTTGAGTGGGCATAGTGATGATACTCATCTCTACTTGGTTTCTCAAGTTGGCTTTCTATGAAACTGTATGAAAGAATCTGGCAACTGCTCTTCATAAAAATAATTAAATTACTTAAAACTCCTGGATGATGGAGTAGCACTGTGACGTGGGATGCCAGAAAGGTCACAGGTTGAGCATTTATTCACCCTGCTCAGGCGGCCATTAGTAAGGCATCTGTAAGGGATGTTCACTCCAGGCTACAGCATCTCCCATACTGTCCATTCTGCCTCACAACTCCTCAGCAGAGAGGTCAGTGCAAGGGGATTGGGGAGGGCATGGGAGGATGTCCAAGGCCTTACATTCAGACCATGCTGGGCAATGGGAGCAACCAGAGTAAGAAGAGAGCTTTCAGACAGATGGCCAAGATTAAAAAAGGAGAAACAATGTCAAAATAAAAGGCGTCACTGGCCCCGAGTAGAAAGGTGATCTTACTCAGAAGGTCACATTCATTCTGCTGTGTAGGAGAAGCAAAACACATCTAGATACCACCTAAATTGTCCTTCACTCTTAGAGTTTGTCAGTACTGAGAAACCCAGATTGCATTTGCTAAAATTAGAAATACAATTTTTTGGCCCAGTTGTGTTAACTTTAAGGCTCCTTGCAAATCCAGAAACATGTGAAGAGTGGAAAATGATAAACAGCTTTTGTTGTTTTTCTGAATTGCTGCATATGCAGAACTAAGATTTCCAAAGTCTAGGTACAAGTACTTAGATACAAGCACATACAAACTTGAGCAATAGGAGCCTTAAGCAAAACATGAGTTTTCCAAAAGCTAAGGGAAGTAATAATATTAGTGGTAAGTATTTTCAGGAACATGTTTCTACAGTAACACTTTTTAAGTATTTGAATATATTTTTCTATCAACATCTTATTTTAGGGAGATACAGGAAAGGATATCCCAGTGGAGGTCTAGTGGCAGTAAGGACTAATGGATTTGCAAGACTATGGTGCTGTTGTGAAGGATGGGTCACAGCTACGGCACTGTTAGGGCATCGGGTTGACGATCCTCACAACCGCTGTGGCCCTTCCGGGTCTCGGGCCAACTATGTGGCCTCCGCCGGGCGGACTGGAGACTTTTAGGCGTTCGGGGGCTGTAAAGCGGCAGTCCCGTCCGGTGGTCCTTGGGGGCCGCGGGGTGGCGGCCCCGCATGGCCGACCGGCTGTCCCGTCAGGGTGCCGCGAGGTGGCGGTCCCGCCCGGCGCTCCGCGATGCCCGCCATCTGTTGCCGCCAGAGGTCGGTAGAGAGCCGCGGCGGGGTCGGCTGCGCTGCCTCAGAGGAGCTGGTGGCGGGAGCCGGCGGCTTTTCAGTGCCGCCGCTGGACTTGCGGCCTGGAGAGCAGCGGCAAATCTTCACGCTTTTTAGTCCTATAGAGCTATCCGTGAAGAAAAAGGCTCTCGAAAAGCTTTAAAAAAGGTCAAACTCAGAATGTTATGAATGTTATATTCCAAAGAGGAGGGTGCTGACTGCCTGTCGCTGGACTAAAGGCCATTATAGAGTCCGTCTCTCACACTGCCCCTTGCCGAATGTGCAGGTGGTGGGCTCATTTTGACTCCCAAGACAGTTGTCCATCGCAGGTTTGTCTCCTCAGCGTTCTGTAGATGAAGGATGCAACCTTCTATTTCAAAGAAACCTATTGTGGTTTCTTTCAGTAAGGACAAATGTATTCTTAAATTTGAGGAAGTGCATTGCATCTTCTTGGTTTAGTTCCTTTATCCTGTGGGACTCGACTTTCTCCCTGTGTGTTTGTGTGTGTGATAACTGAGATAACCAAAAGCATGTTCAGCAGCAGTCTGCTTAGGATCCTGAGGAGAAAGGGGTTTTCTTTACTCCACGGTCTGGTAGTGAAAGTCACTCCTGGTAGCCCATAATGACCCTGCTTTTCTTACTGCTCTTTTTCTTCCAGAACTGTTTGTTAGACCACTTAACTCTTGTATTTTTCAGATAGATAAATAAAAAAGTGGTTTCCTCTTCTTATCAAAAGCAGTTCTGTGTTAGACCTGGTTTGCCATCAGCCTTTATGCCATCCATGGTTGCAGTACATATGACTAAGGAATTCCTTCATTGGATTGGTAAATGCATGGAAACTTCTTGTTAAGACTTATATTGATCCTGGCTAAGAATGATAACTTTTTCAGGTGGTTTAATGGGAAAAAGTCTCTGTTGCCCATTTAAATAAAAATCTGTGCAGAATGGGGCCTATATGAGTCTAATACTGAAACTTGGACTGATAGGAACCAGCTAAGGCAGTTCTTGTGCCGGCAGCGTGGAGAAGAAACTGGAGCAGGAGAGGCAGTTAACGCCTTGATGCGACGTGTCCCCACCTATGCAGAAAGCCTTTTGTGAGACAGAGGGATGCAATAATTGCACTTTGGCCTTCGTATCTTTTTCAGTGGTGGAGCATTAACTTGACCTTACAAAAGCATAATGGCTCGATTTCTGCCAGGTGACTCCCACACTGCTGTGTGTAATAACAGTAATCTAGCCAATACTCAGCAGTTTCTCCCACATAGGAAGGCACTATTTTCCTCTTTTTTTTAAAAAAAAAGAACCTATTTTCTAAATTGCACTGATGTTGCTTTTTGAGATATCTGCCAACTCTAACCAACTGATCAATGGGCTCACTGAATATAATTATTTTAAATAAGGCCTAAAGCCCAGGTACACTTGGCCTGGGATGCCTTAGGCAAGAGAATTTTGAACTGGGCTGCCCTTCCTATTTTGCTAGGGAAAGATCAAGCATCTCCCGTGAGCAATCCAGATCTCGGGTAGGTTGTGCTGACTTTTGGAAGTAGTTCTCTCTCTCCTTTGGTGCTGAGACTCCCAGTTTAGTGTGTGCTGGGGACGTGTCCTGGGTGAAATTATTTATGGGTGGAGTCTTTGGATCAGATACTTGTAATACTTGTCCATATGCTAATGGCATAGAACAGAAGTATCAGGGTCTATTAATGGTAGAGCTTTAGAACATTACCTAATCTCTTTCTTGCAGGTTGGAAGATTATGATGATCTCCTGCCAATCCTGACACGTCAGAGTGAGACTTTGAAAAAAATACTTCAGAATGAATATTTCCTTGCTGATCTTATACAAAGTCAAGATGAAGAAAATCAGGCAGCTGTTTGTGAGGTCAGCCTGCCATGACCTCTGGTTTTGTCTCATTTGAACATTAGTGATGTTCCATGTGGGTAACAGCTCTCACTTGCAGCTCAATGAATAAAAAGACCAAGCTCAGTTTTGGAAGGTAGAATTCATCACCCGCTCTCATGCTGAGCCCCCTCCACGTGCTGTGTGCCTTTACTTTCTTTACGAGTGAGTAAATGCAGCAGCAGTTCCCAACAGTTGGGTGGATTCATTTCAAGTAATTGGAACAGGCCATCTTGAAGAAACTGTGTTGCCATTTTAGGCATTTGTGTTATAGATGACCAGTTTTCATTCTTGGTGAAAATTAATATTGCATGTGAAAACCAGTAGGCAGTAATACTTTCACAGTTAAAAATGCTGTAGATTTTTTTTCCATCTCCAAGCTCAGGCAGGCAGACTTTTGCTGAATTGAAGACAGGAGCCTAGGAATTAATTTAAATAAGAAAGAGGTATTGATAGTTATCCTGCTGAAAATGCTTGAATGCTTGTTAATATTTTCATGTGTTAGTAATTGTGCATGGTACTGTAAGCTGATAGGCAACGTAACCTACTTAATTCCAGAAGTCTGCTCTCTATAGCAAACGATTTTATCAAACCTTAACGTGTAATCAGTACCATTGGAAGCCAAATGGGAAACAATAAACCATTAGTGTAATAGCACATTACAAATGGCTATCTTTATAAATAATACATTTCAGTTGTACATTTATAGCTCAATACAATACCAGCAAAAGGTGTTTCAGGCCCTCACAGTTTATACTTGCCGCTGCTGCCACAGATTGGAAAGACACCTCCATGTGACCCAAGATAGATGCCAATTTTCCCTGCAGAGAATGAAGCTGGCAACCTCTTTTTGCACATATGGTAGATGGATTGGTTAATCAGCCTCTGCTGAGCCTTGGGCATAAAATTACATAGCAGCCAGACAACTGCAGCGACCCAGCTTTTGTTTGGTTACGCAAACAAGGCAAACAAACAATCACTTGTTGTTTGAGGGGAAAAAAAAATTAAACTTTTTTTTTTAGTGCTGATGGCCTGATAAAACAGCTATACAAATTCAGCCATTGAGTTTTCATTATCTTTATAAAGGAGGCTTTCATTACGTCTATTAAGGAAAAGTAATTTATTTTTTTTCTGTGTGTTTCACCAGAAAGTTGCATATAGTACTAAAAATTGAGGAGCTTCCTTCTACTAGGCTCAGCTTAGCTTAAAGCCATGAAAATCTCCAGGCATGCCAGTTGTCATTTTTTAGAGTTTATTTCCTTCTGAAGATGGCACCTTTTTGAACACTTTCAGTAACAGGCAAACATACAGAGTAATGTGCCATTTTAGCAGTTTCAGAACTTGAAAATATTTAGCACTTATAATTGCTGCAAACAATTGAGCACAATTTTATTTACAAAGCAGTGTCCATTATAGCTAGGTAAATCTGGATTTTACTTCAGCTGCACTTCAAGTTAAAGAAAAATTACACCTTTTTGGAGGTAAATAGTTAAAAGGTATATGTTTTTTATTTACTGTAACAAATGTTTTGTTGAAACAATAGATCATTGCTTTGTCCATAATTAGAATCAGAGTGTTCTCACAAGTCATAGCTAACGAAAGAATTGTAACATCTAATATAGAGGTCCTGATACACACATTTCAAGGAGACCAAAAAAAAAAATCTGCTGAAATAGTTCCTTTATACTTTTCTATTACACACAGCCAAAAATGGAACACTAACTTTTGTTTCAGAAAAATCTTTTTGTTCAATTTTTTGTCCTGACCTAAAAATCACAGGCTTCAACTTTTGCTCCTGTGTGACATCGCTTTTATATTTCAGGATGGTGACACTGCAGTAGGATTCATGAGCCTGTGTTCTCAAGTAAATGTTTCCTTATTTCAAGAGTGTTTTGACTTAGGGCCTTTCCATGGACTCTGTAAACCACATCCTGAAGATATTCTCAAAATGCCACAGACGCCAAGCATTCAAGAAGGTATCTATATTCAAAAATGCTAGATAGATTCAAGGTGCATTTACTTCTAGCTTCTGAGTAGGCTTTGCAAAAGGTTGAAAGAGGATATATGTTTACTAGCAAGTTTACAGGAAAAAAAAAAAATAATAACCCAAGCCACTCATAAGCACAGCTTTCCTCCTCTCTGACTTTCAGGTTATTAAGAATGCCATTTGAAGATAGAATTATCTGGTTTATTGTTTTTTGCATTTTTTTGTTTATTTTTTGGTAGTCCAGTGTTAAGGCTTTCCAATATAAAGACCAACCTATATCCTTGGAGTTTATTATAGTATCAGTCACACATAGTTTATATTTTACTATATTGCATAACTCACACACAATTATATTAATGCCATTTTAATGATTGCACCGTTCCTGCAGGCTACTGTATTGGAAATTTGCTGCCAAATTGTCCTTTAGTGTGAAGGCAGTGAAGGTCCACTAGACACCTTACATCAAGAGAGGATGTGGACTTTCTTTTAATGAATTCAAAGGCTGAGAATTTAAAATGCAAGCTACATCCCTTTGGAGAGTAATTTTATATTCCTACATAACAAACCCTACATAATAGAGAATTTTTTTCAAGTTCTTTAGCTTTTAAGAGAGATCACAGGTTGGTACTATTTTTCCTTTCAAAATGTAATACTGAATAATAATGAAAGAGTAAACAAAACTCTGTCTTTAACACAATATTGATATGCCACTTACATTTCAGGGTAATTACAGTAATTTGGTTGTTACTCTATATGGTGTCATGAATTAGTAGCGAGAAAACATTATGGGAATTATTCAAGGGCTTTTCATCAGGCTTCATGGTGAACTAGCTTCTTGATCCTGCTGACTGTTACCTCTGCTAACAACCCAGCAATCACTGAATTGTTTTGATTTTCTTTTTGTTCGTGTTCCTTACTGCATTTAGTGCAACAATATTTACCTTTTCCGAGTTACTTGTGTACAGCATATATGTAAACAGTGATGCAGCTATGTTTGACAGTAGTGGATGGTGGAGCCATTAAGGGATTTCATTTTAGTATAAAGTCAGAAACAATATATCAGTATTTACATGACAACAAGAGGCTTGTATTAATTAACTTCTGACACCTGCAAGGCTGTTTGTAATGAGAAATGTAGCTGGGTTAATCAAGACGAGATCTGATCATTTCCCTGAAGTCACATCTGTGATACCCCTGGAGAAACCATGATTTCTAACCCCTGTGTTTCTTCTTGCCCTTCATATTGCATCTGCATTCTTTTCTGCTAACAGAGAAGCAGTTTTTCAGATAACAGAAATTTTAAAATAATTTTGGCTAAATTATTTTAAACCTTTGAGTTGTTTTTCTTAAAAAAAAAGTTCATTACTGTATAAAGAAATGCTTGATGGCTGTGAGTGTAGCTTAGATGGGTTTCACAAGGTAAAGTTCAGTGAGAGGAGTGAAGAATCTCATTCTGAATACCCTCACCTCAGATTAACTTTAAAGAAAATAACCCATCACTATACAGAATTAGGAACTGTGTTCCCCCAGGTGTGGAGCATCTGCTGGAATGGCAGTTGCCTGCTGTCTAGCAAGCATCATGATGTTATAAAAGTTTGTATTTGGTTCTGCCACGCTTGAATCGGGTATCAGTAGAGCTCTACAGAGTTGTTCTGTGTTCCTGTGTAAAACTCCAAAGATCTGTCTGTCCTAGGTTGAGCCAGGTTTAAGCTAATTTTCCTTTTACTGGTTTTTTCTTTCAGTAAGCTTTCTTTTAACCAGCAAAAAGTGTTCCAGCTAGTGGGCTGATAACACTGGAATGTTTATGTTTCTGCTGAGACTCCAAGGTCGCTTCTTAGCTCTGCTGCTACAGAGGCTACCAGGGCAGGAGAGTTGTATCTATGACCCCCCGTAGGGGAGCTGGACTAGAAAGAAAGACAGCAGAACTGACCAAAGGTATTCCATTCCATATATCTATGTAAGCTCAGAGGAGGGTCAGAGATCACAGAAGACAACTTCCTTCCTGCTTCTTCTTCCCTTCTCTTCCGTCCATGGCTGGCACTGGGGAGGACTCCATCCATCCATCACCATCGACCCCAGGCTCAGCCCTGACCCTCATAACTCTCCCCACAGCCCTGTCTGCTCTGCTGTTACCTCAGACAGCAGTCCGAGACATTTCGGGACTGCTCACAGCAAAGAAGAGTGCCAGGAGAGCTGCTGGGGGTGGGGGGAGGCAAGAGGCTTTTGCACATGCCTGAACATGCTTGTATATAATTGTACATATAATTAAAGCTGTCTAATTTAGTTTTCAATCCAGCTAAGTCTCTCTCCTAATTCTCTCTCTCCTTCCCTACCTGGGTGGGAGGGGGAGGGGATCGAGAGCTTGTTGTTTCTGGTTTAATTACCCATCCTGAGTCAACCTTTGACACTGTCTTAAAATAATGGTTAGGTAATTGAAATAAAAGAACGTGTGTATGTCTGTATGTCTCAAATTGGCTTTGAACATTTTTGTTGTGGTTTCTTAATATTTTAAATATCCACTCTGGATTTGGCCATTGCCAGGGGATTGAATAGGAAAAAAAATGTGTTTAGTGATACTTAAATAAACTCCTTAACAGTAGATGTTTGCTTTAATTGGCTTAAACATCTAACCAGAGCTGCTGCATATATATGTGTCATGGTTTGACTCAGGATTGGCAATTAAACTAGCAACAATAATGCTCTCGATCCCCTCCCACCCTGGTAGGGAAAGGAGAGACAGAATGAAGGAGAGAGACTTCCTGGATTGAAAACTAAACTAGACAGCTTTAATTAAATACTAATGATAAAAGAAAATATGTAAATTACATACAAGTGTGTGCAGGAATGTGCAAAACCCTATTGCCTCCCCCCACCCCCAGCAACTCCCCCAGCATGTCCTGAGCTGTGAGCAGCCCTGAAATGTCCCGGAGCGCTGCTGGAGAGAGTGGCAGAGCAGACAGGAGCTGAGGGGAGAGTGATGAGGGTCAGGAACACATGGGCCCAGGGATCAGTGGTGATGGACAGATGGAGATCCTCCCCGGATACTGGCCATGGATGGAAGAAGCAGGAAGGCGCTTGGCTTCTGTGATCTCTGACTGTACACCAAGCTTACATGGATACATGGAATGGAATACTTTAGTCAATTTTGGTGTCTGTCTACTCCACTCCTCCCTACAGGAGGGTTACAGATACGACTCTTGTGCTCGTTCAGTGTCCGAGGCTGCAGAGCAAAGGGTCCTTGGCGTTGCAGCAGTAACATAAACATTCCAGTGTTAGCAGTCTACTGGCTGGAAAACTTGCTGCTAATTAAAAGAAAGCTCACTGAAGGAAAAAAGATCAGTAAAAGGAAAATTGTTTTCATCCTGGCTCAAACCGGGGCAGTATGCCATGTGTGTATTTGTGTTTATATATAAAGTGTATACATATAGCATCTTATATGCACCTATCATGGCAGTCAGTGTTTAAGTATCAATTCATCAAATGGCTACAAGTAATTTCATCCCATCACCTTAGTTACCAATTTGCACACAAAGATGTTATTACTCAGGTTGGAATGAACTAGACTAGAATGTTAGTTACTACAGTGTACTGAGGTTGACAGGATGATCTGTCATGCGGATTTAAACCTGGTTTCTGTTACTTGATTGTAAAGTGCCTTTCCTTTTCTGGAGCCCTTTTATTCTTTTTATGCTGCTGATATTGGAAAGCTTAACAAGGCCTGTAGTTGCTACTAGTGTGGTTGTTCCTTGTGTGGTTCAGTGAATGTCTGGGGTTTTTTTCACTATGAAGTCTTGCACACACGTTCAAAATTGCAATGGTTGACAAGGTGCTTTGTAGCAGTTACTTCAGCATCCTAGGAAAGTCGCAGAGGAGAGAAATTCTTAGATCAGAGGAAAAGGAGGAAATAAACTGACAAAGCTTGATGAAAGAGCAACTATAAACTACTTTTATAAGAAGTAAAATGGGGCTTAGAGAGCTAGTTAGGTTTAGCAACTGAGAAGGGAATTCAAATCCGTTTCTTATCCCTGCTTCAACCAGTAAGTAAGGGCTCTGGCTTGACTAGGTTTTATTCTGAATGTCAAGCTTCTAGGAGAACTCATCTGAGAATCAAGAGCCCTCACTCATCCTTGTGATCATGAGAAAACAAGTTAGCAACAGGCACAGGGTTTCAGATATTAGTCAATACTTTAAAGAGTTATATTTTCCCTTCAAGGTAAAAATTTATTACATATAATACATGTTAGCACTTGCTTCCAAACTGTCACGTTCAATTCTTATTTTACAACCAATTCTCTGAATTTTTGCCTTGAAATCAAATAGTCTAACGAAGTTCTAGCCAGGAAACTATAGGAGGGTCTATTTTAACTGCAGCTGTTAAAAATAAATAAAACCTTTCAATAGAGGTAGTCTGGCACATTGTAGTTATTGCTGTGATTCTGAGCATTAAGCTATCGTTTTTAAGCCTGATGCATTTATTCTTTTTCATTACTCAGATGAAGATAAAAGCAACCAAACAAGTCAAGAAACAGAGCCTGTTTCATCTCAAAGCTTTGAACGTGTTCATGATCAGGATGCAGCTGTGCAGGTAATGCCACTGTACACAGCAGTGTTGATAACTTCAAAAGCTAATTTGATGCAAAGGTGGAGACTACTAGGACCAGCAATGCTTATTATTTCCATTCCTGCACCGTCCTCTGTATGGGCCCATGCTTCTATCTGCTGTTGTGCATAGATCAGAAGCTGCTCTAGCTAGGAACTAGATGGGGGTAGTTATGGGTATTATTTAAATGAGTTTTCCCATCGAGTTCCATGTGAACAGCCAGACAGCACAGGGGTGGGAATAAAGTGGCACTGAGAGGGGAAAAAGGATGGAGGCCTGTTTGTGCAGCTTTGCTGCTGAGTAAAGGCACGTGGAAGCACGCCTTCGGGTGGCCTTCTCTGGAGATGTGGAGAGAGCATTCCTGAACAGACAGGGCAGGAGTCCTCTTACGCTGAAGGTCTGCAAGTCCTGAGATTTTGACTTGACTGTGTTACTGAGCTAAAAATCTGCTACTGCCGGAAAGCTTACCAAAGCTCAAAAGCAGCATTATAGCTTCAGTTTCCCCTGCAATTTGTAGAAGCTAAAGAGCACAAGTTCTGTCTGTGCCTCCTCCATTGAGTGAAGTTTTACTTGATGAAAAACCATCACTATGAAATGTATTAGTGCAGCATAAATCAGCAGAGAATTCATCCCAATAATTTTAAACAACTGCATCTGTCTTATAGTCTCTCTCTCGGTACCATCTCAGAGCTACTCTCATTTTCTTCCCATTATTGTTTATTTCCATTTCCACACTATTGTCTGCATTGATCCCATTTTCTTTAACATGATGGTTTTTTAGGGTTCACATATTTTCAATAAGCATCTGGAAACAAAGTTTTTTTTATATAGAAACATTTGCAAAAGATAAAAATCTATCACCTTACAAAGGGGCTCTAATGGTAACTATTAATTTGTAAATTTATTGCCCTTCAGCAAGAATGTATATATTTTCAAAGGCCATTTTTATCTAGCATTTCAGAAATAGATATCACATTAAAAATATCTTCTTGAACTTTTCTGTTTGTCAAAATGGGAAAAATAAAAAGCAAATCTCTGTCTGCTTGGAACACTATAAGATAAGAACGATGCAAGACCTTTTAATTAAACAATGAAAATATTTTCTGAAATGTTGTAAGGGATCACCTGTCTATTATTATTATTTCAGAAAGATGGAGCCGATACGTTTTCCCATACTGACCTGCTGTTAGATGATGTCAAAGCCTCAGCAACACCCCTTCTTGAGACTGAAGAAAAAGGTGTTTTTCGTCCAGTGTACAGAGGAGCTTCAAATGCTTTCTGTATCCGTCTGTTTTGTATTGATGAGAAGCATGAAACTAGGTAAGAATGGATGAAGAGTTACTGCTTTCCTAATCTTAATAACAACTTTCAGTGTTATGTTTTTAGGACAAACCTGAAAGTGACAGCACCTGCTGTAGTTAGGTTGGATTATTTTCTGACCTCTTTTTCATTTCTATTTTTCCTTCACTAATAACTTACTGAAATTTTCAGCCTCCAGCTGCAACTTCCTATCTATGGTAGGACTGTGTAGACAAAAAGTTATAAATTCATTTTTGATGCGAAAATACTGGTTGAAATTGTGGAAGAAAAACACTTCTGAAGAAGAAACATTAATGCCAAAGCTGGCTAGCTGTGAATAGAGTTAGATGTTACAGTACTGGTCATCTCACTTCATTGGGTAATAAAGTTGCTTTTAACTCTGCAGTTAAATGTTCTCATTTCTAAACACTCAGTCTTCCACCACTGAGAGAATTGCTTCAATTTTATAGAATCCACTGTACTGGGGGCAAGACAAAGTCTTTTTATTTTAAAATGATAGCTGCTGCTGACCTTGAACTCTTAGATCCTGGTAGAGTATAATAGATCTATAAATCTGGTTTAGACATTTTTTTCCCAAATTTTTCCACACCTTCGAAAGGAGAACCTATACTCAATGACATCAGCAAAAGCCTCTCCAGGAACATTGGTCCTTTCTGGTTCTAAATGAGCCCTGCTCTTGTTTGTAGATCCTAGAAAGAAAGGTAGAACATGTAGGTAGTTACAAAAAGTAGATATAAAGAGGCTGAGCACATCCAAGATCTCCCATGCTTTAAAATACATGTAATTTCTAGAGACACAAAGTACCAGTACCAAGGACTTCACAGTTTGACAACTGCAGCACCGTTTGAAAAAAAATCTTTAATACTTTATTAAGAATAAAAATCAGAACTCCTTGAAAATTAATTCTATTCATGAAGCTGTTTCTTGATTAAAGAAGAGACCTACCCAAAAGGATTAAACACCGTGAATCTGCTACAAATGCAAATCCTAAGTTACCAAAGCAAAGCAAACACGTAGCCTGCTTGGTACATGTTTACTGAATAACATAGCTTGAATTAATTAGGAAGAGAGAAAAATGCAGTGCTAGAAGCCTCTGGTATACTTAGAAACACTGATCAACATATATAGGATAGAACAATCACAGTGTGAAGAGTCCATTCCAGAATAGTTAATTTATGGACAATCTAGTCTAAAATAAAATTCAAAGAAGATAATTATTCCAGAAGAAAATAACTTTATTTTAAAATAATAATACTGGGGTGAGGGACTTGCTCAGGAATTAATTCATTATGCTGAAATAGCAGTTCAAAGCTGTGATCTCTGGCTATACCAGGAGGTAACTTCTCTGCAGATCATTTGAGTTCTTTGCTCATTGCGTCCTACTTAGGATAACGATCTGTCACTTTTTGCTCTCTTCTGACATTCTGCCTTTTTATGCACCATTTTTTCTGTTCAAGATACGTTCACAGTGTTTATTGTTTGAACACTGCAGTCCCATTCTTTTTTTCCTTGGAGACATCCCTGGAACAGTTCGGATTCCAAGATGAGTATCTGTGGAAAAGATAGCACTGCTTTCTGAGAACTTCTCCTAAGATTAGCATTCATGCAAGATCCTCTTCTCAGTGCTGAAGAATCTGTAGATCTTTGTGGTTTAAAATACTCCACTTGTATGCTTCCCTAGCTTGCATTTGTTTGATCCACCTGTTTGTCAAAGAAACATTAGAAAAGCAAGTATGTTGACAGGATGGCATGAAGTAATCCTGACTGTTCCTCCAAGCTGTCCTGAAGGAGTTTCTGCTGCCCCTGCACACCATGGATCCAAAAGTAGGAGTTTGGTTGAAGTGTAGATATGATTGCATCATAGCCCTCAAGGGAAGTTTACTACTGGGGAATTTGTGTTGCCCAGTAAAGTTGCTAAATGTCTCCATCTCTTAAAGCTAGAGCTCTTAAGTGGCTTGTTTTAGTGCACTGAAAATGAAATGCGAAGGAACTAACTTGCTAGTTTATCTGCAGCGATTTGATACTTTTTTAAGCCCCTGAAAAATCTCCTGCCCCTCTTACTGTGTTCCTTGCTGCCAAGGAGCTACTGGGTACCAGAGCATAGAAAACTACATTGTAATGGCACTTTCATTTCCTGCATTTATCTGTTCTATTAACTAGTCATTTATTATATAGGTGAATTTATAACACCCCAATCCAGATCTGTATTTATAGGGGTTTTTAAAGTTTTCATCCAATCAAAGATTTTTTTTTTTCAAAAGACACACTAGAAAAATATTTTCTAAATCTTCAACATAACTATTTGATGGGCTTAGAGCTCTTTGATATCTTTATACGAAAGAAAAACAGGACAAATCTGTTAGATTTCTTATGTCTTTTTGAATTCAAATGTCACACTTCACTGGCACCATGGAAAAGAAAGTAGAATTACTTTAAACCAGTAGGTGAGAAGTGGAAAGAAGTAAAGTGTTCAAAAACAATGTCAAAGTATTGATGTTCCTGTTAGTCAGATAAAGTGCATCAGATAGGTTTACCAAGTGGATAGTGACCGAACTCTGGATGAAAACATAGTGGAACATGGCAACGACTGTTTGTAGCCTCAATTAATGTTTGCTATATACTAATGCTGCTCTGACAGTCCATGAATCAGTTCTGAAAAATCTTGGAGTCAACAACATGAGCGTCAATTTTTTGTCCTTTCAGTGAAGAGCTCAATGTTTTGAGGTTATTTCAGACATTCAGGTTTATTCTTGTTAATAGTGATGCTTTAAGAACTAGAAGTCAACAACTGATGTGCTGCAATGCAACATTAGCAGTTGATTAATGATCAGCTGGCAGGACTGTCTGATTGAGGCTGTGAATAAATGTTCCTTTCACTTACGGGGTGTAAATATTGAAATGTATAGGAGCTGTCTGATATGTACTTTATTTAACAATGTTTACTTTTGGTTGCAGGTCACTGGATTTTTTGCATTATGTTTTCAAGCTTTTTCCAGTATGTATAATTCAAGTTTTAAAGTTTGTATGCATGTGTATGCCTGATGGGATGGAAGTGCAGTTGGCAACCAGAGTATTTAGATACGATGCCCGAGTGAGTGAGTGCGTCACAGTAGTATGCTGTGGCTAGTTACCCTGGGCTGAATTAACCCCAGGAGTCTGGCTTCTCTCCTTGGCTGCTTTTGGACTTCATATATTGCCTACATAAGACATTAAAGGAGGTGGAGTTAAAGTGTAGAAAACAGCAGTATTAAGGAAATCTGTATAATTTACCAATAGCCTGAACAGTGGCATTGGAGGTTTATCTTTAGGGCAAAGCTAATGTGTGGCAAGTAAGGATGGGAATTTCACACTGATACCCTCTGTGATCAGTCTTTATCTGAGGTACCAAAGGCCACTTTGAGACATTCTTAATGCACACTGTAGTGTGTTGTAAATTCCTACAAATGACTCCATGGTAGTATCCTTTAGAGGCAGATCCTGGTGACTAGAGGTACAAACTTGGCCTGAAATATCAGCATGTTAAAAAAAGCTGCTTACACCAGAGCAAGCAAACACAGAAAATATTTCAAATCTCTTAAGTAATTTATCCATCCAACAATGTGCCTGTCACTCCTTGAAACAAACCATCACCAGGTGTAGGAAGAAAAATTAATCACAGTGTGCCTAAAGAGAAGAAAAGGAGTGAGATTCAAATATATTTCTACAGAAAAGCTGCCATAGAATAATCAGCCAGTGTAAACTGATCAAACTGTGCCACTCAGGAGTCTTCGGCATGTCTCACATGCTGCATAAAGTGTCTTTTTGAATTGTCAGAGTTTTCCAACATCCCTTTGTGCAGTGAGGTTATCTTTAAAACACATATTCAATAAAAAGGAATGGTGGAAGGGAGTGCTTGAGCAGTTTGAATGCATCGAGTTATTTGTGGCATGCGATTTTATCTCCAGAGGATGCTGTCTTTCATCTGAGAGCATTCAATGGAGATTCCTGCATTCCTTTGCACCTCTGCAGCCTTTACAGCACAGGTCTCTGAACAACTACACTGACTGCAAGGGCAGTGAAGTTTTGAATGCACGTTCACGCCAGCAGTGCTAGCTTGGGAAAAAGCTGGGCATTATGGTGCATGGGCAGACTTGAGTTCAAGTCTGCTGTGTGTGCAGTGCAAAGTCAGTCTGTGCCTACACGCTGGCTGCTCGTTCATGATTTTAGGACGTGCTGCTGTAGTTGATGGTCTCACTTGGCTGCAAACATGCGCAAGATCCCAGCCAGACATACGTTACTCTGAAATTTCACTGCAGAAGAATAGTAAGGTAGAATAAAGGACCTTTTGAGGGAAAAGGTTAGCCTTAAAGGTGTGGCATATAGAGATAATGTTCCTACCAGGTAATTGAACTAGGTGATCATTGTAGGTCCCTTCCAACTGAGACTCTATACTACTGAGGTAGAAAAGAAAATAAAGGGACTGGAGAAAAAGGACCATTGGGGAATATCAGGGTATTAACTAATAAGTCTTTACTATGTGAGCTAGAAGACCCATTCTTGTGAGCCACCTTAATATTGAGTTCATCCGTTCCTTTGTGCTGCCCAGGCATCAAGCCATCCCAGCAGAGCAGTGCTTGGAGTGTCCACACATTGTAAACGCTGCATTCAGTGTCTTTCTATCCCCTCTAGTCAGAAGCTTTTGTGTAAAGCTTACATTGAGATCACTAACAGCCTCTGTTGTCTGCAAATCTTTTTCAGGACAAAGACTTCTGTGTCATCCTCGTGCCACATCATGTACCAGAGTTCCACCTGCTCCGGAGTTTTGTTCGAGTTGTCCCTTTCTGTACTTCCAAAATTGGTCATGAGCTCTATGTGTTCCACCGTGCAGGATTGCTGAAGTGAGTCACATCTCTCATGACAGATGATGTACTCTGAACTACTTTTATGGAATATACTAGCATCATCCAACCTAACACCAGATGGATATTCCTTTGCAATCTCAGAATAAGCTCATATTCTCTACAGTGTGGCACAACATCTTGCAAAAATGGTAGCTTGAGTCCCCAAAACAGCATAGTGGAATAGCACAGAACTGTGCCTGGAGCAATTAGGAGCAGAGCTGAGTGGCTTTTTCTTTACCAGCATTACTACAGCTGTCTTGCTTCCTGTTCTGGAGTGAATCCTAAGCCTGCTCAGATGTATCTCCACACAGCTCTATACTAGACAGTAGAGAAATAGCCTTATATTTTCAGTGAAATAAAGTAGTGATTAAATGACTTTCAATGAAGTAAAAAGTGATATAATGAAAAATTTAAAACATGTTCTTGTGGACCAACGTGCAACATTTGGCCATTTGGACTTGGGTCAGGTTGTGTAACATTAATACTTGGAAGCCTGGTGTATATTTAATTCTTGGAAATATGGTGTCACTCACTTAAGAGAAATGTAGTAATGCATTTCTGGAATATGCAGAACACCGCAGTAACTTCATTGCTGAGTATCTATTTTATATAATTAATCTCATTTTTTGTGTTGAATAATTTATTTCATACCTTTCAATTTCTGTGATACTCTGAATGCTTCTGTAGCCTGAAATACTGGTGAGCTGAGACAGAAAACATCTCTTGTTATGACTTCTGTTACTTGGTGTGAGTTTTCCAATGCTTTGTTTCTGTAATAAGCCTATGTTGGCCCAAACACCAAGCTTAATTTGTGGCACAGTTAGAGATTTTCCTTTTTTTTGGTCTTATTGTAGCTAAATACCGTGTGGTTTCAGAGAAATACTTCTGGTTTAATTGCATACTTAATCACCTTTGATGGTATACAAATAGCTCATGCAGGAACTGGCCAGCTACTGTTGGACCTGTGCAGAAGCTTTTCACTCTGAGATGAAACTGGGCTTCTGTGTACTGTGGAAGAATCCAGCTGGCGGAAGAGAGAGCCACTGGAGTAATTCCTGTTAATCTCAGTCACAGCTGTTCAGTAATCCACCAGTAGGATTGGTAGCCATACGTCCTCTTGTGATTTTGGTCAAAATTAAACTTGTTATCAAGATTTTTTTAAAAACCCTTACAATTCTGATTAAATTGTGTGTATTCCAAATGATAGCAGCCATTCCATGAAAACAGAATAGGGTCATTAGTAGCATTTTCCAGAGCCCCCTGCAGCTGTGGGGCAAGTAAGGAGAAATAGCCTTTCATTGAGGTTCAGGATCAGAAGAGCTATGGGAGAAACCAGATGAAGCTTTTGTGAAGTTTCTGAAGAAGAAAAAAATCAGTGGACAACAGCAGATGCACTCTTAGGTGAAACTAAAATATGAAAAAGTAAAAGATCAATGTATTGTACTTGCACCAAGGGCTTTAGAAAGGCATGTGAGTGAAAAGGAAGTCACAGAAAATGGATTAAAAGAAAAACAGGGATAAGAAGATGGGAATATGAAGACATGAAAGGGCAAAATCAGAAGAGGCACAGGCACAAAATGAGATACTGATTAGTAAAGGTTGTAAAAGGAATAAGAAAAAGTGTTAAGTACACAAAAAGCAAGAGTGCAGCAAATGGAAGTATAGGTCTGCTACTTAACAGTGAAGGGGAAAAAAATAACAGATGACAAGGCATAGGCTGAAATGCTTAATGGATACTTTCCCTCAATTTTCACTAAAAAGCATAATAATAATAATAGCATCCTGGTGTCTGAGCAGTCAAAGGACTTGAGCATCTAGAATGAGTTAATTCATTGCTGGAAGAGACATGAGCACAGACCTTGGGTAGTCTTTCCTCCTATTTCATACTCCCAGTGGATCTGGTGGTTTTGTTTACTTTTAAAAAGATTTTCAATTTTGTACATGTTCTCGTTTTCCTCATATTAAAAATGTAGTTCATTACTGGTGGAACTGCCTTCTCTTGGACATGGGTGAGAAGTAAAACTCACGTGCTGGGCTCATTGGAGTGGCAGGAAAATAGCTTATGGGTTGCAGAGTGAACAATATTGGTGGTCTTGCTGACCATCATCCTTATCCCTTTGTTTGATCTTCCAATTAACTGCTTGTGGAAATGTGTTAACCAATGTGGAAACTAAGCTGATGCTCACTTGGAAGATCAAGATTAGTTTGTAATTTAGTAATCAAGTGTGTGCTTTCAAGCACTCCAATAATCAAGTTGAACATAATCATTGAGATTGAGCTGTGAAATTTCCCGTAACATACCAAGTATTTGGTAGGTTTGTTTTTGAGGTACTAGTGCTATTCCTTGAAACAGTATTCCACAAAATCAATCTCACTGTTACTTAGCCTGAAGAATAGCACATACAAGTTTAAATTGAAAACAAGAACAGGAATGGTAATTATACTACATGAGTTGCAAGTTTTTTAACTGTGGGTGAAAGAACTTAATTCTTGGAACACAAGTTGTAATTCAGCTCCTTGACCAGCAGCACTCTGTAAGTCTTTACTGTCTGAGCCTTGTTTAACCAGGAAGGGTTGATGCCTGTAACAGACAACATGAGAGTTCCATGGCTGCTGTAGACTGCACTGTGAAGTAAATTTTTTTTCATGATTAGTGGGTGGGAAGATGCTTTATAGCAGAGTGTTTACACTAGGTAAGTGCCAGGATATTCTTGTCTGTAGCAAATGTGCTGCTGGCTGTGTATGTTGCATAGACATTTTTATACCATGTCACTCTCACGTGATTGCAAATCGGCAAACTTGTGTTTATCAGAAGCATTTCATCCATGTAAGTTTATCCTCATGTGTTACCATTTGAAGAGCTGAGGCCTAACACAAATGTCAGTGATTTGTTCTTGTTGGAGAAATTGATGTTACTGCCTTTCTTTTGTACTATATCCAAGGATGACAGTTGGCTCTGTTGGTTTTATTTTTTCTCTCTCCTTTTTTCCTCTTACATTTCTCTGTTTCTTTCCTTTCTCTTTCCCCATGTATGTCAGTGTGCAGTTACAGATTCTACTTTCATTTAAAAGGATTTTTTTGCCTCCTTTCTCTGCTGGCTCTTACAAGAATAGGTGATACATGTGGTTATAGCTAGACATTGCTTTGTGGGATTGGGCTTTCGGTGCAGAAAGACTGAGTGTTTAGTAGCAGTTAAAGCAGCAGACTTGAGTTGTCTGGAGTAGACGTTGTGTGATCTTTTATGTTACCATGCAGTAAGTTAATATACATTTGGAATAACAGTCATATAGCAATCAACTTTAACTTCTACAAGACATGTGTTCAGTGCTTGTGGAAGGAGTGTTGTCGTAAGCATGGAAATTGTCTTTAATTTGTCACAGAATTAACTTTTACTCACTTTTCCCTGTTTTGTTTTTGTTGTGGTTTTTTTTTACAGGTCATTTAATGTAAGAAGGGCAACAACCAATGACCTGCTTGGTGTTAAAATGCTCATTAAAACCCTCAGCTTGAATGAAAGTATATTGAATGACTCAAAGATATTTACTCTGGCTCGCAGGGATCCAGTGAGTATTCGTTGCAAATATACTTCCAAGAGAGTGGATAAGTACTGGTAAAAAGCATGCAGAATTAATTACATTACTCTAAACTGGGCTACTATATATGTAGTATATAGGTACTGAAGCCAGAGCCAACAGTCAGTATAAGTTGTATTCAGCCTGACTTGATTGTTAATCAAACTTGTGGCCTTTACCAACTGCCCTCCTCTTTGGAGACTCCTCAAATGCAGGGACAGAAGCAGGCTGGATGCATTTTTTGGCCACCTGCAGCCTGATTTGTGTAGTGGCTCTTTCTTGCACACATATCTGGTTGTGTAATGAACGTATACTTGTTTCATCACACGATGGGGTCTCTTTCTCCTTTCCATGATGTGGCCAGGCAATTGCCCATCAGACAGTAGAGAATATCTGCATTTTCTTGTGTCATGGAAAATGCTACATAGACAACAAACCAAGCACTGTAATTACCAATCATACGGCTGTAGGGAAATACATTTTATACAACTATTTTTTTTTTCCTACGATCAGAATTTAACCTAGGACTAAATTAGTGGTGGAGCTTAAGCACTCCTGTAGCACGTAGATCTGAACTGAGGCTTCAGGACAGTAAAGTTCTGCATGGTCAAAAGTCTAGCCATAGACACTAGGAGGAATGGTTAAATTAGGATAGTGTGTAGAATGTACACTGGGTGGAAAGTATTTCAACTGTGATCGTGTGGTGAAGTACACAGTTACAATTAAAAAGATTATGAATGAAATGGGAAATGTGCCTATGTTGTTTTTGCCTTGCAGGATGGGACCCCAGTACAGGCTTTCGTAGCAGAAGTTTTGGATCAAATAGTTGGCATTTCCGTCATTAGAGATGAAATGGTAAATTCTGTTTCTGTGCTGGACAAAAGCAGTAATGTTTGGTCCTCAACACTAAAGGCTGAGCTTTGTGCTTGCCACTATACGTGTACCTAACAAAGTATATGTGAAAGATACTGATTCTATAAACTTCCTTTCTCTCTTTCCTGACTAGACTGCATGATTTCTCTTCTCATAGGTCATAATTGACACGCAGATGAAAAAAAATAATCTTATTATTTGCAAGTTGCTGATATGTTCTCAGGGTGCCTTCCATGACTCTCTTTGGTTCTTTAGCACAAAGCCATCCTGCCTTTAAATACATTTAGATTCACCTGTTTTGCCCCCTAATTTCCAAGGTCACTAAGCAGCATTGCCACGTGTACTGCAAAGAGTAGTAGTTGTCCTTCTAGGTGTACTTTCTTTTCTTTGCAGGAGTAGATTCTGAGGGATTATGAATCACACACTTAACTTCAAAACAAATAGAAAGTATATTCTCTAAGAAGCACAAAAAAAAAAGGCAATGTTTCACATTGTTCTTGTAAACATTCATTAGGGTTACTTTTGTAGCACTCTGCTAAGACTGAGAAGGAAGATTTTAGGTTCTTCAGCAGCTGAAATGCTCAGTTTTTTAAATAGTCACTCCTGTTTTCAAAAATAGGTCTTAATTGCTTGAAGAGCATTGAAATAAGAGGATATAGCAATTTCTCTTGAGATTTTTACACATCTATATATTCAACTTGTCACTTCAACAGGGAAGGCTTGTTGGAGGGCATTTCTTACACAGGTCTTCTCTGTAGAATTCCCCTTTTCCAGTTTTAGTTTTGTGAGAGGACAGTCTAGCCTTCTCTGTCTTGAACTTAGCAAACCAGAGTGTTTTGTTGTGGGTTTTTTTTTTCCCTTCCATGCATGTCTGTAAACCTGTATCAGACATGGTTGTGAAAGGGTCACATATGCATTCCTTGTAAATTAATGTGGGCAAGCTGCAAGAATATATTTTGATACAATGAAAAGATTTTAAAGAAAAATATGTTCAGTCAGTGTGCTTTTTTTGAGAAAAACTTTCAAAGGTGCATTAATTTCAGCGTTCAAATTCAGTTCCTTAACTGACAGAAAGAAACTCATTGTCACTTGCTAAAATACTGTAAATGCAGCTATTTCACCACTGCTGATTTCCAAATTCTTATATTCCAGGATATTGAGTATATTCGATCACATTACAACATTGAAGATTTTATTCATTTTAATCTCTACCAGCAAGAGGAACATGGACATCTTTACCACTTTGTCTTAAATCCTATATTTCATCACTATACAAAACACTTTCTAAAGGAGATTCTTCGCTTGGCCCACAAATCTTCCCTTTACTATCCTATTTATCCACAGTATGTGGAAGGCAAGGTAAGGAGAAAGTTATTTGTATTTCTTACATTACATACTGTCACCTTTGCTCACTTTATATCGCTCTTTGCTTCTGTGAATGGCTGTAAACAGGAATTTTCTTAGCAAACTGCAGCAAATTGTACTTTCTTTTCTTCTTGTGTGGTGCATCCTGCACTCATGGATGTAGCTGTTGCACAGCAGGGTCAGTCCGCAGAGCTCAGTAGTGCATGTGAGTCCAGGTGTACCAAGTATCTGCAGCAAGTGTGTGGAGTGTGCTTGGCCTTGGCTCTTTACCTAGCCTGTGAAGAGAGCAAAGCTCTTTCTAGAGGGTGGCTCCTTCTGAGCTTAGGCACTCTTTGCAAATGTTTGTTCCTCAATTGAATTCAGAGAATCCTAGGGCAACTGCTCCCTAAATGCAGTTAGATGTCTGAAGTAACACACACGAGTATGTTGCCCTGGGACCAGCACAGAAGAGGAATAATTTGTTTGCTGCCTCCTGACTTGATTCTGAGAGAAGTGTATCTGCTTCTTACCCACGTAGGTTCGTGTGTCGCTGTTGCCATGTGCATGTCAGCCCCTCCATAGCTGTGCTGCAGGTCTGATACTCAAGTGTCTGCCCTTTCCTGTCTGTTCCCAATAGATCGGTGCTAGTTAGGAGTAACAAGCATCTGGTATTTCCACTCCTGCCCACATTAGGACCCCATGTCTGAGTTGTAAGCTGTAGTTTGGGTTTGACTTCATTTCTTGCCCTTGTGTTGGATGTGTATGTGAAGAAACAAGAAACTCGCAACTCATCAACCGAGGGGACTGACATAATAGTTTTTATTGAATTGTTCTTCACATGTTAATACATCTGGGATACCTTTGTCACTGGTAGATCAGTCACCAGTCGGGTTTTAAATGACAAGGTATAAAGCACATATCTTTATATTTAACAACAATTTGTATTTCCTGCCATAGCTTAATAATAGAACCTGATCAAGTTGTACTGTCCCACATACCACCACTTAGCCACATAATTTATTTTGAGAGGTACCAGTATTTGTTTAGGTTCAGGACTAAATGGAGGGCAGGGAAGAATAAAAGATTTATATCATGTAGCATGAATAAATGCAAGGGAGTTATATTAACAACACACACAGGTGGTTTATGGTAAATCTGAAGTGATTTAGGTACACTAGACTGTGTTCCCTCAAAAGTCAGTGGGACCTAGACACCTCATTGTCATTGAAAATGTGACTTGTGTTTCTGGGAGTGTCACAGGAGAACCATAAGAACCTAATGCTATGTGAGAAAATCAATTTCTGAGAACGTAATTTTTAGAAGCAAAAAAAAACATTATTTCAAAAAATACTCATGTATGTGTCTTGTCACCAGTCTCACGTCAGAAAAGGGAACACAAGGTAACATTTTCAAACCTGTCAACTCGTTGATGTGTAGCCATCTAGAGTTACTATCTGGCCTAGCCTAATCACCTGGGCTCCTGCCAGCATTAGTGGAGCAAACACAGTGCATCCAGAGGGCAGTTCATCCATCGATCATAACTACCTATCTTAGGATGGAAAGAATTGCCCTCTGGAAATACTCATCTCTAACTCTGGGGGTGTCTGCTTGGCTAGCTAGAGTAAGCAGCTGGCTTTTAGATGGCAGCGGAGATGAATTCTGTCCTCCGTGACCTAGGTGTTTTTGAAATCACCACCATCTTTAACACAGGAATTTTGCCAGCTTAGACATGGGTACATTTTCAGAAGGATGTTTTTTCCTGAGCACTTTTGTGGAGTTTTAAGTCTGCTCTTGAGGAACCAATGTCCTTGTGTAGCATTACATCCTCAGATTCTTAAGAGGCACTTAGAAAAATGCAGTTTAATGGGATGGGAAAGTTAAATCTATTCCCAGGCTACAGAGGTCCTTTAAGTTACTTAAGCTTATCATTGCTTTCTAGTAAGTGGTAAATGTGGTATTTTACTCAGTTCTCAACATAGTGACATCAAGTTTTCCCAGTATTTGTGGATGGAATGGTTCTTCAGTGTAATGTAGTTTGCATTAATGTTCATTTCCTATTTCCTGTAATTCTCGTATTTATTTTTTCCCTTTCATGTCATAAACTATGACAGAGCCAGTCATGCTGTAATAAGCAGAATACAGCTTTTTTCTAATGATCCATGCTATTCACATTAGCATTAGGGGTTTTGTTCACTTCAAGTTTATGCCAGTTTATTAACATTTATCACTTGGATGAAATTGACATTTTAGTCGGTATAGAATTTCTATATAAATTCATAACCATTCTTTGCCAAACAAGCAAAGGTTAGCACTAAGCAGATAACATAGCTTAATGAGGTCAAATCAAGCTGATTCATGATCGCTATGGAGAAAAATATCCTCCTGGGGAAAATACTTGTGCTGAAAAATCCCATAAACCAAACCACTTGTTTATCTGTCATTCCCACAGAGATAGTAATGTAATTACTCTCATAATTATCTTCATTAGTGTCAGGAATTATCTGCAATTCATTCCTCTGCTCTGAGTATGTTTGTTTATTTGCTGATTTTTCTCTCAGATTTAGCCAACAGAGCTAAGAATTTTGTATTTGCAAAGCCATACAACAGACATCTGTGATGCACTGTTCTGACATTCTCTCTGCTGAAATATGGATCGCTGTCTTTCAGTTTCAGAATCCCTGTGCCCATTCCCTGACATCTGCCCTTCATTACATGGTTCCCGTGCGACCACGACGACAGATTGTCTATCCTCTGCAAGAGCTTGGCATAAACGCTCCATCAGAGCAGGTCTCCAAGGATCAGGTGGGTAGCAGAAGCAGCAGCAGGCAGGAGGCGCAGTGCCAGCTAATGTAGGGATTGGCAGATGGGATGGCATTACCATCTTAGTGTTGATAGGTTGCTTCTTAATTACATCGAACATGGTGTCCATACCCTTACAGCCCCAGCTTTGCTTCTGCACCATCGCTTCTTCTATGTAAGAATTTCAAAGCCATTGCAGACAGCAATCACTGAACATACTAAACATATTTACATAGTAAACGCCTACATTTGAACAGTATTTTTTCATGATGCTACTTTTAAACTCCCAACACGTTCTAAATGCTCTGAATTACTGTATAGCCATTCTTCCTGGTAAGTTTATTTAGGTATTATACTCTGAAAATGCAAAAAAAAGATAATGCCGTGCTTCTCACTATTTCTGTAGAAATTGCTTAAGTCAATTTTATTTTTCAGTCCCAAAGTCAGGTTTCTCCACGCACAAGATACCTTCAAAGAACACTTGAAAATATCAAGAGTGATTTAACATCAAAAGATTATTTTCGTTACCAAACAGTTCTTACTTGCATAGCACTCATGCAGTCTGGAGGTTCTAAACTAAAAGTCTCTTAAAATTTCACTTGCTAAATAATTTACACCTTATTCTGTCTTACATTTTTAAGTAGCTAAATTTGATTTGAAGATGGTTCCTCACAAGACTAACTAACAAAGCTGAAATACTAGGAAAAACACCATTTAGTGATGGATACTCTCAGTAGGTAGGTAGCTGTAATTTCCTAAAGAAACATAATTAGGGAGCTTTATGTCTGTCTACTGACTTCCAGTTGGCTGAGATGGGCTCCCATATAATATTTTTAGTGCTGTCCTTTTCACAGTTAATCAGCACTTTTTGGCATCCAAAACTCTTAATTAGGCAGCAGTTGGCAAAGCAAGATCCAGAACATGGCTGAGGCCATTGGTCTGAGTTTGAACAGTCTTCCCTCAACATGCACACCCCTGCCTTCCTCTTCTCTGCAGAATAAATTATCTGATGCTTTTCTTTAAACTACTCCCTTTTTTATCTTTAAAATTAATTGTTGTTCTTTTACTAGAAGAGATCATCTTAGTGATTTTGTTGGACCTGGAAAATCACAGACTTCCTATGTTTGAGAGATTTGCAAATCTGTTGTCTGCTCCATTCCCAGGTTCTCCCTCAGGATTTCTGAGGGCTGCAGGTAGTGAGATAATTGTTTAAAAAGTTGAATGAATTTCTATTTCAAAAAATGTGCAAGATGTTCACTAACAAAGTATTTCTGAAGAAAAAAAAAAAGGCTGGCTGCTGTATAAGTATCTATGCATAGGCACTGGCATTAATTACAGACTTCTGACAGACTGTGTTCTACCAAAACTGACATCTGGGGTTGATCCCTAGGTGGTAACTTGAGGATAAAGCCAGTCCGCTGCTGCTGCCTGTAGTTTTCTGAAATACCAATAATTTGAAACCATACAAAGCTAAATTGACTCTTCTCTTGAGAGAATGCAATGACCTTTGGCCACCATATGTTGGGAAAGCTTTATAACTCGAGAGGTAACCCACCATAAGGGGCTGAGCATACTTGGGAAAATAAGAAGCTGGTGCTGCTTTCAGATCTTGGATGTATTGTTAGCTCTGGTAGAAGCCAGGCATGAGGTCTTTGCCTCCTCTCTACTCTGATTTTTCAGAAAGGAAGATGGATCCCCATCAATAATCTTGCTCTTCCCTGCAAAATTCTTGCAGCTAAGTTGCAAGTAAAATGAGGTGTATTTTATAAAAATAATATAATCAAATTTAAGTAGGCACAAAATTACCATACTTCTACCTTTTTATAGCAAACAAAAGGCCTGCTCAGACACTCTGTAAACAGAAACACACAATCTGTGCTGCAAAGAGCGAAGTATCCCACCAAGGAGTTCGATGTGACATCTCTGCAAAATGGAAAGGCTGAGAATTGCCACCTTTAACAATACTGTGAGACAAGGTCAGGCACATTTTGGTCACAGGCTAGGAAGTGAGGTAAAAGGGGATGGAAAAACAATATCATAAGGAAAACATGGAGAAGAGAGGGAGAAAAGTGAAAGGCAGACAAAGAGGCTGGAATAGGAATTAGCGGGAAGTTGTCTGAGGCAAGCACCTGGATAGCAGTAAGGAGAAAATGTCTGCTATTGACTTTGTTACAGTGGTTTTAAACAAGAGAGCCAGGGTCTTGCAGGATCTTAACAGCTTTGGGCAAGCAGAGATTCCAAGTAGCTGAGACTGCTCCTCATTTCTTTATCACACTTCCCTACTCTAGCTCACCAGGCTTGTTTTAGCCCTGGGGGCTTTGCCTTCTGTTAAAAAGCACCTCTTTCTAATATTAACCCATGTCTGCTTTGGTCCTGATAGCTGGAGGATGGGTTGTCATCATAATTCTTGTTTTAGATAGCTCTGCAATGATGGCAGGATTTTTTCACATAAACTACAATACAAATATTGTACATGCAAGTAAATTTTAGAAATGTACAATTTTCATTTGACTGCCTGTCCTAATTAATTGCTTGAGTATCTATTGCTTATGATGGAGATAATTGTAATGAAATTCTTGCTTTGATACCCACAAGATGCCCCTTGATATCTAGCCATCAACATCTGCTTCTCATCTAGTGCTTTTTCAGCTGCTTTCCTCTTGTTCCAGCTTTTTTTGAGCCCTCTCCTTCTTTTTCTTGCTGCAAAATTTATTTTTCACCAGTAACAGCTTGGGGCTCAGCAGCTCAGCCATTCGGTGTCTAAGCCCAGCTCTTGATTTGTGCATATATATCTCTGTAGGCCATTAGTGGCTTAGTATCTTAAAGAGAGTGCACAGTGGGAGCCCTGGGGCTCAATCAGTTTGTGTATCTCTTTAATACGTTCCAGCCTGCTTGTGAGCATGAAGAGATTCACTCATAAATATTGACCCAGTACAGATAACTCAACCAGGACCCACAAGGACTCTTTCTTGTTTCCTTCCTCCAAAGCCAGAAGCAAAAGCAGCAACCTAAATCAGAAAAGCTTTGCCTTCAGCTAATTCCCATGTGTTGCCAGTCCAGATGGATCTTGGCTGTGCTGGAGAGGTGGTCTTCCTGCAGGTTTGGATGGGTTGTTACAGACAGATGAGCACCAGAAATTAAATCTGTGGTAACTTGTTCTCATTTTGCCTCTGTCAAAGTCTCTCTGTTCTACTGGACCTTCTGGAAAAATCAAAAAGGGGGAAACCCCATGCACTGCCCTGCCATGGGTTCCTGGCCTGCTCACTCCTGCTTCTAGCAGGCAGTGTGAGCTGTATTTCAGGGTGTCTAAGAAAGCATAGGTCCTTTTTCCTGTAGTGTCTCTGGGACAGCTAGATATAAGGTAGAGAAATTAACTCTTAAAATCCAGAAACCTAACACATAAGAACATAACTTACCATTACCCAAGTGACCATTTAACTGCAGTTTTCCAGACATCCCTTCTCTGCATGTCCTTGTGATATTTCTCTTGGTTCAATATTGTTTCTAGTTTGAGACAGGCTTTTGGTTTGTGTTGCCCCTTCGCTTATCATTAAAATTACTGACCCCAAACAAGTTCAGAGTTCAGAAACTCTACCTGTTGTTCTTCTCTGTTGCCTGGCCTTTTTATTAAAGCTTTACATAGGTTTTAAGGCAACCACAAGTTTTTTCACTGTCTCAAATAACAACTCTGTGCTGCTTCATCTCTGCCATGAGAAGACCTGGCACTTCTCAAGCAATAGCTCTTCATTTCCTAAAGCGCTACAAATTCTTACGAACACAGTAACAGTCACTAATGACAGAGTATGTTTTTACCCAACTCCTTGAGATGGCAGATACCTTTTGCTGCTGATTTTCTGCAACTGTTCCTACAAAACTGTTTCCCATTGCCCTACTGAAGAGATTTGGATAAATCAGGTAAGGGATTGACTGAGAAGACACAGAGGAGAAGGCATTAAACTCCCTTGTCACCCATTGCAGCCCTCTGGAATGGCACAGATGCTAATGATCTTACTTGCATCTAATCCTGGAAGTGTCCAAACCTGGAGATGCCTGTTCAGCCTTTGCCTCTGCAGCAGGCATGTGGGAGGTTCCACATGTTAACTCAAAATCTCATTGGGCCATACCTCTGCCATGCTCTAGGGTTCCAGGACACAGACCTGAAAAAGCTCTAGTCTGCTTATTAGATCAGACACATTCTGAAGCTGTTCCAAGGCAAAAAGCAATCTGATTTTTGTATTCTGAATTTGTAACCAGTATTGAAGTGCCAATTGGCAGAAGATCCAAAGATTCAAAATCTTAATTCCCACAGTGTTAAAACAGATTAGATTATTATTGTGTTTTGCACATCTGTCAGTCGTTTCAGTCATGTTAAAAAACAGTTGGTTACAACAGAATACTAAATATCTTATAAAGTGCTGCTGGCCTTTACAGTGCACGTAATTATTGGTGGAGTAGAAAACTATAGGTAATTAAATAATTTTTAATTATTTCTTCATAAATAAAAAATTTAAAAACTTGTTTGCTTTCTCACCATCTGGGAGCATTCTGTTATCCATCTGCTTCATGTAATTATCAATAAGAGGGAAGAATAGGTGATATAATTAACAAGAATAACTGATTCATGATGAAGAATAAAAATGTCACACATCTGTTGAATTATTTTCTTGTTTCTGCCCTCATTATTATTCATGCTATTATTTTTATTTTTTTATTTCATGGCTTCATTCAGTCTGTCAGGTTATATTGTGCAGTTCAGAATTGTATTTTTCTGTTACGGCTTGTAAAAGGAAGATGGAGCAGTTATTAAAGCATTACAGAAGCCACTTTGTACTGTTGTATAAATTTATTTTGAAAAAAACAAATGCAAACCCAACACTTTCTCGGTTAGTTTTGTACTTCTCGGGTGATGCTACAGGTGCAATATAAGAAATGTTTAAATCAGGACAAGAAGTATTGAGTGAAGGAGGGTCAGACAAAAAGTGGAGTCAGATGCTCAGCCCAGCCTTGTGTCCTCTGAGCTAATCGACTTTAAACTTGTTCAAGAGCTGAGCGTTCCCAGGATGGCTGGAGAGACATCCAAGAAATTACTGGGAAGGAGAATGCCAGTACAGCAGTGAATTCTCTGCTCCTTCAGTGTCATAATTTCTTTTGTGTGTGATTAAACAGTGTGCTTTCTCAGCTGTCCTTTATTAAAAAAAAACAAGCTCCAAACAAAAACAACTTTCATGTTACATCCTTCAATCTGCTGTTGGAGATTGCAATTTTTCCTCAAGAAAGTTAGGTGAAAGTTGGTTTACCTTACTGAAAAGCTCACAGAGGACCTTATCAGGATAAATGCTGTTTTGAATCTGAAGGAAAGACCTCATATACATGGAATTCAGTAATGTGGGGCATGAAAATGTGCCTCCTTCTGTTCTGAGCAGTGGCATCAGCTGTGGGAGGTGGTATCCTCCCTCCTTCATGCTTGCATGGCTTTACAAGTTATGTGAATTGAAATTTTGTCACTAAAATGGTAAAGCCTGCCTAACTCGTATATAATGAGTTAATCTTATTAATAGCACTAGGCTTTTTATTCAAAAAAGGATTTTTCCTTTACCATTTTAAGCAAAACTTTCAGTGTCCCCTTTTCCCCTTAAAGTAGTGCTGGAGCTTTTGCTGTCACATTGTCAGTGGTGTGTACTGGTTTGCAGATGTGTAATCTCTGGAACATCTAGAAGGGGTTTGCAAAAACAAGAAGCTAAGAAAAGCAGGGTTGCTGTCCATGTTCTTTCACTGATTGTGTGTAGTTCTGCTCTACCCCGTGAAACCATTTGGGGTCAAAACATAAGAAAAGGCTGAAAATTTGCTCTCCTGTTTGTAGTCTGGGAAGCATGGAAGCTTAGGCACAGAAGTGGTAAACGTTAATATGAGGTTCAAGAAGGAATCGGAATACAAGGCACTGCTTCACCTGCCACTTATTTGAAAGAGAATAGTCCAGGACAGTACTGAAGTGCAAATGTGTGTAGAGCACATCTCAGTGCAGCTCATGGAGCTGGAGTTACTGGGAAGTATCCATTCCCCATCATGGTGTATATGCACTACACAGAAATAGTTAGCTAGGCTTCTGTAGATGCCTGCTCTCTAGCTTTACTCTGTAATTAAAGTTAAAAATGCCCTGAATTACTAAGAGTGGTTAAGAAAAGCTGTTGGTGCAGCTTCACCTTATACCTGTCTGCCTTCTAGAAAGTCTATTCTGCCTTTGTAGAAAATCTGTAGTAATAGGAGGTTTCTTTTTGACTCAGTTTCAGCTTTGAATGAATTCAGTTGAGCCAATGGAATGTCCTGAAAGTGGCTAAAATGTGAAAGGTTTTTGATGGATTTTTTTTTTTTTAATAATTAAGCCTCTACTAAGATAACGGGATAAATATAACAAAGAGAGCCTAGGCAGGATGAGCAAGAGAATTCCCTGCTTTTTCAATATCACAATTCTTGTATCAACATGAAAACAGTAGTGTTCCTACGTGTTATAATTTGTATATTAAGACATTGGTATTACAAACAAAGGCTTGGTGTGTATAGTTTTCAGTTAGCCAGGAAAGTAGTATTAATTTTTAAAGAAGTAACTGTTGCTTAAGATGCTATTGTGCTTGAGTAATGAATTTTTAATGCTTTTGTAGTATGTGCATGGATTAAAATCCATTATTTATTGTACCTCCACTTGGTTGGTAAAGGTGATGATTTTATAGCACCAGCAGTCATGCAAACACAGTCATTCTGAGCTGATGGCCGATAATAAATTTCCTTACTGTAAATGTCAGTGGGTTTTGTGTGTTGCTGCCATTACATCTTGTTTGGAAGGCTGAATATTACACAATTATGGGAGGCACCAGATGGCATCATTAACAGGAATGCTCTGAATGTTTACCACTTATGTGCATGTGTGAAATTAGAAGTAAGATGACCTATCTTTATTTTGAAAGCATGATGTCAGTACTATACAGGTGCTAATGACATTTGCAGCAAACTGAAATAGTAATTTCTGCTTAAAAACAGGTCAGACTTGTTTTAAAGCTTTTTCAAAGCATTTTGTAGATTGACTTTGGAAGTAGCATAATTCCAGCTTGTAAGGAGGGCATAGATATTTTTCCATAGGAAGGTGATCTTCAGTATTAGAAAATGGAGAACCACAGCTGCTGTCACTAAAATGTGACTCTATAGTGAGTTGCAAATCAACCTCCTCCTGTGTCCTTGGACTGTTACTTAGTTACCTTGTATATATTATTTTCAGTATGAAATGTGAGGATGTTTTTTACATTTCATTTTTTAAAGCTTTTAATGTTATGCATCTCTTACATTTTTCAATGGATTCAGTACATTTAGAAAATGCTGCCTCTGTTGCCATGAGTCTGTATGCAGAGTAGGTGAAGTGGACCAAGTTGCTTCTGTCTTCTCCATTGTGCCTTTTGGAGCTGGACCAGAGAGAGAGGTGAAGCAGGACTTGCTTAAAATCCAAGCTTAAGGAAGTCTTTTTGTTCATTGGGGAAGACAGTAATCTCATGTCTGGAAATGCTGGTGGTATTTTCAGTTACATATAATTTCTGCTGTTTAAAGGTAGTTCCTAATTTTATTTTATTTTGTTTATTCTCTACATGAAGGCAATATAATTCATGTGTACTCTGTTGGCACAAGAAATCTGTAAAACAAATCCGAGAAGTTAAGGAGACATTGTTTAAGTTAATGATGGTCTTTGGCTGGCTGCTCAAACCCTGGCCTTAGTGCAGGAAAGTATTTTTCATATCCGTTTACATTCAGAGCCAGTTGGAATAAATGAGTGTTTTCCCATTAATTTTTAATGGCTTTGGTTCAGACTGTGTGATCCCAACTTCTTTTGTGAGATTGTCAGTAAAGAATGAACTTTGATTTAAATGGTGTCATTTAGCGTCTACTTACTTACCCAGTTGGAATGAGCTAATAGCATGTTAATAACGATGCTACTAAAAGCAGGATTTAAAGAATTCTTTGTCAGCCCTGATACTTGGGAAGCATTTGCATGCTCTTTCGACCCCCCAGGCTCCAGCTTTCCCTGTGCAGGACTGCAGAGCACCATGACTCTAATTTTGGCACAGAGCAGTGATAGGGACCAAGCTGCAGGCACCCACTTGCAGGATCTGGACTTGGGACCTTCTCTCTCTGCCTTCTGGCAGTGCATGGTAAGGGATGTGCCCAGACATCCAGGACTGCACGGCTAACCACAAAAGCTAGGTAGACTACTGAAATCACATTGTTCAGATGTCTTGGAAATTTGTTCAAATAACCTGTTTAAAGATGAGAATTACCAAAATTAATTGTATAAATTATGTGTTTAGTACGAACCACTAATTTTGGTAGTTTTCAATGTCTAAATTGCTTGGCATGTTTCTTTTGTGTTATTTAATTAGCTTTTTATGGCAGTCTTAGTAGGCTGAAGCATCTGTCTGCTCTAAAGCTATGGATTACAATCTTGTTCCAGGGTTGCTGTTTCAAGAACAGGATGAGGCAGGAGTTCCTGGGTGCCCAGTTTCCAGGGCAGTTGCCACCCATTTAATTGCTGGTAGAGTCACCAGCAAACCTAAAGGATGTTTGGCTTTCCCATGGTTTTGCCTGGAGAAGCTGAAAGACTAAATTGTAGAAATACAGAAACTACAGCTATCCTTCCTTGTCGAGAAGGCAAGGTGACTGTCAACCTGTCATGGATGAATGGCATTCTCTAGGAGAAGGCAATTCACTGAGGGGAGCTGACACTGTTTATGCTGCTGGAATGTGGAGAAGCAGAGCTGCCTAGTGAGAGCAGACCTGCTCTTGCCCCACCAGGAAGCACAGGAGGCTGCAGGGAAAAAGCAAATGGAAGTTTGTTGCCTTGGACCACCCAGCCCCTCCACTGTGGAGCCTTGGTGCTGGGTAATCACTAACTTCATGCAGTGCCACACCAGGATGCTGCTGGTCCTCACTGCAACTGCCAGAACCCATGCGAGTGACAGGGAGGTATTCCAGTAGAACCGTTTCCATTACAGCTTTCCCAAAGCAATTCTGCCTCTCCAGAGCAGACCCATCTCCAGTGGACAGGCGCAAAGCAGCACAGGCAGCAAGGGCTCAGTGCCAGCCCCATCCCCCTTTGCAGGGCTGGCTCTGCACCCACCCACTCACACGAGTCTGGCGTGGCGTGCCTGCCTTCTGCTCCCTGGGAGGGCTTGGTGCCAGATGGGGGTACCTGAGCAGCCATTCTCAGCGGCACCTTGGTGGTGGTTAGGAGCCAGGCAGTGCTGCCAGAGCACGGTGTTCCCCTGAGGAACCTGACAGACAGGGCTCCAGGGACGTGTGCCTGGTCACAGCTTGGAGAGGTTCAGTCCAGCACTGGGATACAGACTGCTTCTGCTGGGGCACATTGGGAAAGGCTGTCAGAAGGCCTGTCTGCTGGGCTGCAGTCAGCATGGTGAGCTTTCAGAGATGCTGGAGCTATGTGCAAGGTGGAGGCACTGGTCGTTCTTGTTGCCAGATGACTGAGTGATTATTGGTGGTACCATTTGTGGGTGAGACTTTGTGATGAGCTAATACCACTGGTGAGCAGTGTGGATATTGGTTTATCCACCTCCAGAGATTGGCTCAGTGTCCATCCCTGTTGCTATTTCCAGAGACTAATACAATCTGCCAGCTTTTCTTCTTGAGCAGTTGTTTCTGTGCAAACTGTGCACAATCAGAGTGTTCTGAGAGGAGTCCTTCACCCAAGTGGCTGGCAGAACCTCGTTCCCTGTTGACTTGGATCTATGGAGGTCAGTCCCTTGCAAGGACTTCTGAAGAGCAGGACAGGGAGACAATCTTTTGGCATTTCATTACTGGACACCAGATGATTACTGTGAGCTCTAGTTTTGCTGTTGTGCCTCTGGGCAAAGCTAGATCGTCTCTGGGAGTAAATCAGCCTAGTTATTTGATGTCAGGTGTAATAGGCCTAGGATGGTTTGTGTACATTTGACATACAGAATTGAGAGCTATCCAGCTGAACTTCTCCTGTATTTCTTTTCACATTTATGTTAGGAGCCCAGCTAGATAATATCAGGAAGGTATTTCAGGCTGAAGTTCCTAGATGTTGCTACATGATTGTGTATTTTTTTTTATTCTTGGACAAAAAAAAGAAACCAAACTGTTTACTACCTGCTTTCCCCTCCCTCCAAGAATACCTTGTGGGTTAGTAGTTGGTAATAAATACATAGAATGTTTTTTCCAGAAGTTGAAGATCAGGATTTACCCGTATGAAGTTTGATATCAGAATACTGACTTCATTCATAAGGTCCTTTGAGGTCTATGGATTAAAAATATTACATAAAGGCTAGGTATTATCTTTGCAAACTGCTTTTGTAGAGCCACAGTTACTAAAGAAGTATTCTTTGATAAAGATGACAAAATTCAGGCTGCAGTGTTCAACACAGTTGTATTTCCTTTTCCTTTTCCCTCTGTTTCTGGTGTTTGTGTAAAGCTCTCAATGCTTGGAGACAGCTTTTGAAAACATGTTTAGCAACATTCCTAATGAGACTTTTTATAATGTAGCTGGTATTTAGGAAAAAAATAATGCAGGCTGAAAAAGCATGAATTTTCCAATATTTTTTGTTCATATCTTCTTGGTAAACATTGATTTTTCTGTTTTTCTTGTGATTCAAATGGAGCTTGAAATTAAAATAGCTGTTTGTTCACCTTCTTGTTTGCCTGCCACAATCGCTGACCTCAGCGCTACTCTAGGAACAGGTTTGTTAATAATTTTTACTCCTGATGGTTTTTACAGTAACAGTTGGAATTATATAGATCCTATACAGCAGTAACTATCACTCAGGTTTGTACATTACAAATGTTAATTTAAAACAAAAACATTGCAATCCCTTGCAATAGGGCTAGGAGGGTCCCTCCAGGTGCTCCCTGTTACTGCCTGTGGTAGTGAGGGGTCTGTGAAGATGGTGAGTACGTGACAAATGAGTCAGTCCTATGTTTATCTTGTAGTAGTACCCTGAGCAGTCCTTCTGAATTCAGGGGCAATGTACTTAAAATTTAGCAAACACTTAGGTGTGTTCAGCTGGATAAGGCTCAAGTTCTTGGTGTGCAATAAAATCAAGTCTAAATTCTGCTGCATTATGGAGTCTTTGCGTGACAAGTTCCAGTGACAAGTGTAGCAGCTCCCTGACCCACTACTAAGCTGCATTTACCAGGACCCAATTCAGAACATTGCACTGCTCCTTCTCTGTCAAAGTTTAAATCTTCTGTCCAATGAAGTTTTTCATTTTGGGAGGTCCTGTTTTCCTTTTTTTTTTTTCTGTTTAAATGTAGGTAACTTTTGCTATAAAATTAGGCGTAGTGTAGGACAATTTCAATAAATATTTTTTTAAATCCTACAAGTAGCTGAGGGTCCAATGTTTAAAAACAAAACTAAAAGAAGCTACAAAACATTCTCCATCTGAGTTTGTACCACCCATATATATTATTGAGTAAATGTACAATGAATGCACTCCCAGGCAATACGCAAACAAGTGGCTACCCAGCCGGGAGATCAGGCACGCACAATTAATGTAGAATGCTTTACCTGGTTTGAAACAATGCATACAAATGGGTTTGCTAAAGCCAAATACTTATTTAATGTCTCTTTTTCCATTGGTTACTTAGGGTAGAAGGATGTGTGAATTTTGATGCTATAAATCAATCCTACTCTGGCACACACTGTGCTGTGAGTTCCTTAGTGAAGGACGTGATTTACATATGGGGTTTACGTTCTCAGTGGAGTATTCTGAGAAATGCATAAGCATTTTTAGTGGAGGTGAATTTGAAGGCCTTTAAGTGGATGGCACTAGCTGTCCTCATGAAAAAACACCCCCCACGGTTTCTTCAAGAGAGGCCACCATGGTCAGCAGCTGGAGAAAGGGGTGGATGGTGGAAGGAGTGTGACAGGTGGTGCAATGGCAGAGGCTGTCAGGTGCTGGAGTGGAAAGGAGGGAAACAATCTTCTTGATAATCAAAGAAACACTTCTTTTTTCTGAGCTAAGTATGCCTGTTCTATCAATGGTGGTTATTGCTTTTTGCCTTACATTAGTTAATGATTGCTGTTTTATTTAATAAATTAGATACAAAATAAACAAGTTAGAGTTTGCTATTGACCTATCAATTATGATGTCTGATTACTCCTCTGGGGAACATATGTCGTCATTTGTCCTGACATTTTGTTAAAATAAGGTGGTATTATGGGACCAATCCACCTAATTCCTTACTCCCTGGGGCCATTTAGTGTACTTAGCTGTGAGAAAGGTGATTTCTGAAGCATGACAGCTGTTGGTGTTGGGGCCATTGTGTGGCGAACAAAAACGGTTATATTCTACTCATATGCTGCCTTTGTGTCATTGATACAGAAGCCATTTCAGAAATTAGATACAACTCTTCCCTAGGAAATTGTATTACTGCTTTGTGTTTCATTGTTGGGAGTACATTTAAAAGAAAAACCACAGTAGCACAGCACTGCCGTAGATGTTTGAACTTGTCATTGCTGTAAGGTCTATTGTGTTTATCATATTAGCTGCTGACATTCCTGTCTAGTTATTTTGGTTGATTAGGCACTTACAAGTAGTTTCTCTTTGTGTTCTTTTATCCATTTTATTAGTTTTGGTAAGAGCCACATTTCAACAAAAACATCACTAATAATTTTTCCTCCAGAAGGCATTGCTTTCCTAGAACGTTGCAACTCTCTGTGTGCAGCAAAAAAATAAAAGCCTGTCAGAGTTCTTGTCTGCAGAGTTCACAAGCCCAAGGATGTGGATACCAGGGTTAGGGTCTGAAGTGCAATATCCTCAAGGCCTCTGTGGTACTGTGAGTTCTCCACAAGTGTCAGCACTTGCAGAACAATGTCAAATGTTGTAATGGGCTATACCCATTTAGTATGTTATAAAAAACAGAGCCCAAGTTTTATTTTAGGCAGCGGGGCATGCCTTTAATAATCAGCATTGGTCCTCATTTCTTAAGATCTCTTCCAACATGCAGCAACCATTTGGGCAGCATTGCAGCTGTTCTGTGGCTTAGCCCTGGCCACTCAAGTTGGTCATTGGTGCAGGGCTGCCTGCAAGACTGCAGACACGTGCTAGGTTTCACATGTTTGACTCCGTTAAGCAGCCACCATGGGCCATTATACTTCTAAAGACATCTTCTGTAATTTTCTTAGTGCAGTCCAGTCCCTGAGATGAATCTGGCTCACCACTGGATGTCATCATTGCACTGTGATGAACTTCAACCAGAAGAACATTTATCTGGCAGTAAAAAATAATGTCACCTGACCAAAGAAGACATTAATTTTTCCACATTTTGCATTACTTGCTATACAGTGCTGGCAGTTTGCAAGTAATTGGTCCATAATCCTTGAGGAAAAGTATTGCACTCTAGTGTGTTACGCAGGCATTTCTCCACCTTCTGTGGTGAGGCTAGGCTGAAATCTCAGTGGTGGGTCTCCACCACTGCAAAGACGTGGTATGAAAGATCTCTTGGAGATCTCAATGTTCTATTCACTTCTTGAGAAAGACAGTGTCATTACCATAGCTTTAAAATAAAATACTTATTCTTCTTGTATTGAGTTATTCTGTCAACTAATATGTAGAGAATATATTCCTACTGTAATTTCATAGGAGGAATTTGGAGGACTTAATTTTATTAACCCTCTGTCTGCTATTCATAATAGAGGAAAACCTGTTAGAAGTCTTGGATTGCTTCCTGCTTAAGTGACGGAGCAGAGATGTATCGAAGTGTCTGACAAATAATAAAAGTAGCTCCATTTTCTATCATTTCTTCAGTGCATTTATGTATCTACAATTATGCATTCTGTGAAATTTAAATGTATACAACCCAAAGCAATTAAAAAAAAAGCAAAGTGTGTTGTACTGCCAGATGGAAAGTATTTCCCTGTCTTTCATCAGAAATTTGAAAGCTAAATGTAGTTCAGGGCAGGAAAAAAATGCCAAATGCAGTATTATCTCTTGACCCTTTTTTGCATAGCTGTTTTGAGACTCTCTGTTAGCTAGTGAGACCTGGAGACACAAATTTAAAAAAAAATGCATGGAATTTTATTGTCTTAGTGTATGCAGTAAGAAGAACGGAAAGTGAGAAGCTAGTAATTAAAAATCTTATAGTAAGATTTTTGGTCAGAGCGTTGATCTCAGTGGCATTGAGATACTAACTTATCCATTTGATAGCCTGGCTTTCAGTGTAGCTGCTCTGTATTTAAGAAAACAGGTAATTCTGTCATTTTGGAATATAGTTTTCAATTAAACACACAAAGACGCTCAAGATATAAGTTCCTAATTAATTTACAAGCTAAACCATTTCCATAAATAAAACAGCAGTAGTAAAAAGCATTCCAGAAGGTACAAAAATGACCGTAATGTTACGTAAATGTTTCCCAGGTGTTAGCTAAGTGCTAGTACATTACAGAAGAGGCAGTGTCTCCTCTCTTACAAGGACTCCCATAGCATCTTTTCCAGGCGAAGCCAGACCATTAAGCTCTGCTAATTTTCTGTGACCTATTAATTGTGCACATTATTTCAACATTTTAGTACCATTTATCTACTGAGTTACCTCGTGGTGTGCACAAAAACTCATAGTAGTATTCATCTCAGTGAGCCACAGTAAGTTTTGTATGAATGCAAGGTAATGCATTACTGATGCTTTAATGATTCTTAGGAGGCTTTTGCTGGGTTTTTTAACTGCATTTCAGTATCTTTTTTTTTTTTTTTTGTAGTTGAGCTATTCTTTGAACCACATAAATCGAAAGCTGTTGCTGGAATCTAAAGTATCTATCAACACTAGAATTGTAGTGGTTGGTGCATCCGATGTTGGAATCGCTTTTCTGGAAACGCTCATGTTTTGGTAAGTTTTTTATTTTATTTCCTTTACTGAAAGGAGTATATTACCTTTGTTTGAAGGGGCTGGCTTCCTCCATTTAGACATGTGCTTTGAGTCTGTATCCAAGTTCTAGATGTTAAAGGTCTGAGTGTCTGCAGATGGAAGGGGATAGGTGCTTCCATCCTGGCTGACACTGGAACTAAAGTGCTGACAAAGTTGCTCGAGATCCTCAAGGTGAAGGCATACTGAAAATGAGAATGCCACATACTTAAAATCTCTTTGACTGTTGTTCTTATACAAAAATCCTATAAGTGGAGGTTAAGTCCATGGCCCTTCATGTCTGCTCCAAAGCAATATTGATCTTTAAAGCTAGTTGTGCCCAGTGGGATCACAAATCCCTGTCTGAATCGCTCTCTTCTCTTGCCTCGTTGTCATGCTGTGTTTTCTGAGCTGCACAGAAATATAAGACATAAGCTCGTTGAGTTGTAATCTCACTGTGATTCTTCTGATTCTGATAACACTATTTGATACTTTTGATTCTAATGAGGGTTTTGATGTTTGGGAGTGTTCAGGAACCTAAAAATTGTCCTTTCTGGCTTTTCTGCCATTTTGCTGTAGACCCTAGGGTGGATGTGGGAAAGGTGTAGCAGAAGACCCTGCTCTCCAGCAGCCACAGCCTGCAAGGTGGCTCACCAAGAATACAGGCCATCAGCATGCATTAAAGAATTTTTCAGCTGTAACACTGAAAAAAAAATTTAAATGGCTGTGGTTACTTTGAGTTATCCAAATTGGAGTAAATAAGCTGTATAAGCTGGTTGAGAACGGGAGTAAATTTATGTAACTGTTTTTATACCTTCTGCTTTCTAAGCCAGAATAAACTTGTGGACAAGTTCTGCTGTTTGCAGACTTTCCAGAGTTAGGATAGGGGTGTTCTCTGTCTGGTATCTCACTGCTTGCACTTTCTATGCCAGTACTGCCTCCATACCAGTTTTAGAGGGTTCTCAGGAAGTCAGACTGTGTCTGTAACAATGCAGTTCCTTTTATGAACTTGTTACTTTCCTCATAGATTAAACATACATACTAGAAATGTCCTCCTAATGTCCTGCAGAAATTAATATAGAATTCAAATTCTCTATGTGATTGTTACAACAAAATATGCATTGCAAAAGCTAAGGGAGGCTGGCATTTTTATAGCTGGCAGAGAACTGATTTTTTTTTTCCAGTTAAGCCAAGAGTTTGCATTTCTACAACAACCATTAATAACACCACAAATTAAAATATCCATATGACAAGAGAAGAAAAAGTTGAAGTGCTTTATGAGTGTCGTTTCATTGCTAGAGCAGTGAAGAAAAAATACCTGCTGCTTGCTCTTTTTTTGTAGTTCCTGACTTCCTGTAGAGCATCCCTTCTTGGGGTAAAAAATATTTTTCCTCTAATCCTTCTGTTCTGAGCACCTTTTAGGCTTTCAGTTCTACTCAAAATGAATTTAAATGTATACTTTAGAGCTATTAGCTACTTCCTTGTTACTCATCCTGTGCTGTTTATGACTGTGCTTTCAGTATAAAACACTGTGAGGGGAAAAACGAAGAGTATTTCTGCTCCAACCTGCCTGTAGTTAGCAGGACATACAGATATTATTGTGTCTGTGGGACAGTCCATTATAGGTATCCTCCTCTGAGATACCTCAACCAAGACTTTTCAGACAAAAGTTCTGTTTAAACCATGTTCTAGTGAAGAGTTCTTGGAGGATGTGTCCTCCTTGTACACAGCAGAGTGCTTGTGCTCAGCGTTGTACAAATGGAGTGCTCCTGCTCTGAGAAGGCAAAAAGCAAGCAGTCAGCACGTAGTGCAGAATGTCACAGAACTAATACTATTATATGTATAAATTTAAGGAAGATTTTTTTAATTTTCACATCAGCAGCAGGTAGTCTCTTGATCAATGTGAAGGCCTCTAACACAATTTAGTTTAATTTACTCATCATTTTCTAACATTCTTTGCAAAGGTTACATGCACTAAAAATAACTAGATTGAATCAATTTGTAAGCCCCTAATCCTTAAAAAGAGGAAGTAGTTTTCTCCTCATTATTCTTTGTACTTAATTATTTTACATTATCAGTCACCATGGAAACATGCAGCTGTAATTCACTTACCTACATAACAATTATTAGAACTAGATTTTACGAGTGTTTTCAACTTGTTTGAGACTGAAGAAATACATTTTTCACTGAACAGAGAAACAATCGTGACCATTGCCTCTCCTGGCTGGAGCGCTGCCTGCCTCTGGCCGCCAGTGTGCTGGGGCAGTAGTGACACTGCAGTTCCAGCACGGCCCCTGTGCCAGACGCTCCTGGGGAAGAAGTTGTTTGGTGTTGTCTCCTCTTCGAGCAGTGCCACGGAGCAGCCCTGGGCACTGCTGCTTATCCATCCGAACCAAAAATGAGCTTTATAATCCATGATGCAAAAGGGGACTGTGTGCTGTGAACGGTTACCTTGCAAAATGCTGCTTCAGTCTTTCCCTGTGGCTCATTCCTTGCTGTTGGGGTTTCTGGAAACAGAGGTGGTCGCAGAGGTCAGAGCACTGGTGCACCCAAATAAGTTTTTCAAAGGGCAGTACTGACACGCTGCAAATGACCTGCCAGTAGCGAAAGCCTCTTCCTAGCACTCAGGGTACTCTGAGCCCTGGAGAATTGCATCCGTTGTGCTTAATCTGTTGCTAGGTCAGTGAAGGTGATCTCATTATTCATGTTTCACCATTCAAATAAATATCTCCTGCTGATTTTTTTTTTCTTGGAGTGTAATCGCATGCAGACGTGTTTCCAGCTGTAGTGCTACTTTTCTGCAGGATGTGCATGAATTTTTTATTGAAGAAACAGGCACATGCCAGCAGCAATGAGGGCAGAGCCTGGCCTCCCTGCCCCTGCATGGCCTGGCCTCCCTGGCCATCGGTAGGTAGAGGTGCGAAAGCAGCTCCAGAGCCCCATACATGAGGAGCAGCAGTGAGCTGGGCAGCAGAGCTGAGATGCTGGGGAAGGGGGGAAGCAAGTTGCATCATAAATTGCTGCAGTAATTAACTTCCCTGCAGGAGCATGGCAAGCAGGGAAGGAATTGTAATTCCCACAATTCCTGCATGAGGCTCCTCCTGGGCAGCGCAATTATATGCTTCCCCTTGCACAAAGCCAGGACTTGGGTCACTCTCAAGCATCACAACAAGGCTTATATAACGTGCAGCAGCATCAGCCCATTTGTGGAAGTGGTGTAAGCTCTTGAGTGAGGTCCAGTCCAGTGAGGAGAAGTTGTAATGGAACAAATACCCTCCTTGTGAAAGAGCAGCTCAGCCCAGCAACACAGAGTTCTAGCCTCTATTGTTCTCTGCCCTCCAAACTGTTAGAGCTGGCTGGCACTCCTGCCTCCCCTTTGTTGTGGGATGTGGGGAGAAAACCCTTTCAGCATCCCAGTGAATCAAGTTGAAGAAATTCCAAGGAGAGGTTAAGCTAAAATTCAAGTTTTATTTATTTTTAGTTTCCCTTGAGTGACTTGGTCTTTAGGTAGGGGGCAGAGGAAAGAAAAGGAAAAGAGTTTTATCAGACATTCTGGTAAATACATGTGTGCCACCACTTACACTCACAGAACATTGACAAATTATCATGAATGAAGACCCTGAAAAGGAATCTGATACAAAACTAAAGAAGTTTTTTAAAAAGTTACTCCTTTTTTTTTTCATCTCCACTGAGACCAAGTATGCATATACTAAATTTATAAATTAAAATGCTGTTTTAAATAGTCAAACTTGCAAGTATTCAATGAAAATTGTATCTGAAAATTGTCTGCAACTGTAAAATCTGTTTTCCTGAGTACAGAATATCAGTACCTGTGACTATGAGAAAAAGAGTAATGAGTTCAGTTCAGAGGTCTGCAAATAACAATTCTTGGAGGTGAGGTTCATCAGGACAAGTATTAACTGCAGTTAAGTAATTTATTTAAAAGCCTGTGAACGGCTAGAATTGAGGATACTGAGTCGCATAGTCCTCAGTGTTCCCCTAAATGTATATCCTGGTGAATGTAAGGTAAGGCCCAGTATTTCAGTCTTTTCATATGCCAAAGTACTGAGGTGCTTTAAAAAAGAACTTCATTGCTAAATTAGCAGGAGGGCAGAGGTTTTTTGTTTCTTCTTGTTTTCTTTGATAATTTAAGAATGATGGTCATGGCAGCAGTGTTAGGCCAGAAGAACACACAATTTTTAAAAAGAGCATTTTCAGTTTATTCTGGTGGCTGATTCACAGAACAGCATGCTAACTAGGACACCCTGACAGCAGGTGATTGAAGTTTGGCTGCAAGAACGCAAAAAGCTTGCTCACAGCAGTATCTTGTCATTGGTTCCAGTGTAGTGAACCAATTAGCTTTTTATCCACCTCTTTGCATATAGCTGTGGAAAGCATTATTGTTTTCTGATTATAGAGAAAACCCTTTTTAATCCATGATTTTGAAAACCTCCTTAATCCAACCACTGGTGTAAACAATGACTGATTCTCTGAGGACACTGGAAATACACATAATGTGCTACACAAAATAGCAATAAATGGATGGTGGCTAAGATCACAATATTTTGTATGAAAATGTTGTGAGATATATTTCCCTTTCCATTTGGGTGCACTGAAACAGTTATTGCATTGAAAAAGCAAATGGATTAAAGTATATTTTTTGTCAAAGCCCTGAACTTTTAAAGTAGAATTAGAATCTAACACAGTGAATCTATGAGATTTTGTCTGCAGGATGGTTTTGCCCTGTATGAGTTAAAGTTGTCTAAGATTAGTGTAGAAATGGCAGGGATTTTTAAACCACATTTTCTGACAGAACAGCTACAACTGCTGTTATCTGGCAGCACAATATTATACAATATCCTGCACATCTGTCCTGTTTGGCAATAGTTAGCATAATGCTTGCTGTTTAATTAGGCTTTTTATCTTTGCATTTGTCTGAGAACATCTGAAGCCTTCCATGTTGCCTGTCACTAATTAGTTGACTAATTAAATAGTTAGTGCTTACTTGCTGATCACAGAGCTAACATGTAATGAATGGTTTGGTGATCTTCATTGTTTTATACTATCTATCTTTGCCACACAAATTGATATACATGTGCTTCCTTTTGACTGCCTTTTTTTCATACGAAGGCAAATCCAGAACAATGTTGTAGCCGACCATGTGTTCAGTGTCACCAGGCCTGTGTCCTTCAGACATTGTTGCCCTCCATCATTTCTGGTGAATAGAGAGCAAGTTGTGACAGAGATAAATAAGATGGGTCATATCTCGCCTTGTTGCACAGTCAGGATCACAATGAGCACTGTCAGCGACCAATACCAGACATAAACTTGGGGAGAGGATATGGGTCAAGATCAGCCTCCCTAACAGCCGCCTGACATGCCTCTGCCAAAACATGATACCCCACTAGCATTGATATGTGGCTATTTTATAATTATATTCTTGCTTTAAAAACAGTTTTCAGTTTTAAATAAGATCATTCCAACTTCAAGTACTTGCCCTTTAAACATATCTTTCACACTTTAAATTCGTGTTTGTAGGTTTTCTTTTGTTGCTGTTTATTTATGAATATTCATAACTTGGTGCAGTTAAACCTGATCTTGGAAATAGTACTTTTCTCATAAAGGGCCTGTTTCAAAATTGAAATGAGTCACAGAATTTTTGTAGAATTGTACTTTGCATTTATCATATACAGCAGCTCTGTGCAGAGCTTGGTAACCTGACTACCCAAAGCATCTGGCAGCTCTCTGATCAATGCAATTCAAAGCAAATAAAGGAGCATTCGAAGCACAAACACTGTGTGTAGGTTTTCCAGTTCTCTGCTGCAGCTGTGGAGGAGATGTACTTTCTCTTCTGTTCAGATTTGTTTCCCAGACCTGTTGCAGAGGAGTAACTAGGAGTTGTTCAAGGCAGCCTATAAACTGCATATGGCTTGCTTTTGAAGCACAGAAAACTGCTCAGACTACTATAGTGGGTAAAAAAATTGGTTGACTGGTGCAGTTTTGATCCTTCCCTTCAGTGGTTAGTGTAGATCTGATTCCTGTTCATGTATATGCATATACACTACCAGGCAGATCGAGGGTTGTGACAACTGAAGATCACTATTTGAAGGTACTTGCTTGTTTTTTCTAAATGCCTGATGAGCTGAAATTGGAAGGTTCCTTTTCTGGATTGCTGTGATTACTGTCCATATCCCAGAAAGGAGGCAAGTCTGAATGCAGTGTACATTGAAATTACAGTCTCATTACTAAGATACAGTAATGAGATGGTGAATCTCTACTGCATGCTCTGTTATGTGGTTCCCCAAGCTTCTAATGCTGATGGATGAGGGTGGGTGGAGCTCCCCAGTGCTGCAGCTCGATTGCACCCAGTGCCCACTTGCTACACTGCATTGTGGTGTGAATTATAACACAGCATGGTGTGTGGTTTGTTTCTCTAGGAGCCTGGTGGTCCATTTTTGCATTAATCAGACATAATTTCAGTTTCCTGTGAGCTACAGGACACTGGCCACCTGGGAAGGAGCTGTTGGAGCACCTCTCCGAGCTGTTTTACAGTCCAGGATGCAATATCAGCGACGCAGCTGTGTGCTTTGGGCTGCCAGGGCTGGAGGTGCTGTGGGGCCTAGATCCACAGCTGTGATGTGCAGATGTTTGAGATCAGGAATTTTGGCCTAGCTGACTCCTCTGCCAGCCGTGTTCCTGTCCTTCCTGGGCTGCCAGCTTTCTGTCAAGAGGACGAGGCACTGGGGTGGTGCCTCAGAACATGTAACTTTTATGAGTATCTTCTCTTTCTGCATGCTCTTGCTGTCAGGGGGAGAATGCATGGTCCTTGGCCATACACTAGGACAAAAATACCTTTCCAAATCTCAAGCCCTTCAGATTCAAGGGAAGTCAATCTTTCAACATCCACGGGCTTTTCTAGGGTACATACTTTTTCACCTTGGTGAAGGCAGCATTGCCAAATCTGCACCAAGAAAAATTTCAAAGTCAAAATACTAATCTCCTCTGCAATAAAATGGAAAATTGAGTTCTGGTAAGTAGACAGCCATAAAAAAAACCCAAAAACAAAATACCACCACCAACAAAACTCCTTAGTTTTGACATGGGTGGTTGGCCAGCAATATTAAAAATGCCCTGTTAACAAGCTGGAATTTGCACTGTATGTTATTCACTGAAACATTCATAGAGGAGCAGACAAAACAGCAAAATTTCAACTGCACTCTAGTTTTACTGCCCAATTTATGGTATCTTTATTTGTGGAAAATGGTGTTGATGTCTTTCAACTGTGATTTTGAATCTGCCAGTGGATTACATTTAAACAGCTAGAGACCGTAACTACCAAGGCCATAATCAGATTTCCCTCATTTTCTGTCTAGAAAAATAATTGCCCTGTTTTATACTTTGAACAGGATGAAATGTTGAAACATTTATGGCATGGAAATGGAAATTTTACTAAGGAAGTGCTCTCACTAAAGCAGTGGTTGGATGGTACTTTGATTTGGTCAAATTCAAAGCCAACTTAGTGTTTGGGATAATATTACTAATCTTATAAACTTTGTAGCCATGGATGTTCCCACATAAGGGTATGGATGTGTCTGACTCAGATATGTATTTTGTGTGGGCCAAGAAAAGAGCTCCTTAGATTTTCCTGTTCTGTCACATAACAATTCATACTGTAAGGACTTCATCATGCTGATTTTAATGAGCTAGATCCTGGAAATACCACAGATCTTGAATCAATATTATAGTTTTTGAAAGAGCCTCCTAAGAAATATGTAGCTAGGTTGTCAGATGAACCATACTTTGCTACAAAAATCCAGTTTATGCTCACGGTGTTTCTCAGTGCGGAGTGTTACGGCAATTCCCATTTGAGCCTGAAGTGATATTACACTAAAGGTGCAAATAGGTAAATATGTAAATAAGCAAGTACTTAGTTTTAAGTTGTGTTAGATGTTTGGTCTTAAATGCAGTACTCTAGCATTTGCTTGTTTTACGCTTTAATTGATATGCATAATGAAAGCCTGGTTTACACCTTGCAAGTACTGGCAAGATGCGAAGTCAGAGTTCTGAGAAGAAATCTTAACAAGAGGTGGTTAAGGGAGGGACAAGAGCATAGTGGTAAAATTGTGAAGGTCAATATGGGTTGAGAAGCAAAGTGTGGAAAAGAATTAGTCTAAGAAAGGAAAAAGGACTCAACTGAATTACAGTAAAGAGCCACAATCACTAGAGAAGAATGGTGCAAAAAAGAATAGGGACAGCTAAGTTGACACAGGTGAGGCAAGCAAAAAGAGTGGCTGGGAAATGAGAGGTGGTTAGAAGGGATAAAAGCACTGACAGAGGGGTGGCTGAGTTGTTTCAGAAAAATGAGTTATGATATGGATGGGCGTTTGAAAGAAGAAACTAGAAAAAGACAGTTCAGTAACATTCAGAGAGAAATCAAGCTACCCCCCAAAAAAGGGAGAACTTAATAAAAGAATTGATATGCAGCAGAATCAAAGTTGCTAATATTTTTAATTACATTGTCTAGGAAAAGGACCAGCAGAGAGGACAAAAGAGAGAGAGAAGCATTAAATTGACAAGATGGAGGGGAATCTAGGGCTAACCACTGACAGGAAAAAAAGTGAGAGCTAATTGATCTACGGTAGCAGGAAAATAAAATACTAACTGGAGAGGGACAGCTTTTGAGACAGGGGGTTGAAGAGGGGTTGGCTGCTACAGGGGAAGGGTGCCACATGAGCTAGGGTCAGAGAGGAGACATGGGTTTTAGTGAGAGCAAAGAAGAAAGCAGAAAATATTTGTTCAACAAAAAGACAATTCCAGGGGCAACAGAAGCTTTGCAAGAATAAGCCTATCTTAAATGTGAAAAAAAAAACAACAAATATTTAAGTTCATTATTGATGTCCTTATCCAGCTCAAGTGGATATAAATTTGCACCCAACAAATATGGGCCAGAAGTTACAGAGAATGATCTCTGTGGAAAAGATAACATCTTCCAGTAGACATACTAGGGGCCAAAAATGTTATCTTCAAAATAACACTTCTAAAGTTTATAGAAAGTTTGAGGTTTGATGGTTTGGGTTTTTTTGGTCTTGTGGTAGTGGGCACTAGGCTTCAGCACTAAGGAGATTACTCCAAATCCTGTGTGGAATCAAACCATCAAGTTCAAAGTTTGGAGAACACCCAATGAGGAGGAGCTGCCAGCTGGGGATAATGAAGCACTCATGGCATCCTTGAAGGATGTCAGGCAAAGGTCAAAGTAAATATGTCCCTCTTTAAGCTGGGAGTTGCTGGGGGTGGGGGGAGGAAATAGGGCTTTTGCACGTTCCTGCACATACCTGTGTATAATTGTACATACTTTCTTTTATCATTAGTATTTAATTAAAGCTGGCTAGCTTAGTTTTCAATCCAGAAAAGTCTCTCCTTATCTCTCTCCTTTCCCTACCTGGGTGGGAGGGGAAAGGGATCGAGAGCATTATTGTCGCTGGTTTAATTGCCAATCCTGGGTCAAACCGTGACAAAATATTACTTGGTTTTTTAATGGATTCTTGATAAGATGTCAAAAGTGGTGACAGCGGTGGCTTTCATGGCCTGGGCTTATAGGCTGCTCTTCTTTGGAATACAGCATCTGATAAAACTGATCACCAGTAAACCTGGTAGGGAATTTCTGAAAAAACAGTACCATAATAAAAAGCACTGTTCCATCAAAATGTACATTTTTGAAGGGAGAATGTTGTTTTGATATCAGGAGGAAGTGATGGGGACTTGACGAATATTTTGTTGAGGCATCTTAGAAAGATATGGTTCTTGTTTGTAAAGAAATTACATCTGGAACTTTAAAAAAATCAAACTCAAACATTTTCCTTTTAATCTCTGTTCTGGACAATTTAGAAGAATGTATTCTGAAATAAAACGGGATGGTGAATTTCACCAGTGTTGTGACCTATCTTGGAATGGAAATAGTCCTGTTCTGGGAAGAAAAAAATTTGAAATCTCCCACTGAAGGAAGCAACTGATTTATCTAGCCCCTGGTGTCAAAAAGTGGCAGTCAAATTAGATGTGCACTGCTGACAATTAGAGTCTCTTATCTTTTTATTTCAGTCAGTGATGTGTCTTTTACTGGCCTTATGAGGAAGAGTCATCTTGGGTGCAGTTTATAGAACACATGAATATGTGGAAAACCCCTTTCTTGACCCTTGCATTGAAAAGTGTCCCAGTAAAGACTTTATTGTTATCCCTTCTTTCATGAGCAAATTGACTCACAATCTTAACACTTTTCCTAAGGTTGATCCAATGGAGAACTGGCTTACCTTTGTTTACTCGTAATTAAAGAGGGATAACTTCGAGATGGACATCTGTTGGTCAGCAGTTAAGCTGAAATCCTGTTCTGAGGTCTGTAATCGATGCACTTACATAAGGTTCTTGAGAACAGACGCTTTTGGTAATTGTTGGTACAAACAATAACCCCTTTCTGCTGCTTCTGTTACTGACTCTTTCTAAAAGCTTAATAACCAAGTGTTGTAGGATCCGTCAAGAGCCTTCATACTGCTTGAATAGCATCATGTAGCATCATACAGGGAAGCAGTTTTGCCGTGTTTTCACATATCTTCATACTTGATTTGTGTTGATTCTTCCTTGTGTGAGTGAAACATGCTGCCCAGAGAGTGGGAGGAAGAGGGGAGAAGGGGAAAGGCTTTTGCAGCTCTGCCAGTGAAAGCTACAGCCTTTGTCCAGGCTAACAAAAGCAATCTAGACTAGTGGCAATATGAAAACACATTACTTGTAAAGATTACTTAAAGCCTAAGTGCTAAGTAACATATTTCTTCTTTAGTGGAAATAGGAATGAGTGGGGGCTTCTGTGTTAATATTAGCAATCTTTGTTAAGCTGAGCATTTGTAGTTTTGTGTAGAGCTGGAAAATTTGTTCGAAAATATTTTCCTTTAGGAGAAGTCTATACTTCAAGTCACATCCCAATTACTTGGTTATTTAAATGCTTGGGGTGCTGATCTTTGCTTTAAAAAAAGTCCTACTTTGGATAAATGTTTATATTATTTGGGAAAGGAGAACTACTGTCTGTATCTGCCTGTGACTTGGACCTGGACACTTGGAGTTTCTCTGAGTTGAACACTAGGTTATTGCCTGCTGGGACTCTTTTTTGATCATCTCTCATTCTGGGCTCTGTTCCCCTCCCCAGAAATCTTAAGCTTTTTTTTTTGTTGTTGCAGGACAGATTTCTCTGATTTCCAAGTTTCATTAATGCAAGAATTTTTATCTTTTCAGCATCTAGTGCTGAAAACAGACTATTTGTTACCATTTTTAGAATAATTTAAAGCTGCTGTTTTTACAAGTGGTCTGCTACAGCAAAGTTGAGGATACAGTATAATTAGGACTTTACTTTTGGATAGCTTATAATTCTAAATATTAAAGTTATTGTTTAAAGATTATGTATTCATGAGAACATTGCACATAGTAAACCTATTTTGGTAGCCAGATAAAGCATTATCTTCTGTCACCGTTTTTTATTTTCATTTTTATAAATGACTGGAAAAATAAAAATGAAGTGTGATGCTTCATGTCAAATAAATTGAAATGCTTAGGTTCATGTAGAGTACTTCACTGTACTTTTTTCTTAACAAAAGTGATTTGACGTACTATTTATGATAATGAGGGGTTTATTGAAAGCAATTAATTAAATCATTTGTTCAGGCAGTTTCCACCATATAAGCCTCCATCATTATACCACACACAAGAAAATAAAGGAAAAAAGTAGCAAGACATCAGGCAAAAAATCCAGAAAAAATAGTGAGGAATATTCTAACAGATTCACAAATGCCAGGATATATATAAATTATGTACTAAAACTTTTTTGTTTGTTCCTTTGATTATACTCACAGTAAATTGGCAATCCTATTTTATTTCAAGGACAAGGCTGTTTAGGCTTTTTTTTTTTGTAGCTGTCCTCTAGAACTGTGCAATGAAACCCAACACCTTTTACTTATTTCCCTAGATACTCTAATCCCTCCCTGCTTTACCAGTATCTTTGAGCTGTTCTTCCCTTTGTATCCACAGCAACATGAATCCCTGCTGGAATTATTTGCTTCTAAAATGCAGGTGCAGTTGTTTAATGTTGCATCGGTTCAGGCTCTTAACTTGAAGACTTTGTCACCAAATTGGAGCCTCTGCTTTTACCCTACTTTATATTAGGCACGGTTATATATAGTGGAAGCATGTAAGATGTTCGCTCTCCTAACATGCACGACCTGTTTCTCAGAGCCTTTGTTGTTTTTCAGTTATTAAGAGCTTTTAGGCAGCAGTAAGGAATCAAAAGCCATAACAAATAAACCATCCTTTTGTTAGCCTAGAAATAATAATGCCCTGTAGAGGAAAGGGAAGAATGATACAGAGTGTGGTAATGTGGGTAACAGACACAGGTCAAAATGCCCAAACCTGTTACTTCCCTGTGGCTGGGTGTGCCAGTGCTGGATAGCATCCGTGTCTAAGCACCCACAGTTTGCCTGTGTTTAAGTGCCTGTATTTATCTTCAAAATGCTACGGTGAGGCTTACCAGCTACAGTTCTGAAGTCAAGCTTTTGTGACACAAGATACCAGGGTTTTATACTTACTTGTTAATTTTCGCAAATGCCAGCCTGCGCTGAAACATTTAACACATTTTGATTCTTAGCTGAAGCGGATTTTTACCTCTCTGTTTGAAAACGAGACCGTTACTTGCATGAAGTCGCACAGGGTGCTCTGCAGCTCCTGAGAGCCTGCACAGGGGCACTGCCAGGCACCAGCCTCTGCCTCCAGCACAGCGTGCATTTTGGGTAGCTGTAATCCAGTTCTCTTTGTGCCTTGGTTTGTCTCAGTGTAAAATGGGAATCAAGAGATATGACTAATTTCATCACAGTATGCTAAAGAGATGCTAATCAACATTTTGATGCCTACAAGATTAATGAATGGGAAACGTGAATTAATGTTTGGGGCATATGGGAGTGCCATGGGAGCGCTGAGGTAGAAGTAAATCATTAGTTAGTGAATCGTACCGAGTGAAAGGTCTGAATTGAAACCTCACACTCAGTGGGGAAGAACTGAGCCAACACCAGGAGACTGTGGAAATATTGGGTGACTGCCTATGGGCTAAACAGAGGTAGAGCATCTGCGGAAGGAACGAGTATGTGACCAGATCAGTAACACGCATCGTAGTGCAATCATGCAAAAGAGGGCTGTTAATGTTGCCTGGGATCTACACTCTGCCATTTCTTATGCTTCCTTCCAACATTTTCATCCTAAATATGTAATTCAAACGTAATGTCATTGTTGCACCTGGATGTTGGAGACCCATTGGCAAGAGGCCATGCAGCATGTACAGAGGTGATTTCAGTGCTAAGCTGAAAATAAACTTCATTGCTATGAGGGCAGGCAGGATAGGAGAATGTCTAGGATGTTTATGTACTGTTGTAGTATTTTTTCTCATAATAACATGTCAACAAAATGCCAAGGAGTCATACAGTTTGGGTGTGCAGCTATTGTAACAGTTCATGTTTGCATCCTGGGAGGAGTGCTCCATGAGTGCAGATGGTGTTCTCTACACTTTAAATTCAGCTTAAAGTATTGGGCGAGATCTCATTTACATGAAGACCACTTTGTATCTCTCAGGCAGCATAATGTGGTCCTAAATGAAGAGCAAATTCTATTTACAACCACCTCTGCAGAGTGACCTTAATTTAAATGAGAATCAGGCCCATAATCTGTATAAATATATGCACTCTGTTACATTAAGGTTATTTATTACATTGCACTCAGCCAGAGTATGCATGGAGATTTACCATAGATAATCCATAATCCAGAATTAAACTATTAATATGCATTTTGAAAGGGGCAGCCATAACCTTGAAATTCCTTGGTTTAAGTATGACCTTTAACTTTGTTTGAATATATTTTTTAAACGTGTGAATAACAAATTAACATTGGTTGATAGAAAACATTCTGATTCCTTTGTACCATTTGCATCAATCCATACTTAACTTACAGAAAGCCTTGAAGATTAGAAGGCTTAATCACTCATAATATTTATTTGTTTTTAAATGTCAGATCACATTTAGTTCAACATACTGTAAGTCTTGTTCCCCTCCACACTCTGGTGTTCACGAGACTGCGATGGAAAGTATTCTTCTTTTTCTGTCCAAAGACACATGCATCTTAGCAAAGTGACCAAATGCTTTGTACCTGGCCTGTGTAAAGGAATTACTTTCTGTATCCTCCTGAATGTGGAATTAAAATCTATGCTGCTCCTTTGATATGCTCTCCTAATTTCAGTAGATCAGCTTCAGGAAGCAGACAAATTCCCAGTTGTCAGGAATTCTTTTTGCCTTTCCTGCAGCTTACAGAAGGTGAGCTATGGACAATGGAGGTGTTTGAGCAAAGGCTCAGTGGTCTTATGATACCTTTTGTAGTCATGGAAGTCCTGCCATAAGGTCTTAGCAACAGAGCTTGTTAGTTACATGATAGAGAACAAAAATCTCTGTCAGGATTGAGACAGTATTGTGCTGGGTGCTGTGCAGCTGGAAAGCCACAGGGATGGACTGGGAAGGTAAGCTGTAAACACTGTAACCATACGTTGAAATGCAACAGTCATGCGATGCTTGTACCAAATGGAGCCTCAGCAAACTTGCACTGGTTGAACTGTGGCATTTTGTTTTTCTTTCCACAGCCCGCATCTGAAGTTCAACAATCTGACCTTGATTTCAATTCATGGCCTTCCAGGAAAAGACCGACTGGGCTCCAAACATAGAAGATTTTTAATTAACAGGTTTGATTTAATATCTAAGCACTTCCATAGCTTCAAAGGGAAACATAACACATTGTAATTCTCTGTGAACTCGTCCTAAATTTTAGATAGATACATAGCCTCAAAATAGTCCAGTCTCTGTACAACATGCATTCACCTGTGAAATGAATTTAATATAATAATTACTTGGGAAATATTGCTAAAGCAGTCAGTAACTTTAGCTGGGGAATGAACTTAGTATAATTTATTTAGATTTTTTCATGGGACTCTTTGGAACCTGCACATCATTTTTTCCCAAATCTTTTACTCAGTATGCAGCAATGCACTAAAGAGACATCTCTTTAAACTCCAAAACAACACAATGTCTGCTTGCTGAAGCTTAGCAAGGAAAGCTCTGTAAAGACATGAAAATGGTGTGATGTGTACCTGTTTAAAACAACCTTATCTCATTTGGAATTTTGCCCTGTCAAGGAATAGTTTTGTAAGTAGTTACCTGGATTAATTTTTTTAATTGTAGAAAGGGTGTTGTTTACAAATCTATTAAATGAAGGGATTTTATGCTCACATAAATGCATGTACTTTTTTCCCTAAGTATCCTGTAAAGGAGTTGTAATAACAAAACATCCTTCCTGATGGAAAGTTGCAGTTCATAGCTGCCTCACCAGAATTAGCTGTTCAAATTTGAAAGCAGATTAAGAGTGAAAATTGAACTCTGCAGGGTATGATTTTTGAAAGCATCCCTGTGATTTTGGAGTGTCAGTCTCCTGGGAACTGTGCACCTCAATTATAAAGGTGCTTTTGAAAACCCTCATCTGTCCTTGATGTCCATTTTATTTATAGATTTCTGCATGGTTACAGTGCAGAATTGTCAGTGGTTTTCTTCCCTTGTTTATTTGCCTCTGCTATTTGACTACAGAGGATGCAGAGCATCTCAGAAAGCCTTGTCTTTCAGTCCTAAAATTCTTCAGGTCACAAAAGAAATGTATTTGTTTCTGTGACATCCTGTATGACAATACTGGGAGCTCAGTAACAACAATTAATGTGTAGCAATCAGCTCTGGTTTAGAATGCATATTGTGGCACTAATGGCAAAATAACAGCTGTTAGTGCTGAGTCTCCATCGTTCCCTGCTGCAGTCACTGGTATAATATAAAGGCATCAAATGCGTGAACATGAGCTGAGTCCCCTTATAGTTAATCACATTACATTTATTCCTGTGGAAGAAAGTGGAGTATTTTTCATCACTCAGCATCAATAGAAAGCAAAGTTCTTAAGCTCCTGAATGGCCATGAGCTTTATTTGGTAGATGGAATATTTTTTCTGCAGTCACTTCAGATCACAGGCAGGGTGAAGCCCAAGATTTCTTCCCTGGTCATTCCCATCTTGTCTCATAGGCGTGAAGTGCTAGCAGGGGTGAGACTCAGCTTCCTTTCACACAAGATGTGCAAATTCCATCTTCTTGCCATGTCACTTTGATCTCATAAGCCAGACATCTGGGTAACACCAGCTATTTATCTTTTTTGCTTTTTTAAAACCTGTTGCATGCTTTTCCACCAGATCCTGCCGACTCATCCCCCTACAAAGCTATAAATGGGTTTGGGATTAGCATTAATAACAAATTCTAATGAAAGTCCCTAATTTAACAGAGTTTGCCTGGTTTATGTTTTCAGCATCAGGAAGGTGTTGAGCTGAGCCTAGGTGGATTTGCAGCATGGCCAGCAACATACTGTGTATTTTCATAATGGGCTATTGCAAAACTCAGTGATGTTCAAGAGTCATAACAGACCTCATTGAAAATGTTGTATCTCTGGTCCTCCATGCATTTTATAATGATTTGTCTATTCTACATCTGTATTGGAGTATTTTATCTTCAGGAATCTTTCCTTCCAGAAGTCTGTTAAGCAGAGAGTGTAGTGCAAATGCAACAATAAATAAGTATCCTGGTATTTGCTTAGTTGGGCAGGGTGAGGGCATACTCTGAGTCATAAAAGACCTTTGAAAATAATTTTCATTACTGAAATGAATTGAGGCATACTGAAATAATTGAGACATTAAAAGAAGTTTTGTTCCATTCAGATTTGCTTCAAAATTGGCTTTTTAAATAGCAGCTTCTAGATCTTTGCTACTTCCATCATACACAGGGATAAATATGATACTTTACACTGAAAACAGGCTTTAACACCACTAAAAGACAAGAGCTGCAAAAGTAAACCTTGCCTGAGGTTTTTAAAATTGGCATGTGAATTTAGGTTCCTTGCTTTTTTGGTACTGATACTGAATTACCACTGCCAGAGTGTGGTGCTCAGATGCACCTTGAAAATCAGATTTCTATCGAGGTATCTTACTTGGACAACACTGGGGCTGTAAGATGTTTAGGGACAAAAAGCCCTGGAAACCTTAACTACAATACAGAACAAGGCTCTGCTTCTTAAAACAGACAAACTTTATATGGTTTGTTACCTAGCACAGAAAGTAATTGCTTTGAAATTACAGAAGTTGCTTCCCCGTTTTCATTGAGAATAAATTGTTCATTACAAATTAGTGAAAATTAGTGTCTTTCACATCTGCACTGTTTGTGTCTCTCATTCACCTGCTAATTTTATTCTCTTTTGGATCACCTATGTGATAATTTCTCCTTTATTCCTGTTAATATTCAGTTGCATCTTAGAGACTTTGGAAAGGTGTTGTTTGTGGTTTTGTTTGTTTTGGTTTTGTTTGGGGCTTTTTTTGGGGGGGTGTCAGTGTAGTATGTTTTCAGAATTATTCATTAATTCTTGCATTTTGGGAAAGTTCATTTGGACAGAGGTTGCCAAGAGAAGATTTGAGATCACTGCCTTTTACTTCTACCACCAACAACCTATTTTCGTAGCTTTATTTTTAAACTTTTCACACTAATACTTTAAAACACGGATGTTAAAAATGCCTGTGGTACCTTCATCACATTTGTGTCTCACCATAGCCAGTACTGGTGAAGTTGAATACCAAATGAAGCAAAAGTGGAATAAAACTTAATACGGAAGTCTTGAACAGGAGAAAGAATTAGACTGTTAAAGTCTTAAGGTGCTATAGTCTCCTCCTTGCATCAGCCTGCAAAGGAAAAACAGAGTAAACCCTGTATTTCTGACTTTTTTTTTAAATTATGTGGTTGTATGGCCCAACGCTGGGAGGGATTGTTTGGTTTTAGCAGAAAGTTGTCAATTTGTAACTGAGTATTTCATAATGACTAATCTTGTACTATAGACTGCCGTAAGCTCACAGCGAGAGAACAGACTGGAACCACTAGGGGACTTGAGCTAACTCACCAGATGTCTAATTAATGCCTGCTGTCAGCTGCTGAAATGTCACTTACAGATATTCTTTCTTCACAGCCACTGTTTTAATGATGAAGATTATGCACAGATGTCACTTTGTTCCTGGGTTAACGTCGTGGTTGGTAAAATGACTGGCATAAATCGCGCTGCCAAATATGTAGTTGTTTCCAAAGAGAAAAAAGTACCATATGACTACCTTGTTCTCTGCACAGGACTGAAATACCAGGTAAGATTGTGTGCGGAGTGAAATACATGACAATATATCCAGTTTTTACAGTGCATAGTGTTTCTATAATTAGCAAAGCAGCAGAATAGTCCTAAGTGAGTGCACAACCAGAAGTTAGCAGCACAACCTTCCATGTGGCAGGTTGTGCTATTTCAGTGTGGATATAGAGCCTGGAGGAGATGAGAGATTTTACAAAATTCTCTAGGAGCAGCATCGCTGCTCAGTATCAGGTATGAAGCAAAGCTGCCAGTATTTTTGCCACCATGACCATTAAACATGCTGAAGAGTAGGCCTGGTTGACATGTGGCCCCAGCCACAGGAGACTGAACTCCAGCTGGCCTAACACCATTTGACCTAGTTTTGGCAATGGAGAGAATTCCTTATCAAATTAATTACTGATCTCACATGATGACCATGCCTAGGCACGTACATGGTGCTCTCTGTTATTGTAGCACACAGTTGAGTTTCCAGTGAGATTGGAGCAGACCCTTAGTTACATGTGAATTGTGGAATCAAGCTCATCTCCAGCCCTACAGGTTCAGCTGCAACTCAGACATCCCAGGCAGGGTTCCTTCTTTCCGATGTATCATCACGTGGCTTTCAAGCTACGTAAACTGTACAGCCATCTTCTGGACAGCCTGCAGTGGTTTTGCCTTGCTGATTGGGTTTCGATAGGAATCACAAGCAAGGTATTTTGCCTTTAAAATCAGGAGATTAAACTGAGCACGTGTCTACGGGTTTTTACAGTGCTGTTTTTACAGTCACCGTAAGTCACAAGCACCAACATGAGGTACATGCAGCCCCATAGTGAAATCTGGACTGCATGTGTGCAGCAGATTTGTGGACCAAGAAACACCCAGTTTTTCTGTTACCACTTTTCAGAGAAGAGCCACCCTTTAAACAACAATCCTTATCCACTGTTCAAAAGGGATTAAATGAAAGTTGAAGTCTGAATGACTTAAGTGCTGCTAGAATAAGAAGTTTGGAGATAACTCTGACTTGTAAAAGAAGTAGTAACTGCAAGAGAAAACTCAGGTTTTATTTGCCCTCAAGAAGAAGATCTAGTGTCATCTATTCTCACTTCTAAGGTCTACAAAAAATAGGAAGGAATTAGTTTTATCATCTGGTTTCTCTTTTATTACACAGAGCTGTAGTCCATACTTTTTATAAGTTGTCCCTTATTTGGTAAGCAGTCAAATTAATGCCTACTAAAATATTATTCATTATGATTAAGAGGATTTACTTGTTGAATAAGTAAGATCTTTTGATGTCATGCCTGTTTTTTGTATGACTAAACAGTATTTCAGTTGATCCCATTGGCAGTGACGATATTGTTTAGGACATTAATCACTGGTGCTGTAGGATGAGATTTCTGTATAATTCTGACTGAATTTGCAACTATAAAGCAGCATTATACAATTAAGACTTTACTGAATTCTGGAATTGTAACCACCAAGCAGGTTTTGGTCCCTTCCTCTGGGACAAAATCTCTCGTATTTTAGGAAACTGATTTTTGCTGACAAAAGATAGAGGCAGTCTTGCCGCACAAACAATTTCCAAGTGTCATTTAAAGGAGTATGTTATTCAAATAACTGCAGAGATCCTTCAACTGACAGTTTATGCATTGCTGCTGTTTGCTGTGAAGCCCCTTTCATTTGGGTTGTGCCTGTATGGATATTCACTTGCTCTGGCACTGCTGTTTAAATGGTCACCCATACCCCACAGCCAATACGGAATATATACACATGTGTGAACCCATGTGTGTGTGCTCAGACTAGCACGAATCCATCTCCTCTGTGGCCACTGGTGTGTTTGCTACTGCTGAATGTTAAGAAGGGCAAGGATGTACAAGGACAGCAACCTTTAGGTAGTCAAATGGCTTGTGTCATTGGTTTTTAAAATCTTTCTTAACAGATCTGCGAGATATATGCCATATATTCATTCACTCCTTCATTCATTACTTCCAGGTTCTGGCTCCCACTGGAGCAGATATCAGTAAACTCCCAACTAACAGAGAAGTCATGAGTAAGTGGCCACAAAGATACACAGGGAAAGTCCCTTCCAATCATTTTACTCTTAATGACGATCAGGACTGCTTAAGGGCAACGTGCTGGCTGAAGGAAAACATTGTCAACTCAGAAGGTAAGGGCTTTTCTTAACACACACACACACAGGCTTACAGAAATATTTTCTAGGCTTATTGTTTCCTTAATTCCACGGTATAATTGCTGCCTGATTAATTCTAACAAAGTCTTTCATCTGCTGTGCTTTGTTTTCCAGATAAATTTACAATTTGTTGTCATTTTCATACTCAGCATATTTAGCTAGGAAATAAAGGCTTCAGATAGATTAATTATCTGTAATTATTATATAGAACAAAATGGGTCCCAAATGCAAATCTGGCTGGAGTCATTAATTAGCCAATTAAATAATAATTTAATTAGTGGATGTGTTTTTCTGCTGTATAGAAAAATATCTAGATTTGAGGCCTAACACAAAGAAAACGGGTCTAAATTAGGAAGTGGGTTTTTTCAGTATCTGTCACCTTTGTATTTGGTTACATTGGTTACAGATTTTCTCATAGAACTGCAGTCTCCCAGTATTTTCTTTTAACCCTTAAAATCACACATTTGTGCAGACTTTTGTCCACCATACCTGTATTTCCTCAGCCTCTTCATGTGTGCTTTGCTCAAATATTCATTAGTTCATTCACTGAATGAACTGAATGAATCACTGAACGCATATGCTATTGAAAATATCTGGAATCATCCAGGCTTCCGAGTTAAACCTTCAACTGCAGAACGGGAGACCAAACAGTAGATGAATACATGTCACATCAATTTTGTGTGCTGGATCTGAGTTAGGAGAGAGTTCAGAGCAGGAAGGCTGTCTTTGTGGAAAGGCTGTCAACTGAGTGCAACAACAGGAGTTTCCTAAAGATACGGTTTACCTGGCTCGTTCATAGAGAGCATAATGAAAATTGGTAGTTATTTCATGTGGTCTACAAGGTTCATGTTCTGCTTGGTAGACCTGTAGGGAAGTTCTCAAGACACTGGAAATTTCTTTAGCATCCTCCAAGTCTTGGTGTGATCAGGACAGGAAGATAATAAATATGATCATGCTTCTGTTCACATTTTCCTCAGCATCCAGGCCTCAGGCATTTGAGTGGATCCTCCTCAGCAGTCCCGCTTGTCTGTACTCCCACTAGTGCCAGCCCCTGTCCACACAGTCCTACCTTTGTTGTTAGTAATGCTAAATGAAAATTATGTTAATCAGCATTTCATTATTGCTGCTGACTTTTGTTGCAGTGTAAGGATGGATATCCTCATTAGGCACTATCTGTGCCTTTGATTATAAGCTAAATCCACAACTCCCAGTGAGGCCAGTCAGGAGGGACCTTTTGGAGACGTGGTCCATGGGAGCACGACACCTCCCACTTTCTCCCCACCTTGCCTCTGGCTTCAGTTCTCTTTCACTGCTCTTTCCACTTCATGTCCTCTGCCCCTGCAGATGTCAGCTATAAAGAGTGCCCAGCTGGCGAAGTCCTTCTTCACCTCTTTCTGTTCTTCCTCCCCGCTTCATTTTCTAGTTTTATTTCTTAGGAATGTTGTTCTTTCAGACTTGATCATAGCTGCATCCCAGATCCCTACTCCTTCTGAAAATGAGTCAATTTTTCAGCCCCTAGCCTAGTCTGGAGACAGCCTAGTAGGCGAGGTGCAGAGGCAGGGCTCCTGTGGAGTTCAGCAATTGATTACTTGGATGTCTGTCAGCTCTCTGCAGGCCATGGTACTGCTTTGCTGGAATGACCACAGTTTTACATTTGCATTTAGTTTTCATCTCTAAAATTCTCCAGATCCTAGTTTTGCCTCCTTCAATAAAAGGTAATACTCCACCTCATATATTTCATCTCATCAAAATGGTAAAATGTTGTCAAACTCATACTGGCCTGTTTTAAAACATTTAAAAATACGACTTGCTTATGTTTAAAGAAAATGAAGAGGCTAGTGAAACTGTATCTGTTGGTTATTGTAGCTGCACAGAAACACACATTAATCCTCCCACTTCAGATACAATAATAATTCTTCTCTGCCTATACTCGGTCTTTCCTCCATGCAGCTTTCTTCTGTTTGTGCTCCTCTTACCCAGCCATTTGCTATCTTTGTCACAAGTAGCCTGGAGCCTGCTGTGCCCTGTTCCCCTGCAAGCAGGGCGCCGTGCTCTGCCACTGGGTGAGCCCCCCCGGTCCCACATAGGCAGCCTGGGGGTTGGGGCCGGGAGCAGCCCCCACGGGTCCCGACCCAGCACAGGGAGTGCATGGAGCTGCCCAGCTGGGGGAGAAAAACACAAGCAGGACCACCTGTAGTTCTGGAGGTTTTTTGAAGGAAGCTTTAATCGTTCAGCTTTGCAATCCCAGTTTATTAGCTTAATTGGATGAAATCTTCATTTGGTGGCACTGATTTTGAGAGCAGCTTTTATTTAAGAGTTAAGGTAGGGTTTTTAATTGCTTTTCTTTCCTCTGAGCACTGGGTACCACTTAATTCTGGATGAAATCAGTGGATGCCGCTTTGTAGATTGAGAGTCAATCAGGATCAGCCTGGTGGCAGGTGCTGGGGTCGGCACGGCACAGATGCCATGGAGGCGGCAGCAGTGCCGGGCAAAGACCGTGCCTCCGAGGATGGGCAGCAGGGTGGTTGCTGCAGCCTTCCTCCTCGGGCTCCTCCTTGCAAGGAGAGGGGCTAGGAGAAGCTGGCCGGCACTCCACGGCGGGTGTTGCTCGAGGAGCCCTGGGAGAAGCAGTGAGCCGCGTCCGCCGGCACCGTGGGGGACTAGAGCGGAGTGTCGTGAGCAGGGGCCCGGGGGCCTGTGCCCCCGCCGGGCGTGCTGGCAGCTCCGGAGGGGCTCCTGCTGCCGAGGCCTGGGAGCAGGGAGAGCACCAGCCCCGGCGGCTGCTGCTGCGGCTGCTCTGATGGAACCCAGCCGCCTAATGCATGTAACCTATTACAACTGTAATTGTGACTAATTGAAATTCATCTCCTATTAGCTCTGCACTTTCCATGAAAATAAAAAGTAGGATGGAAGTAAAGTAAGGAACAAAACTGCTTAATGGCCCAAAATGGAGCAATTATTTTTTCTCTTTACCTAAACATAGTTTACTGCCTTATTAAAAGCATGTTTGTAGGAATACTATCGCATTAAAATTCCAGTGCATGAATCACCAACCGGAGCCATCGATGCTTTAGCTAATACTGGTTTTCTCCCTTAGCTTTTGCAAACTAAAAAGATTCAGGTCATGCTAGGGTCACTGAAATCCTGTGCTTCCACTTGTGGAAAATGAATCAGCCTGCTCTGCTGCTGAACACTGACGTTCTAGTAATAAATGATAAAACTGCTCTAACAATCTTTATTTATAGTTGCTTTTTTCTGTGGAAGATTATTATGTTTACTCACAGATACATTTTCATGTAGTTAAATAATAAAAGCATCCTGAGGAACTGCTATCTGTCCAGTGAACATAATTTCAGTCCATAATGAATATCTGTAGTTCCTAGACTACTAGCACTGTAATCTAAAAAGCCACTAATATTGTAATAAGCAGAAACCGTAAATTGTTGATTTACAAGAGGTCAGTAAAGGAGCATTGCTTTCCTTCATCTAATGCAGTTGTATTTAATATTACCATATAAAATAGAATTTTAATTTTCCTTGAGAAATGCAGAACTTGAATCTGATCTCATATATACAGAAATGCCACCATGTAATGCAATAAATGAACTTCCCTCCAAAGAGGCTGGTTCTGCCCAATGCTGAGGATCTCTCAGTTGCCCAGACTTGTTTGCCTTAGAGTCAAAATAAAACTTTGCTAGGCTGCACCTTTAGAAATCGCTTCTCGTTCCCCTTTCCCAGCCACTGCATCCTCTTCAGCTGTTTGTTTTTCACCCCTTGCTAACTGAAAATGTGTAAATGTAATGTAAGGCTGTTGGCACCCACATACCACAATCTTACCTGCACTGTTAGCATATTAGGTTGCTAAAAATGAATATATTGGAAGTTTGTATTTCACACTACAAACTGCTTGTTTACTTCTTGCACTACACCCTGCTGCAGTGGTGAAAAGTCTTAAATCTTGCTTTTTTTTGGCTCTCTCATAAGCACAGTACTGCCTGCAGATAGGCAACCTGGCAGGCAGAGGAACAGAATGGATTCTTCTGGCCTGGCAAGTCAGCTTAGCGATGTACACGTTGGGTGGAATTCCCACTATCAGACATTAGATGTATGCTGTGTTATATTTATAAAAGTAGTAACATCTCTTTCTTCTTATGATTTCAGATTAATACGTTTACAGGTTAAATTGTGTCCCTCTGGTCATTGATGTGAATAGTAAAAAATATGCTTTCCATAATTTCTGAGCATGTATAATCATGGGGCAATCCATTTCTCTGGCAGTTATGAAGATATATGTTTATTTGGCAACTACAAGTAGGCAAACTGATACGGACAAATAAAACAACCTTCTATTTAAAGGGGAAATGATAGAACATCTCTTAACAATTTTTACCATTAATATTCTTGGGAGCTAGGGCTTTGTGAATGCTCTGTTTAGTATTTCTCTGTGTCTCATGCAGCAAAACATGGTCCCAGTTAAATTAGTTTAGCCTATGAAATAATAAAATTTAGGTTGAAGGGGATGCTATCACTTGTAGTGAAACATAAATGCCAAAGCTGAGATAAACGTGCAAGTTAGTTGCATGAGGCACTCTCTTACCTGTGCATCCCTGCTTACTGCAGTGCCATGTAGGAAAACAAATGCTGCTGAAAGTCAAGATCAAGTGAGTTGTGTAGGAAAGGCAGCTGTTGGTCCAGATCCTGGTTGCAGTTACTGCTGTGTTGCCTGAGGGGAACCAGTGCTGGCTGCTGTCTGATCAGTTACAGGCCATTCCTGAAACACCTCATGTGTTTCCACACTGTAGTACATTCCAGCCTACACTCTTCCTTAAATGCCAGACTATAAGTTATTTTCATAGAGCTTGCTGAGAAACTTCTGGCACTTCTTCATCAGCCTTCTCTTATGAGGCTCTATATCCTCTGCATTATCCCTCAGCTTCAGTCTGAGACTGGACAAGCCCAGGATGGCCTCGGGTTTGTGCACTAGCTTTCTTCTTGATTACCTGGAAAAGTGACTCTTCTGGGCTGTTGCCTGTTCTGCAGTTTCGTTTCTTCCAGCTCCATGCTGATGTGCATGATGTCTTCTATTACAAGGATGTTTACATGTTACCTTGTGTAGGTACAGCTCAGTTATTTCCTATTTGTGCCACGGATTTCCCAGAAAGCAATAAATGCACCTGTGGACCAGCAGTGCTGTCCATGACTGGGACATTACACATTCTGGGAATGTGCATTTGATGCATCCTTGTGCTGACAGATCAGATTTGTGGTGTACTGAAACACCCATCAGGCTTAACTTGTAAGAGCTGATGTCTTACTTGAAGGTCTGTAAAAATCCACAGGCTGGGTGTTCCTCCATCTGCCCTGGCCAGGCAGCTTGAGCTGGCTGCGGGGGCGGCTGAGCAGCACAGAGGCAGGGCTGGTGGTATCTGCACGTTACTGCTGTTTGCCCAGGGGAGCCCGGGGGAGCCTGGGCTCGGCCCTTCTTCACTTGGCAGGAGCTTGGCTGTGGCCCTTGTAGCAAAGGGTCCTTAGCCACCAGGAAAGGAGTTCCCAGTCTGTCCTATGAAGGCTGTGCCATTTTGCATGGATTACTTGAAGGCTTGGTGGATCATGAAGCAGAAAAAAGGTTCCTATTCTGAACAGGGAGGAGAGGAGCAGGTTTCAGTCCCTGCTCAGAGGCATGTTTATGTGTTTTATATTAAACCATCTTTAGATAAAACACACAGATGCTCCAATGCATCCCAGCTCTGCTTCCCTCTCTGCCAGGAGGGCTTTAGCCATTAGGCTGGAGAGTCACATCATGCTCGCACAGAACCTGCTTCCCTCCCACCCTCATGCAGTTGCTCTCAGCTTTAACTATGTAGTTTAAAGTGGCACTGCTTCAGTGGGAGAATCTGCAAGATCCTGCCATGGAGCCTTGTAGCTAATGGCACTGCCCTGGAAGGTGGGAGAGGTGGATTTGCATCAGAGCTCAACCAGAAGGATGGACCTGGTTTAAACAGTGTCTTCAGCTCTAGTGACAATGCACTGCAAAAGGAGCAGCAATGTCCGAGGGCTGTTTTCATACCCACTGATCGGCAGTGTCTGTCTCTAGCTGGCCAAGTGCCAGGCTGGCTGGTTCATAGCACATCCTGAGGCATTCAGGCTTTGGGACGTGGGCTGAGGGGAGGCGGCTGCCTTGCAGCAGCAGCACGGAGCTGCCAGCACTCCTCAGCCCCCTGTGCCTCTTAGCCCGCACAGGGGCATGTCTGCAAGGGCTTCTCAGTTGTCCAGAGATCAGGCTTTGGAGGATGGAAGGACTGCTGACCTCCCATATTGCACAATGGCTTGTTTTCTACAACTTGGTCTTTCTTGTTTGTGTTTTTTTCTGCATGATGTATTAAATTTGCTCCTGTCCCTCTCCCCCCGTGCCTTCAATAAGTCCTTTGAACGAACAAAACTCAGGAGGGAGAGGAGAACAAAATAAAAATGTCTTGTTTTGTTTTTTTTTTCCCTAGAGGATTTTCAATCAAAATAATTTCAAATTATGGGGTCAGAATGAATGTCATATTTCTGTGTTAAGTACTTGCCTACTTTGTGGGATGTTTTGTACAGATTCTTCACTAAATTATCTTAGCTACTGTTGCTAGGTAACATTGTTTGCTTCATAGCATCAGAGAAATAAGAGGGTCAAAGAGAGCAATTTCGTGTTATTATCATCTGAGTTATACTAATAAGGTTTTCATTGTGCATCTTAAAAATTTGTCCCCTTTTTTTTCCCCCTTAGGGAACGTCATTGTCTATGGGAATACAATTGACATTTACACCACAGTAGAGACCCTCTTATCTCTTGGAATTGATGGTTCTCGAATACATCTGGTACAGCCTCCACTCAGTTCCAATGTTACTTGCCTTAACAACAATGAAATCGAAAGTGCTGTTCAGGAGGCTCTGTCAGAGGCTGGTGTGTCTGTTTATGGTGACAGCATCCTGGCACAGTGGGACCAAAGCGACGACCCAGACCTTATCACGTGTGCTGCTTTCACTACTAATACAAAACCCTTTAAATTGCAGTGTTCAGTAAGTATATGCTTCCATTGTATCTCCTCCAGTCTGTTTTTAAGACAAAGACCATCAAATTTAGATAGTCCCTTGTTGGTTTGTCTGATTTTTCATTGTCTCCAGGAGATTGAACATTCACTTGTTAGTCTGAAGGATTGTTTTTTAAAAATCCAAATAAAACTATTGTTAATGCCCTGACTGAATTGGATTAAAATGTATTTAAGTCACCTGACTCATAAATACTTGTTCACTGCTCATGGCTGAGTGACAAATACTCTTAATTCATTTTCTCAATAATTCCAGAAATCCTTTTATTATTTAAATGCACAAGTAACTCCTGTCTATAGTTATGTGCATTTGATTAAGTCATAGTAGAAGCCAATAATGTTAGAACTGAGCGGCCTACTATGAAATTCAGTTAAAATGTATTTTAAACATATTTTTCTCCCTCTAAGTAATGACTGAATTTTTGTTCACCTATAGTGCCAATATCTAAGTAAATTATACGCATGCTGACAGATATGGCCCCACTGAGAGATTCAGGACTGGTTTTAGCCTTTCCTAATAGGCAGGATAGTTGTTTTTTTTTTTTTGGCTTACCCATCTAAGTGAGTGCTTCTGACAGAGTCACTTCAACACGTGTCCGTGAGAAGCCACACAGACCCCCCAGCACGCCTCGCTGCAGGCACACTTCCTTCTGCAGCAAGTCTCTTAGGATTCTGGGAGGAAAGAGCCATGTGCCTCCCCAGAGAGCTGCCCAGGAGCCTCTGGTCCCTGACAGTTCCCCGGCCTTGGAGAGCTCTAAGGCATTGAGTGTTCCCAACCCTTTTCTTTTTAACGTCTGGATAGTTACGCCCTTCCTGATGTAGGCAAAGAACACCTTTCCTGATGTAGGCAAAGACCTTGCATAGCACTTTTATCCACGAGCAGTCTCCTGACTTTGGTCCCCATATCAGTGGTGACATTCCTCCCACTCTCTCCTCATATGAGGCTCTTCATTTTATCTCATCTCTCCCTGAAATCCCTCAGTTTTTATCCTTCTTCCACCCATGTGGTTCTTGTTCTTGCAACTTAGTATCTATTTATTCACTATCTCCCCATCCTCCCTCCCTCTTTTCCCCATCACCTGGCTTGTGTGGCCTGCACTGTTCCTTCAGATCTCCAGGTCCTTGCAGTTGGTTTCTTTTGTCCTTTTGTGCCCTGTGCCCGTCCTTCCTCCAGCTATGGTTCTTCCCTCTCGAGGTCTCTCTTACCCAGCCTCTAAGATAAGAGAGGTACAATTACTGGTTGTGTCAGGGGCTCTATATTTTCCAAAACTGGTTCAGTTGTCTTGCATGGCTCCTGTGTCTGCTTTTAGGTGCCTGGGAGGATGGGCTTAGAGGACAAGGCTCCGGAGAGAGTCCCCACCAGGAAGGCAGCTGCCTCCACAAGGGAGCAGGCTGTGCAGGAATCGGCCCTGCAGCGGCTCTGGGCCTTTTGGGATTTGAGCCTATATCAACTGTTGATTGGCAGTTCTTGGGGGCTTAATTTGTTGAGTCCTGCAGGATAAAAACAACGGGAGAAAATCTCTTTCCCTAAAGCGTCAGCCTCCCTCCCTCCCCTCCCGCGCTGACAGATGGCTCCCAGCCTGGAGGTTGCAGCCATCCCCTCCCCTCTAGTGACGCCGTCCTGCCTGTCAGCCAGCAAGATGTGGGGCTGTGTGGTTCCCTTGCCTCACAGGCAGAGCTGCTCTGATGTTGGATCTACTAGATGGCTGGAATTCCCTTAACTGCATGTAGTTCATTATTTGTTTTATATACAAACAAGCCCAGAGGCTCTGGCCCCTCTGCTGCAGCATCTCTGCCGCACCGGTGTTGCTAAAATTTGCAACTCCCTTTGCTTCCCATGCCCTTTCTTCTGTCTGGCTCATCCAGCCTGTTTGAGCATCTAACATGCTATAGGTATAATAACCTATAGGAATAATAACCTACACATATTTACATCTCTTTTTTTAGGCATTTTTTAGCTTTGCCTACAGGACAGTGGATTATGAAACATTTAAGGCAATTAATGATGCTTGCCTTGTTTTTGATGGAAGACTTGTGATCGACACCAAGTTCTGTACTAATGATGTCAGTATCAGGGCTGCAGGTCCTTTAACAAAGTACTCCAGGAGATATTACGTAGAGGAATGGACACACAGCAACTTCAATTCAAGAGAGGTTGGCTCTGAGCTTGCCACATCCATGCTGCATCTCTTTGATCCAAGCCATAAGCCCATTTCTAAGCCACCAGAAGGCTCAGATAGACTCATCCCCATGTACAAGGGGTGTCAAATTAAAGGTATGTCAAAAAGGATTTCTGTCACACTTTCATACCCTCTTCAGTATTTTTGCTGCTATATAATAAGGGCAGGTCTGTCTCAGCTAAGATGCCATCTAATGGCAGTGGAATCCTCAGAGCTCCTTACAGAGCCAGTGGAGAGTGGTGAGTTGCAATAAAAGCTTATTAGCTGTAGATTTTTGCTAGTAATGGACCAAGTCGTGCTTTCATTTATACTGCAGTACATGTGAGTGTCTTTATTCCAAGTTCAAGATCTGTAAAATTATCATCAGAACTATTCAATGTGTGGCTACTGCACAAATATGTGTAAAAACAAAAGTTCATAACGTGAAGTCCACTGAAACAAAATTAGTTCTTGTTTTCGTGTTAGAGCCATGTAGTACACAAACAAGCAAACAAAAGTTTATAGGAGAAGGGGGATAAATAAATACTTCATTTTCTTCTTTGTTTATCATTTAATCCTGTATTTTCATTTACGGCAGGAGGTGTTCTTCCTGGAGGTTATAATTACTTGCATATTTCCAAACCAGAAATCCCCATCCGCTTGGACTTAAAACTTGCACTGTGTGATCATGTAAGTTAAATATTTAACTTTCTTTTGTCCTCCATTCGGAAGGATGTTCTTATTTAGGATAGCACAGGTACATGCATAAGTACCATGCATCTTAAAAAATCTCTTGAATAAGCATGTGTTTAAGTATGCATTTAGAGACCTTCTGGAGCTGGGATTTACCAGTAAACTCTGAATAGAACAAACCACATAAAACCAAATATCTGTAATTATTTGAAAATGTTTAATTTATTTTAATGTAAATTCACTGTCATATTGTAAGTGTGGAATACATACAGATGAGATGATCTGATTAACTTCTATACTGCAGGTCTTAATTCCTTTGCCATGAAATCAGCCCAAACCCAAGGGGTTTTTGGTCCTTGAAAGCAGGAAATACTTGTCAAGCCCTAATACCCTGAACTATTAACTACTGTTAGTAGCACTTTGGGTTCCAGTAGTTCCCTAATGGGACACTACAGCTCCATCCTTTGAACCTTTTTTCCCCAGAGTTGGCGGCTCAGGACTGTACCTGGTTGCTGAGCCATTTGTCTTAGCACAGGCTGGAAGGTGATCATGTTGGCTTTTCCTCAGTACTCTGTTTTTCAGGATGGCTTTGTTTTGCCTTGATTCTGTAGAGAGAGACAAGTCATTTTCTCAGTCATATGGAATATGTTCCTTTTGAAATTCCTACACATATTTCTTACACAGCACATCAAGGTAGTGGTGGTATTTGCCATCAGATTTGCATAAGAACAAATCCAGAGTCAGGTAAGCCTGAGTGCATCATATAAATGGGGTACAGCTGGTGAACAAGTATGAATTCTGTCACTAACTGAACCTCTTAGATGTTCATTTCCATACTTTCCAATATTTGGCTTTCTCAAGGTGAGAAGCCTTGCAACAGGTTTTAGAAATACATAAAACTGGAACAGGAATACAGTTTTTAAAAAATAGCTTCAAGCTATTTGATCATCCCATTGAAATGTGAGGTTTGAAACAAATTTTTACATTTTTGTCTTTTACCAAGTGATTGATTTAACTAGCTGAAACTAAATGCTAAGTTTGACCATCAACATCCAACATTATTATTGTTTTGACAGTAGAGTTGGTGTTAGCAAAACTTGACAGCCCCTGTTCAAATTAGCAAGAGGGAGTCACTGAGAACAATTCTAAATCATATAGATGTCTGTGTGTATGTGTTTGTGTGTATATACACACACACACACACGTATGCATATATATTTAATGTAAGTATGTGCAAATACAGATTTAAGGGCAATACTAATTCATCATTTGAAAGTCTGGAGTATAGCCTGAAGGAAATGTCCTAAAGAGATCTAGGCCAGCCTGCTGCAGTTGCAGGCAACCCTCTAGTACATAGTGCCATTTATACAATTTAGAAGGTTTTTTTAAAACTGAACCAGATCTTTCTTGGTATTTCTTCCCTTGTTGGAAGGCTGCTCCAACACATTACATCTCTGACTACTGGAAAACTTTATACCAAGCCAAAAATGCTTAATTAGTACATGATACATCTTTGAGTTGTAACATTGAAGTTTGCTTGTAACTGATTATTGTGGTAGTATCAACCCTCTGCCTGCAATCGTATTGCTTCTACCATGTGCCATAAACACCAGTGTGTCCTTCACTCATCAGGACAGTATCCTGTAGTAGATTATTATATGCCATGTGTGTGCAATAATATGGACTCTGTGTAATAAATTAGGATGAATAGAGTTCAATTCAGTTGTCTAGACAGAGGCATCTAGTGTTGTTTGGGATAGCCCAGGGCATCCCTCCTGACCTCCAGCTGCTGCTCCAGGAGGTCACAGGTCTCCCATGGATCCTGTGTCTAACTGCCAGCACAGTTCGGGTGGCCCAGATCCTTTTAAATGTCTCCAGTGGCACTCAGGATTGGGCAACCAAAGCCCATGCTGCACATGCAGTCATTTTGTGTGCAGTTAATCAAGGTCTAAATCACACAGATAATCTTTGTGTCCAAACCACAGCAAAGTGCCTTGTTTTATAAACCATGTTACCAGGAATATTCTTGATTTTTAAAAAGAAGCATTGTGGATTTTAAGGAATGGTAGATATCAGCTAGGAGACCCTGTCTGACTCTGTATGCATGCCAAGCTAGGTGTTCCATCTCCACAGCTTTCCTTATATTTTCTGTTCCAGGGGATGGAGATTGTAACTGGAGAGGCAAGACACGGGAATTATTTCAGGATGCACATCAACAAATACAGTATGGTAGATAGCATCACCTGCTTTTCAGAGGAACCCTTTCCTGTTTCCAACTACATTTGCTTGTATGGACACCATGAGCTTCTCCTTAACGATCTTTGTTACCGCTGGAATGAGGGGCAGATCACAGATCTTTACAGGTAAGATAAACTCAACATTCTGCATAAAACCTGCGTTCTGGCAGAATTTTAGTTTTATTTTATTGTGGTCTATCTTTTGGCTGTTTTCCCTTAGAGCAAAAGATTTATTTTAAAAAACATTTGCCATTATTTGGCAAAATTATCAGTGGTAATGCAAGCCCTACAGACCTTCCTGGAAAGAGCTGTGTGTTGGAGAAGGAGCAGTGGTTTATTTGACCATCTTTCATCTGAGATAACTTTTTTGTGTCTTTATAACTTTTTCTTAGAATATTCAGTAGGCTTCACTCATTAAGCTGAACCTGAACAGTCCTTTTTCACTGAAGATTCCGATTCAGAACTTATTTCAAAACTCCTGTAGTTTTGTCACTCTGAATCAAATTTTTAAGCCAAAGGTTTGTCGAGAGATTTTAAATCACTCCCAAAGATTGCCATACTCAACGTCTTGCCTGCTTATCTGGTGATAAAACAAACCCTAAATTTTCCCTCTAGGCTGTGTTCTCTGTGTAAGGGACTTTAACTTAAGTTCATAGCTGGAAGCTGTGTCAGGACTCCGCATATTTAGTGGAGGTTTCCCATCCGAATTGCAGGACTTCTCCCACCAAAGCACTTTCCAGCAGTGAAACAGGTCTCACAGATTTCTGGGGTTCTCCCCTCTGCCTGCTGTTCCCAAGCAAGTGCAGGGCAGTCCTGGGGACTCGGTGTTCCAAGGCGAGGACTGAGGTTTTGTCAGGTGGCGGGACTGACTGAAGAGCCTGACTGTTTCTAGCCAACATTTATGTGCCATCTCCTCTGAGAGAATTTTTCATTGCTTTGGGAAATGCAAACTTAATTAAGTTACTATAGAGAGAGTAGTATCTGAAAAAAATGCTGTCTACTGTATCTTCAATCTTCTGCTATTTCTCTAGAATTTCATATCTTAAAAAATTACCTGGCCTGAAAACTCAAACTTGTCTTATTCCTTATGACTCAGTGAAAACAAGTACTTTGGAGGTCAAGCTTGTTTTAAAAAAAACAAAAAAACGACAAAACAGAACAACAAACCACAAAGAACAACCAGCCTTGAGTTTCATTCAGGGGGTAAAATTCTTTGAGCATGTAATTGAAACAGGAAGTAAAGCAGAACTTGCTGACCTTATTTTGATTTTCATTTTAAAAAATCCCTCACAAGTGATGGCTTGGGAACCTAAATCGTTACAGATAGAGAAGCAAAGTGCCACGTTACATAAGCTGCTCTAGAGACAGAAAGCCAAGCACAGGAACAAATGGCAAATTTCTGTCATGATACAAAGCTGATAGTGGTGCCTTAAAAGTCTCCAGGTCTGATTTTGTTATATTTATAATTGATTTGAAGAAAGGCCTAAATGGTAGCAAAATAGTAAGATTAGACAATGTTATTTAGGTAACAGTTTGTAAATGTTTGCTGTAAAGGATGTGCTGTGGTCCAAAAGAAACTTTCCAATCTACTGGTTAAAAAAAATTGTAAGAATGAAGCACCTGATACCTTGAGACAGGGACTCAAGAGTCTCCGAATTCCTGTAGCTCGTCCTCTAGCTTTTGCACTTCTGCTGTTTCAGTGTCAGAAAGCTTCCCCAGAGTATCCATAAGGCATTGTACATGGCGAAAGGCTGAGAAACCAGAATGTCTGCTGACATCGGGGAGGGCGGCAGGCAGCCAGGCCCTTCAGTGCATGACAAAAGGTTGATGTGTGTGCTGTGCTTGAGAACAGCGGCATCAGCTGCCCTCCCAGAGGGGGAGCTCCCTTGGAAAGGGCTCGGGGCTTCACCAGGGCTGCACGTGCAGCTCTCACAATTCCCCTGATGTGTTTTGCAGTTCTCTTCCTGCACTCTCTCCTCGTGGTATTACAGAGACTAGGTCCTCAGTTTTAACTTCTCGTATCTTACTGGAAGACAGAATGAACCCAAACTTCAACTGTGAGGTCTGAAAGTTTATTTAGCAAAAACGCTTCTTTACAAACTTCCCTTCAGGAGACCTTTGTATGTCTCTGCTGAGAGGCGTGTGAAACTTGTGAATTACTACTGCTACAAGGACTGATTTTGACTTATAGAAAATGTTGGCTTTGTTTTACGAGAGAGGAATGGCACACAGCAAATGCAAAGTTCACATAAACAGTATATTATCAGTAGGTGTTAGGTACAAACTGGAAGAGGATGACACAATTGTATGAGATACAGCTAAGATTGCAGATCATTTTCTTTCCTTGTCACAGCTGATGCTGATCAGCGAATACATTTTGAGCACTGGAAGAAACTCAATATTCAGGTTGTGGCAAGGTATCATCAATCTGTTTCACAGTGTCACAATATGCAAACACAGCTGTGTCCTAATCTTTCCTGTGAAAGATAAATGTTGCTAAACGCCTATACCTTTGTTGTTTGCCCAGATGTGTTTACAGTTATATGTAGTAGCAACTTGCACACCAGTATCAACATCTGGAAGAACAAATTATCTTGGTTTGGGATTTCTGCCCGCGACACAGGCAGCAGTATGCTCCTGACCTTGACAAAACCAGAATTTGTTCCTTTTCTCTCTGTTGCTGCATGTTGGGCACGCAACCCAGCCCAAGGGCCTGAGTGCAGCTGCCCTCACCTGCACTCTCAGTAGCTGCACACATGGATTTCAGAGATGAGACATTAACCTTTTCTGAACGGACAGCTTATTTCTTCATGAGATAAATTAAGAATGTATTAGCCTGCCTTGCTCTCATGATCGGGATAGGATCCCCACACAGTGCACAAGCTGATCAGGAGATTACAAATAAGATCAAGTCCTAAACATCCACAGAGATGTTAAATATCTCAGGAGAGATGAAGACCCCAGTGATGATCTGTTAATAGGATGTCAGGCCAGTCGATATTGTAAGAGTAAGAAGTGCAGCTCTACGTGATGGCAGCACATACACTCATGGGGGAGTGAGCAGCTCCTTCCAGACTACTCGTGTCTTGGCTGGCCTTTGACCAGGACTTGAATGCTGCACAAGGTCAGGGTCCTCTCACAGCCATGTGCTCACAGGCACCATGGCCCCATGGTTTGGCCAGGGTCACTGCTGTGCCACCCAGAGGATCACAACATATTGGGTCCTCATCACATCTCTTGAGCTCTTCTTAATTAGTGATGATGAAATTGTTTTGGACTTTTACAGCCTTTAGATGTGGATGTTGTTTGAGATCGTTTGCCTCATTGTTTTATCTCACCTCTCATTAGCCTGTGGCAAAAGTCCTGAATTGCAGGTGCCAGGTTTTTCTTATCTGGTTATTTTATTGCCTCCAGTCCTATTTTTCATCATCTTTATACCTTATCTTTAGATAGGTTTGTTCCTTCTCTTCTCGCTACTTGGTCATTTGAATGAAATCCCACGTGTTGCTCTTGTAGCAATTAACATATGCTGTGCTTTGATCCTTGCTCGCTTGTTTCTTCTGGCGCTTTCACACAGATGTGTGCACACACATACATTTCCATTCATCCCATTCTTAATATTTCTGTTACAAATGTCCATGCTATGAGGAGGATAGATTCTCTAGCTAGTTCAACAGGTGGGAGAGAGAAGAGCAGCCCACTGCAGCAACAGAAAGCCCTTCGCAGTCAGCCAAGGCACAGTGAAAGGACTTGTGAGAAAAGGAAGAGGCAGGGGGAGGAGGAAGCAAACTGCCTGTAATCCCCATGTAACAGCCCTGGCACAAAGCAAACTGGCACAGGAAATTGCTTCTTTCAGGAAGAGGTAGAGCCATGGAAAAAGGCTGGCAATATAATGTAGTCTCATAATATGTAATATCATCTATACAATACATATACATCTACATAATAAAATGTTATGTACAATGTACATATATTTATATATACACAACATACAACAATAAAAAGTGTTAAAACCTAGCCATGAAGAAGACTATTCGTTAGAAAAGCAATAAATTGAAAAATGCTTTAGCATCTCTTGTGAGACAAAGGTTGTCTTGACGCTTTTATGCAGATAAAAAGTGGTGCCTGTTCTTTTGGCGAGGAATGTGAAAATGCATTTGTTGATTTCTGTGTGTGTGATAAAAAGAAGAAAAGCTGTTTTGGGTGGTGTTCACATGCTCGATAATGATCTCACGTGACTGTGCGAATGCAAACCTGATGGTAGGACTGAATTTTTCTCTCTGACTTTGAAAAAAATCCTTTTAAATTAGTACACATTACGCTTACATCCGCTTGCAGTATCTTCTAGCAAAATGTGAAGTGCCCTTAGAAAATATAGACTGTGAAAATGTTCCGGTTTCTTAGTTAAGCTTCTAAACTTGCTGGTTAGGAGCTTTTCCCCTCCTCCCTTCTAAATATGCCTCTGTTTTTGGGGGGCCTTCCTATAAGGCAAGAAAGTGCAATGTTTTAATCTTTTGGTCTGTATTTAGATTTCCCAGCATGGCATCTAGTTCCAGGAATGGACACAGTGGAACAGCTGTCACCTGGGAGCTAATTTATTTCTGTGTAGCATGCAAATTATCTTTTAAATAATTAGAGACTGCACCTAGCAATGAATTTCCTCACTGATTTGTGTTTGGTATAAGGGCTGAAAGTTAACCCCATGATGCCGGATTTCCTGACCATAATGTGCCAGAGCCACTTCCAAATTACCAATAACAACAGGCCCTCAAGATTCAGCTAACTTGAAGAAGTAACCCATTCCGGTTGTGCATGTGGCACTGCAGCTAATGCTAATGAGATAAATAACATTTCCTTTTCTTGAGAGAAAAGTTCCATTGATTTCAGTATGAGTGGAACATGATTACAAGCTGCAGGACTTGACCAGAGGAAAGACTGAAATCACTTCTCTTGCTCCTTCTTCCCTTGCCGCTACAGTAGAGGCACTTTGTGGAGAGGTGAAGTGGGGTTGTGGGCAGGCGCTGCCCTGCCCTGGGGGAGCTCAGAGGGCTCCATGGGTGCTGCTGGCCCAGCCTAGAGGAGCACGCCCCCCAGCTCCTTCATTTGGAAGACCAACAGTCTGATGCCCTCAGTCACGCTGACTGTGTGTATTCAGGCTGCTGCCCTTCAAGACTTTTATGTCCATAGATTGATCAGCCTAGCAAACAGGAACCCAGAAAGCCACCATAACACCACCTGACCGTATCACCACAGTCACTTGGCTACAAAATGCACCAGCGTGCACGAGAGTATAAGCTCTTAGGGAGTTAGATACTCCTCCTACATTTTACATATTTTCACAGCTCTCTGAAAGTCTCAAATGCTTTTGAATTTAATTTTTTTTTCAGGGAAACAATGCTTTTAGCTCTCACTGTTAAACCATCCAACACTGTATCTGATGGAACTGAAGAGTTTTAAAGTTCCTTTTCCTTTCTTCTTTAGCAGACAGGTACTATGGACGTTTTTAAAGGAGGTCTCGGTGCCACTCTACAGCTGCACAGTTAAAATAAATGCTTTTCAGAATGCCTTAGCTGTGATCCCACTGATACAGATATTAATGTGATAACAACCAATTTTTATTTTTTTTTTTAATAATTGCCTATAGTTAAGCTTCTGCAGCCATATTTGGGCCTGATTCTCATAGCTGTTAGGTACTCCAGTGTAATTTGGAGTAGTGTCTGAGTGGGCTCAGTTCATTCCTTAGCTAAACATGAATTATAGACCCAGTGGTTTTGTTTCTACCTAAGCAAAGAACAGCTGAGGAAACAGGCTGTTAAGCCAGAAGATGACCACATCCAGTCAGACAGCTGTCTCTTCTGACTGCACCACAGTGAGATGCATTTCATCCTTCCAACTGTTATATAGGATGCCAAGGCCTACTGGGCAAACTGTCAGGGCCTTGAACAGGCAATATTTACTGACCAAGAGAGGTCCCATCCTCACTTGTCATTGTGCTACGAGAAAAAGGCACCGTTGCCATCAGCAATGGTCACCCTTCCATCTGCCTCATGCTGCCACAGTAGGTGTACTCGGGGCCTTCAGCCATTATGTTCCTGAGCAGAGAGAGGTCTTGCAATGCAGTTTTCTGACGTTAGGGCCTGCAAAGCCATGGGAACCAAAGACACGATATCCTAAAGTGAAGGATTTTGTATACAAATCTTTTATGTCAGCTGGAAATTTAACAGCATTACTCCTTAGATTTGGAATCCACTTCAGGAAGGAACTTCTGCAATTTTTATTCATTTCCCTTAAGGTTGCATCTCAAACAGGCTGAACTGGAATTTGAGCACCCAGGAGTGAGGCTCTTTCCAACAGGGAAGACTTTTCTTCAAGGCAAAAGAGAGCAAATTCCAGTAGGTTTCATGTGCAGTGTCCCCTGTACCACACTCCTTTCTGTCCCTTCTCTCAGAGGTCTCTGGTGCTCACTTGAAAGCCTTCAAATTCTATCCATTGCCATAGCAGCAGACAAAAGAAGGGAGTGGGGAGAGAGCTCTGAAGTATTTATTTTCTTTTTAAACTTATAGATCTGTTACTGCTCATCAGCGCTCCATACTGCTTCATGAAGGAGGAATGTAACCAGCCAGTTACACCCTTTTGTACTCTCCTGAGATGAAGGTAACTGTAAGGCAGTTGCCAAGTTATGGAACGTGGCCTCAGAGCACTGGAATCTCCCTCTGCTACATATGAAGTACAAAACAGATAATTAGAGGGGTCTCCTGATACTTAGCAACCAAATGGATGCTCACTGGCATCATGCCTTTAATGTGAGATAGGAGTGCTTCATGTAGGCTTCATTTAGCATTAATACCTATGCATGGGACAAAAAGTGATGTAGTGACAAAGGAATTGTTTTCCCCATGCCAGAATAGCAGATAGGATTCAGTGCTCAGATGTGAAGGGAACAAGCAACTTAGATGTGCCTAGATGGGTGGTGATCCACCCCAGGTGTCTGTTAGAAGATCTGTATTCACTGCTGTTAGCAAGGTGACTTGAGAAGCTCCTCATGCTCCCTGTCCTGCATGGAGCCTGGCCATGGTGGGTGTTGCTGTCCCAGAGGCTGAGCACCCTGGGAAAAATAAGGGATATTCCACACAAAGTGGCACAGCTTCAACAGCAACAGGTAGGGACCACGGGACGTGAGGCTCCCAAATATGCAACAGAAATGCCCAAAGGGAGTCAATCCCCCTGTCACTAAGATGCTTTGGGAAATTCCGCCCAGAAACTGTAACAGTGGATAATATCACTGGCCGTTTCCATAGCTGTTCTCTTCAAACCCTGTTTATGCTCACATTACATCTTCAGTATTTGCTGCACACGCTAAATGCTCAAAAATATTTTGAGCTGTATAAACAACATTTTCTTACTTAAAGTAACTGTTCTATCTCTTCTACTTCAGTTTACACATTGTAGTGCTGTTTGCATTGGGCTAAAAGGGATTTATCAATCAGCGTAATTTAATGAGAGTTTAAGCAGGAGCACCATACTGGCTTGTTTACTGATGCAACTCTAAAAAATCTCACAAGATAACAAATAAATTAGGAAAAGGAAAAACATTTGATGTTTTCAGTATTATTTGTAAAAGGACTAGGTAAAGATATGAATTTATTACTTACAGCCTAGATATTTGGCTATTATTCAAACATTAAATGCATGGTATATAGGCTATTTTTAAACCAGACTTTCAAAAATGAAGAGTGATTGTTCATTAAGAGAAATAGTCCACTGCACTGCTGTCTGGAATGTGCCGGATCCCATACCATTAGCACACTGTGATTGCATTTAAGGGATTCCACCTTAAGCTTTTGTTCGTCATGCAGACGGTGAGACTTATTTTCTGCAGCGATGAAAAAAACCAGAAAGGAAATGTGGCAGGTAGTGAGCGTGGCTGAGAGGGACTAATGCCACTCAGTACACTTTACAGCCTAATTAGAGGAAAAATTGTGTGCTTTTTATGAAGAGAGAGTCGGGATAAGGAAAGAGGAACACATGAAGGGATATCAAAGCACCAACAGCTTTTTTCCTACCAGAAATAAATGCGAACCCCGAGGTGCACTGGTAAAGCTGCACTTCCACAGCAAATCAATATAAATGATAGACCCCTTTAGGTGGTTTTAGATTTCTATATATATATTAATGTAGTTTTTAAGGAGCAGCTAACTCGCTAATGAAGAGCTACGTTACTAAGAAACCCCACGTCCAAATTAGTAAGTAAAGGCCAGTCAGCTGAGTCTTACCACATTAATTTGCAGGCGAACCTTGCTGGTTCGTATTAATAATTATGCAAACCATTATGAATGATTGAACTCTGAATTCATAAACAAGTAATTGCAGAAAAGCAATCATACTACTGCCCACAGCGTATTTGTTGATTATGAGTCAGATTTAATTTCCTTTTAATTGTTTTCCATCATACATTTTGTGTTAAATAGTACCATGTGAAAAAATGCAATAAACCTTACTTCAGAGTCACCCATAACTTTCTTATAAAAAGAGCAGACAGCAATGTTTTAATATCCATTTTAAAGAGCATAGAGTTTAGAAAGTTTAAAGAGCAGTTCAATGAGAATCAGCTATGCAATAACTGCTACTATCCAGTAAACTATGTAAACTTTACCAGTAAATTCCAGTGCTGAAATAATGAGAACATCTCTGGAGAACACTGACGACAGGACAGGACTGCAGTATCTCAATGTGAAGTAGGTATTGCCAAGATCTGCTTTCTGATGGTGTCTCCGGGTAATGGCACTTTATTGTGACATATCCAGGATATTAGAAATGCAGAAGACAGAAATGGTTTATCAGTCCTGATGGATAATGGGCATCAGCAAAGCAAAGATGTGGGCAGGCAGTACACAGTGCAACCCCTGCCCCATCCCTTGCAGGTCTCTGCAGTAGCCCCAGTGATCCCAGTGGGATCAGTGCTGTCCTCGACGAGGTCTGGATTCAGTGGCCATTTTTCTTCTGCAAGAACTGCAGGATTAGTTGCACTGCACTATCATTGATATTGCAGCTACAGAAAAATGGGGTTAGTAGACCACAGGTTTTAAACCGGTTGTCTTCCAAACAGAAGACATGGCAGGTTTGGTCATAGTTCTGCTAAATGTGGTAAAAAGCACAGGCTTCCTTCCTTTGATTTACTTATCAAAAAATACAAAAGAAGTGTCAGCCTATAAATTAGTGAACACTAGCATTATTTTGTGAATCTGCCCAATAAAGTAAATCACAGATTCATTGTCCATAAGACTATTGATTTCACTAATTACCGGGTCAGAGCCATAACAGTCCTAGATTAATGAATTTGAGAGGAGTGACTAAAATGTGTGGACAAATGGGTGTTCAATGGGTACAGCTATAGAGCCAGGAGATGAATAGCTTTCTTGCTCCTGTGGTGTTGGTTCAACAGTTGCTTGATTGTGGAGCAGTTTGTAAGTGAATTTTAAGAAAGTGCAAACCAGGGAACATTTTACATTCTTTGTGATTAAGAGCAATGCTTTCAGGTGGTACTTTATTGGAATTTATACAAATTAGTCCTGCTCTTTACCTACATAAGCAAGCTGTCTTTCAAAAATATTGGGCAGCTGATATTCAGCAGGATATGCTCAGTGGTTTTAGTTATACTGTCTTTATTATCAGCAGTTAAATTTACACTTTCTGATTCCTGTTACAGCTATGCAACGTGTATCTGGAAATATTCTGTATCTTTTACTGGAAGCACTATTATCTTTTTAACTAAGAGTCTTTAAAACATCCATATGCTGTCCCCAAAACAACGCATCTTCTCTTTTCCTGGGAAGATGGGATGTTTCTTCTTCTGTGCACTTGTGTTGGAGAAAAGACTTTTGCTAATCTGCAAACTGTGTGTGGGAAGTAACATCACAGTAACTTGGAAATAAAAATTGCATTGCATCCCAGCCCACCATAGTACTCTCCTCTCCCTGCTCCCGGGAAGTGGAATTCCCTGCTCTTCATAGGCACTCCTGGCATAATTGCATTGTACGTCAGCCTGTGTCGGCTGCTCCTGCTTCAGCTGTGTCTGTCCTGATTGGACTCATGGTGTCTGTAAGAGCAGCAGCTTTCTTCTTACTTGACTAGACAGTGGCAAAACCAGGAAGGAATGAGGAATATACTGCAGCAAAGGCACACCAGCATTTGGGTGTTTTTTTCCGTCATATGCTGAAAGTACCAATGAGGAACTTGGGTTCCATAAACTGCCAAAAGCACTGAAGTTTAAAGAATCCAAAGGTGCTAGGGAATGACCTGGAATATTCAGAGGTCTGAGGATTTGAGAACTGATAAAGTACCTTCCAGATGTAGCTGATGGAGCCTGAAGATTCTGCATTTCAAGTATTATGTTTCTCCTTAAAAAAGGAAATTTAAACCCAGAAAAAATGGATGGCTTGACAATTCGCTATGTTGTACAAAGTGTGGGAAGCTACAGAGAGGAAAGGACTCTACACTACTTACAAATTAACATGAGATGAAGTTTCTCCATGACTCTACCTTATATTGTGTACTAAAAATATCTTTGCTGCTCTGCACGTGCCCCATCCCAAGGAATGGATGCCCACCTGCCCCTCCAGCTTCTGGAAATCCCAGCCTTGTCCTGCTCTCAGGGCAGAGGGAAGTCCCCAACAGCACAGGCAAGGAGGCAGCAGCGAGGGCCACCTGCTCAGGGCCGCAGGGGACATTCCCGTGCCTGGATCCTGCGGCACAGCGTGGCACCTCAGCGTGCACACGCGCTCCGGTAATTTGATAAGCTCACCTGCAGGGAGGGATTATTGCACATGGTTTAATGAGCTGCCAGGACTGCATTCCCAGGGCTAAGGTGTGCCCACAGGCCTGTCCACGCCGACACTGGTTATCTCTGCCATCATCAGGAGCAGGGAAGGAGCAAGAAAAGGAATGGAAGTAATTAAAAACATATTACGATCCTCATATTAAAAAGAAAACAACTATTTTTCAGGCTGTAATGAGATTTACTTTCACACTAAGAGGAATGAGAAAATGAAACCTCTTTTAAAAATTGGTTTCTGGGTTCTTTTTGCCATGTTGGATACATGCATATCACTGCTTTCAGATTCTCCTTCCACCAGAGATAATTTTTTTTTGGAGAGGCTTTCAGCTGAGACTTTCCAAGGCAAACACCCAATCTGAAATACGTAGAGACAAAATCAACAGTGGTCCTCAGAAGCCCATCTTTAATAATATAAGTGCTTTAATAATATAAGCAATTATAATATAATTGCTTCGTTTTCACGAAGGGGAGCCCAACCTGCAGAAGCTTGGAAAACATGGCAATGGTGGGATAAAACTGGCCTGTGTGAGTAAGGCAGTTATGCCAAGCTTGCAATAAAAGATTAGGTCTACTAGAGTAGATAAGCTCACGCTACAGAGCTGGTCTTCACCTTTCTGCCAATACTTTCTTAGTATTACTTAGAAAAACTTCCATTATCAATTTTTGTTTTAACTTTACATCTTGCTTTTTTGTTTTGTGGCTGTACAAACTGAATGTGTTATTCTGAAAGGTTTTAATTCAATTTTAAGATTTTCTGGCTTTAAAATCTTGCTGTCAGTGATTCATCCTGTGCCATTACACCTGACTTGCAGGGCAGAAACTGCCCAAGAGGAGTGTCGGGTCCTCGCTGCCTCCGCTCTGGAGTGCCAGGACACACTGCAGGTGTACAGCTGCTTCAGGATTAGCTGTCACAGAGGCAGAAGTCATGTTCTCTGAAAGTGGTGCACAGTTGCAAATGAAATGGGGAATAAATAGATCTAGCTCTTGAACTGAGAGCTGTGCACATCCATGCTCTGTTTTTGCTTGCTAGCAGTGGCAACTTTGTCCGTCTTACTTAACACAGTATCTCTTGAAAAGGGAAAGATTTCATGTCTTTTTTACAGGACCCCACTAAACATTTTCCTCCTCCTTCCCTTTCATCAAATGTAGGCTAGACATCACAAATGAGGCAGAACAGACTTTAAATACTGTTTGTCAATGAAAGGCGAGACCAGCTTCCTAGCAACAAAAGGGATGTGGCTGATTGTCCTCAAAAGAAGACCATTTCCTCCCATCTCGTTACAAATGCCTTCCCATGATAGCTTCTGTCGATATAAAAGTCCAACAGCAGGGGATCCCCCCGTTAGGAAGTGACCAAGTCTGAAAACCCGTTATGCTCCTGGCAAACATTGTCATCTTGTACATATTTAGCCTGATCGCTCTGGCAGGTTATGAAAGACTAAATGGTGCAAACACATGTGGCAGATGCCGTTCTCCTGATAGTGGAGGAGCCTTTGAGCCTCTGTTGGTCGCATGCCAGCTTCATCCTGTCTACTGAAGAGCATTATACTTGCAAGCCTTCTACAGCTTGCCCTGAGGGACTGCTGCTGAAGTGGTAATAAAATTCAGAACGAGCCTCAGAAAGTCAACTTGTTGGTTTGGCTTCAAATAGGCTTTTTCATTATTAAACTTCCCTTTAGCAGCCATATGTAGCCCTTCTTTCTCAGAAACACCATGTGCCCTGCTAGAAAGGTGATTCTAACTGAAAAGATAAATAGATAAAAACACAGGGCCAGCAAAGAATATGGATTGTTTCTGTGAAGCATATCTTTAAATTGCCTTTGGCGGCTGTGATTCTTTAGGTGAAGGGAAGTAAAGGGAATCTGGTAGTGAATGTTTACCGGTAGCTCCTCTTGGCAGCCCATCTGGAAATTACAGACAAGACATTCTCCATTCCCCAAAAATGGGCATTTTATCTGCATCAAATACCACAAGCTGGGTGACGTGTTTCAGGTTTTGAGCTCCAAATCTGTGAATATTGACAGGAACAGCTAAAAATGCACTTCTGGAGTGAGCTGGTAACAGTAGCAGTAATATGTAGTATCCCTGAAATATTTTATAAACATCATTTAATGCAACATCTCAGTAGGTAGAAGAACAGCTTAACCAAGGTGAGGCAGTTGGAAGATGTGCCTCAATCAAGAGATAATGTCACCTTATCAGAGTTAGAATTAAGATGCCAGTTTGAAAACAAAATGTTTGGCTAGTGGAACATGGCCTTTAGCAGGGCATATTGGTAAAAATAGCCTTTAATTATCTTAATGTATTATTTTGTAACACCCCTCTTCTCCCTGCTTTGCTATCTAATATCAACATCAAGTTAAAGGTTTGTGTTGGGTGGGGTTTTTCTTCTGAAATTGAAGGGGTTTTAAATATTTGGGGAATATCCTGTTCTTCTCTACCTCTCTGTACCTGCTATAGGTATGTAATTATTTAAATAAAGATACATAAAGCTGAGCTCACCTTTTCAAACCTGAAGTGCCCTGGGCAGAGCAGCACTTATCATAGGAAGAACATGGTATTTGTAATGGTATCAGTAAATATTTATACTGTGAAAGCATTGATGGGACAGAGCCCCTCAGTGCTGGATACCATGCAAATCCAGGAGAGGCAGCCCTGGCCAGCCTGCCACACAAAGAGAAATGCAGAGGAAGGGCAGAGTGGGAAGGAGAAGAGAGGTTATGATGGGATGGGCATGTGAAAACCAGCGAAGTTATGCCAGGTGCACGAAGTGTTAGGAATTGTGCAGGGCATTAGTGGGAGTGGGAGGGGGGAAATGCTGCCATTTGGCATTAATGAACAAAAAAGTCTTCTGCAGCAAGGAAACTGCACTTTAGCTTTCTGTAGGCAGCTATGTTAGAATTACTAAATTTGTGCAGCACCTTTTAAGTTGCTTTATCCAGATGGTCATTTAAAGGCCCTGCAGCTGAGTGAAGCACTGGCATACACATGCCCCTAACAGCAGGGCTGGGTGTGCTGCTGCCGTCCCTGACACACACATCCTAACACTTCCTGGGTGACCCTGCTGACATCTGGTTGGTCATTGCTGGGATGAACGTGGTGCACCTCCTGACTCCAGTGAGCATTGCAACAGTTGCACACAGAGCATCTCCCTGAAGCTGTAAAAATTATTTTTCCTTATAGAGGAAGGAGAAATAAATCCCAGGTTTGCAATCTAGCTGCCTCCAATTATATTTATAGCTTTGGGGTTCTACACTGTCTTCATCCTTTTACTCCTCTTTCACAGAAGAATGCTGTCATGAATTCTGCCACTTAAAGAAAAAGTTACAAGAGCTTCCTCCTAGAATAGGTTCAATTTAGCTTCAGCTTACTGCTGCAAATAACATATTGCAACACTGTGGTGGCCTGTTTTTCTGGCCTTTATTAATCCAGAAACCTTAATGATGAACATTTGTGTCATTGTCTACACAAATTTAATTTGTTTATGCAGCAGTTCAGTTAATCCTGCAATCTGCTTTTCTCAAATGAGGACAGATAATGGAGACACCGTTCTTTACAGGTCTTCAGGCTTTTAAATTCTGATAAAATCAGGATTCTTCACTGGGTCTTGCCACAGCTCTGAATTAACCCACTTTAAATGTAATTACTGAAGCTGGCTGTACATCAGGAACATCCATTAAAAGAATTGATTGACCATGCTGTTACGGGAGGCATTTTATGAACAAACGATCATGATGGGTCCAGAACTGTAATTTATAAAGGCAAAAAAGCAGGTAAATACTTTATTAGTGGTTAATGAGAGGTTCACAAGATAACTAAATTTCTTCTTTTTCAAACAGCTACTTCAGGGAATCTTGGTCCATGGCCATCTATCACGATCGGTTTATTGATCTCAAGAAGGAACTGCGCCAAATCCTGATCTCAGAACAGGTAAGAAAAATGACTGGCGAGTGCATTTTATTATTTAGGTAATTTGTTAAGTGTTGTTCATTTTAGTTTCTTCTCCCATCTTTCTCCTAAAGCTTTATGTTTCTGTTTAGCTATTTCCCAATGGAAACCTACACCCAGCAGATCCTATAACTCACAGGGGGGTCACCAAGCACAGCATATTGTTCAGTGTCATCATTTGGGCATATTTTTCAAATTTGCCAGTAGAACTTCACATTGCTTTGTTTCCCTTCACAGCATTTTTGCATTGTATGTGCAGTTCAGTACAAGTACCCAGCAGAATCTTGAAGGCTTATTTGTTCAGTTAGCCCCCTTTTTTTATAAATGTTTCCTACCAAGAATCCACTACCGGCCATCCTAAACCTGTCTCAGCTGAGCCTATGAGAAGTAGATTTTTCAACATCTACCCACAGGGAATGGGTTTTGTAGCCAAAGGAGTGAAAGTAACTGGCTTTTTCAGTGATAAGTGGATTTCCTGAATAAGGATGAAATTAAAACTTTTGCTAATGCTGTTTCCAGCTTTGCCCTTAGCACTGCAGACAGAGGCACAAAGTCTCAGCAGCCTGTAACTTCGCTTGTTCAAAATCCAAAGCCTGCCGTGCCCCATGAAAAGAACTAACTGCAGATTTCCACCAACCCCAAGAACTGCCTTCCCCACCCCCTGATGAATTTCTGGCTGATTTCAAACATAATTTGCAGCCTGGATCTCGGTACTTCCCACCCACTACTTGGGACCAATTCACCCTCTCTTTCCTCCTGCTGCTTCTGCTTTTGTTAGCGCAATGAAATTCCCTCTGATAGCAGTATTTTTTAAGTATTCGCCCAGAGAGTTTTTAACTGTGCAGAAAACAAACAGAGCCAACTGTAAACGGCAGCAGGGTGACAAAAGGAAGGGACGTAGCCCTGACGGTAGCCCACCCATTTCCATGGCCCAAACTGGCATGCTGTCGTCTGTCAGCTGCAGCCACACACGCTTGGCCCCTGCCTCCTCCCAGAAGGGCTAGAGGCAATTTTCCTCCTATTGTCATGACACAGAAAGTGCCTCAGCGCAGTTTTATTTTAGACTCTCTTGGAAGACATCTATAAAAGAACACAGAATGAAATTCTGTGCAGAATGGGAGGCCTGATGAGAAGTGTTTTTCTTGCCATCATTCAGCCGCATTTCGCATGCTGTAAGTGTGAACAACTTTAGAGAAAGGGGAATTGGTGTCCTACAAATTAAAGACTCGCTTGCCTTACCCTTTTCTTGTTGCAGTAGCCCTGACACACAAAAATAGTCTCACTGAATGGACTGAAAGCACCTCTGTGAGTCAGAATTGCTTACAGAATATAGGTGACAGTATCTGCCTCAGAACGCAAATCTGTCTTCTTGTATTTTTATATTCTTTGCGGTGATTTTTACTATATTTACTAAATGTCACATTTATGTGACATTTATGTCATGGGTGTTCCTTGTAGGCACATTGCCCATGTGTAGTAGGTACCATGCATGTACAGGGTATACCTGAAGTGCCCGCAGGTTAGCTGTATTTCTGTATGGAGCAAGAGCCTTTGCTTCCTGTTGCTTGTACTCCAGATCACTTCAGCACGCAGATGAACTAGTAGTGAAATGTAAAAAGGAGGGAAAATGGACCTTTAAAAGAGAAATTTAAGCACTGTGAGTGTAAATACCCAGAAATCAGACGTTTCTGGTTAGTTTCCACATAAACTGAAAATCGGTTTCATGCATTTAGGAATAATATTTAGGGAAATGTTCAGTAGTAGTAGGTAATATATACATAGGAAAGCCCATTACAGCTGGGACAGGGACTACATTTTTAGCCTGTGTATTGAAATTGTCACCCCCGACGCTGCAATCGATGCCAGCGTGACTCCTGCACGGGATGCTCCTGCCTATCGCTGGAAGCCGCAGGATGGCGCAGGCAGTGTTTACCCTCCCGCAGGATCCCAAACATGTGTTTGTTTCCGCGTGCGGAGCTCCAGCGATGCAAACATGCAGATGGCAGGGCTGGGGTTTTGCACCTAGATCAGCTGTCGGAGTATGGTAGGGAGCAGGGGGCACACATGTGCAGCGCCAGGGTTTCTGGAGAAGGCACTTGTCCTTAGTAGGAAATGACGGGCTGGTTCTCAAACTGCAGCTGGGCTTGCTCTGAGGAGTCCATTCCAAGCAGCCGGTAAATTAGGCATCGAGGGGAATTTCCTCTGGTGAGTGCTAGAAACCCCACGGACAAGGCCGTGGCTGCAGGAGAAGCGCGGGTCGCTTTGGAGAGGCGGGATCGACACCCGGGCGATGCTGGCCGCCACAGCTGAGGGCCCAGCCGCCGCGATCTCTGCTGGCAGCTCTGGTTAAGGGAAGGGCCGCGGAACCGGTGACCGTGCCGTTCCGTTCCGTGCCGTGCCCTGCCCTCCCGGGGGGGCCCCGGCCTCGGGGTGCGCCTAGTGCCGCCGGTGTGAGGCCCGCTCCGCGCTCTGCCGCTGCCGCCCGCGGCTCGGCCCCATCTCAAAGGCGTTCGCGGTCCCTGCCGCTCCCGCAGCGCTTGGTGCGCCGGGACGGCTGAGTCTGACGGCTCTGCCTTGCAGGTGCCCGGGCTGCCGCCCGCCGCCGATCTGCCCCAGGAGGATCCCGCCGAGCAGAGGCCCAGCCCGCAGCTGCGGGAGCCCGTCGTGCGCTTCCTGCGCCGCCACCGCTCCCAACTCCCCATGTACGTCCCGACCAGGACCGCTGGCGTCGGACCCCCGCCGACGGCAGGTGAGGCGGCAGCGCCGGTTCCGTCCGGCAGGGTCCATCCCCTCCCGCTTTCCTACAGCCGTGCAGGGGTGTGCGGGGAGTCTCGGTGTGCATCCCCGTCAGGGGATGTACAGCCACAAGGGATGAGGGGGGGCCGGAGTGCAGCCCCGACTGGGGAAGGGGGAGGGGGCGGGTTGAGGGAGTATCTCGGTGTGCAGCGCTGGCCTGGGGGCAGTGTTTCGGTGTGCAGCCGCGGCGGGGGAGGAAGGCACGGCTCTCGGTGGGCAGCCCCGGCAGGGGGGCGGCGGCGCGTGCCCCGCGGGCCCGCAGCTGTATGCTAATGCCCCGCAGGCCGCCCCGCCCCACGCCTGTCCCACCGGGCCGGGGGGAGGGGTAGGCTGCGCGGGGGGGACGGCCCCTCATCCCCTCCATCCATTCCCCCCCCCCCCCCCGACCCCGCCGCTGCTGGGGTGCCCGGGAGAGCGACGGCCCTCGGTGCTGGGCACCCCCCTCCCCGGGCTCCCCCTCCCCTTTGTGCAGCCCGCCGGGAGGGTCGCGCAGCTTTATGCTAATGAGGCGCACAAAGGCGGAGCGCGGGGGGGCCAGTGCTCGCGTGCCGCCCGCGTGCCCCGCCGCCCCCCACACAGGCCCGCGGGGGGACTCGGGGGGGGCGGCCGGCTGCTCGCCGCGGGGGGCGGCCCCGCTCCTCCCCCCCCACCGTGCCACCACCTGCGACGCTCGGCCTGGCCGCCTCCCCCCGCCCGCCCAAAGTCCCCGCGCAGCTCCGGAGCCGTGGACAAAGGGTTAAGGGGGAGCGGGGCTGCGGGCCGCTGCTCGCCTCGTCGTGGAGCCTGGCGCTAGTGGCTGCACCTGCCGCGGGCTCGCTGTGGTGCCGGGGGCGGGTTCAGATCCCGTCAGCCTGGCGCATCCTCGGCGGACCCAGATCTGCCGTTACAGCGTGCTGCGGCGTGGGGGGAGCGGGGGACTGGGGGTGCCCGCACGCCCGCTACTTCGGCTTGCGCCCAGTGGTTCATGCGGACATGCGAGCGCCGGGCCGTCGCCTGGGCGGTGCGAGGAGCCGGGCGGCTGCCGCGGACCGCACCGGCCGGGAGGCTTCGGGGATGGCCGCGGGCCCGCGTCCCCTCAGTAGCAGGGGGCATGTCCCTCTCCGAAGTGGCAGGGCGCGTGCCGACGGGCCCGTTCTTCATCCCTCCCCACTCGACAGACCCTTCGTTTAGCACCTGGTGTCGGCGGCGGACAAAACCCACCCGACGGTAGGAAGCGCCCCCCCCGGCGCCGGCAGCCGCCGCTAACGCGACTTTCTCCTGCTGCTGCCGCGCCAAGTTTCCATCTACCCGCGTCTCCGGTGCCGGCCCGTCCCCCTCCAGAGCTGGACCGCCCTTGCCAAGCCCGTCCCCGCTTGGGACAAGGAAGGGGGCAGCAGGGCCCCCCCGGCACCCCCCCTCCAGGTCCCGCCGCCCGCCCCGGGGCGGCACACAAAGGCGCGCGCGTGCCGCGGAGCGTGCGGGGGGCGGGGCCGGGCGTGTGCCGCCGCGGGGGGGCGGGGGGCTCAGGTGCACCCGCCCCGCCCGCCGCCGCCGCTGCTGATTGGCCGATGCCGCCGCCGCCGGGCCGAACAATGGCCCCGGCCCGCTTAAAGGCGGCGGCGGCGGGCAGGGCTGGGAGTCGGGGCAGGGCCGGAGACGCCGCCGGCGCGAAGATGCCCCGGGGCTTCCTGGTGAAGCGTAGCCGGCGGCCCACCCCTGTCTCCTACCGGGCGCGTTGCTGCCGAGAGGCCGTCGCCGGCCCCACCGCTCCCCGCCGCTGCTGCTGCCGCCCCGCCACCCGCCTGCCCCGTCGCCCCGCCGGCCGACTCACCGCCGGTGCCCTTCGGGACGCCCGATGCCGCCGTGCAGGCGCTGTACAGCCCCACACGGCCTGTCAGCAGGGACAAGTACCTGGAGCGCGGCTTCAGCCTGGGCTCGCCCGTCTCCGCCGAGTCCTTCCCGGCCCCGGCCGTGCCCGGCACCATGGACCCGCTCCTCTTCGCCCCGGCCGACCTCAAGCTCTGGGCCGCCGCCGGCCCCGCCGATCCGTCCGCCGGCCCCGGGGGAGCCCCGGCCCCGCCGGCCGCCTCGGGCCGCCCGCCGCCCGCCAAGCGGCCGCCGGGCGCCGGGGAGCCCGGCCGGCAGAAGGCCCCGTCGAGCAAGAAGACGAAGGCGATCCGCAAACTGACCTTTGAGGACGAGGTGACCACCTCGCCCGTGCTGGGGCTGCGCATCAAAGAGGGCCCGGTGGAGGCGCCAGCCAAGGCGCGGGGAGGCTGCGCCCGGCCGCTGGGCGAGTTCATCTGCCAGCTCTGCAAGGAGGAGTACGGAGACCCCTTCGCGCTGGCCCAGCACCGCTGCTCCCGCATCGTGCGGGTGGAGTACCGCTGTCCCGAGTGCGACAAGGTCTTCTCCTGCCCCGCCAACCTCGCCTCCCACCGCCGCTGGCACAAGCCGCGCCCGCCCGCCGCCAAGGGCGGCCCCGAGGCGGGCCGGGCGCCGTCAGAGGAGCCGCCGAAGGAAGCTGGGGGCAGCGGCAGCGAGCGGGACACGCCGAGCCCCGGCGGCGGCTCGGAGGCGGGCTCCGAGGAGGGGCTCTTCGAATGTCCGCGCTGCGCCAAGCGGTTCCGCCGGCAGGCCTACCTGCGCAAGCACCTGCTGGGCCATCCGCCACCGGCACCGGGAGCGGCCCCGCCATCGGGACCGGCCCCCGAGCCCGCAGCCGAGGAGCCGCCCGCCCCTCCGTCCGCCGAGTGCCGCCTGTGCCCAGTGTGCGGGGAGACCTTTCCCAGCAAGAGCAGCCAGGAGCGGCACCTCCGTCTGCTGCACGCCGCGCAGGTCTTCCCCTGCAAGTACTGCCCCGCCACCTTCTACAGCTCGCCTGGCCTCACCCGGCACATCAACAAGTGCCACCCCTCCGAGAACAGGCAGGTCATCCTGCTCCAGGTGCCGCTCCGCCCCGCCTGCTAGAGCCGCCCGTGCCTTCCCGGGGCCCCACCGGCACCGGGGCTGGGACCGCGAGCGCGTCCCGCGGGCTGCGCCTCGGACTCGACACACGATTAGCTTTAATACGGCTTGTGAACTGCTGGAATCTGGCTTTACACTTACCTTCCGGGGTATCTTTTTTTCTTTTTTTTTGTTTTGTTTTTTTTTTATTCGTTTCGGTTTTTATAAATGTGAACAGATCAAACCGCTTTAGGAGAAGTGAAAATTTCCTTTAGTATAGCCACAAATGCCTTGACTCTGCTGTTGATGGTCTCCAGAAATGCTGTAGAAACTGCCTTAACTGTGACATGCCAACTTTCTGTTCGTTTTGCCCTTACTATGGTAGCTCATGAGTTGACTATCTGTATATGTTGGTTTGAGTAATTATGTTATTTATTTGTTATTTATTTATATTAATTATGAAGAATGATATTATTTGATCGCCGATATTCTGATGCGCTTTTTTGTCTCTCCCTGCCCACCATTTCACTGTGCGTTTTAGAAGATCTTTTTTTCTAAAGGGATCTGCTAAAAAGGTTTTAACTTTTATACCTAGAATAACACAATCTGAACCATTTTATCCTGTGCAACCGACAGCTCTTACTTTTAGATGCAATCTCTTTTTCTACACACATTATTTTCTTAATTGTTAGCTATTTATAGAGTGCTTCAATAGAACTGTTTCAACTGTATAATTATTTACTATTCAAATAAAATATTTTCAAATTCAAGCATGCCCCTGCTACCTTCTGCTTCTCCCTGCTGGGCTGGCCCTGGCGGTCTCTTGGGGAGGGGTCTGGGTCCAGGCTCTGGACTTCAGCTGGCCAGGCACCCTTGTAGATACCTGCCTGCTCTGCATCCTTTGAGATTAATTAGAAAGGAATTCAAGGAGGAGAGGAGAGCAGGGTGAGGTATGGCCAGTCCCAGGGGAGGGTGTGAAGGAGTGCACAGGACTGCTGCCTCACGCTGTGGGCTGAGTCCTGGCCCCGCACTTGTCACCAGGCACAGACTGTCCCTGTGCTCTGCTTCTGGCCCTTGGGAAGAGCTGTAGAAGAGCTTCCAGCAAGCTTCCCCAGAAAGCATGGCAGGGAAAACACTGGGAAGGGGCTCACCTTTGAGGGAGAGAGATGTGGAAAGCTTGGAGACACCATTGCCTGCATGAGGATGTGCTGCTTGCTTGGGTGTATTCCCCTGTGCTCAGCATGCTGCAATGGGGGGTTAAGGGGCTCTCTAGAGAAGCTGCATCTGCTTTCACTGGGAGCTGTGTCGGCTGGTGCCAGGGTGGCCAAGCTTTTGTGTGCTTTTTTGGAGGTTAAAGCCTGATCCTGCCTGCTCCCACTCCACCCTGTGGTGGGATTTCTGTAGCATCCATCAGTAACAACAGGTTTTTGGCAAAGACTCCCATCTGGAGCAGAAGACTGTGTGAAAAAACTTGCAAGGCAGGGGGAAAAGGGGGTGCAAAGCACCCTGGCTCACCCTGCCAGGGGAGAAGTGGCTGTGTCCCATGGCCTCTGGTGTGAATCTGTGTGGGACATGCATGGTCCTGGGAGTGTTTTAAGCAGCAGCAGTTTGGGGCCACCAGCTCTGATGTGCGCAGGAGCTCCAGGGCTTGGCTCTGGACCTGGGAATTACGTGGGTCCAGGCAAAAAGTAGTTTCTTAATTTTTTTTTCAACGAAACTTGTTGTAACATCAGCATAAGTGGGGAAGTTGTCTGCTGGGTCAGTGAAACCCCTCTCCCAGGTGTCACAGCGCAACTGGACAATCTCTCCGTTTGCTGGCAGAAGCCATGGAACCAATCTCATGGCACCTAGGTCTGCTTGGCAACCCTGAGCACAGATACCTTGTCACCTACCAGCGTGCTAAGGGCTGAGACGTCTCGGCTTGGGTGTTCTGGCACACTGTTTTGGGGACAAGTACGCCTTCAAGGCTTTTGCTGGCTGGAAGAGGTTTCCAAGCTGTTCATGTGCACCCACCTAAAGGGTCTTGTCTGAAACGCGGCTGCTTGCCGTGGGAAAGGTGGGTGACCTGGAGCTTCCTGCAGGAAGGCTTCCCAGGATGTGTCTGCATATTTTTTAAAACAGCAAAGCTTCTAGAGAAAGAAAAACTAGTTAGTTTGTTTCTTGGGGTTTTTTTCCTTGTTTGGTCAGGCTAAAAAGCACCAAAGCCAGTATGTTTCTGCTGCCTTGATTCCTAGGAAACCAACTGTGTTGTACTGGGACTGACTTCAGGTCTAGGCGAAGCTGTGGTTTTAGCTGTAAATTGATATGCTGAAAAAGAGAACATGGCCCCAGCAGCCTGAAAGATATGGGCAGCAAAACATGCTTGGCAAGAAGTGTGGTTTTGCCTTTCCCTGCTTTCCTAGCCTTGGAAAGCCCCAGGTGCTGGGCTGTCACAGCTCTCTGTGGGCAGATGGGCTGGTCTCTGCGCTCCCCAAGGGGAGTTTGCCAATGCACGTGGTGATCCTCTGGGGCCGCTGGACGCCATTTCCAGACTGATGCCCAGCACATCCTTCAGAGAGGCTCCATCCACATCTTCACAGCAGTGTCCCTGCCAGAATCTTTGCTCTAAGCATGTGGCTCTGACAGGTCAAAACGAACTGCTTCATGGTCGTATCAATTTCCCAATAGTCAAGTAAATTAAGGCCTGTCCCAGTAGGAGTCAGATAAAATCCACTGGGGTCAGAAAACGTCTCTGTCAGGGTAGCCATCAGCACCCATGCTTCTATATCTTCTGCTGATGGGAACGTACATTGCAGTGGGAAGTGTGATGAGGGAGGGCTTGTGTTTTAGGGGGAGTAAGGAGAGGTGAAACTGCAGTACATTAAACACTGGGCTCCATCCACAAGGACCCTGGAAAGCAGGATAGTCACTTTTGGCATTGCGGGGCTGCTGCAGCCTTGGCCGAGGCAGCTGCTGGGCCATTGGGCCCTCCCCTGTCCTGTCACCCATGCACCACTGAAGAGCTTTGGAGAAGGTACTTAGCAGCATGAGGCACCAGCTGCCCCAGGGATTTTACAGGGAGCAGTCTGCATCACGGCGCTGCAGCGCGGGGCACTGCCCTACCGCCATGTTGACAGAGCTGCCTGCTCCCGGCAAGACTCCCTGGGGCAGGATTCTGGGGAAGGATCAGTCCCTACCCCTGTGCAGTCCCATTGCCCAGGCTTGTGGGACCTCAGCCTGGCTCTCCTTTGCCTCCACCTCCAAGTCCATGAGACCCTCAAGCCCGTTTTTACCCCAGTGGCTATGTCGAGAGCTGAGTGGCGTGGCTGAAACTCGCAGCTTCTGGGAATGCAGGTGCTGCCTTTTCGGTGCCATGGTCTCGCCATCCGGCAGCACAGACCGGCCAGCGCTGTGCAAACAAAGCCTCCTGCTGTCAGCTAACAAATCAATTTGCTGATGACTTGCAATGCATCCAGCAGGAACAGGTTTGGGCACCATGGAAAATGCTGATCCTACCCCAAATGTGACACGGTTCCCAGTTCTTGGAGGCCATTGGCATGCAGGCAGAGGGGCTGCTTGCTCTCTGTAAGTGTGGGAAAGGGATGTTTGGAGCCTTCTTCCTCTCCCAGCACACAGAGCTGAACACATGGTCCGAAATGGATCATTTGCAAACTGGAAGGAACCAGTGAAATGAGCTACAGGAGCCTTTGGGGTCAGGAACAATGCCGCTCAAGCACCATGACTGAGCCACAGGCACGGAGGTAGCAAGAGGCCAGGAAGAGCTTTTCCTGTCTGGGATGTCACCGCTGCTAGCAGAGGAATGGGCTTGGGGATGCTGCATCTCCGAGGGTTAATTTTGTTACGATTTTTGGTGTCAACAACATAGTCACTCACAGCCATGAATGCAGCGGGTGCATCCCTTGGCCACCTCACTTGGAGGGCTCAGTGGGAGACATGGATGGGCACAGGTTTTGGGGGCTGGCTGAGCAGCAGCCAGCCCTGCCAAGCATCCTCTGGTCTGCTGCTGGGGCAGGTGCATAGGAGGCGGTGAGGTGAGCCCAGAAATGGCTCTGGGACAGGGCTCTGGCTGGGGATGTCACACCTCCTCCCCATGCAGACCTGTGTGAAGACTTGTGTGGCTTTGTCATGAGCTGGCAGGGGGGAGAACCGCTCATGGAGCTCCTGCCCGCCTGTCCTCAGCAGGTGTGGGGTGATGTGGGGTGCTCTGGGGTGCTGTGGGGCAGCAGTGCTGATGCACCTCCTGTCTTGTAGACCACCGCTGGATCCCAGCAGGCATTTTGGGCCAGCATGGCTACAGCAGCTGGGTACAGTGAGTTACCTGGGGCACCTTGGGGAGCAGCATGCCAGGGCTGCCTGCATCTTGAGCATTGCATTCAGACATCTCGAATCCTTCCATGCAGATAAAAAAGCCTCATTATGGCTTTAAATGGTTTTAATTAAATTTAGTTTACAATCTGCAGAACAAAGGTCTGCCTCGTGGAAACATTTGATATGTTAATCAGAGGGATGGACATGCCAAGCACAGCCTTTCCTTTCACAGGGCTGTCCGGCAGGTAGAGGCAGCAGGGCAGGATTGTTTGATTAAAAAAAAATCTTTTTTAATCTAAGTGCAGGGCTGAAAAGATGCACAGTGTCTAATGAAGGCACAAACACCCCTGTAATGCTCTGACCCCAGCTTCTGGTTTTGCTGTTGCCATCAGCACAAGCAGGCAGAGACTGAGATGGGCAGAGACGGCGGAGGGGACAGTTCTGGGAATACATCCTCCTGTGGCAGTGACTTGGACATTCTTTGTAACGGCCGTCCGCCAGCTCCGGTTAAACCACCTGTTCCCTGTGGAAAAGAATGGCTGCTTGTAGGTAATAATAAACCCCCCTTGCAGCATGGGAGCCGTGGGAGGACCACGGTGCTTTTTAGACAAACTCCATTTTTTTAAACCTTTTGCCGTGCAAGAGGGAAGCCGATTTACAGGAGGGGTTTAGAGCAGAGCAAAGGCTGCACTGGGCTGGGGTCAGGGAGCCTGGGTGGCCGGGGGGATCAGTGACCCAACTCCAGCTCCCAACGGGTTTTATGTTTGTCAGGATAAGGAACCAAGTCATCATTTCATTTGCTAATTTTACAGTTTTTCATTTGTAAATAACATGCATTGCAGTAACAGGTCAAAGGGAAAAAAAAAAATAACCAAAAAACCTGAGGAAAATGCTGAACATCTGCATGGGACCTATAATAAATTATAATTCTGCATTAAAAAAATAATTTTATCGCTTCTATATCAGTATATTTCATATAGATTATCTGCATAAGTATACTTCATCATACCTAGTAGGGAATGAAATATGACACATAATGTATCATGATGTATAAAAGGTATATATTGCCTATTATATAATGGATATTATAATTCATTATATACAGTACGTGAGATTATATATTCATTATATATCATTATTGATACATTATCAGTATTCATATAATGAAATAGTGTTGTCTTGGAGAATTTCTTAGCTTTATGGAGTATAGAGTATGCACTTAGATAATGCACTGTTGTACACGTGTACATACAGAAACAGGAGTATGTAGAGATGCACATACGTATGCATGATATATATGTACATGTTATGCATAATCTGTAGTATTATAAACTATTGTACATAGTGCATTGAATTTTCTATGACGTAGATTATAGATGCATTATGCAATATATAGTAACATGCATTATATATTCATTGTATAATCTATTGCATATTATTAATACATTGCTGAGATTATTTGTGTAACTGTATTTTCTTATGTAATTTATTGAATAAAGGTATACACCATATATATTATGCATACAATATTATAGTTCATATAGTAATGTCATAGTTCATATAGTAAAGTGCACAAATGCTTGAAGTATACACTAGGTATGTGTGCATATATATACACACACATGTATATGAAATATATAATATTTATGTAGCCTAGAATCCACATTTTGATAAAAATAATGAATGTATAAGGATATTAATATTATTAAATATTAGTTTATTAAATAATATATAGTGCATTAACAAGAGATTATACTGTGTATTATATAATGTGTATCACATTATATAAATTATGTAACACATTATAGAGAGTAGATATGTGTATATTATGCTTAATATAAGAATATCTACACATATCTGTGTATGTTTACTACCTATTATATATACGATATCTAATAGATAGATATACATATTATAAATATTAGCTATCTAATTAGATATACTACAGCATACAATAAGTATAGCATATCATGATATGCATAATTTTCTGATTAGTAATAATTATACAGAATATTAATGTATATTATCAATTAATAGATATAGCAATAAGATACATGAAAAATGTTAGGCATTCTTATGTATATGTGTAAATTAGTTTTCTAAAATTTTATTTTATTTATTTTACTGCCCTGTATTTCTCATGTCTGTCTGTGGACACTTCCTGGCCTGTTGCTGGTGGCTGTTCAGCTGGTGGCTCTGGGGTGACTCAGCCCATGGCCCCATTCATGCTTGCCCCCACACCATGCCTGCCAGATGCTGCCCACAGCCCCACGTCCTGTGGTGCCCCACAGCTCCCCCGTGGCCACCCCACTTACCAGGCAGCACCGGCCATGTCCATCCGGGCTGTCAGGACCCTGGCAAATACACCCAGGGCCTGCCCAGACACGGGACACCCCTTTGTGACCCCTGGGTTTGGTGGGGCTGGGCAGTTTGCTATCCCTTGTCCAGGAAGACTGCCAGCTCCCAGCTGCTCACAAAGTGTGGTCGGTGCTGAGCAGACCCCAATGCCCAGTCAGTGTGGGACGTTCAGGAGATGTTCAGGGCTTTACCTGGAGCTGTTTGGATTAATTAATTTCTGACTAAAGCTCCTGAAAACAATTTAAGGGAGAACTTTGTCATCTCTTTTCAGCAAAGGGACAGACATTTCCAAGTGTCTTTTCCCACAGCCAAATAATCCTCTCACATCTCCACTGACCTCAGCGGGCGGTAATGCATAAGCACCCAACATAATGGTGACTTGCACCACAGACCCCCTCCATTTCCTCAAGTAATGCCCCCATGGAGTAGAAAATCACCATTAGAAACATGTAGTTTTTAATGTTAGTGCAAATCGCTGAGTGCTGCGGCCTGGCCCGGCCAGGGCAGCCTCGGCATCCTGCGCCCCTTGCACCCAGCCGACTGCCAGGAATGTCTTCTGGAGTGTCAGTAACATCTTCTGGGGTTCCTGACGGTCTGGAACTGTTATTGACCAGCTGCCACAAGCCCCTTGAGTGCCGGCCACAGCTAAGGCTGGTGTCACGCAGGCTCCGTGACTCCCGCCAGGCACTGAGGGTGACCCCAAAATAAATCAGAGCGGCCTGTAGCCATGGGGCGAGAGCAGCAAGCTGGGTTGTAGCCAGCAGCTTTACACTCACCAGCTTCAACACCGGCATCCCAGCTGCACTTGGGCCAGACCTACAAGGCCCTGACACTGGCAGCAGCCTGAGCCTGCCCAGCACTGCCTGGGCCTGGGCAGCATCACCTGGACACAGGGCTGGCACAGCCAGGAGCCGCAGGGAGCAGCCGCTGGGAGCAGCCATTGACTTCACCGCTGGTGGGAAGGCAGGGCCCTGCCCGCCATGGCATCTCCTGTCCCACAAGGCTGCACACACCACCAGGTACAGGCCTTTCACTGCTCTTCTGAGGATTCTGTTGTAAGCTAAGATTTATTAAGTTTGGGAGGGGTGACAGAACAGCTTTGTTATCCAGTTCATAGTACAAAACCACAGATGAATTTTTACAAATTAATATTTTTAAGGTTTTTTTACATCAGTGTTTTTTACATCATCAGTGTTTTAATTCTTCCCTGAATTAGAGATGCATATTGCTCTAGCAAGAAAAGTCTCCTTTTATTCAGAAGAATGCCTTTGAAATTATTTCAGACCGTTTTATTGGATAACTAAGAACAAGATGGCCTTGCCTATCCAGTCCTGAAAAGAAAATAAATTAAAATATGTTTTATTTTCTAATTTCCTTTACCGACACACAATCAGTAGAAAGCAAAAACCAAAATGTGAGGCAGAAAATCAAAGTAAAACCCCTTTGGGTCAGCCACATTGCCCATGTCCCAGTAGGTCCATGGTCAGTGCTAGTGGCTCCAGCCCTGGTGCCTGGTGGCACCGTGGGCTGAGCTGGCAGCTCCCCACACCAAGAAACCTACTCAGAGCCCACAGCCAAGCCTGGAGCTGCCTCCAGGCAGTATTGACACAACTGTCTGGGATTTGCTGGGCAGTCACAGGGCTGGGCATGGGCACATCAACACAGAAGTAGAAGTGCAAAAAACCATCGTGGTCCAGTGGTGCATTTTGCTTCACTTCATCCAAATCCCACCAAGTGCAGAGCTGTGCGTTTGAACGCCAAGTAGCAAACCAAACAAAAAATGGAACAAAAGGTGACCTGGACCTGAGGAAGGTTAGGAAGGCCAGAGAGGTCTGATGCAACAGTCAAGGCAGACGCTGATGCTCAAAACATCAAAAAAATAAAGGTAACACAGTATTATTTGCTTTACAGTTGTCTCCTTGTCCCACCACGTGCTTCAGGACAGCCAGGGATGCCCAGGCTGGCCCAGGGGTCCAGCCCGGCCCCAGTGTGTCCTGCAGTTGTAGGAGGAAGGTCACATTCTGCTGGGCATGGTGTGTCCCACAAGTCCCTTCACAGTGGAGCAGCTTCAGATTTCTGCCTTCCATCTGGCCATCTGCCTTCACAGTGAGTGGTTGCAGAGGTCTCTCAGGTTTGTTTTTATAATACAGGGTTTTTTAGCTATAAACCTATGATACACCTAGACAGAAATACATTTCCTATTGAAAAATACAAGCTTTGCTTACTACACAGAGTGCCCGGAGGATGCTGCACGTCCTCCACAGCCTTCAGATTTATTTTATTCTAACTAGAGATGCTTCAAGTTGCAGACTATTGCCCTGATGCTGTGACAAGATGAGGTGGTTACCTAAGAGGTCTAAATATTTAAACCCTGGTGAGAAGTAGGCATGGCAAATGTGCAGCATTTGCTCTTCAAAAAGGAATGTGGTTATTTTTATTTTGCTAGTGAGTAGTTCACAGTACACAGCCATCGCATGCACTATTGCAGGTGACACAGTGATCCTGAAGCCAAAGTCAGTTCTGGGAAAGAGGGTTTCTGTCTAGAATAAGCACAAAGATGTGAAGGTAAAACCTGGCTGGCACAGTAGCTGCTAACCAGTACCTCCCACCTGCCCAGGATGCAGCTGCCCCAGTAATCACAGCTCTGCCACGGGTGGCACCTGATGGGTGCTGAGCACCTTCAGCTTCAGGCTTGTACACAACAGGTAGTGATGTGTGTCTGTGGTTACACAGATTTTAATGCAGATGCTGGAACTTTGTGGAACTGGCAGTTCCCTCCTGGATTTCAGGTAAGTGACCTGATGACTACTAATCCTTTGCTACATGCACAGAACTGGTGCTGGACAGCCACAGACTATGGATGGGGAGCAAAGCTGAACACAGACTGCAGAGCAACTCCATCACTCACCCGCTCTCCAGGAGGGGTACATTTGTTATGTGGTAGTCATGAAAACCTCTACTGAGACAAAATTCCCTAACAGACAATTATGTGCTGGCCAAAATGACTAAGCCCAGTGCTCTAAACTTACATTACAGAACTGGTTTCAGTACTGGTTCGTGTCCTTTTGCTGTGACACCAGTACTTGTGCGCAGGTGCTGGGGAGCCGATGCCACCCCAGTGGTGAGAGCTCCTGTCCTCCTCCTTGTGACAGAAATGATGGAGTGAAAGGCAGGGGGATACCACAGGGGACAGGAGAGCATCAGCCAGGTCTGTCTGCCTGCAGAACTGCAGTGTTACAGAGCAACCCCCCCCCCCGCCTGTCCCCTTCATCACGTGCTCATCCAAAATTGCAGTAAATAATGTATTTATTTGAAGGTCTCTCGGCCGGAGTTGTGCTCCTGCAGCGCCTCAGTTGGAAGACTTGCTGAGAGCACTGGCGGAGCGGCGAAGCTTCCCAGAGACTTTGCCCTTGGAGGCACGTGGCAGCGAGGGCGAGGGCGGCTCTGCCAGCTCGATTCCTATGGCGACAGTAAGGTCAGCGCTTGCGCTTGTGGTGAGGCAGCCTGGAAAACAGAACGGGAAGAGACAACAGCACGTTGGGAGAACAACCTGCCTGTCTGCATCAGAGCAACTGCTCGGCAAAAGGCAGCCCCTCTCCACCTCCTCTTCCAAATTAATCGTGGGTATTGCTCAGGTGGACTTGACATTTATAGTAGAAATTTGGCACAGGCAGCTGAGGAACAGCTATGCTGGGCTCTCCTGGGGAAATGAGGAATTTCTCTTTGCCAGCAGCCGGGCGGTGAGCAGTCGGCAGTGCCCGGGAGGTCGGGCGAGCCCCCGGCAGCAGCAGCAGCCCCTTGGGGCCGGCGCAGACTCTGCAGGTACCGAGGGCTGCACTGCACCGATCCTGCTTGTGCAAAGCTCCAACAAAGCCCAAGTACTAGAACTCAGAAAATGGTTATTTCAAGTGTGTGTTTTATAAAATTAATTATTGCTATGTGTCACTAAACAGCTCTTCTGTATTAAATCTACTACAGAGAGCTGGAAATTAGTTTCCATATTGGGAATGCTTTGCTTTCATGAAGCTCTACCTAGAAGGCATCTTAGCTTCAGATAAAAGAAACCAAAGGAAACCCGATTTCTTTCTAATCAGTTCCACTACTTAACCAGGACACTGAGTACCCAGCATTATGGTGTATTCATGGCCACCATTCAGGAATTTTATCTGTGAGCTGGGGAATCTGGATGGCTGGAGCAGTGTCTACATGTGTTTACACTTTGCTGTTCAACAACATGAAGTTAAATCTCAATTATTCCCCAGAGGCGATTACGACTAGAGGCCAGGACTAAATAGGTTGTCTGAATGAGAACAGGTGAGGATACAGCTCTTAAATGAAGAAGTAAATGAATAAACTGAGGCGTGTGTGCAACTCCTGCCTCTGCCCTGGGGGACAGTGAGGGTGCTCTGAGGAATACCAACAAGCATGTTGCAACCCAGCCCTGCTCTTGCTGTTGGGGCTCTGACCTGTCCCTAGGCGTGTGCTGGTGTCAGCGCCATTTCATCAGCTCCCTTGGGGCACAGTATTTTTAAGCCATGTTACAATTTTCCCTCCAAGTCTTGGCACAAAGGTTGTGGGTTTGTTTTTTTTTTTTAATTAGAGGTGGGGCGAAGGCACAGCCTCGCACCCAGGTGCTGGCAAGCCTGTGGAGAGAACAGAGGAAGGCTTCAGCCCACAGTGAAGGCTGGGGCCAGTCTCAGCAGCAGGTGACCATCTCTGAACTCCAGACTGATGGCTCCATTTTGCAGCACAAACCTATTTCCAATTCAACAATGAGATATATTTTTGGGCTGCACCTTTATTTGCTTTTAGTTTTTGTGATAGATGATTATGGGGATATCTTTAATAATCCCTTTATTAGCTGGAATGACCTTAGAACATGCAGGAAAAAAATGCATAAAACTCAGCAGGTGCCCTGGCCGAAGCTGCTGATGGCGGAGTTGCCCACTGGGCAGGGGGGGAGCAGGGACAGTCTTGTGTACGAATGGGGCAAGCCCTGCTCTTTGGAAATACATCAGGAAAGTGTTGGTGGCTTTGCGAGGTGCCCAGGACATCTGTGGGGAAGGGCTCAGGGGCAGAGCTCTGTGGCAGGGAGGCACCAGGGACTCCATCTACCCTCTGAGGACAAAGACCTGAATTGACTCAGCCACGTTTTCAACACAGGGCTGGACCGGTCAGGGGCACTCGCAGCAGCCCCACTCTGTGTGTTTTAACAGTTTGGACTTCTGTTACTCCTCAGGAATAATGCTTGGAAACTCCATGGAGTTTGCTGGGCACAGGCAGCACTGCGTCCTGTTCCCTCACTACAAGCTTTAAAACCTCGGGCATTCACTAACTCTCAGTGTTTCAACAGCTCAAAGCTGTTACTGGAACAATGCTGAGGTCTGGCTGCAGCTAAACGCAAAGTAAGTCTCGCTCCTTTGAAACCCCTAGGCCAGTGCCCAAACCAGCGTTTGCATTTCAAAGATAAATCTTGACTTAGCAGATTTAGACTTCAAGGCAATTGACTAAAGAGGAAATAACGCATTAAAAAAAAAAAAGGTGAAAAATGTGACTTGGTGTGTAAAGGCACTTTCTGTGAAAAATGTGGAGCTGTCAGTTTTGGATTAAAAACCCAACCTGTGGTGCTGTTGGTGGAAAGCAAAGCATGGGGGAGGGAAGGGCTGTGAGGGAGGTGTCGTACTTTACATTCCTGCAGTTAAGCAGAATGGCAGATGGTCAAAAGAATACAGTTTTCACCAAATGGACAAGCTCAAGCAATATTCATGCAAGCGCTGAACAATGCAGGGGCTGCGCATATGAAAAGCCGAGCGGCTGCGGCACCTCGCGCCGGGAGCACCGGCAGCATCCGCCGCCTCGCGAGCCGGCACATTCCTTCAGTCCCAACTTTCTTCTGGCCAGTCCTGAGCTATGCAATCAACCTCGAAGCTCCCCGAAACCGCCTTGATTGATAGGGAGACAGCAGCTGCAGAGTGAGCCAGTAATAACCACGAAAGATAAAGGCTTTCATACAAATATTATAATTCCACTTGCAAGCTGTCTGGCACGCACTCTAATGACTTGGCTGCCTTGCGAGGGGAGGCTGCAACTTTGCTGAGCAAGGAGGCTCCGCTGGCTGGGCTGCACACGCACCCGGGGAAGGCAGCGTCGTGCTGTGTTGACGTTAAGATGCTCGTGAGAGGTTCAGTTCATGTTCTTTTTGCAGTGATATGGAGGAGGGTGGGGTTTGTTTGTTTTTTTTCCCTCTCTTGCTGTGTTTGTTTCAGAGGACCATGTGAAATTTTAAATTGTAAAAAACAAGCAGCAGCTCCACAATGGTGTAGCAAGTAAATAATACTAGTTTCTGACTTGGAGTTGGCCCAGCGGAGCACTTAAAATTTACAACTCAGCCAAATATCTAAAATTTGCGAAAGGTGTGTGTGGGAGGACCCCACCAAAAGGTGCACAGCAACTCGTTCCTGCAAGTTGCGCTGGGTTGCAGGCAAGCAGATGGTGCAGGTGACGCTGTGCAGCTCCCGTGGGCACACCTGGCCCTGTCCTGTCCTGCCCCGCCGTGTCACACACACCCACAAACAGGCCCAGCTGTCACCCAAACGCTTCCAGCTGTGGCAGGAACCAGCACTGGCTGTGCCCAGCAGCAGCTGAGGGAGCAGCAGCCACCCAGGCGGGCAGCGGGAACCCCACAGGGCCCAGTGTGCGGAATAGGAGGAGAGGGACAGAGAGACAGACCCAGAGAGCCCAGAGCCACCGTGGCCACACCAAGCACAGCAGGAGCAGGAGGAGGAGGAAGAGGAGAGCTGTTAGTGATGGAGCACAACGCCAGCGGGGCCTGCGGGAAGCATCGCTCTTACCTGCGGCAATTACCGTAACGAGACCGTTACATATTCTAATCTAAAGAGAGAGAACACAAAACGGTGTCAATACAGGCACAGCACCCCCACGCTCCCTGGAGGTCGGGCCAGCTGCTCGCAGCGTCACAGCAAACTCAGCACACCGTGGGCACCAGTCACAGGGACAACTCACAATAGACAGTTAATCGCTACACCCTTAAGGACCTGGAGAGAAGTGGGTTCCCATGGGCATCTTCCTTGCCACGTCAGTCTGTCAGTTGAAAAAATAGAGGGAGGAAATGTTGGCAAAAACTGGAACTTTTGCCAAATGTGCCAGTATGGTACGGTGGGACTTCAACAGCCTCCTCAAGTGGCATTTCCAACACTGTTCGCGGTCACACAATTGCAAACTGCGTAAAAATTGAGACTTCACAGAGACCTAAACCACTGTTGCACTGTAGGCAGGTTAAAAACAAACAGAACGTGAACAACTTCTGTGTCACTGGGCCACATAAACCTCCTGCAAATGGAAAGTCACTTTTATGTGCAAACCACATCGTGAACCGTTGCACGCCCACATGCTAATAAGTACATAAAAACAGATGACAACATTGTACATGATCATTGAGGATTTTAAAGCTTTATAGTTGAGAAGACCCATGCAGTTTTCCCACCTATCCTTCCCCCCATCAACCTATCAGCCGTGACAGCTCTGTGGAAATCTTTATTTCCTTTCCCACTAAATGTGAAGGTAATAAAATTCCAGAGAGAATCATACCAGTAAATCCGCTTAGCATTTTGACATGCTCCGCTCTCCACTCACAAGGACATGGCTGAAAACACAGTACAAGCAGTATCCCGAGCCTACATGTTCAGGGGAGTGTGTTTTGGAGAAATTAACATTAAATAAAGCAGTGGCTGAGTTCATGCAAAACCACACACATTGGATGCTCTGAAAGGCAGACACAGTAGCCAGCTGCATCAAGGGTGTAGATCAGATGACTGGAGCTGCACTTACACCATGTGGCCCTTCAGTGACTTGTATAGTGTTTGGTAGGAGCTGTTAAATTATTTCATATTTTGTTAGGGGTGACAGCTATTTTACACCCACACTGAGATCTTCCATTTCTCTTATGTCTCTGTGCAAATCCCAGAAGCTACATGGTTCCACCTCAGCAGCCAAACCCTGGTACCTGAGGAGCTTTGCTCTGCTGCCTGGGTGTCAGAAATAGGAAAATCTGTAACTGAAGCAGCAAGAAGAACCTGCAACTACAGGTTAGCCAAAGGCAGGAACAACCCTTAAAAAAGCACTCCCAGCTCCCAGCACTGGTGATGAGTGCCTGACACCACCCCATACCGGGTCCTGACTGTTGAGAGATTCGGAAATAAACCCTAAATGTACCCATCAAAGTTCTAATTAGTTGTGACTTGGAGCAGCCTCTAATTAGTTCTGCACGGGTCAGCCAGCCAGAGGGACTGCAGGAGGTGTCAGTGGCCAGTTCTCCTGCCCACGCAGGCAGATCTCTGGCCGTGGGGCTCAGCCCTGCCCTGGCTCTGCTCCGCCGAGGCTGACACACACAGCGCAGGGGGAAAATTCAAAGGGGCCACATTGCCTGGAGCTTTCTGGGAGCTGACAGCTCGAGCAGCTGGAGCTGTCACCTGGCAGAAGAGAGAGGCACGTCAAACTCCTATTTTTTTCCCATCCCAGGGCTGATTGCTAGGAAGACCTCCCTTGCCATCGCCTCTCCCGGAGATCGTAGCCGGGAGAGTTCCCTCGGAGACAATCAACTCAATAAAAAAAAGGAAGGGCCCAGGCTGAGAGTCCTGACGTTGCGCTCACAGCCCCTCTGAGGTTACAGCAGGCCTGGGGGAGAAGCAGCCCCAGCACCTCCTCCATGCCGTGGGACAGGGCCAGGCTGCACAGCATCGGGGGCAGTGGGCACAGGGGAAACTGCCCTGACACCCAAAAAGCCTGCAGCTGCTCCCATGTTGGTATGCTGCTGAACCTGGGCATCCTGGGATGAATTTGCATCAGAGTCTGAGGAGCTACAGGGGGTACAGAGCTCATGTCACATCATGGTTCATGGTATTTACTATGACTTTGCCCTGTTCAACAACAGACCATTTCTAACCCTTACAGGGACACAAAGAATGTTACTAACTAAGGAGTTTATCTTTCTTGAAAAAATGCAAACTATCACACTGTTGATGTGCCTAACCTTCAACATGTTACAAACAGAAAGGGTCTGACCAAGGCACAGGGCAGGCCCATGGTCTACTGAGGAGACAGGAGCTGCTTCTTCACTCCTTCATACAGTACTACCAGCAAGGTGTTCAAACTCTTTGGACTGCTACATCTATGAGTAGATTAATGAATTAAGGAAAACACCAAAGCCTGAAAAATACTTTCTCTCACTGCCTGAGTCTGAAGGAGTCTGAATGGTGTTTCAAATTTCTAGTGCTGTCTTTGTGGCCGTAAGAAGTGCTCTGGTGGGAGGAGGGATGCCCTTCCACCCCGGCACTGCCAGTCAGCAGCATTATTCCTGGGTTTATAACAACCATAGAAGTCACTGTGATTTCTCAGGTTTGCCAATACAAGATCCTGAAAGTGGATTGGAATTGCTGTGTCATGGTATTTGAATACACTTATGTGGGTTTCCCGAGGTGAGAATGAAGGAGGTAATGGAAAATATGAAATGGATTTATTCTGTCTGTCTTGCTCAAAGACATCTCTGGGGAGAAAGGGTAAATTTGGGTTTCTGCAGAACATCCTGACTTGCCTCCTTCATTAAATCAGGTAATTATGCTTGATTCAATTGAAAATGTCATTTGGCACCTTTTCATTCTCTGCTATCAAGCAGCTACCACGGGCCAAGAGACTATTTCCCCAACCAGGGAAGGACCATCCACCACCAGGCTCTGCCCCTCTGCTGTGCTGAGATGCAGCCAGAGCCTCAGCGAATACTCAGGTGAGCTGGCAGTGCAGGAAGGAACAGTGACTGGAGACCTCCATATTTCTGAGCCAAGGGTTTTGAGGCTGGCAGTGATGGAGATAAAAAAAAGAGAAACACCCTGAGCCCTGCCTCCTTTGGTGCCTCTCCCACTCCTCTGTGCCACCTCCCTGAGCTTCTCCTCTTTGTCTGCTGCCGGGACAGGCTCTGCAATGGCACCATCTGGCACCTGGGGCTGCACATTCCCCTTCTCACCGACTGAGAACTGAGTTCACGCAGACCTCCTAACAAGCCCTGTGCTAATGACCTACCTCCTTGTGCTTCCTTCCACATTTAAGGGCAACGCCTGTATTGGAAAGGAAGGATTGGGCACAGCAGCTCAAGCCCAGTAAAAACTCCTCGGCAGTGGCCCGCTCCGGCTGGGAAGCCTTGCCAGATGGTTCCAGCACAGCCTCTTCCCGCAGTGGCAACAGCTGAGCAGTGGGCTTCTAACTGCCACGGCAGGCTCGAATTTTCTACATCCCAGCCACTAGAAACTGATTTTTTCAGCTTCAGGCAACACTGTCCTACCTATCAAACCCAACCCTTGGCGTGTGCTGCAATATCATGGCACAAGTACTCATCTTCAGATGTGAATTTTCTAATGTGCAGCTCCAGCTTCCCTAAAAATATGCAAAAATATTATACAGAACCTGGGAGAGACTTTTATTCCACCTAGTAACAGAACTGGAAAAACATCCTACAAGGAAAATGCACAGACAAAGAAGTCAAAAAACCCAGCAGAACCAAAGCAAACAAAGCCAAAATGAATAATTGCCCAGTGAGCATTAAAAAGAATGTACGTCTGTTTAAGACAACAGTTGCTCCGGGTTTTCTTTTGTTTCTGTCCAAAATATATTTTAAAATTACATGGTCATTTGAAATACTCCTTTTGCTTTTAAGTGGGAAAAGATAAAGCTCAGCACTTACTTCAAAATACACTAAATCCTGTTTGTCGCACATTCATGTATTTTCTACAAGAAATGTATGCATGTAAAAGTCCAGAGACAAAAGAAAAGCATGTGTCACCTTTTCAACAAAAAGGCTGCAAAATCTCAGTTTTATGTAAATAAGCAGGCACAGCTTCCAAGGCTTTAAAACCAGGGAATGCTGAAAACGTCTATAGTTCCTCAACTCAAGTGTTGCTCCTGGGCAATGCTATAATATTCATTAAAGAATCCATTTATCAACAGATACCACATGTCAGAGTTTTCCAGCACAGTTTTCCTGACACTCCACTGAAAACGATGCTTTAAAAAAATTAAAATGGAAAGCACTAATCCGCTGCTGCTGCCTGGAGCTTCATTCCACAATAGCTATTAGCAACTTAAAAAGTAAAGATTTACACTATATCCTTTCTGATAACGTCGAGCATTATGCTTTATTTTCCAAATCATTAGCATGCACAAGAATGACCTCATGGTGAACAGATGCACTTGGATATGGCAGTGATTAGATCAGTCCTCTCAGCAGTCAAGTGTGCCCATTTCAATTAACCCTTTGAAGCACTAACTGCAAGTCTGCGCTGCTGAAAAGTGGGCTTGTAGGTTCTCTTGAAAGTAAAAACCTACCCTTGTGAGTATAAAACCCTGAAGTACCAATCTCCCTCTGGTGGGAGAGTTTCTCTTTTCCTTTCTAGAATATCCAGCTACTTCCATTTTCTAAGAGTTAGCATGATTCTGGCTTCTGATCTTAAGCAAAAAAAAAAACAGCCCACCAAACCCAAATGCTTTTTAGTCAGCAGAGGTAATTAAAGTTGGAACGCTTTTGTATCTGTTTGTGCCTGTTCCATTTTTATGATTTTTTTTTTAAAAGAACACACGAGTGTTTTGTTGAATAACCGTTTTTCTTTTTGGCTGAGGGAGCAAGAACAGAAAAAGATTGCAGCTTAAAACCCCATCCTCTAAAACGAGAGAAATCTGCAGAGGGAAAGGATAAGAATAATTCAATAGCGCTGGATTACGGAGGATTTCCTGGGCTGACTCTCATACCCAGCCTAATTAAAATACAGCATGTAATGTACCAGTTTAACAACAAAGGACCGTATTCTCATCTTTTGTTCCTAATCTGCACATCCCCTAAATGAGTTCAGGGATGTCGGTGCTGCCTAACAGGCTGCATTTTCCACCTTCAAGATATGCAAGGCTATCTCTGAGACATTAAGGGAGTTTAAAGCTCTACTTCTGAAATTGGTAAAAGAGGTCAATGGGATGATTTTTATCCACAAAATGGAGCGCCTGCAAGACTATCTGTGATAGGGGGGAGACCGAGCTGGGGCATATTTCAAGAAACCCACATCCCATTGGAATCGAGGGGGAGCATCCCTAGAGGCAGTATCGGGAAACATAAAAACACTTAGTTCAAATAAATAGATCATAGTTAATAATACACCGATAATGTGTGCCATTAACAGCCACAGATGCGATCCATTTCATGCTTTTCATTGCCTTCTTGTGCTGTGTTAATTAATATAAACAACCTTAATTTTAATAAAAAGTATATTTACTCATTGACCCCTGTCTATTGTGCACGTGCACATGCAGCGATGGCAGGATTACAGTTCGGTGGCATTAAGAGTAAGATCAGAGGAGAATTAATCTTAAATTTACCTCACAAGTTTAGTCTACACAGGGTTAGTAGTTACATCTGGCTTGTTACTTGAGAAGGGGAAACACAGACCTGTGTCAGCTCCCTACATATATTGCTCCCTGATTAATTTTTCTGTTTCAAAACAGAAATTCCCCCTTTCCATGAAGGAAACCGCCATCTGTACGTGTTGGGCAGCAGACAGCCACTTGGCCAGCACAGGACAGGTGACTGGAAACTTGGCCAGGCCCAGCTGAAAACAGGGAGCTGCTGCCGGCCGCAGCCCCAGCCCCCGGCTGTGCCCACGCCGACGGGGGACCCGGCGGCTCCACAAGAGTTTTTCATCCCTTTCTGCTCATTCATAGGGATGAATAGATGGCTGCAAACTTAGTCCGACTGCACCCGAGCTGGTTCTTTCTTTATTTCTGGGCGCTGCCGGCACATGTGTGAGGTACATGCCCCTGTGCTCCCAGCCCCCTCCTCAGCCCTCCCTCTTGCCCCCTCCACAGCATGTACATGGGGCAAGAGGGAGGGCTGAGGAGGGGGCTGGGGGCCACACACAGCTCCTAGGACAAGGACCGGCCCCCATGACTGAGCTGGGAGGGCGACCCCCAGCCCCCTTGCTGATTGCCTGGATGGTATTTGATGGGAAATGCATCCTAATGGAAACGACTGACACTGCTTTGGGTAATATTCGACTAAATATGCAAGTAAATGAATTGGTAACATGAGGAGACTCTCATGAGGAGCCAAGATTTTGACACCAGGACTCATGACTGGCCTCTGGTTTCTTTGAGAGCGTGAAATAAATTCTGACGTTTGGAAGCCTAAAAATTGGGACCTGACTCTGGCAGGTTTTACTCTTTAAAAAAAAAAATAAATAATGGAATAATAAAAAATGCGCTCAGGTACTAACGATTTAACAGTGCTCTGAAAAACTTTAGTAGAAATCAGGAAACATTTTAAATATTTTTTTGATACAAAATCACAGACCTTGGTATGACTACAGTGTTATCACATGAATCTGTCCTTGCTTGTCAAACTGAATGTTTATAGTAAGATCACTATGTGCTGTAAGAAGAGCATGAAAACCAGATACAATTCTGCATAGAGCAAAACATTTAAAGTATATCAATATATCTACATTTTTATTTGGTGATACGTCAACAGATAAATGATTCAAAGTGCTAACAACACCAGGCATGAAATCTACATTTCTATTGAAACTGATAATTTTTTTTTGTCTCAGGCTTTTTGGCAGAGTGTATAAAAGAATTTAATTCACAGCTGTTCTACTTTTTAATGTAGAAAACATTAATCAAAGCTTTAAGTTATAAGCTTTTCTAATGTTGTTTAGTATTCCAGTTCAACAAAGATCAATAGAGGCCATCCCTGTGTTTCTTGACGCCTCTCCAGGAAGCAGAGGCGCGATTATGTAAATAGCACCAGTTCCCCTTTACTTCTGCCAGCTTGCTTATCTCCAAAGCCTTCTGCCTGCTGCTCCTGGCGACCAATGCAAGGACATGCATATACCTCTTATCTCCTAACAAAGCTCTGAAAGCTCAAGGATTGGAGCCAGTAACGTTAAACAATGCTGCACGGCTGATTTTATTTGTAAGTGATTTATTTTAGTAAATTTAATTTCTTCCCTCCATTTTTCAGTCTAGATGGAAGATATTTGCTAACAAGTCAGGCTAAAGAGAAATAGAGCAGATGTCCTGCAACATTTATACAGGTTTGAAATAATTTATTAAACAATCTGAAAGAGTAGCAGGGAGTAATTAGAAAGTGCCAGTTGCCCCCTACGAGTGTAAAAAAAGGGATTAAGGAATTGTTGTTAGGAGTTCGACACACGGTGACCATATACTTTTTGGAGGCTGGAAAAACAAATCTGGAGGGTACCTGAAATCTGCATTTCAGAGTCAAAGCTTCCTTTCAGGAGACGTTTAAACTCAACTAAAACAGCAAAGTAGTGCTTCCCATCTTGCCAACTGCACGCTAACTTCAAACCTTGACAAGGCACATAAGGAATAAAGTCCTAGAGCCCAGCACTACGTTTTCACCTTTCAGTAGGGCTAATGAATAAGAACAGCATTCATGTGTGTGTAGATACACAGACAGACACACACACACACACACACACACACACACGTATGTGTATCCATACATACAGTTAAAAAAAAAAACCCAAACAGGTTCCAGGCCAGGTGTTGGGAGGCAGCCTGAAATGTGCTCATTATATTTAAGGGAAACACCAGCGTGCTGCAGGCTGCTATGATTTTCTAACAGAACACCGTCCTTACATTTCTTTTGCATTAATCCCTGACCCTGGTATCTCAGCAGCATAATCCCCATTTAGCATTAGTAGCAACGGCTTCTACTGTGGGGAACTATTTTTCGATAAGTAAGCACCGATTCAGGCACAGCTTTTGAACAACATATTCCCAGCTCAGCAAGAAACCCACACTCCTGAATGAACTGGAGCACATTACTGAGAGAAAGTTCATTAACCTTGCTAGATTCGAGGGTTAACAGGATAGCTGAAGAAAGGAGCTGAGTGAATAGCTCTGATGCAAAACAAATTAAAATGAATGTCATCATTCCTTTTGATATTCATTAGTTGATTCAGGGGAAGAATGGTCTTCTTAAATTTGCAAGCATTTATCTACAAAAAACAGGTGTACATCTGCTGCTCAAGTGCTTCTTAGTGCTAAAGAGAAGAATAACGTGCAGACTCACCAGTTCCACCGAGGGAGTAGCTGGGAGAGGGAGAAAAGACCTGAGCGGCAAAATCCTCAAATGTCATTACTTCTTTATGGTTCTGGATTATTGCTTCGAGGTACAGAGCTCTTTCCTCATAACTGCAAGCACCAGGTTAAGGAAACGTGTGCAGAGATTTCAATACTGTTACACAATGTACATGGACACCAGTACTTCACACCCACAGCACCACAACCAGGCTGTGCACGGGCAGGGACCAGAGGGGACCAAAACTACGCTGCGCTGCTGCTGCTTAACAGTTCTGAGCGTGAGCAACAAGGAGTGAACACGCTTCATGGCTTGAAATTAAGGGTGATGATACCTTTTAGCTTCATGAATGAAAAGCAGCGACTCTGTAGAACTGACAGATTGCTGAAGCTACTGAGGGCAGAAACAAACCCCCAGGCTGCAGGCTTTTTTTAAACCAAACCGCACTTTAACAGACAAGCTGTGGCATTAGGGGAAGTTCCTGGTACACAATATTCCACTTACAATGACTCTCTGAGACTAGAAAAAATATTAGATTGGAGAAACAAGCTACAGGACAGAGGAGAAAAACCCTCATGTTTATTTGATCACTGTACTTCTTAAAAGAAATTAACCATAATAAACACAATTCCTGAAAACGTGAAGGTTACATTTAAGGCAGGTGCTAAAAGGTGTAATCTTATGGATGCTAAACAAATTATGTGCACTGGAAAAATTCACCCAACTTCCATGCATTATAGTCTGCATAATGCAGACAACAAAGCAATCTAAAATCAAGACTATTGCCTTTTAATTAAAACTCGGCAACCTGGAACACACAGCATTCAAATGTGTAATCAAAAACCAGTCACCAATAAAACTTACAAGCGTAACAAGCTGAAGCAACTTTCCAGCTGTCTTAATAGGACCCCTGCTTGCGGCAGCTTTTCACAGAGGAGAAAGCAAATCTTTTCCTTTTGTCTGCAGCTTCTGTTTTCTCAGAAGGTGAATCATACACTTCCAATAACAGGATAACGTCTGAAACAAATCTACAATGGGCTGAAGAGCCTCACGTATGACTTTATGAATTAAGGCTCGCAGGAGCAAGTATGACATCTCATTCTCCGCTTCCTCATTTAAAACAAAAGTTCCCAGATCCTCATTGTGTTGCTGTTAGGGTGAAATGCATTCTGACTCTGCAAGGCTGTTAGGAGGGAGCAAAGGCCAATTCAAATTTAGAAATTAGGAGCAGCGAGAATAACACCAGTGACAACATAATGCAGGTGAGGGTATTTGAAACTGAAAAGCATTACTAATTAATATTGAAGTGCCATTTGTGACTTTCATTACATTAACAAAAACACTTTTAAATGGATTAAAAAAAAATCAGAGTAAAGATATACTTAGAGATAGGAATGATGGTCTAGTGTTCTATCTCACAGGGAATAAGCAAAGTGCATCTTAATTGTGTGCAAGTTCCTATAGGCAGGGTGGTGAAAAAAGAAAGAAGGAAAAAGAATTTTGCTGTAAATGCTGGCAGCGGACGATTGATAGGTGATAAATCTTCTTATAAACTTCCAGTGGAAGCCCGAAGAAAGAAAATCAATACACAGCATTGCAGAGTTTGCACCTGCTGACAGCATTATTTGCTTGGTCCTCCTCTCCCTCTCCCGCAGCCCAGGAGGACACATTCCTGCCAGCACCAGCATTAGCCTGCCTGGCTTGGGGCTGCCTCCCCATTATGGGCTGAACTCCTGATGACTCTTGTTAATGAATAGGCTGCCAAACTTCCGAGGAGAGCAGGCACACGCCTGGGCCCTGCTCTAAAGGGACTGACGGATGCCATTCACTTCTCATTACGGAGATGCTTATTCGGCGGGGTGCTCGGCTGTTGCCAGGGCGGTGGGGAGCGGGCGGCCGGGCGCTGCCGGCCCGGAGAACAGCGGGACGCGGGGGCCGCGGGGCCGTCTGGCCAACAGCCCCCTCCGACACGGAGCTGGCACGTGCTGGCGCAGCGGGAACAGGCCCAGGCGTGACAAATTGCTGAAAGGGCTGGGGTAAAGTGGCGGCTGCCGGCCACCTGAGCCTGCCGGCCGGCCCTCCACACTCGATTCACTGCGCAGCCTTCTCGGCTGCTCCCAGGCCCACTTTAAACAAGGCAGGGAGAAGAGAAAGGCTTTTCATGCTCTGCCTAATAATACCCTGCTGTTTAATGAAAGAGCCTGCACTTCCAGCACAGAAGCGCACAATGCGCACAACAACTGCTAACACACCGCGAGTTTGTCCCGATTCTGCTGAATCTTGCACGGAAACAGAGAGCCAGGAGGTTTTGGCTAAGTTAGCTTTACATCTCGTAAAAGCCTTATTTATGAGATGGAAGGTGCCTCGAACCACCCAAAAGACTGGGAAAAACCCCACTCAACAAACAGCTGGGCAGCTACAGGAGAGGCATCAGAGAAATAACCCACTGAGCTGGGGATAAGCCAAGGTCCAGAGACCCACGCAGGGCCACCTCCAGCTTCAGGGTGTCCCAGGAAGATCCCAGTTCAGCGCTGCTCCTGCAGATTAAAGACGTGAGAGCAGTGGGTGCAGACAGCACAGACTGGCTGCATAACCCCGCTGCACTGCACCACCATCCCCTCAGCTCAGCTCTCCTTACATCTCTCCCAGGATCCCTAAACATGAATACCTGGAGCACGGGGGCTCCTGCCATTCTGGCAGCCAGAAAGATGCTCCTACTAATTTTCACTTACAGTCCAATCTGAAAAGCATTAAGTCACTGCAGGACAACTGAACTCAACTCTCTGCTATCTCTCTTTTAATACATATACATAACAGGGAAGGCAGTTTGGATTCATTAAAAAAAAAAAAAAAAAGGTGTCAACTAAAGTTTTACCAAAGTTTAGGAATTTTAATGGAGGCACTAGAAAATAATAAACAAGCTATTAAGAACCTTCTGAAAAATCCCTCCAGCCTGTAAATAAATGTAGGTCAAGAAAGCAGCATGACATCACCAATATCATCTGATCTCTCACACAAAATACTTGTTCTGTAAGTTACTCAAGTTGGGCTACTTGTATGCAAACAAACCCACCACTTTGCGACTGAATTGTGTTGCTGTCAAAATCCTCTGCAGGCATCTACTACTACGTTAGTCTTCTGTCAGGTACCCTGGAGCCTCAAGCAATGGATTTTCAGGACCTGAGAGAACATAACATACCCAAGGAATAACAATATGAGATGGATGGGGGTGGGGTGGAGGAGAAGACTCAGCATTTCCAGGCCATTTGTGCAGGAGTGGTCTGAAACAGTCATTTTCCATTGCAGCCTCAAGCAGTTTCACATTTATCCCCACGTAACAACACTTACATCCAGATAATCACTCCTGCAATACTTGATCTGTCAAACCTGCAGCCGCTGTTAAATGTGCTGTGCCTTCACCCTTACAAACCAGCGATATGATTTTACTTACTTAGACGTATCAGAATGTTAAGCTGAACCTTTTTAACATGAAATTTGTGTCACCTCCCTCCTATGAGCTTTCAGCGTCGACACAAAGATGCCCATGGCTGCCGAGCCTCGGTGCATTATTTAGATGGAGCCAATACGTGCAGAGTACCACATAAACTACTACTATTTTTAAAAAAATGCAACGCATCCATCAGCCAGCTCCCATTCTCAGCTCATCGCTGTGCTCTGGGTTGACCAAGGCCAGGAGAAAGCCTGAGGTGGCTGGCTGGCTTTTCTACAGAAGCCTCAAGGCTTGGTTGCTGAAATGAAGCATGCAAATCGTGTTCTGAGGCCGGGCTGGCAGTGCAGGGGATGGGTGACGCTCTTGAACCCTACCCGGTGCAGGAGCTGGACAGCTGGCTGCCCTGATTAACTCAGCCCCCCTCTAGCTGAGGGTTTGCGGCATCCCCTGAGATCTTCAGATAAATGGAGTTATACTAGACATTCAAAGGAGCTGATCAAAAGCAGCCTCTTTTAATATGTATGGCAATTTGACCCACCTCTCCAACGACTGCATGATTTTACATTTCGCTTCTACCAAAGGCAAAGCTCCAGAGCAAAATGTTTTCAATGGGCACAAGTGTTTTTATTTATTTCATATACTAAATGACATAGAGAGCCATGACAAAGTGTGAATTATTGGCCATGAATATATGTAACTGGGAGAGCAGAAATTTAGCTCCCATTTGATTACAGCAATCAAATCTCAGTATAAGAGTAATATGAGGTTTTAGAACTGTTTATCAGTTTAGCAATTGTTTTAATAGTTCAGCCACATAACGTGCGCTGTTTGAAAAAAAAAATCACAATGCTAAGATCAACTGTTTGCAATAATCCATGTCACCTTACTGCAAGCAGTAGGATGAACGGAGAAGTTCTGTGGTGAAACACATGCAGGTCCTCCTTTCAGATGGAGAATCCAAAAGAAGGCAAAAGGTAGAATTATTTGAAAATTCACCGGAGACATGGGCAGCAGCCAATGCACAGCTCTGACCTACAAGCATCACTTGTGCATTTAATGTCTGCAACATAGAGCCAGTTTCAGATACATGGTTTAAGATGTAAAGCCTTTGAACACCCTTCAAAGGCCTCATTGTTTGGGTTCTGCTGGTGAACTGAGCCATCCTGGGGTCAAGATCTGTCCAATGTTTGCCTCTCTGCACACACAATATTAAACCATAAATAACTACATATTTAAAAATAGGGGGAATGAAGAATGTTATTCAAACAGAGCCCGGAAATTTGGAACTTAGGCTTTTTTACCCATAACTCTGTGCTGCCCTGAAGCAAAAATACCAGCTATCCATCACCACTGATGGTAGGGGCCACCAACTCCTTCCCCACACTATAGAAGTTAAAAGTATTTTGGCAACATTTATATACTCTAACCAATGTATGGCAACAGCTGTGTATCTGGTAACACAGCACTCTTTCCATACAAATAAAAGACAGAATTTTGTTTGTGGATTTCTGAATAGGCGAAGAGAGAACTGACTGGCTGCTCTCCACAGCTCGTTGCCTGTCATGTGCCAATGCCAAGGGGTGCAGTCCCAGACTGGAACCCAACCACTCGGGTCCGTGGAGAGCACACACTGAAATGACTGTTTCTCCAGCTCCAGAGAGACTGCCAAGGAAGTTAATGCGGGCTGTTGGCATGAACCTATTGCAATTCCCATCTGTGATGTGAATCCCACCCTGAGAAGAGCTTTCGGGGCATGTGGCCAGGGGAGAAGCTGGAATTATAGAGGTAGACAGCTCTTTCCAGCCCATCAGACACCAAGGCTGCCTACATGTCCACATGCCAATTCCTTCTTACACCCAACTAGGGAGACCTGAATAAAGGTAAAATCTTTGAACTATTTGTGAAATGCAAGAAAGCGTGCTCCCAAAGCCATGTTAGGGCTTCCCAGACTCACCAGTGCTCACACAGGGGATCACACAGGTAGCATGTGGAGAAGGAAAACCTGCTTTGCAAAGAGCTGATTCCTTGGGCAGGCTTGCCAGACTCTGAGGCAGAGAAAGCACAGGGCTGTGGTGAACTTCTGTTTTATTGACTGTTGTTTCAAGATTTTAGTAGCAAAGAACTCCTGCTAAGTAATTCCTGACCATTACACGTATTTCAGTATCGTCCTACTTTGTGTCATAGCAACCAAAGATGGTTTCACAAAAAGGGTTTGCTCCTGACACCATGATAGTGGTTTTGAAAACAAATGAGAACGTAAATGTTTGGGACTTACCAAAGTTGGATAAAGCAGGGACCATAAAATTGAGGTTAACGTAAATGTATCAGTAGATGACCTTTATGTACCTAATTGTCCTTAAGCTCTGAACAGAACAGAGTTACAGTGCTTTTAAAATGTTGTGATAGGCAATTTCAGTGTGAAACTCAATATGCTTGATTGGGCTTGCCATCATTTATGGTCTAGTGACTGCCACTACTGCATAAATTTAACTGAAAACTTTTGGGGGAATTTTAGTAACATATATCCTTCATCAAACAGGTGCAATTAAACGATACCTGTCAACAACTGCAGATTTATGTGCTTTTTTTAAACCAAAGCAACTGAGATGGAAACTTTTCAGAGTGATGCATGTTTTATATATTGGTCAATGTAACACGTAAGACATGCACTAGCCGAGGCTGACTGAGCTCTCCAACTAAAACCAAAGGTTTTGTGTGAAAGGGGGGCGAGATGGGCTCCCCTGCCCTGTGGTCAGCCCCTGGGAAGGCCATCTGTCTGTGGTGCTGCCGGGGGAGGCTGGGCTCCATGCTCTCCCTCAGTGGAGAGGGGCTGGTTAGTGCCAGGGCTGCTGTTCCTGCTCCTTATCCAGCACAGGCAGATGATCCTCTGCTGCCAAAACCAAGAGCTCATCCTCTCGGCAGCACAATGTTCCTCTGCTCTGCCACCCCCCAGTGCAGAGTGGCAGACGGGCAGCCCTCTTCCACCACCGCGCTGGGGGAATTGGGGGTGGGGGTTTCCACTCATGGGGAATGGCTGCAGCCCAGAACACCCTGGTGTACCAGAGACGTGACTCTCACTGAAACCAATGGGTACGGTGAGGTTTTCAAACGGATTTCTTGTTTGTGGAGCATTTGCTAAGTGCCTCGGCACTGTCTCTGGAGCACTGCCACCTCCCTCCCCCGCCTCCCCTGAGCCAGGCCAGGGTCTTTGCACAGGATTACAAAAGAACCTCAGTCCTGACTGATGGAGATGGGGCTTCAGGCAACACCATGATGCAGAATAAAAAATAACCTGTAACTGCTCCAAGTAACATTATGGCAGACTGCTACAGCATTGTCCAACACGCTCTGTGCGATGCATTTGTTTCCTCACAGACGGTCACCATTAATTGCTTCGAAGAGGAAAGCAAAACAACAGCAAAAACACGTTTCACATGGTTTCAAACCATCTCCACGGAAATCAAGTAACGTAACAGCAAAACCACACCGAGAGTGCCCCGAGGCAAAAAGCTCCGGCTCCTGCTTTTCCGGGCGGGGCCCGGCTCTGGCTCTTGGCTCAGTGGTGTGGGAGGTAGCAGGATGCCCAAGGTGTGCTGCGAACCACCAGCCTGGCAGAAGCACTCGCCTGCCGCTCTGGGATATCACAAATATGTGGCACATTAGTCATGCCCAGTGCTTCAGGGAAGAATTTTGCATTTATTATGAATAAGGCAGAAAACAAGCTTTCATCTTAATTTACTCCTCCTCCTCCTTGTGGGAAGCCCCTGGGAGCAGATCCATCGTACCATCACAGACCGACCATTTTGCAGGAGTGAAGCAACAATGGGTTCCTTCCCTGATACAATTCTGTACTTTAACAGCACTCATGTTTATCCCTATTTGAAGCTTTTTTAATTCTAATGCAGAGTACTTGTGGTGATCTCCTATCAGGTATTCCTGTTTGTACAGATACCTGCTCTCTTGGAAAAAAGTTTGAAAAGCACCTCATCTCCTTTAATAGCCTTTTTCTTACAGGGATCGTTCCTAAACCAGCAGCGATGAAACACTGCAGTGGTGCACAAACCATGTGTCTAGACAAATGGCACTGTACAGTTTGGGTTGTACAGTCAGCCCTCTGCATAGCCAAGGTCCATTTAGCAGCTGTACTCCATGCATCACCATACTGATAAGGCTTTTATTAAACTATTTCAGTTGATAAAAATGATGACATAACTGCCTATTATCAGTTAGAGCAGCAGAAGCCCTAACCGCTAAATCATTCTGCAGAGCACAGAAAGATACAACCACCAAGAAACTGTTTCTGAAAGAATTCTATATTGCAAGAACTATTGTTGACTTCAGTTATGCAAGGTTTTGGCCCATGAATTAGTGAGGCATGTTTCCCCCAGTTTGTATTTTCTCTGGAAGTACCCATATAGTTCTCTAGCCAGTCCTGAGAGATAGCCTAAGGGAGAAGAACGTGCTCAGGTCTAATTGAAAGTCACCTTCCCAGTGCCTCAGAGCAGAGAGCTATAGAGGTCCTCTCTCCCGAGGGTGTTACCTTCTGGCCATCTCCTCCAGCAAAGTACTTATTCACCCATGGAAACAGCCTGAAGACTGCAAAATGAAAGATGGGTGGGAAAGGCCCAGAGAGCAGAGGGTGAAGAAGATCTGCTGGTCTCCCCAAGGCAGCAGGAAGAGATGGACCTTCCGAAGAACCTCATTAAGAGCAGAGCCTGGCCATGTCTTGCCTTTGCCTGTGCCCTGAGCAGGAACTGATGAAAGGAGCTGTCACTGTGCAGAGCCTTCCCATACAGGTGCAGAAGGGAAGCTGCCTGGTGGCTGCAGAAGACAAATCCCTAGGTTGCATTTTCAGAGACATCACTGTAACACTGTGGCTGTCCCATTTTATCAGTGTACCTACAGCTGCCAATGCTCATGCTCTGCAATTACTGGGCTTGTTCCACAAACGGGATGATCATCAAGGGATAAAAAACTGGAGGAAAGGTCTCACGTTACTGAGCAATGCTTTCCCCGTATTGTGTTGCAGTCTTAATTTTATTCAAACACTGACAAATGCACCTATTTCACTAATTCCACTAATGAGCTGTTACTTTTGGACACCTTACAAAAAGGGCAAAGGTATGAAGGTTCCATTTTTCTCATTTACTTATGCCTTCCAGTTCCTTCAAATTGGCTGCTTGAGCACACAGGGATAATACACCATCCTTGGCCTGCTATTGTTAGCCACATACCAGCAATACTAGCTCCTTTTACTTTTATTATCCGCTTTGTCACAGCGTATGTGCGTTACAGGGAAGGGGAGGCTTCTTTTGAAAGCTTGAGTATTTTTCCACTGAAACAGTATTTTACTAATTTTTTGCTTGTGAACAGCAGCAGTGCGATTTTCAGAACCATTAAGGGTTACCCACACCACCCTTTGGGAGGGATGGCCAAACTCCTGACAGCTTTAAACCAGCAAACCTTGAGAACTCTTGAAAATCTCCACCCTGTAATACCAGCAATAAAGACTGACCAACACAAAGCCAGAAGCAAGACTGTGAATTGAGGTCCTTCCCCAACATGTGCTCACTTCAGGGGTTCTGTTCAGGCTCATGGAGACAGGTGCTATTCTGCATTAAAAGCCTCCTCAAAACTTTGTGGAGAAAAAAACCCCAGGCCTGTTTGCATTGGGTGGTCTGCGTTTGTAATTCTCTTTCTTCAGAGAAAAAAGTGATGGAGTGACTGTACCTTCCAGAGAGAAGGCTGGTTAGGAGATGGCTGTTGTGGAGCTGCAGACCCGAGAGCCACACAGCATTACAGTGAGGTGTGCCCCCACGGTGCATCTGCCTTCTGCAGAGCATGGGTCCTCCCCCGGAGCCTGCAGGCTACACCCTGTGGGTCAGGCCAAGGAGAAAATTGTTAACTCACTGAGCATGTGTGGACCAAATATTTAATTAAAGCCAGACCTGGTGTGTGCTATCACACAATATAGCTTATCTGAATGTGCAACATAAAGACATTGTCCACCAGTGTTTGTGATTAATTCACTGCTTACAGATGGCCAAGCCACGTGGTGTTATTCAGAGTATTCCAAGTGTGAGACCCTCACCAGTAGGTTGGAGGACCTAATGGAAACTAAAGGACCAGAACACACTAAGTGAGAAACAAACACCTTATATCCACACAAATAAATTAAATATGCTGAGGAATGCTCTAGCACTTTGCCTATTTTGTTGGGAGCACCTTGCATCCATGCCATTAATTTTTTTTTAGTTTCCAAGGCAAGATAGCTATGTCCAAACATTTTACACTTTAGAAGAGAGAAAACCATGCAGATGGGGGTATTTTTGCCTTCATTTTACAGAGGATGTAGGTACAGAGAGACTGAAATCGTATTTAAAAGTTACGCAGGATGATTTTGTGGTTAAGGAACTGGAGAATAACTGGGCTCTCCATTTTATTTTCCTTAACAGATTTCCTGTCTCTCCTGTTTTCATAATTTTTTGAAAAGTAAGTATTTTTTAACCACTTCCACTGGTATGTTTTAGAAACATAAAAGTGACTATAATTAGGATTTTTTTAATGACTGGGAATTCTGTAGTTTTAAAATCTTAGGTAGAGCTTGTTTCATTTTTTAAAAAGCTAGAAATTCTCTCTCTTTCATAAGATAAAGTATCCATTTTTGGTAGTGCCAGCAGACTGCAAAATATCCAAACCTTCAGCACCTTTAGCTTTGGGTTACATACATGTGTTAACTGGGGAATCAAGTTTGGGGGAGAAGCAGAAACAGTTTTTCTGGCAGCTTATTGTTTGCATTTGACAGCTGTTGGAAACTGCTTACATGCTGGAAATATTAATAGTCTTGATGGAGATAAGTGAGGCAGGCAGGCAGGAATTAGGAGAGCTGTTTATCACATGGCTCTCCTATATGGCTGCAACTTCCTCTGGACTAGCCAGATAATACGATTTGGTCCTAAAACACGCGCGGCAGAGAGTGGAATGTTTACTTGAAGCCATAACCAGACAACCCAGGCAGCAGCATGGGTAAGTCAGTGACAGCCTTGTTGTGCCTTCTCACTAAATGCCAAGTTTACACACCCACAGCAATTACTTTTCAGGTCTACGCAGGAGGGAAGAAGAGAATCTTTTCTCTGCTATGGTTTCAGTGAGTTCTGCCTCTGCACCTCACAATGAGATTGCTGTGATGTCCCAAACGTCTACCTTTACCCTCAGGGCACTCACAGATAAAGCTGACAGAGAACACAGCTGCCTGCTTATTAAGCATGAACCCATGTTGGGAGCACAGCTAGCCACTTGGCCGGGATCCCCACCGCCTCCCATGATGACATTCCAGGTGGAGCTCGGAAGGATCCTGCGAACCTCTACATACTGAGGGGGATGGAGCAAGGGCAGCCAGGGTTCCTCCTTGCAGGGATGCTCCACAGGGAGTGCAGTCTGTGTCCAGCCAGGCCAGGCTGCCATTCTCCTACCAGAAATGCAGAGGAGCTGCCAGCAGGGAGATACTCAGCTCGCTACACCAGATCTTCCTGTTTTTTACTCAGGCTTTTAGGAAAAGCACAGACTTGCCTGTATGGTCTGTGAGTTTATTTTATTAGTGATATCAGTTGATGAGAAAATGCTGCTGGCAGTCACTTGTAAAATTTTGTAATAAGAAAATGATAGCCCCTGTGGGGAATGGAAGAACCTAAAAAAGAGGCTTAGAAAAGTTTTTGAAAATGTGTTGCTATACTTTGGTCACTGCACATATGAAAATACACAACAAACATACCAATATATACTTACAGGCACGTATCTCGCTATTTAAACACACGCCTGTGTATACCCTTCTCAGTATATTTGAACATTACTATACTTAACTGCCATCACATTCTCCAAATTCAAGCGTATTCACTTGAAGTCAGGAACATCACCAAACTGGTACACTGCCTCTGAAAAAACTGCACTGCCACATCAGCTCTGCTCCTCAGCCCACTCTGTTACACAGTGTGGCTTGTGAAGGGTACAGGTCACTGCACTTCCTCAGTCCGGATTGTCACATGCCATCACAGCAGTGTCAAAGTGAATCTACAGTTAAGAATCTCCCAGGATAATGGAATACTCAAAACCATTAAAAAATGGAATGTACCAGCAATAACTTAAGTCATTCTCAGCTGTGAAAATTAAACAGAGACAGGGGAAGTGGAAGATAACGACAGATTCATAATTCAAAATTCTTGAGAACCGTTCATCAGACTTACAAGACAATTAAGTAACTTGCAAGATAATTTTGCTACAGCAAACCAGAAGTCTACTTTTGTCTCAACGTTACATTTAAATGATAAGGGAAAGTAAGCAGAAATTATCACAATACTTCCCTACACATTCACGTCAGAAATACGGATGCTTTGGAAATGAAAAATGGAGAATTACTGACAGCTTAAAGATGACAAGCAGTGTAAAGGCAGGCAAACACTTGCAGAGCACCCTTCAAAAGCACAGAACCTTTCCCTTGCAGATTGGCTGTCCTCTTTCTGCTCTCCAGCAGCACAGGAACTGCCCTGCCTGGGGAAGGCCTGCATGGCCGACTGCCAGTTTGTGGGACCACAGTGAACCCAGAGCACGCCCAGGCAGGATTAAGGTGTAACACACTTCTGCCACAGTGCTCTAAATTGCTTACTAATTTACTGGTTAGGTAAACATACAGCCCTGCAGAACAGCGAGATGAGATGAGGATAAAATCACCTAGAAAATCTATGTTAAACAGGGAAGAGTCCACACTCTGTATTTGCATATAAAGCTTTCAGAGGGGAGGATGGGTTGGCAATTGCACACTTACAAATCTGCAGAGATCATATTAATCTACAAAGCTGCTGGTAAAAGTCTGTTTCAAGTTTCTGAGCAAGATGCTACAAGTGTTATTTAAATGGTGCACAAACAGCAAGGACAAGTCAGGAGACTATTGTTACCTACATGAACAAAAGGATATTCCTTTCTTGATTTTAAATAAATGGAAACAAAAATAGTAATTGAGCTGATTTTTAATCACTCTTTTTGCCCACAATGAGAGTAAAAAGCTGTCCCTAAGCCGACCTGCATCACACATACATCTTGTTGATGGGAGAATCTACATCTTAAATTAAGGAGTTAAAACCACCATAAGCCTGATGAGAGGTAATGAAAAACCTACTCCATTGCTTATAAGACTGTAATACTCAGTGTATCGCTCGCACAAATATATCTGATTTCTTGATATTCAATAGTGATGTTTCCAGCTCTTCAAAATTAAATGTTTTCCAAATGTAAATCATTGGAAAGCTTAATTTCTCTGAAAATACAAGATTTTACAAATTGTGAAGTAATTGTAACCATTTACAAATATTGATTATTTATTTTTGAAAGAGGATATGCCATAAAGGATACTTGAATACCTAGTCTAGGAAAAAAACCAACTGAGATACCTTTAATCATGTATGATTCCTGCCCCCCCACAACAAGTACAATGGCACTGATTTCTGAAAGCACATACTGTCCCACAGCCAAAAGGCTCTGTGTGTGCTGAGACGGGCCACACCAAGTTGCTCATGAGCAACATACGGACACTTGGGATTCCTGGAATTTACCGATATGGGATTTTAACTCCTGTCGCACACACACAAAGGTCACCTTTGTACCTTGGATATAACCAATGGAACAGCAATCTCTCCTTCAAATTCTCACTCTTTGGTTCAGGGAAAATTCTTTCAGATTAATTTATAATCACGTATTTTTCACCTATGAAAGTCTAATAAACCATTGCTGTCAGTCAGAGAAGAGTATAGGGATCAGGCAGCTACAACCCGAACAAAATATAATTACCCAAAATAATTTTGCCCCTTCTAGTTTATTACAGATCTTTTCATTATTTCTGGGACTAAATGGCTCAGTTTCAGGTCTATTATATTTGATAATTTACAGTCATTACAATCAGGGATAGGTAACCATGGGGCTTATTATCACATCCATTACGAGTGACACCATTTGCAAGATGCTCAACGCTAAATGTACTTGTTGCTGCAGTGATACAGGCTGGGAAATTGCTCTGTGTTAGAGGATAGGTAGGAAGGACAAATTAGAAAAAAGACCATCAAGAAACCAGTGGGGATGTCACAGCTTTAAATTAGAAAAATAAAACAGAGGAGGAGGTTTAAAATTATAATCTGACACATTCATAACTATTGTAGATATTTAAAAGCACAGCAGACCTGGGGACTGAGCAAGGAAACAGAGCACAGAGCTCTGAGTAATAAAGCACAGGAAAAAACATCCTCCCCCCAGGTCTGATTTTGTGAACCGTGAGGCCACAGGGGCTTAATTTCAAGAAATACTTTCACGCTGCCCCCTTTTCGTTCCATCCCAGCCCCAGCACCTTCTGCCCTACCTGCGCCCGGCGGGGAGCCCCGGCGCCGGGCTGGCTCCGGGACAGCCGTCCCGCCATCCTGCTGCTGGCTCCGCCGCCAGGAGCAGGCAAGGAAGGGCTCGGCTCGACACCTGGTCCCCACTCCCGGCCCTCCGGGGCAGCTGACTGGGAAATCGCCCTGCCAGGTGGCTGCACTTCAATGACATTAGCTAGGCATTGTAGGGTTAACAAGTATCCAGAGGAAATCTTTTATTCATATAACACAGTATGCCTTTTGTTGATCTTTGAATAATGTTGCTTAAAATCCATTAAATTAAAATAGTCTTCCAAGCACACAGCCTGCAACAGGTACAGCAGGATGTACCCACCACTGCCTGCTCAGGCAGCCCCGGCGAGGGCACACAGCCACCTCAGGAAAATTTGATCCCCAAAAGCAGATGATTAAGTCAGCATTTAAAATAACATTTTTTCCCTGGAAGTGACCTCGCGGTAGGGGGAACGGATTCCCCTTTCATTGCATAGCTCAGACAGTGTGCATGCTGTGATATCTCTCTGTTTCCCCAAAGGAGTAAATTAAAATTCTGGTGCGTGTTTATGAAATCTGCTTTTTTACTTATAAAGTGGTGGTGGAGGGTGAGCGAGGAGGGGAGGAAGCAAAACTGAAAATGTATGCAAACCCTTCACAAAAAGGCATCTTAATGCAATAGTTTCACTGCTGCCGACTTCTAAATGTTCTGTTGTTTCTAAAAAGATTTCCCCATAGGTTTTGAGCAACTCAAGTTGGCCACGGAGTCCTATCATCACATGTAATTAGGGGCCAAGAGGTGAGTTAATGACTGAGCTGTATGATATACTATTTAAACAACCAAGTACTGAATTTAAGCACAAGAGAAATCATGGTGAAAATGGAGAGAATACCTGGGAGGATCCAAAGTCACTGTTTTAATGCTGCAGAGGACTAGTCAGTTTTAACTAACTTTACAAAAATGTGAAAATAAGATACAATCAGAAAACATACTGTTGTGTACAGGTAATAAAATGCACAGAGGAACAAGAACCCAAGTGCTGAGAACTGCCCCAAGACAGTACGAATGAAAAACTGCATATAGGAAGAAATCAGATCATAGAGATAATGTGAAAGGCTTTGGAAAACCAGCAAGGTGGTCAGGGGGAACAGACGAGGTGCCACTGGATCAGATCAGGCAGATCAGATCAGGACATTTAGTCTGTGTTTTCAAACTACAAACGAGTGAGTTCACCCTGTCACTCACCTGTCACAGAGAAAGCTCTGATGCAGATTGGAAATGCTACAGGACATTACAGGAGTAACCAAGTAACTTCTGCTCACACTCCCTGGGAGCCAACACCAGGCAGAGGAGGTGGGTGACAACTGTGCAGCTCTGGTCCCTTTCTCCAAGGCTGATAAAAAACCCAGTGAAAGATGCAGAGCTGCTCTGCTCTGCACAGCCATTTCCATGTGCTTCCTGACAGACTCTCTGACACAACTCTTCTCCAGGCAGCCCTCATGGGCTGACCCTTCATTGGCATGTGCCTTGAAGCACCATCTCCAGCTTTATAGAATGGAAGGAGGATCCTCACAAAACATGTGTGCCAAGGAGCTCAATACCTGGTGCCCAAGCCTCAGCAGGATGCCCGGCAGTCAGGCTCTTCAGCCATTTCAGGACAAGAATGGTGTCCAGGGTGCACCTAATCACAGAAACAGACTGAGCAAAACCCAGGGTAATTCCTTCTTTTTCTCGGCTTCCACTGAAACACATAATTTTCTTAAAGACAGCGCCCTTTGAGTTCAATTTGTGATGTTCTGCTGCTGAGTCATTTCAGATATTTATGAGGAGATGATGGCAATCCCAAAGACAAAGGGGGAGAGCAGAAAATGAATTTTTAATGAAATGGTGGAAGCAAACAGAAAAGGTGAAGACACAGGGACAGTGACCTAGGGAAGAACTTATATGGCAGCAATGCTGATTGCTGCTGCCATCCTACCTCACTAGAAATTACTTCAAGTGCTGGCTTCGGTAAGATTATTCTTTATTCAAGTTTTCTTCTAATTTTTGTCAAGTCTTAACTTCATCAATGAAATACGTGTCCAGCTATAAGCTTTCTGAACTACCATCTTTTAATTAAAATGTAATTTCAATTGAAATAAGCAACCATATGAGAAACAGTTTTGAAAATACTGTATTTTCTTTAATTTGCAACTTCCTGGTTTTATAATTACAGCTTTTTGAAAGCTTCAGTTCCTACTGCTTGAGAAACACAATAGGCGAATTTTATGAGTTCTCAGCAGAAAGCTGCTCAGTGGCACTTTCCTACAATATTCCTCACCAGAGGCTAGTTTACAGTTATTTAACTTACTCTCTCAAAACTCCACCACGGAATTCAACCCAGTTTTAAAAAGGAGGGGTTTTATCACTGAACTGGCAACTATTCTGTCTTCTACAGAACATAATCAACACTGTAACAACTCCTGGGCAGTTACACACTAACACTTCCCCTGTTTATCTTCATGAGGAATTCAGTTAACTATTTCTTTGCAGTCAGTAACAAAAGGAGAATCGGTGTCTTTGGCAGGAGTAGCTATGAACAGCCCTTCTCCATGCAGATTTGTTACTACCACTTGTGTCATGACCTACATCAGTCCCCTGCTATGTGAGCCGTGAGCTGGTCCTGTGAGCAGCCTGCAAAATTTCATCCATTCGCTGGAAAATATCCACTGCAACACAAGATGAGGCCATCCAAATAATTTAACTTGCTAATAAGCTTTGGAAATATGTTGCAGCCTTGTCTTCAAGAGTGATTTTAACAGCCTGCAGTGCTTATTGCACCACCAAGCTTCCTTTCCATTTTAAAACAGAATGATATGACTTGGTGTAACAGCAGTAACACTGACGGATGTTAAGTGGATTATTTGAAACTAAATATTTGGCTTTTTTGCAACATCTCTTTTCAATAAATGCCTTGGTTTTGCCATGGTATTTATCTGTGCAGGCACACTGTTATCTGATCTCAGTGTATAATGCCATTAATATTCTTGCATATTTATATTGTGCTACCTTGAGCAACGTTTGGCTACCAGGGTATTAGAAGCTGCCTATATGAAGCAGATACTGCTCTGCAGCTCAAAACAATGACCAGCACTTCGGAATGAAAAGAGAGAAAGTGAGCATTAGCACATCAAAGGCCCCTTTCTGAAAGAAGAAAAATTGCATGATGCACACTTTAATCTTTCTGACAATCTATGCATGGCTTGAACTGAATTCTGTTTTTCACACACATGCGAATGCTTGATATGAGGACATCTTTACCAACAGCAAAAAGAACAGAGAAAGATGTGCTAGCTCAGTCTTTGAACTTTTCAAATATGGATTAACATGCAATATTATTCAACAACTGATCGAATGACGTCCTTCTTATCTCTCTTAATAATCCAAATAATGTAGCGACACATTTTACAGGCAACATACAAAACCTGTTACAAATATTTTAATCTTAAAATAAAAAGTAATAAATTGATACTAAACAAATACAGGCAATAATAAAATCTTTATCTAAATGCCTGTTATTTAAAATTAGTTGCCCATCACAGAACCACCGTAAGTGCAATTCAATTAATTAGCACTTCTATTAGCTAATTAAGGGTGCAATGGGACCTGTACTTATACGTTTAAAAGAAAATATTGCTACAATATGTATACAACATATATTACCCTAATCATGCTAATTCTGTTGCTGTAAATGTGGAGGTTTCTGCGTGCAGATTGTCTTGCATTGCAGAAGACTCGTGTCAATCAGCCCAGAGAGGCCAACACTCCGGAGCTGCTGTGTCTGACCTAGACAGCTCTCTGCTCAGCAAGGCGTAGAGAGAAGCACTTCCAGAAAACTAGAGCACACAACAACAGCTTGGCACTACCAAAGTCTGCAAGAACACCTCAATGATACAGCTCTCTACACCCTCTCCACCAAATCCTTACTCCTCGCATCCTAACACCGCAGGCTGGATGACTTTGACTACCCTTTTTCCACTTAGGCAAAACTGAATTTTACTCTGTTCCTTTAAAGAAGCAGCTAAATAGTGAGTGCAGGTAACCAGAACTCTTTAAGTGTGTTTCTTCAGCAGATACATGCCGAGAAGAAGTTCCAGCTGGACCTGGAGGATTGCTGCAAGATGGTTACTGATAGTCACACGTCCAGATGGACCTGCACCTGTCTGCGGAAGAACAAGAGGGAAAGGACAAATGAGGGAAGGTCAAGATGTTTCTCCTCTAATTCCTATATCAGGATGCTCTGTTTGCTGCTAAAATTTCACCAAGGTTGTCTACATTTTTTTTCTGCTGTTGTGTTAAATTGGTAAGCCCAAATGCTTGTGGAGAGGAGGAAACGAACTGCATGGAAACAGTACCCCAGAGTTTTCTTCATATAAACAGAACTCATCCTCAGACTTAGCAGCTTGGGCATGATTTTATAAACAAGACTTATTAAACACAGATGCTGAATTAATTTGTTCCTTAAAAAAGCTGAATCCATTTAGTTATACCTCAATCACAGCCAGTGGAACAGGATCTCGGAAAAACTTAAGTACGATCACAGTCTCTGACTTGCAGAACATCGCCAGTGGAGAAAGCAGAGACACCAAAGCTGAGCCTCACACACCTGATACTTCCCACACTGGCACATTTCAGTGCCACCTGCACTTCCCAAAAAGCTTGAGAAAACCACATTTTTCTTGCAGACACATCAGCAACCTGAAAGTTAAACTACTTCAGTTACAGGAAGGAGCAGCAAGCCACATTTAGATTCACCTAAATTGGGACAGTTAAGAGTGTGGGGTCAACACTGAGAGGATGAGGTAGCACACAGAAATACTGGAAAAGGAAGTAAAAATAACCATTTGGCAAACCTCAGCAACTTCAGTTGCTACAGGATAGGAACTGGAGGTACAACAAAAGCCAGGGGCTTTTTATACTCATTTTGCAAGTAACACCTGAAATTCAGAAGGCAGGTGATACAGTTCATGTCTCTAAACACCATGGGTTCATCCCTGTCGCGGACATCCCCAAACCCAAGACCTTTTATTTCACTTTGTATTTTTCTTCTCCAGGATACAGCCTTACTTGGAGCACTAGCTAAAAGGCACACTGGGGGAGGAAAGGCTGATGGGACCAGACAGATGGTCTGCCTTCGGATGCTGAAAAGGATTTTGAGGGTGTTGAGTAGTATGACTTAATTCTTGTCCTGAATATTTAAGGTAAACACAGATCAATCCAAATTAGGTAAAGCACAACTACAGTACTACAATGCTGTGCCATATATAAAAAACAGCAACGGATCACAAATGCAAAAATGTCTCAGAAAAAGTGTCCTTCTTCCCCTTTACTAATCCCACTAGCTCCAAAGCCTCTCATGATAGTAATGTGACACTTAAATGCTGCACAATTATTGACTACGTGTTCTTAATCTACAGAAATCTTCTAAGACTGTTTTTCTTTAAAATCCTGACACTTTTGAAATATTGCCTCTCCTGTCCGAGCAGGGAACAGAAATTTTTTTTTTTTTTTAAATGCAACTATTTACTCATTCTGCATAAACTGACTCAGCACATTACTACAGAGTCAAAACATGGGGTGGAAAAGCAGCAGAAACATTCAAGGTATTTAGGAATTTCTGACTGTTTACTCACAATTCCAGACCATGTTTACAATATATGGTAACTCCAGCAGCACTAACAGATTCCACTCCATCCTAAAATCTCATTCTATTGAATACTACAAAAAAAACAAAGCCATCTCATTCCTGATGCTCTAAATGTAACAAAAAGATTAAACAGAAGGGGAGGAAAATGTGTGTCTGCCTGCATTGTGTTTCTAACATTCTTCTGATGAGTGCTAAAATGAAAAATGAAACATTTTTTTTACTGGACTCTATATATCTTCTTCAATGATACAAGGGAAGATTAAAAATTCTTGGTCTGGGCATTAAAAGAACAGGAAAGTCCATGTAAGCCTTTTATTTGTAAGCACCAGTTTTACAGATATTGTAAATGACCTGAAAAACTGAAACTAAAAGTAAAATCTCTCCACTTTGCTTTCCGAGATCCCAGCATTTTGTGTGTTGACTTTTGGGATTCCAAAATGCACGTTGCTGTGGTAGTTAAAAAAAACGGAAATGCTGGCATGCAAATCCTATTCAACAACTTGAGAATACTAAGGGCCTTTACAAGGCAAAGAACACGTTAAAAGTTCATTAATTAAACAGAGCTTGTGAACAGATGGAATGGCTATCTGGGCTCTAATTACTGTAAGTTAGTACAGAGGTTCGCAGGCCTTAATGAGGTTCAATAAAATGAATGATTACACATCAATCACAATTAGAGAAACCTGTAAGATGAGCTGAATTATCATGGCAACAAGTCATAAAACATGGAGCACAAAACCCAACAGGCTCTGCAAAAGCCTATAAAGAAAATGTTTCTGAATTTGAACAGTTCGTGGGGACAGGAACGATCCCTCTTTACTGCCAAGCCCATAAAAACACTCAGTGATTTAACTCTAAGGGCTGCACTGTCCCTCTCTGACACCCCGGAGGATTGATGGGCCATAGGAGAGCGCAGGGCACTGCAGCATGGAAAGGGTGAGCAACTGCAAACAAGGCAATGGGGGCTGAAAAACGACCAGCTAAGGACACCAAGAGAGAGGGAACCCTTTGTTGCACATTAATTATGCTGCTGAAAATACAGACAGCGGTGTTTCTTTTTATCTTCCCAGTGAAATGGGGATGTCAAACATCAGGTGCAGAGGCTGTTTCAAACATCAGAAAATGTGGCTATGTGGAAAATGTGTGGCTGAGGTTATTCAGACTGGTATGTGTGGGTGTAACTGCTATTCCTACAACTCCAAATCTTAACAGAGAGGTTTATTTAAAAACAAATAACCCCAGCCACTTCCATTTCTTACCACTGGAGCCACCTGTTGGAAATTATGTTTTCCGAGCCTCCAGCTGTAATAGATGCTGGCAGCAGGGAGAAGAAGGTGGTAAAGTGGAGACAGAAATTAATAGTAAGGGGAGGAGTTCACTTATGATATGTGAAGTCTCTGAACATTAGCTTCAGTGCTTGCTCCTCAAGGTAACAGCTCTATACTTTCAGCATCTTCTCTGTACTGCTACACTCCTGTCATCTCCATGGTGTTAGTCTGGCAGACATCGCCCTTACAAACTCCAAAGTCAACTTTCAATAGCAGGAAGTCAATTAAAGTCCCAGGTATGGCACAAACTGAGGTAAGATCTTTCAGGAACAAGAGAAAAGAAAATGCGTAATAGCTTGAGGTTATTTTCTATATTTTAATGACCTTACTTTCCTGATGCTGCTTTTTTGGTATTAAGACTTTGCAGTAATGAACAGTTGAGATAACCCCACATTTGTTTGTTATGGTGAAAACACTAAGTTAAATAACTGCTACTTGAACAACACTACTTTGCCCAGCCAAAAGGTGGGCAGGAGAATGCCTATTTTATTTATGGAAGCCAAGAAACTGCAGACTATCAAGGTTTTTATAAGATCATCCACATTGTTACACAGGTGATAATGAATGAGATGGATATTCTTCAATAGGTACAATAAATCTAGCTGTACAGCAGAAGTTACAGGTTCTCAAAAAACCTGGCCCAGGCCTATTCAGAGATAGTATTAAAAACCAGCAAATTAACTGAGATTTTTTTTTGTAACATAAAGTGCTGTATGTGTACTAGAGCGTTACTTAGCATTAGATTTAAGAAATCATTAACAGCCATCTGCTCCTGTTTATACACTAGAACTCTGACAGTTAATCTTACTGCGAAATACACACAAAAGTATGATACTGAGGAAAGAAAAAATGCAAATTAAATAAGCCAGCCAATCAACCCACTATAAAAAAAGCAGCTTTCTCCTTTTCCTCTGTCTTGCTGTCTGCATGTTTATGTCCCCATTCTAATAAAAAAGTCCCCAGTAACGGGATGCCTTTAAAGGTTTTCCAAGTGCATGTAGAAGGAAAGCCCTTCCTCTTTAAAAAACAATGTAAGATTACAGCAATACCTTTTAAAGTAGCTTTTACATAACAGGCACAAAAATTCTGTGCCCCTTCCTCTAACACATCAAATCAGTCAGGTTGGAGGGATATCAGGAGGTGATCTAGTCTCACCTTCTCAAAGCATGGTCAACACTGATTCAGAAGCTCATTTTTACTAGCAGAGAAACAACACAGCTAAGAAAATCACAGAACCATCATGGTTGGAAAGGACCTCTGAGATCACAGAGTCCATCAGCATATAAAAAACCCCAAACAAACACAAACAACCACAGAGAGCTTAACCTAAGAACATTTTTCCTGTTTAGAATATAATCTCTTAACTTTTGGGTGAAGGGAGTACAGTATGTGTGGTTCATGAAAAACACACACTGAAGTAAGGATTTCTTTAGAAGAGAAAATGAAGTTTGGAAAGTGATGTACTGGTGATTACACATTGGTATTAACACAAGTGCAGGATGGCTGGGGATAGGCACGTGACAACGCCCACATGCACATCCAGCAGGTCCTTCTGCATCTTCCTGCCTGCTCACCACCTGTGGAGAGGTGAATGCGCAGTTTCAGGAACACAGGAACTGCCTTGCTGGGTCAAAACCAGCTTCCAAGGTCACACCCAGGCTTCAGCCATGGTGAGGACATGGCGCATCATGTTGGGAACCTGTTGGGAACCCCACAGGGGGCCAGTGTGGAGTCACCAGCCCGTAGAAGCTCTTAAACTATCCCCTAGTAAAGACTTTCTGCAGCCAGGACTTCTGAAAATGATTCCCCTGGGAGCATGACCCTTGCTGATGCAGCACCCGCAGGGGTTTTCCTGGTAACAAGTTGCTCCCAGGGAGCCCAGGCCGCCGAGCTTGGCCACCTTCATCTTTCCCAGCAGGTCCCTTTGTTCCTTTGTTGCGATGGAGGGAGCGGGAGCTTCCTGCCACGCCGCCCGCGCTGGTCCCCACTGCTCATACCTCCCTTTTGCTTTTTGTCTTGTAACAGCAGCAACAAGCCTCAGCTTTTCACTCCCTCTTCTAACAAGTCCTTTCATGACCTATATAACTCCACATTCATGCGGAGTACCCGTGTGCCATACAACCAGGATGTGGCTTTGGTTTTCCCTGAATTTTGCAGTTTAATATGATGATTACGCTGTAAAAATTAAGACGCCTCCTTTTAATCTCAATTACTCGGGGTAATTTCACTTGATTTTATTAAAACATAGAAACGATCGCTGTACATGCTGCACAAAGGAATTAGACTGGAAGGTTAAGAATCAGCATTAGCGATCCTAGCAGCTCCCTCTAGTTGGAAAGTGCATTATTTTTCTCCCCGGAAGAGCTAGTATATAGCAAAGATATCCAGATATTGCAAGCTGCTTACAATAAGAAGCTTGGTAACTTGGAATGTAATATACCATCATTGCGGATCTACTAGCTGAGTTGCTTTTATTTTCTCTTAAATTAAAATAACTTTTTCTAAAGCTGACTTCTATTTTTGTAATATGTAATTACCAAAAGATTAAAAATTCCCAGCATTTGACAACGAACCTACTTCAGAACAAAAAAAAAAAAAGATTACCGTATGTTAGAGCAGTGTTTTGAAAACTGTTTTCCTTAAATTTAAAATCAGCGTTAGAACTTGCATATGCTTTAAATAAATATAGGGTTTCATATATTGATCCAGAAGCCACCTCCTTACATTTCCAAGGCTTTGAAACTAAAGAAGAGGCTTTTTAGCCTGAGGGGTTAAAAGTGTGGGTGTGGAAGTGGGCTTTTGTTAGAAAAATTAGCAATGCTATGAGTCATTGTGCATTAGCGGCAGAATAGTTTTGCATCTTGTATGAATCCAGACACCATATGCCATGCGAGGGCCTGCTACTTTATGCGCTGCCGCGGCTGCCGGGCGGACACGTGGGCATCCCCAGCGGAAAGGCTGGCGGCGCGCGCCGGGCCCGGCCGTCCCGACACGCTGGACATTGTGGCGAGCAGCAGGAACAGCTGGTAAGCTCGCCCAGCTCGCCCAGCCAGCAGAGCCAGCGCGCCGCCAGCCAGCATGCTAATGAGAGGGCCAGCGCGCACAAAGCCCGCTGTGCAAGGGGACCCATCCAGCGCCCACGGGTCCTGCCCGCCCCGAATTTGGGAGGTTTTAGCCCGCTCACTGCTCAGAACGGCGCTGCCACTGCTGCCCTGCGGCCGCTGCCCTCCCCCCCCCCCGCCCCGGCCAGCCCGGAGCGCAGCCAAACTCAGCCCGGAGCCAACGCGCCCTTGTCCAAGTGAGGACTGCACAGCCTGAATTAAATTTAAACTCCATTCAGATACAGTTCCACCTTTTTTTTTTTTTTTTCCTTCATCCATTTGTGACAAAGGCCAAACAAAACTAAGTCTAGGAAATGCAGAGTGCAAGGAAGCATTGAGAAAAAAGTTCCAAAAAGATGTAAGGGAGGTTTTAGCTACACAAATCCCTTCAAACTGGGAGGGGGTGGGGCAGAGGGAGCCGAGGAACAGAAAAATCATCAAAACTGACTTTGAAAACACAAGGAACACAAGCCCCTTTAATTTGTCTGGTGTCTAAGTGGGGAAAAAAAAAAAAAAAACCAAAACCAAAAACCAAAAAAAAAAAAAAAAAAACACAAAAAAAAAACCCATAAGGCAGAATTAAGTTCTTAGTAGTAACCTTGAATATATATCCATTTTGTTTCTGTCAAACCTTAAAGAGAGCCTCTCATTAAATCCAAGTTCGAGGTTCTTCGTCTAATACAACAGGAAACAAACCACCAAACGATAGGTGTGTGGGATCCCTGCACATCTTACCTGAAGAGAGCAGGAGCTGGCTGGAGTTCACACCTTACTACAGAAGGTACACTTACTAGTTAGTTATAAACAAAAAACCTCCACCACACAGACTTGATGTTTACTATTGCAAGTTAAATGGAATACAAGACCTCCGGGAAGCCCTCTGCATATGGCAGGATTACACTAACAAAACTGCACCTTCAACAAACCTGTTTTATTTTTACAGAAAACACGAGAAAAACTGATCACTGCCAGCTTGATCAAACTGCAGTTATTGCATGAGCAAGGCCACCCAAGCTGGTGACTGCAGGTGAGTGGCCAATTAACCAAGACCCGGGGGCACTGTCAGGCTGCACACTGCACAAGGCACCCCATAAATACCTCTGAGCTACCCGCCAGTTGGTACAAACCTCTGAAGCTGTACATCTCTCTCTGCAGCCCTTACTCTGCTCTTTGCAGACTGGCAGAGAAACCTGCTGCATTTTGGTTGTGAATAGATGAAGACCTATACTGTGCTTTTACAGATTGAAACTGGATAAACATTACTCCCAGAAACCTTGATAGCAGCAGTGGTACATGAACCGTTCGGCACAACTCAATTTTGATTCAGCACTAGGACACAAGTTTAAGCAGCACTTAAATAAAAAAACCCAGTTTCCTGCAAAATTATTCATGAACAAATAAAATATTACTGATGAAGAAATGGAATAAAGAAATGAAGCGTTTCATTCACAGCATCAGCTTCCCCATGGCAGAGGAGAGTTCGGATTCCAATTCCCAGCTACCAGTCCTAATCTGCTGCTCATGCTTTATGTACTATAGTATTCCCAGCAAGATTGTGACTTCCCAGTCTTTGCTAGGGGCTAAAGAGGTAGGGATTTTAGGAAGCTTTTTTTTTTTTCAATTAGAGCACATGTAAATAATGTAACAAATCCAAAGGTGAATTTGGGGTTTTTTTTTGTTTGGTTGTTTTGTGGGGGCAGTCCCCCCCCCCCATTTCTAACATACATCACACAGTAAATTCACTTCTCATTAAAAAAAATTACATTAATGATGTCACTTAACCACAGGTTCATTTTTGGAACTACCCATTAAATCACTTAGCAAATAAAAGCCTTTCAAACTGTTTGGGTTTATTTACTCTTCCTGAAGAGTACAGTTGCAGCCCAGAGATCATCATCAAGAAGGGGGAGCAGTTAGGGCCGTTTAAAACCCTGCTACAGAATTAGCTTGGGACTTTTTCAACAACCCTCAGTGATCCTTCCAGCTTCCAGCTGTGGAAAAGAATCATAATGCCCCATGTTGTGGCAGAAAAATAAACTGTATTGTTAACAAAGAAACTTCCTGCCTGCCTCCCTTGCCCTCCAAACAGCAAAGCTCACAAGCAGTTCACAGTAATGCATACAGAAGACACATGTCTAACGAGGGACTATGAACTGGGGCACGTATCTATAGAAGCATGCACCAAAATATATAAATTTTAAGCCACTGTGTCTGTACATCATCCAGCAGCATGTGAAGTTTAAATCCACAGCAGCATTATATACTCTTTATAGAATGACGAGTGGGGTGCAGTAGATTTCTCTGCAAGTCTATGAAGAGCACTATGAATAAGGGCTGAAGAGCCGCCTTCACAATCCCATGTAATGCCACCTAAAAGCTTTGCCTCGCATGACTTATTACAGGCTGGAGCAGATTAGAGGCATCGATCGCTGCCTGGAGAAGGTTCTGGCTGTGAGGAGGGAAGGCGGCGCAGGGACAGGCAGCCCAGCCATCGATCGCTCCGGCGGGGAGCTGCGCCGCAGCAGGGAGGTCAGAGCTGCGTCACGCCGCCCCGCACGGCCACCACTGCCTCCATCAGCATCCCTCGGAGGCGGCTGCCCAAGACCAGGCACTCGGGGCTGGAAGCCCAGCCCTGGCCGAGAGCTGCTCACAGCAGCCACCAGAAAGGCGAAGGACGGTGAGTTAGACCTGCTGCTGGCCGCAGACAAAGCGGAGCACTGACTGCAGACAGGCACTGCTGCGAGCCAGAGCTGGGCACTTCGGCAGCAAACTGTCAGATGCCATGTCACATCAATTGTCACAGCTCCTGTGACACAAGCTTTAGAATTTCATAGTAATGTCTAACAGCATCTATAGAGCTTGAGGGCATAACTTCTTAGGATGAAATAAAGGGAGCGAATTGTGAACCCTTCTCTAAAAAGACTAACAGCTTTCTATTTTATTTTCACGGTACAATCAAACAGCCCTTTGTAACCAAAGCAGAGTTCTAAATGCAAGCTCAACAAAGCACAGTTTGAAAGGTACGAAAAATGTGTTTTCAGGCATCTGACATTACCTGCACCTACAGAATATATGACAGCCACTCCCACAATTAAGTCCATCATAGAAAGTATCTTTCTTTTTTAGTCTCTGATTAAGCAGGTAAGCCGATCAGTTGCTTTACATTAAGTTAATCAGAAATTGGCTTAAAACAACAAAAGGAATTCACTCAGAGTTCAAAGCTGATGGTCTTCATTTAATCTTCTTGATTCCAGACATGGCATACTACTACATAGCAGACTTGTTAATATCTGGATGCAATATAATGAATTGAAGTTATGGTATCTTCTTTTTGTTACGTATTTAGACAGTCTTTTGATTTTGTTCTACTGAACTACTTGTCTGGTATATAGTTAGTAGGCATATCATATTCACTACAGTGAATAATACTTTAAGAGTTATTCATGTATCAAATTACTTCTCCAAAGCAAAGGCTGTGTTTTATCCTGGCCCACACAGGATCGCAGGGAAATGGTGACATCCAGTGCTCAGATATTATTACCTGAAGTGCATGCATCCTCCCCATGCTCTGTTTTGTTTGCTCTGGTCCACAGAAACCTTCAGTGTCTGATGCACAGGTGTATTACATGGCAGCAAGGTACTGCATTTCCCTAGGCATTCCAAGTGGGAGGAGCTTTTTGCTCAGACATCACTGTCCCCAAATCACAGTGTCTTTTTAGAGACCAACAATAAATTATGGACTGGCCAAAGTACCTGACACCTGCAGACTTCATTACATTTTCATATTTGGGGGTTTACTAGAACCTGAGCTTAAAAACTGTCAGCTTAAACAGCAGCTGTAAATCAGACTTAAATACAACCCCTGAACTTTACAAGACCAGCTCCCAAAGATGTGCACTACTGCAGCTTAGGATGACTGGGACTCCCGAATGTATGAATGTTCAGAAGTCCTTTTCCAACATACAACTAATTTAATGTAAGCTGGAAGAAAGCACAAAGATGCAGCTTTGTATCATCACCCTGTACCATTTCTTGAAATACTCGAGATTACCAGGACCAGAACAGACCCTTTTTAGGGGGAGGTCTTGCTCAACCCAATTACAATTACCAAAGCAGCAAATTAGGAATACACTGGTTTTCAGCCCTGTTCATAACTCCTAAGGCATCCTGCTTACAGACTCATGTTACTCTTAAATACTGACAATTAGCAACCACTGATTTAATTTGGTTTAATTAAGAGGAACTTCAGTTTTGATAAATAATTATTTGCCTGGGAGATTAGTTGTTCTTTCCTTTCCCCAGCACATAAGAAGGTGGTTTTCATGCTTCCAAATAAAAAGCATGCATAAATATATACATTTTTAAACAACGATTTTAGTAAGTATAAATATTATTCTTCTTTGTTCTTATACAATTTAAGCCACCTTATTGTTTATAAGTTCTGTAAAAATACACAGGCATATTTAAAATAAAAATCATTGCCTGAAAAAGCAGACTGGTGAGGCTGCTGAAACACATTACCTCGCACTCAACAGTTACTTAAGGATGGTGAGAGCACCAATTAGTACGGTCTGCAGCCGCTCAGTCTCAATGCTTCACTGCACCAAGAATGAATGCACGCCTGAAAAAATGGTTAGTTTGAACATATACTAATGTACAATCATCCGTGACCATGTAAACATTGCAGCAGCTACAGAGACAACTGAGCTTTAACTGTTAATAAGGCAACTCAGCTATGCGTTAAGTGCCTTGGTTTTGCTCCTGTCCCAATGCCATCGCATGCAATTCCATGTATACAAGAACTTGCAGCCAGAATGGCTTTAAACTGAAGTTTAAATATAATTATTTTTCATTAATATTTCTCTTGCCCTAATTCCTTAAAGCCGCAATAGTTACATAAGCATTAAAAAAATAATTTAAAAAAATAAAAATCTGATGCAGTCTGCCACAATTACCTTCCTCATTTTCAAAGAGATTTCTAACCGAAAAATGTATTTGGGTATGACAGTGGAATTTGTGTCATCATGACCAAGCGATTACAGCGCACAGCAAGATTCTCCTGCGGCTCTGCGGCCCTGGTCCCCATGGAAACCGGACTCGGATATTGTCCTCCACTGGCTGGAGCACCGAGACTTGGGAGCCTTTTGTGCCTGATGAGATTTCTTCCACAACCTTCCAGCAACAGACCCTATGCTTCCTCCTGACTCTTTCCTAATTGAGATGCAAATTAATCTCTGTGGCTGATTACAGTTCCCTTACAGCCCCTGACAAGTGCAGCTGTAACCGGAGTTTACAGACTTTCCAACAAGTGCCTTCAGCTGTCACTGCCGGCAAGGGGCTGCCCCGGCGCCCCGGCACGCGACCCCGCGCCAGCAGCGCGGCACCGCCAGCTCCTGCCCCACCGGCATTGGGCTCTGATCTGCCCGGAGCAGGGCTGGGATGGGATGGCACACCCTGCTGCTGCCCCAACATGGCACCACAGGCTTGGTGCCTTATTGCCATTGACATCAGAAGAAGCGTTCATCAGCCCGTTTCTAACCACACTTGATTCAAGGAGATGTGTAGCTACTCATCCTCATGATAGCCCACGTGTGACAAAAGCGTGGCAGAGCACTCCTCAGCTCTGCCTTACACAGCTTGCACTCACCCCAACAGCAAGGTTATGAATTGAAATTTCTATTTAAGTTTTTGGAGTTATTTCACCTTTGCGTTACTCTCATTTCCAGTCTGACAGAGCTATGCAGCTCCTTCATTCACTGTTTAAAATTGCTAGGTCTGCTTTCCCCTCTTCTCCTCACAGCAAACACCGGAGCAAAGCTGCTCACTGTCCGAGCATCCTCCAGGAGCTACAAAGCAGTGTTGCTGCATTAAACGGGTCCAAACACCACTTTTACACATCTATACAGTCCCATTTCTGGCTCATTCAGAATTTTAGTATATCACAAAGTGTTACATTATCTACAGTAAAAGTTACAGAGAGCTTTCTCTCCCACTCCAGTGTCATCCTGAGGGCATCTTTCCACCACATTATCTTTGTCCAGTTTCACAAGTTTCTCAATCCACTTTCATTTATCAAACAGACAAGTGGCAGTTGATTCACTACAGATATTGTTGGTGCAAAAGCAGGCACAGGAAGGGAAGAAAAGAACCCAGGGACAGATGCTGTTTCAGCTAGAGCTCAAACATATGCTGAGAAGCGGCATGTGCGATCATATTTGTGCTGCTTGTGTTTCCCTGGGGACAAGGAGGGACCCAGAGAGACCCTGCTGGAAAGCAGGAGCACAGCAGGCTGGTGAGTGCCGTTTGCTCACAAAAAGCTGAAAGCCAAAAGATGAGCGGGACCGGCAATCAGAGGAGACTGAGCGGGAGTGAGGTAGCGGGACAGCAGAAGGAGGCAACACGATCTCTTCGGTCTTGTAACCTCTGCTACTCGTTTTCATTTTATTACACTGCTATTTGAATATTGTGCATTGACTGTGCAAGCAGATGGATTAAGCTACATTCTGCATAGAAGAATTCTAGTAATTAGCTAGATTTCTCTTATGAAACAAAAGTGGAAAACTTGGCAAGTTTTGAATCATCTGTTAGGTATTGCAGCTGATGTATTGCATTCTACTGCTTACGTACAACCGTCTTTGTTTTAAAACGAGTACACAATAAAATCAATAACACAAATTTATTTAACCATGCTGCTACTTTTAATTTCTGGTAACTTTTTCAAAGTATACTGGATCAAATTTAGCTTTTTTTTAAAAAAAAACAAACAGCAGATTTTTGTGTTTTAAAAATGTATGTCTCAAACTAGTTAATCAATGTTCTTTCATAGAGCAAAACCTGTCATTTACAAACTCTTTCTGAAAGTCATATGGTTAGAAAAATGCTCAAATGAAAAGCTCCCCAAAGAAAATAAAGTGCAGTGAGTGTTGGTCCTGAGATAAGTTACATGATTAACAAGATGACCAGTAAAATGTTTCTAGTGTAATCATGGCATTATGAGAAAATCCTAGAATAAGTGAAGACCAGTAACAATGTTGTTAGTCTGTACGTCACACAAGAATAGAAGTCTATGCTACAACTTCTGTCACAGATAAGCCAACCATCTAGTTATCTTCCAGCAAGTGTTAGAAAATATGTTCTGAAAGTGCCCAAATACAGACATAGCTGGAATAAAACCAGAGTTCAGGAAGTGAAACATCCCTATCTGACTCCAAATCCCATCTATCTTATTAATGTAATAAGTCCAAGTAAAGACAATTGGACTATTATTTTTTTTTCAACATAACAATACCACTGAGATCTGTGTAGAAGCCTAATATACAGTACAGATAACTTCTGTTAGCGTGAAAGAAAATTGAGTATTATCATTACTTACAGTTCACAGCATCAGTGTCAAGTCCAAGCTCAACAGCAGTGAGACTGTCTGAAGCTGCTGGTGAGAACACTCTTGTGATGTTATGGTCTTATTTTAACAGCACCGGATGGCAACTGGGTGTGACTGACTGATAACATCGAGCTTGATGTGAAGAAAGCTTTTACCTTTTCCAGTAATATCAAAGGGGAAAGATATTCACTGCGGCTTACCTCTCCGCAGAAGAACATTTCATAAGGAAGAACCCTACCAAGGGGAGCCCTGCCCCAGCAGGAGGAAAGGATACAAGCTCTGGTAGAGTGGGATGAGCGACTTGACGGCTCTGCTGGCATTGATGCACGTGGCACATATGAGGCTTGGCAGCAGCTTTGCAGTCACGATTGCTCCATCAAAGAGAGGACCGAAAAATGGCACCTGTGGAACCCAAAATAAAGACAGTGCATGTAGAGCCAAGCCAACAGAAGCCAAAGGTTAGTGTAGAGTGCAGGAGCAACTTCCAGAATCACCAGCAGAAACAGCATGCCAAACTCCCATAGGATTTTCACAGACAAGGCACCTGCTGCTCAAGGGAGGCAAGAGGAGGCAAGTTTCATCCTGCTCCGCTCAAGAGGGGAGTTACCTGGTTACATTACAAGACATAATTTGCTCTAGGTGTCCTCTCTACATCAAGGCACAGACTCTCCCAAGTAGAGCAGCACAACACCAAAACGAATGGCCACAAGCAGCCAGGCCAGCACAATCCATAGAGTGGGATCCTTGCTAGCACCACGTCCTGGCTCTTGCATTATATTACTGATGCTTGGAATAAGAAGCATCAGACCCACTATGGAAGACCATTTATTTTTCCATAAAACGGTATGTCCATATTGTTTTGCACACTGAAACTTCCAGTGTCATAGTAATATCCTAATTCTTTAAGTTTTTTAATCTTCCGTAAGTGCCATTTCTATACTGTAAATGTATAGGCACATTTCACAAAATATTCAACTGAGCTTGTTATGCATATGAGCAAAATTCTTCTGTGAATTTGAAATCCATATTCCCTTTTGGGTCAATATTAAGAGGTGTTCTTTGTCTTGCACCACAACAGGAGACCCCAGTTCAGTGGCCGAATCCTACACTGACAGGAAATTTTGCAACAAAGTGTTTGTTTCAGTAATCCTCTATAAACTCCTTCCATGGACTTCACTGAAGGAAAAAAAACAAAAACAAAAAAAGAGCTGATCCAAGGTAACATGGTCTGTGGGAAGCAGAGGAGATGGTGAAAAACTCCTGCCTCTCAGAGGCTGTGCCCCATACACATGGCTGGGACAGGCACAAACAGGTCCAGCCCAGGAGAGCATGTCAAGGTGTTAAAACACTTTTCCTTCAGAGTTACCTCCAATGGAAACCACCCTATAATGTCCGTTGGTGACATGTGGCTTTTCAGATAAAGGCTACACTAGGTAAAAGAGACACTTTATAGCAGTGAAAAATGTCCAGAATTGCATACCCATGACATGACTTTGCCATGTCAAATCCAGAAAATTTTAACCTGTAAATATGTAATCAATTTTTTTTGTATTCACAAGTAGTCAAACTCATTTCCCTTTCACAAACTCAAAATGAAAAAAAACCCAAACCCCAACTCAACCAAACCCCTGAACAGAAGCTAGCAGCAATTACCGATATTTAAGCTATGGATTTTTTCCATCTGTACAGAGGCTTATCACATAAATAAATACCCTCTATTATTCTTATGCAACTGCTTGTGGGTGACTGTGACAGTCATTCAATAAATGGACAAAGGGAATAATATAAATCCCCTGTATCTAGGGAATTCCTCTAATTAGAAGTGGCAATGAATTACAGAAGAAATTTGGTTTTAATATAACATCTGCAAATGACAGCTGTCTTTTCACACAGTTATTTTGTCATTCCTTTACTTAAAATAATTACCTGCCCTCCAAAAAATAGATTAGTGTATCATATTTCCATAGTGGTCTTAGCTTTTTTTTTTTTAATGCTACCATTACCATCCAGGCAACTGGAAAGAAAGGTGAAAGGCAGAAAATCTATGCCAACAAAGGGATAATGTTCTAGAGCATCAAGTTGTTCCTCTTTAAGCAATAACAAATTTTTCAACAGGTACTCTTTTTGCAAGTATTGACAAAACAAGGAAAAAAAATTTAAACTATATTTTCATGCAAGTACAAATAAGGAGGATAAGTACATACTAGTATTAGAAATATACCAACTTAAAAAATACCAGATCTTTAGAGTCAGATTAGCATTTACATATGCTACTGTACACGGAAATTCACCCTCAGGCTTTTTGACAAGCCATTTTTGCTTATAGGACTTTGTGTTGCTGTTTCAAGACCACCTGGCGCCTAGAGAGTGTAGTACATTCTAACACAGTATTACAGTATTTGTATACTTAAAATATAGACAAAGTGTACATATTTTATACACCTTATATGTGAATGTATATAAACACGTAGACATGTATATCTATGCTCAGATTTTAAAAAATCTTTCAGTGAGCACCCTCCAGCAAATTTATAAAAAATATCTGCAATCTGTCTGACATTTTAAAACAAAAAGTTCAATAACTGTTTTTTTCTGAAATCTTAATAGTCATGCTCCAATAAATCATACTTTTCTGTACTACAAAATTTCTTTCAAACAGACAGGCTAATTCAGGCTGGACCCTAAATCCTGAGAGCTTTCCCTAGCATCCCTGAGCTGTCCCCACAGTGCAGAGATCTGAGTGCAGCGGGTGCTCCTCAGTGTCACTTCCACGAAACTGGGAAACAGGCTTTTTCCAAGCATGTTTCAAATAATCAAACAGATTATTTTAAGAACTGTGTCCTAGGCACACGTTTTGTCAAGAAGTGCACGTTTTCCACAGCCCAAAGCCGGCACACACTGGCAGATGGAAAAAGAAAATAATGCAGAGGATGGGAGTGACTTTGTGTGAGAGCAACTGATTTTACATTACCAAAGGAAAACAAGTGTAACCCACGTGGAACCAGACCCAAGCGAAAGGTTTCCCCACCGTGGCTCCCAGCTTCCCAACCGTGCCACACAGCAGCCACCGGTACTGCCGGCCCTGCCAGCCGGCTCAGAGCCTGCGGTCAGCCCAGGAGCACACGGCCGGACTGGCCTGTATGCCTGCCTGGACACAAAGCTGGGAATTATTAATTCCCGAGCAGATCTCCCAGCCGCGCTGAGGGTCATTAAAGTCAATGGAACTTGCATATCATCAGCTTCCATCTGTACAGGGGGCTCTGCCCGAATGAGGGGCGATGGGGGAGACCAACCGAATGTGCAGGGACATGCTGCCTGCTCAGTACCTTTCTGTCAGTTGGTATTAAATACCCAATTCAGGAAAACAGTGTTGTGAATGGCTACAGAAAATCATAGAATATGATTTGATAGGAATCAATTTAAAAAAAAAAAAAAGAGCAGAGAAATATCCCCTTCCTTGGGTACTCCAAATGTCAGTGTAAGTTATCCATGAAACAAAAATTAATATTCAGCTCATTGCCAACACCTGCTTCATTACAATTTCCAAGAAAAAAATAATTATTTCTGTTGCACGCAGTAAAAGTAGGCAAGGTTAAATAAACCTTTTCAGCACAAAGGCTTCCCCTCTATAGCAAGCAGCACTAGTTAAAAGAGTGGGGAATGGGTAAATTATTGTACCAAATGGCTGAGAATTAATCTCTGATGACTAGCTGCAATCTAACGAGGCATCTGTGTCCCAGGGAACCCGCAGTATGTCCCTGGCGGTATGTGCAGTGTGTAGAGTCTGCCTGGCATTCTTTGTCCTCTTTTGCAGGCAGCTTTTCGTCTCATTGTTCAGAATATCCTCATGCATCTGTGACGCGTGGAATGCATTCACACTAACAGACTTACTATTGTCTTCCCTCAGAAGCTTTGTCGAGCAAAGACTGCATCACGGTTCCTGATAATTATATTGCTTAATTAATCAAGACAAAAAAAATTTGCAAATCATTGCCCGGTTGCCAAGCAGGGAGATAAAAAATGAAAACAATACAAGCTGAAGCAATATAACAAAAGTAACAGCTATCTGATCAGAAATTCTTATATAATGAAGCTATTAATGCTAAATCGGTTAATGTTAACATTGCTCCAGGTGTCTCTACTTAGATGCAAACAAAAAGGCTAACATTATGTATATAAAAGGCCAAATGTTGCCATGGATTCTGTAACCTGATAGAGAGGACAGCCTTTTCATTTGATTAGGGAATGCAATTTAAATACCAGGGACTGAAGCCAAACAACAGACATTTCTCTCTGCAAGCCTCTTTCATTCACCCTGGGGTCAGTAGCTGGTGAACAAAAGGTCAGCCACACTTGCCCTGGAAATGTCTGGATTAATTTTATTACATTGTAATGGTTTGTACTTTAAATGTAGGGATAACACTAAATTTCCAGTTAGCTATTATTCTTTCTGCCCGTTGGGTATTTTTGACTAATATGTAAGATGACATAGCTTTTCACGATTGGCTCACAGAATTTTCAAGCATGTTCGTAACGCTAAGATCTGATTTTCCTGATGGAACATTAGAAGCTAAAATTCCCAAGAAGTAAACTGCAGAACTCAAAATCAAGTGTAGGAAAAAAAAGCACTACTATTTCCATTTATAAAAAAATTTCAAGTTTGAAATGTCTACTGGCAAACCACTGCTTGTTAATATATAATAGCTCTGCATTCACAACTCAAAAAATTTTGTATACAGTTGGTAGACAGGTTATCTGCTGTATGCATTTTTCCACAGCTGGTTATTCTCTTGGACAAGTATTGCCCCTCATATAAGGGAAATGGTATTTATCACACAGATTACTTTCATAAAGTGCATTTTATACACAGTTTTGCATCCATCATGTACCAGACAAGCATTTATTAAAGTAGCTTTTTTTATACCAAGGTACAGATGTACATACACATGACCCTGACATTTTGCAAAGAAAATATATCCGTTATTTCAGAAAAATGTCTCAAACGTGGTTGTGTAACAATGCTTGAAACAGAAAACACTAATCCTCAAATACTTTGTTTGATTTAAGGATATCCAAAGCCTACATCATCCCACTGAGTCAGATTACGAGGATGGTCTCAAAAACATGTGAGGTTATGCACGGCACCATATGTACAACAGTGACCAAGCCGTATGGGGTGAATTAGTAGCAAATTAGGAACTTAAATCTTTGTTACTTTGCTTTTATTGCCTTACACTAGAAACTCACAATGGTTTAAACATTGTTCTTTCTACAGTAACTCCAATGGGCTGAGAATTCTGAAATTTTTCTCTAAGCGCTAAGAACGAATATAAAATTAATTAGTAGCCATTTTGGTTGCTATTAATAATTCTAGTTTTAAAATAAAAGCTTATTGCTCAGCATACTTTGAAAATGAGACAGACAATGTTTTGTATTTGCTGGAAAAACAATCCCAAACTCTAAACCACTGAGCTTTATTTAAGCAACAAAACTCTTGGTCACTTGCATAACGCATAGGATAGGTCCAACAAAGCAGTCAAAACATACCTCTGGTTTCTTCATTATCTCTATGAAAAACATATGATTCTTCATTGGATAAATAACAATTAAAACATCTCCAAAATCTGTGGGTATAATGCCTCGGCGGTAGTTCCTGGTGTGTTCAGACCAGACGATGTGAACCTCGTCATTTCCCAAGTGACGAAGCTGCAACAGCAAATTGGCTCTTTATTAATCAGAGTGATAACAACAGTTTATGAGGGGTCATGGCTTACAAATTGAATTACAATGCTCAATAGTAGAAATATTTCATTACAGAAAAAGTTAAAATATTGTTTTTCTCCATTTGCTCATGAAAAGATCAGCTAAATAATTTGCATCATTCAGAACACATTGTTGTCTGATGGCTTAATTAAGTAATTATCAAACTAGCCATTAGCACAATATGTAAATGTACATTACCTACAATAATTTAAGATGGAAATCTGAATTACTAGAACCAAACACTAGCCAACAGAACATCATATTCCAGCTAAAATAAGGTAGCTGTAACAGAAACATCAAACACCTTGACACCTGTCAAGGAACTTCCCACCATGAACCACTATCACTAAATTTATTGTATTACAAATATCTCCTTGTTGACTCTGTCTGGAGAGGACTTGTTTGAAAGTGTAAGCAAAATATCTGGCCAACGTGAATTAAAGAAGAAGGGGAAATAATGCAGGGGTTACCTTTTTATTTGGAGCAAGGTTGCATAAAATATGGATAAAATCTAAATGTGCCATATACCAAATGCATCTGAAAGCCTGTGTGTTTGCTTTGTTACTGGAGGAACTGGAGGTGATCTAACAGATGGCAAAAAGTATCTGGTAATCATGTACAAGCTACGCACAGTAGTTTCAACTGTAAGCTTTAAAGTTAAAATTTAATCCACATGCAGAACACCAGCCCAAAGTGTAAAGAGAATTTAAGTCCCACTTAAAGCTTAAAAAACATCCCGCGCTCCCTCCCGCCCCAATTTGGTGCTAGCCCCTGGAACAATGTGCACAATAGAGCTAACAAAGAAGCCAAAACCTAGCTCTGCCTTCTTGACTGTCTGTGTGCGGGGGAAAATAGGAAATAAAAAAAAAGAAGAGGGGGCAGGGGGGGGTGTGTGTGGAAATGGTAGTGATTTTCATTGGTAAATAACAACTGAGTAATCTCCACATGCCTTATATCAGCCTGTGTTGTACCCCTGAATTCTTTTAGAAGTGGAGACTTTCACTCCTATATATTGGGTAGCAGACTGTACCCTAGTTGCGAAAGAACATGGCAAAAACATAATACCTTAGGAGAATCAAAAAGCTCAAACTATGAACTTTGCTTACAGTTTATACTCTAGCAGAGTAAAATAAAGCTAAGTTCATAGAGTGACTCAGATTCACAGTTTATTCTAAATGAAACAGAAGATAGAGTTGTATTTTATTTACACCTACAAATGGGACGTTTTCATTTCTGCTCAAAGAAAATACAAATAATTTGTCTTATAAAAAATTGAAACATTAACAATACTATTACTAGAGCTTTTTACATGTACAAAAATCAGTCCAAATTACTGTTCTCATAGTCATGCTGATTTCTGTGAACTCTCTTATATTTTCTTAATTGCTCAGTAAAAATAAAGCAACATCCAAGAAAATACTTATGCTGATAATATCACAGTGACACATACAAAACTAAGCAGTAAATTCCCACGTACAACAAAGCCCTGATTTCACTTTCTGTGAACAGATGCAGCTAGGTCACCTTAAAAGTGATTAAAAGCCAGATGTAAAGTTTAGTCTTAAAAACCAAAAAATCTGTCTGGCTACAAGGCTTTGTGCACAACAGGTTACATGTAGTGAGGATCCAAGTGTTTGGGAAAGCTGTTTTGCACCGGGCTGAAGCTGAGCTGTAATTTTCTGTGCAAGCTGAGCGAGGGAAGGACCCAGCTCTCAGCAGCTGTATTCAGAGCAGCCCAACGGCGACGTATTTGTCAGCAGTGCCCACAATTTATCAGGCTGAGCCCAGCACACCCTGATACTAGAGTGAGCTCCGGCACCAGTTTTGCAGCACAGAGGAAGCCCACAATGGCAGTATTTAGCAACCTCTGCTTCAAAAAGCCCAACAAACAAATATGGAAACAGAATCCTGTAAGGTGATGCAATTGCACAGTTGCACGGGGCAATTCAAACAGAACACAGCTCCTCTTTCTGCAAAAAACAAAGCATGAAGAAAAGGCTCCGTACTGCCTTGCCTCCTATTGCTTCTGGAGTGATAAACAGCACATACCACTACAAAAACAGTAACCAAAATATGTCCAAATACTGCTTAAGGGACCGTTTTTAAAACATAAGGACCTACGCTGATAATAATCAAATACTTTTCATACTGATGAATCCTGAAACATTTTGTACTTATATCAAATCCAAGACAACAAAACTCAGTAAAACCCAGAGAAGTTAGATCAACCGAGGCTTGATGGGCTTGTTTCAGACAGGAAGTGATGGCAATGAGCTCAAAATCTTGCAAACATGGTGTGGTAATAAATCGCTTTGCTACAATCCTCATCTCATGCCAGTAACTAATTTTAAAGCTGGAGTTACTACCTGTCATTGTTTTGAAGTCATACATCCTTAATAATTGCATTTATAAAGGTATAGTGTTACAAATATAAAATTTGTATTAATAAAAAAATATTTGTTCTTGAAAGATAATTTCATTGATAAAATAATGACATTATAATAATCTTATTGGTGACAACAAACCAGCTGCTATTTTCCTGTATTGCTCATTCAAAGTATCAGCTGCGGGGTAGACTCCGTACCTTGAAGGACATAAGAAAGTTTTGCTTAAAGGTCCAAAGCAACACAGATGATGCATTTGGAGCCTGAGTCCCATGCTGTGCTCTCCAAGCAAGTTTAGGGGAAATAAAGAAGAAAAACTACACTTAAAAAAAAAAATTCCCAAGCAGCCAGGAAATAAGAAATATATTAAAAAGCAAAACCAAACAACAGACTAGCTCAGCCACAACTAGTCAGATTTTTGGTTTATTGCTGACTTGAAAGATCTCTCCGCAAATGTTGAGGGAAGGCATCTCTTGAAATTGCAATTGCTTCTCTCCCCAAGCGAGCTGGCAGTGCACGAATTTTCAGCCTGCACATAAAAACAGATTCGCTAATATGAACAAAATATACATGTCCTCAGCCGCGCACGCTCAGCCGCAGCCAGGGCTGGACGTCTCGCCTACGTCGAGCTCTCAGCGCCTGGCAGTGGGGTCAGTGTGTAGCTGCCGGCAAGCGCCAGGCCGTGGCTGATCACATCTGTGTGTGTTCCCCAGCCCGCACCCGGGCCTCGGAGCGCGGGGAGCCAGCCTGGGTGCTGCCATCCCGGCGCGCTGTCGGCCGGGCACTGCGGCCGCCGGCCCCAGCCCCACACCTCCTGGCCTGACCTCCTTTCCCTGCTAATTGCATTACCCAGCCAGCTGGCTCCAGAGAGCAGTCGTCTGTTGGGCTGAAGAATTCCTGCTTGTGGGGAGGCAGGGCTGCTACTTTTGCTAAGTAACAGTGGGGGCTGACATCCCCATTGTCTGGCTGACAGTGTACCCGTCCTAAAATCTAAGTTTTATTTGTAAATTAACCGAGAAACTTCCTGCCAGAACAGCGCTGCCTGGAGACTGATAATGTGTGCCTTTCATTCCCTTTCACTCTTACTGTATCACTGCCAATTTGTTTTTCTGCTGCTCGCCAGCCCTAGGCTATAAAAGCCTTGTAAGACATAAGTGCAATTATAGTCCTGGAGTCAAATGAATTGGACAAATCCAATAGCACAGCTCTGTCCCCACTTTGCAAACCCCTACAGCAGTTAGATTAGCTGCTAAAAATCTAATCTAGCTCTAGCTAACAAATTTCTTCAGCGAAGGAGCAAGAGTTCAGGATGGGGTTGCAACCAGATTTCTGAATTGAAAAAGTTCTGCTATGACAATGGAGAAGACGGAATAAATCACTTAAAAATTCTGCAGCTCATTTTTAAGCCATTAGGTGCAATTTAGGCAGAACAAGACAGGGGATGGTAGGATGCTGTTACTATGATTGATTTTCATTTTTGTCACAAGACAGCCAGATTAAAAGTTTAGAACCAATGATGATGAACCCTACCGCAGCAAAAAATATCAGCTGAATTTTGATTATTCCACTAGAAAAAATTTCTTTCAGGGCGAAGACATATTTGGAGAGTTTTTGGTTTTCTTCTCCCCCCCCCCAAAGAGCAATATAATATGTTAGCATATACTTCAAATGAAGGAATACAAACTGCAAATTACAAATACACTGCATAAAAACACAGTGCCAAGTTCATCCCCGGTGGAAACGCACTTATTCTTGTGAATTTATACCAGAAATTAATTTATCCTCTTGAGTTCAGTAAAAAATAAGGAACCATAATAACATATTTAAGTAAAATTACTGCATCTGCTTAATTCCCCAGCCCTCAGAATTTATGGCCTGCTGTACTACTTCCTTGGCCAGCAGGTGGTAAGACCTTCTGTTCTGCTCCAGAGCTTGTGAGCCAAGCACACTGACTGGTATTGAATCCTTTTTGCCTGTCTGGAGGCAAAATAAGCACAGAAGAAGCCACAGAAATGATAAAGATTTCAGAGATAAGGGGGCCTTAGATCCCAGATGGTATCCACACATCCCTATCTGATGGAAGCAGGGAGAAGGCAAGAAAAACACTTGTGGCCCCCGCTGCATCCTGATCAGCAACATGATAAAATTTTCTCCTCAGTAATACTGTCCTCTGTCACCAGAGTTCTCTCACAGCAAACACTGAGATGGCACAGGTACTGAGTGACAACATTGCAGTCTACCTTCTCACACACTGCTACGACAAAAGCATTAATGGAAAGAAGTCATAGATCTAAAATAATCTCTTTAACCTGGGCATGCTGCCCCAGCAATCTGAGGCGAGGACAACAGCGCAGCATGCACCCACTGTTCAGTGGGCAAGGGGAAGCACTGAAGTACTTGTGATGATCTTGAGGGCTGCCACAACCTTGGGAGTAGCGTTAACATTTGGTCATGACTCTGTTCACCAGGTATTGCAGAATTCACTAGCGCAGTATCGACAGGTGGAGAAATAAATACCTTTCCTCTTGTTCAGAGTGCATTGCAGGCAGACACGTGTTTCTCTTCACGCACACATGCCAGTTCCGGTCTGCACACACTAAGGCTGCCAAAATCAACATAGGACTTCTGCAGACCGAGGAATTTTGTTGCTAAAGGATCAAGGTACTTGCCTTTATGTATTTCAGTGTATGGCCTCCACAGCTAAGGTTCACAAGTGAAATTTCAAGAATTTGACACTTTCAGGGTTGCAAGAGTTCTTGCAGGATGTTAAATACTGTCTTTAGAAATGGTTTGGATATACACTCATGCTCAAAACACTGGTTTCAAATGCTGTCTAGTTAATCCATCAGCATTTTTAAAGAATTAGAGAACTATCAATCTTCCAGGAATTTTACAGTGCTTCTGAAATGCACCTTGCCTCCACTCTTAGCTCTGTAAAATTGGTTAAGAAGTCTGTGCTACTTTGCACAGAAATACAGGCTTGCTTACAAAAGAGCTGTGACGAATGAAATGAACTTGTTCTGTGCAGAAGCATGGAACCATGCAAGATTGCATGTTAAAAAAGACCTCTGGAAGTCATGTGGTCCAACCCACCACTTACAGTGGAGCCAGCTCCTGAGGTCCATGAGGTTGCTCAGAGCTTTGTCCTTCTTTACAGGAGTACACATTTTGATCCCTGCAGGGCTCCTCCATTCCTATAGCAGATTTAAGGGGTTTTTTTCCAAGTCTTAAAGCAATTACTGTGTGGCATTTTCTGTGGATAATACATACTGGAGCTGGCCTTGTTTCCTAGCACTTCAAGAGTTGGAGACCAGCAACTACTAAATGCTCTTGCTTTTTGTTTCTGGCAAAGAAGAAATTATCCTAAAGCAAACATAAGGAATACAATTAAATAGAATAACCAGACTCCCTCAATGTCTGTGTTAATCCCTAATGTGGGTGGGAATTAGGAGAATCAGTAAAATAGGCTGACTGCAATTAAAACTCATTTTTCCCCCTGTGGTAGCTCCGTCAGACTGTGCTCTCTCCTCTCCCAGGTGATGTATTACTCAACAATTAGAGGATATTTCACTGCCATTGCTGTGCTTCCATAAAAACCAGGAGCTATGTCGTCCAAGGGAAGATGAGACTAAATGACCAAAATTTGTGTAGGAAGAATAAGACTGGGAAAGACATGGTAGCCATCCTCAAACATGAGTTAAGTCTGGCTGCAAAATAATCTATTCTCCATATCCCTGTGGAATAGGGTAAGAATAAATGGGCTTAAATTGAAGCAAAGTACATGCTACAAGAAGTTTTCTCACGGTACAAAAAGTGGAGCATAGGAATATGTTGCCTAGGGAAACTGTAAAGTATTCATCACTGGAGTTTTTAACTAGCAGCTGGATAAATACTAGGGCCAGAAACAATAAAAATACAGACAGTCCTACCTTGGTAAAGTGATAGAGACTATCCAGCCTCTTAGCATCTACCACAACCCTGTCTCCGTACCCTAAAGTACTCAGGCTACATTTGTTTCCACAGTCATGTACATCCACTAATATGAGTTGCATACATAAAGAGAAACATGCAATTTTTTTAACCTTTTTTTTTTTTTTAAATTACTGATACCACAATAAAAAAGAAAGGCTAGAAAGGCTCTTGATTTACTATTAAATACTGGGCAATTTTTCAGGGCCAGTAAGCTGAAATTCCACCTTTTTATTTCAAGGAAAAGCACATGTTATTCTGAAACAAAATGGACAACAAATACAGTCATCCAGTGACATATTTATGGATAATTTTCTAAGCACAATAGTATCACATGGTGGACTGGATGGCTGTAGCAGCATTACAAATGCACATCAACAACCTATGCAGGACAAGCTGCCAATCCTAATTAAAAAGGCAAAGATTTGGTATGCACCTAGAATCTTCTTTGACTCTAAGCAGCAGTTGGCAAGCACCATAATCTCAAATCACTCCTTCTTAGAAAAGACAAATGATACCAACAAAATTTTATGCTGGGTTCTGGCCATCTTTGAAGCAGAGTCTGTTTGTCAGAATTGTGAATATCTGGATAATGGCTTTAAATATCAGCTGGCTGCTTTTGGTACTATGCTTGTCATTTCTCTTTCACTCCTTTTCTGTTACATGCTGGACAATTCATCTGTAAGGTTTTATTATGCTGCATTTGGTTGTTTTGTTCTACCAAACTACAACAGTTTTGGCAGGCAGACAACACACAAATGAAATTATTGCTAATATTATTACTAATGGTGGTATTTGAGGCTACCATGGAAATGTTAATTGTGTTTCAGAATCCAGAATTTAGATGCCATTTAATTCAGATAGTCTAGCTGCAGAGCACCATGTGGCACAGCAAAGATGGCCTGCTAGCACCAGTTACCACAATCTGTTTTGAGTTTAAACTTTAAAGCACTTGAAGGCTACAGACAACATTTTCAAAAACACAGCAAATTATTTACCTTTTTGGTTAGTGAATCGTCTGAATCTGAGGGCATTCTTGTAGACACATGAAAAATTATTTCCACAGTAGAGGTAGCATAATAGGGCGCTGTGAGTCCTGTGCTGCCATTGCGCTGCAGGCCACCCATGAACCCACCGTGTGTTGAAAGATCAACCTGGTTGATTGAAAGTCATAATTAGAAGAAATTTGAAAAGGCTGTTGAATAATCAGTATTTATTTATATATCAAGATTTGATGAATTTACCACTCTAGAATTCTGTAGCCATCCCAGAGCTAAAGAAGTCTTGCCCTATGGGTTTGTTTGCCCTTTGCGTTAGACCTGTCTGTTTCCCATTCCTGTATTTGACATGTACTAGAAGCAAACACCTCTAACAAGGCATGGAGTCACTATCTATATGGCTATTTTACCTTCCCTCCAGCAAACAACAGCAAGGAAGCAAAAGCATTCTGTCCTGCGTGGCTGCTCTAAGGGCTGTGCCTCCTCACACCACACACCGCTGGAAATAATTAAGTGCAGAGGACATCTAAACTATCAGAAAAACTGCAAAAGAAATTGAAGATTTGTACAAGAAGAAAAACCTTAGAAGAAATTATCCTAGAAGATTAGTCAAAAGAAGTGGCTCTCTGTAGATCAGCCTGTGTCCAAAAGCTTCTTTTCCCAGCTACATCAGCCTGACAATCCTACCTCTCCCTGTAGACCTTGTATCACTTAAATCCTTAAACATGAAACGCCGCTACTCTCTATTTCCAAAAACCATGAATGTTCATGTCGTTTAGGTTACGGACACACCGCTTCAGCAACGCAAACTAAACCCAAATGTTTTTGTCCTTCATAAAGCAGTCTTGTGGTTGGGTATGTGGTCTGATCTCATGGAGAGCTAAAAGGAACTAAAATTAAGGTAAAATTATGCTATAGCTTTTAATGATGCAAAAGCAGAAATGTCCACTGCAGCACCACCTGTCCACTACAAACAGGAAGGATGGGTTCATCCAGAAATCACATGTGGATTTACAGCATTCTGCTAAAAAGGTGATATTTTAAGTGCTGCTAAATATTAGTGTGCATTACAATTTATCTTTTTCTTGAGAATTGAAAAATACAGTCATATAAGTGATTTGTTTTTCAATATGTTAGCTTGCCTAAACTTGTAACTATTACCTCCCAGCCCAGTCCAGCAACAAAATCTTCATAGGCCTGGCTTCCCCTTGCATTGGACAATATTGAACATTTGTCTTCTTGTCCTTCTGCAATGTAAAACACTGCAATCTTGTGGGTTTCACGGCTGCAAATAGATATAAAAATAAGTGAAAGTTAAAGAAGTTTTAGCTCAACGCTTTCTTTTTAGATTACCTGCACTCAAAAGTTTATTTTATGCACAGAAATACATCACTCAATTGCAGTTGCAGAAATGTATTTTCACCATTATTTTTTTCCCCATGACCACACTGCCAAAACACCACAGCTCAAGAGAGCTGTCTTCTTGTGTGCAACAGCAGAGGGACAGAGGAGCAAGTTCCAATCACAGAGCTAATTGCTTACATCTGTGCAACCTCCCAGAGACAGCACCATTGCACAGGTGTTAATGGGAGCAGCACTTGACCCATGGAATTTTAATGATAGGGTGATGATATTACGAGAAAGAAAAAACATTGACATCCAGATCCTGGCTTGAGTTTCACAAGGCTGACAGTGACTGTTGGCTTATTTGAAAACAAGTTGAGAGGAAAATTGTTGGGATACAAGAAAATCAGAACACTGCAATGCTGCAGAAATTATTCTAATAGCTAGATGTCAAGTAATGAAAAATAAAACCTACTATTCAGAACTCTGTTCTGCCACTACCTGGCTGTAGAGTAGCTGTATGGAGACTGCCCCTTAAAACACTGCGCTTGACACTGGGATCATCCTGCAGAAAACAGTCCTTTGTGTGAGCTGAGCCAAGGTCACATACACTTTTGGAACTTCTTCCCTCCTCTCCCAGATAAAGCAAACAGGAAATAGTATCTTACAGGAAATAGTGTCTTACTATTTGCTACTGATTTTTAATTCTATGTATACAGTGCCAGTGAAAATAGCTTGTCCATTCACGCTCCAGAACTCTCTAGGAACAAACAATCAATTTTTCATACAAATACTCGAATTGTTAGCACACACAATTTTAAGGAAGTTTTGGTGACATACTCATTCCTTCTTTGGAAATACTAGCCCTATCCATGGTGTGTTTAGTAAACATTACCTACCATTGGCGGGAATCCAGATTTTTCAGTTCTCTCAGTAATTTTGAATTTTTCTTAAGAAGATGAAAGCTTTTTCTATAAATACATAAAAAAAAATATTTGAAGGAAAATGTCACACAGTACAGACACAGTATTTACTCATTCAAATACCTAAAAGAAGGGAATCAAAGTAGCATGATTCAAATTATATTTTTAAATTATTATTATAAAGAATTAACATATGTCTATTTAAAATAATCACTGAAGCAGGTATACAGAACAGTTCAAATGTATGATCTGACTACCACTCAGCTATATAATTCTTGCTTTCTTAGGTGTGCACAGGTTTGGGGGTAGTAGTGAGACGAGTATGAGTACCATAAACATGTTCTGAATCCTGTCTTCCTACCTTCTGTCCCAGGAGTTCATTCCCAAGTCATTTAGCAACAGCCGACAGAAATAAAAGGATGCCTGAGGTTCAGCAGGACGTGGTTCTTCTTGACGGGCCACCTTCATACTGGAGTCTGAGCTGCACTTAAATATATACTCTCTTTCCTGGGCGCTCTGCCTCATCAGGGCTTCAGTGATGGCACTCTCTTGGTCACAGCTCATACCAAAGGGTGGCGGTGATGGCTCATTCAGCTTCCGCTGGGGATGGAAAAGACACTCGGGACTGGTGTTACCAATCTTTTCCAGCAACTGGTCGAGAGCATCTTCTCCTTCTTCTACCTGAGCCACGTCTTTCTGGGAAATGAGGTGGTGCTCAGGGCTGCCTGAGATCACAAACGCGTTCGCTGCACTCTGCCGTGGGAGGCAGCCCTCCAAAGGTCCATACAACATCCTGCCATCCCAAGAGTACTTCCCTGAGATGTCTCTGACAATTACCCTTACGTTTGAGGGGGCTGCTGCTGGCTCAGTGTCTGTCTTCTTCTCTGCGGGGATCTGGAGGTAAGATATCAGCGTACTGTCATTAAACACAAAAAGCTGCAGGTTGGGACTCCGGAAGACTTCTGAGGACAGCTCCGAGGACTCCACATAGGAGTTGTCATGGTTCTCACTAAGGAGACTGTGGAGAATGGCAGGGCCTCCGCTGAGTGGGTAGTGGCTCAGGTGATTCACCAGGTGAGTCATAACCATCCGTGCCGTTAAAGGTATCAATTCCAAATTCCTCCTCCTTTTTTCTAAAACGATCAATAAAAATATAATAATAGGCAATAAGAGCAGCAAGAGACAATTAAAAAAGCACCTGCAAATTTCTGTCATATTCAGAAGCTTGCCTTAGTTGTCCTCCTAATCCTTCCTGTTCAAGAAGCTATTTACAATCACTTCCAAGAAATTCTACCTGTCACATTTTTATTTTACCTTTGACATTTAGCCTACTGTGATATCCAGGTCCATACAACACACAGTAAGTCCTGCAGACTGATCTCACAACACCTGCTGTCACCACAGTTTCATCTGGCAGGTCAAGGTGTTTCCCCTTCCTGCCTGTATTCCCACAGCCACTGTAGCAAGAGAGGGACAGATGCAACCAACAACCAATGCTTATTGCTCTTCAGTGGCATGGTGGTCAAGTTTGTTGTATGTATGAAGCAGGAAGAGACTTTCTGGATCCCACGAAGTTCCCCTCAGCGCAGGCAAATATATCAGTTATTTCATAAATCAAATGTGCTCCAAAAAGCACGTGCTCCGTGCTTACCCTCAGCCACAGTGAGCAAGTTGCCCAGATCCGTGGAGGAGTGGCACTGGGCTGGCTCAGAGCTCTTGACATTTCCCAGTGGCAAAAACGGGTCGTAATCACTGGAGGAGAGATCTGCCAGACTGAGCACGTAATGGCTTTGCTGGGTATACGTGCTGGAGCCATTCACACAGCAGTGCAGAACCTACAAGCAGGCAAGCAGGACACTGAAGGAGTAATAAAGTATAAATTACAGTACCCACTTAAACACATTCAATGCAGAGTCACCCACCATAATTTCTACATTGTGAAAGCCAGGGCATGCTACAAAAGCCACCCATGTCTAAATGCTGCGTTTTAAAAATAACACTCCTCATATTTTGTACTTTAACAGCTCACTTCAGGCCTTATTTTGTATTTCAGCAGCCCATTTCAAATAATTCAAGTATTTATGCTAATATTATTTTCTCTGGCTCATTGTTTTAAGCATTTTACCTGTGGGGAATGGACTATTTTTCCTTCTCCCCCCACACAAGATGGAATGCCTTTCAAGCCAGTGAAGTGCCTTTTGCTGATTTAGCCAAGGACAAACTGAAACAGACTTGGCAGAAATACAGATAGCAGGCTGCCTCTGAAAGACTGAGCAATTAGCCACAAGTTAAAGGAGGCGGGCTATGCTGGTGAACCAGACAACCTTTCTCTCTTTACCATCCTCTGTCTATTCTATATCTTTGATCTTATAATCTTGACATTTTGCATTCTTAACTTCTCATCTGTATGACTTCTGCCTACACTGCAAGAATTCTACAGCTTACTAAAAACACTTCTGTGCCTAACAGGATCTGTGAAAAGCATCTTTAAACATCTAGACACAATAAATCACATTGGTTCCTCCTACTCACTCTGTAAATATAATCCAGTAAAGGAGCTTTGGATGCATGTTGATCTTCAAGAACACCAGCAGACACTGGCTCCAGTAACATTTTCATGGGTAATGCCATGCACCAGTCCAACAAGCAAAGCAGCAGTGAAACTATAAACTAAACAAAACCATGTAACACAGTATTTAGGTATATTCTATTTAATTCACCCAAACTTAAAGGTATGCATTTAGAAGTTTAAAATATGACTCATATGAACGTGACTTAATTTAATAATCATGGTGAACAGCACAAAGAAAAGAATGGAAACTGCTCTCTTCAGTGACGTACCTTTTTATCTGCTTCCACAGAGGAGTATTCAGCACTCGGCAAAAGAAATGCAGTGGTGGCCACAAGGATCTACGTTAAAAGACACAAAATTCCCGGAAGACATTTAACTTCTTTCACTACGAACACAGAGCATGAACTTCATTTGAACAGGATATAAAAAGGTTAAATTCGCTTAGGAACATCTAACTGCCCTTGTAAATCAATGTCCAAGTGAAACAAAAAGTTTTCTTGGGTATTTTGGATACAAATCACTACAAATGAGAGAAGCACACTGGCCCTAGGACTACAGCAAGTACATCTCCTAACAATAATGGCAGAAGAAAGAAAAAGTTAACAAAGTCACAGCAGCTCAAGTAAGGAATTAAGACAATTTCCATACAAACATTTTAAAGAAACGGACTTACTTCAGTAATTTTTCTGGACAGAGAGGGTTCATACTTCTGAAGCTTTTGCCAGTAAGAAACCAGCAGCTGAAGAACATCACAGGCTACCTGAGCCACCAGTTTATTAGAAAACTGGAAGAAAATAAAAGACTATTAAAAGCCAAATAAAATACGCAGATACAATAAAATGCATTCAGTTTTTCTACATTTAAAAATTATCTTGCATCTACACAAATGACAAAAAATGTTAATGTTGTGAAATCTCACTGTCAGCACTCAGAAACAGCAGGCCTGACATGACCTATGTGATCTCCATTTGGTCGGTTGTGGGAAGGGTCTTCAGGTACATAATCATACGTATATTGCTAGTTTTGCAAATATTTTCACTTTTGTATAGGATACCACCTTGGCAACACTGAAGACCTGTGAGCAACTTCACAGAACCCATAAGAATCTGAACTGTGCTTACTGAACATAATGAGCTACTAATTACAGGTGACAGGGTTTAGAACTGGGAGACAGTTTTGAAGACGGCCAATGCCATCTCACTACCACCATGCAGAAAGTCCTGAGTTAAGCAGCATCCTCTCAGCACCTTAAGCAATGAAAAAACAAACCAGCAGATTGTGCTCTATATAACCAGCAACTACTGTAAAGAAGTGAAAAGAATTCTTTTACACAATGTTTACTGATTACAGAGACTGTCATAGTAATAGTAATACCTTCAGAGTCACACCTATGACATTGATGGCCTCCTTCACTTGGGGGTGGTTTGTGCACTGCGTTAGCTCTTCACATATCCAAACGCCAAGGCCACAAATGGCTATGCACCTTTTTTAAAAGAAAAAGTGTTTTTTGTCAGAAGTTTTAGAAGAGTATTTAGAAAAAAGAAAGAAAAAAAAAAAGAAAAATAAAGAAATGCACAAAGACTCCATCTATCTTTTCCCTCTCTCAGGTCATGCAACAGGTCAACACCTTCATGGCGTGCAGTAAACCTAATCTCAATAGGACTAAAGTGAGTAACTCATCCAAACAGGATAAAACCACAAGGCAGTGGTAACAACTCAGCTGTACAACACCAGAAAATCAGTAGCAAGAAGGACTTTGCCATTTTTCCTTTTACTCCATATTTTACCTTGCAGCTTCACTTGGCTCCTCAGTAGCATTCTTCAATAAAATATTTATGAGGTAGCACTAAAATAATAAAATAAATTAGAATAAGCATCTTTGTCATACATCCACTTTAAAGTTGTTGAATTTTGAGACAGTTACAAGTGAAATAACCTTAATTCTCAGTCCTTTGTTAAAGCACTTTTACTAAATGCCAATTTTGTTTTGTTACAGGAGAAATACTTACTGATTACAATTCAAACATACAGGCCCTTGTGGATAAATCTAACGGACTTAAAATCACACACAGGCAGGCAGATGGCAATCAATTTGTTTTCAGAGTTGATGGGTATTCACTAATGATGAGTGATGATCACTTGATAATATATAGCATTTAAGTTCTAAGCAAGCCATGTTTTGAAAAATTCAGTTTATTTTTTAGTACAGAAAAGACACCTCTAAAATCTGGAGAATAAGATTGCTCTCTGTGAGAGCAACCATTTGGACAGGTTTCACCTGCAAGTGATGCTCCAGGTCACCTTTGTCAGGTCTTTATGGGATGGTGTGTCTGATTTTTCCCCACAAAGAGTACTGCTGTGAAGGTCATTAAATTACAAAGCTTTCCATCCAGCAAAACAATTAATGTCTCCAGGTGGCCCACTGAAATTAATTCTCAGGGAAAAACCATTCACTTAAGTTGATGGTTCTGTCCAATAGTGGAATTTTCTTAACTTTTTACTGTAATACTAATAAGGCAAAAAAATATCTCCCCTTACGCACAACCCACATCTTTTACAGGACAAGCTAATGTACACAGATACAATGAATGGACACTTTAAATAAGACCACCAACATCATTTAATGAATTGACCTGACAGGCATCTGGCTCGAAAACATTGCATTTGATCGTAGCCAGGTCACTCTCCTTGAAAATAAAATGTAATTTGCAGTATCTAAGCTGTGCTAATTTCATAGTGCATCTTAAGCAAAGCAATGCTTATCAAATAAGTACATATAATGGGTGCAGTTGTGGGGTTTTGAGGAGAAGGAGGGATTTCTTTTTTTAAATAAAAAGTGCATGGTAAAAATGAAGTGACTATATAGTAAAAATGTTAGGTTCTGTAAGGATTTACTAATAAAACGTGAGTCTACCTTCACATCTGATGTTCCCGCGATGATATCACCAGCTTCCGAAATGGGCCGCAAGAGCGGGATTTCTTGGTAGATGTTTGGAAAGCAAACTAGAGAACCAAGGATGGTGTGAGCTTCTGAGCGGGGAGCCTAACGAAGGAAAAGTAAACAAAAAGGGTTTCTTCACAATATGAAGATGGCATAAGCTATGAGGCCAGCATCTAGCACTATAAATACCAGATGTGCTGTGTTCACAATGCAACTTTGAAAGTGTCCTGGGGAACATGTCCTGGTAGCTTTTCCTTTACAATTTCAGCACGAACAGCATTAAAGCAGTGACTTACAGACACTCGCCTCTGCTTTCTGCTGCAGTGTTGCTCTGCAATTTTTCTGAGGCCAAGCTTCTCCTCCAGCAGGGACCTGGCCCCACTCCTAAGCATATTCTAGATTTTTACTATCTCCTCTGTCATTACACAACCCAACTATCAGCCAGTCGGTGCCAATAAAAAACACAGAACAACCTAAAGAAAAGCTGAGAGTTTTAGCACTAATCCAGCATTACTATTAACTGACTGTGTGACACAAAGGACAGAGCAATGCACTCAAACTGACTGCATACATGACAGAAATGCACAGAGAGATTCCTACTTCAATAAAACCATCAAAAGCAACATGGCATGAGCTATAAAGGCAGTAACTACTGCTATGTAATCTTGTGTAATGTTGAAAATGCAATGCACACTAAGTTTTATGCTTGCACTAGAAATGGAAGGTGGTGTTGGCTTGGTGTTGTTTTTCTTTCCAAGGAAAGCTGACTTTATTTCTTATTAGCAATTTAAGCTTTGAATCAATGATTGGGCCGATCAGTTTTTAAAAGCATCATGTGTCAGAAAATTAATGGCTGTAAAATTCTTGAGGGACAATGGAAAAAGAGTTCCTAGGCTCACCATGTCAGTCCTGCTGGAGTAGGTGAGGGCTGTGTCCCTGTGCAGGGCTGCCCGCTCCGCCGCACAAATGTCCAGAGCAGCAGGAAAAGCACTTGGCCAAAAGGGACAGAAAGGTCTCCCTTGAACTGGTGTTTCATGTAAAACAAAGCTTGCCTGCTTTCCCAGACCTTTACCCTTATTATGGCATCCTATCGCTGAGTTGCCTTTTTATTTATCCTTCACTAATTTACTCCTTAAGAGTCCCATTTCTATTAGTGCTGATATTTAGTGAGAAATTCTGCATTACCAAAGGAGTTCCATATTTTCAATATTTGCCCAGCGAAAAAGAAGGTAATGAGATTCTGAAATCCAAGTCCTGCTTTTAGCACCGAGGCGTACTGCAGTATTAGCGAGGATATGATTTCTCACACTTTGGCCTTTTGATGAAACACCTTTGCAATCCTAGCATGTCACCTTATCCCACAATTTCACACATCAGCTGCCGTGGTATCCAGCCCAAGAGCCCCATTTGGTGTTGCACTAATGAGTCACCACCTGTTAGAGCAGAGCCATGGGAACCTCTTTGACACATATGCAGGGCCAGGCAGTGGCACACTCACCTCCAGCAGGTCTGTACTCAGCACCCTGGCTGCCGCTGAGATGAAGTCTCCAATCAGCATCGTGAAGCCAGGTAAGCCCAGGAAGAAAAACCAAGGCGGGCAGTGCTTTATGACAGTATTTAAGATATCCTGAAAGAGAAGATACTTGTTTGAGAAGAAATGGGGGGGGGAAGCCCAAAACTAAAAGGAAGAGTTTGAGAAGATTTCACTTTGCAGTTCATCAGTTCCACACGAATCAAGGTGATTATTCACAGAGCCACACAGGTCTACATATAACTGATCATCACGGAACAACCACTACTTCCCACTGCAGATTCACTTACTAGGGAAAGCGCATTTTTTGTATTGGTAATATTTGTACTCTTAAACTTCTGTTAAAAAAACAAACAAACAAAAAAACCCAACAAACATCCATCTCTCTTTGTGTCTAGGCATAAAAGAACCACTCTCCTGTTAAATAAGACTTTGGATTCAAACATTCAGACCATTAATCAATTTAAGATGAAGCACTACACCTCTCCAAATGAGGCGTTTCCTAAAATCCCATTACTCAAAACTCTGTAGGTGTAAAAACACGAGATGACACAAATGACTGCTGCCTTTGCCCCAAGGGAGTTTATGGCAGTAACTGACAGCAGGTGCTTACTACTGCTGGGCTGCTCCAGCACATACAGGGGGTTTAGCTATTCCGGACTAGCTGCAAAATACAGCGACGTCAAATGCTGTCATACGCAGCTCAGCAACACAGATAAATCTATGCTAACTAGATTATTCTAAGTCACTCTTCTAAATAATTAAGATAGCAAATACAGGTAAGCCTTGGGGAACAAAGTGTTTTGCTGAACTTTTGAAGGAACAGGGGTTTTGTTTTTAAGAGGTAGCATGATGTGTAACAGACCACCAACCACAGCTTTGCTCTTATTAGTACCCTGTGACACAGAACCCATCTGAGATAAGCGCTTCAACTGTAATCCTTCCACATTGCAATTTCCACAGTCTCTCCAAATTGGAGCAAAGTTCCTGTATTTGAGTGAAGATTTCCTTCCTACAAGGTTGCAGCAGGTTTAAAATAAGGCACAAAATCTATATAATCCTTACCTGCAACATTGTATTTGCTGAAGAATCAGACAAAGCTATTTCTGTATTGACTAGAATTTTTTATCTCCATAAAATTTCAAAGAAAAGTTGCAAAGGAAAACCATTTTCAATGTCCGTCTTTACTGGTTTTATGATGTGTTGAATGTAGTCCCAGAACATGTCCATGTGCTCAATTTCTACATCAGAAGCTAAAAAAGTCAAACTAATTTTTCTCTGTATGAAGATAGGCTTTAACTACACTACTGTTTTCTCACAGCACTGCTAAACACCTGGACAGAACCTATTTAGTGTTCCGTTAAGTATTTACAGCAGTAACATCCTATGAAATAATTGTGTTATATATTTTAAACCAATAATATTAGTTTTTAACATAGTAGCAGATAATGCTTTCACTTTCCTGAATAAGCTAAAATGCCACTCGAGTTAATGTTTAAACTAGTTTTAATCACTTCCTTTGATACATTTTAAAGTCAATATCAGTCAATGCAAACATTCAAAAAGAGAGAGCAGATGGATGCAGCAGCTCATAAAGTGGGTGGTAAACTCATGCTCAGAGCAGAACAAAAGACCCACCTTTTTATAATTAAGGGTCTGATTAATGCACCGGGCTCCTCACAACACAACGCACCTGTAATAACCAAAGGAGCCAGGTACTGTGGTGTGTTTGGTCTCTGAATAATTGGGCATCAAACTCCAGGGCAGCAGATGGGAGTACACTTCTGTTGACATATGCCACAATAAAAGAGCCCGTGCTAACCTGGCCCGAAAGGTAACAGAACGTAGGAAGTACAAAGAGCTGCTACAAACAACTGCATTAACTCCTGTCCTCACTCCATCAACCCCATCTGTTAAATACCACTGTAGCAATCACCAGCGTCATGGGCTCCGAACTCTCACCTGTGGTGGCTGTGTGCAAAACACTTGGAAAATGAGGATAAAAACGTAATTGTAAAACCATTACTTCAACAGATTCATACTTGTGAGTTTACAGCACAGCGTAACTAATACAACTTTAATAAACACTGACAACACACACACTCCAAAAAGCTCCAAGAACATCCTTGCACAGGTCTACTTGCTGTTTATGAGATGCACTACTACTGCTAAAAAGTTAAATTATTTTTCATAGTAAGAGACCTTTGAAAAATTTATTTTGAAAAGCTAATGAAGCAATCCTCGATTCCTTTTTTTTTTTGTTATGTAGCTTCAAACTGAAGCATTCCCAGCACAGATCATATGGTGTGGTGATACAACACACAGACCACTGTTAAAGGTGAGCACTGTACCAGTTCACAAGAGCCCAAAAAATGTGGTCAGCCAAGCCTGCCCTTAGTTACAACTGCAATTTTTCATCTCAGGCATTTCAGTGTAAATTTGTGATAGTTTGAGTGATTGCATTTAAATTCATGCCAGGCAGAATATGTCCTGACTATAATGTTGTTGTTCTACTTGATCAGAGTCCAAACAGAACAGAAAGGAAAGAAACCACAGCCTGGAAAGGCGCCTACAGGTAAATCCTGACCGTTTTTCTCCCATTCCCAATTAGCCCACTTTCCTGCACAACCAAGCTAACAATAAACATGCCGTTTCATGCAGTAATTCAGTAGCATTGTGAGCTTATCAGAAGATTCAGGCTTATGAGAAAGCAACCAAGTGAGAACATATGTCCTATCAGTGATATTGCAAAAAATCAGGTAATTCAAACAGAGGCAAGTTGTTTCCTTCCCTTCAAAGCGCTGTTCTATAAATGTAAACTCTGTTCAGCAGCTTACAGCCTAGTAAATGAATCACTTTAATTGAATGCTATGTACACAGTAACTGGAAAAACACAAGCAATAAGAAAAACATATGGTGATGGCAATAGAAATTGGTTTACTCATTCTGTGTGGTGTTGTTTCTTTACTTCTTTCATAATTGACCTTTAGAACGATAAACGTGTAAAATAATTTTGGTTTATTATGGCTCCAAACCTTTCAGCAATTACACAAAATGAAAATTTAAAAGGAAGTATTCATTCTGGAAGCATTTCCATTGTTTACATAATTGCACAGCTATAATTTAGTGTTCATGTTGTTGTGAAAAAAAGGACCATTATGGACCATTTCAATTCAAAATGATGCTCTGTAGTGTTAAAAATGGGAAGGAGGGGAGAGACGGGGACAATCACATGCATGTCCTTCTCAAATGTATTAACCCTATAAATGGCATAACATTTCAGTGTAGATTAATCTAGTAATCCAAATAATAAGGTCATAAGCATCCATGGAGTAAGTGAAAAAAATTTATGCAAGTTCACTGAACGGTCAATAACAAAAATATTCTTCACCTAATTTTTGTTCAAGCTTTTGCAGCTTACAGGTGTAACCAAATAGCCTGCCATCTGCCTTCATCACGTTTCCAATTGTCCCTCAACAGGAACAACATGGATTTTTCACTTAAAGTTCACCCTGTTCTTCACTGAGAGACACCTCATTAGGGGCTGAAATTTACAGCACGGGCAAGATTATGAATTTACACAAGACTTAAATGGTAAATCCTTCATTTTTTTATTTTAAAGGAACAAACACTTCCATTTACTTATTCCAGTTTCTCCTAGCTATCATTACATCTTAGGCAAGAGTTACTTTGTCAAAAATTCAATTCCAATAAAAATTTATGAAGTATTTTGACACTATCAGAAAGCTCAGGATTAGCTTGTCAGAAAAAATTATTTCAATTTGTCATTTAAATCTAACCTCCAAAAAAGTTGTATTTGCTGAAGTATCTTGTGCCTGGAATGTAATAGGAGGAGATATTAAAAACCAGAGTAACACATTGCATTTGTAGAACACGAGTAAGGTTATTCACAAGGGCTAAAGATGATGGATTACAGCAAAAGTCACCTGCTGATAATTGCTCCTTCCCCCATAGACTCCATTAGAAAGCTCTCTCTTTTACAGTCATGTTAATAAGGAAAAACCCCACCCCAAAGCCCTTGTACTGCCAGAAAGGTGCTCGGATGCCCTACTAACCAAGATCAGACAAACACAGGGACTGAGCAGAATTGTTAAAGTTTCTCCCCTTTTAGAGCATGTTTGATACTTTCACAACTGAGACCACTGGGATGAATGAGACAATTGGAGGAAATACTTTAAGTTCATGCATACTGAGAGGGAAATACCTAAATACCCACTAGTTTCTAGGCCATGGCACTGCTTGAAATGTTGAGGAAAGTTTGTGTTGCCATATGGATTTTTCCCAAATGCATTCAATTTCTCGGACTGTAGGAAACCAGGGTGGCAGTGCTGAAGCCCCTGTAGAGCACAGGAGTACCCACGTGCAGAGAAGGTGAATGCATCTTGGAGACGACAAGTAAAGGAGCTCCCTTTGGTGTACAGCAGAAAGGCAGGTCCTCCACCTTAGGTGGTGTTGCAATTAGCAGCATTCCTAACACTTTGCACTTTCACCTGCGTGCTTTATCAATTTTCAAGATGGAGGGATTGTTTTGCACGTTTTTATTTGAATATCCCAAAAAATGGCACTTACTTTCACTTAAAATAGTCACTCTCGGAATTCATCATGTGACCTTACTTGAAAGACGAAGAGCTGAGTGAGAAGTTGAAGTAATACATGTCTGAAGCAAAGAAGCACAACTGCACAGAGAGGGAGAAGACTGGATCCTGAAGAGCCAGTCCAGTTGAAATAAGCCCAAGGAAAAGGGGGAGTCAAGCAAAGAGCTCAGGATGACACATGATGGAACAGCACTGGATTGCAGGGGTGTGTTAACACACCAATTACTTTGGGAGATCCCAAAGCTCCAACATTGACTGGAGGGGTGGAAGAAAAGGTGTGAGCAAAATGGAAGGATGATGTTGCCTCTATTTTGAAAACTCTGCTTCTATTCTGGACAGAGTTCAAAAGGAGCTCACAAAGGAGCTTACAAAGCTCCAAAGCTGCTTTTACAAAGAAGGCACTCCAGCAAGATACTGCTGGGAACACAAAAGAGACAGAACACTGACTACAACACAGAAATTTGGGTGGGATGGAAGGCATTTAGAAAGAGAAAGAGTGTTACCAAAAAAACCCAAAACAACTCCCAAAATAAAACTACCAAAACTTTCAGATCACACAGCTCCTACAATCAGCATTACCTGGTTCTCCCTTTCTTCCAGTCAGTCCTAGAAGCTATTTTTCTCCAGCACTTCCAACTTATCCTGAGTAGAAGGCTATGTAGGATTTCCTGTGAGACCTTGTATTTGTATTTTTGTGTCTATTGGAAATGTGCTGTCTGTTAACACTTTATCAAAGCACTCAAAGTACACAATGGGGACACACTGGCTAATTTTCTACACAAAGTGGCATTTGGGGGAGATTAGAAGAGGGAGAAAATCATAGTAGCCATTGGAAGAAAGTCAGAAGAAACTAAAATATAGGAATCTAAGCCTTAATAGACTATATTATGATTATTTTATTTTAAATGGCAGTCTAGGAAGGAATCTAAATTGCGTTATGGTTTCTGAAATGCTGTGCAACTAAGGGTCCTCATTTGCAATATTATCAGGCAGAAATCCAGGCAAGAATTATTATACTTATTCCACAGCATAGAAAACAAAGGCTGCTCATTTTTTGTACCTTTAGAAGACAATGCTCTACCCAGCTAACGGCTGAGCAGTCTAGAAGTTGTACACCACTCCTCACTGTTGAATAAGAAATTAACAGAAATATGTAAAAGCTTACGAGTACTCTTTTTCTTTTTTTAAACTTCAGGTCAATGTTAATACAAATAGGTAATTAATATGGCTTCTCTGGCAGCAACTCTACTAAAAAATACTTCATACTTTAAAATAGCCATCTCTCATATGAAGAGCTATAGTCACTGTTTCTACATAACCAGTGTAGCTTCCTTTACATAAATTAGCAACAGCATATTTTAAACAAATTAAGAAACTTACAGACAAGTATAACATACATTACTGTATCACCATCTTCACTGACAGAGCATTTCACCTAAGTTATCCTCTCACTACTAAAAGGAATTGAGCTAAAAACATAGCTGTTAACTTCTCTGCCTACAGCTGGCCTGCATTCTGTGGGCAGCCCAGTCTGCATGTGCTGAGATTTTATCACCAAAGATATCTGTCAACTCATTTGGATTTGGACTTTTTTTTCCTTCCATATTTAAAGTTTGTTCTGCCCTTAACATCATTAAACTAAAAATAGCCATCAGCACAGCCTCTTTTCTTGTCTATTAGTTGTCCTTTCCACAGAGAATTTCTGATCTATACCTTTTATGATGTTCCTTAATATCTTCTTATAGATAAAAGCACTTGATTCCAGAGATACTCTGGCAAGCCAGTATGATTGTACGTATATTAAACTTATTTGTTAAAACTCACTTCAAAAGTTGGGAATATAACTATCCTGTTAGCTCACTTCTCAGATGACCTGTGACTACTGGGCAAAACCTCACTGGTGTGTGTTGTCACTGGGTTACACTGGGTTAACTGATGCTAAAGCCCTGGCAGTAGGGTGAGGCTTTCTTAAGAGATGACACTAAACAGCTGGGAATTTGAAACTTTAAAAATACTGAAAACCTGTCTCCTCTTTTGCAGCCTAACTGCAAGGTAAGCACCTGACTTGCACAGCATTCTCTTCTCAAACTAAGAGTGCAAATTGAGACAGAAATAACGCAGTGTCACAAAAATCCACAGAAGTTTTAGGAGAAAACCACCTGTAATCTAGAAGGATTATTTAAGTACCAAAAGGTCCAGAACTGAGGAATCAGAATTTTATCTCAGCAGTTGATTTTCTGAGAAGGGGGCTGAATAGTGTCAGTATTTTGGAATCCTTTTGGTACTTTAGTTCTTCAGCAAAGACAAGGAATCCATGAAGCAAGGATATGTTTATATACCTTTTCAATTTCATGAAGTAAAAATTACTGCTACAGTGAACAACCAATAGCAACAATAAAATACATTTCCTTTCCTAGTTCAGGTATTTGTAAAATTTGTGTATTGCAGTATTAGACTTTGGTTTAATTAAAAAAGCTGTATTTGTTGTCCAAGTCAAAAGACACATATAGCTGCTATCCCTGAAATGGGGGGTTTTCAACCATCCGTCTCACCTAGGCAGCTCTGGCTCCCCAGACTGCGACAGGCTATCCCATGGCATCTCCTGAAAAACCACACCCCACCAACAGTTCATGATTTTCCATAATCTAGACAAGGAATTGAAGCAACTGTAGTGAACTACCTTCACTACCCCACGGCAGAGTAATGAACGTCCAAACCCACTTTCCTTTACACCAGAGGTCAGGGAGGGGAAGTGGTGAGCCTCTTTCAGAAAAAACTGCAGGAAAAAACCCAGGCTCACTACAGCATCAGGAAAATGCCCACTGACTTGAGCGTTCCAAGAGGAGAATCACCGTCCCCCCGACAGTCACTTGCCCCCTGACCTGAGGCCACTCCACAAGCTGGCAGTAATGACAATGCCAGACTGTGACCTCCTCCATATGGCCATCTGCAACAACTTCTCCCACCTGAAAAGGTGATGCAATTGTTGCACAGAACTGTTCACTTCTTCATACAGAGATGTTTATTGTTAGACACTTCCACATGGACAAATTAGATGCAGCTCATTACCTTGCTATCTCCTTTCTCATCTGCTAAGCTAATTGCTACATCTTGAACTCAGAGTGCCGTGGGAGCTTTCTGTAAAATATACCCTTACACTGCTCTTTTATATACCCCAGGAGACAAGTCTGCAAAGTTCAGTTGCACTTGCTGGGAATAATATTGCATTAACTCCTAACCATATTAAGAGATGTACTATTTTGTTTTTCTATCAACACCAAAATCTACACAACACAGCAGAAAATCTGAATACTCATATCCTCATGGGAGGAGTGGAAAGAGAAATACATTTCAAACAGAAACGTTTTTGATGCTAAGTAGAATATTGACAATGACATTCAGGCCAAGAGGTTTCTGAAGTAGCTGATGTGATTTCCTGGAGTTGGTCTACTTTTCTGTTGCTTTCCCCCATAAATTTCAAAGTTGCACTAGTCACACAAACAGAAGGAAAATTACCCCTGAGAACCACCCCCTTTCTCCCGTTCATGTTCCTTAAGAGTGAGATATTTATGCTTGTGCTTAGCAAACAAAAACAGTCTGTGCTAAAACACTTTGCACGCAAGTTTATTTTGGTATGCAATAGCTTGAATCCTAAAAATCATGCAATGCTACAAAGAACTGGGACCCATGTTCCACTGATCCTTGTGCCCCATGATATCGCACCCTCTTTTATAAGAAGTTTATTAGGTAACAGCATATACCAAAAATCTCAGTATTAGTACTGGTACTGTGTGGTGGTCATTGTGCATCATCCTGTTTCTTACAGGAAGCTGTGAGACCCCATGACAGCCAAGTGCTTCACAATGCACACTTAATGCTTTGCTACTGTTTGCAGGTATCAGAGGAGGTCCCTGTGCCTCCTACAATGCATTCCTGCACTTGTAGTTGCCCTCAGCAGGCAAACTGCCTGGTCTCAGAACCTATCAAGCACCTTGGTGCTAATCACAAAAATAGGTATCAAGGGATGTGCTTCACATCAACACATTGCACGAGAATCCAGCCTCCAAAGCACCAGGAGTTGACACTACAACCAGTTTCATAGCTAAAGAGAGCAGAACTGAAAGGATCGTAAGGTAAGAAAAAAACTTGTGGTCAAGTGTGCCACCAAGAGGCAAAAAAAGCCAAACCGAGTGAGGCCAAGAACAACAAAAGAGCGGCATCAGAGTGCAAAATATCTGGGAAACCCTGGAATGATGTACAATGTGGGGTCTGCCTTCTCTATTCAGTCGTCACATCTTAATCTTCTTCAACTTCTGGATTGTAATGGCACAAGGACTAAAATCCTTTCACAGCAGCAAGAAGCTGTGGAACTAACACCAAAACACAATAAATAGGGTAAAAAAGTTCAACCAACTCCCCATTTTAAAAATCTTCCAGTTTCTATGTAGGAAATGGTTGTCCAGGAAGCAGTCAGATTTCAAAAAAACAGAGCCCCCCTTAACTTAGGAACTGCTGACAGCTGAACACCTCAAAAAAATCTGTCAACTTCATGGAAATGTACAGATGGAAACTACTTAAGTCTTAAAATTATTGATATTTTCAACTCCTATGGCCCTGTATTGGCAGAAGCTGCTATACAGATTTAAGGGTCTTTGTTTTTTCAAACAAAAAAGTGAATATTTTTTTTTAATCTGTTTTACATCAGGCTTTAAAGTTTCTTGAGTTGTGTTTTATGTGAGAGGATTTACACAGGGGTCTGTGTGCCCTCTGCTGGTACCCACAGCACAGCTCCAGCCACTGCTTTCATTAGACTATTTCTTTTAAGGAAGAAAACTCACTCCTACAGCTATAAAAACATGGAAATGTTTTTAGATATTCTCTATTGTGTCTAAAGGGTATTCTTATAGTTTTAATGCGTATTTAGCTGTTTCTGTTGTGCAGTAATCTTCTGACATCTTGATAGATTAAGTCTTTTCTTCATGTCTCAACACTATTACTTAGGCTGACCCAGGACACAGGGACCTAAAAACATTTATCCACAGAAACAGCATGTTTTGGCAGCACTTCTTGGTTATAGTGATAAGATAACCTTCTGTCTCAGTCATCCCTTCAGTTAAAAAGAGCTGATGGGATGCATCCACGAGTTCTGAGAGAGCTAGCAGATGTTACTGCTAGGCCACTCCATCATCTTTGAGAGGTCATGGAGAACAGGAGAGATGCCTGAGGACTGGAGGAAGGCCAATATTACTCCTGTCTTCAAAAAGGACAAGAAGGAGGACCCAGGGAACTACAAGCCAGTTAGTCTAACCTCCATCCCCAGTAAGGTGTTGGAACAAATAGTTCCTGATGCCATATCAAAACGTGTGAAAACAAAGAAAGTCACTGGAAGAAGTCAGCATGGATTCACCAAAGGGAAATCACGCTTTACCAATCTGATTGCCTTCTATGACATCGTAACTGGCTGGCTAGATGAGGGGAGAGGAAGTGGATGTCATCTACCTTGACTTCAGCAAAGCTTTTGACACTGTCTCCCATAATATCCTAATTAGGAAACCGAGGAAGTGTGGGCTAGGTGAGTGGACAGTGAGGTGGACTGAGAGCTGGCTGTGTGACAGAACTAAGAGGGTTGTGATGAATGGAGCAGGGTCGAGTTGGAGGCCTGTAGCCAGCAGTGTCCTCCAGGGGTCACTACTCCATCCAGTCTTGTTCAACATCATCATCAATGATCTGGATGAGGGAACAGAGTGTATCCTCAGCAAGTTCACTGATGATACCAAACCGGGAGGTGTGGCTGACACTCCAGAGGGCTGTGCTGCCATCCAGCATGACCTGGACAGGCTGGAGAGCTGGGCAGAGAACCTAATGAGGTTCAACAAGGGCAAGTGTAGGGTCCTGCCTCTGGGGAGGAAGAACTCCATGTATCAATATAGGTTAGGGGTGGACCTGCTGGAAAGCAGTCCTGAGGAGAAGGATCTAGGAGTCCTGGTAGATAGTAAATTATCTATGAGCCAGCAATGTGCCCTTGCTGCCAAGAGGGCCAATGGAATCCTGACGTGCATAAGGAAGAGTGTGGCCAGTAGGTCAAGAGACCTTCTACTTTGCCCTGGTGAGGCCACATCTGGAATATTGCACCCAGTTCTGGGCTCCCCAGTTCAAGAGAGACAGGGACCTACTAGAGAGAGTCCAGCAGAGGGCAACAAAGATTATTGTGGGATTTCCTCTTAGGAGGAAAGGCTGAGAGAGCTGGGACACTCTAGCCTGGAGAAGAGAAGGCTGAGGGGAGACCTTATTAATGCCTTTAAGTATCTGAAGGCTGGGTGCAGGGAGGATGGAGCCAGACTGTTTTCAGTAGTTCCCAGTGACAGGACGAGGCGCACTGGGCACAAGCTGGAATATAGGAAGTTCCATTTAAATATGAGAAAAAACTTGGGCACTGGGACAGGCTGCTCAGGGAGGCTGTGGAGTCTCCTCTGGAGACATTCAAAACCCACCCAGATGCAGTCCTGAGTAATGTGCTCCAGGCAATCCTGCTTGAGCAGGGTAGTTGGACTAGATGATCCCTAGAGGTCCTTTCCAACGCTGACAATTCAGTGATTCTGTGACAGTTTTATACATCTCCTAAATGACTAATCTTCATTGTAATTTTTGAGGATGTCTTTGCAAGCAATGGCACAGAGCTCTCAAAAGGGTGTGCTGCTCATAAAATTAAGTAGTTGCTGTTCAAAAATTTATAACTGAGAGAGTAATGAGAAAGCTAAGGCTACATAATCTAAAGAGAGGTCCAGACTAGGCTGCACAGGATAACTTCATGCAACAATTGTTGCAAACCATTGTGTCCTTTCCACTTCAGATCTTCAAATATGAAAATATTGACATTTCCATCAGCACTCAGTAATAAAAGTAATTTTTTAATCAGGTAAAGCTTGTACCTGGTCTTCGCTTGTTAAGCCAAGGTGCATCACAAAATAAAAATGAACCAGGAAATCAGAATTTGGTAGAACATCTTGACGCCTAGTCATCATAGCGCAGATCAGCCTGTATGCTTGAAGTTTGCCTTCCTTATACTCAGTTGGCAGGGTGGTTGCCTGAAAAGAGCAAAAACCTTGTATTATTACTCTTTTTTTTTAGTAGGCAGTTAACACAAAACTATATCTTCAGCAGATTTTCCATAAAGAAAATCTGTTCCCTATATTTATTTAAATAGATTTGAGTCCAAATAGCCTTTGGAGGGTATTCCATCTTCTTAGCCAGCAGTGATTGTAAAAATCAAAAATAATGCAACTAAACTTACACAAATTCAGTACCAACACAGACGAAAATACTAATGTGTGAAAATCTTAGAAATAACTCACCTTGAACAACCATGAAGCAAATATTCTGAGAGGAGGAATTAAGACAGGAGGAGAGGGGGTAGACTGATTGTCCACACTTATAGCCAGGTTGTCCCGTATCTAATGTTTTTAAAAGAACAGAGTTAATTAAGCTGACAGGTCACTTTATTAATGCTCTTTATTTCATATTATTCCTTTTTCATTTTATTTTATTTAGTTTAAGGCACTACATCATGCACTATACAGAGCCCCTACTTAAGCTAAAGCTACCAGGAAGGCTTGTTCTATAATGCTTCCCCATGGCCTATTCCCCATTTTAGGTCACACCTCGGGCTTCTACACCAAATACCAACATTTGCAGTATTCTATTTTCTTTGCTACTGTTTTCCTCACCCCCTTTAAATCAAGTAATCTAAATTCTTGTCATTGAACAGGAACATTCTCTATAGGGAATACCTCCTGGAAATCAAACAGAATTAGCTTTATGACCGAATCCTCCAAATGTCATGCTTCTGTTTCAGATGTTAAAACTAAATAAAATTTAATAAGAATTTTTACAACAAAAGAAAAATAATTATAATTAGATGTCAGCATCATATACAATACCTTTGCAAGTTTAAACCACAACTCATAAAGATACCCAAAAACTTTTGCATGGATTTTAGGTGACTGTATATTGTTCACATCTCCAAGAATTCCCAAGATCCTCCTCCATAACACTGCAGCAGAATCAGGGTGCCAACCGATAAGGCTTCCACCAGCAATTATACTGCAGTCATCAGCAAGGAATTCACTACTGTCTGTAAATTTAAAAAAGTTCAGTTTCCAAGAATTAGAAATGCAGTGTAAGTATAAATTGGGTCAATAAAACAAGAACATTACTCCTTCTAACTGTCTTCTATCTCAATAATGTTCTCTCCCACCGAATCATCTCTTTTTAGTCACTCAAGCTAGCACATGATTCAAAGAAAAAAAAACACAGAAAATGTAGCCTAAAGGACCTTCCAGCTATTGATGACACACCTTTGGATCAGTTTTATATCAGACAGACTGCCCCTACTCTAGGTAGTGGATATTTTTTTAGCAGGGAGGCAAATGCAGTTAAATGGAACATTCATGTACTTTAAGAGATTTGTTCAATCAATAACTGGCTTTTACAGGTAATAGTTCTATTTATAAAAGTCCTTTCTTTGTTAAGATCACACAGTATAAAATCACCTAGAAATGGAATTGAACAAAGGAACTAAAAAGTATGCATTACTAGTGATGCAGAATATGCAGAAATGCATTAAGGCCACATTGGCCCTGTTGGGCAATTGTACTTGCGTTAACCCACTTTTCTGCCTATGTTACCTTTCAGGTTATTTTATGTAATTCTTTCTCTTTGTACATACAAAGGAGCAATGTCTTGCATCATAAAGAAAGCAATGAATCTATGATACATAATAATCCTTACCATGTACCTCATTACATGCTACCGTTTGTACGACAGTCTGAACCGTTGAACTAGGAGTGCTGGTTTATTACATTAGAGAAATTTCTAAGAAAAAGTGAATATGAAAAAAATATCCTTGAAACTATGTATCTGTTAGCAAAAACAGTGCATAAGGCAGTTTCATACTTTACTGCATTAAGTTATTGAAATAACATCTCTGACTCATATTATCAGATGGGAAGGTATCTTTACAAACTGCAAAGAATCACATTATTTCAATAAACAATCATGCGTATTGTATATGTTAAAGATACTATAAATAAAATTAAAAGGTAAAGGACTTTTACTTCCAAATGAACTCTTGTGAGAATGCTGTTTATCATATCCTACTGGAGTATAGGCATTATGTAATTTGAAGTATAAATATGGAGGGTAACAGGATTAAGATGGGAGAAATTATGGTGAATTAACCAGTTCATAGAATCACTTAGGTTGGAAAAGACCTTTAAGATCATAAAATTCAACCATTAACCCTACTCTACCAAGTCCAGCACTAAGCCATATTCCCAAGCATCACATCTAAACGACTTTTGAACACATCCAGGGATGGTGATTCAACCACCTCCCTGGGCAGCCTGTTCCAATGTCTGACAACCCTTTCAGTGAAAAAGTTCTTCCCAATGTCTAGTCTAAACCTCCCCTGGAGCAGCTTGAGGCCATTTCCTCTCGTTCTATCACCTTGTGAGAAGAGACCAGCACCTACCTCTTTATAACATCCTTTCAGGTAGTTGCAGAGGGCGATGAGGTCTCCCCTCAGCCTCCTTTTCTTCAGACTAAACAGCCCCAGCTCCCTCAGCCAATCCTCATCAGACTTGTCAAGGTTCTTCACCAGCTTTGTTTCCCTTCTTTGGACACACTCCAGCACCTTTATGTCTTTCTTGTATTGAGGTGCCCAAAACTGGACACAGTATTTGAGGTGTGGCCTCACCAAAGCCAAGTACAGAGGGACGATCACCTCCCTGGTCCTGCCTGCCACCCTATTTCTAATACAGGCCAGGATGCCATTGGCCTTCTTGGCCACCTGGGCACACTGCTGGCTCATATTCAGCTGCCTATCAATCACAACCCCCAGGTTCCTTTCTGCTGGACAGCTTTCCAGCCACTCTTCCCCAAGCCTATAGCATTGCATAGGGTTGTTGTGGCCCAAGTGCAGGACCCAGCACTTGGCTTCATTGAAGCTCATAGAATTTACCTTGGCCCATTGACCTAGTCTGTCCAAGTCTCTCTGTAGAGCCTCCCTACCCTTAGGAAGATCAACACTCCCCCCAACTTGGTGTCATCTGCAAACTTACTGTGGGTGCTTTCTATCTCCTCGTCAAGATAGTTGAAAAAGATGTTAAAAAGAAGTGGTCCCAACACTGAGCCCTGAGGAATCCCACTTGTGACCAGCTGCCAGCTGGATTTAACTCCATTCACCACCACTGTCTGGACCCAGCTGTCCAGCCCCTGTTTTACCCAGCAGAGCGTACGCCCGTCCAAGCCATGAGCAGCCATGTTTTTCATCAGAATGAAGTGAGAGATAGTGTCAAAGGCTTTACAAGTCCAGGTAGACAACACCCACAGCCTTTCCCTCATCAACGAGGCAGGTCATCTTGTCATAGAGATCAGGCTCATCGAGCGGGACCTTCCTTTCATAAAACCGTGCTGAGTGGACCTGATCACCTGATTGTTCTGTATATGGTGCACAATGGCACTCAAGATGATCTGCTCTGCTCCATGACCTTCCCTGGCACCAAGGTCAGACTGACAGGTCTGTAGTTCCCTGGATCCTCCTTTTGGCCTTTCCTGTGGATGGGTACCATATTTGCTAACCTCCAGTCCACTGGGACCTCCCAGTTAGCCAGGACTGCTGGTGAATGATGGAAAGAGGCTTGGCGAGTGCATCCACCAACTCCTTCAGAACTCTTGGGGTCAACCCATCCAGCCCCAGAAACTTATGGATGTTTAGGTGGTGTAGCAGGTCACTGAACATTTCCTCTTGGATTACGAAAGCCTCATTCTGCCCCACCTCCCCCTTTTCCAGCTCAGGGGACTGCGTGTCTAGTGAACAACCCATTCCACTGCTACAGACTGAAGCAAAGACGACATTTAGTACCTCAGCCTTTTCCTCATCCTTTGTCACTATGTTTCCCCCTGCATCAAATAAAGTGTGGAGATTATCCCTAGTCCTCCTTTTGTAATTAATGTATTTACAGAAAGATGTTTTATTATCTCTGACAGAGTAGTCAAGTTGAGTTCAAGCTGGTCTTTGGCCCTCCTAATTTTCTCCCTGCATTGCCTTACTACATCTCTGTATTCCTCATGAGGGGTCTTGTCTTGTCTTCCAGAGGCCATGAACTCTCCTTTTCTTCCTGAGCTCCAGCCAAATCTTTCTATTCAGCCAGGCCGGTATTTTTCCCCAACAGCTCGTCTTTCAGCACATGGGGACAGCCTGCTCCTGGGCCTTTAAGACTTCCTTCTTGAACTACATCCAGACTTCCTGGACTCCTTTACCCATCATGACAGTCTCCCAAGGGACTTTGTCAATCAGCCTCCTGAACAGATCAAAGTCTGCCCTCTGTTAGTCCAAGGTGGCAGTTCTACCAACCCCCCCCTTCTTACTTCTCCAAGAATTGAAAACTCTAAGTTCTTGGTCACTATGCCGTAGACTTCCTCCAACCGTTACTTCCCCCACAAGTCCTTCTCTGTTCATGAGCAGCAAGTCCAGAAGGGCACCCTCTCTGGTTGGCTCCCTCACCAGCTGCATTAGGAAGTTATCTTCCACTCACTCGAGACTGTTCTCTCTCTGCTGTATTGTATTTCCAGCAGATATCTGGGAAGTTGAAGTCCTCTGTTATAACAAGGGGCAGCGATTGTGAATCCTCTCCCAACTGCTTTACAGAATATTTCATCCACCTCTTCATCTGGGTTGGGTGGTCTAAAACAGACTCCAACCACTGTATCACCCTTGTTGGCATTCCCCGATTCCTACCCATCGGGACTCAACCCTATCATCACTGTCATTAATTTTTAGGCATTCATATGTCTCTAACATAGAGGGCCACTGCACCGCCTCTTCTTCCTCGCCTACCCCTTTGAAGAGTTGGTAGCCATTGACTGCAGCACTCCAGGTGTGTGAGTCATCCCACCAGGTTTCTGTGAGGGCAACTACATCATAGTTTTCCTGCTGCACAATGGCCTCCAGCTCCTCCTGTTTATTGCCCATGCTGCATGCATTGGTGTAGCTGCACTTCAGCTGGACTAACGATCCTGCCACCATTTTGCAGAGGAGTCCTAATTGCTGTCTGACCATTCTCAGCCACATCCATGGTTACTAACCTATCAGTGAGCCCTGTGTTCTTGTTGCCACATGTATCACCATCTCCCACCTCAACTGAGACAGCAGATTGAAGGCCGTCCTTAAGCTCATCTCTAGTGAGCCTGGTTTTATACCCTTCCCCCTTTGAGCCTAGTTTAAAGCCCTTTCAGTGAGATCCACCAACTCGTGTGTGAGGATCCTCTTCCACCTTTGAGACAGAGGTTGCCAGCAGACCCAGTGCCATATACACTTCCCTGTGATCAAAGAACCCAGAATTCCGACAGTGGCACCAGCCTCTGAGCCACGCGTTAATCAGGTGTGTTTTCCTCCCTCTTTCAGTATTTTTCCTTGTCACTTGAGGGATTGATGAAAACACCACCTGCACACCTGAGCCTTCAACCAGTTGTCCCAATGCCTTGAAGTCCTTTTTAATTGCCTTTGGACTTCTCTCTGCAACCTCGTCATTGCCAACCTGGATAACCAACAGTTATTTCCTATCAGTCAAAATACATAGTAAGGAATTTCCTTAAGCCATTCTGTGATGAAATAAAACTATTAACTTAAAATACATGTTACTTGAACACTGGGACAGACTAAGGGAGCACAAGTCATCAGCTATCACACAGAATCACAGAATGGTTTGGGTTGGAAGGGACCTTTAAGATCATCTAGATCCAACCCTTCTGCATGGGCAGGGACACCTTCCACTAGATCAGATTGATCAGAGCCCCATCCAACCTGCCCTTGCATAATTCCAGGAATGGGGCTTCCACAACTTCCCTGGGCTACCTGTTCCAGTGTCTCACCACCCTCATGGTAAAGAATTTCCTTCCAAAGTCTAAGGGCAAGCAAAGGGCAAGCAAAGGGCAAGCAAAGGGCAAGCAAAGGGCAAGCAAAGGGCAAGCAAAGGGCAAGCAAAGGGCAAGCAAAGGGCAAGCAAAGGGCAAGCAAAGGGCAAGCAAAAGTCATTCCCCTTCCGGAAAGCCAAGAGGAAGACCAATGAAGACCATTCCTCTTCCGGAAGGCCAGTAGACACTCAGCTGATTAGTAGTAATTTGACATAGCAAGCAATCCAATTATTTTGAACCGTGTAATCACTTTCTGGATCACAATTTATTGGCACCTACGTCAGCTTCAATCTCATAATCTGAATTCCTTAAACTCTGGGCACCCAAATCACATTTTTGAACAAAACTTGTTGATATGCGCAAAAAAACCAACATACCTTATATAAGCGAACTGAACCATATAAACTCCTTTTTGAGATAAAATTTTAAGATAGTAAATACATTTTCTGGACTACAAGTACCTGTTAAATTTGCAGTGTCTGAGGGACTAAGCTGAAGCCAGCGAGGTGCATCAGGATCCACACAAACATCTGCCGGCGTATTAATTTCATGGTCTTCTTCAGAAGCTTGCCAGGGGATAAGTGCAATCTCCACTTCATTGTTATAGCCAACAGATGTGTCACTGCTGACACTTTCACCTAAAGCAAAGAGGGGATTAATAAAGATCACAAACCCTGTTTTTAAAGACTACATTAGCAAAGCACGATGAGAAAAGTGGCTGATTTATCTTAATAAGACAAAATGATGACACTGATTTTAACTGCTACAATTAAAAAAAAACATTTCTTGGAACTCACTTTTTTTTCTCTCTCTGTAATTTCCGTGTGATTGCTGCAAGTCTGCTTTCAAATCTAATTCAGCTGTACTACTGCTTCTTCGTACCAGTACCTTCAGAGAAAAAAATATATTAATCTCAGCTTATTACAAATTTGAGAACTACATAATATTTTAGCAAATCTGAGATTTCTAATTACATAGTTATTAGAAAATAATTACAACACAGTCAGGATATTTTCATGAATATTAAGACTGCCCAAATATCTTTAAATGTCTTAAGGAAACCATCATCCTTTCCATTTTAGTCTTTATCCTTCTTTTTGTAAATGCAGTTTTCATACCAACAAGCAAGAATTTTTACTTATGCTTTTCCACAAATCCGAAATAATTCAATACTTTTAAAAGTATAAAGAAATCTTTCAGGAATAAATTAGCAGTCATCTCTTGCATCAGGGCACTACTCTTGCAAAACAACCCATGCAAAGACACCTGATTTTTTGTTCACCGCCTTCTTCACCAAATGGATTTACAGCCTTCGTGCTGAAAATGCTTCAGACATTTTTTCTGCTTCTAGATGATACTGCTCTGTCCCTAAGCATATTAGTTTTGCTTTATATCTGGCAGATCACCTTCAAATTCACATTTTTTGCAACTCCATGCCATCTATAATGGTAAAACTTAAATTTCTGCCAGAAAAACAGAGCATCATGTTTTCCATTGCAAATATGCAACAAAAAGCCCCAACACCCTATCCCTAAATCTAACTGCTGAAAAAATCTCTACTCTAGAACTCCTAAATTCAGTTAACATTGCTGAAATTCCATTTTGATAGTTGCAATTATTAGTATTTCTATTTTAAAATCAATTTCTTGAAGCAATGTCTGATGCACTGGCCAGACATTAATCCATTTGTTCTTCCTATGTATATCTGAAGAAGCAAATTATTGCCACTAAAGAGACAACTAACTAGCTTGTAAAACTTATTACTATATTATCTAACACCGTAGCCTTTTTTTTACTTTAACTGGAGAGAACTGACAATCATTCCCAAGAAACACATGGTTGGTCATGTTGCCTGACAGACTGCCGGGTGGTCTCTCTTGCCTGAGGAATTTGGCTTTCCGTGATGAGTGCTGACAATATTCCAGTGGGTCAGACTGGCTCACGTGGCACATTAGCCAGTTACACAGTGAGTACATGGGCAGACCCCAGCTTCCACTTGCAAAAAGGGCGGGAGAGCAATGCTGGTAGCAGCCTGGCAGCACATGCTTGTGAATATTTTATAACCCATGCCACTGAAACAGGATGGGGAGCCAGGTTAATTTTTAATTCCCCCAACAACTGAGCTTACTTTTCTCCCTCTCCCCTTCTCTCCCCCATACAAATAGGACTTTGCCTTCCTTGTTGAGTCCCTCGCTTATTCCTGAAGCAATTAATGAAAGCACTCTACAGAAAATGTCTCATCTCTCCTTTCTAGAGCTAAGTGTTAATGGCACTTAAAGACTAGATGTTTGGGAGAGCCAAGGTCCAAAGATGAGACTCAGCTTGAAGTTCTCCATGCTTTGTTGCATTATACTTCCACAAAGACAATCAGCCTTAGTCATTTATTATTTCTACTATTAATTCAAAAGTTGCATTAAAAATTTACCAAGCTTGCCCATCCTAATGTTAACTTACACAAACATCTGCAATGCATAGCTGCTGATACAAATTGTAATGAAGGAAAAGCATTTTCCCCAGCACTTTGAACCATCAGACATTTATTCCAGTATACTGTAGCTCTATAATCATGATTTATTTATATTTAAAAAGTTGTTAACTTTCTGTTTCTATTAAATATTTTAAAAGCACAAAAGTCTTGTATAAGGCTAGAATATAGTCAATTACATAAAACTGCATAAGCAACTGAGAAGACCAGGAGACACAGAACGATTGTACCAAACAGTATGAAAAGCAACAGTTCAATTCCAGATCCCATAACAGAAGTGTGACAAATTATTTTATACACATTCAGCTGCTAGAGTTTCTAAATACTAAAAAGCATCTAATTAGAAATAAAACATTGTTGGAAACTTAATGATAATCACTTTATGTTTTGCCTTACTTGCTCAGCTTCGTGTTCCTTCTTTGTATATCCCTTATTTTCCTGCAGTGATCTGGAGTCTGAAGTTAAATTATGAGAACTCCCTGCCTTTTTCCCTAGAAATTTTAGAAGTAAAGAAGAAATATAGACGTTTGTGGGACCAAAGTGCATAGCAAATTATGTGAGAATTTCCATTACGTTTACATGTGCACTTGTACTTATAGTTAAGTGAAGTGATTCAACATTAAAACAGAATACATGATGTTTTGAAAAATCCTTCGTAAGCATAACCTACTTACATGGTAGGAACAGAAGTAGAACTGTGAGCATGAATGCACAGAATTTAAATGCAAGCCAGATTAAAAAAAAAGTTCAAGAGTTACATACAAAATGCATACACTCAAAGTTTTCAGCTTTATAAAAGGTCATGTCCTGCATTTGTGGTCTGTAACTTCTTAAAAACAGTTCTTCCAGCAAGATACCAACAATATATTTACTAAGAAAATGAGATTAAAAATATTTTAGAACACAGCTGGAAACCAAAGTAGTGTTTATGAGCCTGAATAAGTCTCAATACTTTCTTCAGAAGGACAGTATCTTTATGTTTTATCAAAATTACCTTGAAAAAAATCAGATGGAAACTGATCCGCAATATCTGAAGTGCTGCTACTTCGAGTTAGTTGCTGCTCTTGGTCTGCAAACAGGCCTGTAGCTTCTGTTCCTGTTGAATTTTCCAGCTGTTGAGATTCTTCAACTTCTGTTGATTTAATTAAAACACAAAATATTTGCACGACCTCAGAATTATCTACACATGTGAACTCCTTGCCCAAGAAATATGTATGAAAAAGTGACCCATTCAAATATTTAAAATTCCCAAGTTAGAAAGCTAGAATACAACCCCTAGTTACAGAAGTAACTTAAGTTTTAGAAAAATGCTTAGAAAAAATTGTAAAGTTCAGAGAGAGCTGTATGAGCAGTGTAAGTGGTAAAAAGTCTAGAAAAAGGCCAGAAATTACTCTGGGGGTTGGGAGTTCACAAGGAAGGGTGGGAGGATGCTACCTGAACAGAGCTGTATTTTTGAGTACTACAGACCCAAACTAGACCATGTTTGTTCTGGAAATGGAAAGAATAGAGGAGAGACAGTGAACTGTAAATGCAGAGAGTGCTTTCTGACTTGTCCTCCTTAAAGAAGGGAAGAGGAGAATAAAAAAGGCAACAATTCAAACAGTAAAAAAGGATCTGAGCTATACATGATTCGGGCTTAGTTTGTGAGGACAAACTAAATCATGCAGCTTTTTGGCTGTAACTGAAAATGAGAAATGAAAACAGGAACGAGGCATAAGAATTCAGGTGAGAAGGTAAATTGATACACTGGTGTTTACTGACCTCAAAGTATCACTGTTGACTTTAAATGTCTTACAGAAAGCAATAAAATAGAATAACAAATTATTTTTTTAAAAAAGGTTGTCTTTCAATGGCCATATTCACTAGCTAGAAGAATTTCAGTGTTACAACTGAAGATTACTGTAAGCAGCATGAGACAAAAAACCACTAAACATATTTCAGAGAACAGGAATCCCTAGAGAGCCATAACGCACCACATGCAAAACTTTTCTTGCCACAGCTGCTACCACTTTGGTTATGGCTCAACAGTCACAAATCCCTCCCAGGAGATGAAATACAGGAGGTGTCAGAAAGTTGTATTTTCAGAGACTTACTAGCTGGAAACTGAAATAATGCAAAGTCTGCTAACAGGATAGAGAAGTCTCACTGCTTCTACCCACATGTCATAGCCAGGTGATAGGGTGAATGCCCTACAACAAAGCAGCTCTGAACTCTCAGGTCATTACATCCATTTTTCACACCTATCCCTGGGTATGGCTACAGAATTCAGTTGAGAAGCTGTATGCTTAGTGTTTGTTCCAGCTTTATTTGTCACAACTGCAAGTTCCACAGGACAAGACTGTATCAAAAGCAGGAAAAACGTTTACTACACTTTTGAGCAAAAAAATGCCCACTTTAGTCTAAATAACCACAAAAATGCCCAAATCTGGACTGCTGCCTTCAGTTTTTTGCATATGTAATCCTTAGCATACTTGGTTTGAACTGTATGAAAACTTTAACAACTGCTTGGAAGCCTTTAATAATCAAGAAATTTGAAGTATAAACATTATTAAAAGCATTTATTTATTTAAGAAAATTAAATAAATTTTACTTTAGTTACTGGGGAATATGGATCTAATGGTAATTCATGGTAATCTTTAATATTAAAATGAAAAAAGATTGCACTGGTTGCAATACTAAAAACATTTTGAGAGAAATTAAACACTATCTGAGAATGAAGAGGCAGAGGCAAATGTTTTAGATTTGCTTGTTGAATCAATAATTACGGGAAGAATTCTTTAGAAGAAAAACAAATATTCTGCATTTGTAACTGAGTATAACACAAAGTGAATGAGATTTTTCTTTAAAAGCAAATAGCTCAGCCAGCTGCGTTTCTTTGCAGATGTTCCTTGCACTAGCTCATACGTTCAAGTATTCAACTAGTTTCTACAGTAGTTCCTTGAAAAGATACTGCTCTCCTCCTTTTCCCTGAAAAGGCTACTTATTTTGACAATGAACCTGGTGACAGAATAACAGAAAAGCATAGTAGTAGCCACTTTTTGCCACCCTTTGTAACTCTGAAAAAGGACAAGACAGCCTCCTGCTAAACTTGCTTGTCTCTCAATGGCTTCCAGTAATATTTAACACCATGTTTTCTAACAGATCTGAGGCACAGGAAACAGAACAGGTGTAAAACATCTCATTTCACACTACTAAAGAATAATCAACGGGACAGAAAAGGAGTAGACCGACAGCAGCTTAAAAATATAAAGAACATTTATATAAAAGATGACTTTAAAGTACAGTACCTGACAGTCTGTGAGAGCAAGAAGTGTAAGAGATACCAGGTAAGAGAGAGCTCACAGTGTGAAGCAGAAGAGGTACACTTTTAGTAGCTGGCAAAGCCTCATAAAGATGAGCACAGTTGCTGATAGACTGGCTTCGCTTAGCTTCCAGGAAAAAATAAAGCAATAATTAGGTCAGAAAAAATAATGAAATATTTGGGAGTCATGATGCAATGAAACACAAAGCTTTTGAAAAAAACAGTTTTACATCCCATCAAAGCCAGAATAATTCTCTTTTTATATGACCATGAGACACAAAATGAAACTAAGGGCTTTTTATACATGAAATTCATCCTCCTGCCTGCCAACCTACTTGCTTCCTACCAATTAAGCTTTTGTTACTAAAGGCAGGAGGTTCCTTTAACCTGACGACACATAACCAAGTGAAGTCCTTGCTGACCAATACTTCAGGTCCTCCCTAACGCTCTGGCAAGAAGCCTAGGGGAGAAATGCTGTAGCACAAGAAAGAATTATCTACTGGAGCACAAATAAGAACTCGCTGAATTTAAAAATAAAACAGAAACAAGGAATTAATTTACTCCATTGCCAAAATGTTTTGTGATCTGAGCTGAAGGCTGGCTTATTATGAAGCCCATAGCCACAAAAATGTACTAAATCAACCTTCAAATTCTCCTGGTAAGAAACACAACTAAACTGTTATGAATGAGGAAGGAAGCTGTGCAGCAAAATATCTCTGATTAAAAAGCAGGAGATTTTCTATGGAGTTTCAATCCATAGTCATTGAAGTGGAACATGGAAACATGCCATCATGAAATAAAAAGTATCAAATTCACGCTGGTGAAATGCTTGAAAAAATCAGGTATCAGCTCAACGCCTGGGATCTCAGACATTCCCCATAATTTCTCACCCCAGTTGTCTCTTCTCCTGTTTTCCTCTTTCTAGAAGTAAACATATTTAGAATAAACCATGACTTGCAATTAAATGTAATGTATTTAAAAGCATATATCGAACTTCTCAAAATACTTTTGATTCTTTATTAATTCTTTATTCATACAGGTAGTGGTCAAGACATCCAGACACAGGTATGTAACATCTCCGTTTAGGCATTTAATTGTTAAGTTGCACAACTTCTGGCAGCCGCCAGAACTCAAAGACAGATGTAAAATGTGAATGTTATTGAGTGTTTGGGAACATACGCACTTAGTTATGGGCTAACCTGTTGCTCTTTGACGAACAATATTTCTTGCTTTCTCAACTCCTGGGGCTCCAGAGGTCGTAGCACTTCTGAATCTCATTGGCTCCACAACTTCAGGATGACTCTTCCAGCTTAATGAAAAAGATCTTCCCACTACAGCTGTTTTCTGAGACTCTAAAATGCCACCTTAGAGATCAAGAAAACAAAATTCTCTTCCATTATATGCTTTGGCACGTATTTTTCTTAAAGTATGGCTGGACTTACAAGCATTCAGATGTGAAAAATACTAATCTTTCAACCAACACAGGTAAATTTTTACTTTCAATAAAAAACAATCACTACTTCAACTGTGTGCATAACCCTTAATAAAAATACATGGAAAATCATTTTTACATTGATGACTAAGCCAGGCTACAGCACAGGAAACCACGTTTCATTTCTGCTACACAGAAAAGACTGATTTTGAGCACGTACTAAAAACTGCTAAATAGCCATCTTCTATCAACCCCAATTACCTTCCCTCCCACAATGAAGGATGAGAATACATAAATCCAAAGCTCTTCATACTTGATTAAACAGGTTCTTACACTAGATTAAGTAGTATTTAATGTTAGATTAAATTAAATTAATTTTTAAGTTTAAACTTAAATATTTAACTTGTTTGATAGAAAAAGCACTGCAGCACAGAGACTGACCTTTTCCTCTCTGCTTTTTTTCTTTTTGTTCACTGAGCTTATCCAAGGGTAAGTTTGTCATTTCCACCCCATACACGGTTCTTGCTAGCACTGCTGTTAGGGAGTCCATGATATTGGCCCACTCGTTTATGAGCTCCTCCCAGTCCGTCAGGGAGGACAGAACACTGAGCAGCTCATCCCACAGCTCCCGAGAAATGTAAACACTCAGGTTTGCTCTGATCCAAGCCACAATGAGGGTCTGAGAGAATGGGAACAAGTAGCAGTTCATCTATTTCTGTCGAGATGAATTCTGCACACCAATATCAGCCCCATGTCGACGATATCAACACCAACCTGCCTACTAGCATTGATTATTCATGATGCACAGATATTCCACATAGATATTTTCCATAAAAGAAACCACTTCCATAAATTGGTGGGTAAATAATCATGAAGGTTCCTGACTACGGAAATCTAAAAATTCAGAAACATATGTTTCCGGTGGTCTATATGTTCTCTGGTAAACTCACATAATACACTGTGTATATTAATAATAATAACAGAACAAAGAACTGTCTCCTACAGCTACAGAATGATTGTGGTGGTTAAGCTATGCCTGTGACACCCAGATACTGTAGCTGAACAGGCAGAGTACAATATGATGTATAAATCTCTCCATCTCATTCAATGTGACTCAATTTTGACTTGACAGCTGAACTTCCAGGAAAACAGTTACATCAAGCTCACACTTCAGAGATACTCGTTGAAGATACCCCACAAAAATACTGTGTGCCTGCCTGTTCTATCACAGTTTATAACAGAGCCCTGAAGACCAGATCAAATCAACTGCTTGTTGCACCTGCAATCTGCCTCCTTCTGTTAGCAACAGTTTACGAAGTAATTATTTGTATTACTGCAAAGGATAATTTTTTTTCATGTTTTGCAAGTAGGTTTTATAGTATTGTCTAATAGTACTGAACTAAAACTATGGGTATTCATCATGAAAAACAAATACAAAAAACCAAACCAATGCCAAACACTCACTCGGAAAAGTAATCCTGACATGCTTTGAGCGAACGTATCCTTTATTTGGTTTTCTTTTGGCTTCTGCATCACAGCTTCTGTTATTCTAAGCAGTATCTGTAACATCTGTTCCCTGGTTCCAAAACAAAATTATACATTTTGTTCACATGTTCCATTAATTGTACTTGTTAATTTTCATGTACCAAAAAGCCCTCTTAATTCTCCAGTAAGCCTTACATACTGAGAATGCAAACACACTTCAGGCACTTCACAGATAATTTGCAAAATAACATTAGTTGGTTGTGGACTGTAAAAACTACTTTTTGAGAAGGTGAAGTCAGGAATGGAAATACCAGCCAGAACCTTGAACTCAAGTAGTACAATGATGTAGGCTCAGCAGAACCTACAATCTCACAAACCAATTTAGAAGCCAGTCATGAATGTGACTTGTGCAATAAGGTCTGCCCTGAGAAAACCAGTCTTTTCCCTACCCAGTAATGCTCTCGTTCAGTTTAACTGTTGATAACTTTCTCTTAAATGATGCAGAATATACTAGGCTTACCATGTCTTTTTATTCATTGATAGTTCCATTATCATGCGCCTAAAGATGCTCAGAACTGCTTTGCAAGCATCAACTTGCTCCTTCAGAAGCACAGGGACCTCAAGGCACGGTTCCAGTAAGAAAACATTTGCAGAGTTTGTCAAGAATACCTTCAAGACAGGCATTTACAGTCAGTTTACTTAGCATCAGGAATAAAAAAAGTCAAGACTTAGAATAAAATACTTGTCCTCCTTCATTAAAACCTTTCACTTTCCTTAGAGCAAGGTTCATGTTTTACCTATAACTTCATTTTTTCTTCATCATTCTAGCAAAAAGTCAGGTGGCATTAAAGACCCAACAAAGGCAGGCATTGCTCAGTATGGGGCTTGTAGGTATCTCTTCTGTTTGGTCAGGCAAGAACACCATTCCTCCAGCTACTCATTTCTTGCCATTATATGCTTAAGCAACCACCACTGTTTCCAATAAATGAGGTTCAATGAAAGTAAACGTACATTTCTGATTACTAGTACCCATAGTAGAAAAAAATGGACCTTATGTCTAAAAATAGGTATCTGGCTCTAAGACACAGTCACATGGTTTAATATTGATTTTTTTAAAGTTATAACTTAAGTCCAAATTGTATCTAACAAAAGACATCAACTGCTGGTAGCTGTCTTCCTTAATCTCAGAGACTATTATAATTTGTAGTGTGTGAATTACACGATTATGTAAGATACAGCCTTGTACCCTGTGTCCACCACACCTGTAAAGCTGCCTGAGCACCAGCTTTAACATTTTTGTCCTCATCTTCCAAAATACACCCTCTGTTAACAGCACTGGTGAAGGAGTATGTTCTTCCCCAGCTGGATGAGCGCTTATGTCCTGAATGGTCAGAGGAAAGCTTTCAAAAACATGATTCAGTTAGTGACAAAGCAGAAAGGAACAAGTCCATATTTATTCAAAATAATTCAAAATGTCAAAAGCAAAAAAAGGGAGAACTGTCATGTTCTACATTCCATTTCAGCTAGGAATTTTTGTCCATTATTTCTTAGTCTCTCAACAAACAGACTGCATATGGAATGTAAAGGTTCATAAAAGTTTTAAGAGCTACTTTATTTAAAATATTTTATATCACATTTCATAGTCAACAATTGCAGTAATATTTGAATTTAAGCCTGGCAAAACTATAAATCCCCTACAAAAGCACTCTGTCAAAACCTTTTAATTCTCATTGTTTTTAGAACTCAAACCTCTTTCTCAGTAAAACAGAGCTTCTCTTTAAATAGGTTCACAGTGTCAATACTATCAAAGTCAGCTTTTACTGATGATTCAGGATAGGATACTAAAAAGATGACGCACTGAATTTGTATCCACACTTCAATTTTCTAGCCTAAGGTATATGAATCCAAATATTTCACCCAGTATATACAAATTAGTAGATATTTTCAAATTCTTAAGTAACTAACACCAAAAGCAGATAGTCCTACATGTACTAGGCCAACAGTGTAAATCTTAACACTGCAGAATGTGTTAGTATTTCTTCCATTAAGGTCTTGCTATCATATTTGTATATAGACAAGGACTAATCAATCAACTGCATTTTCCAAAATAGCTGGAATCTTTCCCTACACTCAGTAAAGGCTACTGAACACTCAATATTTTTTTTAAATTTCTGGGTCTTAAGTAAAAGCATTTTTTAGTCTTGATTTTTCCACACATTTAAAAAATTGATACTCATTTACAGAGTTAGTTTAAAAATGAAATAAGATATTGTAGGCGAACAGAATAAATAAGTAACAGTGATACCATACATGTTTACCATCCATTTGCACTGATGAATCCTCTAAGTTGACAACAGTATCCTGACTGTCTTCCTTCTTGTCTGGCTCCTCCATGAACACAGGTTTCTCTTGCAGTATCCACTTCCGATACACCTTAACCACTTTTCGTGTCGCAGATATATCAGAAGGTGGCAATAAAAAAGCCTAAATTAAGAAGTTAACTAATTTTACTATACAGGGGACATAAGATTTGAATGCATATATAAACACACCCCCACACCATCACCCATAAATACAGCTCAAAAAAGAAAGGATACATTATTTTTACTTTTATGTATGAACTAGAAGGAGCTATGAGTAATCAACAACCTATGCATACATCTACATCATTCACAACTTCATAACTCTTGCTTCCAAATCACTTCCATGTTGTACTTGTTTGGACAAAACGAAAGAGGTTGTTTTTGCTCCTTGCAAGCTCTCCAACTCAATGTGGATTACCTCACAAGCCATTAGTAGCCATAGAGGCCTGGTAGACTAAACTTTGCTACACTTTCTGGAGAAAGTAACTTCAAATTTCATCAGCACTATATGATGCAAAATGCCATTTCAGCAAGTGTAGGTAGAGACAAGACAGTAAGCTGTGATGAGGATGACAGTAGCTGGCATTCCATCCTTTCTCACTACATAATGAATTTATTTTCAACATACTACCTGATGTCCATGTTTGGGAATCATTCTGTAAAGATACTGTAGAGTCCCAAAATGAACTGTCTCAAAACAGTCACCCTGACAAAGTGGACATTCTGCTTGGGTGGGGTTCTCATTCCATAAGCCACCTGGACCCTGTACTCACAAGGAGAGCCCCTCGTTCAGTAACTACCCTGATAAACTGGACACTGTCCTTGAAAAGGGAGCCCCTCCTTTGGCAGTCACCATGATAAATGGGACACTGTCCTTACTTGATAAGGAACAGTGGCCAGCAAGAGAAGCCCCATGGAGGCACAGTGCCATCGTGCAAAAGGCCACCTTCCTGTTAAAGGACAGAGCACATGCATGAAAATGAAGGTCATTGCTCAGTCAACCAGGATGGACCTGGACCCCCATGCTCCACCAACTAATTTCCAAAACATTCCCGAACCCAGCACTGAGTCTGCACCAAGTAGGCCAAACCTCAACCAGAGAGGTGGGGCCAGGTGCCATAAAAGAAGCAGACCCAAAATGCTCGGGGCACACACCCACCATCCAAGGACCACAACATCATGCCGAGATTGTCGCTGGATCCAAGTGAACAGTTTCAAGCCTCAGCTTGACAGGGTGCTGAGCCACCTCATATAAACTATAGGATTACCTAAAAAGGTTGTACCAGATGATCCTTGAGGTCCCTTCCAACCTGGCATTCTATGATTCAATGATTCTTCATCTCTCTCTGTTTCTAATTTTATTCTACATACATAGAGGTAACATGATTTCTAATTTTGAGAGTACAACTTCGCTATGTTCTGCTGGTTGTAACCTGTTGTTTTGAGACTGATGTTGTTGTGTGTTTCCTTTCGACAAGCTTTACAATCTTACTCAATTTAGGTAAAATGATGTTTTGTATAAGCCGCCTGGGTAACGGTCTTACTCTTAGAACACCGCACAGATAATTCCAGAGGTTAATCTCACTAACTGGGTTGGTAAAAGAGATTAATTAAGAGAGAAAGATTGGATCCAAATCTCCCTGGGTCGACCCCCACCTCCAGGGAACTCTACCTGTGCCCACTTTGTGGGATGGAACGCCATACCCACTTTGTGGGATGCAATATTTAGTTTGGGTCCCCACCTCTGGGGAGCTGTGCCCACTTTGTGGGACGTGACAGTGCCGTACCCAGCTTGTGGGATGTGACAAATACCCTCTCCAAGAGCCTACAAAGGCTAGACTGGCTGCTTCCCCACATTTCTGGACATTGAGGAGACTAAAAAAACAAAAAAAAAGTACAAGACCTTTACACTGCAGTGAACAGGTACAGAAATCAGTGTCTGGAAACATCATCTGGTACAAAAAGGCATATTTTGCAAAAAGAAAAAGTTTATCTCAATATGCATTAGATTATAAAATCATGGAAAGAGATTAAAATACATTTTGTACTAAAAAATAAGTCAACTATGAAGAGATTACCCACTCTACATTATTAAAAACTATATATATATTTAGGGTCCAAAACTGCAGCATTTCCTATACCCAGTTTAGCTATAAATATATTACAAAGGTGTCTTGCTTAGGTCAGAGGTACACTCCTTTGACTTTAGTCAACATGAAGTGCACCATCCAACAGCTGATTTCAATGGAAATTGAGGGGTTAGCAAAAGAACTTTCAATGTGACAAACAGCAGGTATGTGACATTTCTGAAAATGTTTTCACAGCCACTATCATTAAGGATGTAGAAACAGAAACATTCAGAAACCAACTGCTAGAACATCAGAGAAACAACAGCTCATCAGAGGGATGAATGGGCACTACACAGAATGCTTTCAGAAAGGCGAAGAACTACCGTACAGGGGAAAAAAAAAAAAAGGGTGTAGAGAGGAATATACAGTGAGATTTCTGGAGGGGAGAGATAAACACAAAACGGATCCAAATACAATTATTTCTTTCAGTTTCTGGACACTGATCATAACGAACAAAGACAGAAGTACTGCATCCCGTTAGCCTTTGCTCCCATCGAAACTGGTCCAACCTTCCACACTCTGAACAAACGCCAGGAGAGGGCAGTATGCCACAGCAGTTCCCAACGTACACAATAGTATTCCGTGTCCCTGTGCCACCCTTCCCACTGAAAAGCACGGGTACAAGGAGTTCCTAAACCATGCCACACGAGATACTTCACAATAAAGCATATGTGCTTGCTCAGCTGCTGGAGAGTATCTTCTGCACAGTTACGTGACCTGGAACTGCTGCTTCAACCAATTCTACTTCAGTACCAGACACACATGCAAAAAAAAAAAAGATGGGGACTCTCCAGTCCACACATATTTTCTCCCTAACAACTGAAAATATGTCAAATTAATAAAAAATACTAGTAAAAAGCATGTTCAAATAGACAGTAAATACCGAGGCTGGTCACAGGAACAAGAATCTTATAATTCAAATAATAAATTTGCAAGCTAATAGGTCTTTACACACCTTTAAATTATATCATAATTCCAAGAACAAATAAAGTGGCCCATTCAAATAAGACATGCTGCTGTCTGGCACCAGCAGCAAACTTCAGTTCCTATAAAAATGTCTTAATTTTATCTTTAAAACTACTTAGGAAGGACTACAAACTAAAAGACTGCTGGTGTGATTATCATCAAGTTTGATGTTACCTGCCCAACAGCCCTCACAGTGCTCTCTCTCATAACCATGTCATTTCCTGTAAAAACAAAACAAAACAAACCCACAAAAAGAAAAAAAAAAAACAACCTAAACAACAAACAAACAAAAACAAAGCAGAAACTAAACATACACACTTACTTGTCGAAACACCTCATTAACAAAGTTAACATATCCTCGAGTGGATAGGAGGATCCTCTGCACCATCTCATAGACAGTGCGGTGCTGCTCCTCGATGCTGCAGAGGCTGGAGTTGCTGAGCCTTCTGTCAGACAAGGTGCTGCTGTTCGAATGGCTTCTCTCCTGCTCGCCTGCATAAGGCACACTGGCTTCCAGCTCTGCATTTTTGTCTTGGTTCACAACACCAACAGTCTACACAGAAGAAAATACATGTCCAGTTAAATAACTGAAATGGCATACATCAAAAATCTGAAATACTTACACAGAACTCAAGATACCAGTGCTCTTTTTCAACACACTGGAATCCTAGCAGTCAGGAAGTGCAATTTTCAGTCTACTGATTGATCCAAGAAAGAATTTGGTCTTATACACTGCATGATGTACACTTCATATGCCACCCCAGCCCAAAACAGCTGACTGATTTGTCTGCTCAGTGTGACAAAACAGATGATGGGGTGCAATGGTAGGAGGGGAGGAAGGCACAGACATAGTGGAGAAGAATCCCCCAAGTCCCTTCATTTTTAGAAAACAGTGAATCACACCACTATACATGGCTCATACTCTTGCACATTATTCCTGAAAATTCTTTAACAGGTTTTGTTCTGGCACTGCATGTATATTGCAACATCTCAAACCATGTCTGGTTAACATGATCCAGTCAGGAGACAGAGGACTAAAAAACTGCTTTCGAGTTAACAGAAAAAAGAACCCAACTAACACTAACTCCAAGCATCACCCAAACACACATCTGCTTTATGTTTACATCAACCAAGTGAGCAGGAACAGAGCAGCAGTAACATCTCTACTGCTTTTCGCCATGAACTTTTGTGGTGAGATTCAGCCACAGCAGCAAGGCACATGCCAGTGAGCTTCAAAGCCCCTAAGAAGTCAACATCTGCCAAAAGCTGATGCACAGCTTCAGCTAAGTGATAACTTTTAACCACTTTCCATTTTGGGGGCAGTGATACCTTTATACAACCTAAATATTTACTAGGTGTCAGCTGTCTATAAATTTCAGTGAAAAGAGAAAAAAAACGTAACACAAAAGGTGGAATTTCCAATGAGATACAAAAGATCAATTAAAAAAAGCACTTTCAGAAGGTAAGCTACACTGGGCTGGTTCAGAGCTTCAAAATTCTACAGTTAAGTAATTGACATGAAAATATGCAGCTCTACCATAATGGTTAATGTATGCTTTCCACTGAATCCAGATTTGACACTGACACCTACCATTCAAGAGAACAATGTAAGTTGATATTGATCCTAAATTTTTAACAGGAAGCTGGAGAGTCTCTTAAATTGAAGGACCTGGGGGTGCTGGTTGACAGCCGATTTAACATGAGCCAGCAGTGTGCCCAGGCAGCCAAGAAGGCCAACAGCATCCTGGCCTGCATCAAGAATAGTGTGGCCAGCAGGAGGAGAGAGGTGATTGTGCTTCTGTACTCGGCTTTGGTGAGGCCACACCTTGAATACTGTGTTCAGTTCTAGGCCCCTCACTACAAGAAGGATGTTGAGTTGCTGGAGTGTGTCCAGAGAACAGCTACCAGGCTGGTGAAAGGCCTGGAGGACAAGTCCTACAAGGAGAGGCTGAGGAAACTGGGGTTGTTTAGTTTGAAGAAGTGGAGGCTGAGGGGTGACCTCACTGGTCTCTACAGCTACCTGCAAGGAGGCTGTAGGGAGGTGGGAGTTGGTCTCTTCTCTCCAGTGAATAATGACAGGATGAGAGGAAATGGCCTGAAGTTGCGCCAGGGGAGGTTTAGGCTAGATATCAGAAAGAATTTCTTTACTGAAAGAGTGGTTGGACAGTGGAACAGGCTGCCCAGGGAGGTGGTGGAGTCACCATCCCTGGCAGTGTTTAAAAGAAATACAGATGTGGTGCTTAGGGACATGATTTAAGCATTAACGGGTAGATAAAGGTTATGGTGGGTGGATTTAGGTTATGGTTGGACTTGATGATCTTCGAGGTCTTTTCCAACCAGGTTGATTCTGTGATTCTGTGAATTAAATGAAAAAGCACTTATCTGCAAAATCCATTGTGAAGTCCCTAATGCTAGAGAAGTCTCAACCAGCAACTGGAAAGTGAAATATTTTTCTAATAGCTCATTGTAAACAGCTGCTACAATCAAGACGAAAACAAAGCAGCCTTTGATGTTGCTTGGAAATGGTCCAGGGCACAAATAAATTTGACAGTTTACAGATTAAATTCCAGAAGTCTAAACACAGTGCGGATGAAGTTAGTAAGGCAAACAGCTCTGAGAAAAAAAAATTCTAGTAAATTACTAAAGAGTTTCCCTTGGAGATACTCTCCTTCATCAAAGAAAAAAAATAGAAATCAAATAATCAAGTACAGCATTTATTCACTTCGGGATCAAATTTCTTTTTGCTTCAGTTGTCAGTGCACTGAGGTCATCTGCAAGGTTAGCAGGTACGAAAGAAAAGAGAGGTAAACTTTAAAGCACACCTGAATAATTTTAGGGAGCATTTCTCCTCCATTTTTTGTATTCTGAACAGCAGTTAAATATTTCTTTTCAAGAAAGAAGGTAACGAGCCACTTAATAAAAACAACTCGAGCTGCCATGTATGGGATTTTTGTGCTATAGACATTTTCATTGTTTCGTGTTGCAGTAATGTACACTGGTCTTGGTCTTACATCAGGAATATCTGGTGAGATAAAAAGAGAACACATAAAGAAAATCTCATCTTAAAAAACTGTAACTGCTTCCAGACTCTGGTTAACTGTATTGACTGAACACATCAACAACGTTTTCTCCATATGAAATAACAGATGCAATGACTAAGTGGTTTTATTCTATTAATGCTCATATTCTATCATAATTTTATTACTCCTGAAGAAAAGCAAGAACACAAAAGCAGAGATCTTTTCTGAAGGTTATAATTTGTATCACACAAAACAAAGGAAAGCAAAAGAGAAGGGCTGCAAAAAGATGGGCAAAATCTGAAACAAAGAACTAGTTCTACTGCAATGTAAGTTTACTTTTTAAGTTTCACAGAGTTTTATTAACAAAGTACAGTGAGAAAGAGATGGCTCTGGAACTGTCGACAGTGCGAAGATAGGAAGAAAAAGGATACTTAGCACATTGGAAATAAAATTTAACTCAGCTGCAAAGAGCACTGCACAAGTTGAAATAAAAGAAGCAAAACACACGGGAAGAGGTGGAAGATTGGGAGATAGAGTGGGTCATCATTCATTCAGATGCTTAGATTTAAGGAAAAAAATCACTTTCACACAACCGGAAAACACGGAAGGCCTGGGGTCTAGCTGTGAGCAACACAGCTGAAGCAGCCCTGGGGTGATTTTAGACACTAAATATGAAACTGTAAAGAACAGGAGTTAAAAGACAGGAGGGAGGGGAAGGAGCTGCAATACATCAGGTGAGTATTAACACCACCGCTCCCCTGGACTCTAACACGTAATTCAAGAGAAAATTAGGAAAAATGTGAGTGTTTCTGAAATAACACGCTTTTAACCCTACAACTGTAGAGGTACATCTCAATTTCCTTTCATTTAGTCCTTCATGCTAATTTTCTCTACAAGGAAACAAGAAGTAAAATAGGAGTAACTAAGTTAGCTACTCCCTCACACTTGGGCAGCTTGGTGATTCTTTAAAAAACCCAGAGAGCATGTTCAGTATTCATTACATATCACAGTTACAGAGTCCTTGCTCACATAGCACACATGCTATGCCAGTGGAAATGTCCTGAGAAAAGGACAATCAGGACAGCCCTTATGCAGCAATGAGTAGCAGCAGCAGCTTCCTGGGCCATCTCAGAAAATCAAAACATGGGACAAGGGAGGAAAAAAAATCTTCATTCAACAGAACAGTAGTGCCATGCCTGCAGGTAACAGAGATGCTACTGAAAACAGTCACTGTTATTTCTTTTTCCATTTCAAAGACATAATTCCCTACTTACCAAGAACAGGTTTGTAGAGGTTGGTTAGCTTTGTAAAAGATGGAAATAAGTGAGGAAGATAGTATTTTCTAAACAAGGTAAAGAGAAACTTAAAACCAGTGTCTTGGTTCTCCTTGTTCTTCCACTCTAAGCTTGCAGCCTTTGTTATGGGGTTAAAGAGAAACAAACAAAAAGGTTGAAGTTAATGTCTTACACTGACAATCATTTCACACTGAATAAAAAGATAAACAATTACACTTTCACAAAAAATATAAAAAATCAGCACTGTCCCAAAAACTCTACAAACTGCAGTAAGAATATAAGATATTACCATGAGGGCTTTAGCACACGAGAGAAAGCAATCTCACTGGAAGCCAGGATATTTGTGCTGTTCTAATGCAGGGAAGCACAGAAAATGTCATATTGATGGTTTTAACAAATTTGCTTCTCACCTGTGAATTTAGACAGAGTTACCGGAGGCTACACTTTTATCAAAATATGGTTGTCATCAGAAACATTCTCCATGCCCATGATTAATCCAGTTGCACACACCTATTTCAGCTGCCAAGGAGGAGGCTGACATCCATGGCTGTTTTTAAAGGTCTCTCCTGTCTTTGCATAGACCAACACCAGGCAGTCATACATGTACTTTCAAGTTGCTCTTTACCAACAGTTTTGAACTACAAATCCTCGGAAGACTGTGCCAAATTTTAACAAAGAGATGCTCTTTTCAGGTTAGAACACCTTCAATTAGGAGTAAATTGCACATAATCCAACAGCAGCGTTTTCTTCATTTGTATAAGAAAATCCAATACAATTTCAAGTAAGAAAGGTAAAAGTAGACATCTCTACAATGAGGCACTTTTTCCACTGATTACTTAAACCTACCTGGGCTTTAGTCTCTTTACATCATTTTTCCTTTTGTCAAACTCAAGTGAGCACTAAAAGTGTTTATCTTTGCATATATACTTTCAATTCAGGCCCACCTTTTTTTCTCTCTTTTTTTTTCAAGCAACATCAAAAGACTACAAGATTTATTTTTTTTTTTGCAATACAAACTCTTAGAAAAGCCGGTCAAACTGTACATAGCAGATGACAAATTCAATGAACCTTTATCCATGATGAGAATTTATTAAAGAAAAAATGACTTGTTTACCTCAGTCACATGAGATTTACTTATTTTCTTTCAAACACATTTTCTTACTTAATCTGTACTAGTTCTTCTTTCAAGTCTCTAAAAACTGTAGAACTTGCAATGTCCTCCTTGTGCAAAACACACATGTAGAGCTTGGGAACAAGACTACTTAGGTTCTGCATTCTTTTATTTGTTATGTAAATAAGCTGACTCATATTAAATTCTAACCAGTTGCAGACATGAGTTTTCTTGAAGGTGTAGCTTTGCTCCATGTTCTGGCTCTCAGCGATCATTCTGCACTTGCATCAGATTATTTTAATCTCACCTGTAGCAAGAAGGTTACTGCCCAGCTGTGCTCCTCTCTACTGACCAACACAAATAAATGAATGCTGATGAACCACAATGCAACTGGATTTATAGTGTAGTCGATTTTTTAGATCCCAAATACGTAGTAAGAGTATATAAAGAACAGTGAAAACAATTTTTTTAACTGAAGTGTTGTGAGACTCTAATATGTAAAACAAAGAGTGCTGTGTAGGGAGCTGGTAATTTCATACAGCCACTTTTCAAAATAAAGAATTTATTCAAGATGACAAAACCCCTTCCAAATATCATTTTGGTCTTGCCTTTTGATATTAAAAAATGTATCTCAAAGTATTTAGTTATCTTTTATCTTTTTTTAATACTGAGTTCTTTCATGTTCATTGTCTATACAGCTTCCACTTCATTTAAAATGTTGCTTAACTTGTACTTTTTAAATATATAAATTATCTTAATTTCTTTCTTGTGCAGATTAATCTGCACTATTTCTAATTAAATTTTTTTATTTACATGTTACTTGTACCCCTTTAAAAAAATCTCAGAAGCCATCTCTCCTTTTTCATCTTTCTCCAGTGCTCCTTTATATGTCTCCTCAGCTATGTATGTGTCCAGAAAGAACAAATTGCATCATTACCCTGTATCAATTTACCCTAAACCAATCAAACACATGAAGTCAGTAATCCTGCAAGTTTGGATAACATTCATTAATTCTTATCACAAGTGTGAAAACCATCTTCTTTTCATCAAAGATGGCAGACAGAAATACCTTTGGGATGATTTTCCTTTCAAAAACAAGAATAAGAAAGGGTAGAAGACAGCTTCTTCGTGGGGAGGGGCAAAACCAGCTCCATATAGATACAGTGTAGACTTAATTTTCTACCACAATTGCATTCCTCCAAATTTGAATAGTTATAAACATACATCCTCCGCACCTGAATTACCATATATTTTAACAGTAGCTGAAGAAAATAGCAGGTTTGGTCTTCAGCAATTTTCTCTCCAGAGACAGCTGGCAAAAGTGGGGTTATTTCTTCTGGAAAAATCTTAGCTAAAATGAAAAGACAAGGTTTTAAATGTAGAAAACTTGAAAACAGTTAAATAGAAGATATTTTCTATAAAAAGATTAATTTGAAAATAATTAGTGCACTACGAAGTTGTACCAAGGCAAAGTCCAGTAACTGGTTGGGCTTCCTCTGTTTCCCCAAGTCCTACCACATATAACCAAGGATGGCACCAGCCTCTGATTTCCTGCAGTTTGCAAGGGTTAACAGAAGCAATTGCTACACATTAACCGATAGCCTGTAAATCTGCACACCTACGTGTTTCGCAGTAACATATAGCTGCATCTCAGTTAAAAAAAAAAGGAAACAAAACCCAACTGTTCTGAACTCAGAAGGACAAGATCAGAAGGCTACACAGCCACAGCTGCAACAAATACAGTAGCTGGACAAATTCAGTACATCCTCCGAGTTATAAAGACAGAGCACCACACGTGTGGTATCTTCCCCCCAAGAAACTCCCTAGCTCCACCCCGACCTCAGTGGAAGGGGGAGGCAACGCATTCATTTACTCACCGTCTGGTGAATTAGGAGGACTAATGAGGTTATCTAGTGTACAGGGACCTCGTGAGGACATAATGGGTGGAAAGCCAGGCACAAGGCATGCAAATATTAATATCTGCTCTTCCGCACAGTTAGTCTGAAGCGCTTGAAGCCAGAGGAGAAACAGTCGGATTCCTTCACATCTTATCTACAAGAGGATGATTTTGTAGAAAAAGATATTCAAACAAATCTGTAAGTGCAGTAGTAACACAGTAAATAGCTAAGAAAATGCAAGACAAGTACTTTCATTCCAGCTATGTGCTAGGGAGTCTTCCATCATACCAAGAGTAATCACATTATTAATTTAATCACAAGCAGAGAAGGGTGGGAGCAAACTGTACCCAAGGCAGCAGCACTCCAAGGAGAAAGCATTACCACTACAACTTCCACCAGAGGCCAAAAAGTTTAAAGCAAAGTATTAAGGAAAATATATTGATACCTTCTCCAGGTAACTTACAAACAAAGGTCATTAGAACACAAAAATTACTGAAGAAGATAAAACATCATCTAGGAATAATAAAATTTATTATTAAAAGGTGAATAAGAAAAATTACAAAGCCTAAGAATCTGAAAAATATGCTTCATAAGAATTAAAGATAAAATAAATATCAATACTTCATCAAAGATAAATACCTTGAGAGAATTTCCAGTGTGTAAAAGTTTCTTCAGAATTGACCCTGGATTAGAAAAATTAAATAGGCAAGTATCAGACACTAAGATAGTCACTTTCTACCAGAATGTTGTGGGGTTTTTTAAATACTACAGAAGAGGTTAATTTAATGCAATTTACTATCTGGCTATTCAGCTGGTGTTTAAGAAAAAGAAAACTATGGAGTGAAAAAAAACCCGAAGTCAATCTAATTACAATAATCATCAGGGTTATAAGTTTGAATATAATGTACCTTTACAGTGAGTTACTTTGGTTTTAGTCAGATGATAATAATTCTCAAATTATTCATTAAAAATAAGGTATATAGTGGAAGTTTTTACTTACTAGATTTGGAGAAATCAAGAAGTCCAACTTGTAGGATTAAAGCATTCAAATATACACTAATACTGACAACAATGACAAGAAAAAGATGCTAGCAATCTGTACTACATTAATGTCTATAAAAAACAACTATTAAAATTGTGAAATATTTTTATTCTGGTTTTAGATAAAACAGGCTAACTTCCCTTAACTTCAAACGTCTGACCTAAAAATCAGAGAGTGATTATACATCAAATGTTTCAGGTAAAAAATTGTTTTAATCCAATTCTGAGAAAAATAACATGTAGCACTCAACTGTTATTTCTCCAGGATTTGTGAATTACGTATATTCCTTAAGTATGACCCTTCCCTCAAGATCTCATCATTTCAGAGTATTAAATGGAAATTATTAACATAGACAGCAAATACATATTGATGAATATACGTGAACATTAAGCAAAAAGCAAATCACAACATACAGCTGTAAATAATTGCACCACCAAATTTTGTAGCTTATTTCTTGGATATAGCTAAAAAATTATCCAAATATGACTATTGAAGAGAAGCCTAAATATAAAGAATATATTAGCTATAAAACAACTGACTAAAACCAATTTGTTCTGGACTAATTCGGATGAAATAGCAGTAAAGTGGTCAAGCAGATGTCTCCTTTTATTTTTGTCAGTGCTAACTGGAAATGTGACAACAGCCCTTTCCCTTGACCTTTAACTTCCCCTCATTATTTCTTCTGCAACAGCAAACTCATTGTTTTGATGACAAACATGGTAGCTGATGAAATAGTGCTGGAAACCAAACAACAACAGAAAAGTACTACTGAGAAGAAATATAACAACCCCCCAGCCACCAAAGCAGCGTAAAATTTACTGTAACAATCAACAAAACCAAATGCTGTGATCACTCTGGTAGCATTCAGAAGCAGAATTTTCAAAGTAGTGATGAATCAAAGATGTTTAATTCAGAGGAAATTATTAAGTGATACTACTTAGTTGGGTTATCTGGTGCTTTGACTATCAAAATAACTGTATTTCACCTTGCAATACTTCTACACCCATTTGACTCTAGTTTTATTCAATCTTTTCAAATGAGGAGAGTAATAGATTTTGCTTTCTGGCTCCTGTACATGACCACAAGGTCAAAACATAGACTATACATGCACCGTAGGCCACTGGGAATATTCAAATCATTAAAAAGTTAACTATCTTAAACTAAAGACAACAATACTTTTTTTTTTCCCCGTATCATTAATGTTCAAATCTACTTTTATAATCTAGCTGAAAGACCTACGCAAACTACATTAAAACTTCTAAAAATCTTAATAGTTGTTCAGAAAAATTAACCCTGCTTTTCTTAAGATTTCCAAAGTTCATGAGTGACTACCCCAAGCCTGTTAGATACCTATTAACTTTATGCTTAAGAGAAAACACCTATAGCGTAGGAACATTAGGTGTTTTAAGCCAAGCACTCTAAGTGTGTGCCTTAACTAAGTTGGTACATGTATTCTGTTCTTTTTTATGCATGTGTTGCAATATGATCTTCAGCTCCATGCTTATGAAGCCTTCTTCTGCAGAACACCTGGTCCACAAAGCATGGACAGAAGAATGCGGGGCGGGGTGAAAGAAAAATAAAGCAGAGCTTTACTAACTCCAAGACTTCCCTCTGCTGGACTCCTACTGCTTCCCTTGCTCCAGAAGCCAGAATATGTGCAGTAAATACCTTAGGAGCAAGGAGAAACAACAGATACATCTCCCCGTTTGACCAAGTGAATGCCACCCACAGGTATCTTGTGTCTGTCATGGCCAATGTCACATCCTAACGTGATGCTTGGAAAATCGTCTGTTATATGAGACTCACTGAAAGACAGCCAGGGCTAAACATGCAGAAATATCATGTATTCATAATGCCACTTAAAATCCAGTAGAACTGTGGAGCACCCATTAAAAGAAAAGCTGAGATTTTGGTCCTTAGTCTCTCTCCTTCACTATCCCAGCTCTAAACCAGAAATCTCTCATTTAATTCCCACAGTGTGACAACTGTTTCACAAATGTTAATGAATGAAACTGCACAGAGAATACAGGAGTATCAGAGCAGAAATTAAGCTCCTGTTCAATGCAGCAGTCCCATGGTTTGCATTCAGTTTAGCACTACCTGTGTTCAACTACCAACAAGCCACCTATTCACAGCCCAAGTCTTACGGAATTAATTTCCAGGAGGAGGCAAAGGTCGAGTTCAACACAGGCTCTATCATTTGGCAAACAGCAATATTTAGCACTACAAATTTCTATGGGCATCTCATTCACGACCACTTGCAACAGTCTTAACAGATGGCAAATTTGCAAGAGAGTCACAGACTCCACAACCCTCCTCAACCTTAATTTTTGGTGTTAGTCTGTGAATACAAAGGGGATTTAATTAGAAAAAGGTGAATTGGTTTATAACCCCATCATCTTGATAGCTTCCAGCACATGAAAGAGAACAAAGGGAGGAAGACCCAGGTAAATCCAAGAATATTAAAATTTAAAGAGCATTCATGCAAAATAAAAACAAAGCAGGCAACCAAAACCACATAAAACAAGGAACACGTAAAGCTGTTATAGTAGGTAAATAGATTTTTCATGTGCTTTGAGAATTTTCAATTGCAAGTCTTACTTGTATGTGCTGTTTGTGTGTGGACAATACAAAGGGATTCTGTGGTTTACAGGACTTGCAGAACCAGGGAAGTAACTACAGAAAACATTTATTTTATTTGTACTAGAATGTTTTTAAACCATTCCTTCTTACCTATACTGCGAAAATGCCATCGATAAAAAATCCTCTCGGGTAGTAGCTGCAATATTTTCTGCAGGAAACAAAACTAAATAGTCAAATTTTCCATAATAAACTGGCTCAATCAGAGGATACAGAGAAACTAATACACAAAACATAAATGAAATGGTAATATATACATAGAGAAAACAATAGAAAGCAAATAGCTATCATAATAAGGACTCCTGCCCATTACCTCACTTGCTTGTTACAGAGAACAACACTTGGAATGGTACTGAATAAATACCATGACACTGCCATGAACCACTTTCCCTCTCCCACTGTCTTGCAAACCCCTCATACTCCAGACTATAAACTGATTTCTAATGAGGAAGTTACAGATTTCTAAGCAGCTCACTTTGGGTTACATTTTTCTGAAGTGTCTGGTAATGACTAGTGTTAGATTGATACAGTCCAGATTTTGAGCTCCTGTGGCTTAGGTCTCTCTTTTCATCAACTAATGGGGTCTGATCTCCCAGCTACAGCAGAGATGAACAGCAGTGCAGTTATTTCACTGTGAGATGATTTACCTGTGCTTTCAGCTGGTGAGTGAAACCAAGCCAAATTACATAAAGCCAGACTAATTTAATTCACAGCACATGCAGTTAATAAAGCACTTACGTGGAATAATATGTAGTGTCTTGCCTCTGTAGTTTTGGACTGATCCTAACATAGGCAGATCAAACAAAGAAAGAGGCTGTGGTCAAACCCATTCCCCCTTAGTTTTGTTACGCTACAGGGCACCAACAAAGCAAATCAATTTAAGTGTATGCTTAAGTGCTCTCCTGAATGGAGTCTTAGAATCTGAGTTGCAAAGAACATTTGAGGCTACTAAATGTTTTTCTTTCTCAGTTTAGTGGATGCTATTAAATAATCTGGATTAAAAAAAAACCTATTTGAGGGTCTTACTTGGGTAAATATGGGTTTTAAAAGGACTTTAAGTAAACAGGGTCCAAGATGCCTTTTTTTTCCCCTCTTTTTTAAAGTTTAGCAGTGTACTCTAGGGCTCAGCAAGTAGGGCTATTAGTACAGGAGGACAGCTAACTTACTGCTGCTCAGCCTCCCACAAAAAGTGAGTGAACAAATCAGGTTTAACAGATTTTACAGAAAATGTCTGAATCTTACTACTTTTCAGCTATTGAAATATGAAATTAAGGAGATCTATTTAAATGGGAAACCATTTAAACACCTACTTTTGGAACTAAAATGAAATTAAACAACATTATAAATTACTAACAGTCAGATTTCCTTGTAATTACCAAAGTAACGGGAACAAACTTCTGCACAAAAAAGCACCATTAAGTTTTCAGAATTACTACATGCAGGATGCAAAATGGATGACAAGTCACTTAAGCAACGGTGACCCATTTGTTGGTCTTTTGCACATAAAAGCTCACACGAGGAAATACAGCATCACAGCCAAGAAAGCAAGAATTGGCACTTTAGGCAATCCTTCAGAGATGGCCAACACATGAATCATTATTGCTGTTAAAAACAGTATGCTCAAGAGATGGAATAAGACAGACTTTGTTTATTTTTGACAACAAAGTGCTTCAGTAATTATACACAACACTCAAAATAGAGTCTTTTTGAAAATGGAACATTCCTTTCTCCATGGCAGAGGATGGAAGTCACATCAAGTTTATAGACTTAGGGAGCTAGACCTCAGGTCACACAGACAGACTGGTCTTCCTGCACATCTTTACCATAGCACACACTCCCCAAATAGCATTTGGCATTTCTAAAAGTTTACCTAGAATGAAAATATAAATCGGGCACATCCTTTTATGTTCTTGCTGTATTTTGTTTCAGCATTGCACCCACAGCTCCCCCTCCCCAGGACACCACAGCAGCAGGGATTGAAGGAGCGGGAGGCTGGTGGGCAGAGGTCTAGCTCCCCATCCATGGGCAGGAGGAATGTGCTTGGAATGAAGGATCTGACTGGCTAAAAATGAGGCCATGATTCACATTGGGCTTTACCTGTTAGTTAAGGACCACGTTTCTGCCAATCAGATTGCAGGATCCACAGACAAAGAATTATCATTATCATCTAAATATTAAAATACTAGCAGCCCACCTCTTTTCATTATCATTCTGGACATTAATCTTTGCCTAACTTGGCACAGGGCAGAAAGAAGCTTCTAACCTAAATCATGAAAACTTCACGTCACTGCAGGAGTGGTGGCACCTCCACACTGAGTTTAAGACTGATCCCACATGGCAGGCCCAAAGCACATGAGGAAAGGCTCCGTTAAACAAAACCCTAAGACAAAATTAGGGTTCCTGTCTACTAAGACACAAAATGGTTTGGAATCAAGTATCAGAATACACTGCAGGGAGAAATCTTCAAACATCTTCATGTTTATTATGGAAAACCAGACAAATACACATATATTTTGTTTCCATTGTTTAGATCATTACAAGAAGTACAGTAGATTCCTTTTACAAATCACATGACTTGATACCTCCAGCTTGTCTTTGACACAAATTCTCTCCCATTAGTTTCAAAACACTAACTTTTGAGAACCCATTGTATTAAACTTCCAAAAAAAACCAAGCACCACTGCTGTATCACTGTTTATTAGAATAAACATTAGAATGTTTATATCATAAGTTTATTAGAAACTTATCACAATCTGGTAATACTACTAGTGAAAATGCATGTTAGCATATTTCAGATGTCAAAGTAAAAATCTTCATTGTAAAAAACCCCTTCTATTTAGAAAATACATGTCTACTTCACTAAATGTCTGATGTGTACTTAAAACACCAGGCAGGTTATGAATGCAAGTTTGTGAAAGTAACCCGACGATGTACAAGTAAGTTTTCCTTAGTTGCCAAAAGAAACAGCAGACCCTTCCCAAGAGCTTCAGCAATGTTCTTATGAGTTAGTTTTTCAGTTTACACATGCCAATTGATTCAGGATCAAAACAAATAACCCCCCACTTGCTGGCTGTTTCAAAACACAATAGTGCATTGAAGGAAGCTGGGTTTTACTGCACCCTCTGTGCAAGATGCAGAGCACATCAGCCGTTGTTTGGGAGAGGCCAGCAGCACGATGGCATGCAGTGAAGGCACCATCTTACATTCTACACCATTTCACCTCAACTTGAACACAAACTTCACTCCCCAAAGTTAACTATGGTAAGGTGTAAGCTGCGTAAACTGATAAGGTGGCAAAGTTGCATAATAAAGACACATTCTGAAAAAAAAAAACTTAATAACATCTCTCACATCCAAGTGTTAGTGAATTTTAGGTTATGCCCAGAGAACATCTGGAAAACAAGTGCTGTTGCAGAGTACAACCACCCAGAAAAGCAAGGCTAAACTTTAAATTGCGTGAAGCTGTGAGGGTTGGGGAAGAAAAGAACATGCTCACAGGTTTTTTCTTTAAAAAACACAGAATCAAACACCCTTCTCAGGTGACTAAATCAAAACAGCTCAAGGGCTGAAATAAACAGCAAGAGGACAGAAGTTCCTATCTGAGGAAAGCTTCCATATCCCAAGATCATTTCATGCAGCAAAAATTGAGACACTTAAGTAACTTCTCATGCTGTTCTCAATTTCAGTATCTCTAAAACAGGGGAAAAAAATAAATAAATGGATGCACTTTGAAAAATGCAAAGATGTGATTAATCACCTGCGTAGTACTACCAAACAGTAAATAAAAGTAACTTAAAAAAAAAACAACCACAAATTAAATTGCTAGCATCACAGCTAGGTACTGAAGATATGAAAGCTTTGCAGCAGATTAGAATGAATATAAACAATCTAAATTCAGAGTCCACATTTGCTCATGCAATGCAAAATGTAGGTATCATGGTTGAAAGTCTACACTAATAAACAAAAACTTCTGAAGGTTACAATTCCAAGTTATGGCTAGAATGCCTTTTAACTAGGAATTTTCACACATGTGCATTACAGTCCCCAGACTAAGACGGTGTTACAGTGTGACAGAAGATTGGCTAACTCATGAACAAGCTGCAGCTGCTGTCCTTTCAACTTAGCATTTCCAAGAACATTTCCTAGACTCTCCCATCCCCTGGTGTTCTAAGAAACGCATACTGCTATTCCTATAAAACAAATGATAGTTTCTTCCACTCCAGCCCAGACTTTTAGCAGTACCGCTGTGAATCCAAACTGGCTATTGACATCTTGTTTCTAGTTTCACAGTACACTAATAAGAAATATTTTAAGAAACCCCACAGTGCGAAATAATATTGCTTTTCCAGAAAGCACATAGATCTATTTAATGCTTAGTGCTTTGCTGCATCTATATGGTAATCCATTATAGCACACTTGAAATAGAAATTAGGTATTACTACTGATCAACACATCAGGGTATCTGTCAGTTCTTTTAACTGATTATCCATAGTTCTTTTTCTTCTGGACTTCCTGCATGACTAGGAATAATGTTACGTTTAAATCTTAGTTTACACAGGATGCTCCTTTTTGAAAGATATATCTCTCTATTTTATCAAAGTAAAATAAAAAACACTAAAGTTTGTATTTCAACAGACTCACTCTAACTTGACCACTACTGCAGTTTCTTTTAAAAAGTGTTTTATTTTTTACAGCTTTGTTGAATCATATAATGATTGCTAGCTTTATGCCTACCATTGTGTGCTGTGCTACCCTGTTGTAGAACACAGAGAAAGATAAGGCTGTTATCAAATTTTACAATGAAGATCTCTACAGCCTGAACGTTTTCCAGCTTAACTTACACAAAGTGAGATGATAAGCATTGTCGTTCCATCTTCCAGAGCTACAAGAAGCTGTTCTCTAACATGCTATGCAGAGTCTCTTATTAAAAACAACGAAAACAAATGTGTTATTGCTGATTGAACATGCCCTTAGAGGCAATGTCAACAAGTTCAGAAAATGTTCATTCCAGGAGAAGGGATTCTGGGAAAAAAAATAGCTTTTTCACTGCAACCAGTACATGATAAGGAGTTTCTGTTAGTCAGTGGCAGGTGTATCTACTTTAAGCCAAGTGAAATGCAGAATAGCTCTCCCCTGCCTCTACGTTCAAGTACTATTTGGTGGTATCTCCAAAACAGTTTCACAGAGTTCAACTTCTAAAATCTGCAGTAATTTAGACATTTTCCAGCTATTATTCACTGATTTAGATGAAGGCAACAACCCAATGAAGTTAGTATAACTGCAGTAGCTCAATCTAAATAAAAGGATAATCCATTTATTGCATCAATAAATTATTTACAGTTATTTGTTGAGGGGAAATGTCTGCTGAAAGCATGCAAGATCCTTATTCTTGCCCTAGGCATCACATTAAACAGTAAGATCTCTGAAGTCGAACACGTGCAACATATAGTTAGAATTTGCAACACAACATTGTAAGAATAATATTAATGTGAGTTTTTTAAAGCAATGATAGATGAACTGATCAGAATTGCAGCAGAACAAACTCTGGATGGTTCAAAAAGTAATTTTCTATCTGTAGGAAAGAAGGGCTGTAAGCAATTTTATTGTTATAAACAAATAAGCCCTTTTTACTCTATTGAGCTTGAAAATCAGCCGACCAAGCCTGTGTGACAGACATAAGGTTAAACAGTGGAACTGGTAGGCACAGAAGGGACAGGGAACCAACTGAAAAGCTCTAACAGAACCTACACCCTGAATTTAAAGCTGTGACTCCTTACTGGCAATTTGATTTCAAGTGTAAGATAACCTGCAGATAGGGAATTGAATCCACTGAGCTGTACAGACATGAGGAAAATGCAAATAGTAACAAAAAAAAGGGGAGAAGTTAGATAAAAGGAGTAACCCCTAGAAATGAGAAAACCAGGATCTGTGGCAATAAGAATTAAAGAATAACTTGATCTGTAAAGAATTTTACAAGTACTTTTCACATTGGCCAGTTTCAATACCCTATTTCTGCAGAATTCAATTTTACTCAAATTTTATTCAAAATGTAGCAAGTAATTAGGAGCAACACCCTAAGACAAGCAAACCACCCTAAGAAAATGCTACAGCTCTACAAGAACATCCTTTTGCACATTCATAACAACAGCAACATAGCAATAAAGTCTTCTAAAAGAGTTATGAATCAAAAACTGCTCAAAATTCCACTGAGGCAGGTTTTCCTGACAATGACCTGCTAAAAAGCACCACTACTTTGCATCAGTCTTCTCTGGCAAGTGCTCCAGCCTCATTGCAAAGGCCACAGCAGGTGAAAGCAGGGACTGGGAGAACAAAGCACCCCCCACTTGTAGGAGAAGAACAAGTTTGTGATCATCTAAAGAACCTGAAGGTGCACAAGTCTATGGGACCTGATGGTGTCCATCCACAGGTCCTGAGGGAGCTGGTGGATGCAGTTGCTCAGCCTCTCTCCATCATATTTGAGAGGTCATAGCAGTCTGGTGAGGTTTCCGCCTATTGGAAAAAAGGGAACATAGCCCCTGTTTTTAAAAAAGGGAAAAAAGGAAGTCCCGGGGAACTACAGACTGGTCAGTCTCACCTCTGTGCCTGGCAAGATCATGGAACAGATACTCCTGGAAAATCTGCTAAGGCACATGGAAATTAAGGAGGTGATTGGTGACAGCCAGCATGGCTTCACTAAGGGCAAACCATGCCTGACCAATTTGGCGGCCTTCTATGACAAGGCTGCAGAGATGGTGGATAGTGGAAGAGCAATTGACGTCATCTACCTGGATTTGTGCAAGGCCTCTGACACTGTCCCACATGACATCCTGGTCTCCAAACTGACAAGACATGGATTTGACAGATGGACCACTTGGTAGATAAGTAATTGGCTGGATGGCCATACCCAGAGAGTTCAGCATCCAAGTGGAGGCAAGTGACAAGTGGCATTGCTCAGGGGTCAGTATTGGGACTAGTGCTGTTCAACATCTTTGCTGGAGACATGGACAGTGGGATCGAGTGTATCCTCAACAAGTTTGCTGACAAAAATACCAAGCTGTGTGGAGTAGACAACACCCTAGTGGGAAAAGGTGCCATCCAGAAGGACCTTGACAGGCTGGAGAGGTGAAGTTCAACAAGGCCAAGTGCAAGTCCTGGACCTGGGTTGGCGCAACCCCAGGCACCAATACAGGCTGGGGGAGAATGGCTAGAGAGCAGTTCCAAGGAAAAGGACTTGGGGGTAGTAGTAGATGAGAAGCTCACATGAGCCACCAGTGTGCACTCGCAGCCCAGAGGGCCAACTGCATCCTGTGCTGCATCAAAAGAAGTGTGGCCAGCAGGGCCAGAGAGGTGATTCTGCCTCTCTACTCTGCTCTGGTGAGATCACACCTGGAGTACTGTGTACAGCTCTGGAGCCCTCAGCACAGGAAAGACATGGAGCTCTTGAAGAGGGTCCAGAGAAGGGCCATGAAGATGATCAAAGGGCTGGAGCACCTCTGCTATGAAGACAGGCTGAAGGAGTTGGGACTATTCAGCCTGGAGAAGAGAAGACTATTGAGAGACCTTTTAGTAGCCTTCCAGTACCTGAAGGGGGCCTACAGGAAAGCTGGGGAGGAGCTTTTCACCAGAGAGGGCAGTGATAGGACAAAGGGTTATGGTTTTAAATTGAAGGATGGTAGACAGGTTACACCCTGGACGTCTTTAAGACCAGTTTGGATGAGGCTTTGTGCAGCCTGGTCTAGTGGGAGGTGTCCCGGCTCCTAGCAGGGAGGTTGGAACCTGATGATCTTTAAGGTCCCTTCCAGCCTTAACCATTCTATGATTTTATGATTTGTTTTAAGCTACTTAACCAATATCACTAATTCACACAGTAGTCTATATAAGCCAGACGTACAATTTATTGGAAAAATTAGATATTTAAAATATCCACAGCAATTTTAGTCCAGAATGAACTAAAGTTACAAGTTTCAAAAATGCTATTTATGTGCAATACTAGGTAGTACTAAAAAAGAAGTGTATAGTGCAGAGCTATCTGGTCACCCACCAGCACAGCAGGTGTTCCTCTGACAAATGCAGTGTATTTACTGCATATGGTCTGTTATCTACTTTTCAAAAGGGTTGCTAATAGGCAATTATAAACCTATACTGAATTATCATTAGCATTTGCAGAATAAGTAACTTGTGCACATCTGCAGTAATAAATTTAGGCTACACAGCTGCTTCTGTAATCATTACATTCCCGTTCTGATGGCAGACCAATCTATGTTTCAATGGATTTATACCACATCTTAATCTTCTGAGGATGTGGCCATTTGTAGTTTATATTTAGATGTGCTTCTAAGGACAACAGTACTGTATTAAAACAGTGGCTACTGCTACAAAGTAAAAAGCTCGAAGTATGGTTGGGCAAGTTCTAACAGTTTATTATCATCTCTGAAAAAATCTTAGCATTATAGAAAAGCCAAAGCAGACCATGAGTTTGAGTGTGTATAATACAAACACTGCAGAGGCTATTAGCACATTTCTAATCTACTTTACATCCACTTAATATTTAAATCCACCAGCTGTGTACTCACTCAGGAGACTCCAAATAAGACCTAGAAATGATACATTAAAATTTTGCTGCTGAACTTCTAAGGAAGGCCAACCCAGACAGCTCTGCCTGTAAGTCCAGTTCCCTCTCCTCGTGCCAAGAGGGCAAGACACACTCAGGGAAGGCTAGGCCTGATGGATACAGGGGAGCTGGAAGCATCAGCACAGCAAGGTGAGTCTGAGTTACATGAGATACCTTGCCACAGTTATCATTCTTTAGATGCTTAGACAAAAAAATACTGTGCTTACTCTGTGTCTGGACCCAGGGATTCACACCGCTCATATTTTCACCAAGGTCAAGAAACTAGAAGTGCCACAAAATACAAGGACTTAAGAGTAACTGAGAGATTACAGCATAAACCTTTTTGTACAAGGTATAAAAACAACTCATTATGCTTTTATAAATAAGGACCTGTGAAACACAAGGGCACTTTATATTAATGTGCACTAGTAAAAAATAAACAAGCAAAAAAATCCACACTGAGAAGCTTCCAGCATCCGTATCAGCTGTGGGAGATGGGAGTACCTAACCCATCTTCTCAGCTACCTACAAAACTGCAGTCAGACCTGAACTACACCAGCAGTATCTGAAAAACTTCCAGCAACAATAGCAGCTACTGTAAGTCACTTTGGGTAGCTTTACTACATTAGAAAAAGTATCTGTAAAATTTAAGAATGAAGTATTTCATACAGTGAACGTGTTAAATGCTGTAATGAATTCTATGACTGCATTAGCACGAGAGATTTGGCTGTTCTTAACTAATAAAGCATAACTATAGAGAATGAAAAATTGATCTATGTATTCTATCAAAATCATCAGCCTGCTCTTATTTCCTTACAGATGAAAAAAATCGCAGCGTCAGACAAATCAGCATCTGATACTGCAAGAAGAAAATACTTTATTATAAAAAAAACCCCAAACTTTCACAATCAAATGATGGCATAACACTTTAATGGGACCTAGAAAACAAATGCACTGCACCTTTCATGAGTTCTGTGACACACAGTGCTCAGCTGACAGCTGTAACAAACAATGTAGTCACAGAGAACAGTGATGTAAGAAACAATATTAACATGTTCTGAAACATACTACAAATCTGCTACAAATCTGGAGATAACTAAGCCTTGCCAAATGAACTGTTAACCTTTCATATTACTCCTGTGGAATAACATTCCTTTTTTGATTAATATGTTGTTTGATGTTATTGTTGAGTTGCCAAGATACGCAGCTGATGTGTAAAATTAAGGCTTCAATAAATGACAACTGAGTTAATTTAAGTTTTCAGAGCATTCATGTAAAAAGCATTTGTTACTTTTACTTAATATACACACTAGGTGTCACTCAACAGCAGCAAAATACCCAAACTGTACCGTAAAAGGCAGAAGTCAATTACTTTTATAAGTATTTTTATTGATTTTTGAACCATTAACCCTCAGCAGGTGGATTCAGGATTTGTCAATCCTACATAATTACCTACTTAGTTAATTAGAAGAAAACTCTGGCTCACGCTGACACCAGATTAAATATGGCATGCTTAACAATCAATTAGTTTTCTTTCCTATGGATTACAGTATGAATGTTTAATTACTTGGCATTTACGTTTTTTCTTCTCTAGTGTTCAGACTGACATTCTTGGTCTCTGCATTAGAAGGCCCTCTAAAAAGGTGTTGTAAAATGCATGAAGTTTCCAAGTGTTAAGAGTTATAAATGGACTGCAAACTTACTCCCAGTAGATAAACACCACAAAGCTGTCTTTGTCTTTCTTCTTCCTCAAAGCTGTCGATAACTAGGCTATGATACAATTCTCGACCAGAACCAGAGCAACACTTTGTTCATAAATAACTATGGTTTGGTTTTTCTTCTCCATACAGTATGTTCTCCTGATGTTTTTAAGCAGTATTAAACAAGTCATTAGTAGCTACCCATTTTCAAGACACGAGAATACGTATTTATTCACTTTAACTGGGTGAGTAAGCATGAGTTATTTTCCATTCCATGACATAGCCACAGAAATTTAATTGCTTATTCAAGACCACAGAGTAAGTGTATTAATGAGCTTCAATTAAATTGCACAGCCTTGCTCAGTAAATGTACAGATACCTTCTCCACTGGGGACAGAGAAGAAGAATTTCTCCTGCCCTGATACAGCCCTACCAGAGGTATGAGCTCATGTTCTTTGACACTGCCTCATGCAAAATCCTAAAGCAGACTCTTTTACTAATATCATAAGTAACAGTAAACATAATTTCCTGTTCAGACTTCAGTCTGAAAATGCAGTCCTGTAGTTAAAGGAGCAAAGGGAGGGATAAGATTAAAAGGGAGATGAACTTTCTACACCATAAAAGTCAAAAGATGAGACCACAATAAAAAACAACAGGATTTCATGTCATCATTTTGATGGCTTTTTTTTTTGTCTATTAGAGGCATGTTAGGATAAACAGCATCATCCTATAGTCAATATAAATTTTATTTAACTACAAACTATACATTAATTAACTGGTTTGTGTTGGGTTTGGTTTTTTTTCATTTTTAAAGAGAGGGATAAAAGTTGAGAACTTAGCTTTCATTTTTACTTCTAGAGTGTTGGGGGATTTTTTAACCACCCCTACTAAAAAATAACCCACAATATAATCAAAGATAACATTTCTCTCATGCAATACTCAAGTGAAAAGTTAGTTGGATTAACAAAGAGAAACCAACAGAAGATGCATGTTTACTCTTAGGAAAGAAATCAGGCCAAGTGTTTACCTAATTGTTTAAAAACATCCAACAATTAAAAGCACCACTGACATCTGACTTCAGAGACAGGTAGAGCTTATGCTAAGACTTCTAGTGTGCAATACAAAAACTTCTTCATATGTTAGGCTTTCATCTGGTCCTGTGGTATTTTCTCACATCCAAGTATATGTAGATAATAACTAATTAAAGAGGTCCCTTGGAAAATGATCTATCACAGTCTATTCTTTTTTTAAATTAAAGACATCCTAATTTGATTATGCAAAAGCTAACTAGCTAATATTTCCTCCCTAGAAACTGAAAATGCTGTGACTGCCAGAGCTGGGAAGCGTATGCTTGTGGAAGTATAAGATGTTCCACAAAAATAAAAAAATTAAACAAATTAACATTTCACACAATCAGATCAAACTGATATGCAGCACTTGACAATGCTCATCCTTTTATTTCCCTTGTGCAGCAAGCCCAAATACTGCACTCATAATTGATGCCTGCATCTGAAAGGACTAGAGTCCAAACTCCTGCTGTGGCACACAAAAGAAACGTAACACTCAACTTCATACTGACACAGCATATGGAAAGATTCTGTTGTTTTGAACTAGCTCCCCTATAAAATACAGAAGTGAGAATTTATTTAATTTACAAAGAAAAAAAAAAGAAAAACAAAAAAGAATATTTTCACAGCTCTAGCGTTAACTGATGCTACGCAACTATTGATCATTTGCTCCCAAATTCTACTGCAAAACAACAGGACATTTTCAAAGAGCTGATCCTCAGTTCCTCAGGACACATATATTACTTTATGATTTTCAAGTAATTTTGATAACATCTTGTAACTCTGGATATTGATTCAACCAACATTCTCATTGTATGATACCATTTTTATTGCTGTTGTATCTGAAAACTTAATGCACATCTTAGTTCTTCTCTGCCTTTCACCTTGTACAGTCACAACTCCTACTGTCATTTTGATTGATACCCATTTCACCTCTCGTTGTAAAGGTCTAAGTAAGAATATAGTGACAATGAGATTTCAAATAAAAATTAGTTTAATGGTACAGAAAACTTACTTCAAAAAGAAAGAGAATGGAGTCCAGCTCCTCCCTTTGTGATTTATTCCCTGCAAGACAGAAAACAGTATTGTTTTGCTGTAAATATGTGGTACAAGACAGATGCCAAAATTATATTCAACTGAAGTCAAGGATGTTGCGTTCTCATCTCTTCTGATACCATAAAATTAAAATGATTAATACTAACACTATACTGCATGAAAATATTAATGCAAATATAGGTAATTGTGGCCTATATAATCATTAGGTAAGCGCTAACAGAATGCTTTTGAGAACAGTTCGGGAAACTGACTCAATTGCTAGCAAAACTTCAAAACTCACCTTTTTGCTTCAAGCTATTTTCCAGTGTTATGAAGTTTTCATAGAATATAAAATAAATTTGAGAATAGTTGCTCTCAAAAAACTGCTTCAGGTCACTTCCATCCACATTATCTGAAAAGAGGAACAAACGGGATTATTGCAAATCATCAGAAAGCTGAGAATTGCTGTCTTCATGCAAATTTAGTTTTACAGAATGAAATGCAATACAATACAAATTTAGTGACTTCATAAAATATTCTATACTAAGTTGTGATTTCATTGTTGTCTCTGGTTTAATTGCTGATCCTGAGTCAAACCTTTGACACCTTCAAAGTAAAGTAGGGAAATTTTCATTTTTCCCTAATTTATGAAAATTTATCGCATGACTCACGTTCATTTGTTTTCATTAAAAAAAAAGGAGAAAAAAAGAAAAAAGGAGGTATCTTCTTTGCCCTAGGTATCTAACAAAATGGCTCCTGTAACATCAAAACAAGCAGGTACTGTTGAAAAAACAAACACAGGCAATTATTTCTGTGTGCAAATTGCAAATGCAGTTCTTAAATTGATCTGACAAGCAGATCAATTCAGAAAACAGCCTATTTCCATTTCCTTTAAAAAATAATGGAAACCCAAGCATGCGTCACTTCCCTAAGCCTTAACTTTGGCCTAAAATCTGAAATAAGTTTATTTTTTAAAAAGAAAAAAAAACTAATGTTTTCTAAACTTGACACTTGCAAAACACACTTTATCTTCATCTGTTTGCTATTTATTATACCTGATTTGGTCAAGAAAAGACAGATGATTCCACTCAGAACTAAGAGAATAAAGGGCAAGAATTATTAACAACACATCTCACTGAAGTTTCACCTCTCAAGAAACCCATTTATTAATCAAGACAACAAAGCTGATTACAACAAGATGACCCAATAATATCACAGAACTACAGAAGAAAGAATTACTTCAGCACAGGGAAAAAACAAAAGCAAAAAACCACAACAAACCACAAACAAAAACCTCAAAAAACCCACACAAAAAAAACCTTCTCAGAAGTAAGGCTTTGTTTGGTTGCTTATACTACGGAAACAGTGAGTGCATGTAACTCCTTTACATTATATTTGTTTCCTACAAACTACTAGACTTGAACTTGCAAGCTAAGTGCAATTATCGCTCTCTACAAATGTGTTCTGTTAAATACAGCTCTAGGAGAAAACAAGGCTTTCATTTACAAGGATTTCATATGAAAGAATGAGGTCATTAAATCTAAAGGAAACTTTCCCTTTAAATTGTGAAAGGAGAAAGGAACTGCCTAATCAAAAAAAGTAAATTCTCCTTTTCTACAAATGTGGCATTTCAGTGGTGACTCATCTAGTATTCTGATGTAAGCTTGCATTCTTACAGCTACATCCTTTTTTTATTGAACTACTTTGCTTCTTATATTCCTTTGCAAGATATAGGGGAAAACAATTTCTAACCTTAAAAGCGGCCAACAACAATACTCCCATTTAGTACCCTGAGAGTACACATTCACTCAGACAGTAAGATTTTTCATGTAGCTCTGTGTGCAAGTTGGAATCGTGATACCAGTGGCGACTCCACTTAAAACAAAAATCCAAGCCATACTGAACAAACCACACACCCAGTAATTCCAATGCTCCAATGTCAGAGATAGAGCTTTCTTGGGCATTTCACTACCAAATTCCTTATTTTGCACATACATGAAGAAAACTCCATTTCTCTACTTCTTCACCGTGCACATGTTCGTGGTGAGGAGCAGTGGGAAGCAGCACAGACCACGAATGCTTCACCCAGCTCCTCTGGGCACAGGGGAGGCGGGCAATGTGCTCGCTGGCTAAGCTGCCATTCGCCTGGCAGGAGGACCAGCCAAGAAGGGGGCACCACCCATTCTCCCTCCCCTCTACATCATGCCAGGCTGACGGAAAGCTTCTCCAGAAAGGCCACACCACAGCAAGCACATTCATCTTAAGTTCCTTTACTGCTCTCTTGCTTTGGTCCTCCCCACAACCCAGCTGCTCCCACCCATTTCACCAAGAAACGATCACCACGGGCAAACAGAGACCACAGCAAGGAAGGCTGCTTCTCAAAAGTACTTAAGAAAAGTTGGCAGGAAGCCTAAGACAGTAACTTGGATCACTACGATATGAGGTGTAACTTGCAGCAGGATAAGGGTCATTCTTCTGATTTCCAAACGGAAAACATCAGTGAATGTTTCATGCACTACTTAAGATACTAAGATAAAACTGACTTTTAGCAAATCACATTGACTGAAAAAGTATTTGTAAGCATTCAAGGAAATCAAACAGCAAGGTTGTGACTGAATTGCAGGTATTAGGTTATATTTTTATATTTACTCATAAATAGCTCTCAGATTACTACTGTTGAAAACAGCCACCTAAAGCATTAAAAACTCTGAGCACTGAAATCTAAGGCGAGCTGGAAAACATTATCAGCTGTCAGATACATAGATGTTTTCCACAAACGTGTAATTAGGGAAACAAACTACTCAGTTACTACTATAAAAATATGAGTTTAATGCCAATTAAACTCTCATTACTCTTCCTCATATAACAAAAATCTAGAGGGGGCAATAATCATGACCTGAGCACGCCAGCTTTCCTTTTTCCATTAACTACCAAATTTTACTGCATTAATTTAAGTAGTGAGAAATCCTCCCCTAATTTCATGAACTTCCAAAGTCATTTAGTTTTATGTTACTTACAAAAAGTCTTCCCAATTCTGAAGGTTGTTCTTTATCTTAAGTACTTAAAAATTTACAGGAGATGAAGAGACAACTTTGCAGTCATACCTGGTTAATGATAAACTTTTATTACTAACCTCACCCCAGAGACTACATACAATTTTTACTTACCTTAAAAAAACCTAACACCAACAACCAAAAAAAACCCCGTGCTTTTTCAGATTAGACCTTCTAATTGTTAGAAGGCGCAGGTAAGTCCATCAGCACGCTCAAAGCCAAGTGTGAGTACGTAACATGGTGCCACAACGCCCCCCCAGCAAATATCAGCGTTCAGCACCAACACAATCCTCAAAGCTGTACAACAGTTTGGGTTTGGCAACAGCACCAAAGCTACACTACTTTCAAAACAAGGCCATCATCATCCTTAAGATTATTTAGTATTAAAAAAGATTGAGAATACAACCCCTTAATTCAGCTTAAATGTTGACACCATCTTTCAGGCAGCTAGTGGCATATTTCACGCCAAATGGGTAAACTCTCATTTCCTCTCATTTCCAAGTGGAATGTGAATGGTGGTGGCCAACTTCAATCTCCAGAGGTTGTTCACAGAGACTACCTAGAGACTGACTTTATAATTTCCAGCCTTAAGTGAATAAAGTTCTCAGCCAAATCACACTATGAAATTAGTAAGAACATCAAAATCATGAAGAAAAGGCTCATCACCCTCATGAAATAAAAAGTATCATGCAGTACCTCATCCTATTTTATGCATGAGCTAAGAGTGTCACCATTTAGGTTACTGGAGAACTACAGCAGACAGTAGCTGTTGTTCCTATTGCATCATTATTCATAAAAGATACTGTATCATGGCAGAGCAATTCTTGCAACCAGAAGAAAAATCCAATGGAAATACACTAAGCCATGCAAAGACACTAAACTCAACATCTGAGTTATACCTCAGAAGTGAACACTGAAAGAGACATTTCAGTTAAAAAAAGAGTATTTTTACCCAAGAACTGCCACAGAAGCAAAGTCTTAAGGAGCAGAGATACATTTATGTTAAAAAAGGCCCATAGAAACTACTCTGGGAAACAGTGTAGAGGACTTAATTTATGGCAAATGAGCATGAAAGAGCCAAACTTTTATGTCACCAACAACATTTACAAGGCCATTATTTTTCAAGTCTATACTAAAAACAGACCACGCTACTGACACTTCTACACACTGTGTTTGGAAAAAAGTTCCTACTGACTTTACAAAAGTTCTGAAAGTTGGTTCATCTTTAAAGCAATAAAAAAATAAAGCAAATTCTCTGGTAATTTACCTAACACAAGGGAACACCCACTTTAAAATAATGTTATTATTCTGGTCAGGCAGGTAAACTGTGACAGAAGCTGGAACTTAGCTCCTGAAGGGCCTTAGAGACTTGAGAGAAGTTACAAGCAACACAAATTTAAAGGGGATTTTTTTCTTTCAGTTTGTGTATTGGACAAACTTACACAGATGGTAGCTAAGAGACTGGAAGCAACCAAAAGCTCGGTGCTATTGATGCTGCTGCTCACACAACCCCTCATTTACAGAAATACGCATTCCTTTCCCTTATCCCTCCCCTATTATCACATTTTCTCTGACTTTTATCCTCCTCCATCAGTAGGATCTCAGAAGACTGTCATTTTGTTTACAATTTAATTCCTGTGATTTAAAACTAACAAAGGAAGAAAAGATGGCATCTCCTAAGGAAACATAAAAACAGCAGCAGTTATTTTGAGAACATGTGCCACTATGGCCTGAGTGAAACAACTGGGGACAGGGAGTGAAATGACTAGGATGGGAGGAAGACACAGACATGCACATTCCAACCCCTGGCCAGCACACAGACTGCCACGAATGGGGGGAATTTAAAAAAAAAATAAATCCAACTGGCTTTGAGCCTTCAGACCAGAAGCTTCGTTTTCCTTAAATACAGGAGAGGTTCTTACATGTGTTGTTTCATTTTCTGTGCTGAATAGTATCATGAAACACACACTTTCAATGATATCTATAAAGATATTATCTTTAAAAAGCCACTCCCATATTATCTAAAATGTTTACACTGATGTTCTCAAAAACAGACATCTCAGCAATATAACAAGAGCCTGCTTTGACATAGTCCCTTCAATAAAACATATCCACCAGAAGACAGCCAGCTGTCTTATCACAGCACTTCAGCCATTAAGCCACTAATACACTACCCAGCCCTCTGGCACTGATAACAATTTTAACTTAACATCAATGTTCAATAATAACTTTAATCAAAATATCAGGTCACTATCTCCAAATGTAGCAGACTTGGAAGAAAAGATATTTCCTGAGAAGTGACAGGTGTATATTCCATCCCCTCTTGCCAACTAGGTAGTAAGTATCTTGGAAGAAAGCCACCAGACAACTCTACCTTCTGTACCATCTGCTTTGGGACATAAATTAATTTTGTCATGCTAATAGGCATATTTTTCCATTTGTTCCACCCATCAGATCCATCACAGGAGCCTGACAACCTCCTCTACCACACTGGTACACAAAATCGTAATGCTCCCACGTGATGGGTATAAATAAGAGCCATAGCAAGTCCAGTATTTCATCTTAAACTAGCCGTGTCTTGGTTTCAGTCACGTCTTTCTGAGAGGCTGAAAGGTGAACACTAACAGAAAGTTATTATATTTCTTATTTCTTCCAGTTAATCTATTTCAGTGAGGCTGGTGGAAAAGGAAGAAATGCAAGGTCGGTGAGCTCACACTACAGTCCCTTAGACGAATCTTTCTCAAAATGCTTTCACAAAACGTTCTAAGCCTCACCTCGTAGACAAAGAGTTTGAAAAAAAAATTTTGCAGTTAATTTTATATTATTTTAACATTGCTTATACAGCACTTGAACAATGAGACATCACAGAATCCCCTCTCCTTGCTCAGGATCATACTCAGTGTCCTCACCACAAAAGCTCCTCACTTTGCTACAGTATATTCAAAACTAATTTTTTTCCTATCAGTAGAACATCACAGGAAAAAGCTTTTAATCTCAAACTCAGTCTCGAGCACCACCAATGAGCCCAGGCTGCAAACTACAGTGAAGTTCCCTAGTGCAAGCCTTGCAGCCTGGTGCACACACCACGCAGAGGGCTGAAGGGAGCACCCTCGCTCTGGCAGGCCCCAAGCTGCTTCCTGGGCAGTAACTCAGTCCCCACACCCCCCTCCCACCACCAACAGCCAGCACGTGGGGGGGCTGAGGGGAATGACACAAACACTGACTGACTAGAGAGGACCTCCTCAGCAAAAGATAAAGCGCCCAGCTTCTACTCTCTCTTGAGAAGCCACTAACCTCAGGCCCTCTCCTCCAGCCACTTGCTTCCCACAGCTCATAACACATCTTCAAGGCTCCTACATACCTGCCAAACTTGACTGAAACAGTAGACTAAAAGATGGTAATTGTACACAAGAAGTACAAATCAGATAATTTCCTCCTCCGTGTTTCTCAGGAGAACAATCTAAAATGAGATCATAGAATGGTTTGGGTTGGAAGAGACCTTAGAGACCATCTAGTTCCAACCCCCCTGGCATAGGCAGGGACACCTCCCATTAGACCAGGTTGCTCCAAGCCCCGTCCAACCTGGCCTTGAACACTTTCCGGGAGGGGGCATCCACAACCTCCCTGGGCAACCTGTTCCAGTGTCTCACCACCCTCACACTAAAGAATGTGTCTTCCTAATGTCTAACCTAAATTTACCCTTTTCCAGCTTAAACAGTAACACTGTCACTGATTCACCTGAACTGGGACAGTGTACAAAAGCTCTTAAAAGACACTTTTCCTGCTGCAGTTTGCTGACTAACAACAGACAGCACGAGGCCACCCAAACCCTCAGACAACCTAGCTTACAGCTGAAACACATCAACTGGTTTAAATGTGCAGAATAAAGAGACTGAGGTCAAGGCTTCAACTGCAATGAGACATTAGAGAAAGAGCTTCAACCTTACCACAAGCATGGGAAAGGCATCACAAAATACAATTACATGATCCCCTATCAACTTCTAAAAAATATTGAAAACCCCAAATTAGTCTTGTTGACAAAAAGCAGAGTTTCTGGGAATAGATCTTCCAAAGACCCCTGCAGGAAATACATTTATATACTATTTTGTACCCAAACAATGCTGCATATCACAAATATTTTTACACTGGGCAACACAAGCATCCAAAGCCAGGAGCAGCAAAACGCACCAGTAACTTTCTCTAACAGCTCCTACAACTGTGAAGGGGACATGCACTGCTGCCTTTCAACAGCTATAACCAGGAGAGCTTACAGAGCTCCCCAAACCTGCAAAGGAAGCTTGAAAAAGCTGACGAAGGCTGAGGCAGAAAAAGGTATCTTCAAGAAAGGCTGCCTCTGAGAAGCTTTTATCACTCGTTTTTTCTCTTGTCTTGAGGACGACTCCTGCCCAGCCACCTCAAACAGCTCTATGAAGCGGTCTGAGGCTCCCTGAAGGGTGAACAGCGAAGACGAACCACCCGCGACTCCCAGGTCTGCCCTGGCGACGAGCAGGCAGCGCCGGCAGCTCCTCCCTGAGGCGCGGCTCCCGCCCGCTGCCCGGCCCGGGGTCCCCCCGGCCGCCCTCACGGTGGGCGGTGGCTGGACAGCGGGAGAGGCGAAGGCGCGGAGAAGCCCTGAGGGGAACCTAGGGGCGGGGGGCTTCCCGCCGTTCCCCTCCCCGCTCCCCTCACGACGCGGCGCAAAACGGGGTCAGCGCCGCGCCGGCCGCCCCCCACTCACCCAGCAGCGCCCGGAGGTGCTTGAGGCGGGTGAGTACGTCCCGCTTGGGGTCCAGCGCCTTCTGGGTGGATTTCCTGACATCGGCGTGGCCCTTCCTGGAGAACATCCCGGAGAGGGACACCCAGCGGCTGAGGGGAAGGGGCTCCCCTGGGGACGCCCACGGGTGCGGGCCGCGGGCGGCTGTTGTCGGCAAGAGGGTCTGAGGGCCCGGCGGCTGGGCAGGTGCGGGGAACGGGCACCCACAGCCCCGCCCGCTACGGCTGCGGGGAGGGAGGGTAGAGAATAAGAGCGTCCCCGCCGGCCAACCGAGCCCGCCGCCCTGCGCCGCCTCAGGGGTGGGCGTGCCAGCAGGGAACTGGCCGGCCCCGCCGCCGGCTGACCGCCCCCAGCCCGCGCCGCCTCACTGCGCAGCCGCGTGCAGAACTACAGCCCCCGGCATGCCTGGCGGCGGGCGGCTCCGCGCGGGGTACGCCGGGAGCGGTAGGTGCCGTCGCGTTTGACGTCACCCGGGCGTCGCCCTGAGGTCACCCAACAGGGTTTCAGTGCCGTGTGTCAGGGTTGTGTAGGGGCTGAAGACCCCGAGTCCCGTGGGTATCTCACGCTCTGTGGCATCTGCGAGGCGCCATGTCCCCCTAGAGCGGCCGCTCTCCACAGACGGGCCCGACCCTTAGCACCCAGGCCCCACAGCACCACCTATGGGCCTCTAGTTTAGCACCCAGGACACTGCTCTCCAGGCACTGCAGCCACAACCCTCCCACATCATCAACTATGGTCAGTGAGACCGCTAAAATGGTGGGAAGTCCAGCTTTGTATGGGGCTGGATACAGCGATGGCCAGGGACAGGGTGAGTAGTGAGGGGCAGCAGAGCTGGGAGACTTGTGGGAATATCAGTGGCCAAGGAGTGTGCTGACGTGTTGGAAATGAACACGCCATTGGAAGTGGGCAGCAAGATACACTTGGTTCTATTTATGGGAGAAACGTTCAGGTTTTGAATAACTGCTTGCACTGTAAATATGTAAATAATAAGCTCTGTCTTTACTCCCGTGATGCACGGGGAAGGTAAAAGACTGAGCAGATCCATAGTTGCATAACAAGAGCAGGATTTTCCCCAGAATTAGAAGCCAGTAGGTTTTAGTTGAAGGCCCTCAGATTCTCTCAGTAAAAATCCTGGGTAATGAAGTAAATTTTAATAAGTTCCAAGGCAGGATGAGGTCCTAAAGAAGAAAACAATGTGTTTCAGAGAAATCAATTCCATATATACTTCTTAGGTTTTAGCAAAAAATTAATTTACATGTCATATTTATAGAAAAAAATTTCAGCCATGAGTCATTGTAGAAAAATAAAATGTCGCAAGAATTACGATTGTTCAGACCGGAAAATGTATCACTGCCGTATCTTGCTTCCTCTGAGCCCTCTCAGGGGTCATTCCTTCCGTGAAGGCCTGGAGTCACCAGAGCAACACGTCAGCAAGCCCTAAACATGTCCCACACTGAAAGGCCAGTCCCAGCTTCTCTGTGGTAGGGACACCACCCCTGGGATGGCCATGGGGTGAGATCAGGAACCCATCTGGGTGAAAATTAACCTGGCAAAATAAATAAGCAAGGAAGTGGCAGGAGTTCGTGGTGGGCTGCAGTTGGTGCTCATGGGCACTGCAGGTTGCATGCCATGGCCGTGGCATAGCCTTCCCTCCTCTGAAGCACAAATGGATCCTGCCTCCGCGAGCAAGGACTAGCCGTGCCTCATAGTGCTACCCTGAAGGGTCACCAAACCTTGTGGCAATTCTGCTGCCCTTTAAGAACTTCCTTCCTGGAGTCATAGAAAGGGTAATAGTGCTGACAAGCAGCATTTCAAAACAAAACAAAAAAAACTTCAACTCTTTTTTCTTATACAAAAAAAATTTAAATGCATGACCTTGGGATCCAACCCAGAGAATTTATTGTCATCTAATAGTCTATTGTTTTGGAGCCCGTTTAAGCCTTACAGTAATTCATATTGCATATTCTTCCCACAACAGTCTTACACAATGTCTCATTCTAGAAAAGATGTAAATCTTCAGCAATTGTCTAAAATTTTTGGTCACGTTACAAATTGAGTATCTGCAGCTTCCTGAGAAGAGCGAATTGGGTCATTCCAGCTTTTCCCTTTCATTGCCACAAATCAATATATGCAGTCGGCTGAGGAAGCACATGGCTAAAAACTTGGCTTGCTCTTTTCTGTTTGTTTTTTTTTTTACCCTTCCCTTTTATTTTAATTGACTTGGAAAAACAGCAGCTTTCCATTTGTCTCTTCTGGCAGTTTCTGATCGTTCCACATTCTTGTCTTTTTCTGTTTTGGTGTTGTTTTTTTAAAAAAATCTGCTATTGCAGATGAAGCAGTTGGGATTATATAGCTGCTTTAACATCCAGTAACTTCTGTGATAAATAGGAAAGCATTTTGCTCAGCACCTAACTGCATTGCTTTAGGCACTCACTGTTTTAAAGTTTGTCAGGAATTCTTCTTGTGAAAAGCTCCACAGAATATAGATTTCATGAGTTGAATCGTAGTGCTCTGGGAGGGCAAGTTCTTTCTGTCCCCATTAGGACCTGGAAAATGGGGTCACATGAAGAGCTCAGTGAGCCAGCATCGTTTAACATTAGCATGACTAGAGTGGTTTGGAGTTTTTGTGGCTCTTCTGAAATGAGAAGCAGGCTGGTAAAGGGACAAACGCGGACGTAATTCAGTGGATTCCAGTGGGAAGGGGTTTTGGCCACTTGGCTGCAAGGAGGAAAACTTCAAAGCACCAATAAGTTAAGATGCTTCTGTATGGGCTGTGACTCTGCTTCTCGAAAGTTTCTTCTAGTTTTCAGAGCACATATTCTTGGAAATAAAGAGTCTAATAAAAGCCTTTAAAAAGAGAAGTAATCCTAAAGATTTCTGACAATTTTCCTGTTTATTTTTGATATGTCTTTGCATTAGGTGAATCATCACAGTACAAAGCTGAATGATAAAGTGTGAATGTTCTAACTTGCATTTTCTTCTGCATATCATGTCATATAACATGAGACAATATTTTGTTCTGCATCTAAGTGCATCACCATAGTGTGCTTATCTTCACGGTGTAAAATTCCTTTGTCTTTTCTTAGGAACAAGCAGTCAGGATAGCAGCAGGGTGAAAACCCATGTAACAGTTTCACATCTGAGTTTTAGGTAAGCAAATACATCCAAATGAATGTATATACCTTTAGAACTCAGAATGATATGCACCTGACCTATAACCTATTAGTTAAAACATCATAAAATAGAAATTTTCAAATTACTCATTTACGAGTTGGTGGCACATAATGCAAACCAGAAATCCCAATAAACTTGCTGCAATGATTTCAGCCTGTGTAGGGGAACCGCTTGTAAAATCCTGAGTCTTGTGTTTTCTAGCAATGTAACAGAAAGTCAGGTGATGCATTTCTGAAAGTTGATGCTTTAAGGTAGAATAATTTCCTGAAAGAGATTTGGTCATTCAGAGCTTTCAGGATCTGAAGTAAAATCTATATAGAACAGTCACTTAAGGAGACAAAGCAGCAATCACTTATCACAGAATTGAATTTTTAAAGGTCACAGCACAATGTGATGTCCTAAGTGAGCTGGCCATGCAAACATAAGCACGGCCGTGGTGTGCATGGATTCAGTAGTAATTTAGATAAATCACTCCTTTGTGCAGGAATCTGCCTTTTTAGTGGTGTGTTTGTTTGGGTAGTATGGTGGGCAGACCCCCACTCCTGATGGCTCCGGTGGAGGAAGACCAGCATCACATCCATCTAGGGGAGATTTCTGGGAAGCTGTAGCACAGCCGAGACCCCATAGACAAAGGAGAAAATTCTGACCTTGAAAATAACGTTGTGCAGTGTCTGCCCTGAGAGGAAAGCCTGCCTGCTGGCCACCGCCCCCCTCAGCTGTACATAGGGAGCCGTTAGAGGTGTTACTACTTCAGGCACCCATTGTGTATAAGCAATACAGGTAAGGGGCAGCACGTTTTCAGACTAAAATAGATTAGCCTAAATTATTAATATGCATTTACGCAAGGGGCAGGCACACTCTCCCTGAATTGCACAGCTCATACATTTTGTTCCTCCCCTCTTGGAAGCAGTGTGGTACTTCCAGGGAGTAATTGGGTCACACCAACAGCGACAACCCCGCAGCAGGCATTGCCCCACTTCTCCCTGCAGCTGGTTCCTGCTGCTGGCACTCTGTGCCAGCCCTCGCCTGTGCTAGGACAGTCAAGGATGCACAGGGAAGCAGAAGCAAAGTGAACAGTTTTGGTCTTGTCCTTGTGCCTTAAGCACTTGGCTTGCCATGTACAGCTGACCCAAGACCTGAGGGTACAAGCACACATCCCACATCCTTCTCCTTCAATTTCTAAATCTCTTTCTGATGTGTAGAGTGTAGCAGTCATGAGGAGTGCAGGCTAGCTATGGGTCCCAGGGGTTTGCTTATCATCGTCTTGAAGACAAGCTTACTTCCAAAATGTCACATCAGATGGATGACACAAAGCACGTTTTCATGGCCAGAGAGCAGTGTCTTGCCAAAGTGTGTAACAAAATGTATTGAACAGAACCACAGTCAAAGTAATAAAAAAACACAATATGCCTAATTTGCTTTAATCTTTTTTCCCTTGGTGGGCCAGGAGAAATAGAAGTTGGCCTGTGTGTCTGTGCTCTTAATGCATTAAGGTCCTCACCTGCAGTTGGGTGGAAGCTCTGTCCTATTGTTTTCTTACCTGCCATAAGCTAGGGCAGGCAGTGGTCAGGAGCTCTGCCTCTTGCTCCAGACTTTGTGGAAAGGTGAAACCCGCCGCTGCAGCTGTGTGGACAGCTGCCTGGATTTCACTGGACTTGATGAACAGGCAAGGTTACTTTTCGGTTACTTTTCCTGTTGAGACTGAAATTTTAATGACAGAGATTAAATTACGGAACTTCTCTGCTTACTTGTGTACACATAAAACTTTATAATGAGCCTGGAAAAAAGGGTAGGGGAAAAGTAAATAAAAGAGACTTGGCTCCTAAATAATGTACAGGTGAGATAATTTCCTTAGCATAGGATCCCAGTATTGATTATTTGTCCTTCAAACCAAATGCTTCAAATTGTATTTAGAAAGTTATTTTTTTGTGTCCTGTCGCATGTCCTTGGTCTCACAGATCCATTAAGGCACACTATTCCTTATTCCATCTACTCATTTGATGCTTCCTGACTTAGGTGCAGTGTGGGGTAGCTTGGCAGAGCTTTGGCCCTGTGCCAGTGTGCTGCATATGGAAATGAGACTCCGCTCTCTCAGTCTTGGTACGACTAAACGTGCGTAAAAGATTTCTCCAGCTGGGTCTGAGTTTGATGGGTGTATTTTCCTACCAGTGTTCCTACAGAGTATGCAGGCATGGATCCCTGCACCTAAAAGGCAGTGCGTTAGACTCGAAGCCATATGGTTAGTGCTTAATTTCTAATACACTCCTGACTTTTCCTACATCTGGATCCTGCAAACTGCTTTCCATGGATCAGCTTCTGCAAAGATTTGGAATTTTGCTGGACACCTTGTCCATTAACACTTGCCGAGGATCTCCCCCAGTGACACTCATTTGGCAATGAAAGGTTTTCTTATTGTCCCCTTGCCTGAAGCAGATGTACTGATGAATGACATAGTGTCCCAGGGCTGGCAATGCAAAGGAGGTCCAGAGAGGTGCCCAGTTTATCTGGCAGGTGGAGAAGAGCAGTTCAAAGGTGCACGGTGTCTGCAGAAGATGTCTCCCAAAGAACCATGCTGACTTCTCAGATGAGCACACTACAGCATGCAGGCTTCCCAGAAAATGGTTAATCAGTTAGGATGAGTTACCTAGTTAATACTTACTTCATAGGAGTTGAATATTTACTTGAGGAAAAGCAGATGGGACTCTCTGGTACACAAAAGTGCTTCCTCCTCGGACAGGTTTACTTCTGCTTGAAGCTGAGACTGGTCTGTGCTGGAACTTGCATGCCCAGGTTAGCATATGGACTGCAGACTAGTGGAGCAGTGGTTGGGAACTGGGTTTTCAGAAGTTCCTAACCCTGGAAATCTGGCAGTAAAAGAGGATGGAGCTTCTGGGTACTGGGCTATTTAGGAAAAATCTCAAGGAAAATTTCTAACCATTGCAGCATACAAGGCATTAAAATGGCATTCACACAGTAAAAACGATAGACAGGAAAAAAACACTGTCAAAAAAAAAAGTCCAATTTCCTTCTGCCAGAATTCCAAACTGTGTATAGAGGGAAAGAGAAGAATTTATGTCTGTGGATGGAAAAAATTCCAAAATAGAAGGAACATGGATTGCATGTCCCTTGACGCCTTCCAAAAGGAAATGGCAGAGAGAATGAGGAAATTTCATGGAGTAAAAATATCTATCCACCAAGGAGAGATCAAACTACGCTTGCAAGAGGTTGAACTGCATGCAGAGTTTATGGCAAGTTGTGAAAGCCCATAACGTACTGCCCCGGCCAAGAGCTATCCATGAGGAGGTGTTTCAGCTTTGACTTCAGACTGGACTAAGAAAGCAGAGATGCCTCACACTGTAAAAGCAGGAAAATCACTACTCTGCTTCCCTGCTCCGCGTGCCGTGGTACAGAGATAAAGTGCTGCTTGTCTCAACGGCACTAAATCCAAGATAAGTGTTGTTTACTTCAGCCCTCTCTGAGAGGAAAGGTCAGTCGTGGTCTCGGTAGAGCTCCAGCAATTTCCTCCTGGCAGCGTTCACCTCTGCCGCCCGGCATCGGTGGAGGTCCCAGGAGTCCCTGCTCCCCTCCTTTGGCTGCCTATCTGTATCCTGGCTTCTGGGGACACGTGTTAACCCTCTCCCTGCCGGCCTCGGCCCCTCTGTCTTCCCTGGAGCTGACTCTGTACAGACAGGCAGAACGTGTCAGCGGTACAGTCTTAAATAGCAGCAAGATGCTGGCAGTCAGACTTATACTTCCAGTCCTAAGGAATAATGCACAGAGGTTAAGGAGTAAAGGTCGTTTTATTAGTACAAATTACAGATGAAGTGTTCTCCCACATGAAATCAGTCTTCTTTTTCCTCTTGTTCTCTGCTCAGCTTTCTTGTTTTGGGTTTTATATTGCCCTATATATAACCCGAGCTCTCTTTTTTGACTCAACAGTGTGTTCGTATTTTTGGTTTTCTCTTAGCTTGTGCTTGCTATTTATCACTCTAAGGAACAGTAAATGAGGAAGGAAACAGTTGACTGGGATCACCCTTAAGCTGAGCTTTGTTAACATCAAGAATGATGAGATTGTCTTAATCCTGAATGCAGTTTATACCCACAAACCAGACTTTATCTAATGACTACGTAGTATGTTAAATTCTCCTTCTGAAATTAAGATCTCAAATTCTCTTGTACATAGAAGAACAAGGAAAACCCTTCAAAATAAACCAGAAACACACGAAGCAACCGCTGGCCACTGATGTTATACAAATTCTTCCTTCTTTTCTTCTTTTGCAAATAAATGATTGCAGAAAGCAGTGCAGTAATTACAGCCTTCAGAAATGTCTCAGGTTTTCCTCCATGACAAGCATGACAAAAAATAATAAAAAATCATTTTTACCAACACAGCTGGTGTTCAGATGAAATTATGTGGTTAGCTTTGAAATGGTATTAAAAGAGAAATTTTAATTAACCTGTATCACTGAGTCAGAGATAATATCTGATGCATATAACAGGCATACAGACAAAATATGATAAAATAATTATTTGCTATTAGATATATGCATTACAGACAATGTTGTAATTAAAATGTACTTAATGTCACAGGAGGTCCTTTATTATCAAAATAATTTGTAGAAGGACTGTGGAAACAATGTGATGATTATGCATCCCATTGGAAAAAAAAATCTCAACATTTACCAAGAGCCTGAAGCATTTCTGGTTTTGGAGCAGGCACTGGCACGGTCACACAGCCGGACTCCTCTTTTCCAGTGCCAAGTCCATTTGTTACCCAAGTGTGTGAAGGTCACCCATTTCTTGATGTGCTTCTCTTCCATGGTCCCCTGAGAGGTGACAGCCAGCTGGTGACATCCCTGGGAGCAGGGTAAATTTTCCCAATGTGAGTGAATTTCTTTGCAGTCAGAGGGAGGGAGAGATGCCACGCCATTCTTCCGCTAGCAAAACAAATATCTTTTTCTTTCGTTACTGGCTTGTTAGCAGGGCTGGGGTAGATGAGCTGCAATAAAACTGAATGACTGAATGTACTGCGGCTGACTCTTGTCTCCAATGGGGCCCCTCCAAGGCAGTCAGGCCATGAAAATGGGCCAAAACCAAGGAAAAATTAAATGTATACTTGCTTGAAGGGCTCCTTTTCACTTTTATGTCTCTTGAAGAATTAGCAGAGTGAGGGTCGGATAAGCACAACCTAGTAAATCTGGGGGGTTACTGAGGAGCAAGGCACAGCAGTTGCAGTTGTTTGTGATAGAACTGGCAAAAGATGTGAATCCTGAGGGAACACCAGCCAGGCGTGAGTTCTTCTCCTCTGCCTGGGGATAGAGGGTTCTGCTGCTGCTCTGCCGTTAAATAACTTCTCAGCCCATGTATTTCCTGGTCTGAGAAAAATAGTGTCAATGTGTCTCTGACTAGCAAGGAATGCTGGCTTCTTGGTGTAGACAAATTGCTGGTTTTCAATAAGAAGGGAAAACCTTGTTTTCCCCAGGTGATACCAAAACACTAATTCTGAGGTGATGTAAAATGTCATTCTTGCGCAGTGCTGCGTTCGAATACTCATTTTAATGAGTCAAGCCAACGGTTGGAGGTTTTTTGGGACCCCATACCCCCAGGCTGCAGAGAAGCCCCTCTCTGCCAGTTCAGCCCCTGCTCTCCCCAGCAGCCAGCACAGCCCCTGGTACCTGCTGCTCCTGCTGGAGAGCTGACCCTCTGCCAAAGAGGTTCCAGCTTTGGGGAGAGCTTGGTGCCCCCGGTGTGCCAAGCACCTTGCCCGTTGCATTAGGAGTAGCCTGTGCCTCAGTCTGTGCCTCAGTCTGTGCTGCAGCTGATCCCTGCAGCTCACATTAGACGACCCCAAGGCACCAAGGTTGGAACCTGCTACCAGATGCTCACTCTCGGGCTTAACCTTTTGGTGGTGCTAATGAAGGTTTTGGCAAACCTCTCAATCTGATTAACATTTCTCTGTTCAGAGCCACCGCACTGTAATCGTGGGGGCTGTTTGGCTGTTTCTCAGGCAGACTTTCTCTCATTGCCACTTTTTGGATTTGTGCCCCTGCACTTGCAAAATTCCTCTTAAAGTCACTGGAGAGTTTGCCTGAGTGAAAGAAGGACCCAGCCTCATTACAGGGTGCGCCTTATCCTAGGGACACGTCTTGCTGGGAAGGATAGAGAGTAGCAATCAACTGAGATGAAGTTAATGTTTCTTTATGGAAATACTTATTCCTTCAAATCATAAATAATAAGTAAAATTGTTGCAAAATGTATTAAACTGAAGGAATGGCTCGAGGGGAAAACAACCCCCCTAGTCTATCATCAGCTGCTTCTTTATCTCCCTCAGGCTTCTCCACTTCCCCATTTTCAAAAGAACAAAGAAGATGTGCCAAAGCTGCTTCGGGATTTCAATGAAAAATAATGAGAATTCATTGCTAATTAGGGCTCCAATTAAAAAAAATTATCTTCACAGGGACACTGTTAATGAACTTGTAAATTACAGCTGCAGACTTGCATCCTTATAAACATCCCCCTTGTTTGGTTCCATTTGTGTATGCAGAGCGGTGAGCAAAGGCCGCTGGCATGTGTGCGGAGCTGGCAGCCGGTGCCTGGCCCTGCACGGAGCAGCCTGCTTGGCACTCCCTGCCAAACAGGGACAGGGAGCCCCGGCAGGATAAAGAGGAGAAAAGCCAGCGCTGGGGAGCAGGGAGGATTAAAAGCGGGATGTCAGCCATGCAGCAAGGTGCCATTAAGAGCTGAGGCTGGCTGGGGTCTGTCCTTGCCCACCATGGTGCACGCTGGAAGGTTTGTCCTTCCCACCAGTGCCACCATCCTCGCCCAGCAGGACCCCTGGCCACAGCCTCTCAGTGCCCAGAGCTATCCACGGCACTTGGGTGTGGGAAACGGCAACAGTTAATGAGGGGAATTGCAGAACACTAAGCTGAAGGTTTAAATTAGCCTTGCGTTCATCTCACAAAATATTTGGCATTGCAAAAAAGAAGAATGGTAATTCATTGTGTATTTTTGATCAGCCCTAATCTAGAAACGTCTGTATTTATTCAGGTAGTACACTGTTAAGAGTGGTAGACAATCACAGGTACTTCAGGGTTGGGCGTTGGTGTGTGACTGCATCTTTGGTTGTGGCAGCAAACAGCCAGGTTGAAACCCTCCTGAAACCTGGTCAGAGGTTGGACATGGCAAAACATGGATAAAATTCATGTTAATTGTACACATCTTCCTAGGAACTAACAATGGGATGGAAACCCACACAGTGGTTGATGCTGGCAGGCATTTCTGGAGGTCCCGTCATCCAACCTGTACTCCAAGCAGGGTCCCCCAGAGCAGGTTGCTCAGAACCGTGCCTGGTGGGCTTTTGGGTATGTCCAGGGACACAGCCTGCACAGCCTCTGCTGACAACCTGGACCAATGTTTGTCCACTGAAGAAAGTTTTTTTGTATGTGTAACTGGAATTTCTTGTATTTCACACTCAGGTTTTGGATGTGCTGGGGGCTAAAGGTCTAAGGGCTCTGTGGTGCCAAACTCCTACGCGTCCTCCTCATTGGAGCCCCAGGCTCAGCCCATGGGGTTACTGTATAACCCCGGCCGTGCAGAGGGGGGACCTTGAAGATGAGCTGAACCCAGCCAGGAGCCCAGAGCAAAGGGAAGAGCCAGTCCTCATGGAAGGCACGTCTTTTGGGGGGGTTCCTGCGCTCCAGTCCTTTCCCAAAGTATTTGCCCCAGCCCAGCTGCAACCAGCTCATTGGGTCAGTCATAGTTACAGCTTGTGCTGAAGTGTTCTTTTGGGGGTTCTTATTTCACACTAGTGCTGAGGACCCCGTGTTTGGTGCACTGATTCACACCCCACCTCACCAACGCACCATGTACAGAGCAGTAGGGATGAAGTGCAGCATAAATACCAGAGCTCAAAAGGGAAGTAAAACATTTCATCCTTGTTCTGGAGCTCAGTATTAATTTTTTCTATTTCACTCAGATGTGTAGATTGTATTTCTGGTATTGCGTCCCAGCTGATAAAATACATAATGGAGCCATTCAGGGGCATCTCTGAACATGCACTTTTCCCACATAGAAAAATGTACCTGAAATTTTGAAAGATTGACTACTCATTTGCCAATTTAAAAAAGAAAATGGAGGGAGCAGGAGAAAGAGGCTTGTTGTAAGTCTTCAAAGAAAACCAATGGAAAAGCACATGTACATTTAGAATGATGTTGACATTTCAAAAATAAGAGATGTGGTGTTTTATCTAAATTATACCAAAGCCCTTCAAGATAATGTGCTGTGAAATAGCTACAGTTTTAGACACTATTTCATTTCCAAACCATTTTCTAGACAAAAAGCATGATTCTTATCCATCATTTCAATTCAGTGTTTGACAAATTATTAGCATGTACTTCCCAGCTACCCCTGAAGCAGGGGAAGTTGTATTGTAGGGGAAAGGGCTAGATTTCCACCTTCCCCTCCACCAGCTTTGCCAGCATGTTGTGTTGCTTTAAGAGGAGGCAGAGGCTGGTAAAGGCCAGGTGAGAGCCCTGCAGGTATGGATCAGCCTGAGCTTCCCTGAGCAGTATCACCTGGGCCTCCACCCACACAGCCCCCACCTAGTGCTCCGGCTGCTCCATTTAAGCTCAGCTCCAGTCCTGTGTTCTCTTTGCTTGAGCTGTGCTGGGGGGATTTCTGTTCTACTGCTGGCTCTCCCGGCTTCTCCATGCCTCCTGGATGGATCTTGGACCCGTGCTACAGGTAGCTCCTCCCTTGGTCCTTGGGCTGTACCTGCTCCTACCTCCTCTGGACCTGTTCTGCCACCTGCTGTGCAATTACTGTGTGTATGTTTGCAAAAACTGCTTGCAGTGGGGTGGGGGTGCCTTGCTCACACTCCACTCTTAGCGTGAGCCCTGTTATTCCTCATAGTGTGTGCTGGCTGGGGAGGTTGGGAGGAAGAAAGCCCCCTAAACTTGCTGAATGCTGTGGTAACCCCCTGTAATTTCCTTACAGAATGTGTATGGGTAGGTTTTGGTGCTTTGAGGGAGTCCTACAGAACAGCAGAGAAGTCTAGGTTGCCTGGGAAAAGCTCCTCAGGAGCCTCTTGGAAGAGTTGTTTTGGTGTTTAAAAGTATGTCATGAACACGTGCAGTTGTACCCCCTGGGCAAGTTGTTCCTATCTGCGGTGCTGGCTGTGAGTGCTTGCGTGTGGCTTGTGCTGATGGGCCTGGGCTCGAGTTACAGAGGCATTTTCCTTCTCTTTGGGCAGCTGAAAAGGTATAAATCCTTTTGACACCCACTTGGCATCACTGATGAAACTGCTGGCACAGCCTTGGCTTTATCTGGAAGCAAAGAACCATGAGCTCTGGAGATGACAATACAGGTGAACCTCACCTGTATCTGCAGTGTACTGAGCCTTGGCAAGAGTTCTCTGCAGTGCTAGACCAGCTCCAGGTTTCCAGCTCTGAGGGATATAGAAGTAATTGATTTAAGAATGTAAAAATAAGGTATAAAATAATGATGTCTCTCGAGGGAGCTCGCTCATTTCCTGTGGGTATCCAGGTGAATCGGCAAGTTCTGGTGTAAAATGCCCTTGGAGAGACAATGAGATAGCCTGAAACCTCTCTGGGGTCCCTTGGTCTGATTTTCTTGTTTCCAGCACTACCTGACCAATATTGTAGAAAAGTTTAGCAGTGTGGGCCAGTTATTTCCTAACTCTGTGTGCTGGGACACATCTGCGGGAGTGCTTTGTGCTGCTGATGCTGACTGAATAAGGAAACCTGGAGTCCTGCACCAGAAATTCTGTTTAATTCTCATTCAAAGAGAGAGTTAGAACGGGTCAGCAAATCAGTTAGAGATGGATGCTACATGCTTATCTGGAAGGCGTTAGTTCCTCTCGCATCTGGTGAAGAGACTGAGGAGCCCTGGGTGGGATGGGATGGGGAGCCTGCTCCCTCTGCAGGGAGTTTCTACTGCAGCAGTATCGATTTATCTTCAGTTTAGAGGTAGAAAAATTCCTTTCTCCTGAGAAGTCACTTCCAAGATGCCAATGAACAAAATCTGGGAAGTTGCTATTTTTGCCTATATACTCACAAGTAAGTCCCCACAAAATGGGAGTGGGATCACTGGGATGGTTATAGTGCCCCAGCCCCTTCTACAGCTGCTGATCTGCTGAGAGGAAGAGGTTTCAGCACACCTGGTCATTAGCAAAGGAAGGAGGGTTTTCATTACAACCATAAAGCAATGAAACATAAATCAAAATCTGCTAGAAAATTAAATTCAAGGGACAGAAATAGTTTCCTTGGCAAGCCATGAATAATGCTGGCAACACTCAAACTGGTTGCTAAGTGAGGGGGCAGAGCAAGAAAAGGGTAACAGTGGCTGTGATTAGTATTGCAACCTTAACAAACACGTGCATTAAAGATAATAAAATTATACATTTAAAACAGCTTCCCAGTGTCATAAGGATTTCTTTGTAAACAGATTAAAGGAACCAAGGGTCAGTAAAACCTTGGTATGCATCTCAGAGGTAATTTATCCATGGTCAAAATAAATCTGTTTATTTCTGTTGGTCACTAGGAAGTTTATTCTCCCTCTATAAATACGCAGGGAGATTTTTCTTTGCAAGGTTTAAATGGGTGCATGAGCTTTGGTAATAGCAGCATGTGATCAGAAGGGGGAACTATTATAAAGAACAGCTAATTGCTGAGCTTGCAGGCAGTGCAAGCAAAATTGCCCTCATTAATCTGTGCCTTTGCATTGAGCGCATGGGCCCGGATCCAGCTTCCCCCGAGATGGAGGCAGAGCTTCCCTCTGGCCACAGTGGGCGCGGGATCAACTCTGTGCAAAGTGCCACTGGAGAAGGCTGAGAAAGAAACGGAAATTGCTGTGTTTTGGTCCTGGCCTTAAAGGATTTATGGTTATGACCTTTGGTGTAATAATATTTGTTTGTCTTCATGAAATGTTAAGATCTGGAAAAGTGCTGCATGAGTGTTAAATGGTTACGGAGAAGGGTTTTGCCACAAATAATGCAAACTTGTCCCAAATTAGGTTTTTTGTACATCTTCTTAGACCAGTGTAGCAGTCACGTACATCATCGTAAGAAGCTAGGGCGTAACAGGAATGCTTCTGCAGTGAAAGTTATGGACTAAATTGAGCCAGCTGCTATTTTGCGGCAGGTATTCCTGTCAATCAGCATGACAGGGCAGAGATCCCTCAATCCTTCCCATGTAGCTCCATTTCATGGTATGGTCATCCTCAAGAAAGGATGTTAAAGGTATTCAAGCCCACCTGGCTAACTTGCCAGGGTGCAAACTTGGGGTAAAACTCTAACTTGTGAAAGGTTATCTATCCTGATGTGTAGGGTGATCTCTTGAAGATACAGCTCTGTGTTGTGATGTGCAGCTCCCGTGTTACCCCTGCAGACTTCACTGCAATCCCTCTCATCCTGCCTGGGATCCCCTCATTCCCCAGCTAACTGGAGTTTGCTCTTTTATACACACTCACACAATTTTAGCAAGTTTGCACCCATGGGGCAGTTTGTTCTTAAACATACCTCTCTGCTCAATAAGAGAATCTTCGTTTAAATACAGTCCAGAATTTCCCATCTGTTTGTCAAGTTCACCATGAACAAGAATATCTCAAACAGATACCTTAAGGCAATAGTATGAACTGTAACTAGTTAATATCACCAATTACAGCAATTCCTTGAGATCTGAGAATCAGGAGCCAGAAGATATTTAAGGAGGAGCTGGGGGAGTTGCAGTTGCATCCCTCAGCACCAATAGAGTTGAATGAAGTCTGTCCATGAGTTCACTTTCTGTAGCCTGATGTTTGCCAGAGACTGGACACCTTGAAATGTGTCTGCAACAGATGTGTGTGCTGCTACCTGCTCTGCTGCAGGGCAGGGGTCCCCAGTGTGGGGTTGCAGAGGCACAGCAGGCTTTGTTTCAGGGCTCACGTAGGGCAGGAGCTGCAATATTCAGGCTGCTCCTGAGCAGAGCCATTTTATTACTGTAGATCTTCATTGCAGCATCAAAAAAGTAAAAATAGTATGGGGCAAGTATCTGGGGGGAAAAAAGTGAGTTTTGAGATTTGAGGGTAGATACTGTCCTTACGTGTGATACCCTGTCCTGAAGTCTCACCTCAGCAGGGACTTAAATGTTGTTTTTAATACTTCGACATGGAATGTAGTACTTTGTGCTTCACTTGCCACAGTTAATAACAATTGGACATGAGTATGTTAATATTTAGGTTTGTCTCTTGAAGAAGCAAACTGAGAGGAAAAAGCCAGGCTATTTTGCTTGTGCAGCATCAACAGTGTTGCTTGGGGGTGGGATGTGCCTCTAATTTCTATGTGCAAAGTTAAAACTTCAAACAAGCATTCTGCTAAATTCCAGCATTAGAGGGAATGTGGGAATTTCATGAAGTTTAAGCAGGAGCTAGATGAAGTAAGGTATGAGTGTAGAATAGATGTAATCCTAATCTGCCCAGCTAAACACAGTGGTGTGAGCTGGCAAGCAGAGCAGTGCTGGGATGTGGCCTGGGGAGCCTCTCCTGGGTCTGGTGGGGGCATTGGCTGAGGCACAGGGCTGCTGTGTCCCTGACTTGGGTGGCAGCAGCAGTTCTGACCTTGCTTTGTGGAGGGCTGAGACATGTATGGTGAAAGGTCTTCTGGAGAGCACTTCTCTGGAGTGTTTGTACTGTTTTCAGTATAAACTGGTTTTGTTTCTGTCTGTAGGAATAGAGGCATAACTGGATGGCAAGGTGTAGAGAACTTGCAAAATTAGGTCTCTCCTTGGTTATTAGGCCAGACACTTGTGCAGCCAGAAAAGCTTCAAAAATTGTTTCTAGTATAAAGGATGATAGACTTTTAACTACCTGCTTTAGTTGGTACCACTATAGTACACTGTAATTTGAGTTACTATTTGGTTTGCTGTCCTACGGTTGTTGGCAGTTGTTGTACAGAATCCGTGTTTTAATGTTTATTTGAACGTTTAATTACTCTATAATAGCACAATAATTACTGTGTAGCTAGAGAGGAATTACACGGTTGTCTGTACTCTGTAGACCAGTGTCAACCTCATCTGCAAACAAATAATTATGCAGCTAACATACCTGTTTAACTTAAACAGTACTTAGCAGAGAAACAGGAGAAATGTTAAAAATGCAGTTGCTTCTTTTAAATAATTTCATGTGCAGAATTCTTTAGCTCCTTGATTTTGTTTAATACCACAATGTTAGATGGTATAACTGAACCAGGAAAAATATTGTTATAGAATAAAAGACGGATAAAGCTACCTCTGAATTGTGTAACTATATGCATGTTATTTTTGCAGCCACTTATTCCTCTAGCTGCAGGCTGGGATCAACCAAATGAAAATATGTCCGAAGAACTTTACATGTGCTCTGGCTGCAGCTGAGAATTTTGGGACCTCTTCCAGGAACTGGGAGGCAAACCACCAGATGGCAATGTGCACAAGGAAATAAAAATGCTCTCAGCTCGGCCTGAAAGCCGCAGCACATCCTCAAAGAGTTAATTATTCAGCCTTGAGATTCAGCTGTATTGACACTTGTCCTGTTATAGAAGTTAGTATAAGATTTCAAGCATCTTTTCTATTATAGAAAGATTTTACAAGTGTAAGAACGTAAATGTGTTTTTCCAAGACGAAACCTGTAAGTGTGAACATCTCTCTGCCTGCTGCTTTCTTTCATGCTGGTGGATATCTTCAGTAAATTTATATTTGTGTTTGCTTTAGGTTCAGATGTTCCCCACTGAATACTTGGAAGATGTTTTCTTTTGTTTCCAGTTTCCTCCTTGGAGCTTTGTTCCAGCACAGCCTCTTTATATACATTATCATTGCTGGTGCTCTGGGGATGGGACATGGAAACAGCGTATGACCCACGAGCCCTCCCCTTCACCTTCCCTTGCTTTTGATGGGGAATGTTTCCAGACTGGATCCCGTGGCAGTGGAAGGACATTTCTTGGGTGCAGCAGGACCTACTGATGCACTGTGTGTTTAAGCAATAGCGTACTGATGATTGAGATAAACTGGGTTTATCCAGTGTAAATCTATTTGCAGATCTGGATTATCCTCACGGATGCTGGATAACAACCTTGAATGGTATTTCCTCCTAAAGAGCGTTGAGTTTGTTCCAGTTAAGCATCCATTGATGGTGATGGGTCAGACTTATGTCTTTTGGTGCATGACTGTTGGTGAGATATAGAGCCAAACTTCCCTGGCTTTGGCTTGCTGAAGCATGGACATGAGCCGTGGGTAGTTAAGACAAAAGGTCAGTAATCACCTTCCTAATAGGAGAGATGCCTTATTTAAGGAAATACTATTCACTAAACCACTGCTGTTTCTTCTTGCAAAGCTGACCTATTTCATACTCGGTCCCTTTCTCTGAGGGAAGGAGCATACTTGGTTCCCTGCTCTTTTTTATGAAGTCAACTAATTTGCCCTGAGAAAAGACCCTTTACAGCCCCTCTGGGACCAGCAGCATGTGGCTCTGGGGTGGGAGGCTGCTCTGGTGCTGCAGGCTGCACCAGGAGAGCTCTTTGGCAGAGGTGATGTCTGTAGTCCAAAACCTACACATCCTGATCAAATGGAGACATTAGCAAAACTGAGGGTTTAACTGTAAACCCCATTCTCCTTGAAGCCAAACCTAAAGCGTTAAGACATGTTGATGCTCTGAGTCAATGCAGTGCAAGGGGAATGTTAATCTTCTGGTAGAACAAATGCTGAGAATTATCGTGTGTTTGTTAATCTGGGGCTGTGTATTCCCTCCCGAGTATCTTCCAAAGCCTGCCGAAGAGAAGCCCTGATGCTGCTAGGGATGTAGCTGGTTTTACTGCCTGTAAGCACCAGGCGGCATAACGTCTGAGTGATAGGAGCAGGGGACTGAGCAGAGTCAGAAGGAAGCTCATCTTTGAGTCTTTCTGGGCATGGTTCCAGGCAATAATATCTTTTCCCACCAGTTGTGAGGGATCTGAACTTCAGTTTGCATGAGAAGCTTAAAAAAGCAACTGTTTAAAAAACAGAATCCCTTTTCTATCTTGTATGGTGCTTGGGGGAGAGCTGGTTTGCAGAGCAAGGCTTCCAAGCAGTCGTCTAGCTGCATGCAAAGAGACCGTGCATGAGTGCATCAGTTCCCTGAGTCTGCTGGGGCTCTACTAAATGGGCTTAATGTCAGGGGCACTGCCTGCATCATTAATGCCATGAGGCAAGCAGTGATACATCATGGCCCTCTGGTGAACAGGACCGAGCACCTCAGCAGTTCTGAAGCATGGTTTTTACAAAGCCCTGCTGATGTATCGTTGGCCATCCAGCACTGGCCACCCTTCTGTGGGTGTTTCCACTCCTCCCACCATTTAGCAGGCATCGTGCTGGTGGCTTGCAGCTAAAATGCAACCAGCCTATTCCAAAAAGCTCTCTCCAAATCCACTGGAAATTCTCACCAAGCAGCTTTGGGTTCTTGAGTCCCACACGCCAGCACCTGCCCTGCTGCAGCCATCTCCCAGCAGTGTGAGGGACGATGCAGTGACTGGGACCAGGATGTGCTGCTGTGCTGGGCAGCCACACAGTAGAACAGGCCACTGGCACCCACCCTGCTGAGCCCAGGCTAGCCCCTGCTCTTATCTTTCCCAGGTTTTCTGGTCATGTTTTTCAAAACATTTATATTATTTTGCTGTTTGAGCTTTTTTAATGTGTAGTTGCAAAGCTTTGAAAACGCAAGATGTTGCTTCTAGAAAGCATTTAATTTTTTCCTGTGGAAAAAGTCAGCCCTTTCAATCTGGCTCTCTAAAGATAATATTAGTAAAGAGCACTGCTCATCCCAGTGCAGCTCCTTGGTAGGGGCAGGTCAGCTGGAGGCAAAGTTGCACACTGCCCGACACATCCACGAGCTTCAGCCACTTGATTTGAAACAATTGCTTTTTCTGTGGAGTTATAAGGGCTCAGTTCAGCACAGAAACAAACAGCAAAGATGATGATCACTTACATTCATCTGTGTCCTGCAGGAGAGGAAAGCAAGCTTCACCAGCCCAGATGATTTTCAAATGAATTGCAGGGCTGGGTGGGGAAGTCAGAGGCTCTTTTCTGAAGAATAGAGCCCTTAGTGTCTGCGCTGCGACACTATTCCCCTTCTGTCTGCCTGTGTTTAGCTCTTTGTTATGTCAACATCTGTAGCTGTGAGTAAATAGCATAAGGGGAGAATACATATTGTCCTCCTGCTGAAGCAGCCAGGCTGGGTCGGGGCCAGATGACTGCATGAACTGTGCTGCCTCTGTCTGCAGCGAGCAGCTCTGGAGCAAATGCATAGATAGGACTCCCAAACACCCTGGGTTTGTGATTAATGATATTGCTCAGTGCTTCATTGACCGGATCCTCAGCCTATGCAAGCCAGAATAGCCCCAGTGTCAGGACTGGATATGCTGGTGTGCTGGAGCTGAGTACCTGATGCTCTGATCAAGGCAGGATGCAAGTACTTGTCTAGTTAATCTATGTAGCATTCATGTTTTCTCTTGTCAGCTCCCTCCACAATTTTTTTCAGCTATGCTGATTCTTATAAATAAAAAAGTAAATATTTCTAGTTCTATAAATGCTTAAAACTGCTAGAACTCATTTTATCAAGAAGGACTTTAAATTCCTGCTCTGCCTGCTGCCAGTGCTGCCACCTTGTCCTCCTTCCAGGCAGTTCCAGGCAAAGCTGTTCTCAGAGCAAAGGAGCTCTGCTGCTCTTGTGGAAATGGGCAGCTGAAGGAGATCGTGAGTGACTGCAGAGAGGACGGCTGATGTGAGCTTGGCTCTTGCAAGCCCCAGAGATACGGGTGGGAGATTGACAGCGAGATGTTTCTGAGCTCTGTAGCTCACAGGGCCTGGCAAAATGTCACTCAGCTGCAGGAGGGACACAGCCCTGGCACGGCACCATCCCTGGACAGTTTGCTGTGTGTGGAGAGCATCTCGATAGCCCTGACATCGTGCTGGGTGGCATTTCCCTGCTCCGGGAGCCAGCTAATGACCGGGGGATCATCTGTTCCAGTGCAACCTCAGAGCATGCTCTTTCCGAAGGGAAAATAAGGTCACAAACACTTGCCAAGTGAATAGTGTTGTGAACTGTTAGTGAGGCTGCAAGAATGAACTTTGGAAGATGTGCTTCATCTGTCTTCTCCATTTGGCTGCTGTTGTATAGCTCTTAAATCAAAAAGCTGTCTTCCTTGGAGCTATTTCTGGCAGCCCCAGCCTCTTCTGTGCAGGGGTGTTTTTGCTGGCTCATGCTGTGTTGAGCTGCTCTGCTTTACAGCTGTTTTCTTACTGAAGAGGTCAAAATACCTCATATGTGAGGTCACCTTTAAGATGGTTTTGTTTAGCTGCAGTATCCTTGCATCTAAAGTGTCAGGACAACTACACTGCAGTGCAAGGTGCTGTGCAGGCATGTGGCATGAGGGATCGTTCCCCCCAAAGCATTGATGAAGTCTAGGTAAAGGGCAAGCAGGATCCCAGGGAGCCACCCAGGGTCAGGCAGCAGTTTTGGGCGTGAAAATTAAATCTAACAGTACTGGCACAAGCTGAAGGCTGAAGCTCAGGTTAAACACACTTAGATAACATTCTGCTTAGACCTGTGCTGGAACTGTGTCCTGTAGCTCCCTTTGAACAGACTCATGGTGTTAGTAGCTGGGAGTCTGCAGAAATACCAGGCTGCTCAGGTGAGCAAGTTGTTTCATACACCTTAGAGTATGTTTGCATCGCAAGTAATGGGGATTGCATTAACGGAGTCGTCCTGAATCCTGCTGTGGGATAACCTGTCCTGCCCCAGCGAGCGGAGGGGGCTCGGGTGCTTCCTCTAAGCTGTTCTGCCATCTAGCTGTCTGTCCAGTAAATACATTGAAAATACTAGATCGGTTCCACAGCCCGAAAGAGGAGTATGGGTTGCTTCTCTCTGAACAAAAATCTCTTCTCCCCATATTCAGTTGAGCTATCTCTGTACCTGCTGTTAAATTAGCTGTGTGATTATGCCTTCCACTGAAATTTGCACTTGTTAGCTTTCTCAGACTGCATTGTGTGTATTGGACTAATACGTAGAATTTCTCTGTAGCACAGTCAGCCTGCTAGGAAGTACCCAAGCACCAGGTTTCTTTGTTTTGCAAAGTGTTGGAAAGAGCTACCTGGAAGCCTCTGGCTCCATAACTTAATTTGCAGCTTTCCTATCTTTTTTGCAAGGCTGGTGAGATGAGGGGGTCTTCAAGGGAAGTTCTCCAGGGAAAATCATGCCTGTGAGTCCCAATGCAGTAGTCAGTACACTGTGAGTAGCCATCATCTCGGCAGCTTACAGCTTGAAATTCCAGCACTGGCGCTGACATTTCACACCTGAAACGTGTGTGCATGTATTACTTGAATAAACTGTGAGGGTGAGAGGGGACCACTAGATCAGCCTGGGCCGTAGTACAGGACAGTGTCACTGTTACTGACCCTCTGCAACACTTTTCTGGACTGTACTTTTGGAAGAGGCTTTCAAGGGTAGTGTGAAGTCATCCCTTGGTGGCTGGTTCTGGCAGTTAATTAGTGAGCTTTATAAATTAGCATCTCTGTTCTGTAGGCCTCTGAGGGGGTAGCACAGCCTTGCTTGTGCAGCTCTTCCTGCCAGGCTGGTGCATAGGAGATGAGATTTGAGCAACCTGGGCCTCTGAAGGAGGTGTTGGACCTTGAACCACAGACTTGAGGGCTTTTCCTTGGTTTTGCTGTTGCACGATTCACCTTGACTACATCCTTTCTGTTTGCCTTCTGCCTTTGTCCCTTGTGTACTTGGACTGCAGTCCCTGTGGGGCATGTCTGCCTCTCCAGTGGTCCATGTTATGCCTTGCAAGAACTTGGGTGTGGCCTGGCAATGTTCTGTAGTGATAACAGCAAAGGGGATGGGCTTTTGTGTTAAGGAGTAGATCTGAGTAAATATGCATATGTTCCATTATTTACAGAACACTTAATTATTTTTATAGCTAATTAGTATTTTCTCTATTTTGACATTTTTGCTCTAATATAATACATGCTACAAAAGACAGCTCACATGGATAGAGGGTTTCCTTCACTTTGAAAGGAGCCTTTACCTGTCCTTTTTGTTCTGCTGCATTCAGAAATGCTGTTTGCAGACCTGCTAACCATTCTCTTGGTTGCAGCTGATTTTTTCCTCCTTTAGAGGCTTGACAGTAGATTTTGCTTCCACTGAGCATAAGGGGAAGACTTTTTAAAAGCACTGAGGACTGTAAGAAACCTAATTTCACTGGAAGGTTGGATGCCTAATTGCCCTTCCTGCCATTAAACAGAATCTCCCCATGTGGGTTTTGTTTGTGGGCTTTTCCCTCCCCACATGGGCAAAAATTGATTGATCAATGTTTGTTACAAAGTTATGAACAAACCTCTCTGGTCTCCTTGATGCCTTGATGTCAGCCCAGTGTGTTCTCCTTGCTAACAAAATTAGTTGCAAAGTCAGCAGGAGGCTTGCGAGAACACAGAGCGTAGGGTTTGTTTGCATAGCACACAGGGCTGCTGCTGCTGCTGAAATAACAAATCATCCCTCTCTGCTCACAGATCTGAGGGCGGCGGGTTTTTGGTTTTGTTTCGGGAATTGTTTGAATAAAAGGTCATTTACTGCCTTATTGAGGGGAAAAACAACAGTGTAGATGTACAGTGGCATACTGCACACTGGGTTTTTTCAGGGAGCCCACAAAGGAGGTGGTATGCAGCAGCTGTAAACAGCCCTGGCACCACGTGTGAGCGGGATGCGCCGGTGCCAGCCCTCGGTACAGAGCGGGATGCACCAGTGCTGGTCCTGGGTGCGGAGCAGGATGCACCACGGCCTTCACCTTCCCTCACCCATGTTGGGCTCAGATCGAGGGGTGCTGGTGCTGGCTGAACTCTGGCAAGGCACAGATCCCGCTGGCATTGGGATGTGCCATATGCCTGGAGCTAAGGATGTGGTAGGTGATCGAGGCACTGTCCTCCTGCAGGAGCAGGCTCCGGAGGAGGACCCTGTGCTAATCCCCCCCCGCCCCCCCTCCCGAGCAAGGCATGCTGACAAGGACCTCACCTGTACTATAACTTGCAGGAACAGAGATGGCTAGTTGTGGCCTGGCTGGGCAAGACCTCACCTTCAGCTGTTGATGGTTCCAAAGGAGATGGTCCTTTGAGAGCCTTGGGCTGCAGTGGCACAGGTCTGGGACACTCGGGTCAGATAGGCTGTCCCTGGAGCAGTGCGGTGCTGGTGGCTCACAGAAGTCCCCCTCCACAGGCTTTTCAAAGGTTTAGCCTGCACATTTACCAAGACTCCTCATCATTGTGTGCTCTTCTAATGACAGCTACAGCAGTTGGTTTTTGCTCCTGCTCCAGCCCAGGGGGTCACACTTCCAGGGGCAGATCTGGAGCTGGAAGCTTTGGAGCTGCCTGGTATCACAGACCCAGAGTAGCCTCAAGCCTACATACAGTTTCTGCTAGGGCCTGTTGCATCTCCAGTAGGAATGCTGCTGGGTGCAAGATTTCCCCTGTGGCTGCTGCTTCCTTCTGCAATCTATTTGCAGCAGGACAAGCAAGTCCAGAAGGGTTTGGTGTTGGCTCTTGTGGACATCTTCACCTTCATGGCTATTCTGTGGAGCACAATGTGCTCAGAGTATGGAAAGATGGCTCATGGGCAGTTCTGCATCTTCTGTTTGCTCACCATTCAGGTATGGTGACTCTCTTATCTCTTGCTTTTCCTGCTAGATTTCAGTCTTTGGGTCTTGTGGAAGTATTAAGCTGCCTTAAGTTTTGCTTCACTTACATTCAATATTTACATGTCATTTTTAAATGTATGTAAACAAATGTGTACTGGCAACACTAACAAAATATAATTATTGCTTCCTCCCACCTCTTTCTCCAAAGTTTTTTGGGTTTCTGCTGTAACAGCAAGAACCAAAAATGTGCCAAATGGAGAGATTTTTAATTTATGGGAGTTCTTAAAAGGCTCCTTTAGGTTCAGATTAAACCCTACTGCAGGTTCAAGGGAATGTTTAAGAAAATCAATTTTCCCAGGCTAAAGAGAGCAAAACCACTGCAGCTTATATAGTGTCCTTTGTTACTCAAATCAATAGCTCTGTCCCAATGAATGGCTGAATAATCACTTTTTTATATAATGTTAGTACACACACAGACTTATCTTCTCCAGACTTTGTTGTTGAACCTAAAGTAAAATATTTTTGATCATTAACAGTTTCTTGCTCTTACCCTTATTTAATTTTTTCCTGTATCTGAGTTTTGCTCTGAGCTTGAAATGTGGCGATTGTTCCCTGCTGTGGCACTGGCATAGAGTATAAAAATATTTCAAATAAATTAATGTTTTTCCAAGAAATCATAAGAAATATCAAGCATAACAGTAGCTAAATGCAGCATCGTTTGGGTTTCTTTTTGACTGGGAATATTTTCAAATTGTCTGTTCCAGAATTGCTACTAGTGAGAGGGAATGTACCCATCCTAGCAAATAGCTGTTTGAGAAGAAACCGCTCAGATAAAATACATCTGAGGAAGAGCTGACTGCTTTTGTCCTATCCTGAATCAGGGTGGTTGTTTTCTTCAGTGCTGTGTTGCCTGTAGATGCTGGGAAAAACACTGTCCCCCTTTCTGTCTGTGGGAGGAATTATTTTCCTTCCAGGTGTTCTCACCCCTGGAGGGGGATGGAGTGTTTGTATGAGTAGAGGTTACAGACCCATAGCAGGATGGGTGTGCAGGTTAGAGGTGTGATGGGAGGACACTCTAGTAGGAGGCTTTTTATTGTCTTTAATGGTTCTGCTGTCTTAATTATGATATTGCAAATTGCCTTGCAAGGACATGATCCTGTCAAAAGCAGGCGAGATGTGCCTTGGAAAGGCTGACTAAAAACAAAAGGCTTTTTCTGGTTTGTTTCAGTAATTCCTACTTATTTACCACTTTGTATTTTAAGCATCACCTTTTCCACTTGCAAACAGTTACATTATTAAAAAGATATTTTCGGCTGATAGTAACCTTGGCAGTGGCTGTCAAGGCTAATAGTTTGACATTTCAGATCACCCACAACTAATCAGCTGAGCGTGGCAGCACATCGGAGAGAGCCATTAGGGATGTGTGGCTGCAGCGCTTGCTGGCGGTTGCTCCGTATCCCACTGGATTGCCCTCACTGGCTGGGCACGTGGCAGAGGGAAAAGGGCTTTTGAAGGGCCAAGGAGCATCCAGCCATGAGGGTGTGAGTGGTATGCCCTGCTCTTGAATGGCCTGTATGGTAAGCACCTCGTCTTCCCTGCCAGCTCCTGCAAAAGGCTTTCTCCACCTCTTGAACAGCTAGAGTTGTGGACATCTTCCACAGGGTCTCCTGCCTGGCACCCAAAATGATCTGTGGCCAATGGTTTCCACAGCTCTCTGTGCCTTTCTGGAAGCTCAGGGAAGTTCAAAGCAGCCACATGTTGTATCCAATCTCTCCAAGATCCTCCAGTGCCCAGGCCTGGGAGCCCAAAAAAAAGAACACAAAGGAAGAAATATCTGTCCTGCTTCTCAGGTCTCCTACATGGCAGAGCAGCTCAGAATGTTAGTGTTTGAGCTTGTTGACTGCTGAAGAAATGGCATTTTTGCTGAGGTGGTGACCAGGCTTTGCATCTGCAGTCTAGTGGGGAAGAGCTTGGTGCCCTTTGGAAGCCACCTGAGCAACTGCAGCTCTACCACAGGATCTTGGCACATCTGGCCTCTGATTTTTCCAGAATGGGGGTTATGACAGAGAGCTGCTCTGGTTTTGTGAAGGACACAAGCAACTGCCTGTCCTTGCTCTTATTTAAGAGGACAAAATTATATGGACAGTTCAGGGCTTCTCTGTGGCTTTGCCATGCCAGGAGCTTTGCTGCTGCAGAGCGTGTCCAAAATGCCCTGAATTGGCATGAAAAGATGCAGGTGAGCTTTGTGCTAATCTCCACTTAAATCTTCAAATTACTGAAGTATCTAGTCTTAGCAATGGCATGAAGAAGTCAATGTTGTGTGTGGTTCCTCCAGTGCCCACTTAAAGGTAATGTGTTTACATGGACACAGTTCAGCATATAAAGGGCAGGTTTCCACCCAGTTACAGTGCCTTTGGAGTAAATGATGAATGCTAGGACTCTTCTTTTTTCTATTTCCTCCTCAGAAACAGTGAAATAGAAGTAGCTTAATATGGCTGACACTTCAGTAACTAAACATTTGCTTGACACCTAGCTGAGCCCATGAAAGAAAAGGTGCAAGGTGTTTGCAAAGCAAACCTGGGGTTGCAAACAAGCTTTTTTTTTAGAGTCGGTCCAGACCAGCAGCACTGCCTGTATGTGACATGTGAAATGGAGGTGTGTCCACCCATGGGACCATGGAGGTCTTATTTCTAGTTGTCACATCACGGTAATGATCTGGGGGAATAAATTTGTCTGAGATATGTTCATTTTTTCCTTAGCACTCTTACCAGTAAGAATGTTTCAGTGAGATCTTTATTCATTCTAGCTGGGGTGTTGTGAAGCTTAGGGTGTAACATCCTTCTAACAGCCTTGTCCGAAAGCTGGAGCCTGGAAGAAAATGTTGATTTTTCTGTGTTCCCATGACCACTGGCTTCTGGTGCCAGCTGGGATGTTTTGGCCTTTGGGAGCTAATTAGGCACCCGTATTTCAGCATGAACTTGTGGTTGCTTTAGACAAACATTTTAAATCCAAAACCTGTTTGTTCTTGCATGCTCAGTGCAATCCAGCTCACGTGCCTGAGCTGCCATGGCAATTAAATTGTCCCCATATATAATTTAGTATTAAATTAGACTTCTAACCTCGGTGTTACAACAATGTTGTCCATAGATGTGACTTTAAAGGTAGCAAAATAATTTGCAGGTATTTTTTCCTTCTGAGATTCACCCAGTGATTGGTGATAGGCAGCGTGTTGGCCAGGAATGGTTAAAAGTAGCTGATGGACTTTAATGTGGAGGGCACTTAACAAGAACATGCATCCTATTTATCTGTGCCTGGAGGGTGGGAAGAAATAAGTGAGCCAAAACTGAAAATGTAGTTTAGCTGCTCTGTGCCTCTACTGATGGATAGATACCATTTTCCTGCTCTGGACATGGAGGCATTGACTTGCTACCTGGTGTCACGGTGTCCTAGGTACAGGTACATAAAAACCCTTCAGTGCACAAAGTTCAGAAGCATTTGGAGCTGTGGCTGGAAGAAGGAAACCCTGGGTGGAAGCCGAGAATGTGAGGAGTGAAAATCTCCCATGTAGTTGGTGGGAAATCCCTGCTGGGGTACCCTGGCATGTCTTAGCTCCATTGTCAGAATGATGCCTGGATATCTGGACCACTTTTGCCTGCACTTCGTTATTCAAAAAGTGCCTGTTCTCACTCACTTGTACTCTAGGCAAGTAATTTGTTAGGGAGATGGGAGAAAAACCAAAACATCAGCTACAAGTTTGTGTTGCTTCTGAGCTCCTGCTGTTGGCAGGCATCTTCTCGTGATGGAAACCTTTTCTACCCTCTGTGATAACTGCTTGAGTTTTGGGGAGCAAATAGGCAGAAAGCGTGAACTAAACATCTTTGTTTTCTGGTTTTTTTTTTTGTTGGCTTAATTGCAATAACATTTATATCACATAATATAGTGCAGCAGGGTTGTAATTTTCCTATCATCTAAATTGCAGGCTAAAAATTGTGTTAAGAAAGGACTGTAGAGAATGAATTGCTGCTTTCAAACTGACTACTGTTAACTGACAATGAGACTGGCAAATAGTCATCAAAGGCAGGGTTGGTTTGTGTGTACCGTTAGTGAACTCTAGCGTGGTGTTTCTAAACACATCTTGGCACACCGAATAATACATTTTTAACTAAAAGCCACTGTCTTCAAGCACACCTGTATTTCTTGCAGGCACTTTGTAAAAAGGGACACGTTCAATATGCCTAATTCTGTGTTTATTACTGAAGGAAGTACAACTAAAAGGGATCTTTGAATTCAATTTCCACTGTTATTTTTGAATGTTTGTTTCTTTTTTTTGTCCCTGTGAGACACATCATTTTCACCTGTTCCTAAGCAGCTTGGCTTTCCTGGGGCAGTGATTTCAGTGATGTTCACAAGGGACACGAAGGGCTGCTTCCCAATACCTGAACAGTCAGCTGGATGCATTAAAGAAACTCATTTAGGTAATTTAGGTCCTTTTTGAAACCCCAGCGCTTTGGCTCTGACCTCTGGCATACCTGTCTGCCTTGGTATACAGGTAAGAGATGGGCTGTAAACACTGCTGTGACATCTTGAGAAATTTTCTCCTACTTGTGTTTGAATACAAGAAGGATATGGAAGTCAAAATGGTAACAATTCAAAAGGTTTTAACACAAATTTAGTCACATCTGAATATAGGGCTTTCAAAAATGTATCTGTGTTCTGTGCTCATAGAAATATGTTTTTGTGGATTTCCGGTTAATAGTTTCTGGGTGGGGTTGAGATGTTTGGGAGTTTTTTGATGTTCTGGCTGCTAGTAGAGGGTTTTGCTTATTTTTAGAAACACAAATGTGGCAAAGCTGGCTTTTCAAGCCTGTCGGTTTGGGCCTGGAGGGTTTTCCTGAATCCCATTTGGTGTGTTCAGCTGTCCCATCTCATTTGGGTCTCATTTTGCATGTAGATCCTGTAACACCTTGGCGTTCTGGTTCTGGCCATACCTAGTGTTAAGAGACAGGGGTTTATTTGGTGAAGGAATAGCAGCACTGTGTGATCAGGGAGAACAAAGCAGTTTCGTTACTGTACGCTCCGGTTTGCTTTCAGGCTTTTAGGGTTCAGTCAACTGTGATGCTTTGCTGGACACGTTAAAGGGTTCAGTCAACTGTGATGCTTTGCTGGACATGTTAAAATGCATGAAAGTGCCTGTCACATCTAGCCCCCTGAGCCCTGTGGTGCAGCTGGGAGGGGCTGCAGCATGCCTGGTCCCTGTTCTGCCTCTGCCCTGGCAGGAGGGCTCAGGAATTTCTCCTGATAATGCAGAATACACAGATTCATCATAAGTAAATGAGCAGTCAATTTAACGTGACAGATGGCTCTGATAGATTTGAATAATTCTTATTAACTTCTTTGAAAAACACTGTGTTCATACGCAGAACAAATGCAAGCAGCCTGTGAAATTGCCAATTTAATTAGTGGGTTTTGCAGGGGTATGAAAAAGTTGCAGAATTAACCTGTCTTCTCACTGAATAGTCCAGCTCTGTATGTGTAAGCATGTATTATCTTGATCTGGCTTCCAAGTTTAGTTTTAGCTGTGAGGAAAAAAAATAATCCTATATTCCAGTATTTCCTTAATTTTTATATACTATTCCACAACACTGTGAGGGTTTATTTTTTTCCTAAAGTTACCAAACAGGGTTAGTTTAGTAAAAAGCATACTGTGGTGCTCTCACTTATGCTCTGCTTGGTCTGTAAATTAGTTCTGTAAACACTACTTACAGCAAGTATTAAGCTCCTTTTACCAGATAAAGAAACTAAACGTGCTGTGAATAAAGCCTTCTGCATGTATAATTCTGCAAGAAAAAGTCAAAAAAGGCTTTTGATTATTTAAACCTTAATTTTTTCTTCCTTCCTTGACTTCTCACTGCAAGAACTTTTTTGCATGTCACCAGAGCCAAGGCCTTAAAGTTTTGAAGTACCAGGTGAAGAAAGCAATTTCATGGTTCATGCCACGTTTAATGTTTTGTTGTAATCTCCAGCAAGCAAGCCCCTTCCGTCTGAGTTTGGGATAATGAAGGGTTTAACTTTTTGCTTCTGTCAAATTAGTTGTGGGAGCAAGGAGAGAGGCCCACTTCCCTTTTGGTGTGGCGGAGATTGCCTGCACAGACAAATAAGTGAGCATTACAGGTGATTCTTTCTTCGCACGGAGGTAGAGAGGTTCCATTTATTGCCATCAAATGCATTAAGCTGGAAGTCAAAGCCCTTAGCTTTTTGCTTGCTGCTAGTCTGGACCAGAAGACAATCAAACCATAAGGGTCATTTTCTGCATGAGCTAACCTTTTCCTCTCTTATGGTTTGAAGCCTTTGTTGACAATGAGATGCTCAGTGGGAACATTAAATTAACACTTCATATTCGTGGCTGTAAATTTACTGGCAAGCTGAGGAAAAGTCAGGGAAAACAAACACTCCATCATTTCTGCTTCATTTAGCTGCTGAATGGGGACACTCTCACCTGCAGAGAAAAGAGGTCAGGGCAAACAGGGATAATTTTAATCTGACTCTCAGCCTAGTCTTTAGTGGCAATGGATTGTGTTGCATTCTGTGCTGAAAGTAAAGGTGAGAGCGAGGTGAGAACAAGAAAATGGGTAAGTACTATGTGAAATGCTTAAGAGACCTTGTTGCAGGCAGAGATGGATGGCTGGGCTGGTTACTACGGAAACTAGCAGGCTAAATACTATTAATTTTGCAAACTACAAAATCAGTTGGCTCTCAGATAATAGCTGCAGTAAGATTTCCTTATGTCAGCCAGGAGATAACACTCAATTCCTCTGCTGAAGGTTTAAAAAACAAACTGTTTTTCTTTTACTGAGATAACGGTGCCCAATGGTGATTTCATCCACATCGTGTTCAGTATCTCCTGACTCTTTCCCAGGTCATGGCAATGGTCTTGAAGGGTTGGTGGGCAAATAGTGCTGCAGTGCTGACTACTGCTACTAGCCATGAGTGTGTGATAAGGGTGCCCAAGTTTCTGAAACACTCAATGTCTGGGTTTTGTCTTATTCTGTCAGCAAATGAATGTTATAAATTCTGTGAAAGGGAAACCTGCATTACAGAAAGATGTTTGGAGGTGAGAAGTAGATGGTTGAAACCATGCACGTATGATCTGCAGCACTTGTTTGCTCATGGTGCTAGAGAACCATGTTTCTCTAAAATCTGTTAGTGAAAGGTTTTAGATATTTGAATTCTCTCGTTAGGGAGCTGAATGGAGGAGCAGCCCCTGGGCCAAAGCATCCCCGGGGGCAGTGGGAGAGCTGGCTAGAGGGAGGCAGGGAGCAGCAGAGGGAAGGAGATGAAGAAGCTGCGGAAGTGACAAGATTATAATAGAAAACACTTTCAATAGTCATAATCCTTGACAAGCAAGGACAAATAGGAATGCTTGTGTTCTCGAATTTAGGTTAACTTTTGGTTCAGGAGTAAAACTGGCAGTAACTGCACACCTGCATCTGCCAGCATGCCACGCAATGTGCAGGTCTGCAGTTCATTGCTGCTGACCTGCAGGAAGTGCTCCTCTACACAGCCGTGGAGGGAAGTGGCGCAGACAGGGAACAACACAGGGTCAAATGAAGCACGAGATGATTTTCAAAACTATCTTTTCCTCTGGTTCATACTGGGGTGGGTTTTTCCTTTGCTGTGGCATCCCCAGCCTGTCTGTCCACACCAAGCAGAGCTGGAAGCGTTGTTTAATAATTTTCTTAGTGCACTTAGGAGGCAACAGGCTTCGACAAGAGGGCTTTGCAAATCAGGCAGTTTGTATGGGCACACGACTACTCAGGAAAGTCTGAGGCAATGAGGAAAGAGACTTATGTGGAGCGGTGACATTTTTATGATAATTAGAGATGTTATGGGGAGTAACAGTAAAGAGAACTGCATAAAATAAAAATATAATAAATTCAAATAGAACTTATTTTTGGCCAAATGGCTTTCTGATCCAATTGCAGAGAATTGCAATACCATGCAGCAGTGCTACAGATATTTTAATCAGTTTGTCCTGCCCACTGACAGGCCAGGATAAATGTCTGTTTACCTGTGCTTGGGATTTGAGTGTGAGCAAGAGCCTGGGGAGGAAAAGATGCTCCCCTGATGGCAAGAAGGGGGAAATGTTAACATCCTTAAAGCAAATTGGGAGGAGGAGGAGGGCCAGTTAACTAAAAATCTCTCCAAAGGTAGCCAAGTGTTGCTGGGAATACTATGCATGGCTTCTCCCCACTGCTGTGAGAAGGGCGGCTGTGAAATAAGCAGCAAAAGAAATGAGCTACATTAGCCAGACTAATGAATTCACAGATTGTTAGCAGACTAGGGGTGCCTGACATCCTTCTTGAGGAGGCCAAAGGCATCACAACACATCCCCCGCCCAGGCATTCCTGCTGGTGGCCAAGGAGATGAGCCAAGGTTCCCTTCATGGCTGGTGCTGAGGGAGGAGAGAAAAATGTGAGGAGGTGGCCATAGCAGGGCCTGGGCAGGCAGGCAGTGGGGCCTCACCCTGGCTCTGGGCTGGTGAGAATGGGTGGCAGCATTACCTCATAACTCCCTGGCCTGGCCACAGTGGACTGTGCCATGCCAGGTGGCCTGGCAGTGCTGGCAGGGACTTCTCCCTTCCTGACAGAATGGGGATGTGCTGTCAGTGTGTGGCCCCTCCAGTCCTCTGCCATGGTCCAGGACCCTCCAGGTGCTGTACTGGGCACTGGGACAAGGTGGCTGGCACCCCAAAGGCCTTCTTTCCTCTGGCTTCTGTTGATGTGCCAGTCCCTGAAGGCTGAGGGCATGTCCCCAACTAGCCAGCTTTACAGGGTACACTGCTTTACAAGGCTGTAACATGTGCAAACCCATAAATTGGGAGCTTTGATTTATTTGAGCCCAATCCAAGATAAGTGCTGTTCTGGAAAGTCTGAGGAGGACAATATCTCCTTCTTGAACCTCAGTAGTTGATGATGGCCTCAAGTCAGTGACAGCTTCTGTTGGAGTTTACTACTGACCTTTACTTTTCAGCCTCAGAGAGCTAGTGAGCTCCAGTTCTGCTGTAGGGCACAGTCCTCAAACAAACATGGTCACGCCCCAGCTGTAGGAAACCTGCCTTGCTCCAAGTTGGCCAATATCTACTTGAACTTTTTTGATGGAGATGAGGCTTGCTGCATTCACTCTTTGTGTTTGCCTTCCACCCCTACAGGTTTAGGAGCGGGAGGGTTGATGAGAGTATGGCAGACTGGTCCCATGCTGGACCTGGCTCAACATTTGAGACATCTGAAGAGCTAAAAAGAGCAGTGGAATTTGTCTCCCATTGTCTCGGAGCAGCTCTTTAATGGGTGCAAGCTGTGAGCACAGTCAAAAGCCAAGCAGTGCTGGTGGTGAGCTGCCAATACCTCGGGAGGAAGGTCTTCCTCAGAGGAAGGTGCTGCTCAGCCCAAAGCTGGGGAGCCTGGGCCCTGGCCCAGGGCTGCATTTTCCAGATGGATTGCTGGAACATGTAGGCATGGGGAGTGAAGCCAGCAGTGCTCCAAAAGTGCACTGGCAGTGGGACATGTGGGGTGGGCAGTGCTAGGGGAGGATTTCCTTGGCATGGCTCTGAGCAGCCCTGTAATCTCTGTGTCCATGGGTCCATTACACCTGCTCATCTTGCCTTGGGTGCAGAGCAAGAGTTGCTTTGCCTCTGTGAAAATATTACCATTTATTTTACTGGTCTCTTAAAAGATAAGGTTGGAACATGCAGTCCTGCAATTGAGAAGAGAAAATAAAGAGGATCAGATGCAACCGCCATGTACACATGATCATTTCTAGTCTTGGCTTATCTTGTAGGAATTATAAGATACTGAGTAGGAAATAAATCATAATGTCAGGACAAAATGCCATTTTCTTTCTTGGTGTGATTTGCAGCATCCCAGTCAAACAGACTTCATTCCCTCTCGGAGGATTCTCCCCTTTAATTGAATTATGCCCTGACTAGCAAATGGGATTCATTCTTTGAGATACAGGGAAATTACCATTTGATGAACAATGCTTTACTCCTTTCTCACCTGCACAAACATCCTTCAGGAAAACTATTATGCAGATATCCTTGATTACAGACTATTGTTCCTTTTGATCTCTAGCTTCGTTTATCACAATCAACAACAGTGTAATACCACATGACTATTACACAGCGAGTGCACAGATGCATTTGAACTGTCCTCGACAATTGTTTACTGGCTATTTTATTAGACTTCAAAAGAGTGTTTTGGTTCTATTTAATTAAAATGCTCTCTGCTGCAGACAGCTAATTGACAAGCAGATACTGTATCAGTGACTTGCTTGGTGTATCACAGCATCTTTATTTGCTTCCTTTTCTCTGGGGTGGGGCATTTCAGAATAATTAATGCTAATGATAACCCGGAACCCCGTTTCCCAATAAATCATGAACTTCAATAATCTGAAGTGGTAGAGATATTTCTATGCACAAATCTGTGGTGCTACCACAAGTGAAATGTTATTACAATTATTACAACTCAAGATTTGGAGTATTGACTCTTGTAACTACAGCTGCAGGTCTTTGGAGGTATATTTTTCAGATCTGTGTGTTAAGTGATCTTTGTCTTGAATTCAAAGTTTCACTAAGTTCCTGATTCTCACAGTTAGGAAGAAATTGAGAGCTTGAAGTTCAGCCCTCAGAAGGCAAGTGAGAAGCCAACATGTATAATCATGAATTTTCAGCTGATGCAATGGTTTTGGAGGGGAAAGACTGATCCTGGAGTCTTATGTCCTTGGGGCCAGCCATACGGAGAGGTCTCTGCAGGAGGCAGTATATTGGTGGCTCATTTGTAGAGGAAATACTTAAGGCAAGGGAGGAGATTAGTTAATTTTCACCTATTTTTTTTGTAATTAACTCCTGTAGTGCAACTTAAAGAGAAATAGTCCCTGCCCCTGCTCAGGAAGGGTTTCCCCTCCACTTGGTGCAGCAGGGAAGGGAGGTGACCGTGTGCAGCCAGGGGAGGGAAAGCCCCACAGCCCAGTCTGTCCACTTGGAGGTTTCAGGTCCCCCTGGGGTGACTGCCTACGAAGGCTTTGCTTCCCTGGCTTCTGCTTGCTCGTGTCCTACCCCTGCACTGAGCTGAGCACCAACTCAGCTGTGTGTGACCCTGCTCTGGAGGGGCCCAGACCTCCAGGGAGCATCTTTGGTGCAAAGGGGCAGCTCTTAAAACTACAGTTAATACATTGAAGAAGCTGGCCTCAGCAAGTTTGCTCTGGTTTCAAAACCTTTTTGTACAAGTCCTGAATATACACCTAGCACTGCAGAGCCTCCTTTCTGTACTAACTTGCTAGAGGGTGTTGCTAATGGGGTTTCAAAAATGAGCAGGCAAACCTGGCAAGGTTGCAACAAAATCTGTCTTGATCTATGAGGTGGAGGGGATGGCAACTAATCTGATTACAGTAATTCCATCTCTAATTGATGCACTTGGAGTTGTCACTACTGATCTGTACTGTTATTAGTGAGCTTATACTGTTTACAGGAGTTGTGATAAATACACAAAAAAGTGTCTGCAGGCGTGGGCAGGGTACTGGTTGGAGCACAGGCTGGGTGCTCTCCCCTTGCATGCACTGGGACCCCTGCCGAAAGCCCTGGGGTGCTGTGTGCCCCCCCCTCCCAGGGGCTCTGCCCTGTGGGGTCTGCTGATGTCCCACTCACAGCTCTATGCTGCCCCAAGGCAGACCTGTGCTGTCTCATTTCAAGTATAAAATCAATGCTTACTCCAGCAACATAAGAACCAAAAAGAAGAAAGCAGAAAAATAATTATTTACTGATTCAGGGGCTGGTTTCACTTATTAGTTTCACATCTCTTACAGAGCTAATTAAGGTGAATCTCATTAACTGCATGGAGTGGGTTGGAGAGGGGTTTTCCTGCGGCTGGCTACTGATGTAGACTTAGTGCTTCTGCGCTGGTCGTGATCATCAAGAAATCATAGAATGGTTTGAGTTGGAAGGGACCTTAAAGACCATCTAGTCCCAAACCCCTGCCGTGGGCAGGCATATCTCCCACTAGACCAGGTTGCTCCAAGGCCCATCCAGCCAGGCCTTGACCACTTCCAGGGATGGGGCAGCCACAGCTTCTCTGGGCAACCTGGGCTAGTGTCTCACCACCCTCATAGTGTGGAATTTCTTCCTAATGCCTAACCTAAATCTACCCTCTTCCAGTTTAAAGCACTTACCCCTTGTCCTGATTTCCTAAGGCAAGAAGCTTGGTGTTAATTTACATGTTCCCTTTTGGCCCATGCTGGTATTTAGTGGTGTGCACTTAAAACACTTTGCCCTGTTGAGTGAATTCTGCGTGCTCTTCTAGCAATCCCCCCTTCCTGAAGAACAAATAAAACTTTAAGGCCAAACACCTTCCCATAATATCAGTGTTGCACATGGAATGAATCTGAGATGATTTTGCCGTCACTCCCAAACTGCTGCATGCAAAACATGCTGGTATGGATCACAGCAACTGGAACTTGCCTCCCCTACAGCTGTGCCAATGCAGAAGTCAAGAGGCGGCTGCTTCGGCCACAGGAGACCCTTAGAGTCCCAGGCAAATAAAACAAAACAGTTTTTTAGCCAGGAAGGCAGCTGCAAGAACTAGACTTTTAACTAAAAGTACACCAACAGACTCAAACTGCTGGAAGGTTCAGGGAAAAAGTGCAAATCTTTCATTGGAGCTGAAGGGAGGGTGCTGCTGGTGGGAGTTGTTCCAACAGGCTGTCTGGAGTTCTCCTGTGCCTGTGGCTGTCAGGTTTGGAGGGGCAGACAGGGCTGTAGTGCAGCATGGAGAAAGTCTAGGGGCTTGGCTGCAGCTGGCTGGCCCTCCAGGCCCCTGGCTGGGGACCTGGATTCAGCCCAAGGTTGTGTAGAGACACAAGACACACATGCCTTCCAAGAGCCATGTGATGGGTGTGAGATAATGTGGTGCCATGGGAGGGCTTTGATGGCTGCAACTTCCAGCACACACCGATGGCTCTGTTTGAGTCCCAACAATTTCAGGACACATCATTGGCTCCATTTGAGTCCTGACAATTCCAGCACATGCCAGTGACCCCATTTGAGTCCTGACAATAAAACCGGTGTCTGACTCCCAGTCTAGAAACTGCCTTTGGTGAGAGCTGGGGCTTTGGCTGGGTGTTGGAGCATAAATAGCAGCTCAACCAGCCTTCCAAGTGAAGAAGTTACATTTTTAGGCTGGATACGATTATACCAACAGCCCCTTTGCAGCCTGTGTTCCAAAGAAGTCGAGCAAACTTTCATTTATGCTCCTTACCTTGACTAAAGCTTAAGGGCTTGTCACTGTTTGCTCCTCATAGTGCCTTTCTGTGCTGATAGGGGAAGAAGAGTGATGCAGAAAGGACTGTTGTTTTCCTGCTGGGCAGTGGGTATGCAATTTGCGGGAGTGAGCTTTTCATATTTTTATCTGGGATGAATAAACAATATATTTTGGCTAGATACATGTGTCCTGCAATTAATCCTTCCAACTAATCTGAGATCAGTAAGGACTCAACAGCTAAAAGTGAGACTGCTCTTAATCTGAACACTCAAAATATCTAGGTCCCCACTCCTATGAATGGCAGCTGAGTGTGGAAATGTCTTCGAAGGTCTGGGTGGCAAGTGATTTATCAAGTGTCCTTCCTGCCATATAACAAAGTGTGTCGTTGTTAGTGGCAGCCCTGCCAGGAACCAGGCTGCTGGCATGGCTGTAGTGGGGCTTCTGCAGCCAAGAACATGCCAGGGATGATGTGCCTTGTGTGGCAACTCCTTGTTCATAAAGAGATGTGTTTTCATTGAAGGCTTTTGATAGTCGTGTCTTAATCTAGAGCATGGAAGAGGGGAAGTCCATGGCTCAGGCTGCTTGTCAGGTTTGCTTGAATGTGGCTGCTGCCATGTTCATTTGCATGTTGTGATGACTCTCAAGACTTGAGGCTCTTGAAGTGCTGAATGTTAATGGCAGCATAAGCAAACCTGGCGTCTCAAAAGCAACGTCTCTTAAGCCAGGAGTGCATTTTAGAAGGAACACAAATTGTTCTGCTGCCAGTTTTTTTGTTGACCATAAAGTAACTTTGTCATTACAGTGTTAGCTGGTTGGCTGTAGGGACACCCTGGCCCTCTGGCTCTGCTCTCCCTCTTCATTAAAGCCAAACAAAAACCCCTCGGCATGTCTAGTTCAGTTACCTTGTTATTCTACCCATATGTGTTGTGTGTGTCTCCAACATGTACATTTATATAAATTTTTATTCAGCAGCTTCATAAAATACCCGTTAGGTGTGGGGCTGGGTGGGGTGACCCAGATGAACAAGAGGAAATGTTTCATATCTCAAGGAGTGCCGTCTGTGCCCCCTGGCAGCCCCTTCTGCCTGCCGATCAGATGTAGGGCTTAATGGGCTTAAGAATTAGAGCAGCTGCTTGGTGCAGAATTTATTGACTGGCTGTGCATAACAAGGGAAATTAAAAACCTAATTCACTGAGTTGTTCCCTATCACTTTGCGAATTTTTTCTTTTCTCGGGGCTTGATGTTTTTAACAAGGCTTCTGGACTCTCCTCTCCCTCCCACCTCACTTTTCTACTTCTGTTGTGTGGGTCTGAGATGTGGACAAGCAGCAAGCCTGCCCTTCCGCTGGGGCTGATGCCACCCTCTTCACCAGAAGCAAAGGTGTCCATGGTGTCTGCTGTCCAAACCCCAGCTGGAGCCTGATTGGCACTCAGGGTGGGATGAGAGTACAAGGCAGATGTGGGGTGCAGAGCCACTTCATGGGTCACCTCCCTGCACAGGAGGCATGGTTCTTGCTGTCCCTCCCAGAATGAACTTTTTTGGCTGTCTGGTGCCAGCACAGAACTGGAACTTGCTGTGCTGAAAGCAGGAAAGGGAACTCACCTGGAAGACAGTGCAACTGAAGCATTAGTCCTGCTCTGTGCTGCAAGTCACAGTGCTCCAAAGGCACCCTAATAGCTTTCCTTTGGATAAAGCTGGCTGGTTAAATGCCTCCCCGGAGAAACCTCACCCGGGCCTTCTACTTTCTGCTTCTTTTTCCAGATGTGTACATGGGAGGAGAAAATGAGTTTGAATTTCAAACCTGTAGATCTAAAAACCTTGCTGTGAATATTTTCTGAAGCAGGGTGCAAAGGGCTCTACTGCTGGCCAGGCGCTGCTCCTGTGGCCCAGAGCATGTGTCCCTTGTCACCATGGGGCTGTCCTTTGTGCCAACAACCACTTGTAGGTGCCCTCTGAAAAGGCAGTTTCTGTATGTTGTCCAGAGCACCACAGCCAGAACTAAAGCTGGTCCTCGCACAGTGGTGCAGCACTTCTCATTAACGTGTGTACGGGGCTTAGCCTTCAGCTCCTCTCTGAAACTGGACCTGCTGGCTTTCACTGTCAAGGGGCTGGTGTTACATGACTTCTTCCAGGCATCATGTGTTTGAGGTCTGGAAGGAACTGGTTTGGTTTCTAAATGGATTCCATCTATGGAGGTGCTCTGGGGATGAACAGCATGGTGGAGCAGCTTGCAGAAGAGGTGTTTTTAGTTGATTTCTTGATGTTGCCAGTTGCTGTTCTAATAAGACAGTGTAGCAGAAAGAAAATTAGTTAAGTGCATCTTGTGTAGCTGTGACCACACAGATCCTCCTGCTCCATCTCATGGTAGCTGGAGCCAGGCCTCTGCTCAGGGCTCTGCTGTACTGTCTTCAGCTTGTGCGGACCAGGAGAGGTTTTTCCTCTTGCATCTCTTGCTCTTGGAGAGGCTGAATGGGCACAGAAATAGCCTCACTTAAGGCTCCTTCTCATTACTACATTAAGTCAACAACCACTTGAGTATCCAAGGATTTTGATCAAAGCTCAATATTGAAAGGGGGGACAAAAAGTGGCAAACTTATTTGACTTCCACTTATTTCCAGAGCCTGTTGAGCACATGGCTGTACTCCTCACTGGAGTGAAGTGTGTTCCCAGCAGAGCAGCTGCCTGCTGTCTGCCTATTCCATGGTCAGGAGAAAGGATCCTCCAGGAACTCCAGCCTGAGAGTGAGGGCAGCCACCTCCCTGCCTGCACCTTGCCTTTGGTGCCGGGCAAAGGAGAGGTGAGGTGGCCACCAGTCCCCTCCCTGGAGACAGTGATCCTCTGGTGTGGCTGTTCTGTAGGGAGACAGTGTGTGTGACACATAGAGATGTGCTTGGGACAGGCATCAAGTGTTTCTGTGAACTTAGGTGTGCAGAGTGAAGAAAAAGCAAATTAAAATAACTGGTTGCTGCTTGGGTTTTGTTCAAGTCTCTTTAATTCACTTTTTTAGTGTAAAGAGCAGCCCAAGAGCTGTCTGGCTTTTCATGGCTACTTGCAGGATCTTTCTGAAATGTGAAGAGTAATGAGTTAAAAGTACTTACCAACATGAGAGCCTCATGACATGGGTCCAGTGCAGACTTGTTGGGTGACATTTTGCTTCAAGGGAGGGTTTGCCACTTAAATAATTCTGGATTTTCAGGCATTTGTGTTGCTGTGCCCAGTTCCCCCACCTTAATGTGGGCCCTCTTCTCCTTCTGACAGCCTTGCTTGTTGGGACTGTCTGTGGCCATGCAAGATGTCCTTGGCACAGCACCGAGTACCACAAAGCTGCCAACATAGCAGCAAAAAGCTGCATTTTTTACATGGAAATCATTATCATTATTTCAGGTTCCAGCAGAGGCAAGACTGAGGGGTTTTACTGCAGGTGAGCTTGCTGTGGTCACCTCTGTATCCTTAGTCCTCTGCACCTAACGATGCTGTAGTAAAAATAAAAGTAATCTACAGTAAATGTATCCTGGATACCTATTTCATGGTAAAAACACCTCAGTGCAATGAAAATGAAGTGTTAGTGAGTCTCAGTAGTGTCTACAAAGAGGGTACTATCTCTTGAATTAATGTTAAGTCCCCTCCAGTGATTCTCAGTGTTATTTGCAGAAGGCTGGAAAACAGTAAGAGTAGCAGCAGCTTTGATGCTTTTCTTTTTTTCCCTTGCAGGCGTGTCTGTGGGCATCATCACTTAGGGCTGAATTAGACCTGTCTGATTATTCATGCTCCTGGTACAGAAGAAGCAAGGGGTGTAACAGGGCTGAGAGGTACTCCTGCTTTGCATTAAAAACCACTTTTGTTAATGTCCTAGAAACCCTTTGGAAATATGAAAGCAGAGATCTGTTTTTGCCGTGGCTGAAAGGCTGTTGAAACCCACAGAAACCCAAAGTTTAACGTGGGAAGTCGTGGTGAGGGGAGAGCGGAGCATGGGAATTTACATTCAAGAGGGAGGAAAATGAGGGATTTGGGCAGAGAATAACTGATAGGTGCTGTGAATTCATTAAAAAATAGGCTATAAAAGATACACGACAAGGTTCTGGTGACAGACCAACAAAGCTTTTTCTTCCGCTTCATTGTTTATACTGTCACAGGATCCTCACAATAGCTGATAGTTTAGCCTTGTACTCCATGGTTCATTATCTATTATTCTATTTATTAATGCATTCTTGGGTCTTAGTGATGTGATAAACCATCCATGCTTTTCTTCTATGGTTTAATAGGATTCTTCTGAAACCCCCTCCATGTTTACATAACCTTGCAATTCACAGTTATCTATCATTTATTTCCTACTTTATGGAGCCAAGGCAGCCGAGGGGCGTTCCTGTGGCGCAGTTGGGCGGCGGTGTCTTGCTGATTCCCTTTCTTCGTAACAAATGCTTCCATGAAATCAAATGTAGGTGCCTTTCTGGAGGGGCTACCCCTCCAAGGGCAAGAGGACATCCAGCTCCCATGGTGCATGGGGTTTGGTGCCATCAGGATGTTTTCTCTATCCCTCTCTGAGAGGGTGAATCACAGAACTGTTCTGGTTGGGAAAAACCTTTAAGATCAAGTTGGAAGGAGGCCAAGGCTTGTGCTCATGAAGGTCTCTGGCTGGTCTTTGGGCAGAGGGCAGGGGTCTTGCAAGCACCTGTGGAAGACCCAGGTGCAGGCCAATGCTAAGCTTGACTTCCATAGGAAAGAAACTGGAATTAGATGTTGATTTTATGCTTTCTCTGGGCAACGCAGGGGTTGCTTTTGAGGAGCTTGGCTGATGTGGTGGGTTGCTGACTAGCAGAGCTGGGGCAGAAACCCCTGGTTTATGTACTGGAGCAGTATCCAGAACTTTTTTAATTAAATACCCTTTGGAGAACCAGTGTCACTGCGGGGCTGCTCTCCATCAGAGGCAGAAAATAATCTAAATATGACACCAAGCCTTTATTAACAATACTGGGAACTGAATGCAAGACCTCATTTATGATTTCATTCATAATCCCTTCAAAATGAGTTGGTACCAGTATGTGATAAGTGGATTATGTGTTAGGCCCAAGTAAAGCCAGATACAATTAGTGCTTTAATAAACCGGTTGTATGCATTACTAACAACTAAGTCATAAGGGAATTGGTGTATTTACAAACCCTAATTAGTAGTTTGTTACTGTGATACCAAATTTAAACAAATCTGTAGCATCACTGACCATCTGGGTTAGAAATCTCTGTTTTGAATTTAATTAGGAAATAGTTGTGACAGAAAATTGGTCCTTATTAGTTAGCTAATGATCAGCATTCCCCTAATTGAAATGAAGAACTGGCAGGTTTGTGTGAAATGTTTAGATATGAGCAGAGACAATAAAAAAATATTCTCTCACTTAAGACTTTGGAAGCTGTGATGATTGATTAAATACTCCCCCCCCAATATTTTAACAAATAAAATGCAAATGACAGTTATGGATGTGCATGATAAAAATCTGGCAATTAGATTAATGCATTTCTAATTTTGCTTTTAAAACTAGTTCTGCAGGAGCTGGCTTGGGCAGGGCGGTGTGAATGCGGTTGCTCCTCTGTCTAAGCATGGGATGCCGGAGGCTCCAGCTGTGCCTCTGCACTGTGTTCCCCCCCGTGCATCCTTGGGAAGGGCATTTCTCACCCAGGAGCAGGAACTGGGCTGCATTTGTGGATGCTTTCCCCAGGAAAGCAGCTTGGCACCACAGCAGCACAGAACCAGCTGAATCCTGGCTCCCACTTATTTCAATTGGGAGTTGGCTGTGTCCAAAATCTGCGGGGCTGGGGGGGGTGTCCTCGGTGCACACACACCCTGTGCTGAGCAAATTGTGGGCGTTTAATGGCTGATCCTGATGGGGGAATAAAATACGTATCATTTTCTGCAAGCATACTTAGAGCAGAAGTGAGCATCTCAACCTTGCAATCAAAATACTGATAGTTCCTTTAAAACACAGGCTGGGGTTCTTAATTAATTTTCACTTCCTCGCTTTATAGTCCTCTGCAGGACTCTGGATATTAGGAATCCTGGTAAGCTTTCCAGATTAAAGAAAACATCCACTGGCAATAATAAATAACCCAATCACTACTGTTATAGCATTACTTGTTACTGAGAAACTCTTTATACATTGTAACAGACAATGAAGTTTCTGTAGGGGCTGTAAATCACTTAATGTTGAAAGGAATTCCCAGACGGCTTTATCAGTCACTGTGTAAAATTGTTAGAGATCTCCACCAGCTAATAAATTTGATTTGGGGTTTGTTTTGCTGGCATTTGCACAAACCCTCTGAGAACTATAGTTACTGTATTCTTATACAGTATTTGAATTCAAAATTGAAATGCTTGTTTCCCTCTCCTCTGGGAGGGGAAATAAAACTTTGCACTAGCATATGAATGTTGGTTGTTTTTCTTTTTAAGCCGATGTATTATTATTTGAGGAGATATAGTGTTTGACAAAACCATTTATTTTGTTTCAAATATTTTATTGAGCAATAAAACTAGTTTACATTGCTGCCACATATGGGGATTTGTGCCTGTTAATATGTAAGGGAGATGAGTAGAGAAATGGGCACCCTGGCCCCACCATTTTTTCCCTTGATGGCCCTGGCCCCCCTGCCTGGTGCCTGTGCTGCCGTGTAGACACAAGGGAGAGGACCGGGCAGGGTGGGCTGTGCCGAGGTTGCTGCAGTAGGAGCTGCCTGGTGCCTGTGCTGCCGTGCAGACACAAGGGAGAGGACCGGGCAGCATGGGCTGTGCCGAGGTTGCTGCAGGAGGATCATGGCCTGTGGAGCAGCTCCTGGAAGCTCAGGAGGCAGTGCCAAAAAATAAAGGCCATGTTGTTTTCTGGGCTGGCTTTTTTTTTTGTCCCCACCCAGCACTCACAAATTGGTGGTGAATGACCCCTTTTCATGGGTGTTCCCATTCGGAATGGGAGAGAAACAGTGTTTTTAATCTAGAAAGAGCCCCTGTGAGTGAAGCCAAGGGCAGCTGAAGGCAGCACATCAGCTGGGCTGCACGCCCTGCCCGCAGCCCTTCTCCCAGCTCTGCCAGCCCTCCTATGTGAGCCCTGGGCTTGCTAGTGCCAGGACTGAAGAGCACAGACAACCTCTCTCGGAATAGAAAGTGACCTTTTTTTTTCCTCCCCTGGCTTGGAGGGGCTGGGCTGGGGTTTAACAAGTCTTGCTTTATTCCCGTTTTGTTTTGCTCTTTCCTTGGGCTCCTTCTCCTGCTCTGGCATCCTCCCAGGTCAGAGTCTCTCATCTGCAAAATGCGGCCAATAGTAAATGGCTTTAGGGGGATCATAGTGAGTAGGAAGGCTCGAGTTCCCTTCTTTGAAGGAATCTGAATTGTCCTTTCCTTGACCCTTCCAAGGGCAGCACACGGGAAGCTGTGGGTGGGTGCAGACGTGTACGTGCAGGCGTGCTGCCCTGCCCCTGTGCAGGACTGACGGAGGCTGCTCCACACCTCCCTGGCAGGAGAGTGAAGACAAGCCCCCTGGGGCTGGCCATGTGCCCCAGCCATGGCTCTGCCCTCCCAGACATGGCTGCTGCTGGGGCTGGCAGCCTCAGCCTTTGCCCACCCATGGCTCCAGGGTGACACTGATGGTCTCCAGCACCAAGCCCACCCATCCTCCCCCCTCAAGGAGGATGACAGCTGCTGTGAAGCTTTTTGAGGGGCAATAGAGCTTAATGCCCTGGAAAATCCAGGCCCCTGTGGAGCATGCAGAGGACTGGCAAATGAGGCGCATTGCAGATGCTGATCTGCTGGTCACTTTGTGGGCTGTGTCACCTGTGAGGTGAGCCTGGGGCATTTTCTGTGGAGAGCAGGAGGTGGTGCTGGAATCTCTGCAGACCTGAGTCCCAGCCCTATGACAAAGTGACACATCATTGTCCTGCTGAATGCCCTTCATGCCATTTATTTCCAGGAGCTGAATTCAGGTGCTCTGGGGAATGTGTGTTTTCCTGCTAATGATGAGTCCGGCCATGAATGCTGCTCAAGTCACCTCAGTGTTCCTGTTGCACACACTCAGCCTTGTCTGTAGCTCACTCCCTAACTAGTGTTGACTTCAAAATTGGTCTAGCTCATGATGCAAGAGCCAGGTCTGCAGGGAAAGCCACCAGCCCTGCCTGCATGCTGCCCATCCCCTCCCCAGATTCCTCTTTGTTCCAGTTGCAGGAAAGCATCTGCCTTCCTAGCTGGCCCTGCTATAGAGCCCGTGGTCCCTCCTGGTCAGACAGTCCTCACCATCTTAATGCTGGTGTGCGCTCCTGCTGTTCTGAGAAGGTACCTCAGCTTTGGGATGCCTGATGGGAGTTATCTCAAGTGGGACACTTGTCCTACCTGTGCATGCAGTAGTTACAGGGTTCTTTTTCCTGGAGTTTGCTGCCATAGAACTGCAGGCGAGGCTGTTTCAAGGTGGTTTGGGGATATTTATTTTGTGCTCTAACAGCCTGGAGTGAGAATTTATCTGCAGGCCATGTTATCTGTTGAAAATACTCCGAGATGTACAAATACGTGTAAACTGGGGCAGCCAGGTGTCCTTTTTAGTGTTCTTTTTTTCTTGTTTTGAGAATAAAGGGGAGATTTGCAATTGCTTGGTTGGCACCCTGAGTGATGTGCCTCGCCTCCATGTGTCTGCCCAGCATGGACAGCGAGATGGCAGAGGGCACGTCCTGGCATGGTAGAGATCTTTTCTGCCACCAAGGTTGTCACCAATGGGCACAGGGACCGGTGGCTCACCCAGGAGATGGATGGAGGCTCAGGTTTCCCACAGCTTGTCATTAGTCCTTGCTCTGGAAAGTCTCAGCAATTCCTACCTGGTAAATTATGTGCCATTCCTCAAAAAAGTGCATTAAATAAATGGGGCTAGAGCATGTCTTTTTTGCTCTTAGCTTTAGCGTATTGATTTGGACATATTTTCAGGCCGAGAGTAATCAATTCTTGGGTAGATGGGCAGAATTAAATAATTTCAGGCAAACTCTTCAAATGACTTGTCATTAATTTGCCTTTTGCCGGCACTGGCTGAGGCCAGGGGAGACGCGCTCAGCATCCTCCTGGTGCCGGCGGAGCGATGCCCTGGGGACCTCCTGGGGCTGCTGGGCCAGGAGGGAGGGGGGGGGTGTGGGGCTAATGAATGCACTGTGTTTGCTCATCTTTACAGAGTCACTTATTACCGCTAATTGGGAGGGACAGTTCAAACAAGCACAGAGGAGCAGTTGTGGTGGGAGCGTGACATGGGTTTAAAACAGCGGCCAGGGAGGACGGTGCTGCTGGGCCCTGGCCCCCCAAGCCTGGCTGCATCCTGGCGCACATCCTGCCTTTGTCGGGGACCCCTCTGGAGCAGGCAGTCCCAAGAAATCCGGGCAGGACGAGGCGTCTCGGGGTGCCGCAGACAGACATGCAGCTGTCCCGGGATACTTCGGAAGTCACCAGCTGACGGAAGGGGTGGGCTCCTGGCTCAGCTGCACAGCAGGGTCAGGGATGTGCTCCGCATTAATGCCTCAGGCAGTGCCTGGACTGCTCCTCCTGAAGAGCCCCTTTGATTTGGGAGGGCACGCTAGCACCAGGGAGTGCTTTGTGCCTTCTTTCAGGGTTGCTGGGCAGGGCAAAAAATGCTCATGCCTGCCCTTCTGGAGGGGCATCTCTGTCCAAGCACAAACCTGTCTCATCTTTCTACATTATTTTTACTTTCAAGTGGTCTCATCCAAGCTTGTATTCTTTTATTTATTGTTGTTTTCCCTAATTAAAAGCTTTTTGATTATTCCCCTGTAAGCTGAGCGCTTCTTGCAGCTGTGTACAAATTCCATTTCTATAGCAGGATTGACCCGTTACACTCCTTTTTAAGAGATTATTTTAGTGTTACTTGGGGAAAATAGCTAAGCATAAATGTTTTGGAAATAAGAGCAATATAGGCTTTGGTTCTCGGCCATGCTTTGGGTTTATAGTGTTGAACAGAAAATCAGAGTGGGTTCAGAAAAGCAGGTACATTGGTGCCAAGGCAACATCCAGGAGGGAGCAGCTCAGTGCAGGGAGATGGACAGCTGCCACATGGGGCTGCACCCCTGAGGGCACCATGGATGTCAGCCACAGGGCTGGGTGACAGCAAAAGCTGGGTCAAGGGCTCACCTGCTTCCGTGGCTCCCCTCATCCTGTGGGGACAGGACAGGTAGCACCTGTCCCAGGGATGTGGAAGCTGAGATGCTGCACCACAGGCACCCACCGCATCTTTGCCCTTCCGGGGGATGTGCCTCGGGTGTCCCTCCAGGTGGACGCACGGCTGGGGGAGAGGATGGAGCTGGGGAGAAGATGGAGGCTTCCAAGGGAAGTCCAGGACTCCCAGTCCCCCCAGGGCGAGGGGCTGGTGGAGGTGTCTTGGTGTTTTGCTTGCCTTTGGCTACAGATTTGTTTTGAGAAATAGGGTCTGGTTTGAGTCTGTATTTCCAATTCCCATTTTGTTGTCTTTTTTAATTTAAAAATGAAGGCTGCTAAAACCGAAATGCTCATTTTTTCTTTGAATGAGTAATTTCTTTCCCTTGTAAAAAAAAACAAAACAAAAAAACCCAAAAAACCAAACCTCCATGGCTCCTGTTTGTAATGCAGGAAGACAGAGATTATGTGCATCTGCAGCCTGATTTTAAATACGCTCTAAAGGCGTATTGTACACACATTGTCACTGAAGAGGATAAACCTAAGGAAACAATCTTAATCTAAGAAGTTAGCATCAACAGCTAAAGCACCAGCAAAAAATTCCCCATGTGTGGCTTGAATTCTAAGCGCTAGTCAAGAGGCATGTGAGCCAAACCCGCCAGTCAAAGAACGCTCTAATCACAACAGCTAACAAGAGAAATTTTTTCTTTTGCATGTGTGGCGAAGATAAATCGAGTTTGTTTTGCAGCCTATTCTGTTTTAGATTTCCTGTGTCATAACAGAATGAATTTGTTGTTCATTGATACCTTAATATATAGGTTGTTGGGGATTTTTTTTTTTTTTTCAAGGAGGAAAACAATGTCCCCTTCACTTTGGCATGAATGAATTCATTTATCCCCCGTAACCTCCGGAAGTCATTTATTTCGCCCTGCGACAGCTGCAGGGTCTGTTTGTGTAGGAGGGCTGCGGGCGCTTGGCAAGACCCTGGCCCTGCCTCGCTCCCTGTGCCCAGCGCTGGTGGGGCTGGGCCAGTGCTCCTCAACAACCCTTTTTTGAAGGGATTCACAACAAAAAAAAAACAACTTGCACTTTGCACATCAGAAATGGCTTTGCTGGACTGGGGGTGAGACAGCCCCAGCTGCCAGCCCCGGCGCAGTCCTGCTCTCTCCTCCCCAGCCATGCTCCTGGCTGGTGGTTTTGGTTCCTCGCTATGTACTGTCAATCACTGATGATTTCTAATCAACAGCAATGTAATTAATGCACATGCTTTTACAGATGTTGTTCTTTGTTGTAGCTTAGCAGTAACTAAGGCCAGTGTGGTGGGTATCTGGGCTATTTTCGCTGTATTCCAGAAGAGAGGAAATGACTCACCAAGGAGGCTTTGGTGCTAGTTCACTGTAGCCTGCGGCCGAGTTCAGCAAGGGCAGAAACTCTCCCCATGGGTCTGTGTATTTAAATGGGCAAAATAAATCTCTTGCTTCCCCCAAAGCCCTTCCAAACACCCCAAAGCAATTTCCTAAGATAAATTCCATATTTTCACAGGCTGATGAGATGCCATGCCCTGTGGGTTATTTCCCACACATTTGTGACCGGCTGTTGGATTCAGTGTAGAAATGGGAGAGGGAAGAACTGGTGTTACCCATGTGCCAGATGCACCAAGGTGTCCTCCGGTCTCTTAGACATGTTAAAAGCATCTCTTGGCATCTCTCCTGTGACTTCAGGTAAGAAATGATAAAAGAGTCTCATTAAACCCTGGGCATGAAGAATAGAACCCTCAGTAGATGTGAGGGACTTCAAGCTGTGAATCCATAGCCAGAAAAGTGCGTCCCACTTGCAGAGCAGGAGCTGCCTGCCCCAGGGTGTCCTATGGGAGCAGTGGGATGCTGCAGCACGTGCTCTTCTGCCCCTCGCTCCCTGCAGCAGTCACGTGCGGTGTCCCGCTGGATTGAGTCGGAATTCCTCCTGAGGTGAAAGATGTCAAATCACCCACAGCCCAGTACAAATCTCCTTCCTTCTCCCCTGGCACCCAGGGGCAATCCCAGGCTGCCAAGGTTGGGCTTGCCAAACTCAGAATAAATTAATCTCTTGCTGTTTTTCCCCAGCTCACTCCTGGTGGAACCACTGGGTCTGTCCCCAGGCAGGGCTCCAGGCTCCTGCTGCCTTTGCTGACCGCAACAAGAATGCTTTTCTCTGTATGATGGGCTGGGGACTGCATCCATCACCCTCCGCGTCTTGCATGCGCTGCCTGGGCACGGGAAGGATGGAGGGGCTCAGGGGGGGCTCGGCTCGGGGCTGTTCTCCTCCTCCCTAGTCAGACTGTAAATGCAGCAGCACTTACTCACCGTGCTAATCAGAAATAATGTGTGGCTTAATAGAACTTCTCCATTAAAAGGTTTTGGAAATAATTTATAAAATGAATGGTTCAAACGGCTGGGGAGGGGAGCCCCAGCTAACCCGCAGACCGCCGCAGCAGCGCACGCACCGTCGCGCTGCGCCTAAAACTGGGGCTGGGAATTGGTTTTGATTTTTATTTAAAATTCAAATGTCTGATGTTCTTAAATTGAACAAATGATATTTAAAAAAAATATATCAGGCTCCAACATCTGCAGATTATGATTTGCATTTTGAAATTGGCTGCTTGAATTGAACAAGGATGAATACTGTCACTCTTTTATTCGCTCAGTTTATTTAATGAAATGCTAGAGGTCAACCCTTTGTCCTTAAATTAGTTACTATAAAAATCTTTTTGTACTTTTCGGCTTGTTATGATGTCTTCTAAGCAGAAGAAAAGGTTGCCATTAATTATGTCTTTGTTGAATATGGATATCTATTCATAGTTAGTTAAGCAGTTTCAAACAAAATTAGCATTGAGCAACTCTAAGGCCAGCTTTAGGTTGGTTATCAAGAATTTTTTGCTAAGAGAATGCTCTTCTGCAAGTGTGCATTATCTAATATATTCAGCTTTCAGTTGCTAATTTTTTTTCCAGATGAAGATGGGCTTAATTGAGGTTGTGCTTTTAAGTTTGTAGAGCTCTTCAGCATCTCATACAAAAGCATCTAGAGGCTTTTCATTTGTCTTGAGTATGTTTTAGATGTACAAATATTATTTACTTTAAACTCTAAATCAAAAGGCACACTGTAACTATTTTAAATAAAACATTATTCTCTGCTGAAATATATATAAATTCAAAGCAGGACTTTTTTCATTATCACTTAATTTATTTGAAAGAGCTGCTATTAACAAATTTTAGGATAATATTGAAATAGCAGTTTAGTCACTGGTCTCAAACGGGCATTTAGTAATGTAATTTCCTTGTCAGAGATAGAGGATGTATATTAACGTTAAGATACAGCTCCAGTTTCATGTCTAACTCTTAGCTAAGTGCCATTTTGAATAGAGCTTTAAAGATTACACTGTGTTAGTTTTTAGAAAGGTCTCAATATTGCCAGAAAGCTAAGTTTTTTGGGAAGAGCTGCTTTGGGTGCCTGTCTCTTTCGTGCAGGGTTTGGGTAATTTTCTTTCCCAGTCTGTCGGTGGTGCCAGAGGCAGTTACTGGGGCAGCTCCCGGGGCAGGGATAGCTTTTGGGGGGCAATGAAGGGCTGTGGGGCAAGTGCAGCCTCCCCTATCGAGTCCTGGATGCCCCTCACCGGGGGGGGCACCCCACGACCCCCCCAGGGTGGGGTCTGCTGCCTGCACCGGGTCCCGAGGACCTGGCAAAAAAATCCTCTGCTCTTACTCGACCCCAGTAAGGTTATCAGCCCTTAAGGAAGGGAACCACCTGAGTGCCATGCCGGATGCCCAGGGGCTGAGGTTGGGAGGCAGCCCCTCCCACACCCTCACCCTCTTATTTTTAAGAGGCTATATGGACCGACCTGGCCCGGGCCATCGTTAGCCCTTGGTCATCTGGCCCCAAGCCAGACAATAACACCCGAGGTGTTTGGAAACAGGGAGGAGCAGGGAATGGAGAGAGGAAGAAAAGCTATAAGTGAAAAAAGAAGGTAATTAGGAAAAGTAATAAGAATATATAAACGTGGTAGTGGAGGATTAGTCCTAGTCATTGGAAATGCAAATGAACTCCAACATCTATTTTCTGAGCTTGTATTTCAGAAAGGATTTTTCTCTCCTTTTTTTTTTTTTTTCCCCCCCTTTACCTCCTCCTCAGTGCAACAGCACTGCTTTCCCAGTAGCATTAAATATTCTCGGAGATGAGCCTGTAACCTTGTAATGCTTTTAGGTATAATATACATATTTTTTTCATTTTAAATGCTAGCTCATAATGACATTGTGAAGTAGGGATCCCGAGTCAGCCTTATTATCATGGTGTCTCCTTGAGCTGAACCTCTGAGAAATGTGAAGGGGAGACCTTTTGGAATGAACAAATCCTTTAGCTGCCTATAATTATTTATTAAAATAGGCTACTGGGATAAAGGATGGGGAGGGGGAGGGAGGAGCAGCATTCCTTTCTATGTGCATCCCTCCCTGCAGATAGCTGTGTGTATACATACCAGCCACCAAGCGAAGTGACTGCAATGTCCAAGCCCTGTGTCTTAGAAATATAAAATAATGGATGTGCAGAAAGGAAAGAGAAAACATAAACACAAGTATTTTTGTGAACCGAAAGGAAAAGGCACAGTCCTGACCGCTTAGAGAGCATCCTCACCCTCCGGCAGCCCTGCCGGAGATTGCCATGTAAATGCCAGGTCGGGAAGAATGCAGGTGTATACCTGTACTTAGGGCTGCGGGTGAAAAGGAAAATAAGGATGGGATCACTGCTTTCCCCACTGTGTGTGGGAGTGGTGAAAGAGAAACCATCCTACTTCATTTGCTGGGCTGGGTAAAAGCAAAAAAAAAACAAACCAAAAAAACCCACAAAACAACCCCAAGCAAACAAACAAAAAAAAAAAGGAATAAAACCAAACAACTAATGTAGCTGTCATTTTATCTAATGAATTGCATCGATTGCTGCAGATTTGTCTAACTTCATTAATCGGCCAAGCCAGCATGTGTTAGCTTTGTGCTGTGGAGTGTTGCAGAGGCAGCAAAACCCTCTCTCTACATCTTGAGAAATTTTATAAACTTAGCAGGCTATTAAAAAAAAAAAATCTTTGGGGTCAACTTTCCACTTGTGCCTCTAGCTCTTGAACAAGTACTTTTATGGTTTCGTCTAATATATAGGATTTATCTGCAGCTCTGTGAAGAGCTTTTAAATTTAATCCAGCGTTGAAGTAGTAATTTGTTGCTGGCGCTTTCGAACAGGCTTTTCTTTTAACTTTGCCGGGACGCGGGCTCTTTGTGCGGGCTAATCTGGGACACACAATGCCAATCTGCTCAGGGTATCTTGGGTTTGGACCTCAGATGTCCTCAAAATAGGAGGAATGAGGGTTGGTGAGTCTGTTCTGATGGGAATGGCGAGATGGGAATTGTCTGGCAGCGGCGCTGGGGGGTGGTCAGGGGGGCTGCACCCATCGGCGGCTTGGAAAGCCCCGGCGTGGTTCCTATTGCACGCTTGGGACTGGGTCAGGATCTGAGCTTTTTCCACGTACATGCACGGAGCTGTTGGTGTACATAATTTATAGGAGCTCCTGCAGCTTTTCTGGAAAATCTGTAATTTTTTTCAGTCCATTTGGATAATATTTTTAAAATAACTTTTAAAATTCCTTTTTATCTTGGTAGTAGCACATTTTGGGTTTTGCTGGGGTTTTTTTTTTTGTTTGTTTGTTTGTTTTTTCTCCTGGAGAAGGCAGTGGTATAGAATGTAGATTTTTTTTTTTCTTTTCAGAGAGGAAAAATCATAATAATAGAAAATAATATTTTACCAACTGTTTATTTTAATTGACGTATACACAAAATTTAAAATCATTTTTTAAGTGAGAATTTCACCATTCTGCCTTACAGATGCTTGTCTTTCTCTGTTGCTTTGAGTTAGTGTGGCGGGGCTTTTATTAAAAATAGTATTTTTGATCCCAGATGATTAATGAATATTTTATTCCAGATACAAAAACATATTGGGGATATGTTTGGACATAGTATGGAGATGTGAAATAACGCACAACAAATATTAAATAGTCTCTCATAAATAAAGATACTGAAGGCACAATATTAAAAATGGGAGTACCTCTGCCCGCCTCCCTTTTATCAGGAATATTTCTAAACTAGACTGATATTACAGGCATCTTTTTGGCAGCTATGGCTCGGGCAAGAAATGTTGATGTATTTACATGAATTACAGCTGTATTTTGTATTTTTGTCTGGGGGGAAAAATGGATCCCCTTTATACATTGTGTAAATCTGTTCCTGAGGCACAACGTACATCAGCATCTTTTGCTTCTCTTACGGTGCTGCCGAAAATCTGCTTTTGGGAGCTCCGTGCACCCAGAGCTTGCCCTGGTCCCTGCCGACAGGGACAATTACCCGCTGTTGCCAGCTCCTTCTGCCTTTTTCCTGCCAGCTCCCATTGCAGAGGCATGCTAATTAATTACAGCCCAAACCCTACGTTTCCGAAAGGACAAGCCCCAGCCCAGAAAGGCTTCAGAGCCATAAAGCGAGGAACCCGCAGGTACGGCAGCACGTGTGCTGGAGGTTTACAGGGATGATTTAGTGAATATGAGAACATATTTTGTGCTCCATTGTTTAGACTCAAGAAGGCATAAAATCTTTAACATCTATTTATCATGTAGCTATTTTAATGTAAACATTTGTCTGTTTGGATGAAGTGTTTTCATTATTAAGCTAATTTCCACATGTTTCAGATAGACTGATGAGTTCGAAGCAGAGCACTTGCTGATGAGAAACGAAATTCTGCCTCGGCTCAGCCTGCTGTCAGATACATCTTCATTAGTTTTTGTCATTCACCGATGGCAAATGCTCTATAAATGAGATGACGATCAGGTCCGCCTTGATAACTTGCCTTATCTCATTAGTTTTCACATCAAAGTTAATCAGCAATGTGAATTGTAATTGCTGGAAGAGACAATGCAATAGATCACTCGGCCTTTTTTTTCTGTATGGCATCTTGAAACATCAGCAGGCTGGTGTGAGTAGATAGGCTCAGAAAGAAAATGATGTGGGAAGCATAATAAGCAAGCTGCTCAGAATTAATGAGCTTACCCAATAAGAAAAGAATAACCAATCAATGTGAGTTGGGCAAATATAATTTAGGAATAATTGCTTGATTGGTTGTCTATAGTAGGCTGATTTGACCACACACAAGGATTAAGAATTAAGATGTCAAGGCAAAAAATAATTTGGCAACTGAGGGCATGTAATTTTTTGTTTCCTTCCCTTTATGACTGAAAGCGATTGCTGTTTGATATGTTATTCTCCAAGAATTTAAACATTAGATAGACACACACTGGTGGGTGGGTTTTGGGTTTGTTTGTTTTTTTTTTTTTCCTGTTATGCCTCTTTTATAATATAAGCTCTTTCAAACCTCAAAGGGAATATTTCAGTACGGGACATTAAAAATGAATAGAGTAAAAAAAATAATTATAATAAAACCCCAAATGTCTTCATTTGTAAGCGTTGCATTGAAAAGAGCTGTGAGTTGGAAGGTGCTGTGCACACAACGCTGGTTTCTGGCAAAATGATGTGCCCGGGTGTTTGCAAAGCTCAGCCATTGCCTGGTCCAACTCCGAAATGCCATTCTTGCCGTACGCACGCTTTTCATGGAACTTTCCCCACAGCCATTGGCCAATTAGTAAAGAACCCTTATATTCTTCTATCTAAACTATGGGGAAGGTTCAGCCAGAAGGTAAATTTGCTTTGATCTACATTACACCTAATTGAGTCGCCACCAATGTCTCTATCCCAACATCAAGAAATGTGAAAATGTTAGATTATTTCACTGGGGATTAAACCTAATTTTCGCGTGTTCTGCATTAACCTATTAGGCTGACTCATCTGCATTGCTAATACGGCTCAGGCAGCTGTCACCGCTAAAGAAAAACATGATCATGCAATCCTTGAATGAATGATTCCAGCTCTGATTAGTGTTAGTGAAGTTAGCTGAGCCCTGGTGATAAGGCAGGAAAATTCCCAGGTTGCCAATAGCTTTGAAAATTATCAGACTGTGGACAAAAATGTACCTCGCGGCTCGCGGGCCTCCCTCCAAAGGCGACATTATTTAAGGCCGTCTATTTTCGGCTGCTTGCAGAAACGTGTTTGCTGCTTTCCAGGGGCTGCTGCCCAGGGTAGGTATTAAAATGCTAATGGCAAACAACCTGAGCACAGCCTGGTGTGGAAGGCGGGATGTTTTTCCCTGCCCGGGTGCATCAGCGTTTGGGTTTAAATGCGTTTTCCAGAGGGGAGAGGCGGCGGAGATGCCGGCCCGGCTCCTGGCAGGAGAAGGAGCTGGTGGGAGCCCCGGGCCAGCCCGGACCACTGCTCCACAGCCACCCTTTGTTCACAGGGCAGCGGGCACTGCCGTCAGCTCCAGCCATTCCTTATTTCTTTCTATCCTCAGATTTAAATAGTAAAAAAAAAAAAAAAAAAAAAAGCAACAATGAGACATCCCCTTGAGATGGGGGAAATTTAGGACTGAGTTAGCCTCCTAGCAATAGAGCCAGGAGCCAATTTAATCCGATTAGTGCCTGCCAACAATAGATGCTTCTAACCCATTGTGGACAGAAGCTTTCACTTTATTTGTTTCTATTAGCCAAGAATCCAAGATATCGGAAAAGTGGAATTTTGCCCCATCAGATTGCTCAGCTGATCAACAAAAAAGCAAATTGAGGAAAATAGTCTAATGTGTCAATATTTATCTTTTGGCCCTAATTGTCTACGGAGAGGACTTGTTGAGTGTGCAAAGTTTGCAGCTCCTGTTTATCTGTGTGCTCTTGATTCTCCCCATTGTACGGATACAGTGGCAGCTCCTCACAATGTGATGATGTTTAAGGGGGGCAGTAACTGCAGAGACATAATAGAGGCATTTTAATGGAAAAAGACTTGCAGTTGTCGACCAAACTGCAACGCTTGATAGAAAATGTAAAAGGGCTTTAAACTGATATATGTATTTTTATATAAATTTACAGTTTCTTTGTGAATACACCTACTGCAAAGGCTCATTCCTGTCAAATGGGATAGCAAGAAACTCGTTTTAAAATACTTTTGGATGCATTCTCCAATGCACTAAAGCCTGTTGTGGCATTGATATAATTTCCCACCAGCAGCACAAGTCGGCATCACTGGGGGCTCCCTTCCCTATAGGTGTGTCTGTGGCATCCCTTGGACCAGGAAACACCATATCTGGGCTGGGAGGTACGGTGAGGGGTGAGCCAGCTGCTGTCCTCCTCTTGACAGTGAGATGCAGCTCCAGGCCATGGGCTGGGCACATGCAGTGGAGGCTCCATCGAGCCCTGCTGTCTTTGCAACACCGGGGTTTAGCAGCCTTAAATCCCGACAGCCCCACACCACTGCTGGGTTGGGATTCTTCCCAGCTCGACCACGATGGGATCTTGTAATTTCATCCCTCTCAGCCCAACCACGATGGGAACTTGTCAATTCATCCTTCCCAGCCTGATCCTGCTGATGGGCACCCTGACATGTGAAATAGCAACAACCAGCCTGCCATATGAAAAGCAACGACATCTGAGGATTTAAAGGAAAACACTGTTCTGTACTGTGGTGATTCGCTTGTGATGCTCACACGGTATCGCTGGAGCAGAGTTTAGCAGAATCTAAAAAAAGAGACTGGATTGTTGTATTAGATACGGTTAAAAGCTTTATAAAACCTCATTGTTCTGGCAGTCAACCAGCCAGGAATCTCCTTCAAGGGTCTTATTTTATAACGTCCCCCAGGAATTCTATTACCACTTGCTCTTAAAGCCTGTTGCAGCAGGTGCTTTCACAGGTCGGACATTACCCCTGCTGTCTGCAGGTCAGAGCTGTATTTCGGGGTCCCGTAAGGGTGTTCCCCAAGGGTTGGCAGTGCTGGCATTAAAGCACAGCCCTGAGGCTAGGACAGAGCAATACTGACTGCAGAATGAGAAACAGCACAGAAAATGGCATAACAAGGGGTTTAGCAAAACTAAGGGGAATAGTAGGAGAGGGACAATGGGCACTGGGAGCCCTCCCCAGGGACCCTCACCCTAGGTGAGGGGTGCTGGTCAGGGCAACAGGATCTGGCCATGCCCTGGGGCTTCCAGCACCAGGGACACGTGGTGCAGACCCTTCAGCTTCGGGGTTTAGTGGCTATATGGACAAGTGCTGTTCCTCTGAGAAGACCTGTGCCACCTGGCAAAGGTGCTAAATTGCAATTTGGGAGAGGTGTGTTTTAACATCACAGGCTCCTTGGGTAGCCACAGAGTAGAATTTTGTTCTTCTGGCCTAAATCCTTTACGGCAATCATTGATTCTGCAGGCAGAGAGTGCATTTCTCTGCAGGGGCTGGGGGCAGCTCTCCCCTGGGTGGATGGGTTAGCAACCTTCCCTCTACTCCCTGGGTGCCTGCTGCCCTGTAAGCAACAACCCTGTGTGGAGAAGAAGGATCAGGCTGTATTATTCCCCCCTGTAGCTACCCCAGAAAAAAGCTCCAGAAGCAGGTATTTTATCCTAAAATGGGATTTTTTTTCCACTCTCTGTTATGGTGATTGGTTTCAGGTCTTGACTGGGCAAACTCAGGAAAAGCTGCAGTTATTCCAGAGTACATGTCCACATGCAGAATATTCTGGAACAGGTATTTCACTTTAAATTCATGCTCTGTCTTATTCCAGAATATTTTCCCTGTGTAGAGGAGCACTTAGCTGGGGTCTCTGCTTGCTGCCGTACTAGTGATAAGATGGATTGGCTGATCTAATAGGTCTTTTCAATCGCTGATTTTGAAAGCTAAGATTGGGAAATTAATTTCAGAAAGGTCAAAACAGAGCAAGGCTATCCCGCTGCTGTGTGATGGATCCTATTTTTTTAAAACCTATCTATTGAAGAAAAGGTTAGTTATTCAGCATCCTGCAAAAAAAAGGAAATAAATAAACCAAGCAGAGGGAATACAAAAAAGTGTCTAGATCTGCTGACCCATTCGCAATCTTCAGTTAATGAAAATGCCGGGGAGCTGGAGTGGTGAGAGGCTGCGTGGCGGCAGGCGCTGACCCCGGGGCTGCGGGAAGCGGGATGCTCCCAGCCCTGACCCCCCTAGTCCTGGCACACATGCCTGCGGGGCTGCCCCAGGGGCCCTGGAGCCCTGCTGGCATCTGCACACACACACACACCCACACACACCCACCCCCGATGAGGTTGCTGCATCTGCCCTGTCTGCTGGAGGGTCGCTGGGGGTAGTTGAAGGGGGTTTTGCAGAAATGCTGAGCCAATCCCGGTGGTGGTAACTAAAAATCCAGCCTGAGACATAGGGGGGTCAGAAATGGTCATGGTGGCGTTTTCAGGTTCACTCAGGTCATGGAGGGGTTTGGAGAGTTGTGTCTTATGTTTCTGGAGAGCTGGTCCTTTTTTTCAGTGAGACAAGAAGAAGAAAACATTAAAGAAAAGGGGGGGAAATAAAAGGCTTCACATAGATATTCTCTTTTTTTAATTAATTTTCTTCCAACATGCAAGCCAAACAGTAAAATAAAAAATAAGTTGCTTCAGGTTTTTTTAAAACCAGGAAATCACAGGGAGTGAAAACAGGCCACTCAATGTGGCACTCACTTCTGAATTAAAAAGAAAATAGATTTTTATTTGTTCGCCTTTTTTTTTTTTCTTTTGCCTCTCCACTTGGTATATTCAGTAAACTGCTGAGCTGGCCTGAGCTCTGTCCACTTCTCTTCTCATGGATGCTGCAGTTTTTGGAAGCAGGGAAAAACGGATCATTTTCAGCAGCACTGATTAAAACGTTGTCCCATCCTAACTACCCTTTGTAGGTCATGCTGTGCCTCAAGGCTAACATGTGTATGGGTTGTACCCATGTGGCAGCACACCTCACATCCATTATTGGACCTCTCAGTTTCTCACTTGTGCACTTCCCTGTTGCTTTCTGCAAGGAGTTGTACAAAAACAATAGAGCAGTACATGGGAAAAATAAACAAATATCTCCAGTTGAGGATTATGTTAACAAGTTCAGTGATAAATGACAATTATTAGTCAATATATACAAATGACTTAATTCTTTTAACACACCAGGCAACACTGGAGATAAAGTATAACTTGGGAAATTGGTCACATATTTCATTCTGAACAGAAGATGTGAAGAAAAAATGTCAGAGCAAGCAAACACATCTGGCTCATTAACGTGATTATCTTTTCCCAGTAAAGAATCTCAAGCAGATTTGAATGGACACCAGAGCATCTCTATAAATCAGATTTAGCTCCCCACAGCAAGTGCTGGGGAAGCTCCCAGGCGTCAGTTAACCTGTCCTTTGCAGCGTTTCTCTGCCTGCCAATTCCAAAAATGCTGGAGTGACTCACATGTAAAGATGTTTCCATAGTCCCAAATACATCCTGCTTCCCTAACCTGACACTGGAATTAGGCATGGATTAATCTTCTGGCATCCAGTGAAAAAATAAGTCTCTATAAGTAGAAAAATAGGTATTTTACTGACTCAGAATGAATGTTGGCTTAAATGGAGGAATCTGGCAGTACATCTGGTGTAACATGGGTGTATTTGGTTGCCGTGGGGAGTGTGCTGGTGGGAGGAGAGGCTCCTCGTAACACTGGCTGCAGGGGGGTGCCTGTGGTCCAGAAGGCCTCCAGGCTCGGGGGTTTTTTTGCTATTAATGTGTCCATACATAGATGCAGCTCAGCAGGCATTTGTAGGGACGTGTGTGTGTGGTCCCTTGACAGGGAGGAGGCAGAGCCAGCAGCTCTGATGGTGTCTCCCCATCCCGCAGGAACTTGTCACACGGCGGCTTTCCCACAAGACGACTTCACCCTGGGAGCTGCGGCTTCCCCTCTGGTGTCAGGGGCTGGGAGAGGAAAGGGGATGCACTTGCCACGTAACACAGCAAGGTTACTCATCTGGCAAATTATTAACAAGACTTTTATTATCTGTGATCCATATTAATGTCTTCCTCAGCAGAGGAGCATCCAGCTAAATCATGTCAGTTCACACAACACCAACATAAGATGTTTATTACAGTCATGAGTGATAAAGAAGAAATTCAGCTCCATGCCATGGCTTGAGACAGCATCTTGCTGAATTAGTTTGAAACCAGACCTGGCTTTTAAAATTTACTTTTTGAAATTGAACACTAAAATTGACACCTGGGGATGCATGCTCTTCCGTGCTGTTTCCAGAGGCAAACAGGGCTATCTTTTCCAGCACCGCCTGTGCATCCCACTGCCCATCAGGAGCTGTGAGACCTGGCTCAAGTGAAGTGACTGCAGGAGCTCAGAGCTGCTGGAGCAAAGGGAATGGCTGGGTGGAGGGAAGCGGCTGGTCTGGGGATGCTGGTCTGACCCTGCCACAGCACCTGGCACCACAGGGTTTAAGGGGATGGGGCACCCGTCAGCGCCCTTGCTTAATTACGGTGTGTCCTCTACCTGCAGCCTGCTTTAAAAGCTCCACTGAGCTTTGGCTACTGGGAAAATCTCTGGGTTTCTGCAGGTAGGATTATTGTTTGCATAAAAATAAGAGTAGCATGGTTATTCCTTCTAGCACTTAGCTTTAGATTATCTGCTGTTTGAAAATTTTCAAGAAAAAGCATTAACTCAAGACTAACTGAGAAGAGGTGCTGCAGGTTGGAGGCAGGACGTGTTTTTTCACATGAATCAGAAATGTTGACTCTTCACCAGCGTGTAAGTGGGACTCATTCCTCCCTCACTGCGAAGGCAGGGCCAGTACTGCTACAAATCAGATTTTTTTCTAGTATTTTCTGTTCTTGAACATTTTTTAAAATGCCTTCATGTGATATGGAAGCTAAACAGAGTTGTTGTATCTTGAGATTTGTTCCTATAACTTCTGAGGGAGTTTTGTTCAAGTTCTCCTTTTCCTCCCCTGTCCAGGTGCACCCTTTACCTGTGGGAGGATCCAAGTGTTTGAGTCACAAAGGTATTTAGGGCTTTGGATCCCTCTGGGGTTTGCTTGATGTGTTGTATGCTTTTGTGAACTCAACCACTGCTTAAACATAGCATTTATAAAATAATTAGAGCTCATTATTATTGATTATATAACAATTTCACATTAAATGTACACTCATAGCAAAATTTGCCTGGGGACAAGAGCAGGCAGAGCTCTTCCTGCAGGAACTGTCCCCTTGCCTGTAGAACAGACTCCTACTCCATCACTGCCCAGACCTGCCTGGACCACGCTGGCTGTCCCATCTCCGTGGGGCCTTTGAACTTCTCCCACATGAAGTTCTCGTGGAGGGTAACATGGCTTCAGTTGCTCCTCGGGTGCAGCCCTGGGTGAGGAGCCCAGCTCTGTGGCAGTGCTGAGCCCTTCCTCTGTGTGGGAATCATGAAGCTGCAGACTGCAGATGCCTTGAGTCCCCTCCATGCATGGGTGATGCCATTAACTGCCTTCTAGGAGATGGTGCCTGGGACAGATCCCAGAGAGAGCCCTGAGTTTGGCTAGTAGGGTGCATTCCTTTGGCCAAGGATCACCGTGGATCCTTATCCACCAGCAGATCCTGGGAACACTGGGGAGAATAGCTCTAAACCCCATTTAAGTAGATAGCCAGGGGGAGGGAGCGAGGAACATTATTAACATCTAATCCTGTTAAGATTTTCTACACCATATGTCTGAGCAACAGAACATGTGAAATGTGTACTAATTACTCCTGCCTGTGTCATGTGTGTATATTTTATATGCAGTCTCTGACCTTTTTGTTAATAACTTCACATTATATTCATTGACCTGAAACAAATTCAATTCAGTGGCACTCACTCAAGAATTGAATTACATAGTCTTCTTAATTGGTTTCTTATTTAAATGTGGAAAAGTAACAGTTTACCACCTGTACTTTTTTTTTTCCTTAAGAAATGCCTGCAAAGAGCACACGTGTGCGTGCTGGGGTCATGTCTGGCAGGGAATTATCATGGAAAACCTGAACCTAAACAAAAAAAAAAACCAAACAAAAGTTTTGTCCTTCCAAAGCAAAACCACTTGTTAAAGTCTATAAAAGCACTGGAATACTCCCCCCTCATTGGCAGAAAGGGCAGTGCCAGGACCCCCTTGCTGGGCCAGCATCTCTGCTCATCCCTACTCCTAATCCTTGACCTGCTGGTACCTATCCTCTGCCAGGTCCCATCCGCAGCCTCGGTGGTGGCTCCCAAGCATGGAAGGCCAAGGTGGGAAGCTGCAGGGAACACCAACCTGCAGGGGATCCTTGCCCACCATGGAGGAGAGAGGGGCCGGCTGGAATTCCTGCTTTGCTTTTATTCTTCCAACACCGAGTTAATTGCCAAAGCCACAAAGAGGAGTCTTACTCTTTACTTACTATATTTAACTTAAAAATGCAAATGTTATTAGTGTCCCGATCATTGATAAGAGTGCCTTTGTGCCATGCTTTAACCTCCATTAGGGAGGATTACGAGAACGTATCCACATTGGCATTTTCTAAGTGTCACTATGACAGCACTTGCTGCACAAATGCCTGGCTGTCACACTGAGGTTTATCACTTGGTTTTTTCCTCCGAATGCAGACTAATAAGCCCAGAAATTACAATTGCCTCCCTGCCGAATCTGTGATAGGCGGAAATAATGATATCAGTGCCCTGCTAATCTCCTTGCCTCCGCGCTTGGCACCATCCTATTGAGTCACCTGTCATACGCCGCTTTGATGAGGCGAATTCAATCTCTCAGCTATAATGACAATGGAGCCATTTTAATGTTTGGAAATGATTATGTGAAGGTTTCTCTTTGCTCTGTCTTGGCAAGCAAACCAGGTCAATGTTCAGGCTGTGTCTCCTGCTGCCACTAACGACTTGGAAGGAGCCCAGCTGTATTAAGTGAATATGCCAAGTTATTAGAAGGGAGATGTTGAAGGCAGCTTCGTGGGGGGAAACTATTTCCTTTTTTGCAGCAAAGCATGAGCCTGGGAAGATGCTTTGTACCTGTGAGCATCTCACACACCTCCGTGCTTCCCTGCAGCAGCGTACGGGGGGGTGTGCATGCACCTCACAGCACCCTTGGGTGACCCTGGGCACACTTGCCCTGTGGCCACCCTGTTATCCTTGGTGCTCCACACGCTTTTCCAGCACCAGTCCCAGAGGTGCTACTCCAGGAGGGGTGCAAGGGCAGGTGTGGGACCTTCTCTGGGTATCCTCTGCCCTGTTCTGGGGAGCTATGGTTAAGTTGCTGGTTCTGGAGGGCTGGGCAGAGCAGGGCGAGCTGCTGAATCTGCCTTCAGGAAAACCTCTGAGCTCTTGAAGAGGGTTTGTTCTGCACTGCTGGGCAGGAGCTGGCCTGGTTTTGACTGATCTTTATTGGCCAGCCCAAAGTATGGGGCTGGAGCAGGGGAGCTGGCTCAGAGCCTTGTAGGAGTAATCATCATAGAATAATCACAGACTGGTTTGAGTTGGAAGGGACCTTAAAGATCATCTAGTTCCAACCCCCTGCATGGGCAGGGACACCTCCCACTAGACCAGGTTGCTCCAAGCCCCATCCAGACTGCCCTTGAACACTCATAGGGTTCTGTTGTGATAGGGCCATCACCTGAGGTGTCATATTTTCTTTAAAAATTCAAGCTCAGACTAACTTCCCCTTCCTGGGGCTGTGAATCACAAAGATGAGAAAATGTGCCCAAGTAGAAGAAACCCTTTCTGCCCAGCCCGGGGTGTGTGAAATGTACCTGCAAATCTTTGTGTTGGCACAACAGGCTGCAGGGAGCTTCAAGTCTGTCTGCCCTAAAACAGGTACCAAAACCTGTGAGCAGATGTGGTTAGTCCCTCTGGTCTACTCGTGGGCTGGGTCAATAAATGGGGAAGTGATCTGCTGCCAGAGGGGTGGTGGGAGATGCAGGCTGGGGCCAGCAGCAGGGAGAACTCCACAAGGGGCAGGCTGCCACTTGTGCATTTCCTTTCTGGGTGTTGGTTTCTGTTGATTTTGTGGCAGAGAAACTGAATTTCTTCTGTATCTCCGATGTCAGTGGTCTCTGAAACCAGATCTCATCCTAGCCTTGGAATATGAGCTGCAAGGCTTTATTTGTTTACCTTAATGTAAAAGGAAAATATCTACATTTCTTCAAGCTATCAGAGGTCCCAAATCCATGGAGGAGTGCATCTCCAGACTAAATGACGGTTTAAAATCATCTTGGAGAAGGGCAGGGTCTGTTGGAGCCCACGGCTGGAATTCCCTTGGTTGCAATGAAACTGAGGGCTCTCCACACTGCTGAAGCTGCTCCCAAACAGTCTCTCCCTAGCATCTCTCTGGCCAGGTCATACGGGATGTGGGTGACATGGATGCAGCCCCATCCCACAGAGGTGGGTGTCCCGGTGGGAAGTGGGGCTTCTCATGCAGTCTCCATTGCCATCCCTCACCACGAGGCTTCCCCAGCTCCCAGCCCATCCTCCAGCATCAGGGTGTGCTGCCCGTGGGGCGGGCAAGGGGAGACTGCTCCAACGGGTTGGGGGCTTTCCTTCCTCATCCTCCTGCTGGCTTATTAGTATTTACTAATATGACATTAATTTTCTGGCATCTTGACCAACTCTTTGATAAGGGAGGAATAAAGAAGGAGAATTTCAGATGTCAAGCTTTTATTAACGAAAGTGTTCAAGGCCACCTCTGGATGGATATTAGAGGCTGCTTTCACTCTGCTCTTCAGTTTATGAAAAGCAATTGTTTGGCTGTATAGAGAGTACGGAGCAGAATCAAATTGACCTGCGTGCTGCAGAAAGTAGCACTGAGCCCATTTAACTAAGGGTCCTTTGAAAGAAATCTTTTTTATTATAGATGAGTGCTGAAATTATTTCAAGGAAGTGATTATCTGTCTAATAATTTTAAATGCATGAGTGAATTCCAGATAGAAAATTAAGGCAGCAGATTTGGAGATAGGCTGAGTGCATGGCAGGCAGCACGGTGGCACGAGTGCTCAGGGCCCTTCCCATGGTGTTGCTTTTTAGGGATGCTTCTGGTAGGAGCCAGGGCCCATGCAGCCAGTCTGGTGGGGATGGATGCTCAGATGGGATGGATGCTCTGATGGGATGGATGATTTGGCAGGAGTGATGCTTGGAAAAGATTGAATGTATGGACGGGATGGATGCTTGGATGAGATGGATACTCAGATGAGATGGATGCTTGGATGAGATGGATGCTTGGATGGGGTGGATGATGCATGGACAGGATGGATCCTTGGTTGGGATGGATGCTCAGAAGCGATGGATGTATGGATGGCTGTGTTTGGGGTATGGGGGTCCTCTGGTTTTGGTTACACCCTTGCAAGCCCAGGGGAGCCTGGCTTGGTGCTGGCTTCTCCCCCCACACCTGGGCAGCACTGGGGTGCACAAGCCCCAAGCGTGCCTGCATACTGGGACACCACCACCCCCCACACACCCCCACATCTCCCTTAATTAAGGCAGCCAATCTAATTAGGGCGGCGCCCCGCCGCAGCCGCCCCGTGGGGGCACATCAAAGCCCGCGTGGGGCGTGCGTGGGGGGCGGCACGCGGGCAGCGCAATTACCCAAGTTAAGAAAACATCCCTGTAATTAGCGAGGCAACTCTAAGCACAAGGAATGGAAATTAGTCACAGCGCAATAAATTAGTCGGTGCATATATTATGTGCCGTGAGCACCCCGGGGGCCTCCTGTTTGCAAGGCTTTGGTTTGCAACCCCATGCCTCTCAATAAAGCATTCATCCCTAGGTGATTATGTTCCAGCAAAAGGAGTTTTTAACTGAATTACAAATTTTCTTCTCTAATTCTTTTGTAGGCAGAACTGGGATCCCTCACTTTTTTCTCTCCTTTTTGTTTGTTGTTGGTTTGGTTTTTTTTTGAAGGTCTGGGCAGCAAAGCCACTTCCCTCCCCCTTCAGCTAATAATTGATTTTCAGCTTTTCAGGGAGCTTCAAGACCCTGCATTGTTTGCTTTAATTAGGAGCAGTAGTTAAGGAACTATTTCAAAATCCCTGCCCAGTTTTGAACTATTTTAGCTGTCGTTTCTTTACTAGGGGAAGAAAGGGAGGGGGCAAGCAGGAAATTGGACTGTAGCAGCACATAACATTTGCATCAAAATAATACAGCCGGCAACAGAAAATCACAATCACATCACTCAGAAGGAAGGAACAGAATACAAATTAAAGGAATAATGTAAATTTTTTGCCATTAAGCTTCAATGACCATTTGAAATGGTGCAAGGCACAAAGGTTTTGATGAGCATCATCCAGTTTGATTATTCATACTTGTGCTTCTGCTTGAATTAAAGTAGGAGTGCTAGAGCCTGTTAAAGCAAAATATTTGAATTGGTAGTGAACTCTCACCTTTACTTGCATCCATTTACTTTTCAAATGAATACCAGATAAGTTAGTGCATTTTATAATCGGCCTGTTTTCCAGTGAGTGCTGTCATTACATACCAATTTCTTTTATAAGTGCTTCCTAAGAAACATTAAATACTTACAAATAAGGATGTGTCCATCACCGACAGCAATCCTATTTGAGCAGCATTGGGCGACTCAGGCAGGTTGTGTGCCCTCCCTTTGTTGGTTGTGTGCCTGGCTCCTCCAGCCACATGTGCAGCCACCGCTGGCCTTAAACCCCCTTTGGCAGAAGATGCCCAGTGGGCTCCACACAACCACCTGCCAGTTTGCAAACACCCTGCACAGCCAATGTCTGCCCTTACCTTGCTGCTTTCAGGGGACTTGCTTTCAATCTAAAGAGTGATCTCCTTTTCTCTCTTCTCTTCTCTTCTCTTCTCTTCTCTTCTCTTCTCTTCTCTTCTCTTCTCTTCTCTTCTCTTCTCTTCTCTTCTCTTCTCTTCTCTTCTCTTCTCTTCTCTTCTCTTCTCTTCTCTTCTCTTCTCTTCTCTTCTCTTCTCTTCTCTTCTCTTCTCTTCTCTTCTCTTCTCTTCTCTTCTCTTCTCTTCTCTTCTCTTCACTTTTCTTTTCACAATATCACCACCTTCTCTGAAAAAAAGAGCCGATCCCATCTCCCACAGAAGGACACATTGGAAGGAGCCTGGTTGGGAAGGAAAGTGCTGCCCAGGGCTGGGGGAAGGCTGATGGCAAAGGCCAAGCTGGCTGGTCCCACCAATGGAGGTGCGCCAGCTGCACAGGTGTGGTGCACAGGAGCACCCCTGGCCTGAACTAGCCAGATTGTCCATCAGCAGGTAGAAGAAGAAAGAGGATTTGGCCTTCGGAAGCATAGCTGCCCACTGTTGGGAGTTACCCCTCAACTCCTGCCCTGCAGGGTGGCAGGGCACAGAGACATTGTCTGCCAAGCTGGGGTGGCAGCACTTAACATCATGAATCACTTGCAGAGAGGCAAAACAAGAGGGAAGAAGCATGTTTAATGTGGTTTTCAGACACTGTTGTGAATCCTGATGGATGCAGAGAAAAAGCAAAGACCATTAATGTGGGGTAGGAGGAACCAGCCCAGGGAAACATTCCCAGGGCCTGGTGCTGAGCGGCTTGAAGAGGCTGGCCAGTTTGCTGTGTCCCTCAGTGAGAACAAAACTGGCCAGATGTTTGTTTAGCAGGAACCATGGTAGGATTTTAACACTGAACTAACTGTGAAATAAACTTATTTAAAGTTAACTTAGGAATTCTCCTTTAAAAAAAAACACAAAAACAGTGTATGCCAGTGGTCAGATTTCAGGTTGCCTATCCACAAATACTGGTCCAGGTTTATAAGCAGAGACCAGCCAACCCTGGAGTTTCTCAGCCTAGATGTGCAACTGCACATCCCCATGGGCACTGGCTGGGGCTTCCCTTATTTTCCACCTGGTCCAGGAACTCTGAGGCCCCGCAGGAAGCCAAACCACAGCCTCCTCCCTACTGCTCAGGATCATTGAATCATAGAATGGTTTGGGTTGCAAGAGACCTTAAAGATGATCTAGTTCCAACCCCCCTGCATGGGCAGGGGCACCTCCCACTAGATCAGGTTGCTCAGAGACCCATCCAATCTGCCCTTGAACACATCCAGGGATGAGGCATCCACAACTTCTTTGGACCACCTGTTCCAGTGTCTTACCACCCTCACACTAAAGAATTTTGTCCTAATGTCTAATCTGAATCTCCCCTCTTCCAGTTTTGATCCATTACTTCTTGCCTTCTCACAACAAGCCTTTGAAAACAGGGCACAGCAAAATCACCACAGCAAAAGCCTTTTGCTGCCTTCAGTGTCTGGTATTTAAAAGATCCTCAGGGCTGGGCCAAGGAGTTGGAGGAATTTTATTATTCTGATGCACTTAGCTCCATCCTTCAGCTCCGTCTGCTTGGAGGTGGCAGCAGAGCTGGCAGCTCTGGTGTGTCTTGAGGAGCTTTGGACCCCACTGCCCAGGTAAAGGGCAGCTGCCAACTGAGGCTCTGGCGTGGACCCCCTGTCACCTCCCCAAATGCCCTCTGCAGGGCCCGGGGTGGGTCTGGTTCCCCTCTGCAGGACTTTGCAGACAACCCCACTGTTGCCGACAGGCAACCTGGGAGCTGTGGGATATTTCACCCTGCTTGGCTTTGGTGCTCTATGAAATGCCTTATATTAAAATGAGGAATAAAACCCCAAACCAATGCAACTACACACCAACCCAAACAAATTCCACTTTAGCAGTTTTCAAGCAGTCCATCAGCAGCTAATGAAGGCCAGGTTATTTAAATGAGAAAGGACAGGGAATGAATGCACACTATTCTCTACTGCTTTTTCCAAGGTGCTCTGGGTTAAAGCCATGCTCTCCGGGTTAATTTTGAGCTGCTTTTCTTTGAAAAATGTTTTTTTCCGTATTGACACAGGGGGGTTGATTTATGTAATGTCCATAATAATTCCCAGATTTTGGTAGATTACAAGGTTATCCCATGAATGGTTCTGCTGGCAGAGCCAAGGGGGTCTTCTCATCACCGATGAGGAGAGCAGGGTCCGGCCCTTGCCATTCACCCTTCTGCTCCTCCAGTGCCTGCAGCTCTTCACTTCCCTCTTTAATTAAGGATGTTTAATACACAGCACTCTGGGGTGTAATTAAAAACACATAAAACAAAAAGACGGCGTGGAAAAGTGCAGCCGTGCTCTTTCCTTCCACTTTTTCCCCTGTCTGGTTTCTGTAACCTTTTCAGCCCCCCCCGGGAGGGTTCCTGGGGACCACCAGCCCCAGCCCTGCAGGAGCACTCATATGCTCCCTGCATGTGGGCAGTGGGTCCCCCCCCAACACGTGTGGGGTCACGTCCAGGCACAAGAGCCTGCCAGTGCCAAGGGATCTCCCCTGTTCTCACCAGTAGTTTAATAAACCAGTTGACAAAGAGACCAGAGCAGGGTCCAGGTCTCCCAAGTAGGACAGAGCCAGTCCTGGGGACCGGGAGCAATGCCTGCCGCTCCCCCAACCCTGAGCAGGGGCACATCAAGGCTTTGACCCTGAAGAGCCTGAGATTTGACAGGCATCTGTAATGACCAGGAGCTTCGCCATGCCTCAGCGCAGGGACACCAGGCACAGGGCACCAGACCAAGGCTGGGATGCCAGTAGTCAAGGCAGGTGAGGGACGGGTCTTCTCCATACTGCCCCCTCCCATGTGAGCACGCAGGACCAGAGAAATCGTTTGGGAAGGTTTGCTACCTTGGGCTGGGGTGCTCCAGATTAATTTTCTCTTTATACTTTTTTTTCCCCGCTCCCCTCCTCGGGTTTTCTGCCACTTCCTCCCTCCCTCCCCAGCACTTCAAAGCCCTGCTGTCCTTCCAGGCGCTTTACCACGTCCTTGTTACCAGCCGGGAACACTACTGAGCCTCGCTGGCTGCTGCCGTGCGTGTGGGCAGTCACAAATCTGTGATAATGCCGAGACTTTGGGGGGAGGCAGGCGAGCGTGTTCCTGCCGCAAACCGCTGCTTTCAGGGATCATTCCACTTGACTGGCTGAGAAGAAAACTGCTCTGATAGAAACTGTGTCATAATAGTTGGGAACTGGATCACATTGCCCTGCCAGCAGAGCTGATGTGTTCCTGTACGCCAGCATGGGGAATTGGTATGCACCAAAGCAGAAAATGGAGCTGGCTTTTCAGGAGGACTTAAAATCAAGCAGCTCTGGAGTCACCGGCCAATGGTTTAGGGAATCTTTCGGTGGCTGAGCCATCCCATTTCATGACAGGTGGTGCAAATATTGCACAGGATGGAAGTGAAGCTGCTCTCCCTGCCATCACCCCTGTTAATCTTTAACTTCACTTATCAGCTCCCCACAAGGAAGCAACAGCTGGAGGCTGGAAAGGTGCCAGTGCCCCATGAGAATACCTGGGAGCGACCAGGAGAGAACGAGGGGAAGCTGAGGAGCAGCAGCCTGAGTGATGATGAGAGGAATTACATATGTTGTGGCTTTACTCAGAAATTAAGATCATCTGCCTAGGTTTGCTTTGGAAAGAAAGAAATTAGGGGGCTGCGTGGAAGCGAGGGCTGGGCATTGCTGACCATGCGAGGGGTGAGGGGCAGGCGGGTGGCATGAGGTGACACAGCCACCCACACCGTCAGTGGTAGTGCTGCCTAGGAAAGAGAAGGGAGGGAGCTGAGAAATGCTGCCATGAAAAGCTGAGCAGGAATGGTTGGGATGGTGTGTGCTGAGAAGGGCTTCTTGGGCTGAGGGGTGTGAAGGACACATCCCAGCAGGGCTGGATGTCAGGTTCTCTGCAGGGGAGGTTTGCCATAACACATTTTCATTTGGGAGGATTAGTTCAATTCTGGGTCTCAGGTTTGGTTTTCCAGGGGAGGAGGTGAAGGCCATCATGCAACCGGACAGTTCATGGACCACCCAAAGGTCATGCATTGCCCAGCACAGCACATTCCAGTTCCTCATCCCAACTGGATGCCATTTTGCACAGTGCTGTTTTACAATCACTCAGATGCCAATTCATCCAGATGCTAAAAAGCAATTATTGCATAGTTTTTTGTTACTCTGTTTTCCCTGGTATACTTTGTGCAGCTGGAGTTGGCTTATGCGATAAATGGACAAGGTTCAAAAATATGACTCTTCTGAACTCTTTAACCTTACAAAAAAAGGAGGAATTCTAAGAGCAATGGATAAAATTCAATTAACTGAGATGACAGAAAATAATCTACTAAGCGAATACATCAGGCAATTGGAAGCTTTCATACCTTTCAAAAGGGAAATAACCTATTTCTTTCCTTGTTATCTAATGACACAGGAGTTTACTTCTCTGGAAGCAGTCACAAATCTACCTAATGGGGCCTAAACACTGTTGCCAGGCAATTAGGCGTTTATTGTGTGGCTAATTCTTTCATTTCCGTTGCTGGTGATTGTCATTGCAAAATGCAGGACTGACCTGGGCAGAAAGCTCATGTTTGCACACAGGCACATGTATGTGCACCCATGTGTGTGTGTGCGTATGCACGCGCATATGTGTGTATGAACGTTGGCATGGCCATGGTTTGCTTCCAACCTGCACCGGCCAACCTTGTCTTGAGCTGGCTGGGACTTTGTGGCCAGAAATTATCTGGATGTTTTTCTCACTGAAATATTTTATTATGTTGAAAAGTAAGTGTTGGCCAAAGCAAACATTTACAGGGAATGGGCTGTCAGCATCCTGCCGCTCCCCAGGGCAGCCTTCCTCAGAGCAGCCCCTGCCTGCACCACCCCACCTCAGACCCCACACCACTGGGCTCTTTCTTTTTTAATCATGCTGCTGCTCAGCTCCCTTGGAAGTTGCTCTGGTGATAATTAGGAGTTGCTATTTAAAAATACCAACAGGGTACAAGCTTTGGCTGGCAGGCAGTATTTGGCCTTCCAAGGGAATGCTGCCACAGCGGCCAAGGGGCTGTTCCTTGCTCCTGTGGTGGCAGGTTGGCCACTGCTGCTGAAGGCACGCAACTGCCAAAGCAGCTAGAAGTTTTGCAGAATAGAATCACAGAATCATCAAATCATTAAGGTTGGAAAAGACATCTGAGATCATCAGGTCCAACTGTCAACCCAACATCACCATGCCAGTAAACCATGTCCTGAAGAGCCCCATCTACTAATTTTTTGAACACCTCCAGGTTTTCAAAACCACACAGGTTTTCAAAGCCATGTGAGATCCATCCACAGATCAGGATTGCCACATGTGAAGTTGCAGACTTAACCTGCCCTTCTCCTTTCCCACTTCTCCACATATACTTTTATCTCTTAATTACAGGCTGCCGTATGTATAGGGGCATTTAAAACACATGGGGCTGACCCTGCAAACCTTTTCTAGGGCAGGCAGAGTTTGCTGAGTTCAAGGCCTGTGTTATTGACAAAGATGACTGGAAATAATTCTCTAAGTCAGTATTAGGGTCAGGCCCGTGTGTAAATCTTTATTTAGGCACCAGACACATGTCCTCGGTGCCATAGGCTATCATAGCTCCTTTAGAAAGTAAAAGCATCAGGACTGTTAAGTCGCTAGATTATAAGGCTGCCATCCCTGCATACTGAGTCTGCTTAGTCTAAACTTTCCTGAAACTTTCATTTAAAAATGAATAGAAATATTCAACGTATTTGTAACCCACCAAACCAAGCTGTTTAAAATCCAGCTTTGCCCCAGCACAAAGCCACCGGGCACCGCAGAGCCCAGCACCACAGGACCCCTGAGCATCCTTCGGCTGGTGTTGACCCAAGGTGAATCCAGGCCCAAGAACGGCAATAACAAAAGTTCAAGGTCAGCTGGGCATTGAAGTGTTTTTAATTAAATCAGTGTGAACAAATCCAAAAGTATTACCAGAGGTTCAGCTGTAAAGCCATTGTATTGGTCTCAAATTCTGAGCTATGAATTTGAATCTAGAGCCTTTTTTTTTCACCAGATAAAGTGTTGTCAGCATCTCCTACAGACCCTGGCCCCAGGACACCCTCTGCTTCCACGAGCAGGGGTTGCTGCTGGCTCTGCAGAGGAGAGCAGCCAAGGGCTAGAACCTGCACCCTGGAACACCGGGGGCTGGTGAGGGGGGCATTGCCTGGCCCCCATTTCCCACTGGCTATCCACCCATCTCCCACCAGGAGTCCCCTCGTATCAGCAGGGCCGTGCGGCTTTGAGATGCACTCCAGCTGTCAGAGAGCCCTTGCAATCTGTCAGTTGCAAACATTTCATACACCCAGGTAAATTAAGAGTGTGCTTAATTTCTTATCATGCTTTCCACTTGTTTTTTATTGAGGAACTTTCTTTTGTGGGAATTTTTGTTTTGTGTGTCAATCTGCTGATAAAAGCGTGCCGTGGATTGCATTGTGCTGTTAATTTTCTTTTTGGTATGCTTGCTACAATGACTTATTTTGTGTCTGATATATTAGTTATCCGATTTTTGTAAGCTGATTTTAAATATGTTACTATGCAAACTCTTTTTACAGCCTGTGCAGTTTTTGATTATGAATGAGTGCAGAGATACACGCAGGAGTATTATTTATATAAAATATATAAGCAGGAAGAATCTTCATAAATCACAAAATGCTATTATCCTTGGGGTTCATGACAGCCATATCTTTTTTTATGGAAAAACAGAATACATTAAACACCCCAGGCATTCGAAAGAGACGTTTCAAAAACTGTACAATTGCTCTATTTATTCTATTCATTTAGTAGGTAACATTTAATATCTAAAGTCTGTTTTGCACAAATAAATCTTAAAATTAAGATTTAAGTAAGAATTTATTGAGGGAAGCTACTGTATCTGCCTGTAGTAATGCTGTGGTTTATGACCTAAGGAATATGATAATAAAAACCAGCAAGCTTCAGATGGGTAGGATTTAACCCTGGAGGGAGAGCTTTCAGAAAGCTATTTCACATGAGACTCCACTGGGGATCTTGTGCTTGTTTGGGAGCATCCACGTGTGTATGGGCATGCACGGAGCCCCCCTTGCCAGGAGGCCCCACCGAGGCTGTGCCTGAACTGGGATGCCGCGGGAGGAAGGACCAGGGTGCTGCGGGAGGACCGGGATGCTGCGGGAGCATCGCTTGTCCTGTGGTGGCACCCCACTAGATCCGTTACAGAAAGTCCTTGCTTGGGTTGCACTAATCAATAGCTATGCCTCACAGTTTACAATACCATTTAATTAAACAAATTTACCTTTTGAAGGAAAATCCATTGCAAGCAATTTAGAGCCTGGTGTATTGCAACCTTGTTTGAGGTTACTAGTGCTTTTAACCACTGTCTAAAGTGCATACAGTGTTAATTAGCATATTTAGGATTAAGTAGATTTACCATGCAGTAATCATTCTCTAATTCAGTAAGAACTATCTCTGGTGAATAGTGGACATTAATGGCAGTTGCAAGAGCTTAGATATTACATAATCACTAATTACATTCTGCACAATTAGCGGAGACTCCTCCATGTGAATCGCTAATGGCTGATTCGTGTCACCAGCCTGTTCTGTCTGTAAAGAAATATAAACAGTCTGCATAATTTTCTGACAGGATTAGCATGGGGAAGGAGGTTATTAATGAAGTTGGGAGGCCGTGAGGAGCTGATGGATGGGGGAGCCCGAGGATGGCGTCGCCTTCCCTTGATACACACCTGCACGTCTTGACAAACGATGCCGGCAGTGCTGGCTCTTGCTTCCCAGCTCTTGGCTCCCCTCAGGGAGTCAGGGGATAAAACTGGCACCTGACAGGGCTCTGCAGTCCCCTGGGGCTGTTTAATGAATCACTGGAGCAATGGGTGCAGAACCAGTTCCTTTGTCTTAGTTAAACATGAGAAAGGTTGGAAGTGAGGTGGCACGCAGCCTTCACTTCTTTAAAGAAATAAATCTTTGCTCAGCTGATTTTTAGTGATGTTTGGATCAGGGCCACGGTTTCCTACAAGAGGAATTCAGCCTCCCACATTTGTTGTGTGATTGAAATGAGGAATAGTGGTATTAAGCCAGTGGAATTGCTTTGGACAAATCCCAAACTGGAGACCAGCATTGGGCCCCAATACCTTTAGGTATTAGGTATTTTAAATCAAGATTGCATGTGGTTTTAAAAGGCATTGTCGGAGCAAAAGCAATTTAACAAAAGGCAATGTATCTGGTGACTACTCTTCTGCCTGCCAAGTGCTCTTCTGTGCGAGAGCATTGTAGGGATGGCAGATTACATCTTGTGAATATTTTTGTCTGTTGCTTGGTTCATTTTCATAATAATAACTTGCATCCTTCTATATCCTTTTATGTTGAAGGGTTGCAAACTATTACACAAACAGGCCCACTCCTGAGATGCAGTCACCTCTGAGGCGGCTTTCAGGGAGCGGGAGGCGGCAGCCCAGTGGGGATGGTGGAGGGCAGTGAGCACAGTGCCCTCCAGATGGAATGCTGAGGGGCTTCTAGGGAGCCCCTGCCTGTAGCACACCCCCTTTTGTACCACCGGCATGTACCTCTGTGTGGAGAAACCCCGAGCCTGCGGGTCCCCGTCCTGCTGCGCTCAAGGACGAACACATAGAGGGGGCTGAGCTGTCAGCCAGCTCTGCGCTCACTGCTGGGGCAGCACTTGGGCTTGGAAAAGAACTAAATCCAAAGCAGAAACAGCCCTTATTTTCCATGTTGTGTATGAACCATCCTGGATCAGGGAAAGGAAAGGCTTTGCAGAAGTGTCAAACAGCAGCGACGATGGGCTGAAGCATCCTCTGCTGCTTCCCCTGTCAGCCAAACAGGCTGCTGGCAGAGCCTCCACTCATCCTTGTTTCAAAACAAGACCCAAAATGTTGTTGCTCTGGTAGCAGAAAAACAGCTAGCTGCTTACCCTGAGCAGCCTGGTCTAGTGGGAGGTGTCCCTGCCCATGGCAGGGGGGTTGGAACTAGATGGTTTTTGAAGTTCCTTCCAACCCAAACCAGCCTGTGATTGTTCAGACCTCTGTATGCCACTGCTAACGTTCCTTAGATAACAAACCATTAACTAAGAGTTGTGTCCCAATCACAACACTCCAAAGGCGCTGCCAGGCTGCTGGGCTGCCTCTGCCCCAGCAAACCAGTTGCTCTGCTTGGTTTCACAACACCAGGTATGATTTTGAAAGGGCTAATAACATGTCTCATTATATTTCCCAACAGCTGGACAGCAGAGCGTTTATATTTGAGTCTGAAAATCTTGGCCTTTAAGTGCCTTGTCTAGAAACCCCATTTTTCCCCTTTCGGGGCCAGCAGTGGGACTGACATGCATTAAGGCCAGCCTAGTGAGCAGCTGTGGCAGAGGACGAGGCCAGCAGCTTTCTGCTGCTCAGTGTGCTTGGGAAGAGCAATTAAACGGTGCAGAAGCAGCATGGTAAGCCTTGGGTTTAGTTATGGGCTCTTCAAAAACGCATTTTTGGTGTCACTGATGTTTTTTTCCAGTGTTTTGACCTGGCTGGTGCCAGCCAAGCACCGCGTGTGCCCTCCCTGCCGCTGGCGTTGTGATCCCCAACCCCTCCAGGACCGGTGCTGGGGGCTGGAGATAACACTAGCCTCCGGCGCCAGACATTTCCATAAGTGCTGTTTGCGAAGGCAGGTACTATTCCTTACATTATCACCAGAACATTTAAATCTTAATGACTGGCATTGTTGTCTCAAAGACGGTGTTTTTCCTGCTGAGAAACTGCATTAGATTGGAGAAGCAGAGCTCATTTCCATTCACTCAGCAGTCTCTCTAGAAATGACATGCAGTGCTTGAAACTGTTTATTTCCAAATTCAGGCCTCCTCCGCATCAGTCATCAGCTTCAATTACCAGTTTTCCGGAGCCGAGCCATCAGGCAGTCTGACACGAGGGTCCAACCTAATTCCCACCTTCTCCAAAGTCAAGAGCATAATGTGCAGATGAAAAGGTGGAAAATAGCCTGGACTTCATTAGCATGCAGAGCCCGGCTGTTCATTTGCCTGCTGCGAATGGAAGTTCTGACACTCAGCGCCTTCTGCAATATGAGAAAAGTCCTCTTCAGAGTATATGATGTCCTTACCAGCCAGGAAAGGTCATCAAAAAGGCAGGCACTGACCTTGCTCCCTGCTCTTCATGACTAGTTTATTGATTCCAGGAACACCTCATTACATACCGGATCAACATATTATTGCCATGTTCAGCGGCTGAATTGTTTACAAGTGTCTTTATAACCAGCAAAAGCCTTCCGGATGATGCATGACTACACTCATTTGGATGTGACCTGCCAATTATATGTTATCCGATATGGTGCTGTGTGTCTTGATCCCTGACCAGGCCCGCTGCCCTGCATCAGCACGGGCCCATTTACTACTTCTTTCTAACCGCTCTTTGGGAAAGTGTCCATTAGCCTGTCAGTCTGTAAATATTTTATTTTTTTTTTACCTCGGCGGCAGGCAATGTGAGCATTATTGCTCTGTCATTTGCTATGCATGAGGTTCATAATCAGCTGGGGGAAGAGGGTGGGTTTTTTATGGAGGCGCCTGATAACCCACCCAATTTGCAGTCAGTATGCACGGCGAGCACTGTGACTTGTTCCAGAGCTGCGTGCTGGCCCTGCCACAGAGACCTGTCATATTTTATTCAGGCACAACCACTGCAAGGCTGGTGATTTATTTGCAGGAGGGAAGGCGGGAGCAACCCTCTCCCCCACCCCCCACCCCGCTGCCTCCCCAGCCTCTCCCTTCCCTGCCTCTAAAGGCCCAATAACTTACCACCCAGCAAATGCATTTTCCTCTTCTACATATTTTTCTGTGGTTTGCGTTCTCTAAATATATTGCAGTGCATTATTTATCCTCAGTCTGCAGCCGGGTGATTTTGTGTACACGTGTGTAGACACAAGAATTAAAAAAATAAATCAGGGGGCACAACTACTATTTTCATCTCTCGTTACAGACACTTCAATGGCTCAATAAAAAACCAGAGTGGCACAGCAAGTCTGTAAAGAGAGATTGCTCCTAAAAGTGGCACTGAGAGGGCGGCTCACCCATGCCCATCAGCACAGGATACATTTGCTGCCCCTACTGCTGGTGGCCGATGGCTCTTTGCTGGTGACACGGGTGGCTGTGCAATGGGCACAAGAGGCCAGTAGCGCTGCTCGGGAACTCGCTCCCCCTGCAGCTACTTTGCCTTCAGTTCAGCACCGCAGGGGAGTGCCTGTGTTTACCTACACCCCCAGCCCAGGTCACTCGTGAGTAGAGGCTGGAGGCTGAGGATAACTGCCCTTCCCCACGGGTAGAAATTATTTTTCTTGAAGTTCGATTTCTACGTGCAACCAGGAGCAAACGTGAAGGGGCTCATGTGCACGTGAAATAGTTATGCAGGTGTGGAATGGCTCTGTGGGACCAGGAGCAGGCAAGGACTTGACACCTGGGATAAAGTCTGATACTTCAAACACAAATGAGATGAACATTTGCTTAAATTTGTCTCTGTTCAGGGGAAATACTTGAGAGTGAACTTAAAGCCATGCAAAAGAGCTGTTTGGTATTTGCCTGCCCAGAGATCCTCTCTTGAACTAGACCCACGGGGACCTTACATTGATTTTGGGTTTTGATCTGCTGCAGAATGATGGAGTTGTGTCAGTGAGAGGCAGCATGTCCCACGGAACCTTATCCCATGGCTTGTCCTTGGACCATCTTAGCCCAACTTTACAGGGTATAAGTGCTGCTTTTAAAAACACCAAAACAATAAAACCCACAAAATAACCTACTGGCATCACCTGATGCTGTTTGGTAACTTGTTTATTTTGCATCTGCAGCTTACAGCTGGTTTTCTTTGAAAGTATTCCCTATTGGAATTGGCTATGGCACAAAAGTTGGGACAGAAAGGGTTTGACCAGCAGAGCAAAGCTGCTTTTTCCTCAGTTAACAGAAACAGGGAAGCTGTGTAGAATCTGCCAGTGCGTTGGTGCCTTTCAGAGGGGTTTCTGGAGGAGCTGGGGTTCACTGTGCTCCTGGAGCCTGACCATTACTGCCATCCTCTGGTTCCGGGTGCCAAGGGTGCAGCACCCCCGAGGTGCTGAAGGAAATGAAGCGGTGCACCCATGCAGCCAGGAATCTGGCTGATGTGGCAGTGCTGTGATTTCCATGGGCTTTGTGGCCTGGCTGTAATAAGACAAAATTTATGCCTGTATAGCTCTGTCTGCTCAAAGCTCTGCAAACATTAATTAAGTTGCCTAACATGGCTTGGCATGTGTTACTGTTGAAATCCTCTTGCTGTGGTTAAATTGAGGGACCAATGGGGCTAAAGAGCTTCCAGTGTGAACCAACAGCAGCAAAGGTGCAGGGCCTCCAGCATCCTGGCTCTGAAGAACCACCATTGTTGCCTCTTCCTGATTTTAAAAAATCCTTGTGCCAGGCTCAAGGCTGCCTTGAACCCCCTCCCTATGCCCTCAGAAGTGTCTGAGGAGCAAGGGATGCCCCTTGCTGGAGGGACAGAAGGCAGCTACAGGTCTGGTTCCCTCCTTACAACACAGAGCCTTTGGGTTTGAGGGCTGTGGAAAGGGCATTTGAATTTCTTAAAGCAGCCCATTTAGTTCCCAAAATGAAAACTGGGTTTGCATGTGTTTTTTTAATTAGCGCTGGGGCAAAACAGTCTCAGGTCAAAACAGAGCCTCAGGCTCTGGAGACAGCACAGTGCATTGATCTGAATCTGAATTTTGGAAAGGAGGGAAAAAAAGCCTCCATTTACTAGCAAATCCCCGGGTCTGAGCAGCCCTGAAGCTGCAGGTGTTGAATATTCAAAGGGCTGATTCACCACGCTGAGCTCTGCGCTCGGTGGGGTGCTGCTAAACCCGGTGCTGTAGGCGGGTGACACCGTGCCCCTGTGTCAGCCACCCTGGGCTGCCAGCGGCAGGAACTGAGTCTGTGGCCATGAAATCTCCATGCGGGGGCTCTGCTGAGGCACTGGCATCTGCCTCCCCCAGGCCAGGTAGCAGCTCATTCCTCTGCCACCCTTTGGCCTGTCCCACACCACTGGAGAGTGTCGCGTCGAGTCTGGCATTATTTGTGCTGGGATAAGCCTGCAGTGGTTTATCAAGCCCCAGACATCCGTCCATATTTGGCACTTGGTCCTTTAATTTCTGTTCATGTCATTAGTCCCAGATTCCAATTCATCACATAGATTTTCTCTTTAAAAGGCAAAGAAAAATCAACTCTTCATGACAGCAAACAGGAAAGTTGGATGACTAGAGAGAGGAGCATTAACCTTTCCTTTAGCCTGAAGAACTTAATAATATTTTTAAAATTCACTTTTTATTAATTTTTGAGTGATGCTTAATGCCTGATAGAAGCACTGGCATCACTAGGGGAACTCGTTGCAACTTCTGATGTGTATAATTAAAGGTCATGCCTAAAGTGCACGTACCTGTAGGTGCTGCTGGGGCCATCTCCCCTTTTGCACTGGCACACTGATGCCTTCAGCAGGGTCTGAACTGGTGAGTTTACAGCCCCCCACATCCCACCTTCAGTAGGTTTTGTCCCTCTAGAAACTCAGCAGTGACTCCTGCAGTGGTTGGGCTGGTTGTGGCCTCTACAAAAGCTGTGGAGTACAAACATAAACAGGGGCTCGCAAGATCCAGTGGTGCAGAGTGACCTGCAAGGGACTGGAAAGCCAGCCCAACTCTCAGAGCTCCCCTTGGAGCACGCTGTGGCAGAGACAGCGTGATGATTTGATTTAGGGAGTGGGTGCTGCAGCTCTGACAGTGGGACAGGGCATCCCTCGAGGCCAGGGGAGCTGAGGGAAGAAGCTGAGCACTGTCAGGAGATGCCACAGTGCTACTACCCCTTGGTGGCCTCATCAGGAGGCTTGTTAGCAGAAAAATTAGGTGGCCACTGGCTTTATTAACAGCACCCAGTGTGCAAATTTAATTTTCCTTCTCATTGCACTCCAGCAGAGTAATTGGACATACAGTACAGGGACAAAGGACGAGGTCAGTTATTTGTCTGGTAAATACAATTACACGTATTTGCCATTTACTGCATTCCCTGGCTGTGTCCCACAGCATCTCGTCCCGTGGAAAAATCCTGGAGCACGAGCTGGAAATGTGGTCCCTGTAATCTAGCCCAGGGGACAATCCCCTTGGCCAGCACATTGCCAAAGGGCAAATCTGCAAGGTGGGTGAAGGAGTTCTCTTCCCTGAGTGATGGGAAGCCCCTTGGGGGAACACCAGAGGGGCCTGGGGGGTCGCCACCCAGCCCCCATTGCCACCCGCCCAGGGCCATGCCCTGGCAGCACCCTTGCCCTGCCAGATGCTCAGACCTCTGTGCTGAGGACTGTTGGCAGCATTTAAAGATCAGTGTTGGGTGCTGTCATGACAGTGCCAGGACGCTGAGCCCAGCACTTCTCATCAAGCCTATTCCACACTTCAGGGTAGTTTTCAATAGCTTCCAGGACTTTTGCTGTCTGTGTGGTGTTAACCAGAACAAGGAATCATTCCGTATGTTCAATTTATCTCCACGCATGCAGGCGCCGGAATAGGAACTTGACACGGAGCACGGCCACTGCACTGGGAACTCCCATTTGTTTCCAAGACCAGTGGTGGGGAGGGAAGGACCCGCTGCCCACTCTGCTCCCACTGCAAATTAAGGCGGCAGGTTGCAATACCCTGGAACAAATTAGCCCTTCCATTTGTCTTCATTAGCCACACAGCTTCGCTGGGTCCAAGCTCCCTACAAGTGGGTTCCCAATATCTATGTAAATCCTGCTCTTTCTACACATATTCACTCATGTTTATTAGTAGGTGCCAGCAGCAAGGCTAAAAGTACAAGCTGTGTAGAAGAGGGAATTAGCCAGGGCTGCTCGTGCCTGCGCAAGGTTATCGTCCCCATTACACCGCTGAGAACGGAACGTTGGGGTTTTACCCCTCTAATTATTGCTCTTGGTTCTGCATTAAATGTGTATACATCGGGCAAACTGGCGCTGCCACAGCAGTTGGATTCATCACTTTGGGTTGCATGGGAAGATATGGTGCTTGGCCAACGTGGAGTTGGACCTTTGTGTCCATGCTGGGGTGGAGGAAGGAGCCACCTCGATTTGGTAAGACTGGATTTCCCGCTGGAAATCAGTGGGTGACAATCAGGGTGCCCTCCTCAGGCTGAAATTTGGATTTAGCAGTGCTGCCTTCAGCCTCCTCTGAGACCCAGGCAGGAGGACAGCTGGGACTTCCTGAACAACCTGTTCCCTTTCCACGTTGGTGTGTGGGGGAGGATGCAGCCATCAGGCTGTAAATCTTGCTGCCAGGGAGGGGGCCTGTGCCAAAACCCAGCAGGAGCTGTTCACCTCTCATCCAGGCTGGCCACAACACCTCACACAGACCCACCAGAGATGAAGACCCAGAGGTGGGGGGCAGGACCCCAGCCCCCCCGACACACACCAGGCTGTCGGCTCAGCATGTGCAAGCCTCTCCAGACGCCTCATCTGTACTGGGGCAAGGGGGGCTTTTATTAATTACTGGTAATTACTTATTTTACATATTGTTATTGATGTTTTTTTGTGGCAAGTAGCTGATTATATTTAAGAGATAAGGAGGGAAATGTCGTCCGGGGCAGCTAAATCACTGGAACAAGGCTACAAAGGCCCGACCGCACATCGCAGACCCTGCCAAGTGTTTCAGAACTGAATAGTCATTGGGTTGGCAGATAATTCAGAAACTATTTGTATGAGCTGTTTATCAAATTATTAACTGCACAGATGTTGTTTGGTTGAAGAGCAGCTGAACCTTCTCTCTGCCAGCCGTGGAGACAAAGGTCTGCAGGAATAATTGGAGATGTGCATGGAATATTAAATTAATTTACTGCTCTTAATTCTTATGCAAATCCTGACCTCTGATAGAGCCTATCAATTACCCTGCATACAGGGAAAAGAAAGGAGAACAGTTTCTTTCTTTTCTTTTCCCCCCTCTTCTTTTTTTCCTGTTGTTCTTCAGTTTGGTTTTTTTTTGTTTCTTCTTTTTTTCCCCGTTTGAAAAGGAACTTGGAAATATTTGGGGGACGAAAAGAAAGCCATTTGTGGGAGAAGCAAAGAACCGGGATTATTTAATTGAATCTTCTGGTTGCAGCGATGTCCCCTGGGAGTCCGGACGCAGTTTTTAAAACAGCGGGGAGGGGGCTTGGGGGAGGCCTGGGAATGGAGGCCAGGGCCAGACTGGAATAGCTCCATAGGCTTGGGGTGGAAGGGGCCCGACTCTGCGCCTTCACGTGGGGTGGGAGATGGCTGGGTGCCTCGGTTGAGCTGGGGTGGGTTTTGATGGAGCTGGGGGCAGGAAGGGGCCCCTCACCCCTTCCTCGGGGTCTGGGGGGGGGTCGTCTAGAGAGGGCTTGACGCTGCTGGGAGCGTGGCTGATTCCGCCAGTAATTAACGGCAAGGAAGAAAGGCAATTTGTTGTCAAGTCTATTGTGGGATCCCAGGTAAAATGAAGTACGATTTAATTGGTCCTCGTTAAAAAGAGCTATTTTTCTAATATGGAGAAAAGGCCTCATCTTGGGCACTTTTTTTAATTGGGGTTGTGTATGCACTGTTTAGTCAATGTTTAAAAAAGACTCCGGGCCTTGTTCTTTCATCATATTTTCTAATAAGGATAAATAAATAGGATGAATAATGCGATCGGTCTATCCCTCGACCTCTGCAAAACCTTAGCAGCGAAATGATGTTTCAAGCTCCTTTCGTCACATCCAATATGCGCTGCCTTTCAGCTCTCCGCAGCCCAAACAAAAGCCATACAACAATATCAATTAATCATGCAGCAGGCAAACAAGGAGATTTATTCCACTACAAATAGCCTCACAGAGAGACGCTGAATGGGCTTGATTAGCATGAGAAAAGAGGAGCAAAACTCCACAGTTCAACAGCTAAAGAGCAATTTGATGGGGCTGGGATTGGGAAATTACTTGATTAGTGTCTGTCTGTCGGAGAACACGATTAGGACGCGAGTCCCAGCCCGGCCGCGGGGATGGGGGCTTCTTGGGGGCGGCGTGGCCGGGGGCGGGTGGGGGAAATAAAAATATTTGGTTTTTTTACTTTTTTTTTAAAACTTCCCCCCCCCCCCGTAAATTCCGGGAAGCGGCGGGAGACTCCGCTCTCCCTCCCGCGCAGGCCATTCGGGTAATTTCATTTATCCCGCAAATCTAATTAGTAATCCGCGGATGACATTAATACCGATATAATGAAGCCTGTGATGACCAGATTAACACGCGCGCACTGATGGCCTTAAAGGCGCATCGCACCTTGGCGTCCGCGCGACTCGGGCGGGGACGGGGTGTGGGGGGGTGGAAATCTTGCGGGAAAGGAAAGGAAAGGAAAGGAAAGGAAAGGAAAGGAAAGGAAAGGAAAGGAAAGGAAAGGAAAGGAAAGGAAAGGAAAGGAAAGGAAAGGAAAGGAAAGGAAAGGAAAGGAAAGGAAAGGAAAGGAAAGGAAAGGAAAGGAAAGGAAAGGAAAGGAAAGGAAAGGAAAGGAAAGGAAAGGAAAGGAGAAAAAAGAAAAGAAAAGAAAAGAAAAGAAAAGAAAAGAAAGAAAAGAAAAGAAAAGAAAAGAAAAGAAAAGAAAAGAAAAGAAAAGAAAAGAAAAGAAAAGAAAGAAAAGAAAAAAGAAAAGAAGGCGGGTGGGGCAGAAAAAGAGGAGCAAAACCCCCGCGGGTCCGGCTGAGCCGAGCAGGGGCTTCGCTGGGCGCTTCTGGTCCCGGCCTCTTCCCAATTCCTGTAACACTCTTCTGTAATGGAGAAGGAAGCAGGGTGGGGGGAAAGGCGGGGGGGGGTGGGGATGGGGGGGGAAGACGCCCGAGCCAAAAGAGTCGCTCTGCAATTTATTCCAATGGGTGGCTTTTAAGAAGCTGGCAATTTGAGACGGCTGGGTGTTATTTAGTGCAATATGAAATCAAATGATCCTATTTCTCAAATAACAGTGTCTGGGAGGAGAAGTGAATGCTCTGAAAAGGTAATTGTCTCATGATGATATTTCCATTATACTCCCATCCCGGCCTAAACGCTATCAGCGCTGGGCTGAAATCGATACGGGGAGGACGGACGGGAGAGCCGGCACCCCGCACCGGCAGGGGAAGGAGGGGATGGGAAGTGAGGGGGGTCCCAAGGCCAGAGCTGGGGTGGGGTGAAGCATCCTCACCCTTAACACCCGTGGTCTTTACAGGAGGGTTTGGGGAAAAAACTTCTGATTATTGCTGTTGTTTCTCCTTCCCCGACGGAGCGGGCGTCGCCAAGCGCGGGGCTGGCACCGTCCCCGCCGCGGTGGAGCCGCCGGAGGAGCCGAGGTAAGATACTCCCCGCCCGGATTATCCTGGCGACGGGCTTTCTGAGAGGGCGGGTGTCCGGCAAGGCTGCCCACCCCCGCGCCCGGCATCTCGGGCTCCCGCCTGGGAGGAGGAGAAGTTTTGGGGACCCCAGGAGCCGTCATCCCCCTCCCCGCCTGCTGCAGCCCCTCGGATGGGGCTGGCGAAGGGAAATCCAGTCCCTTCCCGGGAACTGATTCTCCATTTCCCCCCCCCAAAGCCCAGCCTGTCGTGTCCCTTTCCGTCCCCGGTCGCCCCCACGCCGAGAGCAGCTTTCGGGGCGCTCTGTGCCCCCTGCCGCCGCAGCCACCCGAGTTTCAAGTCCCGCAGCACACGGCCGGCCTTTGGGGCGCAGCAGCCGCTGCTTCCCGTTATTGGTAGTCCTTGTTGGTCCCGTTTTCGCTGGAAAAGCAGCGAGGATCAGCCCGAAAAGGTGCCGCGGGCTCCCAGAATGCCGCGTTGGGTGAAATATCCCGAGTTTCGAACGGGAGCGAGCGTCCCTCTCGCTGGCTGTTATGTGCCCGCGCTGCCGAAATGATAAAATCACCAGAATTAAATCACTTTAGGGAAACGACGACGGGGGGGATGGGGGGAAGAGAAATAAAGGCGGTAAGCAGCAGCATGAGAAGAAGCGGGACCTACCGGAGTGCGCTCCCGCCGCATCCCGCAGCTGCCCATCTCGCCGGTGTTCGGTCATTGCTGCCGCGACAGCAGGGATCGAGCGCTCCTGGCTGCGTCACCCCCAGAGCCCTTCGGGGCCGAGGGGCGAATAGGAGTTTTGTAGTAGCTCCCGAAAATTATATCGGCGCTTTCCGCCCCCAAGTCGCCGTTCGAGTGAAGGGGTTTGTCCTTCCGTTGCTTGGCCGAAGCTGGGAGATGTTGGGTTCCTTGGTTGGTTGTGTGGGGTTTTTTTCTTTCTTTTTCCTTTTTTTTCGCCTTATTTTTTTCTTTTTCAGCCCCTTCGCCCAGGCTCAGCGGCGGGAGGGGGGGGTCTCGGTGAGGGGCGCGGAGGGGCGAGTCCAGATTTCGCCCTGGCCATCGGATAATTGCTGCTTAATTATTAAGAGGGTCGGGCCGGCCGGCGGCGCGTCCCCGGGCACTGAAGGGGCAGCAAAGAAATGCGCTTCTGAGGCGAGGGAGGGGGGGGAAGAAAAAAGGAAGGGGAAAAAAAAAAAGAGGGCGAGCGAGTGTATTAATTGAGCAAGAATAAAGGTTCGCTCGTTCAAAAAGTTTCCTGGATGGTTGCAATCGTCTGTGCTGCCCGGGGGGGGGCAAGAACCTGCCCTTCGGTGTGCCAGACCCGAGGCCACGCAGGGCTTGGCAGGGCTGCACACGGGGGAGGTGGCGGGGGTGCTGCAGGGGAGGGCTGAGGGCCAGCTCAGGTGCTCGAATTGCCCCTCGGGTCTGGTCCTGTCCTGACGGGCACGGGGCACCCTCCAGGCCACCATCCCGGCCACCATCCCGCACTAGGAGAGTGATGTGTGTTTGGGATGTGAGGCTGCCAACAGCCAAAAACATCCTGGACTCAAAGCCTGCACATCAGCTCAGACCTCTGCTATCCACAGGCCCCCCTGCCTACCCAGCTGACATGAGTATTTCTTCAAATGCAGGTCTGAAACAAAATTTCCAGCAGTATCTAAATGTACTGTTGGAATATTTTCTTCTGCTTCAGGTTTTGCACAATTATTTACTGTTGCATATAAGGAACGGTGTGCAGAGCCAAGCTCTGAGCAGACACAGTTAAATTAATTTAACAGACTTACATGTGTTCTCCTGTTTTTCAAATTAATGAACAGTTTATTGGTATTGGTCCTTTCAGTCACCACCAGAACAATCTTCAGCACAGGACAGGGGGGGAAAATGCTTAATAAATTGCAGAAAAAATAGCATGGTGTTTGGGGATGGGGAGTGAGAAAGATGGTGTTCACTTGAAAATGGGTTTGAAAGAAATAGAGAATTGGGAGCAGCAGTGTATAGTTATTGCTCCCTGTGAAATCTGGCCTGGCTCTTGCTGAAAAACAAGCCAGCTGCTCCCACATCATAGGATCTGGACGTTCTGCTCCAAACCTCAGGCAGAAGTGAAAATAAAACGGAGACAGCCACCAAACAGAGACCAGAAATTGAGTTGACACATGACTCCAGCTCAGGAGAATGTGCTTATTTTCCAAATGTGCTGCCACTGCCGTTTGTTTTGCTAGTTTGCTCACTTTTGTTTTAAAGAGTTTCTGCCGATTTGCAAATACCCATACTGAAATATAAACGTCTTTAATGGGTTTTAAATATTTTGGTGCACAATACTGAGGGATTCTCGAGGGACCCTGTGTTTGTCAGTGTCTGCCTGAAGAGCTGCACCTCGGCTTTCCGTGCTGGTGGGCAGGAACAGCCTTGGATCTTCTTCCCCTGCCCCAGGCTGCACTGAACGGCGAGGCTGGCCCAAGTGCTTCGCTTTGTTCCAAACCCTTGTCGCTTGGAGCACTTGTTGAACCTGACGACAAGTGCATTAAAGTGGCTGACGATTATGAAATAAACAAATATCATTTGAGGCATTTTTGAGCAGACTCCAGTAATGCGTAGATTAGCTTATTGATGTCGTTATCATATTGAATATTATTCATACTTCTGATATTTCTGCTGCGCAGCAGCGTTCCCTGCTCAGCAAACATCACTATCTCACTATGCAAAAGGCTTCATTAATCAAACCAGACAATAGGCCAGACGCTTTCCCTTTGAGTCGGGGTTTTTGGATCTTCCAGGCTTTTTACCTTGTCTAAATGCCTTGTCCCTGTCAATGCAGAAAGCAGCTCTTCAAAACAGATCGCTATAAAATGTGGTGCTGAAAGGAAAATATTATCTAATTCACTTAAAAGAATTTCCCAGTTATTTTAAATTTTCCCTTTCATTTTTCATGACTTGTAGAAGAAAAACTTTTTCAGTATTTCAGTCAGTACATGAGATAAATCCAGTCATTTGTTAAAATACTAATGAAGGACTCCATCCTTCAAAACAGCAGCAGCAGCAAATGTTGTGATGAAGAAGGATGGAGTTAACCGGCTGCCCTGTGGTTATCCTGCCTGCCTTACACCTTGGAGATTGGGGAATGGACTGTGGGTGGCGAGCAGGGGAGGATGTGGCCATGGAGCTGCCGTCCCCCCAAAAGAGGATCCTGGCAAAAACATGGCACAGCCGTTGATGCCACTTTTGTGGCCAGAAAAATGTTCAGGTTCCAAATCTCCACTTTTCCTCTGTAGGCTCACTGCAGCATTGGAACTGTTTCAGGCTGAGCAACAAAAATTGAAGCAGCGGTTGTGTGGGACATAAGGCATGGGTTATTGCAGACAAGACAGGAATCGGGCCTGTCGCTGCTCTGCTGTGAGTGGTCTTGTTCAAATTCAGCCTCTTGTCTCGCCTCTCAGGAAACCTAAATTCAGTTCTCGTTTCTCCAGGGACAGGGAAACTCAACACCGTCAATCTCCTCTTTCCTCTTCAGACAACAGCAGACACTTAAATGGAGACTGGTTAATTCCTCGTGTCCACATCTTAGAAAATAAAGTGACTTTGAATTACTAGGAAAGCAGAGAGACCCGAAATCTCCCAGACACCCTTTCCAGACTCTTGGCCTGGGAAAAGCCGGAGAAGAGTCAGGTCGTACCTGGTCCCTTCTGGTCTTGGAATCTCAAATGCTACATAGGAGGGTGGAGAAGCACTTAAGAGATGGCAAGAGAGAAGGGATACTTTCTGGCAAACGGCCTCTGAACTGGTCCCCTCCCTGTGTCACTGCATTTCTGTTGCTCACTAACAATGTGAAGCTGTAAACATTGACCTGTGCCTGTATCTAAATTCTCCAGAATTAATTCAAAATTCACTGACAATGACACTACTAGAGACTTTTCAATTATGTCAATAGGCTTTGGATAAGGCCCTTATATTCTTAATAAACATTATATAGTTTTAAATGCTGTAGTCTTGTTCTGATTTTTTTTTTTTTTATTAAATCAGCCATTATCATTAGCTTCTGTGTTAACAAGTTCTTGCTGGAGGAACTCATTTCACCTGTCCTGTCGACTGAAAAACCTGCGTTCATCAGAAAGACAAAGTATTTTCTGTTTATGCATCAGAAACAAGTAATAATAGGTTTCAAGGGACTGTAACATTTAATAAAAGCATTTTATTACATTTAAATTTATTAAAATTTAAACATTAAATTCAACATGTTAATTACTGTTTCCATGCATTGGCACTGACAGTCGGGAATGGATCCACACAACTGCTCTGCTGAGATATGTTCACTGGTGCTATTTGCTCTTTGATTACTAATGTATTATTAGCGCTCTTCATTTGGGACTTGATTCATTAACAAAAAGACTTAGATGGGCATTATGTAAATTTTTTGTATGTCTTTTACACAGCTACCAGGGCATGTATTATGAATCTAATTGAAAAAGAAAAGAAAACGAAATTTATTCAGTTCTGTCCTGACTTGTGGGCAAGCTGTAGCTCAATGAACAGTGGCGCTCGGAAATCAAGTAAGCGCAGAGAGGAAAAACCTCTTTTCAGTGCATCACAGTCTGTGTTTCTGCAAATCGCTCTCCAGGGCAGCCACCCCCAAGCCCCAGCCTGCCGGCTTTGGACAGAAATAGCACAAGAGTAGCAGTGAATGTTCAGGTGCTCTCATACATTTCATCTGCACACCTGCTAATACGTTGGTGCTCACAGCCATGCACACCTTTTTGGTTTTAATCACTGATTTCTTTCTAATGCTTTTGAAGCTGTGATTTGGTTTATTCTAATCCAGATGCTGTCAAGCAATATTTGTATTTCTCACGTTAAGTGAAACTCAGCTAAAATCAGAGAGGCCCTTAACCTATAAAAATCATTATCGTTACAGTAGCAGTGCAAGGTGGGGGGTCATGCAGAGGCTAGTGGGGGGAGGCTTTGTCCCAAGACAGCCTAGATGAGGACACTAACCATTTCTGCTTTACATAAAGAGCTTCCCATCTTTCCAGGACCAAGTGGCATCCCCTCCATTTTCTGACTTTAGATCAGAGGCTGTGGCAGACCATCTGCAGCAGGTACACAATGTGCATGGATCTATCGCTCAAGAGAACTGGCAAACCCCGGGGCAGGGATCTCGGATAGATGTAGTCAAGGGCCAGTGACAGAGGAGGGGCCAACAGTGAGACAGACAGACCAGCTGTAGCACCTGGGAAGAAAGAAAGAACATGGAGCAGGTACGTAGGGCAGAAAAAACTATGGGAGGGATCTTTGGCAAGATCTTAAGAGTAGAAAAGGCAGAAAAGCAAGATTTTTTCCTCCAGTTTCCCTTCCATGGTCTGACCCCAGACTATCCCAGACAGCTGCAGATGTAGCTTGAGGCTGGACCACTCCCTTTCCGGCCCCGCAGAATCCATCAGGCTCTCACAGTAGGGATGGTGCCTTGCAAACCATCACAGATGTGCTGCTGAGCACAGCCAGGTGATGTCCTCAAGCATGGGGACACTGGGTGACACCTTGGCCCCTGAGCCTTTCACTGGCAGAAAGAACCACTGGCTGTGTCTGGAGGCATGTGTTTGCTTTCTTTTCCCACAAAGATGTACCCTTTTTCATTTCTCGTTCTAGCTCATCCCTTTTTTCTCCTGCAGATGAGCACCTTGTGGCCAGATGCTCACCACCAGGTGAATTCCGCACCTTCTGGGATACTGTTACATCCCTAGAGGAAAGCGGGAAGCTAAAAGCACACATGGTTTCCTCCCTAAGTGAAAAAGAGTGTGTAAAGCTGTTAAGATTAGTGCACATCAATCCCTGCATTTGAATCAAGAGATACTTTTGTTTGGCAGCTATTGGGGAAAAAAACCCATCATTTCATTCAAAGTGTATTTAATAAGACAGAAGGAGACAGATTTGTTTCACAGTTTTACAGCTCTTATCGGATTACATTGAAATTAAATTAAAACAATCTAAAAGAAGTGTTAAGCACTGAAGGGAGCGCACAAACAAAGCACTCCTCTTTGTAGGCGTTCAGGGATGGGGCACTGATGTTAGCTGTCAGGGATGAGAGTAATAAGATTATTCTTGAGTCAATGATGAGCGCATCAGTATCAGTGCAGGAATCACATCGCTGGCCTGGGGCTGCAGAGGGTGAGTGTGTGCCCTGTGCCCAGTCAAGAAATAGAGGGGCAAGAGAAACAAAATCAGAAATACACTGGGGGGACTAGGCTAAGCCTCCGTATTTTTGGTTTAACAAAACATCTTGGTGTTTAACCCTGTGTCCTTTTGGCAGTTGAGCACCCTCCAGCCCTCTGCCCCTCACATTTGCTCCACTGTGTTCTGCAATTAAAATTAAAATAAAAACTACCAGGGTTAGAAAAGTCCACAGCAGAAATAAACTGTGCAGTCCTGTGAACCTCACATCCCACCCTGAGCTGCCAGGTGGAGATCAGCCCTTTCAACTGAAACCTGGAAACCTTAGCTTGGGAATAAGGTTTTCCAGTGTGTAAATACAACATATGCTCATAATTTTTGATAGCACTACAAGCGTTTGAAAGTTTTGATATTATTTTAGCAAGCACAAATATTTTCAAAAGCAGTTTAGTCTTCCAGAACCAAACCTGGTATGTCGCTGGTACAGCCTTAAGAAAGCCAGATTTCTCTGTGTGTTTTGAAAAATAACAAAGTTGTAGTATATGAAAGTGTTTTCACGTTCAAACGCCACACAGCCTTTGACAGTTTTCTTCCCTGACAATCAGCGATGCATTCAAAATATGTGAGCACGGTTCATGGCTGACATTCTGAAATAACAAGTTTTTAGTCTCACCTCAGTGTCAAAGGGGGCGACTATTTATTTTGACGTTAGCTATTTGGTATGAAACCTTCTATGAGGGACCTTCTGAGGGGGAAAAAAGCAATTTAATGATGAAGCAACCATGAAAACCTTTTTATTCCCATTTTCTCTGCCACCAGAACTGAGCAGGAACATCATGCTGATACAAAGGCTCTAGAGAAGTCTTAGCACTAAAAGTAACTCTCAAGAAGGGCAGGGGATGGTGTCCACAGTGGAGATGCCAAACCTTCATTTTTCCTCCCACATATTTTTAAAAGAAAGGGCAAGCTGTGGTGCTGCCAAGTCAGGATCCAGGGGAAAAAGCGCCCAACTTTGGAAACAGAGGCAATCTCAGACCCAGATTTCAGCTGTCAGTTCTTGTGAAGATTGAACTTGCTCCATGATGGAAGTCTCATAACACGCCTTTGCTTTCAATAAACAGAAGTGTGAGAACAGTCCGTCTTGCATTATGAGACGTTTTATGTGTATTCAATAATAAAACACTTCCAAATCTGCAAATCCTTTGCCTATGCATTTTCTTGAGTATGTAAGCTCTTACATGAGCTAAAGCCTCCCCTATCTTATTGAGCCATTTATTTATCATGGATACGCATAGGCTAAGCCAGACAGCAGCTATGGTTATTCAAGTGACAGAAGCTAATTTGGGGTCTGTTAAGTACTGCCACATCAATTCAGCACAGCTTTTTAGTTTACATTTAAATTTGGTTTATCCGCCTTTGAGGCTGAAGGTGTTGAAAAACACTGGGAACACAGTTGGATGGCACTGAAACCTGGCCAGGGAACCCTGACCAACAGTGCATAGGAGCCCGAGACCTCGTCCTGATGCTTTTGAGCCTCCCAAACCCAGTACGTGGCTTGATCCATGTCCTCAGCCATGGCTCAGGATTGCTGTGACTACCTCTCAGCTACAGCTGACAGTATGTGCCAGTTGTCGGACAGAAGTTGTAATGAAGGGTAATTATGATGATGATGATATGTACTAATTGTATACTAATTGCTGTTCTAATTATGCTTAAGCATTTCATAGCCATCTGCAATTTTGTCTATTGATGTAGCATTTCTCCTCCTTAAATTCAAATACCCTTGCTGCATTTGAACTTTCTTTACTGGGGCCTTGGAATCTAAGCACTCATTTGGCAACTTCCTTTCAAAGTGATGTTTTTATCTGAAAGAGAAAAAAAAAAAAAAAAAGAGGTGCTTTTCTTTTCCCCATTGTTTACCAGCTGGAGATGTCAGTGCATCCCATGCTCAAGGAAGGTGGTGTGGCTTTTCCCACTGATGAATTTTGGTGACAGGATATCACTGAGCTCTGCCAGCTAGACAAAGTGGAAGTGAGAAGGGGAAGAACTGGGAATTATATTGAGATGTTTCATTTCTGTACAAACAGAAAGAAGGTATTTGAATTTTCTGTTTTTTTCCTGAAAAACATAGTAAACGATACTCAGTAAAACAGACTATTAAAGTGGGGCCCTGTTACTGTAACTGTTCAGCAACTCCCAACTATTTTTGGAATTGATATGCTAGCACCTTTCAAAGTCCCTGTTTCCCCCCTTTTCCAGAGACACTGCAATTATTCCTCACTCCGGGTAACTGAACAGGCCCAGGTCTCTTCGGCACGTCTGGAGACTTGACTGGGCATTACAGCCATTAGAAACACCTAAAGTAACAGACTTTATAGTAATATATGAACCGATTAAGTAATAATTTAGGAATAAAGGCTTTAAATCTCTCGAGTCCCTGAACTTACGCTGCAAATTTCCAAGGAAACACTGGGGAGCCCTTTCACAACTCCTAGCTGTCTGCCCACCGTCTCCCGTACTGGCGACGCCCACATTAGCCTACTGACTTGTTTTAAGCCATTAAAGGCTTTTAAAAAAAGCCTTAAATTCTTAAAAACGCCTCAGGGGCAGCCCCGGAGAAACACTAAGCTCCTCCCCGCCCCTCAGCCGCCTCAGGGCAGGGGAAAGCGAGCACCCCGCCCCGTCCCCGCGGCAACGGGGCGGAGAGGGGAGGGTGCGCTTCCGGGGCGGGGCGGGCGCGGTGCAGGGCGGGAGCTGCTGCCGTCGCTTTGGCCACCGCCGTAAACAGGGTGGCATGAGCGGGCCTGGTCTGGCGCCCTTCGGCGCCCCCCGGCCTGGCTGCCAGGGCTTCAGCAGCCTCCTGCAAAGCCTCCGCGACAGGTGAGGAGACGGCACGGCTCTCCGCCGGGCACCCGCTCCCCGGGATTGAACCGCGCCTCTGAGGGGCTCCGGTGGGTCTCGCCCCCCTCAGCCCGGCCCCTCATCGCGGGCGGCACCCGTGGGCTTTCCTGTCAGCCTCTGCACTCCCGGCGTGCCCGCCGCTCTCCCGAGGCGGCTCTTTCGTGAGGGGGACGAGGTGGAGGCGAGTTCCCGCATTCCCGGGAACGCGACAACGTTGCCGGCGAGAATACAGTGGGATTCGTGGGTTGCTGTGGGGTGTTAATGCTTGGGGGCTTTCTGTGGCGTGGGGCGGATCGTCCAGGGTCCCTAGCAGTACCTCAGACAGGAGACTTCTGTCGCCTCCTTCTGCTTTATCATCTTTCGGTTCGTTATGTATGGGGAGGGGGAGGATACTTAGAGCTCGCTCACCGGTCATACCTGACTACTGTGGCTTTGGGCCTTGTGCTGCGTGACTTCTGTACTGTCACACGGGGGGACTGATGAAAGCGCTGGGCACCTGGTACTGCTTGGCTGAGGAATTCTGCAGCACTCCTGGCAGTGTTTACAACATTACTTGTTACTTGGAGCGAACAATAGAAATGCTGATGTTTCAAAGCTGGATAGTTGATGAATGGGCATGTACAGATGTTTCTCCTACAGACATTGTTTTAGTCTTTAAAAAAAGTTATTTTAGGTGTTTCAGGTTGTGAGTGCTTCACGGGCAGGTCTGACTGTCAGTAAGAAGGGGTGTGTGTGGGGGTGTGAGCCGTCTGAAGGGGCTGTGGCCTGGGGGATCTCCATCACCAGGCAGGTCCTCAGAAGCTCTGTGCAGAAGTTAGTGCTGCTCCCGGCCTGATCCTCACTGCAATACCCACAGTAATTGGTGTCAGTTAGCACTTCTTTTTTCCTGGCCGGAGGAAATACCTCGCGGTCAGTGATGGTATATTGTTGTGAGGCTGTTTTTTAAGCAGTACCTGTTTCTGTTTAGTACAGAAGACGTTGATTTTTGGGTCTCACTGTAGCATCTCAAAAATATAGTATAAGCAGAAATAATAAGACCATGGTGGTGAGAATATAAACTTTCACTTTTGCAAAAAATGCTGTATCTTCACTAATATCCTGGTCTGCTCTTGGAGACAACTGGCAAACAAAACAAGAACAACTTGATAACTTGGGTAAGAATATATGAAGTATACTTTTTTGTATAGAAATTAATAAAGAAGTTGTGCCATTAGCAAATGGACAGGACAGATTAAAATCCGAGTGTTCTAGACTGCATCCTGCTCTAAATTGTGTGCAGATATCACTCCTGTTAGGAGCAGGGATGTCTTGTGCTTCCCAAGAGCCTGGTCTGCATGAAGTTTTGTCACCTCTTTTGTAGTTTGTTGTCTGAGCTAGGGTTGAGCTCACAGTGCACAAATGGACTTAACTGTTTCAGCCCTTCTGAAACCTCTGGGAACGTAGTAAGTTTCATATGTCAGTTCCTCGGTCTGATTCAGCTGCACCAAAAGGTTTAGGAGTTATTTGGGGAAGGGGGAATTACGGGCAGGCAGACGGCAGGATTGCACAAGCTGTGCTTCCTTTGGAGACCGAGCTTCACAGCGTTTGTAAAAATAAATAGACCTTTTCTGCCCGCCACGCTTCTGTTGTATGTACTTTAAAATATAAGATAAAAGATGTACTTGGTGGTGTTGACCAACAAGGGGTAATTTTTATGCCAGACTGCAAGTTGTGCGTTGCTGTTGCCTCTGGGAATGGTGCTGCAAAGGGAGATGCCTCTTCAAAATTTCTCGAAATGATGCTCTTTATCTAAACAACTTTTTCAAGTGTAAAATATGAATATTTTTGTTAAATCACTGGAGCATTTCAGCTTTTTAGGTTCCACTCTGAAATCTAAATATAAAAATTACTGCGTTTATAGGTCTGTATGCAGGTTAGTGCTATCTGTGTTGTGAGCAGAACTATAGAGAATTAGGTTTAAGGTGTCTTAAGATAAATGAAATGGGGTAGAGAGTTTGCTTTCTGTTTTTTGTAGGAACATGTTGTGATTACTCAGCACTTAACCTTCAGCCGCTTCTGTTGAGGAAGGCAGTGTTTGAGCTGAGCTGGTGAGGGCGATGAAGTAAATGAATGATATAGTTAAGTGCTGTACTTAACACTGTGACTAACTTTGCAATTAGCTTCGCTTTTCAGACAGTGAAGCCAGGATGCTTCACGCTAAGGACGATTTGCATTAAACGTGTACAAATACTGATGTCCTGAGCAGAGAATGTAGGCCAGTTAGGATTATTAATTTCAGAAATACCTGCTGTTACCAGTTTGTATGTAGAACATGGTGCGAAACAGGCCCCCTGTAACTTGCCCAGAGGACCTGGCTAAGGCTTTCAGCAGGCTCTGGCCAGGCTCCAGACTATAAGGTGGATTCAGCTCAGTGCTAAACAGTTGATTTAATGTCAGATTGGTGTAGGAAAACGACAGTAAAAATAATATTTCTTACTTTTATGGGAAGACTGCATTATGCCCAAGTGTTGCACAGTTTTCTGTGTACTTATCTCAACAGGGTATTATGACAGTAATACTGTTATTCCTACATTATAGATGTGGAACTGAAGCGCAGAGAGACTAAGGCCTGGTATCTCAAAAAATATTGAAGCATCTCAGTCCTGCTGGTTTAAATGGGAGGTGAGGGATCAGATATCACTGCAGATCAATTCCTGGTGAAATGCCAGAGATTAGAAAGAGCTTGTGGCTGACCAGAGAGTTTAATTCTGTTCTCAAATCCCAAACTAACACTCTTTGTCTGTAGACTGAAGATTCAGGGTTGTTTGAAAATGAGCCACCTGGATGCTTAAGAAGTTCTGAAGTGTGCTATTTTTGCCCATTTAAAAAAAAAAAAAATTTAACTGTTTAAGCCGCTGCAGCCTAGTGCAAAACTGCAATGAACAAGTAGAAGTTGTAGGCCAAGAGCTTTGTTTTCTCATGTAACAAAGAAGGTGGTGGTGCAATGGAGTGGCCAGACTGATCCCGGCACTGCTTCAAGCTTCGCTTCTGCCACTGACACAGCAAAACTGCTGGAACTTTGCCAGAACCTGGGCAAGCATATCCACAAGGGAGGTCTTGATTGCCCCTAATTCAGTGCTTGGGCAGAGCTGTGTGGCAGAACACCCTGAGCTGTGCAGTAGCTGCATTAGGCATCTGTAACAATGACACTCATATACTTGAGAGGCTCTTACCTGATGGTTTTTATACAGCTTTGCCTTGCCTTGGGAAGACCTCACGTAGGTATTTGTGTGCTGTCTAAATAGCTGCAGCAGACTAATGAATGAGATACTGGAAAACCATGCTGGTAGAGAGGAAACTATCTTTCAGGAGCTAAGGAATGTGATGTGCTACCTGCGGTATCAGGGAATGAGAAATAGGATTGGAGCCAATGGCTGTTCACATCCATTGGCTTTTACATCCATCAGGATATCAGTGCTCTTCATTGAGTCATGAAAATTACTTCTAGAAGTGTAAAAACAAGATCTTGAAATCTGCTTTTGCTTAGCTGTCTGTCATGTAAAAGGAAATTGAAAGGATGAGATCCCAGATGAAGCGTAGCTTTTAAATTGCATGCATGACATGAAAACCTAATCTTGTTTTAGACAGTGGCAGGATCAGATGTGTAAAATGGATGCCTTGATCTCGATCTCTCAGACTTAAGAAGCAGGTGGTGTGTGTTTTTTCTTGCTCTCCTCTGTGCAGGACAACTGGGAAGAGAAATCCAAAGATAAGCACACCTAGTCACACAGGTACAGGCAAGCTCATGGATCAGGTCTCATCACTTGCACGTATACAGCCTTCCTGGCTAATAAGAATTTGAGATTCTTTAATAAGCAGCTTGGGGTACTTGCTTTGCTTGTTGCAGGGTTTGTAACGTGAATCTACTGGAAGCCTTTCTCTTATAAATTGTTTTATTTTTTTTTTGCTTATGAAATGGTTGCTTATATTCAGATACAATTTGTAATCATTAAGTAGTATTAGCTTTACTCTTTTCTCTTCCTGAAAATAGATTCTTTTTGAAAAAGATTGTAGGTGAGGTATAGAGTTTGTTCCTAAGCCATCTGTTCATCCCCATGGGCATATACGCTCACATTGCTTTTGGCAGATACCAGTGACCCCAGAGCACTTTCACAGCCATAAATATTTTTTATGGCTACATCTGTTACCCCTTAGTAAGTTCTGGCAGGTCATGCTAACATATCTCGAGATGTACTTGGCCTTAATGCAAAAGTGTGAAACATTCACTAGATTTTAAGTTAAAATCGTTAACTAAAATCCTTGGATAGCACATTGAGTCTGTAAGCTGGGAAAGAGTTGGGATTTTTGGAAATCTCATTTAATGTGTTGATACATTGCTATGAGAAGTTATAGAGAGGTGTATATTAGAGCAAGTTCAGCTTAGTATTTCCTGCACAGAAACTGGTCTGCTCTGGGACTTGGAGAGGGGAAGAAAGGGTCAGATGAGCTTGTGGGCTGCAAGTCTTGGGGTTTAGAGCCCTTCCAGGGGCTGCTGGAGAAAGAGGCCTGGAACAGCAACTTAGGCTGGGCAGAAATCTCTGGCCATTTTGGTGGGTCTTGTGTGGCTATATACAAATTTAGGCATCTTTTCCCTTTAAAACAACTGATTGCTTGTTCTAGTGAGGAACAGAGAGAAAAGTAAAAGCTTTGAAGTTACTGTTTGTTTTGATTTGGCTGGTTTGGGGTTTTTTTTTGTGTTTTTTTTTTTTGGGGGGGGTGGGGTAAGCTTGGCTGACAGATCAATCTGTAAGGCTACCAATCTAGCTAAAACATACTCTGCTCAGAAAAAGGTTATGCTCTGTGATGCTTTATTTCTTGCATTTTGAGAATTGTGAAATAATTTTGTCTTTGTATGTTGTTTTTTTTTCCAGTGAAGCCAGAAGGCTGGAATTAGAAAGAAAACTGGTAGAATACAGAAAGTCTGATGCATACCTGTAAGCCTATTTAAAAGCTTCTTATAAGTTATTTTATTTTAGTTACAAAGACCTGGGTATCATGGAAAGCTTTTAGAAAGTTCTCTTGATTATTTTTTTAATGACAAATTTATATTCATATGTTAGGTAAAATGTAAAATTCATGTATTTAAGTTATTGATGAAATAACTTCAGCAATAGCATAACTACCTTATTCTATTAATACTGAAATGTTATAATCTTCGTAATAACTAACATGCAAGTTAGTTTTATGCAACTTTTGTAAAATCACTGTAGCATAGTTTGTGCTACAAAGTCCTAGGGTCTTAGAATGCCCGAAAGTTTTAGAAAGTCCTAGAGGATATTCTAGGTTCACGTCTTGCTCTTTAGATTGTTTTTGCATTGTCTATTTAATGTAAATAGCATATACAACCTGTAAAAAACCCACAAAAACCCCTCAAACCTTAAAGAACAACCTTAAGGAAAAAAATAAACCCCAAACCAATGAAAGAGGGCTGGAAAGTGTCTTATCCAGTGCTCCTTCCCTCAAATGTGATTTTAGGTGGAACTTCAGCTGGGTTACTCTTGGCCCACTTGGCCATGTGGCCACACAGCAGGTAGTATTGGCACAAAAAAAGAAGGGCTTGGAGTGAGATGCCCCATTTGGTGCAGCATGGATTTACGTTGGCTCAAAATCAGTGGTGAAACTGAAGCCTGGGTGTTACCATTTGTAGGAGTTTCAGAGCACATTCTTCTGAATACAGTTTTGTTTTGATTTAATGTGATCTAAGTGACTAAAACATAATCAATTTGAAACAAACTTACAAGAGTTTTTAAATAGACTTTTCTCCTTTTGAACACCACCCCTGTGTTTACATCTGAAATTACATAGAAGTCATCCTTTCAAATGTGGCTTTGGACAGTGGTGCAGCAGAATGTGTCTGCTTCTGTTTGGGGGGCATCTCCTGCATAAGTCTTAGTATGGATGTGTCTGAAGTGAAGGGATTGTAACAGATGTGTTTGTTTTAATTTCATACCGACTAAGTACAGTTTATTTTTCCCCTGTAGAATGAAGCTAAAATATATGAAGCTGAAAAAATACTTGAAAGAAGTGGATGAACGACAAAAAGCAGCTCTTCTGCGAAACCAGACCTTTTTAAAAGAGTTCGACAGACTTGAAGCTCATATGAGAACCTCAGGTTCAGGGATGATTCAGAAGATGGAAGTAACTTTCTATAAGACTTACCATGTTAGCGTTTACTGGAGTTACAGGGCTGCTAAATCAGTTTTGTCTGAGTACTATGCAAGTCTTCAGATGTTAGTAAAACCCCATAATGTGTTTTGGAGGGCCTAAAGTGACAATGTTTGGAAATTTGAAAGGAACTGCAACTCCTGTAGCTGTAGAGTAGTCAGCATCACAGAACTCTACATTTGGTCTACAGTAAAGTGCCCCCTGCTTCTGAGTCTCTTGGAAGCAAGGGAGTACTGAGATAACATGTGGAAAGGGATCATGTATTTGGAGTGTTAGCGATAAGATAATAAACCAGCAGTGTCTAGGTTATGACAAAAGGAAGACATGAGTTGTAATATTTTCATAAGGACTTTGTTACAAAACTGTATTTTAGTAAGGCTTTTATTACTTAAAAATACCCAAATGCATTTCATGGAGGTGAATACATGTTGCTGGTGTGAACACCCTAAATAGCCATAGTCTTCCCCGTGCTTACTGCTCTGCTCTGTTTTCACCAGCAGAGGAAGTGTAAGAGTAAATACCTTGTAAAACAACAAATTACTGTATTTGATCTATCTGGGCTAAAACTGAGGTACAGTGAGGACACACTTAGCTCTATTACTAAACAGTCATGTAGCAATACTTCACCAGTGGTCAGAGAAAGCACTATTCCCTCCAGTGTCCTGTTGCATTGTTCAGATCTTGGCCTTTGGTAACATTTGTGCATTTACTCAGATTTGAACCATGTGCCATCAGAGTTGGAAACTTTGAACTTCCCTTCTGAGCTCCCTCTTTAGTGATTTACCTAGGAAATATCTTCATGAAAGTGGCTGTCAAACTAATACATGCCTGTTCTGTTTTTAAATTACTAAGTTTTTAAATATTACTGTGGCATGCATGCATGGCCATTACATTTGAAAGGAAAGAATAAAAACTCTCATGAGGACAAATGAAAGCAACCATTCAACAGCTGCAATTGTATTTTTTATAACTAAAGCAGAAATAAGATTAAACTCCTCTGTCTTAGTAAAGAGATTTCTGCATGTCTTAATGTTTGAAACAAACTTTATCAGGATCCATGTTTAGGGTTATATAAGAGACAGGATTATTTTTTTAATTGTAACTCATGAACAATGTACTCTCAGTTGAGTAGGCTACTGTAAGAAACAGCCAAGCACTGAAGATTTTTTAATTGTAATATGTTTTTGTGCTATTCACTGAAGAACAATTTGAGATGTTAGGAAGTGGTATAGACTGGTAATGATCTCGGATTTAAAAAATAAAACTGGCATGTATTCATGCCACTAACATATGGAGTCAGATTTCTGAAGAGGTAAAAACTGGGCAGAAATGTGTTTGTATCTGCTTTCTATGAGCAGCAGCATTCTTCAGAAATATGTGGCAGGGGCTGTTTCTGTCTGTCGCTTTTTTAACTTGATGGAATGAAGTAGGGAAGGAAACAAATCAGTTGAGGTTTTTTAAGCCTCTGCAATGTGGTTCTGACACAGCACTTATTTTTGTGTGGATGTCTAAAACCCAGTTGTGATTGTTTTTTATTTCTCTGAAATGCAGTTTGAATTAGAACAGAAACAGTGTTCTTGGTGTACTGTTTTCCTTCCTCTCATGTGTTCAGAGGCACACACAGCTTGATCTGAGACGATAAAACTTTGACAGGATCCTCTTAAAAGGATTCTAAAAATCCCAAGTGCAAGTTCCAGAAACTGTGAACGTGCAGCAGCACCCTTGGATGACAGTGGTACAGGACTGAAAGAAAAGCATCTTCTCCTTGCTTCAGCTTAATAATGTTTAGTTTCAAGACTGTCCCTGGGGATGTGTGCGTGATTTCCCCCCTTTTCTTCTTTTTTAAATAAAATTTCTATTTAAAGCAGGGCAGGACTCGGGGTATGTCGTGATGCTAGGTCTCCTCTCTTGGTTTTGAGGACTTTTATTCTTGCCAAGCCTAATGCACACCAGTTTGCCTAGTGGCTGGTTGTTACAACATCTTGGTTTGAGTCACAGGTGTGCCATGGGTAGGTCAGCATGCAGGGTTCTCATTCATGGCTTCCCTTTTGATGCTTCTGTGCCATTTTATTTTTGCCAGGTTAGACTTGTATTTTTGTGAACTGTTGAACAGAGCACAGATTATATACCCTCTGTGCTACGATTATGAAAAGCCCCCTTGCTGCAGGTTGCATAAGAATTATGGAGTGTAATGATTTAATCTATCAGGGAAGTACACAGAAATAAATAATTGCTATTTCATTTTTTTCATAGAGAGAGAATGCCCTTTAGGAGTGCTTTATCATTACTATGTACACAGTTTATTATGTGGCTGTAGCTGACAAAACTTCTTTTTGTTTTGAAAGATTGGCTTTTTTCCTATGTTTGTGTGTCTGCAATTTGTTCAGTAATATTTAGGACTCTTAAATAAATTCACTTAAGCCTTCAGAAAAACCCAATAACATTTGAGGGTTTTTTTAACATCTTTAGTGTGGTTAGTTTTTGTTTCTTAAAATTTCACATTTACAGTTTTATGAACAGCTTCTCTTCCCTGGGAAATAGCAGACTTGCTGACTGCACCATTGGAGTGAAGTGCAGAGCTGGTTAAGTTAATTGTTGTAAAGATTTATTTTCATACATATTACCTGATGCAGAATAGGTATTGAAGTGCTTTCATTCAGGGCCGATGTAACTTGTTATTGGGGTTTACAGTTACTAACAAACAGGATTAATTATAGGTGATGCATGTGCTTTGGCTCTTAAGCAGTAGTCCTCCTACAAATGCATTACATTTGGTCAATTAAACAATGTAGTGGAGGTGAAGGCGTTTTATGCAGTTGTTTGTTAGTAACACAACAGCAAGTTGCCTTTCATGCTGGGTTGCTTTTTGTAACATCTGCCATATATTTTTCCTTACAATGGCTCAATGAATTGTAAGATGATGTGTGGAAAACAAATTCTAAAGCTCATTTAATCCCAAAGCGGCTGAGTCATTGTCTGGATACAGCAGAAATAATTTGGCATTACAAATACTAGTTGGGATGAAATAAATTTGAGTCAACAAGTTATTACTATTTTGTAGGATTCTAGATTACGTGAATGAATAAATGTGTATTAAAAACCTGCAGAAGATTGTGTGATTGTTCAGGGGAGTGGAAAAATTAAGAGAAAATGGGATCTCTTGACTTTAATTATAGTCTAAGTAAAAAATGCTACTGGGACGTTACATTTAAAAGTGCACAATTTGCAAAGTAATGTTTGTTGATTTGTGGTGGGGGATTTTTTTGCTTTCAGTTTTATGTAACAGATTTGTTCACATTTAGGCATGGTATGGCAGAGAAATTAGAAGTGCAGTATCACTTCAAGAGGGTAACCTGTCAGCAGAAGGTGACAAGGAAGAACACAAGGAGCAGGTAACGTAAAAGGAGTGTGGGGGGAATGTGTTTTATTACATTGATGTGCTTTTCTCTGAGCTGCCGTGTGAAGAGACCGGCATTGCTAAGCAGTCTTGGCATGGGGATTTTTGTTGTAGAGTTTGTAGTGTGAACTATTGTTTAGTGCTTGAGTGAAGTAAAATAACCTGGGTAAAAGGAGCAATTATTTCAACCAAAGAACTGGAATTCAAAGGAGGGAGAACTCTAACTGTTTATATTCATCTTTGTGTTGTTTTTATGATTCCTATACTGAATAGTGTGAGAATGGTCTGACCAAGGAGGAAATATTCTTAATGAATGACATTTTAAAAAATGCAGCAGTTGATTCATACCGTGTATTTACAATTGTGTGTGTTCTGACCTTTTCTCAGAAGAAGCAAAAAGAGATTGCATATCTAAGTAACAGACAAAAAGACTGACAAGGAATACTTAAATATATTCTGCTATATATCTGCAGTAATGCAGGCTTCTAATCCCTCCTCCTATCTCCATATAAATGATACAGTTCAAGACCATCGCTGTTTTCTTCACTAAAAGCAGTAAAGCTCTTTTAGATGAAATGTCTAAAAACATCTTGTAATAACTTGGAGCATGCTGGCAAGAGTAGTCACTTGTGACTATGTGTGAAACCCCCTCAGCTAGTCGATATTGTAATAAGCAGGAATAGTCGCATCACTCCATTATTCAGAAAAGCCAACAGCATGCTTGTCCCTTAGGCTACAGCATTCATTAAGAAAAGCTTACTGGGCTGAAAGCTGGGAACAGATGATAACGGGATATGATTTTCATATTTAATGCATTCCTTGGAAGAGTATGTGTGCTGCAGATTGATAGAAGAATCAACTGCTACTTTACTAAAAGACTTTCTAGTTTGCCCTATAGCTACCGATGGAATCATTCAGCCAAGAAATTAACTTTTTCTCCTTTTACCTGCTTTATATATCTGCTAAGCAGGCTGCCTGGCTGCCAGTAAATGTTATTATGCAGTTAAATGTTTGGTATTTAAGACTCTTATCAGAAAAGAAACAGAGGCCACACTATTTTGTTTTTATAGTAGGAGGAAGGTTTTTGGTTTTCTTTCTTCAGTGCATTAGCAGTTGTTAATCTGTTTAGAGGAAGTTTTCCCCATAGATTAAAAAGTTAAAAACCTTGAATTTAGAGCATTCTTTAAACTGTAATATACAAAGCAATGAACCCAAGCAACCTTGCCCTATATAAGCAGACCTCCAGCAGTTTGCAAATTACGTTTTTAATTTAGACCTGTGTGAAAAGGTGAGGTTTTTTCTGAATGCTAGATTCTTCAATTAAAAGCAGTCAGTGTAGGAGGCATGCTTTCTAACCTATGGAAAAGTTTACATAAATACTAGAACATCAGAGGCTCACAGAGACTTAGATTTTTTAAAAAGTGTTAGCAGGTTTTGGACAGTACAAGAACTTGATGCACAGTCAAATATGTCACTTTATGTTGAATTATGCTTAACTGCTTGACTGTGAACTCCTTCCTCCCCTCTTCCCTTCCCCTCCTCATCTCCCCCCATAAAAAGGCAAAGGTAACTTCAACTAAATTGTGCATCCTTCTGCCTTGTCTATGTGCTTGTGTCAAATCTTACTCTGTAACACCATTTTTTTTTTTCAGACTGATGGTGCCCAATTCCCACACCTTCACCTCACTTAAAATCTTATTCTTACGTCTAAAATACAAGAGTTTGTTCTCAGTGACGTGGCACAGAGTCAGTCATAGCAGCATGTGCAGTCAGCAGGTGGTATATCCAGGATGTGGATTGTCACAGCTGGGAACTGGTTTTATTTACCAACACTGGTATTCTAATGGTTTTCTTCAGGCTAGTCAGGATGCCAGTGATTGTGTGATAACCTTGTTAGTGATGCATCTTGGAGACCAAGCAGGACAATCAAAGAACAATCTCCTACAGGTGATCAGTATCCCAATGCCTCTGAAAAGCCAGTGTGAATATCTGGTGCCTCTCTGAGCCATGGGATGTGCACCCTTTTGGACTCTCAATTTTAATGGGAGTCCTTAAGCTCAGAAATCATATATACAAACAGTGTTTGTCTAGAAAATCACAGCTCTCCATGGAAAGGACTTTAGCACCAGTCTTCTGAAGCCCAGTGTAATGGCAGTCTGGTGTTAGAAGTGGGAGAAGAGGTTCTGTAATGAAGAGGTCCTTCTCAGCTGGCAGAGCTGTATGTTCTGGGCTTCTGAAACCTTTGTGCAATGAAGTCTGACTGCTTCAACTTCGAAGCACTTTCTTGAAGTCTTTTGAAGATTTTGGACTTGTGCATCCTTCACACATAGGGCATATGGCCCTTTCCAGGAGCACCTGTGGGTGGCAGAGCATCCTTCCCCAAAAGGAAGTGCCACCAGATCAGAGTAACTCCTGGTGCCTGGAAAGGACAAGCCTCTGGCTCCACTTCACTTTCCTGGCTTTCACATGGTGGTCTGCTGCAGTGGGAGATGGGGCCCTTTTTTAAGTCCTAATGGAAGGGGGTGTGGGTTTTTTTATACTATCCTTGTTCTCTTCAAAACACTTTAATGATAATAAGAAAAAAGATTGTATTTGTTAGTGGAGGAAGAAGTAGAGAGCCTGCATTCCACAATCAAAAAGAGCATTGTAGGTGTGCGTTGTGCAGAGACTTTGTTTAACTCCTAGCTAGAGTGACGTGAAGTTCAGTAATTTTGTTGACTGTTGTAGGTGAGTCATCAACACATTTTTACTGTTTTGTTTTTGGTGGTAAAACTAGTTCCTAGGCCAATGTTCTCTGTCATACTTTTGCTTTAAGAATGCAAAGGCAACGAAGAGATTTTTTTCTTCCTGAAGTCAAAGAGGAGCATATTAGAGATGTGTGTCTGCTATGACTCTGCCAAGCACTAGTACCTGTTTGAATTGCATTTGTTTTGGAACATTACATCCAGGAGCTGCTAAATCCATAATGTACTTGCTAGGTGCATTTTAAAGCAGCAAATCCAAGACCAGAAAAGTAATTAGGGGGAACCCAAGAGCAGTGGTGATGAAATAAGCTGTGAACTTAATCTGAGCAGCAAACCTTTACTCTCTTAAAACAACTTCATGGCTTTTTGTTTTGCTTCTTGTTATGTGCAATTTGAGCTTTTTAAATGAAACTTGGTCACAGACTAGACAAGATGCCTTTGTTTCCTTTAAGCTGGACTTGGCAGCTGACTTTGTATGGTAGGAAGAGGTCAGGCAATGAAAGAGAGGAGAGAGGTGTGGAGGTGACTGTGAATTGTCTTGCTGTGATTTGGGGCTGAAAAGTAAGCCCTGCTTATTCTGAACAGTGGTATTACGATAGCTAATTTTGGCTTTGCATAAACTGGCAGTGACCTTTTAGTAGTAGTGGTGGCAGTAGCCACTCCTCCTAAATAATTCTGATTGAGTAGGTTACAAAGAAGAAAAGGCAAGTATTAAAACACTGGGATTTAGAAGCAGAGTGGTTACACTGTTAGAACTATTTTTATGCAAGTTCAACAGTTCTTGGAGGAAAGTGCCATTTAAAATGTTTCTGCTTAGTGCCAAAACTAGCCTTGTGGAAAATGAGATTTCATCTACAAGTTGTTACCTGAGTAGTCATTCTCCCTCTTTGGTGTTTTTTAACAGACAGGAAAGAGTAGAAGGAAGATGATGAATACAGTTTTTTTTGCATCATTCTTACTTGCTTTGCTGACACACTGTGAGCAAAGCTGGATGTATAGACAAGTCAGCGATGACAGATGTACGTTTCAGACTCTCTGGGGACCCTTCCTCATCCCGTTGCCTTAAAGAGAAAACCATGAGAAGAGCAGCAGGATGCAGGAAATGCATGCCAAGTGTTTGTGTAATAATACTGCTTAATTCAAATACTTTAATTCTGTTACACTTTTCTCTCCAGAAATCAACGTGCGATCCTCTAGAAGCTCCATTGGCAACACACTGCCTGCCTGTTTCCTTAAGCTGTCTCCCACCTGTGTTTTTCAGATGGCGTGGCTTGGAAGACAGGCAGGAATTAGCACTGGGGCAGCTGTTCTAAGAGGACTGTATCATCCAGCAACAGTCTTCATGGGCCACCACACATCGGCTGTCTCAGCCACTGAAGATTTGAGCATTTGGCAGAAACCCGCCCAGCCTGCAGACAGCAGCATGGCACCCGGCCTGCCTTCGTGCTCACCCTCACTTGAAGGACTTGGTCCAGAGAGCAGAAGCACTGATTTAGAGAGTCATGCATCAATGAAGGGAGCAGCAAGATGTGGGGACCTGGCAGCCAGTGAGGAAGGCTCCAAGCAGATAATCTCATCAGCCTCTGATCCTGAACCGGCCATCCCGGAGGAGGAACAACTGCAGGGAAGCATCCAGGGTACGGTGGGACACTTGTCTGCCTGCCTCTGCCCAGCGCTGGCACACTTATCCCAACCAGAGTGATATCCTCAGCTACTGGTTTGCCCTGTGTGTGTTGCACCACGGCTGAAGCATGGCAACACTTTTTTCTTTTTTTCCTCTGTTTTTTTTGTTTTCTTTTGACTCCCATTTCCTCCCAGACCACTCATCTGGATAGGCAAGGGCTTGCCGGAGGTTCAGCCTGTCCAGATTCTCTGTTAGAAGGTGAAGATTTCTTCACTGCTGTGCCCACTGTTCTCTTGAAGTAGTCTAAGCCTCATTTTAGGAGTTTTAATGTTAACCTACTTCACTGGCGGAGTATGTCACTTCTGTTTTGGGTTGATTTCCTTCTCCTTCAAACAATTGTGCATGATAGTTCATCCATTTCAGAAAATGTGATTTGGCAATGTAGACTGAGGATTGGTGTGCCCCTGTGTGTGGCTGGATTAACTCCTACTTAGTGGTGGTGCTCTGCCTTGTTCCCAGCTTCCCTAGGAAAGGTGGGGCAGACCTCCCAGCTGGGATGCTCTTGCTCTGGAACAAGGGGCACTTCCCTTGAAGGCTGTGTCCGAAATTCCCAGTTGTTTTTTTCTTTTCCTTCCCGTCCCCATCTTGGCAAAATGTGTTCACTCCTGTTTTATTGGCTTGGTTGCTTACTTTGAAGTAAGCTAATGGATGTGTATTTGAAGTTGCAGTGACAAAGTTTTGTCACTAAGTAACAGTTTATTCCTTTTTTAAGACCTTGCAGGAATACTCTCCCTTGCCTTGCCACCTAACATGGTGATTTTCAACTTAAGTGTTTTCCAAGCCCTGTAACAATTGCTAAAATGGAGCTATTTACAATGGAAACTGGTGGCAACCCTAATGATGCAGGGACTTCTGCTCTCCTGTAATGACCATGGTTTTCTTTATAGAGGAAAGCTGGCATCCCCATCCCCATGATCTTCTGTGCTACTTCTTGGGGTTTTTCTGCCATCCTCTTTCTTGAGGGTTTTTTCCCTTCCTTTTTCTTTCTCTAACGAATTTATTTGACTCTCATTTTCTTTCATCTAATGCATTTGCCACTTCTTCACTTTAATGAAAGCCTGTCCTTGCTGGCACTGGGAGGACACCAGTCCAGCCTGGCTTCCATTAGCCCCGGAGCTCTGGTTCCTCCCCACGGGGAAGGCTGAGGAGGCCAGCATCGTGTCTGGGAAAGAAATACCCATTTAATTTCTGGAATGTGGTATCTCTGCCTTCAGAGAAGCTGTATAGTTGGCTTCAAAATCAAAACGAGCTTTTTGTCAAATGGCACGGTAATCACCTCAGACTGCCTGGGGGGCTTTTGATGTCTGTCTGCCGCCAAATGCGTGTTGCAAAGTGAACAGGCTAATGCTGTCCTGGTTGCAATGTCTGGAGGGAATGAGCTTGTTCCAGCTCTCCTAAGTCTGACCTTCCACACTGCAGTGATAGCAGCTGATGAAGATGCCGGGCTGTGCTGTACCTGGAGCTCAGCTCAGTGCTGCCTGCTCTGCTGCCTGCTTGATGCAAAGCGGCATTCACCAGCCTTTCCAGCTGCTTCCTCGCTGCTGCTCAGCAGTGCCAGCACAAAACACAGGAATTAACGAATCCCATTTCCCCCAGGTTAACAAAGCAAGAAAATGGCCCTTTTCTCACCACCCCCACAAACTGGGGAAAAAACCTCTGTTCCTCTCCATCCTTGTTTCACAGCAAGTGCAGTGGTGACGTTTATGTTGCACGTACTTTCTTCACAAATTTGGAAACAAAGCTAAGATAGCCCATCCTGGCACCAACTACTGTTTGGCATAAACCTTGAGTCATTTGGTTCCACTGGAACTCGGTGACCAAGACAAGCAGAAGTGCTGGTGCTGTAGTGTTAGCAAGTGTGTGAATGCTGGTTAATTTAAACCCATGGTGAATTTTATGGAAAAGTGGGAATTTCTGTAACAGTACAAATTTGTTACAGCACTAGCTGGCCCATTAACTTTTGGACATTCTATAAAAAGATAAGTAGCATGTATTGGTCATCTTAAAAACATGATTCAGCCCCTTACGCTCCTTTTCTAGGGACGGCAATTAATGTACAGAGTTTAAAAGCCTCCAGGCATGTATTTCTTCTGCCAGGTTAAAAAATGTGTACCATGGTGGCCTCCTCAGGTGCACTTTTTTCCCCCCTAAGAAGAGCTTTTTCCATTTTCTGTTTAATTTTTCCTCCAGAGACAATTTAGTGAAGTAGGGGTGGTTTTTGAGGAGTGCCAGGTTTGTCTCCCACCCACCCAGAGCTGCAGACCCACAAGACCAGAGCCTCCCCAGACTCCCCCTTGTGAGAGCAGTGCAGAAGGACACGGGGCTGTGGGCAGGGATTCCCAAAGGAATCATCATTACCCTGATGATCTTTACGGTTCCCTCCAACCTTAACCATTCTTAACCAAAGGGAAGGGAGAGCACAGGGATGCTCGTCCACGCCTGTTAAGTGAAAGAGGTGAACTAACTGCATAGGTAATCTTAGTTTAATTCCCTATACTACCATATGCTCCTTGGTCCTGATAATGTTTGGGAATAATGTGGGGCTTTTTTTGTTTGTTTGTTGTTTGTTGTTTTTTTTTTTACAGCACCAGACCCTCACCTTAGTGATCAGTGGGTTTGCAAGGAAGCAAGCTGGGAGAGCAGCACTGAGCTCCCAGTCCCTGCAAGTGCTGAGGAAGTGATACTGAGTGGTCCCGATGTGCTGCAGGGAACAGCCTCTCCAGGAGCCAGCTGGGATGGCCATGCTGTGGAGGGCTCCTCATTGGAGCCACCAAACCCTTCCGCAGTGCAGGAGAAGCCCTTGGTCAGCTCAGCACCAGACAGGTATGTCCTTGTGTATTTTCCCTCTGCCAGTACTCATCTATTAGCATGTGTCCTGGAGGCTGTTTTCACATCTGGGCTGATGCAGGGCACTAAAGCTGGCATATAAGTAGGCAAACTTGTTACCTATTTATTTAGTACCTTTGTACCTCTGTGCTAGTGGTTAAATGGCTTCAAGTACCTCAGTCCAGTCAGACTTGGACAAGTTGTTTTTAAAATATAATAGATCTTCTTTAAATGCACACATCTTATTTCAACGAGTGTATATAATAGTACTTACAGTTTACTAAACAATGTATTTTTGTGGGGGTTAAAATTTCCATTTGGCTACATTTCTTGAGCATTTTGCTTGGAAATAGCAGAGAGAGAACAAGAGAAAGTATGAGGAAAGTGTAACACAGATGCATGGCCTGTCCTCCACTACCATGTGAAAGTGGTGGGGTTTTATTGCCAACAACAGCTGCAATAACAGGGTATCAGCTGTAATATCACAGCTGGATTTTTTGCCTTGGTGGGACAGCACTCACTATGAGGTGGTCCATGGGGTTTGCCCAGGTTGCATGGGAGGGCTGGCTTTGCTCCCATGCCAACTGCTGTCATCCCTTTCTGGGTATAGCACCTGCTGTATTCCAGTGGGTGCTGCTCTCCTTGGGTCTCCCTACCTTATGTGGGCACTATTCACATCAAAATGCTCCTAGCTGGAGCAGTTAACTAGTTAACTAGATAGGGTTGTTAGGTGGTGGCTGTATGTTGGGAAGAGACCATCTACAAAGGAAACCAGTGTTTTTACCCCTGGAAAATGAGGAGTGCTCTTATGCAGGTTGGGTTGTTGTTCCTTTCTGGATGTTTGCAGCTTTTTAATCTGCTTCATGCATGTATTCTTCCTATATTCATGATCTTGGGTACTGATTTCAATATTAGTTTGTATTTTAATAGATGACAGTTGAACAGAAACTAGTGGCCATCAATGTACACTTCTGTAACTTTATCATTTCACATTTGCATCGGACCATTGCTTGCTATGGAAATATCATCTAATTTACATCTAAATAGCTTTTACTCAGTTTTTCTCTTGTATAGCACCTGTTAATCGTAACACTTTGAAGGGAAGTTGCATAGAGTGCTTGCCTTTGCTGGAGAAATCATAGCTGAGCGATGGTAATTTAACCTTTTGTTCTCTCCCTGTTGACGCTAGTGATGCCTCACTGTTCATAGCCTGATGAAAATATTGTGCAATGCTCTTGAAGCCCAGCTAAATTACACGGAAGGTTTCATTGCTCGCATTATCTCCAGAGCACGACTGAAACCAGAACGTGGAGGTTTCCTCTCGCATTATGCTGAGCTGAATACCTCCATTTCTCAAGGCCATGGAAGTGGGATCGCCACTGTAAGCTGTTTCTGCAGAAGAAATAGAAGTTTTAATTTGTTTTACCTGAAAATTAAGATGCAGATAAAATCCAAAAATGGCAGGCACAGAAGGTCTTGTGGGAGGGATAAGCAGCCTTTTCCATTGTTATGCTTATAACCGGTGGGGTTTCTATGTCCATCTTTCCAATGCACATGAAATGCAGCAAGCATGCTAGAGACTTGAAAAATAATTCATGAGCTGAAAATCTTGGGCAAAAGTTTCCAAGTAATTAGTATATTAATTTAAACTTATCAAATACAGACTATGAGAATGCAGCTTTTTTTGGTCTGAATGGACCATGCCACAGATACACAGGATCAATAACACCACAGGTCTTGTTATGTCCCTTCAGTCCATGTGTTTTTCTCTTACGAAATTCCTACACTGGCTGAAGAAATGGGAGGAAATTTTGCAAAACTATTTCTATTTCTTGACCTAAATTAAAATATCTGTAGCTTGGATTTTCCCACTGAAGCCATGTCACAGATGAGGCATCCAAATGAAGCACCATTCCTCTCCTGTCATCACTGAGTCATTCATGCACTTTTGGTGTTTCATTTGAAATCAGTATGAGTGATGGAGGGGAAAGGAGCTCCTGTGTGCAGGGGTCACAGCTCACTGGAAAGGCAAGACAAAATCCTTGTTGCATGTCAGGAAGTCACAAGTTTACATTTTTTGGAGAAAATGCCTTTCTTACCTTACTGCAGAAATAGCATTGTCTTGTTTGTTTGGTTTCTTTTGAAGTTTTGGGTTACTTCCCCACAGTGAGTGTTTGCTGGTCATATTTTTTCTCTGTGTGAGTTCAGCCTAATTTCAAACTGCCTTTTCCAGTGAGAGGAATAGTTATCACGATAACATCATCCGATTATTAACCAAAGAAAGGTGATGTTGCTGTGACAGGTTATTTAGTGTAAGCTTTGTGCCTTGGTCACAGATCACAGCGGGTTGCTGCAATTTTGCTACCTTGTTTTGTAAAATCACCATTTTTAATAACTAAATACCATGTTTTGGAGCACTGCTGGGTGCATTGACCAGAGGTTGCACACGCACCTTTTCAGACGTGTCCCACCAGCTCAGCCCCTTGCAAGAGCCTGATCCATGTATTTTCCCATCAGGTCTGCGGTCCAGAGCCCGCTGGTGAACGAGGCCTTGCCTGGTTTGTAAGGGCATCCACTGCCCCTCCTGCCAGGTGAAGCCACCCGATCGCTCTGGTCCTTGGCTGCTCCTTGCACGTCTGAGGAGCTGAACTGGAGGTGAAAGGCTCCGTATCCTCTTACCATTCCTTACAGCACCCGGCCCTTTTTTTAAGGGCTTAAACCCAGGGAGTGGGAGGGGGGTGAGAGGGTCTCAGAGAATTAGCACAGAGAAAGATGATGACTATTTTAAGGCCTGTGCTGAGGGGGTGGAAAAAGGCAGAGCTTATGCCTGTGCTGCTTCAGCTGCATTGAAGAGGACTTAGCACAGATGGATTGTGCATTACAAAATGTAACACATAATTCAAGCTGTCAGCTTAATCAGACTGTTTCCAGGAAGCAACCTGTAAAAGAGAAGGACCTCTTGTTTGCTGACCTCTGATCCGTAGCCTGCTGCAGATTGTCATACATTTTGTTTTTCTTTATGTTGGTGTCCCTTGCTTCCCCTTCCCTTTTTATTATTGTATCCCTCTCGAGTGGCACCCTGGAAGGACCACCCAGCGGGAGGAAAACAATGGGAAACGAGCCAGCCACTAAAATACAGGGTTTGTAAGACTGGGGGAAAAGAAAAAGCACTGTTTAACTGCATATGTGATCCCCCTGGTATTGTTTTGCTTATTAAATGTCTAGGAAACTCAACTAAATGCACGACAGCTCCCACTTAATTGTTCATTGTTGCCCAACAGTCCGATGAAAAACACAGCTTTCAGTATAGCATACCGTGATTGCAAAAATGTTGCAAGTTTTTGTGCACAGGGCTTTTCACTTGAGGGAACATAAACCAAGTTTAACAGTATAAATATGTCAGTTTCTACAAATGGCAAAAAGAAAATATTATTTTGCCTGTGGGGCTCTTGGGGTGCCGACCCAGCTGGGGGAGACCTGGCCTGGAAAGTCCCCAACAAAGCAGGCAGCCAGGCTGGACCTGAATAGCCATTTACACCCCAGTTCAAGGATTAGCCTGCTGTATTGTTTCAATGTTTAAGTCCTAATTTGCATCATTATAGAGGTGCAGCTTCATCAAAACCCCTCTGAGGTCCCAGTTATGTCCTCGTACCTGTAGGTGGTCACCAGATTTATTCTGATTGTGGAGGTGAAGGAATTAAACTAGTTTGGGCAGGGTAATTTCAATGCAGCATCTCAGGCCTTGCCTGTTTTTTTGGATGGTTTGTTTGCTCATCTGCCTTTTTTTTTTTCCTGTCTACAGAGCTCAAGCAATGTGTTTTTTGCTATTGTTTGATATAAAAATGAGGGTGTTTGCTTTCCCAACGGGTGCGATGGGAATGCAATTAAAATACCTGTTGTAACTCGGGTCACTTCAAGCCCTGTTTGCTGTCTGCCCACAGGCACTGTGGAATGCTGGCAGGACTCTCCCAGGCACTGCAGTTGATAGAAGACGTGGTGGGGAGGATGAGCCCCCAGCACCGGGCACTTTACCAGCACGTGGGGACAATGGGGACAGTGGAGCTGCTCAGGTTAGTGCCTCATCCCGGTGCGCTGCTGCTCCGCTCCGCTGCCCTGGCAGGAACTGGGGAGGAGGGCAGTGCTGCCTGTGCCTCACTCCATCCCTGCTTTGTTCTTGTTTGCTTCCTGCCCTAAGCCCAATGTTAATGCTTGTAATAACTTTGTTGTTGATTGCTTACACGCTTCTCATCGAGCTCAGGTGAGCAATGGCGAGAGGCTGTTACCGAGCAGCTCTGCAGCAGCCTGTTGAGACTCGGGCCAGGGGCACTGGTCTTGCAGTGACAAATGGCCAGTGCAAAGAGCAAGTGGGCTCCTGCAAACAAACATTGCCAGTTGCTAAAAGGCCTCCTTCCCCTTCCACCATTTTAGTGTCATCAGAGAGCTGAAATATGGCACTCAGAAGTGCATACGCAAATTACTCAAACAAATGCTCTTTCCTAAATGTAGTGCTTTTTGCAGCCTTTCTCCGCAGGTCCCTCAGGTGAAGTAAATACTCCTAAGAAGGAGAGTATCCCCTTAGCTAGTAATGCTAGTATGCTTTACTGAGGTAGACAACAATAACCAGAAAAATAACTTCCTTTTTGAGTTAAAAGAGCAAAAAGAATCACCAAAATCCACGTGTTAACAAAACCCAGGGTGAGAGTGCCCTTACTGTCCCTCCACAGCACAAGCTTTTAATTAAAAGAACTGGGAATGGCTTTGTAATTTTATTTAAAATTATGCACCAGCCCCAGTAAACTAGGATTCTCATAAGCACCTGATGTTTAGAGGATTTCTAGGGAATTAGGTGGAAGGGTTTCCAAACTGACCTGGCCCCTCCAGCCTGTCTGTTCTGTATTTTTTCACATAGAGCATCATGGATGTTTGTCCCTCTGGGCTGTCCCACTGGTCATCCCATTAACTAGAAGTATTACAGCTTTTACTTCCAAACCAGTGCTGGCTGTCTGGGCTTTAAATAATGTTGCATGTGATACCTGTTTTCTTTTGTAGCTTTTGTAATCGGGCCAGCAGTCTGAAAGATGATGACCTTGAAGCATGTGAAGCAGTTGTCCTTCATCAGCTTCAGGCTTTATTACAGAGCGTGCTGGATGGATGCCTCCTACCTGAGGAAACACTTGATGTGGAAGGTAGAGTGGAGGATGAAAAGCAAACCAGGTATTGCAGACACAAAACTTGGACATTGGTGTGATTAACAGTCTGTTCTGTCCTCCCCAAGTCTGCTCTGCCTCTCTGGTGCAGAGAAAGCAGACCTAGGGCCAGCCCCCTATTCACACTAGAAAATAAAGACCTCCAAGTGCTGATCTTTAAGCATCTTGGCAGCGGCTGTGCAACTCGAAATGAGAACATTAAGCAAATTATTTTATTTTCCTTTTCATTCACGGATGGTCCTATTCTGCCAGGCAGCACTCGGGCCAGGTGCCCCCTGTTTTGCCCAGTCATCTCCCACCCAAGCTGCTCTGGTAGGGAAGGAAACATTAACTTCAGGGACCTCTTAGTTGGTAATTTCTGTGATCTTCAGCACGAGTCACAGGCACATAAGCATGGGGAACGCAATTTTCAGAAGGAAATTATTTGTCTGTGGAGCAGAAGATGCCTATTGCATTTAAAAACAATAAACCACATTTATTCAAAATGTGTTTTTCATTCCTGTGTGTATGTCACAAGGACAAGCAAGAATTGATTTTTTTTTTAAGGTCTCTTTAATACAGTAGTGAAAACAATTTCTATTCTTTCTTACTTAGCTTCTGTCTAGACCTTTCTCCCTGTTACAGGCTCAGCAATGCTCAAGTGTTAGCAGGATTGGGGCACTTGTGAGCACTGAAGAATGGTCTAGTTAACCATACCTGGTAGTTCTTTTGAGGTTGTTATGCCTGTGAGCGCTAATACATTGTTGTGTTTCTTGAATGATTTCTTAGGGACAAACACTTGTGAAGTTAATTGGAATTCACTCCTCTGTTTGTGAAACTTCATTGGAGCAACTGGAAAAACAAACATCTTTGGCAAGCAAGATTGCAGTAATTACATTTTCTGCGTTAAAAGGCACTTTTGCTCAAAAATAACAAAGAATTCTAAAAAAACCAAGCCAAGGCTGGGGAAGTGAGTGGCCAGCAGAGTGTCTGATGGAGAGAGTGAGGTCTGCCCAAGGCTGAGACCAGGGGCTGCAGGAAAGGCTTAATGTCTCCTAACCCTGAGTCCCAGGACAGACCCAGAGGATAGACATGATGGTGGTCGCCCCTGCCCATCCTTCCCACATTTGCAGAAATCATGAGTGACTCCTTACACGTTCCACTTCGGGCTCTTTTAAAATAAAAATTGGGAATGAAGGACAAAATGTGCGATGGCTTTTCCTTCTGCATATTGACTTGCTTCTCCAGATATATGCTTAACATGGCAGTGTGCGAGTCTCATGTACGTGGGGTGCCTCACTAATGGTGCCTGGGTTTGTTTCTCAGGCCAGACCAGCAGTGGGATGTGGACATGCTGTGGACTTGCTTGAGCAACCATGCATCCTTCTTGAAAAAGCACCAGGTTCAGCTCACGGAAGAAGTGGCAGAGATGTTTGAAAGCTTGCTGGTTTCCAGCAACAAGGCACAGGACAGGCAGGTTGGCACTTGCATCTAATAATACCTAAAGCAATGACACCTAGAGGTTAATTTGCACCATTAAGGTGAGGCAGGCCCTGTGTCACTATCACAATCGGTTAGGTGGGCTTTAAGGGAATGACAAGCAGTCTGTGTTCTCATTAATCAGCCTTGGAGTCAATTAGGAGGTGGGTAAGGAGAGAATACAGGTTCTTCAGTTGTCCTGAGGCAAACATGTACAGTTCTTCATCCCACTAGAGAAACAGTCCCTTTAAGTTCTCCAGAAGCGTGTCTGTTTTTCACCCTTCAAAATAGTTATTTATTTAAACAAGTTCATAGATTTGCTCTGGTGCGAATTTATCACAAGGTTTATATCATCTGTCTTTCTCTGTGGCTTAGTAGCTTTTTATCATGAATGATGTATCTTTATTTTTTTTTAAAAACAGAGTTGTTTGCTACGCTGAATACTCAAAGCATTTTACAAATAGTGGCATGCTCATTTTTTAAAATGCAAAAGGTTATAAACTAATTCTTTAAAAAAAAAAAAAAAAGTTGGTGTTCAGTAGACCCACGAGTGCCCTGATCTTTTTTGCTGCAAACCCCGAGCAGCCAGTGTGAGGAGGGCAGGGCTCTGATCTCTGCTGCCTCCAGCTCAGCTGTGTTGGGAGACCTGGGACTCTGGCTGCTTCTATACTGGCCCTGGGGAGGCAACCAGGAGGTCTGCCAGGCAGCCCACTGGTCATGAACTGACCCTGTGCTCTGCTCCAAAAAATACTTGCAAAAAATTTTTTTCCTTTAACTTTTAATGACAAACTAAAAAACAGTTTGAACTGCTTTGCTATATTCTAGTTTAAATAACATTTGAAACAAATAATGAAGATGTAACATTTTAGTCAGTTGTATACTTTCAGTTACAGCCCGGGTAACTTCCTTTTCTGCATGTGGTTAAGTAATTTGTATTCTGTCCTTAAAATGTTCAGGCAAGTAGAAGAGATGAGCAAGGACTGCATCATTGCACTGGTGACAGATAAACAAATACCAACCATAAATTTATAATCACATGTAAAAGCTTTCACAAAGTCGAAGCTCAGTAACATGAGCTTTACAAATGAATATATGCAGTAATAATCTGTTTACTGCTAGATGATACTGTGGCCCACATGTATGCATTTAACATTTATATTACCTATTAAGTGGATCCAGCGCATTATTTGTACTGCCAGGATGTGTCTCCCACTCTGAAATACTTTATTTCCAAGCAGGTTGCACAGAACAGGATCAATATAAATTACACAACGTGCATGTATAGGAACAGTTGCTTTACCAGGAAGATGTTTGTAGTGTAGTAGTGAACTCATAAGTGGTCTGCATCTAAGGATCTTCAATATTTTTTATTTTTGAATTTTTGGCCCATGTTGATGACTTGCTTCTCTGAGGCCTTAAAGATCTGGCAAGAACCCCAGTGGATGATGGTCCTGTACAACCAGGCAGTGGTGGGGGGAAGTGCAGGCAGGGCCTCTGAGCTCCTGACCATACAGACAGACCTGCCAGGTCTGCCAGCTCCATCCCCATCAGCACCTGTGGTCCACAGAGGTTTTGTGATGACCAGCAGCAGGTCCACCTTCTCCTCCAGTGCCTTCAGCACCTCACTCATTCCATCACTAAGTTTTGTCTGTCTTGTGTTCTCTTGCTATCAGTTTTTCTCTTCTCTCTGGGTTCTCTCATTACCCCTGTTAAGAAAATGGAGTATTGTTCCTGTGGATTTGGGCAAGCCATAGGGAGCTGGCATGGTAGGAATGCGATGTCCTGGGCAGTGGGACAGTCTCTTGGCTGCGGAAGCTGTGGAATCCAGGGCCCTTTTCAGCCTAGTTACAGTCCTGTAAAAATAAGACCCGTGTAGCTCATGCAGTATGTTTGATGTCTTTAGACCCTGATGGAGATGTCAGCCATGCTGGAGTTGCCTTGGTCCCTTGTGACTCTGAATGCCAAGCTTTGGTTCTCCTCCTGGTGGGAACCTTCCTGGATTAATGATGGTGTGAAAGTTTATGTTAATTGCTTGTATTCAGTGGTAGTTGTTCACGCCTATTTAGATGCTAACTGATACTGCAGATAGTTAAACAAAGTACTTCTGGTGTGAGAAATCCACACTGAGATAAACTGCTACATGGAAAGTAATTTATTTCAATAGTAAATGTTTCCCAGCCCTGCCTGTAACTTAAGGCATTCTTTATGTTCAAAAAGTGAGACTTAAAATCCCTGGTTTATTTATCAAGTAGTAGCTTGCTGGCATCCATTTTGTGTGGAAACTTCCCATATATAAGTTCGCTAGAAATAAAAATTTGGCGAGCTGTTTGTTTAAGACTGAGAAGTTGCCATTCCAGGCTCCTGAGTAAATATGGATTAATGAGGAGAGGGCAGATGCAGGAGAAGAAAATTTTCCTCATGAGTCCAAAATATTTTGGCTTGAAGCCGTTCCATGCTCTCAGGTCAGTACATATAAAATAACTTATGAAACCTAGAGTTCTCTGAGATCTTGGCCTTTATTGCTGAAGGCTTATTGTCTTAGTAAACAATTGTTTTATTAAGTAATTAGATGAAAAGAGCAGAAAATCTAGTAGATTTTAAAGGCTGAAGTCTGTATTTTGTTACAAAATCGAGAGGGACACCCTGCAAGTAAAGAAGAGATAAGAAGGATGCCCAAAAAGCCTTTGCTGCTCTTTGTGAAATAATAAATGCCTGGAATTATCCTGCCCTCCAAGAGCTTTATGAAGCGTCATGCAGTACTTTTCACACAGGTGGATGGTAACCAAAGAAGTGCTTGCTTTATTTTAAGCCTACTTTTAACTCAGCTGTATTCATGGTACGTTGAGCTCCCTGTGAAGGTACTGGCTTCTAACTTAATTTTTTGCATGTAAAATCTGTTTAGCTATGGAGGTCTGGATAGGGCTGCTGCAGAGGGCTATGTGCTTAGGCAGGAGAGAGCAAACCTTGGGAAAATGCAGGAATAACATAGATTAAAATCAGACCCATGCCTGGCTGTAGCTGGCTTGGCAAGCTGTGCATCGAGTTCTCTGTCTTTGGGTTCATGGGGCTCAGTTGTGTTTTAGGCTGTAGCTGTGGTTTAGCTTGCCTTATTTCAGTCTGTTGCTGTGTATTCAATACACCCTTCTGTTTTGCTTACTCTGAATGCGTGAGGCAGGGAATACTGAGATTTTCCAGAAAACCTAGTTATTGAAAGAATAATTCAAAGTTTGTGTTACTTCAAGGCAGAAAGCAATTTCTGAGCTAGCACCGATTTAACTCGGAGGTAATTTAACATCTAACAGAAACACCCTGGAAACGGATTACCCCGTGGAGTATAGATTAGCCTAAATGTATGTTGGAAAACGCTCAAGACGGAGGATAATAGGGCTGTGGCTGTTTTTATTTTTTTTAATGCTGCAGGCTCCATCGGCGTTGAGAGAGGTCCTTCCAGAAGAGTGTGGGGATAGGCCATCTATCCAGAGTAATGAATCATCTTGCAGCTTGCCATCGATCCCCAATGATGGTGGGGAAGTAACGCAGGCAACACATGCTCCCCGACTCGCCGGTGCAGGAGAACAAGGTAATGAGTGCTAAGAGGTCCAGCTGCACACTCAGCGTTCCTGTCCTTCTCTGGGTACATGTATTTTCCATCCGTATCTCCTGGAGGCTGTACTACAGCAACCAGTGAATAAATGTATAATTGTGATGAACTTTGGGGGATTTTCCTAAAAACCTCGCTTGTTATTCTTGTTACTACTTAAAATGAGTGGTGCCTATTCAGACTTTTTTTCTGGAGGATTAGAAAAGCAAGCCTTGTGGCCACTGTCAAAAACAGATCTGTAGGTGTGCATGTGTTTAAAAAATGCCTACCATTTAGAAATTGGGGGATATATGTGTTGCCTTTTATTATAAAGCCAGACAGCAGAACAAATTCTCAAAAATAAAAGGGTTCAGGCTGAGAAAAGTGTGTGGTGCCATTTCAGAGCTTGGAAGGTGAACACGTTTGTGAAAACCCAGTTCATTTCTTTAGATAAAGAAGCAATATATTAGCCCAGCGTAATAACGGGCAAGGGCAACTTGCCTCGGTCTGCTCTCAGAGCATCCCTTACATCAAAGTCCGGAAGAGACAGGCAATTAGGTTTCAATGCTCTATACACAGCACGTGTAAACAAACTGCTTGAGGCCTCCTAAATTCACGGGACTTTTATCAGTGGAGAAGACGGGGACTTTGATTTAAATGAATTTTCCACAGTCGGTATGATATACACTGCTGCTGCCGCCGGATGAGATCGCAGAGTTACTGTGGGCTGTTTGTTTCCTAAATCCCATTGGGTCTTAAATAATTTAAGACATTTGGTTAGCTTGTCCTTTTTCTCTGGAAGCTACAGAGAGGCAGGGTAGCCTCGCATGGGAGGGAAGTTCACAGTAGGTGCCTCTTTTAAGAATGGTAATGGATAGTTTAGATCAATAAACAAGAGATAACAAAAGTGAGAAATTAAAGGGAGTAGGGCTTAAAAGCAAACAAACCAGTCTGATCACTGCAACTTTGAAATGTGTTTCATTATGGTGTGTTCACATCCAGAAGTCACAAGCTGGTGTGAAGATGAGAGCAAGGAAGAAAGCGCGGTCGAAAAGATTCCTATTACAGGTAAAAGCAATGGCTGCATGTTAACCTTGAATCCAGTATTCAACTTCACTAGATAATCAAAACATGGCATTTCAGTGATTTGGCTCCACTAATAGTGAGTAAATTCAGCTACTACATACTGAGTGCAAAGATTAAACATAAGATCAGAAACTCCACGCTTACGTTAACATAAACCAAGATGGAAAATAACAGCGCCTGTTTAATTCCTTGTAATCATGTTATACATTTAAACCGTGTGAATATCCTGTCATTTAGCCTTTCAGGTCCTGGTATCAGTGTTACAAAGGTCAGTCTCCATGGGGAAGATCCAGTAATTATATGGCAAACTACAGATGTTTCTGATTCAATTCTTTTCTTTTCTCAAGTAATTGAATGTGTATCATTAGAATAAGCGCAGAGAAAAACCCCAGTAGCTGGGAAGCCATGCCTTAGCCTCTGTTACAAAAGCTGCCTGATAACACGAAATTTTTAGCAATAAGGTTTTATCAAGACATGTTCAGATCCTCCCGCAGCAGATGTACGAGGCTTGCTTAGGATCCCGAGATGTCGCCACATTTCCGTCCTGGGGTATCAATAACACATTAGTATTCAGGGCAGGACTCTCTGCAATGAGTCTCAATTTGCTTTTGCCTGATTTTGTAAAGTGGTGGGTTGCTTCCTTGTAAATTTTGATGTTTGACTAAACATTTATTTATGCAGGTGTGTACTCTGACAGAAAGGTGCGAGGGCATCTGCTTATGCAACGCTCGCTGTTGCTTTTCTGCTGTTTTACGGCTTCAAAATAGCCTGTCTTTTAGAGAGCAATTCATTTCTCTATAGAGGTTTTCCTCTGCTGTTTTTTGAGCCTAATTTGCAGCTGAAATGTAAAATTGTGCTTCTTCTATTCCTGAATTATACTGCAGCAATAATATTCCTATATTAGCCCAATAAAACTTAGATATTTTTTTTTCTAGAGACTAGAACATGTTCCATTTTCCTGCTTCTTAAAATGTCCTTCAGTCACACATGGCAACGTCTTTAAAAGCATGAATTGCACTGATTTACAGAGGAATTAAAAGCCACTTAAATTTTTTTAATGAAACAAAGCACACTTCCCATTTGAAAATTAATCTAAAATTTTGCCAATCTTGGGATTGGCTCAGTTTATTTTGTAATTCAAGAGGATTCAAATTTGAGGATTGTGGTTTAAGCTTCCTAAACTGCAGAGCGTGCCGGCAAGAACACTGTCAGGAATGAGTGTGACTCTCTCCAACTAATGCCATCACTGATACCATTTTATTTTTTTTAAGGAGAATACCAGCTCTTGAGTTGTGATTTCTGTAACTGCCAATGCTTTTTATTTGTTTCTCCCCACGCTGAATTTTATAATTTATCAGTCCTGTTTTAGCTATAGTTTTGAATGCAGATTTATCAGGTGATGCTCTATTGCAGTTTTTCCTGCTGGGGACCCCAACGGTCTGTGCGACTGATTCCTGTGTTAGATGACAGTTGGTCAAAAGCCAAGCCATGGTGGACATCTACCTCCCCTATTTCTCCCATAGCTTTCTTACTGAACAGGCATGCAAATACTAATTCTTCCTCTATGTAAAAATGCTGAGAAGCTCTCCCTAGCCTAAACACTGAAACCAGTAAGGTCAGTTTAAAGTCTTTTTTTTGAGTCTGCTCTATTTACTGTTTTGTTGCAGCATGTTTCCAGTAGCCAGTGGTTGTGTTGTCTCTAGGAGTGAGGCTTTTCACATCTCACTTGAAAGCAAAGTTGCTCCTTTCAGATGTGATTCATCTTCAGCCCATGATCTTCTCTGGGCTTCTTGTTCTCTTCTGGCTCCTTGTCCTTCCAGCCTGTTGCTTTTTTCCTTTTTGCTCATCATTATTTGCTATAGACTGTGGCCCTGGAGCTCTGAAATTGTTCTGTGCCAGAAATAGAGGCAGCATCTCTATACGTTGTCTTTTGGACTTAAAGGACTTGTTTGAGGATTTGGCTTTGTGTTTTTAAATGAGCTGATAATTAATTTCCATTCTATATGTGACCATTTTGCTGTACAAGTTTTCCTAAGCTTAGGGGATACAAATTTTGGTTGTTTTTTGTTTTTGTTTTTTTTTTAGTACTTGGTGCATTCTTTAAGGACTTTAGGTGTTGGTTTGAAATACTGGAAGCCTTGGGGCTTTTGGGTTTTGATGGATTTTATTGTGAGACCTGGGTGGATGTGCTTCCAAGCAGTCTTCTGCACTTTACAAATGCTTCAGTCACTTTGGTTTATTTTTATTTTGCTTCTGTTACAGAAAAAAAAAACAGAAATATTTATTTATTTTAATATTCCAGAAATATTTTTGTGTTTTCTTTAAGGCCTGTAGGGAAGGAAGGAGATAGCTGTGTGGCTTTGGGGAAAAGCCCTTTAGAGTAGTAGCTGGCCTGGTGTTGGATGTCCCTTAGAGACAGTCAGTGTGGGCACCTTAAACTGCTCATGCAAGGCTGAATTCACCTGGAGTTCTTCTAAACAGAGGCTTGGACTGAAAGGTCTGCTGAGCTGTTCCCAGCCATGCAGGACTGGTGAGCTTTTCCAACCTGTAGTCAGCTAAGGGCACGGGGCCAAGGGAGCTCCTTGCATAAAGATGGTTTCTTTCCTAGAGCCTTGTCCTAAGCTAGTGGAAGGCCATGTTGTGATAATTGACTTTAAAAGGATTACATTTTGTATATGGTCTCACCCAGAGACGAGTTAGCTATTATTAGCAATCTCATTTTCTACCAGGTTATGTGAGGCTAGATATGTGGACTTGTTCTCATTTTATTCATGGATGCTTTGGTTTTTATTGTAGGAAGACATGTAAAAGAAATTGTTCAGCTTTTCTGCTGTTCCTGAGGAAGACGAATGATGGGAGATTAAAAAGGATAAAATCCGTTATTTCTTGTTTTGCTGGATGACTGTTTAAGAGTTTCATTTATGAGTAGGAAACTGATTATTTTATTGAAGGGGCATGTTTTTAAATCTTTAACAAAACCAGATTCTCTCCTTACCCTTCATTTATGTATTTGATTTAAACAGATGTTAAAGCTGTAAAGCATTTGAATAAAGATGGCATTACTTTTCCACTCACCAGGCTTCACATTCACAACATCTTGAGTGTCACCTTCCAGCTACTCTCCAGATATAAATTCTCCAACATAAAAATAAGGAGGAAAAACCCTCTTAAGAAGAAGGAAAAATTAGCTCCTCTTCTTATATCATAAGGGAACATGAAAGGGCACAAATTCAATTCTGGTTTCCTTTTTAGGTCACCCTTAATGAGCCAATAATCCTGCCAATACTTCTCCCATGCCCACACGTCCTTCCCCGTGAGGTCCTCCTTTGAGCATGGAGTTAAAGGGTTCCTGACGTTCCACTCGGATGCACTAATAAAGGCATTAATAAGTCTGTCCAACTTTTCACTTCATTTGATATCAACTCATTCGCAACTACTGTTACAAAAAGAGTTTTTCTGTACACGATTGCTGCTGCTGTTGTGGTCTGACAGCACTACCTTCTGACAGTGTAAGATTGTATGTTTTGCTTAAATTAGTTTGGATTACCTACTCCAGTGTTATTTTATACTGCTCAACTCGAGTTCCTGAAAGACCTCAGAGTCTTTTTATAGTTACGAGTTCTGGGTGAAAATTCTTCTTCAGTCTTTAAACAGAGGCAGCAGCTTCTAGAAAGTATTCTCTCTGGATGGCTTGCACCATTGGGATTTCCTGAGTCCACTGGTCATCCAAGTATCTGCTCTTGAGAGGAGAGCATCGCACATTGGTGTTATGATTAGAGTTTTTATCCTTTTCTTTTTTTTTAATTTAAAATAAGTGGGGAGATCTTTATTGGTATTTGACCTACTTCTGGTTACTGGTTACTGCAGTGTTCTGCTTGAGTTTTAAATTGGAAATTTTTTTCATCTGTTTGCTCTCTGAAGAGCACATCCTTCTGTCAGAGTTGCAGGTAGCCTTTATCTTCTCCCTGTAGGCAAGATTTTTGCTTTATGACAAGGAAAATCAGTGCATATAAGAGCCCGCGTATAGCCGGTGCTCACACCTCTTGTCCTGAGGCAGAGGCGTGCACAGCAGCTGCCTGTGCTGGCAGTGGCATGCCAGCTGACAGCCCACCTTCATGCTGCATAGCTCTTCATAGATGATCTGCAAGTGCAGTAATTAGTGTTAATGGGATGGAGGAGCTTGTGCAGATGTAAAGTTCCTCTGGGCAGGAACTACTGTTAGTTTTCTGGTTTGGTACATACTGCTCTAGCAGTGTGGCAGTCCAGACCTACCAGGACTTCTGCATGTGTATGCAACAACTATTGCCAAGGTAACTGTAAAACTACACAGCTGGCAGGCTCAGCAGATCCTGATAATATTCCTTTCAAGGCATTATTAACTTTGAAGTCCGGTGGCAGCTGAAATACCCAAGCTGCGAACTATTTTATTGCTGATAAAAGCACACAGAAAAAGCAAAGTTCCTTTTGGTGTGAGCTCTCGCTTGCATACGGGAGGAAGAGGCCAATATGTGTCTGGATTGAGTCTGCAAAAGCACTGAGGTCTTTTGTCGTCCAACTACCTCCGTTTGCATATGGGATTATTGCTTGTTATTGGAAGTAATGGATGATACCTCTTTATACCCTTGAGTGGCATACAAACTGCTCTTGTTCCTCTCTCACTAGAGCAGAACCTACTGTAGAACCACTACAGCTTGCTTATGTGCTTTGTCACTCAGCTTGAAGACTCAAGTCACAAACTGTGTGGGCTACATGTTTTCCCAGTCTGCATCTGGGAAACCAGCAACCTTGGGAATTACCTTTCCCATTTCTAGACGGTCCAAGTCAAGAACTTGGAGACTGTTTGTAGAAAGATGATTTGGTGCCTGCAGATGATTTTTCTGTGCTGGGACTGTAGCTGCAGTGAAGGGCTTTAATGCTGGTTTTGATGTTTAGGAAGTGTGGGCTTCTTCCTCTGTGAGAGAGGTAATGCAATTAGCAGGATATAAGTGATGCAAGTATGACACCAACAGCTTTCTTATCTCTTCACTTGCAGAACACTATGTCATACCACTTTTTTTAGCTGCTGAGATGTTTGGCTATAAATTGATAGATACTGCAACCTAGGCTAAAGGGGAATTCATAGGGAAAAATCTCTCCAGTTCTGTGCTGGTACAGTATGTTCTGGGTTAAAGATCGTTTTAACTGTTTGACAGAACAAAATTATAGTGGTTCATTATGCAATAATGTTTTTTTCCTGGGATTGTTGGCTAATGAAGAAAACTATACCCATTTTGTTCAGAACAAAATTGTAAAAACTGCTTTGACTCATGCTGACTGCACAATTAATTCAAAGTTGAAAAGTAGAGAGTGTTTGTAATGAACAGTGATATTGCAGATCCTCTGCTAGTTTTGAGTGAAGGGAGCAATGCCTAGTGAAAAGGTGTGAGGAGAGCTGTGTCTGGGACACACCAGCTTCCCTTCTGCTGCAGAATTGCTTGAAGGATTGGATTAAGAGCTTCCCGTTTTTAACATCCCAGTTTGAATTTAAAGACAGTTTTATCAAGCTTGTTCCATTGTGTCTGTTCAGTACAGTCTGGCCCTTCAGACTGAGTAAATGCTCCCAAGAATCCCCTGGGCAGCTTCACCCCTGCTTTGCTGCTGGACTGTCTGTGGAACGGCAGAGCTGGTGCTGTGGTGAGGCCACCCCTTCAAGAAACTGTTCAGGAAGACAACTAACACCAAGCAGATGGCATCTGTCTTTTACCCAGTGTAGCAAGAATTTATGGTAAGGGAGAGGTGCTTTTTCAAAAGGCCCAGTACAGTCCAGGAGGCATTGGGAGGATGCTGTGGGGAGCTGTTGCTCTACAGCAGTGCTGCCTCAGCCCACAGCACTCCTCCCAGCCTCACTGCTTCCCTGCTGAATGACTTCTATGGTGCTGGCAGCTCTTTTATCCAAGGGTTTTGGTCTACACGCTGATGATCTAAACTCATTTTTTTTCTTCCACCGCACCCCCCCCCTTCTCCACTTGGTGCATCTTTCTTGCCAGGGCTGTTGTGTTCTGCTGTGTGCTCAGGGAAAAATGTGTATTTGTGTTTCAGCACAGCATGCCTCTGGCTGTCCCCAGCCTGCAACAGGGATGGTGTGCTTGGCTGTTACAGCATGGCAAGGTAGATGCTTTGGGTATAACAAAACACGGAAACACACACATAACATATCCAGAATAAAAGTGTCTTTTTGAACTAAGTTGCATTTAACCTTAAACACGACCATCAGTTTTATCAAGGAAATACACTGATGTGGCATGATTTGTGGCATGATTCAGTTCGGTCAGGTGCCCAAGGGTTTTCTCTCCTAGCAGTGTATTTCTTGTATCTTCTCTGCACTGTAGCTTGCATTAGTGCTTTCTCAGGCCACACAAGTTTTGCCATGTGCCCAGGTTGGGTTGGGTTTCTGGTCAGTGCTGCATGTCTGTGACCGAGGCTCTTCCTTTCCACCGACTTACAACAGGGACATGTTTGTTGCAGGCACAGGGATTAAGGGGATGAGTGGGGTAAGAGGAGGTAAGAGCCAGGTGATTGCTCAGCACACAAAGCAGCAGTTGCTGCATGCTGACCACTTACGAATTGTCAGGCACTTTGTGGGCACAGCAACCTAGATCAATCACAATGATGGGCTTAGAAGTTCCTAGAAGGATCTCCCAATTGTAGGGAATGTACGAGGTAAGTCAGCACAAAGGATGCTCGAGGGGAATGACTGGACTAGTTGGCAAGGTAGTCTGGTGTAATTAAGGCAGAAGAGGGAATTAATAGCCCAGCATGGTATTATAATTGACAAGTAGGGCAAAGCTGGTCTCTGAAGGGTCTTAAAGGTGAAGAACAAGTAGTTTGTGTGTTTGATGTAGTGAAAGAAGGGGAGCCAGTGCAGGCACACAAAGCTTGGCAGGGTCGTCTTCTGAGCCTGGTATGCATGCAAAACTGTGTCCAGACTCAAGTTTTAGCAGACCTGGCAAAGACCTGGACTCTGAAACACCAACTGGAAAGGTGTGGTGGGTCCACATGGAGCAAAGATGGGCTCCATGTCACTGCCTCAAGTTATGGGAAGAGCATCCAGCAGCAACAAAGGAAGTTATTTAGCACAGGTACAAGCATTCCCCTACCTCTGCACTTACGTTCCTGCTAAGGGGACTCCATCAACAGCAAGCTGAGTATTGGGTCCCTGCTCAGGCTGGGGCTCCCAGGCTTAGCCTTGAATAAATAGAAGGCTTTGAGGAGTACATATGGGGTGCAGCTGCTTAGCCAGCATGCTGACACCCTCTGAGGCTACCATCTGCTTTGGAAACTCTCACCTGTTGTAGCTGGGGAGGAGGAAAAAATTGGCCACATTGTGTGCTGTAGTTTGAATCCATGTGTGGGTGTTGTCTGTGGGGAGCCTGAAGAATACACCTATGTTAGTGCTTTACTGCTGGAGTGAAAAGCAGTTTCTGGGAGTTCTGACCTGATCAGATTAAATTACTTTGGGAGAGCAAAAAAAGCAACTGTACAAAATACTCATTCCTTTGTGGTCAGTGGTTTCTTAGTGCATACCCACATCGCTCAGCCTTTCATCCAGCTCATCATTTGTGATCTCTGCAGGTCTCTGCTCCTCTGCATGTGTGCATTACGGGGAAGGGAGGGAGGGAGTAAGGAAGGGGGGAAGGAATCTCTTTTTTTTTTTCCCTTTTCTATTTTTTCCCCTCCCATTCTTAGTTTCTTTTCCTTCGTGTGTTTTCTGGGAAGTGGTCAGACTCTGCTCTGCAAGCAGCATGCTGCTGCCACTGTAGCTCCTGTGCTCAGGCTCTGCCGGTTCTGGTGGCCGTCGGATGTTTTGCACCTTGTTGGAAGGGCTCGAGGCTGAAATCCTAGTGCAGAGTCGTGTGATCTGCCCCAGCAGGCTGGTAATGTGCATGGCCAGCTAGAAAGTAGGACTGTCCAAGATGTACAGAAATACTAAATTGTCCTGGGTTGGAAAGAAGTTGGTAACAATCTGGGCTTGTTTATCATCTCAGTGCTATATATATATATATATATATGCAAAGTAGCCTTTTAAAGTGGGATTTGTACTTGAGCATCATGTTCTTTGGAAATGAGTACAAAGATGAGCAATTGTACAATTCCAGTGAATGAATCCATTTACCTCTTTTTTTTTTTTTTCCCTTTAAATCAATCTCTACAGAATTAAATGAGATACACAGGGGCGGGGGCGGGGGGAGGTGGCGCGAGGAAGGAAAGAAAGGAAAATGTGGATAAAAGATTCTGATACAGTGGCATGTTTGGCTTTTCAAGTAAAAAATCCCAAGATCTGTGTCTCCCAAATGCAGCTCTCATTCGAGAGAATGGTTGAAAATACTGATGTATCAAATTATATTAAAAGAACTGTAGCTATCCAGAATAATCTACATGAAAGGGAAAGGAGAATAAAAATAACCTTGCTTCCTGATTAATAAAAGTAAATGAGGACTCAGGGATACAAAAAAAAAAGACCCCAGAAATATTAAGTTTTGCTTAAAGTTGCCGTGATGCAATACAGCTCTTAAGAGAAGCTCAGTGGTTGCTCTTTTTTCCTAAAGTGAGTTAAAATGTTGAAAAATTTCACTGTTCACAAGAAGTCATTGTCAGCTAACTTAATTGATAACAAGGCAGTCTTGCTTTCTGTTTTTTTAACTGATTTCCACTGAATCATAAGCAAACAATGTGGAGGCAGATACGATGACTGCGTGGTGCATGCTCCTCTAGGCTTAGTCATCAGACTAAGTGTGGCCGTTACGTGCATCTATTTGAAAACAGGATTTGTTTGCCAGGGGCTGCACGATGTTGTAAGGTCCAGCCAGCAGTATTTGAAAAATTGTTTCATGTTTTTACTTAACAGGTTGGGATATTGGCAATGATGGTTCCAAAGCCAAAGAAAGTCAAGAAATGCATTTGGAAAGTAGTTCTTCATCGAATGAAAGAAGTCTTCTCTTTTCAAGGTAAATTGTTAAGTCCTTTAACATTTGAAATGCTTTTGTAGCATGAGAAACGCCGACAGAAAATGACTGAAGCTCTGATTATTTTACTTCTCACTTGACCTAGATATGAATCTTAATATTTACGTTTATCTTAAACTTTGACACACCTTAGAAAATATTTGTGCCAAAGCCAAGTATTGTTTTGCAGCTGTTGTTTTCTCATTTTAAGACTCAATTGACATCTCAGTGAACCACAAATTAGCGTGTACAGCTGCTCTCAGTAGGGCTACTCAGGGGCCAGACAATGGGAGTTGTCAGGAGAGGCGCAGGCTTAAAACATAAAGTCTTCAAGAAATAAAGTGGTGGGTTTCTTCTCCGTGTAGCTGAGATGTAAACTAGCTGTAACTGGATAGTGCTTTTCTTGGGCTAAGGGGGGTGTGTGTGTGTGTGTTTATATTTGATACTGGGATATTTATAACACCCCTTTCTTGCTTTCAGACTGAGTATGTTTAATGGCTTTGCGTGTACCTAAAGGGTGCAGTTTGTTCTTTGAAAAAAAGAAAAAAGTTGACTTGTGTGTGGGTTAGTTCTGCTTTATTTTAAACTGCAGCAGTTCCCTCAGGGTCCCTGAGTAGTTCTGCTGGATGTTCCTTGTGTTCTTCGTTGGCATGGAACAGTAATCAAACAGCAGCAATCAAATTAGTGGTCAAGAAGCAGCAGAAAATAGGATATAACACAGCCATCTCATGCTGTATTGGCTGGGCTTTAGATCCTTATCAGCCCAGCAAGTGGGTGCCGCTGCCACGTGGCTCCTGCTCTGAAAGCTGCCGTCAACAGCACTCGGGGAAAGACTTAAATCATTGTGATAAATCTTTAATTCCTGTTTATACTGCATTACTATCTTTCCATAGCTTTTCCTATGCAGTTATTGATGGGGTCAGTTTTCATATGAGATAATTCTGGTTTTGCAAGTAGTCTGCATTTTGTGTTAAAATCACAGTATCTCTGTAATTCTTCAAGTACAGTAAATAAAGACAAGCCATAATACAATATTGATGAGTGGCATTCATGCTTTTCTTCAGGATCAATTCTTAGTCTTGTGCTCAGACTATTATGGTTTTTATTTTTAAATTTCCTGGAACTTAATAATGTTCCAAATCACACTACCTACTGCTACGAAATGCAAGGGTGCTCCTATAGATCAATTTAAATGTTAGCCATTTACTGAAACCCAGAGCAACAGGAAGAGATGGACCGGGCCCTGAAGAACTTGCTTACAGAATCACTGCTAAGCAGCTGAATAAAATACATATAATTTAAAATTAACAATTAATTTAAAAAAGTCTCCAAGCTTTTTCCCCCTTGGATGTTGCACTGCTTGCATTTGGTGACTTCTGCATATTTCAGCTGCTGTTCACATGGCATACTGGGTTTTTTTGCTGTTTTCCAAATTATTTACAATAGATTTTAAAATCATTCACCCTGTCTTGTAATTTCATGCCTTTCAGTGCTGAGAAGCAAGGGCACGATACACAACAATGCTCCTTTAAAATAAAAATCTCTTGTGAGGACTTGAAGTTAGTTCCCTAAAAGAGTCAAAAACAAGTCAGCCTGCTAAACACAAGGTTTACGAACAGCCCTTGCTTTTGGGCTCTGCAAAGCCGGGGAGCAGGAGCAGTGGCAAGAAGGATGGAGGGATGGAGTGGGTGGCCAGGAGGCTGTGCGATTCCTTCGCTGCTCCCATTTGAGCGCTCCACTTACTGCAGTCACTCCTCAGGCTTTATTGCTTTCACAAGTGGTCTCGAAACCCACTACTTGAGAATAAACATAACTGCGTCGCGCTGCGCTGGTACTTTTTATAAATTCTTCTTTGCTGCGTTTTGTCACTGAGCTGATGAGTGACCTCGCAAAAGACCCTGCTGGACCTAAATAAAAAAAAAAAAGGCTTCCTCTGATGTCCTCCAGACAATAATTATGATGTGCCAGTTAAGCCCAAACTACAGCTGAGGGATTTTACTTTAAAGCAGAGGCCCGGGCGCAAAAATGCATTTATAGCTCTTTGTCTGGCACCTCATTATGTGTGGGCCTGATTCATTAAGTAATTGGTTTGCAGTTGTTTACATGAGTATTAAGGCTTTCTATTCAGCAGCCTTTGAGAGATACATTGTGCAAATGTTGCATGTTATGAATGCCGAATGAGGGGCAGGGGAATGGTCCTATTGGCTAAACACTGTGCTCTGTTGAAAAGCAAGAGAAAGAGATTGGGTGCTGCTTTGCATAGCAATGACTTTCTTAATAAGCTTTACAGATTAATACACACAAGCTATAAAAGATGCAAAGAGATACTCTTTGCACATTTATACATGCTCATTTCACTATTATGGTACTGGAGACGGGAAGAATTGAGGGCTTTCATATTCGGTTTTTCAGTGCATGTCTTCAGTGCATGAGACTTAATAGAATCCGATGTTTATTGTATTATAAATCACGGGGAAGTAGGCAGATCGGCAACAGTTTATTATTAAAGATTCTTTCAATGTAAATCTTTTTCTGCCATTGTATTTCCTACAGCAAAATCATTTTGTGGTTGAGTGGGGATGAAAGGCATAATGTACGAAGGAGTGAGTCTTAATAGGAAGCTGCTCTCTGAGTAAAGACCACTTGTTCCCTTTTGTTCCGAGGTGCATGCCAGAGCTTCCTCTTCTCCTGCAAATACTGTCCTGCTCCAGGTTCAGCTATAAAACTACTTTTTCCTGGCTTTATTTACTTCACCGAGGGAATATTTACCCACACAGAGAGGCAACTTACGTGTGGAGAGTGAGTGTTTTTCAGCAGAAAAAAGCACGTTGTCTTAGACAATTACATGGAGGAAAAGGTAGCAGAAGTCAGGAGCGAGTCCCTGGGTGAGAGCAGGCGGCAGGCGCTGTGTGTGGCATTCCCTGGCCCTGTACCGAGAGATGCAGCCAGTGGAGGTCACTAGCTTGCTGGGTAATTCCCGATTTTTTTTTTATGCAGGCAGTTAATTTTTCTTGGACTTGTTTGCGCTGTCTCATTGCAAAATAATCTGGAGATTAAAGATGCATTATCGACTGAGAACCAAAGAACAATTTCAACTTGTCAGGCCATAAACACGGTGTAAAGTATTTTAAACTTTGATTAATTTGTCTTCTGGAAGTAATCCCACCTGGTCTCTGAAGGCTGTTTTTAAGTCGAAAGCCGCCTTTACCAAACACAGATGTAATGATATGCAAATAAAAGTTGGCAGATTATAACTCATCCTCTTAATTATTCTCGGGGGCAATGTTTAACGCCAGGCCCGCTGCCGTTGCTTGCCAGGCTCGCCATCGGGGGGCACTCCGGCTCTGCGCATCCCCCCCGCTCCCCCTCCCTGCTCCAAAACCAGTCCTAACGCTGCTGAACTGACTGGAGAGGAGTCTGGAGAGACGCTCTGTGAGAGACGGACACACTGCGACACACTCCAAAGGTCTGGGGTGGAAGTGGGCAGGAGATGCATTGATTTACCAGGAAAACCAGGGCAAGGGGATGAACGTCTTTCCAGGTTCCTGAGACACACACCCAGAAACCAGCCCAGATCTGACTGTCTCATCCTCCTGCTGCACTTTCCCATCACTGCTGTAAGGTGCTGACTGTAAATTCAAGCACATTTTTCTGATGCTCCAGATAATTCTGTGAGCTTTGGTTCCTAAATCTGAACATCCATCCAGCTGTTGAAAAAGTACTGATGTTGTAGTGGTAATGCTTGGCCAATATTGGACGGGAATGGTTCGTGGGGTGCAGCAACAACGTCTGTCTAAACATGTTGCCTTTGGAGTAGAGAGGAAATAGTTTATTTTTGCGGCGATTCCCTCTGCTCTTCCGATACAGCTTCATCTCAGTGCTGTGATGCAGGCTTTGTGTCAGTGATTTCTCTAGGCAAGAATGGATTTTTTCTTCAGCGTGGTGTATCTAAACAGAGAACGGTCTTAAGCATAGCTCGACATAGGTCTTTGTATCCTAAAATAAAGCCCATCCTATTTGCAAGGTAATTACTTAAGTTCAATATTATTACTTCAGTGCTGGTATGATGAATGGATTTGTTAGTTTACACTGACTTTCCAGGGCGGGGGATACTTCTGTGATGCCCAGTTTCTAGTAAATGATCAGCAGAAAATGATAGAGCTGTCAGGCTTCTGCAGGAACCAGCAGGACAGCATGTGGTCAGAGTGGGGACACCCAGCTGAGACTGTCACACCAGGGGCTCTGCCATGGAGCAGCCTGGCTCGCCCTCTGCCACAAGGTTTTTAGATGTTTTCAGTAAAATATTTTTAAAGATGGATCTGCAACTCTGCCTCCCCCCTTACTGCTGGGGAGATGCTTTGTTGCCTCTCTCACCGAGGGTTACTGAGTACTGCCTTGTGAAAGAGAAATGCTGGGTATGGTTTGGGTGGCCCGAGGCTTTGAGCCTCTGACAAGATTAGCCAGAGTATCAGTGTTCCCGAGGCTGCTACACTCTATGTTTTGTTTGTTTTTCTGATAGAACTTGGCATTTGGGTAGTGGGTTTTCTGTTCTCTTAGCACTTGGGTGTTTTTTGTTGGTTTGGGTTTGTTCTTTTTTTCCTTGATGTTTGGGTAGTTTCCTTTGTGTGTCTCTTTTTTTTTTTTTTTTTTTGGCAGTTGTACATCTTTTGTTTTGTTTTTTTTCCTTGGCATTTGAGTGTCTTTTTTCACTTGACACTAAAACATAGAGGTTCAACAGGTGCTACAGCAAAAAGATACTCAGCCTAAAGCAAACATTTTCTGCTGATTTTCAGTGAGCCACCTTTATTAATTGGGCTCTTGTTGGTCTGGTGTTTTCCTCTTAATATGAATTTCCTGTAAGGAGAGGGAAAATATTTTCTTGGAGCTTTTTCATTTCTTATTGTTGCAGCATCTTCAATACAAAAAGCCTATTTCATCAGAGTAAAGCAGAGATTAAAAGGCCCTTTGAAGTTAAACTGGTTTGGGTTTCTTCTTTGTCAGAGCCTGGGTTCAGTTTGGAATTATTTTAGGGAAGGAGCAAATGTGTAAATGGATATCGAAGGGTCGCAACAGGGGATTAGCTGAGGTAGTGAAACTGGCACTACTTCATTTATACTCCTAAAATTTCTCCGTGGAGGTCTGTGTGGTTATTGTGTGCTCAGGATACCAGATGATGACTTCCATGATTGAATTTGCCGATCTCTGAATACAAATGTTTTGCAATGCAGAGGTCTCCTCGCATCTTACCAGCCCTGACTAACACTTGAGACATAACTCAATTTTACTCCATGTTACAAAGCTATCTTGCAGCATTTTCGGGGCTCGGTTTGGTGGAGCTCTGATTTCCAATCTGGCCATTCTGCTGTTCTTGTTCCATTTTCCCCATTTTCCTCAGGCATTCCCCTGTGTGCCAACAGGTTCTGTGCCAAACCTTTGCTGCCATCCTTCTTCACAGCTCTTTCGTTACAGACTGCTGTGTCACAGTAATGCCCAGCTCCCTGTGCACAGCACTGCAGCTCTGTGCTGTTCTGGGAGTGAATCCAGTTCTACGCATGGTGGATTAGCCCTGGGAGGATGAAGCGCAGAAAAAGGATGGGTTTGGGTAGATCACAAACATCTGCCTTCTTTCCCTCTCCGGTTGGCATTGGCCATTTTCCCTGTGGGAAACTGGGGCAGAAGAGGGAAGGTTTCCAGACCTTCCTACAGCCATGGTGGTCCTTGTCAACCACAACTTCTCCATGAAACCACTGGTCTTCAGCTGAACCTGGAGCATCTTGCAGTGCTTCAAGTTGTGCAAGAGGACCGAACCACCAAAGACTGGGCAGTTGTGTCTTCCTTGTCCCATCCCGTGCATGGTGGTCCTGGGCACAGCAGAAGCTCCAGGCCCAAATGACCAACACTCTCATGTGTGATCTGAGCTTGAACCATGGAGAGAAGTAGAGCAAAAGATGACTTCTAGGAACCTCCTCACATGGATGAGTGGCAAAGACCTGTGCACTTTCCTTCCCCACAGTGGGAGGCAGAGCAGCAGGCAGTGGAAGCAGGAGCTGCCAGCTGCCTGATCTTGTTTTACTGAGCTACTTGAAGATAAAATGGTTCTTCTGCAGTCTGCCACAGAAGTCACCTCTCCATTTGTAGCTCAGCAACAAGTGGTTTCTCGCTCTACACCCAGGGGAAAAAGGATGCAGCCGCCAGAGCTGTAGCCTCTTGAGCACATTTTTATGGGCTGAGTCTGGGATAGGTGAAGCACCTCCTGGGAAATGTTGGGGGTCATGGAAGCTCACCAAAGTGAGCAAGAGTTAAGGGCGTTCAGAGTACTGCAGGACTCAAGCCGGAGGCTCTGGCTTAAAATACTTGCTGGAAACTCTTTTGAATAAATGTATTTGAAGAAGAAGTGGAAGTGTAATACAGAATCAGGTTGAAACAACATGGAAAAGGCATTTGGATGGTGTGCTAACAGAACATGAGATGAACATTTGAAGGTCCAAATTTTTCAAGCTTTTTACTTAACAGTTATACTTAATAGTTAATACTCTACTAGTGCTGTTACTTGTTACTAGTACTTAAGTCTCAGTTGAGTATCTTGGTTGAACTTTGGTTGTTTAATATTCTATTTCTGGGAATTTTTGTATATCTGCAAAGAGGGAGGCTGTGTGCTAATGGCATTCACGGATTACAGAAAAGGAATGTCATTTAAACAGTCTGAGCTTTCTCTGATTTACAAGGAAAAGTTTCTGTAATGTAGGTAGCTGTAACATAATGAAATTCCCCCTGCTTTAAGTTTACCTTTCCAATGCCAAATTCTTACTGAATACAGGGGTGTAAGGCAAGTGAATCATCTCTGCCTTTTTTGTGTGTGTGTGTCTCCTTCACAAATGCCTCCACAATAGTAGTTAGAGTATTTTTAACTCCCTGCTTTAAGCAAGTCCCCGCTTCAAGCAACTCTGTGTTAGCTGTATTAGCAATTATGTATTATGCTCTGTCTTTAAATGAAATGTAGCAAATTGTATGAGATTTTTGACAGCTCATTGAGTCCTGTTTTGACTGTGGCAACAGCTTCAAATTGCAGCTTGACACTGGCTTACATTTTGCTAGTTCGCACAGTAATGTCACAAATATTTCCTATTTGATCTTCCTTATTAAAATCAGCTGAAGCATTATTTTTAGAGCTTATTGCAGGATTGTTAATATAACAGTTAATTCTCCTACATCGTTGCCCCTATGTGATTATTTCACAGCACCAACACAATACACATGCTACACACAAAAGATCAAAATGATTCCAGCTTGTTTGAGAGATTCAAAAGGGCCTGTGATGCTCCAGACACAAGAGCAATCATTTAACAGAGCAGAGTTGCAACTGCACATACATCAAGGTAGATCAAAGGCAGCTGGGAGATTGCACATTTACATCAGGACCGGGATGGTGTGATGGGAACCCAGTGGCTGGGCTGGAGGAGTGTGCCGGCAGGAAGGGGAATGAGGAAGTTCAGTGAGCATCGGTGGGGGGTGCTTTTTGTTTGTGTTTGGATTTTTTCTTTACTTTCTTTGCATTATCTGGAAGGCTGCAAAAGATAGACGGAGCTCTGATCCTTTGTGCCCTGAATTCACTGCTGGTGAACATCGGCACTGTTAGTGAGGAATGGCTGCTGGAACATCTGGACCAGTGTCCCTGCTGCATGTTAATTTCTCCACCTTTTAAAAGACATAAAGGTGAAGAAACCCCTGATTAAATAGTTACAAAAGAAAAAACAACAAAAAACAGAAGTTAGTGATATTTTTAAAAAAACATGTCACAGTTGTTTGTGGTTGTTTTTTTAAAATCAACTTACATTCTTTTAATTTTGTGACATTATGCTGGTTATTTGAAATCTTTCTCTTTTACAGGACTGAAGCCAGGAAGGGAATGGTGGCTGCTATAAAATCCAAAGGTAAGAAACAAATTTATGCTAATTGAAAATGGATGTCTTTTGAAGTGTAATTTACTTTGTAGAAGACCTCCAAGAACAACCCTGACACAGCTAACAGTTTTCCAGGAGCAAGCAGGCTTTCTATGGAATTGGTGTCTGTGCCCTGCATGTTTGCATTCTCCCTTGCATTTCATTTTTCTCTTTTAACCACAATAAGGATCACTGGTGTCCGCAGTCACCTCTCACGGAGCCTCCCATGAGTGGGAAGCAGGGAGCAATTTTCCTGGAGCTCAGCTTTGGGAGTTCTGCAGCCCCGAAGGACACAGATTGTGTTTTAGAGCTGTGGCATCTGAGCTGACTTAAGGATGTTGTAAACGCTGGCTGCTTTGGTGCCCTGTGAAAGGCTCACTCACATCCCCAGCCATTTCCCCCTCCACTGAGGAGTTCCATTTTTTGGAGCCTTCAGCCTCTTCCCAGGTGTTGGGCGTAGGAGCTCTGACGTTCCCTGCCACACACAGACCTGCTGTCCAGGGGACTGGGGATATAGGATGAAAGCTGCAGCTGCTGCATTTGTAGATAAGGTGTTGATATAGCTCGTGGCATCAAAAGCACCGAACACGTTCACAGTCAAACACGAGCTGAAATGTCTGTGTGAAGTACCACAGCCTTCCTCTCCCTGCTCCTGAGCCTCACCTCAGCTGAGGCATCGTGGCTCCTGCACTGACCGTGGACAAAAACCCCCTGACCGTGCCCAGGAGCAGGCACAGCTCTGTCCCTGCCTGCGCCTGACTGGTGCTACCCCATGTGTTGTGCTTTTCCCTTCTTTCAGTGGGTCAAATAAGGGATCTCTCAGGCACCTTGAATTTCAGTGCGATTCTGTTTATTTCGGTGAAATTGCTAATTCCCAGAGCTGTTTGCTAAAGCCAGGCAGTTCTTTGAAGGCAGTCTTGCCTGTACTTGATCCTGTCACAAAGTGGTGATTTTTCATTTGCGACGTCATTGCCATTTTTATGCCAACTTTGTGATGTCATGCTCTGATTGTGACTTCAGCGCAGGGTCAAGTAGAGGGAGGAAGTGGAACATAATAGACAAAGCTGTAATTCAGGCAGCAGCTGGTCAAGTAAATTGCTTGGAGTGGAAATGTTCTCTCCAGCTACCTTGAGGAACAATGAAGTGGGACCTCTGAATGAGCCCGCTGTTTGGCCAGGCAGCTCCCTCAGTGCAGCTCACGACATATCAGCAGCATGCGAGGTGGGAAGCACACACCTCCATCTGCAGCTCCAACCTTCTCTATGAGCCGTGGTGCCTGTCTGCTTCCAGGCAGCTGTAAAATCATGGCTGTGACAGCAATGACACCAACACAGGAAAGGTTTTGTAATTGTTTTTTTTTGTCCTCCCCCTCAGCTTTCTGGGGTGAATCTGATGACAGCAGCTCTGAGATTGAGGCTGCTTTGCGCCCACAAACTCACAACACAGGAGCAGACGAATTTGATGACTTCTATGATTAAGATTCCCCTGCTTGCTTTTGGGAAGAAATAAACAGTATCACCTTGTACACACTGAGAGTGCCAATGTCTAAAGAGCAGCTCATCACTTCAGTCAAATAAAATTTGAATATAAAATAAGTATTACTCTGTGCTCTATATGGCTTCCTTGTATGTGTGCTTTCTCCCTAACTGCCAAGTGTTCTGATCTGACGGCAATCCTGCCCCATGAGGCTGACCCTGTTTGTCATTGGTTTTGGGGAATGTGGGTTTTTATTTGGTTTTGGGGAATAAATGAAGGTGTGTCCTGAGAGGTCCATCTGGTCGGAGGTGCTTGCATAGTGGTGGTCTCTGGTTGTTATCACCTCACGGCCACCCTAACCTGGCAGCTGCTTTGATCACTCTGTGAAGGCAGGGGCCATCCCCTTCTGCTGCTGGTATGTGTTCTGGTGGTGCAAGTACAGAGCCAGACGTGGGCTGGAAATGCCAGCAAGCATTCTGGGTATGCATACATCTACTGCTGAGGGTGGGCTGCCATGTTTGATCTCTATCTTCTTCTGCAATAGATCAAGAAGAAGAAATGCATAAACTGTACATTTCTAATTCAGCACATTTTGGAATAGAGCAGCGTTTACATGCGGCGAGCCCCAGCAATTTCCTGCTTTTCCCTGCTTTGTAAAATCCACGCCGCATTGCTGTGTGGACATCACAGTAATTGGATGACTCTAGGAGCTTCATGCATTTTTAATTTTCTTCTTTTAATTCCTTTTATCTAAAATTAAGTTCATTAAACATGAGATTTTCTTTCGAAGGGAGAAACCAGGGGACATATTAAAAAAAAATATCTGTTCATAATTATGGTAAGTTCAAAAGCAGAAAACAGCACCCCAATTAAACTCTGCTGCAAAGCAGTGCTGCATCTTTGAATACAGCCACCAGGCTTTGGGCCCAGTCCATCAAAAACAGTTTTTAAATGGTAACAATATTCAATTTAATAAAAAGACCGTGTAGACTGAGACTAGCATATGAAATCAAGGCTCTCAGAAGGCCTGAAAATGTTCCTCTCAGTACAGATGTCTGCTGGCTTGCCTAATGCCGTGGTTTGCAGCCTGATGCTGGCCATGGTGCAGTGTTTAATGTTTCAACAACTGGAAAATTGGCTGCAGGAAGGACAGGGCCGGGTGAGTGTGTGAGTAGGGTTGATGTAATCTGACACAGCTGGACTCCACTGAAGCTGGACTTCACTGAAGGCTTTCATGTCCTCCTCTGCTGCACTGGCGTTTCAGCCTGTTCAACCACAGGGTATCTTGGATGAAGGCTTCTGTGCTCGCTCCCTTCAGAGGCTGGTGAGCTGATACAGCCCACACTGGAAAAACAGCAAAGATCCCTCTGTGTTTCACAATTTTCACCATATCCAGTGAGACCACTGTCCCACAGAGAAGCCCCTGTGCTGTGTGATGGGCAAGTTGGTCAAGAGATGGGAGGTGCATGGAGAGGAGGAGAGCAGGAGAAGGCAGTCCAGCTTCCCAAAGCAGCAATTCCCATGTGGTGGGCAGTGGTGTGGGCCATGCCAGGCTGCTGGAGAGGGTGGCACAGCTTCCAGCTCTTCATTGCTGTGGCCAACCTCTGTCAGCACTTGGCTATCAAAGCCTCAGAAGGAGGGAGATCACAGGACTGTCTCACAAATTGTGACACTTGAAAACAAATTCTGCAATGCAATGGCAGAAGGGCTCGCAACCGTCACACTGCTGCTCTTGATGGACCACCAGGTAGGTTTAGGGGCTTCTCACTAGCCTTGTCCTAGCAGCATGTTGGAGGCTTATTGTCCTGGGTGTACTGCAGGCTCAGTGTCACACAGGAGATCTGTACCACAACCAACATCTGAACCCACCACCTGAAGTCTGGTGCTGGGGTCATCGCTCCTTGCTGCTTTTTGTAATCATCCGTAAGCCACGGTAACTCATCCCTGATGGTCCTGGCCATCTGCTAAATGTCACGCTGCAGACAGACTACTGCTGTGTGATTTCTCAGTGAATGTCAGACCAAGGTTCATCTGGAAAAAGCCTCCCCAGCAGCCTGTGCTGCTGAGTTACAGTGCATCAAATCCGTGGTGCCTTTGTAGTTTTAAGCTCTTCCTGAGTGATTCTGGGTTCTTGATGTCAGCCCACTTTATATCTCCTTGCATGATACAAGGCGCCCATCACCAGCCTTTGGTGCTTTCCATTCCCTCAGTCCAGCTCAGCCACAGACATGCAGCTCATGACAGATGACAGATGGCTTTGGGAGCTTCTGCGAAGGCAATCTCTCTCTTTCAGTGTTAAAGCGATAGCCGAGTTTCTCCAGAGCATTAGTTATTATACTCTTATTGTGCACAGACTCATTAGACGCAAAACATTCTGCCAGTCAACTTTACTCTGCTCCTTCACAGCTGTCACACTGGCAGCCCGGAGACGATGACAGATGATGGTGATGGACAGGGGGACTGTAATCAATACAGCCTGAACAGATTTCAATCAGCATGCCACTCATCCAGGGAAAACGAAAAGTCTTCTGTATTCTTCCCTATTTTTTCAGTCCACTGGTGCACACCTGGCACAAGAGCAGCCCTCAGTGTAGACTGACTTCTCAAGAAAACGTTTGTTGCAGCAGTAATTTTTTCAGTGCTTGTTCAGGCAAGTAATTATAAGATAAGATGATCGTTTTGCATTTGCTTGTGCTGCTGTCTTCTGTTTTCTTTAGCATTATCAGAAAAACAACTGATTGCCCATCAATACAAACAAAAATGTTAATACTAAGCTGTTTTACTCTAAATTCTAGGAGAAGCACTACAATAGGAAACTTCAATCAGGGTATGTTTTGTAAGGAACAGATAAAGGACAGTCTTGAGCTGATACCACAGAAGTGGTGCCAACACAAAGTTGCTGGGGAAATTTATTCAAGTCACAGACTTTATTAAGAGGAGTGACAACAGAAAGTGGCTTAACAACAGCTAAGTGAGGCTAAGAATAATGGGAAATACAATATCGGGTTAATTTGTTCAACAGCAAATTAGCAAGGTTCCTCTCCCCTTCCCAAATTGGCAATGTTGACTCAATAAGCGCTGCTGAGATTTTGTTATTTTTGTTAATGATTCCCAGGCTGCTTTTCCCTGTCCTCTCCCCGGTCACTGCCCTCCTAATGAAGCTGATGTGTAGCGACAGGACACAGCAGAGCACAAAATCTTCCTGGTGTTAATCCCATTTAATACTTGAAGGTTTAATTCCATTTCAACATCATCAAACGGCTAACTTAATAGTATTTGCTTATGCAATGGGCAAAGCGATGGGACAGGGATTCTTTATGCTTCCTCTTGCAACTGTCATGAATCACACCAAGCGATTTTATGCTTGCTGCTGCTGGCAATGTCCCCTCAGCTTCTCAGGCCCTTCTACCCTACTGCCAGTGCCCTGACACTCCTTTAAATCACTGCCAACAGCTTTCTCTCCTCCCGAAGGGGAAAAGGCCTTTTCCAGAGACTCAGATTCCCTTATTGCAGTGGCAGGCCAGCTGGAAAGAGAAGCTGCCCCAGAGTATTAGGTTTGACAGGGCGAACATGCCCTGACTCACTTTTGTCATCTGCATTCCACCTAAACCATCCCACAGAAGTAGGAAATCGTCTCACACTGGCAACCTACGATATTTTTCTTTTTTTAACAAGGTTTTCTGTTAATGGCTGGCAAGTTTTCACACATAACCTTGTCTGACAGCAAGGACGGTGTGCACTGCTTGCCAGAGACGCCAGCCTGCTCTCAGGCTTTTCCTTCCTGCCTGCCTTCAAACTGTCACCTTTGTACCTAAGGAGTTTCCCTGACACATTCTGGGGTGATGTGACACGGCGGGCCCCTCAGCAGGGAAGAGGGTAGTTCAGAGCTCAGCCCGAACCCCTCTCCTCTCACGCCTCCATAGCTTCCCCAGCCCCGCGCCTGCGCGCTGAGGTGTGCCCGCCCCAAGATGGCGGCCAGCCGCCGCCGCGTTCCCCCATGGTGCCCCGCGCTGCTCCCTGGCCCCGGAAGCGCTGCTCGCCGCCTCACCCGGTGCCGAGAGCTGCGGCCCGGTCACCCCCGCACCCCGGCCCACCATGGGAGTCCCGGCCTTCTTCCGCTGGCTCAGCCGCAAGTACCCCTCCATCATCGTCAACTGCGTGGAGGAGAAGGTGAGGTGGGCAGAACCAGCCTTCTCCCGGGCCTCCTGTCCTGGGACGGGAGCGGGGCCTGTGAGGGCCGCCCCGGGACTGCCCGGGCCTGAGGGAGCTGGGGGGTGGGCGGGAAGGCTGAGGCGGATCGGGGCAATGTGGGAAGTGTTACCTGCTGGTAACTACTGCCTGCCCGTCCTGTGCCGCTTCCAGCCCCTGTTCTGCTTTCTCGTGCTCCCCGAGTGCCTCTTCAGTGGAGTTTTGCGGGATTTTTGGGTTGGGTTTGTTTTGTTCTTGGCTTGTTTTGCTTTTTGACTGGATACTTTTAATCTGAACGCGAAAGCGTGGTGAAAGCGGCTGGTTTTGAGGAAAAGTTAACACGCCTGCTTGGTTTTCACGGGCGTGCGTGGGAGGTTCAGCAGCTTGGGAGGAACGGGACTTGGGGCAGGGAAGGGGGCTTTGGGGCAGAGAGTGGAGGTTTTGGGGCAGGGAAGGGGTTTTTCCTACTATTTCCTAGTCCTTAGCCAGCTCATTGAAACGCGAGCCCTTCCCGGCGTGGTGGCTTCTGCCTTTGTGTTGCTTCGGGCAAAACGAGTAGGTTTTATGAAAGTGTTTGGCAAAACTTATGGTGAACAGGGAGTAGTAGCGGGAATGGTTTGTGCCGTTGCTGGTTTTGTTTTTGTGGATCTTATTCATGGTCCCTGCTTTTCAGCAACTTTCTTTTTAAGTTAAAACGAGCAGCAAGCTTTAGGACTTGTTGAAAACAAAAATAAAGTTGCCTGTTTTGAGAAGAGTAAGCAAATACTAGTGTTAATGATTAAAAATACTCGTCAGTCTGGAAACTTACCTGGCTCCATGAGACCACCCCGTTTACAAGTTCCATGCTTGTTATGTGGGCTCAGGAAATTTGGTGCCAGCAGCAGTGTGAGGGCAGAGTGAGACGCTGGAGAAGGAACTGGGCTGTCCTTAGTTGTTGCACGGTTTGTTGTCAGATTAAAAGGTTATCTGGGTGAACATCATACACTTCTCTTGGGCTCTCATTCTCATAGCATTTGAGTACTTTTCAGTTGTATCATTTTCAGGTCATATTAATTATTTTTGTCAGTCTTTTCTTTCATGCATTAATCTTTCTGCAGCTTCATACTTTACTCTGATTTATTTTCTTTTTGTCTGTCCACCAACATAGGATGTCCCGCTTGCATCCAAGACTTCAAACAAGTCTGTAGGTGTACTCTTCAACCTTGATCAGCTTCAGCTTTTTTGGTCTCATTGCTTGTATTTACTAGCATGGGATAAACATCTGCCCAGACAGAGAGCTGATTTTCTCAAAGGCATCCTCTAAAATCTGGCTCTTTGTAGCAACAGAAGATGCTATTTGGTGAAGACTTAGTCCTAGCCTAGCTGCTGGACTCCACAGGGGGTATCACTAACCCACAGCTCATGGTAGATAGGGTTTGTTGGTTGCATTAAGCTGCCTGCTCACTGCCTTCAGTGGATGGCTTATATTTATCCTCTCCCTTGCACCAGCCTGGAGGTCTGTGTGGTCTGTAGGAAACACTGTATTGTGAAGGAGATAGAAATGTGCAGGCAAGGTAGAGAAGATAAGGGAGAAGAGAGAGTAAAGCGATTGAACTATGTGTTGACATTGGGGTTTTTTTGACTGCCTGCCTTCAGCCAGACTTCACTGTATACAAGCAACAGGCAGTTGTAGCATTCAGTTTGTGTTTCAAATTCAGGTTGTGAAACAGAATCACAGGTTTGGATTAATCAAATGTTGCACAGTTAAAACTATGAGTTACTCTTTTGCTTTTATTACTGTTGTGATTTCAGTCAGCCTCTCTCAGCATGAGAGAAGTATGAAATTTATTTTACCTGTAGCTGCAATAAGTGAATTATTTACTCTGGTGGATAGGGAAGACTTCAGGATTCGTCTGCCTGGGGGGACTATTCTAGAAAAAGACGGTTTGTGGGTTTACAAGGATAGCTTATTAGCCACTCATATGGGTGCTTGCTCTGGAATAAGCTGTTGGCAGCTCCCAGTGATCGTTCTGGTCATTTTACCAAACCCTTGTTTGTTGTGTCTCTGGTGTCTGTTCTGAGGATCCAGGTAACTCTCAGTTCAGAGGGCTCTTGGGGACATTGTGTCATGATTGTGTCTGCCAGGGAAAAGTGGGTGGCAAGGGTATTGGGGAGAACCAGAGAGCAACATGTCTATTAGCTACAATTATGGAGTGTATAGGTGTTGACATGGCGTTGGCTTTCTCCCAGCTGGGGCTGTGGATCATTCACCAAGTCTCCCTTTTCTTCGTGACATCCAAGGTTGGCTTGCCTCACTGACCATCCATTGCAGCGGTAGGGTGGGGCTGTGGAGGCAGCAGCTCTGTGTAGGTTATCTGTCACATTTATGACCATGGCTGGTAGTATAGCCTCGGGGCTCAGTAACTGCAAAGAGCCCAGGAGGCGAGGTTTAGTTGGGACATGCTGAAGCAGTGTTCTTCTCATCAAAAGGGTGCAGATAGTGTTTTGACAGTATTAAGTAGATTCTTTTACAGTTTTGTCTTTACTGTAAATGGTTGGTTTACATTTTTGTCTTACAAGCTGATCCAGCTGTTTATGGATATTGCTTTCAGATCTATTTAAAAGAAGTTGCAATTTAAGCACCAAACAGGGCTAAAATCCATAACAATTAGGTCTTCTGCCCTTAAAGAAAACTGTACTTATCTTTTTAATCACATTTGTAAATGTTTAGAGTAATTTTTAATTAAAACAGCTGTAGTGTTTAGCTAGAACACTTACAGTCCTGATTTTACCGAGTTTGTGATTGTATGTCCTTCTGTTTTTTTTAATAATTGAGCTTGTAATACCAAATGTTTATTGAAAGAAAAGGAAAAATATGACATACAAAATAACTGAGGTATCACATCCTGATGTTTTCATCCATGTTGCTTTGTACCAACTTAAGAGCACATTGCAATTACAGTAAGGACAGTACGTGGATAAATCATATTCATTACAAATTTTTCTATTCAAATATGGTCATAAATATGAGAAAGCGGACTAGGACAGCAGTCAGAAGCTGTAGCTTGTCTTACTGTAGATGAATTTAAACTTCTCTCACAATGTAATCAGCTCTGTGTGTATTTTAGGATTGCTTATAAATCTCTCTAATCAGAAATTTTGTATCTCCCGGTAGCTTGTATCTTTGAAATACTAAAAAGTTGATCCTTGTTCTCTTACCTTGCTGGATTATTTCTTTTTCTTAAATCTGATTAATCTTCTTCTTAAGCTGAGCAGGAAGAATAAGAGGAAGATCTTGAAGATAATATAAAATCCAGGAGAGCATATTCTTAATCAAATTTGTATGAATTAATAAAGCTGCAACTAAAGTATCATATTTGAAGATCTAGTTTCAATGGTTTCAAAAGAGGCCGTAGATTAAAAGTGAACAGTTTAGTTATATCACAAGAGATATCACTTCCAGATACTTAGACCTTTTATAAGGCTGTTACATTAAAAATCTGATAGGTTTATGAGGATGTAATGGTAAAGTTGCTGACATAGCGGTATGCAGATGAAAACTGAATGGCTTTCGAAGCCACCTAAAAGAGATCGTACTTATTCTGCTTTACCTTCAAGACTGAAAATAAGATCAGTGATGGGGGCAATTTTATTTTCCATATCATATAGTTGTAAGCCTTTGATATCTTCTGAGTCAGAGTTAGCTCCGGCAAGAGGTTTGATGAGAGATCAAGTAGAACACAAGGCAAGCTTCTCCTCCTGTTATCTGATGTAAACCAGAATGAATACTCTTCTGTTAAAATTGTAGCTCTTGGTTGCCCAGAGTAACTTCAATAGAACTGCAGACTGCAGTACAGGGTTTGTACCTGATAGTTTCTCCTAAAACCGTACGATTTTTTTGTGTGTGTTCCAGAAAGTTGAATAAAGGAAGCAAACAGTGGTCAAGATCTCACCTGTCAGGGTTTGACTGGTTTGGATGAATAATGTAAGAAAGATATGAGCTAGCAGAAATTTCACCTGTTTTGAAGAAGTGACAGAGAGGGATTTAGTGTTCAGTTATTTAGAAGTGACTTTACAAAATTGCCCTGAAAGAGTTCCATACACCTATAACTCTGAAAAACTTAAATCCTGAATAAATACTTATTTTGCTTTAGCAGTTTTCATTTTTACCTTTTAAGACTGGGAGAAGTTCAGCTAGTTCTGCTGCTGCTCCTCTCTCAGGAGAATAGTAAGCAAGTTGATAGCAGGATCTGTAATTTGAATCTGATAGCTTGAGCTCTGTACTAGAGATGTGACAAACTCATCTAATGAGTAGTGGGCAGCAAGCCTGCCAATGGAAGTTTGGAGGAGGTGCTTGATGTTGGTTCATCACCTACCGATAAGTTCCATGTGAACTAGAGATCTGTCACTGTCTCATTTTCCTGTCTTGCCTCATGCAATCCTGTGACTGTAGCCTTTACATAATAACATGACATTAGGTTTTTTTAATTTAACTTTGTGCCAAGCTATTTAAGAGTACACCTTATTCCAACTTTGCAGAATTTTATAACCCTTTCCAGGCATAGTTTTTCAGAAAATAATTTCATAGAATGGTTAAGGTTGGAAGGGACCTTAAAGATCTTCAGGTTCCAACCTCCCTGCTGTGAGCAGAGACACCTCACACTAGACCAGGCTGCACAAGGCCTCACCTAACCTGGCCTTAAACACCTCCAGGGAGGGGAATGACTTCTTGATCAGCTCATGTCTCTTCCGTCACTGATGCAGCTGGTGTTTAGTTCAGTGGTTTACACATTTGGCTGGTGGTGTGGCTTTCAAAGGTGACTCTGCTGTAACTCATCAGAATACCTTCTAGTTGTGCTAATTTATAAACGTCTTTTTAAAAAAACCTGGTATTTTAATAGTGTAAGCATGCATCTTCAGGTAATTGTGTGGCTAGCTTGTTGCTATCTTTGTTCCAGACTTTTACAAGCCTGTATGTTAATGCCTCTGTTGGTTATTTGTGATACTTCTCTGATCAAGTACTGAAATATTTGTTTTGATGCCTTCACAGGCCAAAGAGTGCAATGGCGTCAAGGCTCCAATTGATACAAGCAAACCAAACCCTAATGAGGTGGAGTTTGATAACCTGTATTTGGATATGAATGGTATCATTCACCCTTGTACACATCCGGAAGACAAGTAAGGCAACTTTTTGTCTCTTTACAAATAGGATGTATCAGTAGCTTCTTCTGTGTTGAACTGGATGCTCTGTGTTTTAGGCCAGCACCCAAAAATGAAGATGAAATGATGGTTGCGATTTTTGAGTATATCGACAGGATCTTCAACATTGTCAGACCAAGGCGGCTGCTTTACATGGCTATAGATGGAGTAGTAAGTACTGATGTGTTTAGTTCCTAGTAATGGCTGGTTGTAAAATCAGGGTAGATGTCATCTGCCATTTTTTGAGAAATAGTTTCTAAAATGAAAAACTACAGGTAAAATATACTGTTAATTTAATGTTGGTGAGGGTAATTAAGGTGTTCATGGGTTTTTTCATCCACGGGGTTTATATGAGCTGGCTAATGTAGTCTACTGCAGTCTGAACTTTGCTTCTAAAAAGCAGGAAACTTTCCTAAGACTTTTAAGGCTCTGAAACTACTTGTATTCTTCTGTTCTGTGACTTTAGTAATACTTTATGCCACAAACTGGGAAAGACCAAAATATTGTTTAAGCAGATTAATTTAAAATGGGCAGCGACTGAATTGTGCTGCAGAATATTTCACAAGCTATTCACACTCCCTTGTCAGGAGAGCTATGAATGCAATTGTAGGAGTTTCTTGTTGGAGAAAGGGTATATAATAAATAATGGTTCTCAGATACACGCCACAGTCAGTTTCATTTATTTTGCAAGGGCAACTTTGAATCCTTGAGGTCTGTATCTTTTTGAGGTGGGGTGTGCAGGCTGCTGACTTACCTTACGGAGGAGCTTGGGATCTCTTTAGAAACATGTCCAGCTCCCTGTGCTGCCATGTGAGAGCTAGTGGTGATGTGAGGGAGGGAGACAAGAAATCCCTTTTTCAGTTACAGTTTACACTGATGTCTTGTTAAATGGTTGTATAGTCCCAGACTAGCCAATTTCAAAAGGCTTGTCCAGAAGGGAAACAACTGTCCAGATGCAATAACTGAACCAAGTGTTGTGTTCCTTTTTGTAGGCTCCACGTGCAAAAATGAATCAACAGCGGTCCAGAAGATTCAGAGCATCAAAGGAGGGCATGGAAGCTGCTGAAGAGAAGCAAAAAATAAGACAAGAAATCCTGGCAAAAGGTAGAACTGTGGCCATATTTGAGGTTTTTCAAGTGAGGGTCACCTTGTTTGTTTTGAGTGCTTCAGTAACGGTTAGAAAAGGAGTGTCTTGCCCAATGGATATTTGTGCATGAGTAGGAGGAGGAGGGGATAGCAAGCCTACAGAAGGATGGATCTGTGATTTCCAAAGTTAAGAGCTAAGATAAAACAAAATGTCACTTTTTTCTTCTCCTGTCTCCTGCCTGAAATGGATTTGTGTTGAGTACTCTTAAATCCTTTAGAAAAAAATTGAGCAGAAGAGCAGGAATAAATGTAGTAGTGGGAAACTAACCAAAACTCTTCTGGAAGGAAGTACAGATCTGTCAGGCTTGATGGAAGGAGAGTTGAGGCTTAAAAGCAGGATCAAATGAAAACACTACTGCACAGGAATAATGGACTGCAAGCAGGGGTAGTTACTTGACATTGGAAACTCTAAAGTCGGTGAGGAAACAAAGTCAGTGCAACTTTCTAAGGTTGGCAGTGACATGTCTTGAGTGAAAGGAGTGTGTATAGCTGGAGCATGCTGCCTGGGCTGGAGCAGTTAACTCAGGTGACTGCAGGAGCAGTGAGTGCTGGAGCCCAAGTGAGAGGGCCATTGTGTGACCTGGTTAGAGATGAAAAAGGGAGGACAAAGACTTTTATAACATTTCTTCCTGTAGCATTCTAGACTACGAAAATGCTTTATGAAGCTCAGAGATGAGAGAATTTGGTGTAACCCTGTTTGTGAATGGATAGTGGAAACATAGGGGAAAATACGTAAGAAAATAATTATTTCCTAATGCTTTATCTTGTTTAGCAAGCTTAGTGTCTTTGAAATTTCTTTCACAACCTTTTGACAGAATAGGTTGTGAAATCACTTTTCTGAAGTAACAATGTTTGTAAATATACTAACACCTTATTTAAAGATGGAGATAATATAATGGTAAGAGCTGTTTTAGTTTTGTTCTGGCTTTTTAAACTGGTTTTTGATAAATGTTGTTATCAGGGGGAGCCATCTGGGTTTTTATCATGCAAAAATGTTCTCAATGTTCCATATTGATTTACTTCTGTTAAATATTTTTATTGCTCTAGGTGGCATTCTTCCTCCAGAAGAAGTGAAAGAGAGATTTGACAGTAACTGTATTACCCCGGTAAGTCATCTTGCACTTTAACCAGCAATTGCCAGTGCCTGAATGAAGGTTTAATTTATTTTCTTCCATCCCTTTTTAGGGAACTGAGTTTATGGACAATCTTGCTAAATGTCTCCGCTATTACATTGCTGACCGTTTGAACAGTGACCCGGGGTGGAAAAATTTGACAGTAAGTTGCACAGTGACATACTCTGGGAAAATTAAGGTGATCTGTTAGGCTGGGCTGGGATATGATTGAAGGGTATAAATTTACCAGATTTGTCTCATCTTCTGGCACTGTGCTGTTATTAATAATAGACCAACTTGCACATTCTGCTGGGACTGTGGAGGTACATTTCATCCTCATAACACAACCTAACAGCACCATTTGTTTTGATTTCATTTAAGAGCAATGAAAGATTGGATAGCAGTAGCCACAATTGGATATAATGGGAGACAGGGTTTTAGGAATACTTTTTCTTCTTTTGGGAGGGAAGTGTCAAGATACATTGTATATATATTCTTTTCACTATTTCTTTTTTAACTCATTTGCTACCTCAGGTAGGCTGCATTTTCTCTGTTATTCTAATGATGGATGACAATAGATGGCAGGCAATGAAAATACTATGTCTGAGATTTCTTGCCTTTCTGGATTTGAAATTCTCTCCTCCTGTTCCTCAACCACTCTTCCCCCACTGACTTTTGTTCTGACAACCCTGTGTTTGCTCTGTGCGCGAGGGGAGAACAGTCAATCTTCTCAGATGCAGCTGTCTGTTTTATTTTCCACAAGTTGACTGTTAAAGTGGTCTAATGAGAGGGCAGTTGACTCTGCTTAATTCCCTCCATCAGACATGAGTTTTACAGGCATTAGTGCTCGTCTGGACATCAGTGTAAGGAAGTGTATAATGTGATAATGTATCATTGTATCTCTGAGTTGAGGAGATCTAAAGGGAAGCAGGCATATGTCAGCTTTATGTGTTAGTTCTCTAGTGCATATTTTGATTTATGAGGAAACTTCAAATATATTAGTTAATGACATGATAATTTCAGTGGTATTTGAATCAGTATGTCAGCCTCATCCTAGAATTAGTAGGGAAGAATGAAGATGTACTTGTTGGTTCCAGACTCCTAAATAATTTCATTTTGAATCATACTATTTTAGATAAAGCTACAAATTAGAATTGTCAGTATTCATAATTCAGATTCAGTATGTGAACTACATATGTTTGTTTTTTTTACTGTGGTGGCATAAATTATTTACATCATTTAAATGTTTTGCAGGTTATTTTGTCTGATGCTAGTGCTCCTGGTGAAGGTGAACACAAAATCATGGATTACATTAGAAGACAAAGAGGTAAAATTCAAATAAATGTGAACATTTTGTTTTAAATTAAAGTATAGTCAGTAATAATTCATTTTACGTTACTTTAGTTGACTAAATGTAATTTTCATTTATAGCTCAACCAAACCATGACCCAAACACTCATCATTGTCTGTGTGGGGCTGATGGTGAGTTCTCTTTTGCTAGCAACATCTCCTATTCAACTTTCTTGTGCTGTTCTGTGATTGAGTTGGGCTGTAGTTTCTAGGCTTTCACTATGTTTGTGTAGATAATCCACTGAAGTTGTTAGTTTTTGGAAGTGTAATAAATGGGGAAAGATGTAGCACTATCCGTAGCTGAAGGGCCAACTTTCACTTAGTTGTACCATAGGGTAGTTTGGGGGTGAGCACATCCGTGTGTGCACACTTGTTTGAGGTAGAATGTACTTGGCCATTAAACTTTTTTCTTTTTTAAAAAAAAGTGTAATAATGTTTATCTTTCATCATATTTTATTCTTCTTTTTTGATCGGTAGCTGATCTGATTATGCTTGGGTTGGCTACGCATGAACCAAACTTCACTATAATTAGGGAAGAGTTTAAACCAAATAAACCCAGGCCATGTAGTCTTTGTAACCAGATGGGCCATGAGGTTAAGGATTGCCAAGGTTTGCCCAGAGAAAAACAAGGCAAGGTAAGAATTTTGTTATGTCTAGAAATTCTTTTTTATCTACAAGCTAATTTGTGCTTCAATTAGATCTTTAGATTGTTCTTGTTGTTGGTTTTGGCTGAAACATAATGCAAATTATATTATTGGAATTACCTCGCTTTCCTCTTATATTAATAAGTAAAAACTGTAGTTTGTAGCATAAAAATATTATGCCAAACCTAACATCCTCACTTGTGGTGTATTTTTGTTGATTTCTCACTGCCGAGAGAAGATGATCAGTAACTTCACAGATGTGCAAAGTATGCGTAAGAACTTGTAAAACTGCTGGTACATCTCTTAACCCCTCCCAAAGTAAACCTTTAAAATTGAGCTGGAGAAACTTTAAGGGGACCTTGGATGTAATGCAACTCTTCCCTTTTATTTTAGCACGATCAGTTTGCAAACAGTCTTCCTATGGCTGAACAGGAATTTATCTTCATTCGACTATGTGTTTTGCGAGAGGTATGTTTGAAATGGTTACTATATCTGCTTTAAGTAAATAATAAACTCTGTACACAGTGTTTTCTAACATGCTTTTTCTTTTGTGTGTGTTGCAGTATTTGGAAAGAGAACTCACTATGGCCAGTTTGCCTTTCACCTTTGATTTTGAAAGAAGTGTTGATGACTGGGTCTTCATGTGTTTCTTTGTGGGAAATGACTTTCTTCCTCATCTACCATCTTTGGAGATCAGGTGGATGACAATATATGTTTTTCTTTTCCTGCAAATACACGTTCTGTGGTTCGAAATTATAATCTCATGCTCGTATTTTTCTGCTTGTAGGGAAGGAGCAATTGATCGCTTGGTTAACATATATAAAAATGTGGTGCACAAAACTGGGGTAAATTTTTTAAATTTCTCTTTAAGAATATCTGACAGTTTGCTACCAAAATAGGCTTGTTTTTAAACTATATTTTTCTAATTTGCAGGGGTACCTCACAGAAAGTGGTTTTGTCAACCTACAGCGGGTCCAGATGATCATGTTAGCTGTTGGAGAAGTTGAAGATAGTATTTTCAAAAAGCGAAAAGATGATGATGTAATTTCTTTTTGTTGCATTCTTGGAGTTTGGTTTTAATCTTGTGCATTACTGCTAAGACTGTGTTGCTCCTTTATCAGAATAAGGAAAAAAATCAAATATTTCAATAGGCAGTATGAAAACTGAGGAAGAACTTGTTTTGTAATTGTAATTACCTGCAGAAGCGCAAGCCGTGAGCAGGGATGAAATACTGCCATTTGAAATGTGTCCATAAATTTTTGTTCTTTCAGTCCACCTCTGCAGTTTGTGCAGTTTTTTGCAGATGTATTCCATATTATTAGAGTGCAGGCAATAAAACTTGTGAATGAAAGAGCAGAATTGTATTTACTTTCCAGTCAAAAAATGGTGTGCCAGTGCTATTAAAATATTTTGTTTATAAGTTCCCCAGTTTGCTCCTCCCTTGAAGGGGAAATGGCAATTTGATGTTCAAGTTTTCAGGTTCCATGGCCCAAGTTTAAGAAATACCTTTCTTTGAGCCTCTTTTTTTTTCCCCCCTGTTTCTAGGACTTTAAAGTATCTTCTACTTTTTTTTTTTTTGGCAGCTGTTGTAGTACAGGCATGGAACTTGTGTCCTTTGACACTGCTGTCACCTTGAAGTAAAGCTGTAGCTCAACTTAGTAGATGGCATAAGCCATTACTGAAATTGTGGTAATTTGGGGGGGGCTTTGTCTGTGGGACTTCAAATGCGCAGCTACTTTTTTCCCCCATATGTTTTCAGGGTAGGGTAGAAAATTCTATCATTTTTACATGATTTACAGACACAAGAATTGACCTGCGTCTTTGTAATAACTTTATCACCTTCTGGTCAGTAGAGGATTATAATGAAATATTTTTCCAAGAAATCTGTGTGCTGACTGACTTTATTTCTCTTTATTCTCTACTTAGGATAACTTTAAAAGGCGACAAAAAGAAAAAAGAAAAAGAATGAAGGTAAAAAAGTTCCTTTCACAATGCAAAAACTATCACAAATTAGAATGTCTAGTAAAGCTTTCAGCAGATAGTGGTATTTTCTGGCCTGTGTGTAAACTGTTTTAAAGGGGTTTTCATGGCTGTTTTTAGGCTAGAGCTTTGAAAGAAGGAATTGCATATTAAAGATGTCTTAAAAGGGAAAGGAAGGAGGGGAGAGTGTTGGATGCGCTGGATGATAGCTTTGTATTATATTCCTTCAAATCTATGCACTTTGATGATTTAGTGATGCTTCAGCATGGTCACTGGACAGGAATTGCTCTCCCATGCATTGACACAAGCCTACTCTGCAATTATATTGCTGAGGGCAGTGGAGTTGAGCGTAAGAGTTTAGGTTGGAATACATACACCAGATTGCATCAATCTGATTTCCTTATTAGAGGCAAGTTTCTGAAAGAGCAAGGAAGGCTTATCCCATACTGTGGTTGTCTCGGGTTCTGCCTGCAAGCAAGCGAGTGTTGCCCAATATCTCTCAAATGTGAAAGAAAAGCATTAGCTCTTGTTGGAATGTGTTTGCCCTTTCTGACCCACGTAAGCTGAAGGCTTAAAAACTGTTATTGTAACAATGCTGAGTTTTCTTCTATTCACTAAATACTCTGATATTTTAAAAGTGAGCTCTTGTACCTTCATTTCAACACAGCTTTGTTCTTGGTTAGGACACTCAGGTAGGTGTAGCTTCTAAAACTCTCAGGGCATATGATATCTCTACTCTGAGTATGCTCTAGATCTTGTGTTTGTGTTTCTCTTTTCTGGCGATTCCTATTGGAGTGGAAGTGCTTACAAAGAATACATTCTTCCCAGTAAGTTAGGTGAAGTCTCACCCACCTACAAAACTGCCTTTCAGCCCATGTAGAAAGAATATGGGCAAAAAGCACAGGGTTTGTTTGGGTTTTTTTTAAAAGAGCTTAATAAATTATAGGAATAGAAGAGTCTCACTTGCAAGTGTCATGTCTGGTTAAGGCTGTTAAACATAACTAACTTAAGCTAAACAGAGTGAGTAAATTATGCTTGTTTTATATAACACGTTAATCTGAAAATTGTGAGAGAGCACTATCACACTGCTGAGGAGATTACACTGCTTTTTCAGTATACTTAAATATATTTATCTTTTAGAGGGATCAGCCTTCTTTTATTCCTGGTGGACAGTTCTCCCCTCAAGCTCTGGGAAATCGATCTAGTCCTCAGGCAATCAGTAACCCTAGACAAGCCGCCTTTGAGATGAGAATGCATGACAGACAGAATTCTGTAAGTAGATGTTCAAAGGTATTTACACATAAAAGGGGAAATAATCACATCCTGTATTATTCTGGACACCTTTTTCTCTACCCCATCAAGCTTTCTTGAAAAGCAGACACCAAGTAATTCTGTTTTCCAGGAAGTAGCTTTTAATAACTAATTTTTGCAAGACTGCTTGAATAAGATTGTGTTCTTCATTTTAATGTTTGGTATAATGCTGCTTGTTAAATAGTTCTGGGAGGGCAAGGGTGAAGTGAAAGCATCTGAGTCAGATATCATGTTCAGCACTTGTGGGGTCAAACCTCCTGTGAGTACAGGTTTAGGAGCTTCCTTGATAGGTTTGTGAGAAACACAAGCTGAATGCCTGAGCTGGATGTCTTTTAATATTCCTTTTGTAGGTGGTATACACACACAGACATAGATACCTATTTTGGAAATTTGTCATTTGCATAGCTACGTGCTTGGCAGCTGCTTTTACTTTCCGAAGCATTACTCTTCACTGGGAAGAGGAGAAACTTAGGCAAACTTTTTGGGAAGTGAGGGAAAACTGGAAATAAGTTGAGTGCTCTGTTAGAAGACTCGATCGTTAATTTCAAATAACCATTAAGACAAATATTTTCTTTCTGAGTATAAATCTTCATCCAAACAGTGAACAAGTAAAAGGTCCTTTTCATCATAAAGAGGTTTGTTGTCTCCTAAGTCTAAATAAATACAACATGCTTTTTCAAAGTATAGTTTCTGCTATTCTTCCCTTTTAATCTTGAAACGTTTGCACATGGGTTAAGCTAATCATTTCCTTTATGGAATGGGAAGAGTTTCTCTTAAACTCTGTAATATTAAAATAGATAAATTTGAAAGGAGTTTAAAAGATGAGTTGTGAAGAAACTTAGAGTATTTCTGCCAGTTCTGAATTACAAGCAGCATTTTCATGATAGTCTGCATACGGACTTTTCCCTATTGCTGTAAAATGAAGTTGTAACACTAGCTGTAGGACTAGAGAAAACAATTATATTTCAAAATTGGAATATATAAAAAATGGTATGTTTTATCAGTGTATAAAATCTTTTTTATTGCTTTTTTTTTCTTTCTCAAACACAATGAACATGCCGCGTGTGTATATCAATGCCTTCCTTTTAAAACAAAGATGTGTTCTCCTTTTGCTACTTGACTTAATAGTTCAAGGATTATGTAGTTTTGCGTTGGGTTTTTTTTTTGGGAACTAAAAATAATGCAGATTATTATCACAAAGCTGTTAATTTTAACTTGAATTCAAAATCCTAATAAATCCGTTCTCCCCCTCTATTTATCTGTAATAATTCTGACCCTAGACAACTTCATCTCCAAATACCAGCATCAACTCTGATGGCAGCCCATCCCTGGCAGGAGGAATTAAGCGAAAAGCTGAAGATAGTGACAGTGAACCTGAGCCAGAGGATAATATCAGGTGAAGCCATTTTTTGTAGCACTTTGTTAGCAAATTGCTGAAATAGATGCAGTCTAATTAATGCCATTTAGCTTAGAGCAGCAGTGCCTTCAGATGCTTTTCTGTGATCTTTTTATCCACCGGTAATTAATGTGGAGGGTTAGAATATTCAGTAAATTCCAGTGAGATGTGTAAGCTATAGCTGTTAAATCTAAGTATCTAGATTAGTATGCGTGCAGGTTTTCATCCTCCAAGCCTCTGCTCCCTTTGAGACCAAGCACTAGATTGGCGAGACATTCACTGTTCAGCTTTGATTATGTGAGCTGAATGCCGCTGTTCTGCAGTTGAATTTTTGAGCTATTTAACCCATAAAATTCAGTTACGTTCATCTGTGCCACATTATTTACCTTGACTATCATAATATGTTTTTCTCCTCCTTTGATTTGTAGCAGGCTATGTTTTGTCTGTTTTGCGTAGCTGAGTTCTTAGGATATCTTAGGACAGCTGATCCTTAGGTGATGAAAGGATAGGAATTTTATGAGAGCTAGCTGACAGTGAATTACCAGTGAGCCTGCATTTATCAAAGGTTTAAATCAAGCAATTGCCTTTTTAGTTGAGGGTGAAGGCCCTTAGGATTTTTTTGCTATAAGTTCTGCCCTGATAAATGCAACCAGTAGTTTTTTGTTTTCTGTAGAGTATGGGGATGTAGATGGACATAGGAAAATAGTAAGGGTTGCTTTGTTGTGATGTACTGATCACTAGCGTCCAGCAATGTTGTCGTGACCTATTTGTGACATCTAGCCCACCACATCTTCCAATATCAGGTATTCTAACTCTTCACTCTTACTTTCTTTCCTGTAAGTGCAGATCTGAGGGATTTTTAAATTTTTTAATCAAGCAAGCAGAATTTTTATCTAAAATCAGGGTAAGTTTTAATGTTGCTTTCCATTTTAATTTTAGCAGAGGTTCTAAAAGAAGCTTCAACGGTTTCATACCAACTAGTGTGAATGAGCTGTGGTGATTTACGAGCAGCAGTAGTTCTGACAGGGTTGGTATTGTCAACAAAAGGATATGCTTCATTCCTCTGCAGTTGTTGAAGCTCCTTTGTAGCTCAGAATATTTATTCAGATCCTTTTCTGAGTGGAAAATAATTTTATGCTTCTTGTAAGTAAAAACTGTATACATGTACTAGATACAAGGAAATCGTTTGCAAAAACGTATGTTGTATTTAGAATTACTTTAAATCTAGAACGAAATAGTTCTAGTCAGCTAGCAGATTGTTTTTCGTTATCTTACAGAAAATGTTTTTGACATTTATGCAAGTGTCTAGCTGCAGGGAGCTCCTAGTGTCAGGTGCTCATAGACTGCAGATGTTCTTGACTCCATCCTTCAAGACTCCAGCACAAGTAGCTCTGTCCTTGCTAACCTGGCTTTCTTCAACTCTTGAAAGCATCTCTTGGTTTCTGCACCTCCTTGTCAGTTTGTATCATCTTTGGACTAGTTCAGGTCAGATTTTCAGAAGTATCTCTGTACTGGGCAATCAACTTGAAGCAAGCAAGGGAAGCTCCTTTTTGCAAAACCAGAAAGATATGCTTTGTGTAAACAGGCATAAACTGATCTTTGCTCTCTCTCTTAAAGGCTTCATACACTACATTTATTGCTCTGTTCTGACAAGTGCAAGTTTGAGTTGAGCTTGCAGGTTGCTGGCATGCTTCAGATTGTGTATGTAATTTAAAGTGGTCGTGACCTTTGTTGAAAGCGATCTTGCATGATGGTTTTCAGATGTGATAGTCAATGCCAAGTTTTGAATTGCTGAAAATAAAATTGTATTTTAAAAAAAAATCATTATTAAGGGATTATCTGATTTAACCAGTTTCTAAATCAGATTTGTAATTTGCTTTACTCTAGTTCACTGAAATACCAAAATTAATGTGAACTTTGAGATACGCATGTGTGAAGTGCATGCACTATGGTGAATAATAGGTTTAAATAAAAAAAACAAACAAAAAAACCCAACAAAAAACCAAAACCCAACAACAACAAAACCCCCCAAATAAACAAAAAAACCCCATGAAAACAACCCAGGGAGGTGAGGGAGGCCAGTTCTCAAGCATGATATAATTGAACCAAATGTTAACTAGAGCTTCATCTTTCTATTACTTCTTAGATGGCAGTCTCTGAATTGAACTGGAATTTCCCCCAGGATTACGTTGTGTCTGTTAGGACTAACAACTTGAAGTTTTATGAGCATATTACTAGCTCCTTGCTTGTGGCACAATTGTTCTCTGGGAATGGCTGTGTCACTGTTGAATGACAGGGAGCTCGGCAGCTGTAGGGAGAGGGTAAAATGTCCAAGGAGGAAAAGGTCTGGAGTTGGTAGGCAAGGATTCCTGTTACTGCCCATGCCCACCACGGCTGTATTCCCCTTGCCTTCTCAGTGTTTTGGGAGTCTGTGCTTACTGTTAATCTGCATGGAATATTCTTCCTTGAAATGTGGCACAATATAGCACATAATTAACTTTTTTTACTATTATACAGTAGGGCTGAGGAATTCAGATGCTTGTCTGTCAAAGACAAGCCAGCAGTTGTTTTCCTCTGCCCATCCATGCACAGACATAAGGGGGAGCTGTGTGAAGAAAGGATAAATGGTGTCAGAGGTTGGGCTCTGGGCTTCAATATCCATCTCTGGCATGAAAGATTGAAAATCCCTTTGTAAAACCAAAATCATCTGATGTGAGTCAGCATGCATGGGATTCCTGAGCTGCAGATAATTCTGCTGGTAATCGTAGCTTGTCCAAACAGCAATGGAATATATACATCAAGCTGCTGCTGCTTATTATTTATTTGCTTACTTTGGATTTTGAGTAGCAAGGAAACTATATAACTTTTTTGGCTTGAGGGGGGCATTAAGAATAAAGGGATGGACTTGATGTGAGAAGGTATTCCAGTAAAATAAAGATTTTGATCTAGACTAGGTTAAACAAAATAAAGAATGGGAAGAGTTTGTTCTCTTTCTAGTGGTTGGAAGACTCAAATAACAAAGTTTAAAAGGCTTTTTTGGTAGTAGATTCCTGATAAGAAAGATAAAATCACCCACTAGGGACAACACCATTCTGAAAAATCCTGACAGCAGCAGGCATATATTTGAAAATCTACCCTGCTCCTAACAAGGACTTAAAAGATTTGTTTATCAGGGTGGTAGCTTCAGAATTTCATCTGTATTTTCTATGGTGCCAACCATCACATTTTATTCTCTTGCTGTTGAATATCAGGTTTTATGCTTTTATTTAAACTGTATGACAATGAAAATTGAAGTGGCAAGTGACTTTGGCTTGTGTTTGAATTCAGATATGTAAATGTGAATACATTGACATGTGCTGACACCTTTTTCTGGTTATTATGCAGGTTATGGGAAACTGGTTGGAAACAGCGCTACTATAAAAACAAATTTGATGTTGATGCATCCGATGAGAAATTCCGTCGTAAAGTTGTACAGTCCTATGTGGAAGGGCTTTGCTGGGTGCTCAGATATTATTATCAGGTACTTAAAAATTTAGTCTCTGAAACTTCAGGTTCTTTTTCTTTCCTCAGTTTTCAGTCTGCACCCTATTTCTTTTCAGGAAATAATAATTATCCACTGCTCGTGTTTGAAGAGTGGTGATTTTTTCTGACTATATAAAATAAGTAAGTGGGTGCCCCTTCTGTTTGACACTCTGATTTGAATGCAGTTTTTGTTCCTCACATACAGTAATGACACTTGGTATTTTAAGGACTGATGCATATTTTTCCTTTGCAATACATAGCCATGCAGAGTGAAATTGCAGATGACTACATGAGTGAACAAAGGACAAAGCCTGTGAAATGCTAGTAAGAATTTGAAAGAATCAGAGTTGTCAGTCTCCTCTGTAGATTGTAATGATGTTCTATGAAGTGTATTGTGATTGAAGTAATCTGTATCGGATGTAAATCTTTTGATAATTGAGATGTCAGATTGGCAAGAGATTAGTTAGACATATTGGGGTTTGTTGCACTGCTGCTTAATAACTGGCTTCGTGCCCTGAAGACAAAGTAAGCTATATTTGGTGCATGGCCTGGGAGCAGGATGTGATGGAGTTTATCTGGCTTGGCAGGGCTTTGCGGCTTGCACACAGTGCCATGTTGATAGAACTGTATGGTTTTTAGGGCTGGATCACACCTGTCCAGCACCAGGAACAGGCAGGGCAGATACCTTGTATGCCTGCAAAAAACTATGCAGTCTTAAAGGTAGTTTATTTTAATGTGTACTCTTTTTTCCCCGCTTGGAACTAAAGGGAATGTGTTCCCTTCCCTTCCACCATATTAATTAGCTGAGTTTGGGCTTCAACTTGTATGTTGTGATGGATGGACTTCACAGAGTGGAAAGTTTGCAAGTCTCTTGCAGTTGATCTGCAGCAGAGCTGAGCTCTCCATATCCTTGAGTAGCTCCTTTTGCAAAGGACAGATGTCACCACAACACCTTTTTAGGTGGAAATTCCTGTGATCCTGCACACATTTAAGGTGTGCTGGAGGAAAGCCATGTTGCTGTTAAGCGTGGCAAGATACATTCCTAGAACTCTGTATGTACCCATGTGTCTCCAAAGTGTGTAAATCAATCTTCAGATTCACTGTAGGTGTCTGCTGGCTGGAACCACAGCAAAAGGTGGTCTGGATCTTAAGGGAAACTGAAGGGCTTGAAGATCATAAAATTAAGTTTGTTCTACTCAAAGAAGTGTGCGTGGGGTGTACATTTGTTGCTTTCTGATTAGCAGCCATGGCCTTGTGCAGCCACCATTGTGTGCTTCAGTAACTGTTCAACCCAGGGCTGCGTTTGCATCTGCACTGTTGGGAGATTTGTGGCTTTACATGTGTAGGAGCTGGAAGACAGGCATATGCTAAACTTAAGCAATATGGGCAAGCCCCTGTGCAACATCCACAGGTTTAGCTTGTAAAACTAATGTGTTTCTTGAATTGTATGTAGGTGACTTCTTGTCCTTCCGAGTTTATAGACGTTCTGCCTGAAGTAACTGATGTATGTAGAAGTGATAGATGATTACAGTTGAAAAGAAAATAAATTGGTGAGGTTGACAGCAACTTCAGACTTCAGGCAGGCCTATAGTGTTCTCAAGAAAATTGAGGAGTACCAGTGAGACCTCAAGGAAAGGTGACTGTACAGAAAATACTTGCTGGCTTAGAAATCTTCCAAAAGAAAACTTGATCGAAGTACACAAATGCATAGGGCTTTGTTTTTGCTGTTTTACTTCATGTTCAGATTACTTGAAAAGAATGCAAGTCTCTCCCTAGACGTTACAAAAATTACATTGCAGACTTAAAATAGTGTAGCAATTAAATACTTGCACGTGCTGCTCTTTGTACTGCATCACAGAGCTCTGTGTGGGCAAGACGCTGTCACCTGCTATACATGGGCAGGCTGTTGTATCAGTATGGAGCAGAGGTCAATGACTTTCTGTCCATGTGGAAGTTATATTAGGAAGATGTTGGTCTGGGTGAATCTCAAAATAGGTTTGTTTGAGGGTTTTTGTTTTCTTTTTCTTTTTACCACATTGAGAATTGCTTCCCATGAGTACTGCTTATTGTCCATAAAACTTCTGACAGAATACGTTATGTGTTTTTCTATTCTAATTAAAAGCTAACAACGCAGAGCGTGTTCTGCTAGTGGGGACACCTGTTTGAAGAAAGGGAAAAAAAAAAAAAGGAAAGGGAAGAGAGAGATCAATCCACCTGGTTTTTGAAACATACTGAAACCATCTGAAGAATTGCATCTAATAACTATAGTCTCTGTAAAATATCAAAAATATTGCTGGAGAGGAGCCTCATTGACATTTACTTATTCAGAATTGGGAGTCAAAATAGTAGGCTTTTGTTTCAAGTGGTACTGCTAAGAAAAATAGCTGAGGAGGTGGAAACTTGACTTAGACCTTCTAGAGGCATGTTTTCTTTACAAAGTGCATTGTGTTCTAATGTGTTTTGAGTTTATTTTCTCCTTTTTGAGAATTATTTTGCCTCTTTCAAGTGAATGCACTTTATATTTCCCAGTGTTCAAGACAGAAGAGGGGAAAAGCAAAATGTTACTCAAAGTGTGTATTAGTGCTTGTACTGAATAGAAGGCTAACAGTTCAAACCCGAATACTTACCAACCTGCAGCAAATACTGTTCACTATATTCACTCACACCTTGTAGAGTGTATCATAGCAGGGTTCTCTGGTTGCCCATGTTCCCAAGTTAGCAGTGGGATTTTGCCTTGAAAAACAGTAGTGCAAAGTGCCAGAGGACTATTACTGCTGTTCCCTGGAGAGTGCTGTGAGGGCTCTCGGACCGGCACCATTCTGCTGCTTATGGAGCTATGGAGAAGGTGGAAATTCCAGGGACTGGTTAGCTCTATGGACAGACTGTGACTTCCTACTCTTTGCAATAAATTTTTGTGCTTGGTTTTACTGGACTTTGTGCACATACTCAAGGGGTTTTTCTTGGGGGAGAGAAAAAAGGCATGAGGGCTATTCCAGTGCCCTAAAGCTAAGGTTAAGATTCTGCTGGAAGGTCTTTTGTGTCGTTCTGGTGTCTCAAACCTGGCCCCTAGCCAGGGTATGTTGGCAGAGAAGTCAGTGCTGCCAAGGTCTCCACTTAGTGTCCGACGAACTCTTGCTCTGCTCTGGCTATGAGCAGTTAAGTCCCCATCTGAAGTCCAGAGTACATCTAGAGGCAAGAGCTCTTTCTTTTCTGATCACAGGAACTCCTCTTTCTCCTGGTTAATGCTGAGCTAACCTTTGTCATCTTTAGTGACAGGACTACGTTATGTTTAAATTTTTTTTCTTATTGGTCTGATCTTGTTTCTGTCTCCTAGGGCTGTGCATCCTGGAACTGGTACTACCCTTTTCACTATGCTCCGTTTGCTTCCGACTTTGAGGGTATTGCAGACATGCCTTCAGATTTTGAGAAGGGCTCAAAACCGGTAGGGCACCTTTATTTAGTTATTTGTGATTTAACAGCTCATTAGAAGCGTCCTACATCTGCCTGTTTTCGTCTCAATAGTTTAAACCTCTTGAGCAACTTATGGGAGTATTTCCAGCTGCAAGTGGAAATTTTCTGCCACCAACGTGGAGGAAGCTCATGACAGATCCGGTAAGAATCCTTGTTGTAGTCCTCTCTGTAAGGTTATGTTGTCTTGCAGTTGTGTGAGCGTGACTTGCTGCTGCTTAGTTCAGCCAGAAAAATACTGGAGACCAGGAGGGAACATTTTTGGTAGATTGCAGAGATTCTTCAGAGATCCTTAAAAGTGATACTTTGTATTCAGATGTTTCAGTGAGAAAAATTGCTTCCTGACTCTCTTACACTTTAGTAAGGTTGTTTACTTTCCTGTAGAAATCTTGCATAACTTAACTGGGGAGCAGATGCCTTAACCCAGTTATCTGGAATTATTCTGTCCTGCTCAGTTTCTTGTTTTGATACTCTTAAGTGATGGAAGAGCCCAAATGTGCTTCATGTTTAAATGGCATTTAATAAAAATATGTTGCTATTGGTCAAAGTTCCTTGCATCCTCCTTAGCTTTGTGTTTGCTCACCCTCTGTGAAGTACAGTAGTGGTACAGGCATTCTCAGTCTGTTTCATAATTGGCTTTAATGATTTTATTTTTTTCCTCAACTACAGGAATCAAGTATAATTGACTTCTACCCTGAAGATTTTGCTATTGATTTAAATGGGAAGAAGTACGCTTGGCAAGGTGAAATTTCAACTTTTTTTTTTTGAGCTATAGTATACTGACCTTAGTCTTAAGAATCCATGTAAAAAGGAGAAAATGGGAAATTATCTTAGTGAGATAATGACGCGCCAAGTCACAGAAGTAACTTGTGTTACTTAGTGTGAGGGAGAAGTATTTTACAGCAGGTATATTTTTGAAAATAAATTAGTATGAAGAACAAATTATAGTTCAGTAACTGATTTAGGATTGGCAATGATTATTAGTAATTTCAGCAGTCATTCTAGATTTTTTAATTTGTCCTGAACTAGATTAATTATTTTTCTGTTTTTATCAGCCTTATTGTGTAATTGTCCTTCGTCTCCTTTGCATTTAATTAATGGATCTTGTTCTGTTCAATCAGTGGCTCATTAGTACCTTGCAAAAAATGCTTGGGGGAATATAGAAATATTTGGACACACACAAAGAATGAAAGAACAGCTGCAGTATTTAATGCAGCTTCCTCTTTCTTTAGAGAACATTAATTTTAAAGGTCTGCCAAATTTAGTGGCTGGTTATGCTATTCAGCCAGTAGTGTAACATCTCAATTATAGGTATAATCAATCATTTGGGCACATGAAATTACATCGGAATGTAAGAAAGTACATTGTAACTCTGAAGGTGGTCAGGCACTGAAACATGTTGCCAAGAGAAGTTGTGGAGTCTCTGTTCTTGGACATATGCCAAACCCAGCTGGCCATGGTCCTTGACAACCTGAACAGCCCATAACCATGTTGGAGCAGAGAGGGTGGACTAGATGATCTCTAGAGGTTTCTGCTGACATCAGTGGTTCTGTGATTCTTCCCCCAGGGCAGCTCACCTGTGTTTTGAAATAGCCAATTAGGCACACAAGTTTTTTAGTTGGGACAGTGTTCCAAAATGAAAGAAAATATTCCTAGGAATTATGAGAAGTGTTGCAAAGCAGGTTTTCCCTCTGTAACTTGAAGCCCTTCTTACCCATGTTGTAATTCTGGCAACTTTTGTCCAGTTATCAAATCTACAGTCTAAAGAAGTGATATTTTAAGTAGCTCCCACATGCTTTCAGCAGCCTGTAACATTGCTTTTCATTCATTTAATGCTTAATTGCATTATAAACTCTTTGTTCTGGGTTAACAGCTGGAATTCTCGTGCTTAAGAGGCCATAGTGAAACGAGATATTTTCCAAGCTGGAAGTACAGCCATCTCTGTTAAAAGGCGTCTAGTATACCTTGTCCTCTGAATGAAATGTTTGAAGATCTTCCTTTTAGAGATGTGATTATGCTTCTGAGAGCTCAGCATCAATCCTTTTTGCAATCTCCCGGGTTATGAACACTTCCAATTTTGTTGTCATTCCACCAGCTTGTTGTGAAGGTGAAAATCAATTGTTTGTTTTCCAGGGTTGGCTTACCACTGTTTCCCTTCACAAGTAGTTATGTTCCAGCTGAAATGTGAACATGGCTGAGGTCTGGTGCTGTCTTTGATAAAGCAGTAGTCACTTTGCGTGAAGATTATCCTTATACTTCATAAGCAGGGACAGTGCAGATCTCCTGTTTGGTGAGGCTGGCAACAGCAGGGTGTACAGGTCTGCTCCTCGTTATTTTTCAGTAGCCTAAATAAAATTCTGATTCAGGTAAGCTTCTGACATATTTAACATTTTATTTAGTGTTCATTTAGTGTAATTGCACTTCAAGTAAAGTTTTAGATTATCCCCTTACCTTCAGCTTCCAGAAAGTAGTATTTGTCTTAATAAATCCATGTAAAGATCGTGCTTCTGAAGCAAAAATGTTTCAGGCAGACCAAGTTTTAGTTCAAGAATGTAAGCCTGTGGAAGTCCATTTACTGGAGCATACCAGGGAAGGCTATTCTTCAGCTTCATCCAGTATTATTGAGTGGGCTTAGAGATGTGCTGCTTAGTGAGGGATTTTGATCCAGAGAGGGCTGTCCATGTTATCTTGGAGTAAAATTAGTAGCTGGCATGAATTGCCCCTGAGGGATAATATCTGTATCGCCTCATCGCCTTAGAGTAATTTCTTCCATTGTTGTCTCTTCATAAATTAATTTGAATAAAGTAGCATTGAGTTCTGTCAGGGGGGTGTCTGTAACAAATGAGACAAATGATGACTGTCTTACTGAGCTCATCTTGTTCCTAAATGAGGCAGCTATGGGTAGAGGTTACTGCTTCCCAGTGCCTACTCAGGACTGGGGAGGAGGATGGAGGGAGGCGTGCTTGCAGATGAGCTTCCCTTTTCAACCTGCACTACCACTGAGCTAGTTTTCCCTAAACAGCCTGCAGGATCACAACCTTCTGGAAATGTAGTTTTCTTTGACTAATTCAAGAGTTGTTTCTTGGGTAAAGAATCATAGAATGGTTAGAGTTGGAAGGGACCTTAAAGATCATCGAGTTCCAACTCCCCTGCATGAGCAGGGACACCTCCCACAAGACCACATTGCTCAGAGCCCCATCCAACCTGAGCTTCTACGCCCCCACGGATGGAACCTCCACAACTTCTCTGGGCAACCTGTTCCAGCGTCTCACTACCCTCACACTAAAGAATTGCCTTCTGAAATCTACTGAATCTACTGGAGCTTTCCATGCTAGTGTTGTTTTTTGGGGTTTTTTTTGTGGTTTTGGGGGGTTTTTTGTAGTTTTTGTTTTTGTTGTCGTTGTTGGCTTTTTTCAACAAATGTGAAAAAGTAATGTATTGGTTTTACTAGGTGTTGCATTACTGCCATTTGTTGATGAGCGACGCCTTAGAGCTGCCCTGGAAGAAGTCTACCCTGACCTCACTCCTGAAGAAAGTAAGATCTGTGATTTTTTTTGTTACAATTTGTTATTACTACTGTATTTCACCCTAAAATGAGCAATGTGTAACAGACGTTTGGTTGGATTGAGTTATGGCAGGCTGTAGCCTCTTCTCCATGGATGGTGCTAATAGGCAGAATGATCAACTATGGGTTTGTTTTTGTAGCTTTCACTTTTCTTTTACTCAAGTAGACCTGCATGAGATTTAACCTGAAAATTAGATGACAATCATATTAAAAGCTTCTACCAGTATGCGCTGTCAAAGTACTTGCTAGGTTAATATGTTTCCATTGAAAGATTAAACTCTGTTGCCAAGGTTAGAGTTAACAGTAAAACTTGTTTGGTTTGGCTGTTCTGACCAGTAGGCTGGCTGTGTCCGGTTATGATATGTGAAGATTCTTGTTCAGCCTTAATAGGCAAATGTGCATGTTACTTTCTCCATTGTACAAAAATAATAGTGGGTTCTTGAAGGCAAAGCTGCTTGGGAGATACAGGGGGTTTTCAGTCTATCTGCCTCTTCAGCATTACTCTGTTCTGAATTCAAGAATCCTCCCATTGAGCACAAGATTCCCATAGTTTTATTATCTACCACTGCTCTTGTGACAAGAGACATTCTGTTGTGGGCAGAGACACTCTTTCCAACACTCCCAAGGAATGTTCAGAGATTTTTCCTAAATCTCAGTGAAGCTTTCCTTTTGTGGAGATGTCAACAGGACAGTATGCTGGCCTGTGGCATTCCTTCCTTCCCTCTCTGCTCTGAACTCTTAACCCATTCTCTTTGTCATTTCTAGGCAGAAGAAACAGCCTTGGTGGTGATGTTATCTTTGTTGGAAAGCACCATCCACTTTGTGATTTCATTGTAGAACAGTACAAGACCAAAAAACACAGAGGTAAGTTGGACTTATTCTTAAAGGATTGTGTAAATGGTGAGGGTGGAGGTCAAAGAAAGTGCTTCAGCTGAAAAATTATTTTTTCCATAGCCGGTGGATATACCCCCAGAGCTGTGCCATGGAATCCAGGGAAAGCTTACGCTGAATGACAACGCTGTTCTCCCAGATCAGTGAGTATGGCTTTGTGGTATGGGCTGTTTGATGCTACAGAACGTTTCCTTCAGTTATGCCTGCCTTTAAATAAAAATACCTTTGTGCCCACATTGAGAAACCTAAAACTCCGGAGAAGGCAATGCATTTAGTTCTGAGGCTAAATGTGCTCTCGTCTGGGTTTCACTGTGGGTGTGTATTATTATCAGCATATGTAAAAAACCAAGCAAGTTAAACTTTGGTTTGGTGATCCTTTTTTAAAAAACATTATTTCAGAACTAGGCTTTTGAAGCAGCATCAGAAGTCGAACGTGTGTGTTTAATTGCTGATTAATTTTTTGTTTGTTTGTCATCTGTGGAAGACAGTTTTTTATGTATTTAGTAATGTTGGAACTTTAACAGGTAAACAGGGCCTATACAATAAAAGTAGCAGTGATCAGTGGCCTTATTCAGTAAGGTCATGTTGTTTTGGCCTCTGCTTTTGTATGAATGTTAATTGAATGCAGTCTGATGTAACTTCCAACAGCTCATGCTGTTTAAAAAAAACAAACAACAACTCTGCTTTTTACGTGCTAATCCTAATTGCATTAAAGAAAAATAGAGATATATTAGATATATTTTGCCATTTTTTATTTAGGCTATGGCACTACATTCAGTACTGTTACCAACTATACACACAAAAAATGCTATTTTTTTTTTTTGTTTCTAGATAATGCATTTAGTTTGAGAAATTATCAGTGTAATCTTCACATTGTAGGATATGCATTCATTTATCTAACTTTGCTTAGAGGCATAAGCAGGTGTTCAGTAACTCATTTGCATTAAATGCACAAACACTCTGATTTTGTTGGACAGATAATGTATCCTAGGTCACACTCACTAATATACATTTTTCTATTCTTGCCGTGACTTGTGAAGAATATGAGCAAGTCAGAGCTGTTCTTGGAGGGTATTGCAGTGCAGGAAAAGAAAACTCTTCTGGCCTTGTCTTCCCTACATAGGCCATGAGACATGGGTATTTTTTAATCTAGAGAAGTAGTTTGTTAGGAATTCTGTGAAGACAAGGAGGTATTTATATTGCCACTTCAAAGTAAGTCTTGCTTTGCTGAAAAGATGGGATCAAATTCAGCCAGCCCATGTGCAGTTTGTGACCTCTGCATGTGACAGTTCTGCAGTCAGGTGAACACAGAAGTCCAGTTTCAGATTCATAAGAATAATTTTCTTGAGCGTGTTGTTTGCCTGGTTGAGTTGAAGGGGTAAAGTTTTCTGGAGTAAAGAAGGAAAGGGATAAGATGCAAAACTGCATGTCAGCCCATTGAATCTCAGTTAGAAAGGAGAGTCTTAAGTTCTGTGTAAAACAGCTGATAAATTTTGCCTTCTTTTTTTCCTAGTGAAGCAGGTTTGTGTATGTGTGTCTCTGGTTTTCTCCTGCCCCCTGAACCTTTTGCCTTTTTAAAATTGAATCTTAGCATATGGGGAGGTTTCTGAAGTGTGGGAACCCACTGTTAGACACTAGAGAATCCACAAAATCAGCTGCAGAAGTTATGATGTTAAGAAATAAGGATTAAATAATTCCATTGCTTATAGAAATATTTGGTTTAGGTGAAAGGGAAGTTCATTTTGAAATCCCTTTTAGGTGTTGTAGGCTTAGTTGAAAGAAGAGCAGGAATGGTAACAATAGAGAAAGCAGAGCAAGTGGCACAAAATATGTGGTTGCATGAGGTTTTAACAGAATTTTCTCTTTGCCAGGACAGTGGAGTCTCCTGTTCCAATGCTGCGTGACCTTACACAAAATTCTGCAGTCAGGTAAGTAAACTCAGGGTTTTAATGCAGTAGTGTACAAATTACAACAGTCAAAACTCAGTTTATTCTGGTGTTTTGTGTTGTTGAACTTGCAGCAGAATCCATCTCTTAAAAAAAACTGAAGCTTTTACTTCAAACCATTCTGGTTTTCTTTGGGAATTGCATCCCGGATGTTGTTCTGTAGCACAGCAGGCTTGAATTCGGGTGGTTAGCAGAGTGTGTGTGGTGGCATGCCCTGCAGGGATGTTGAAAATAGTCGTTTCTCAGTGCATCAAACCCAGTGTGTTTCATCCCTTCAGAAATACCTCATCTTCTCACTGTTGCTTTCCTGCTTGCTGTCTGTTTGGACTTCTGGGGTTTTGGTAAGCAAAAAGCAACACCTGCAGAACTAGGTAGCCCCTATCAAGCCCTATACATTAAAGAAACCCATTCGTGAGAGCAAACCTCTGAGACAGAACTGGGTATTTTATTGAAAGACCTCCAGCTCTTGATTTTTGCCTCTTGGATTTTTATCCATTTTTATTCCTAGCAATTCCAAAGGATGCCTGAGAATATAGGCTTTGTGCCCTTAAGAAGTAGAAGAATAATACTAACTTTGTCTGAAGGTGATTTTTGGGAGAATAATAAGAAACTTCAAAATTAATAAAAAGCAATGCAGAGTCTCCAAGAGTAAATCCTGTGGTTGGTCACAGAAGGTTTTAATTACCCTTGAGCTTGACAGTAAATTTCTGTAAATTTAGTGTGTTGTATGTCATCCTCACTTAATTTGGCACAATATAGCAGGTATGTAATACTTGAGCCTATAACCTTTCACTTCTTGAACCACATAAGATACTTGAAATGCTGAAAATCACTTGTGATCTGTCTGCATAATTTTTTCCTCCAAGAAGGGATAACTGAGTTCAACTATAACAGCTGTATCTACAGGCAGTAAGAAATGCTACATTGTGGCTTGTCAGGGTATTGTAGAAAGGATGCTCTGAAATGGGGATTTAGTTACTTTGAGTGATGACTTAAAGGTAGTTTTTGGCTTTCCATCTGCCACTGTCAGGAGGTTTGAATTGTTCATGCTTCTGTCCGTTTCTCTATGGCAAGAATTCTTCTTCCTGTCTTTTGAGGTAGTATGAGCAGTCATGGTTCTGCTCTTCAGTTCTTGTGACTTTGGCTGAATTTTCCAAGGGACCATTATTCTCTTTCCCTCAAGCCTCATTCATTTTCTGTGTTGAAAAACAGATGTATTTCAGCTTGAAGAGTGAGATTATTCTGCTTAGTTGTTTGCTTTTCTCTTTCTTAGCATCCCAGGCATTCTTCACTATCAAATGGTAGGTAGAGAGAGAACAGGAATCAGGTTGTTGCTGGGTACTTCAAACGTGTCCCTGGTGGGACCTACCCCAGATCTGGATATTTACCATAGGAGATAGAAATTGTTAGGAGTGTGGGTGAATTTTCCTAGAGCAAACCCAAACTGCTATATAATAGAATGTACCAGCAGAAGTTAAGCTTTGAGCCCCTTTTTGCTCTATTACTGTTTAATTTGTCTAATACTGGACAGCTCAAAATGCAGAGTCTGCGAGAGGTCACTGAGAATAGGTGCGTGTCCCTCCACGGGAGTGCCCTACAGCTGCACAGCCAGCTTTCAGGATAAAACCTCCCTGGCCCAGGAAATCCTACTTCTAAGTTTTGTACACTTTTGATGAGAATGCAGAACAAGCTGATATCCTTCCTGTCTGTGCTGTGGCAGCCTTTGAACTTTGTCAAGCACAATAGCGCTTTGACTAGAGGATTTGTGCTCAAGGGTCTGCAAGAAGATACTTTGATTACCATATATAGGACTGTTTTCTAGACATTAAACTTCCTTTTGGACTGGCTATTGATCCAGGGGTTCTTGAATCTTATATTTTCTGTTATGTACATCACTGTTAATAAAGCTTAATTAATAAAGTTAATTATCAAGTAAACCTAATCCTCAAATACTTTCTCCTAGTATCTCTTTCAAAGATCCACAATTTGATGAAGACTTTGTTTTCAAGGCAACAGTGTTACCTGGTGCAAAGTAAGTATCAGTTCTCAGTTTTCAAATAATTCCATTTTCTTTCATTACTCTTGGGTATTTGTTCTGATAAATATTTATGGAACTATTTTTAATATTCAGGAAACCTGCTCCAGTTCTGAAGCCAGGAGATTGGGAAAAAACCAACAATGATGGCAGGCCTTGGAGACCGCAGCTTGGCTTTAACCGAGATAGAAAACCAGTCCATTTGGACCAGTCAGCGTTCAGAACCTTGGGGTAAGACTGGCAGCATTGTTACTAACTGCCTTGCTGAGATGACTGTAGTTGTTCATTGCTTTTTTAATTTAAAAAAAAAAAAAAGGAAAGCAGGTGGGGATGGACTGTCAGATACTATATGCTGGTGTTCTGTGTTGGAAACTTTGGTGTGTGATATTTAAATTAAGTATTCATAAAAGCTCTAAATTGATATAATTTTGCAGTAGTGCTTTCCATTCTTCTTGATTTTGGGGGAGATTTTGCTGCATATTTCTAACTAGATTTCCCACTGTTTGTTTTGGGTTTTTTCCCTACTTGCTCGTGGTGACTTGCTTGAGGTACAGAAGGTACAGTGGGAATATTACATGCAAGTGATTAGTAAGACTGTTTTGAAGACATGAGTGTCTTTTATGCTTTTAGAAATGAAGACATTTTAAAACCCCTTGTATGAAAGGTGTTACGCCATATAATCCATTTGATTGTCACTTTTCCAGGCATTGGCACAATCATTTTTTATTAGTTCTCCAAAAGTCTGAATAACTTTCTTAGATGCTGCAGTGTGGTATGAGAATGCTTCTGAATGCAGGGGAAGTGAAAGAGCTGGAGTTATCTATTACACATAAAATGAAAGGTTTTTCCTTCCTGGGGAAGGCAAGAAGCCAAAAGTTTATCAGAGCCATAAAAGAGAATGTTTTGAAGCAGATTGTATCACTAGCAAATAAAAGTAAACTCTGTGAGCAACTACACACAAGTGTCTCTTTAGGAAGATAAAGTATTTGGTCCAGCTCCTCCAGAGGACCAAAAAGCAACACCCTTCCATATTCATGTGTTGGAAAGCACAGTTATTCCAGTGCCACACTTGTGAACCAGCTTCTGTTCATCCTTGTCGTAGTTATAAAAAGAAGTATAGCTGTGTGGCAGACACCACAAGCATCAGAGTCCTAGTGGGAATGTGGTTCTGTACAGAAACACCAGTAAAGGCCTGACAAGCACTGACACACCAGTATGTGCAGATCCTGCAACTCCATCAGCTCTCCCTTCTTGCGACATGCGACAACAGTTCAGTTTGACCGGACCCTTCCACAGTCTGCAGGATAAACATGTATTTCTGCGCATTGTGGCTTGCTTTAGAAACCGGGTACTTTTTTCCGGGCCAGCTCTCCCAGCTGTGCTCTGGTGGTGCTGTGCCTGGGACCCTGCTTTGGGAGCAAGTTGCTGCATCCTGTTTGTGCACCCCCACTGACGTGCTGGAGAGAGCTGGGGTGTTCAATGGGCTGGGTAGCAGCTGGGCTGTAAGAGAGCATGCATAAAAACTTCCTATTCTTTTTCCTTTCCATTTCTTATGCATAATAGCCATACACTGCCAAGGGAAAGAGGGATGCCAGGGATGTATGCCAACGCAGTACCTCTTGGAACGTACGGGAGCCCATATGCCAGGCCACTTCTGAGTGGGCAGCAGCAGATTCCTAAATTGTTGTCAAGTAAGTGGGTTCTGCTTTCTACATTGCGGAGTTTGAAAAATACTACTGTTCTGGTTGCACTATTTAAAATAAAAAGTGGATTCAGGCATCCGGCTTCATTAACCTTGTATTGCTTTTTTCTACTGCTCTTCCTTTGTGGAATTGCTGTAGTGAAATGTTCTAAAATGTATTTGTGCCTGTCAGTGGGATCCCTGCCCGGTATTCAAATGTAACAGAGAAAACAGCACTTTGTCTGCTAAAGGGTTGCTCGTGGCTGTTATCTAGAACGTACTCAGTATGTGGCTGAGTCGCAACATCTCTAGCATCAGCAGACTTAGTAGAAGCTTTGGGCTTTGTTTCTGAAAAGAACAAGAAGAGGATGCTGACCACAGAAACCAGTTAATGCACAAGGCATGGTGATATGTCAGGGAAGATGGTAGGACTGACAGAAGAGCTGTGGTTGGTTCCGAGATGCCAGAGTGAACCAAAACTGCTAATTCACAGTCCTGTATTGGTTTCTCCTGCCTGCAGTAGGTGTTGCAACTTCTGGTAAAGAATAGTCAGGAGGTCAGGGATGCCACTGCTGTAAAGAATAGTCAGGAGGTCAGGGATGCCACTGCTGTTGGCTTGGTGACAAAGTGGGTCACTGGAAGCCATAAGAGAAATCCTGTGTGTGACCTGAAGTAGAGTCCTTCATCCTGGGGAGGAATTGCTTGTGTAGAGGCTCCCAGAAAAGATGCCCTGCCTCTTTGCCTGTGATCAGGGGCTGCATTTCTATGACTGTGGGATTGAGACAGGAGGAAACTTGGCTAAACTGCCTAAAAAGGTGCTTTAAAGTAAGACGTTATCACTGTTGAGCTGAATCCATGCAATATTGAATTCTGCAGGTGTTTGAAGTTTAAACAGCTGAGACCGAAAAAATAAGTTCAGCGTTTTGTCACATGTAGAAGACCGAATTACTGCACAGTGAAGCTGTCAGCTTTTTTATACTTGACTTGCATTTTTACTGCATATGAAACAGTGAATAAATAATGTCGATGGCCACTCTGAATGAAACTTACAGTTCAGTCCCAAAGCAGATGGAGTGTAGTTGAGTAGTTCGTGCAGAAGCTTTCTTGTGCAAGGAACTATATTGGTTTAAGGGGAGAGACAGATTGAGTGTGAGAGCCTGGAGCTGTTAACTTTGATTAAAGGAAAACAAGTGTGTTTGTTGGTTGTTTTTTTTTTTTTAAACAAGCATCAAATACGATCTTAAAAAGAGTGTGGGGAATAGGTAGGCAGAACTACTAGACAAGAATCACATTTTTGTGTTAATCTCCAAAAAGAGAGTCTGTGTGGTTTGGGGGAGAAAGTATTTGTGAGCCTATCAGTCTCTATACTGTTGTTGAAGTCTTCTGAAGCTCGAGCCTTGATGCTTTGTGGGAAATACTGATTTCAAAGCAGTTTCCTCTGCCTTGCATATCATGATCATGCCAATTAGGTGCTTACAAAGCTCTTGTCTTTCTGGCATCTGAGCACCTTGTGTTGTATAGGAAGCACTCCACATGCAAATATGCCCCAATGCCATAATTCTTTCAGATTGAGGAGGCTCGAGTCCACTGATGAACGTGAAATCCCAGTCCATCTGTTGGCCTCAGAACAACTGTCTGGTGGCTTTCTTTCACACATCCCTTCCTCTCCTCCTGCCCCTTCCTTGCTCTCAGGTTGCCTCAGGCATCCCCAGTTGCTGTTCTCCAGGTGTGCATGGCAAATCTGAAAGCCCGGCTTTTCTTGTTTTTAATTTTCCTCTGTTGTGCCACTGTCCTTAACACTGCTTTTTCCATGAGGCAGAGGTTGATCTTGTGCTTTCCTGTTGGTGCACAAGAAGCAGTGCCAGGTCCGGCTGCCAGTCCCCCAGCCGCCATGGTAGCGCGGTGCCTCGTGCACTGGCATTCGTCCTACAGAGGCTTTTTAAAAAACAAGCAGGAGCTCTGTGCCTGCTGTTGCTCTCCAGGGCTCTTCATCCCAGAGTGGAGAAGCTGGTTCCTGGCACTCTGTTTTCATGGGAGGCAGCAGCTGCAGATGTATTCTTTGTCAGTTAATGTTGTTAAGTTTCTCTGCCTCTTCTACTAAAGATAGCAAGCTGTCCTAGGAGATTAGTCTTAAACTCTGGTTAACTTCTGATTTAAACTGACTGCAATGTGAAGTCTTTACATCTCATTACAGCAGTGATTGAGTTAGTATTTGGAGATGCCTTTCTTTCTGTACCTCATTATCTAACAGAGTGGGAGGACACTTGGTATCCCAGTCAGTGGGATGGGCACAGGTCGAAAAGCATGAGGGATGTGCTTGCTCCCTAGAAGAAGTTCCAGAAATGCCTCCTGCTGCCTTGCTGATGGGTCAGGACCCAGCTAAGGATACCTGGGACTATCAATGTCAAGTGAACCTGTGTCTCAACTCCTCTTCTACCAGGTAGAGTCAGACTTGCTTGAACTCTGGTTCAAAGAACACCTCCAAGTGTCATAGCCCAAAATTTCTGCTGAGATCAGTTTGCAGACATTCACACTGAAGGATGCTTCTGCAAATGGAGCTGTACTACAACAGGGTAATGCAGCCTGGATTATGGCTTGTGTGGGTCTAGTGTCAGGCAAAGCTGTGAAGATGAGAGCATGTCAGCAGCTCTCTGAACCTCACTGCAGTAGGTGGCCATCATCTTGTTGAACAGGAGCAGTCTGCATGGACAGTGCCTTTTCTTCCAGGGAAATTTGTGGTCAGAATTGAGCATGTGTGCCAACTCCACCCAGGCAGTGTTCTGTCTTGGAGTACCAAAAGGTGTTCCTAGGCCTGACAGCACAGCCATCTTCTTGCCTTTTGCAACCATGCCCTTCTCTTCAAGCACAAATGTCTCTGTCTGCACAGATATCTTCAACTAGAAAGTCAAATTAGAAGAAATGGGAATGCATGTGCTGAGTTTTCTTAATGGGATGGCTTACCTCTTGTGTCAAAGTCGCATTCATCAGCTAGTTGTGAGAGAGCATGTTCTATGCTGTGGCATAATTGGATTGGGAAGCGTTCTGAACCCACACGTTCCTGAAAAACTGGAGCTGATGTGGTTAAAATCCCCACATTTTGTGGGATTAATGCAGAGCAACTTTTCCATTTTATGCGTTAGGTTTTATATGTATGATGAAGTAAAATTAGACTCTAGAAGGGCAATGCGGTCAGCCAAAGTGCCATCTCTCCCTCAAGAGCCTGCTGGGGGTGTTCCTTACTGTTGTTCTCTGATTTGACTTGGATGTGCCAATTTTCGGTTGATGAATAATTGTCTGTGCTGATAACTTGGGGAGTCAAGTGCAGTGTGACAGTACTCTGTGAATGGCATATTTGGTTTTTGCAGCACAGGATGTCTGATTTATGACTTCCATTTCAGTCAGTAAACTTGTCAATTAGCTGCATTTGAAAAGTGATTTTGATTAGTGCAATCAGTAAACACAAAATCTCGTCTTTGATTGCCACACTGATTAGATAAATTATTACTTGAGGAGCTGCTAGAGAAGGCAGTTTATTTGGCCTTATAGCTCTAGGAAATGCCTAGGTTTTGAAGACTAAAGAAAATATTAATTGTCATTTCTTCTCCAATTTTCTACCTTTTTGAAGTGCAATTCACTGCTCTGAGCTTTTTCCCTTCAAAGATTGTTCTCTGTCAGAGCCATACAAATGAATAGTAATAAGGTGGCTTTAAATGTTTCTGTGATGATTTCATTAAGCTCTTTCTTATACTGTTCCCTAGCGCTGCAAAAAGCTGTGGTTACAGCAGGAGAGCTGGGTCCTTTCTTTTTCAGATGGGAAGAAAGTGATTAAGTAGGACACAAATTCTTACCTAGTCCTTAAGCAGGGGTTGGTGTGAAAGGGAAACACTGCCTCAGGGTTAGACCAGCGGCATCTCACTAGGTTTCTCACTGCAGCACCATTTGACCGTGGCAGTGGAATGGAAAATGTGTTGTTAAACTTCCATTAACCTGAGAAGTTCTGACCAGGGTGGGTCAGGGTGGGAGAGACTGTATTAGTCTGTGAAAATGTCGGGATCCTACCTAGCTCAGCCTGCACAGTGGAGAAAGAGGGGAGAAGCATCACTGTTATTCCCTGTGGAATACAGGTTTTTTTCTGGAAATGTTTTAAGCTTAAACATTGTGTCTTAGATGCTCATTTCCCACAAAGTAGCTAAAAACAGTATCATGGGCCTGGGTTTTCTTGTGTTGCCCTAATCTTGCATTCAAAGGCAAACACAGCTTCACTAAAGCATGGTGTTGGCACAGCCTGTTTGTGTGTGTCCAAGTCCTTGTAATTCACAGACTGATCAGGATAAACGTGACACACATCCATCTGCAGTCCTTGAGATGCTGCAGATTGGTTACAGACTGTGTGAAATAACCAATTATAACTGATTATGAGCATCAGTTGGTAACAGTATAGAAGTCTGTGTGTCTGTATTTGTATATAGTGGTTGGTGTTTGCATGTATGTACTGTTTAATGAATAAATAAAATGCAGCATGTGCCCCTCTGCAGCTCAGGCTGTTGCTGGGCTGGATTAGCTCTGCCCAGAGAAGGGCCAGGCAGGAGCAATGGAGCTGCTCGGGACCAGAATTCATTTCCCCTGGCAAAACTGTGTTATCTGCCATGGGGGCTGCCCTCACCGCCTGTGCACTCGAGTGCTGCCCTGAGAGGTTTCTGTCCAGGTCAGACCGTTGCAGTTTGCAGACAGTCCAGCCAGAGCTCACAGAGAGGCACAGATTTTGCCTCTGACTGTACTTTTCTCCCCCCCCCCCACCCCGCTTTCAAATTATTGCAAAGCTTCAGTGTACTTGAATATTGGCAGTTGAACAGGGCGCTACTGTCCTATTGCAGTGTGTCCATTAGACAACTTCTGGAACCAGCTGTTGAAATTAGGTCACACTTAAACACCATCGAAAACAATCAAAGGTGTCGCTGAAACTGAAGCTTTTGATTGATGCACAATCTGAATGTTGTGGGCTGACCGGGGAGCTATTGATTAGCTGTTGCTTTTATCCTGTTTACCGACCGGTTTATTTAGAAGAACAACAACCATTTAATTGCACGGTCTGTTAAAGCAATGTTGTTACTGCTACAACTTTGTAAAGAGTTAGTTTGAGTAGAAGAAACAATTGAGAAGTGGGTGGTCTTTTTCACTGCAGTGCTAGGTCTCTGACCAAGGTTTTACCCAAAAAAGGTTTAATTCAGTCTGATTATCCTATCTGAGGGACCATTAACAGATCATGGTTATTATCATCGTTGTCTAGGTTAACTTTTAAATACGCTTTTACTATCTTTAAATATATCCTAAATACATATATTAATATATATCTTTAAATGTGAATAAACTGGAATTGTTTTATTTATTACGTGCTATGGTTGTTCTTCTAGTTCACTTGTGAGAATAACTTAGCCTAATCAGAGGGAAGCTTGCACATACTGTGAGCATTACAGCGTTGTAGCTCACAAACACGGTGTGTTGTGATGATGACACAGTGGTGTGTGTATATGTATCTATATTATTTCATATAGCTTAGTGATAATGTAAGAAATGTAAAGATTACAAAGTCTTCAGTTGTTACAGTCAAGGTTTTGCGCTTTTAAAAATTTCAGAAAACAGATACCTATGAAGTGTTCAAACAGTAACCAATGCTAGTTCTAGCAATTAAAACTAATTTTTCTTATAATGTGAAGCTTATTGGACATATTAAAAAAATACTTACCTTTTATTAATTAATACCAAGCTTGCCACTGATGGTTATAAAGGTTCTGTCATAATCAGTACTAGTAACTAACGAAATGTATTTGTTGGGATATCCAGTCTGAGCTTTTCTGTCTGATTTCTTAAAGCAGGTTCTTGAGCATGTGTAAAGTTTTTTAAGTATACTTGCTCCTTTTAATTTTAACGTTTTTGTTTTACCCTCCAGATCTTAGACCCCAGGAGTCTTGGAGAGGTCCTACACCCTTGTTTCAGCAGACACCACAGAGGTAAGGCAGGAGGGATGGAAATCTTGTAAAACGTGGCCAGGAGGATGTGCTTCGTCTTGCTTCACAACTTTTTTTTCCTCTTTATTTTGAACTTTGTTGTTTAAATTTGTTTAAAACATGCTGTATGGCAGGTTCTTTAAAGTTAATTAACGTCTATGATTTATTTATATTTTGTGAGTGCACTATGGGGTGTTCATCCTTTAAAAGGTTTGAGTACTTTGTATAAAAAAAAGAAGGCAAAAACACTTTCCATTAAAACTCAGACTTCAAAATTAACTTTACTGTTGGTGCTTTGGTACCATTCTTGGTTCTTTGGCCTTTATGTTATTGAAGCTTTTGAGATACTATGAAATTGAACACAGAGAGCTTAAAACTGCATTAGATTTTGGACAGGCTAAACAAATTTCTTTTTAGGAGGGCTGTGGAGCTTAATGAGGCATAACTAATGGTGTTCCACTTTTATCATTTCTGTGCCGCAACCGCAGCATTAGTACAGACCAGCCATTGATTCTTGCTACAAACCTCTTGAAGTCCTAATCAGCTTCTTTGGTACAAGTTTTTCAGGCCTGACAAGGCTATTGTAGGGCCGTGTCACTGTAGGTCAGTAGTTATTAGTTGCCACTGAAAACAGTTTCTTTAACTACTTAAGACTGAACTGAATTAAATGCAGAAGGGACTCAGGGAAGGATTATGGAATCTGCAGTCCAATAAGTGCCATCGAATAGAAGGAATGTGACATGGTTTGATAATAAGGGATGTTATACATGCGTTCCTTCATTGATAGGTTGTACCTCCTTAAGGCAGATGGACTTTATAAACTCCAGTGTACCCGTGACAGCTATGAATAATTATATCTATTTATACTTACAGAGGAATGAGAGTATATGTGAGATCTTTGTAGCTTCTGCTCTGAGGCACAACTTTTCTTTTTTTCTTTTTTTTCCCATGGTTTTATTTGCAAATGTTAACCATTGAAAATATGAGCTTTGGGAGAATTTATTGAGCTCTCTGCAACTGGGCTTTCCATGGCAACTGTTGTGATCCCTATTGAAATAAGTCTGGCTCCCATGTCCTGTGCCACATCCATCTGGAATACTGCATTATAAACGAACCTTGCGTTACAAACTTTAATATTACTTTCTCCGTGGGAGTTGCTATTCCCACACCTTAATTAGATCCAATTTATATAGTACCATTTTGTGAAATACTGCTACAAGTCTGTAACTTGTAATTACTTCTACAATGCTATTATTTTACCAGGCTGATTATTTTTGCAAAGCGGAAGAGTTTCTCAGTTCACACATAAATAACTTCAGCCGGAAGTTCTGTTTGTTTCCCACTTGAAGCACACATTTTAATGACAATTCTAAAGTCGGCTGCCTCTCTAATCAGAATCCTATAATTAGGTTATGTGATTGGTTTGTTCTAGTATTAGTAGGAGTGACCATGCACTGCCCAGGTACTTCAGAGCATTTTTCAGCTAGGTGGTGTTGATCTGCTGACCTCTCCAGTCTGCTTCTAGTGCTGCGGTGTTGAGCTTGCCATTCAGTTCCCAGACTTGAGGAAAGTGGTGTCCCCTGAGGTGACTTTAAATTGAGGATGTATCATCTTCACCTAGAAAATAAGCTTTAGAGAAGCTCAGAGAATGCTGCTCTAGCTTTTGAGTGACAGTAGTATGTTTACAATGTGTTCCCTCCCTGATTTTGCTTTGTTACACCTCTGGTTTATGAACATCACTGTCTTGCCAGTTTCTGTGCTGAGGATAAGTAATTTTGCCATGCGCTTGGAAGCTGTTTGATTTGGGACACAAATCAAAGAGATGCTTAGGGTGGTGTCAAATTAGTTGCCATACAGAGGTAAGCATGGAGCCTTAAGCAAAATTTTAAACAGAAATATAGGCTTGAGGCAGGAAAAAGTGGCTGAACCTGTTGAACCCTTCCCAGAGGCTTTTCAGTTTACCAGTTATTTCCGTGAGAGCTGCCAGTTTGCCCATCAGTGCTGGTGATCTGACATATTTCAGATGTTATGTATTTGCTACCTGGTTTCCTGATGGAAATGTGTAATCTGATTAACCAAATCCTTTTGCTTAACCTGCTCATGGAAGGGATTTCCAAAGAGACTGATGTTGGAACACAAATGTTTTACTGTATAAAGTTTCCTGAAGTTGTATTTTAGGTATCTGTCCTGTATGCATAAGCATTAGTTTAATGGTAAGTTGACGTAACTCTGGATAGTCTGAGTAACTCTGCCAGTGTGATATTCCAAGTGGCACAACTCTTTTTGTTGCCTCCAAGGCACAGCTTTGCTGCATACAAACCTGCACCCTTAGGTAACTTGAATTTCCCACTAATACATCCACTAGATTAACATGAAGTCAAGTGCTGTAAGGACTATAATTTCCTGATTTCTGTTTACCAGAAGAAAATCTAAAATTTTGGTTTTTGAAAATAGCACATAGTTCCACAAATTAAGGGCAGCAAAAAGGTGTAAACTACTTTTCTGGCTTTAAGATCAGAAAATCCATTGCAGCTTTTTTATTTTCCTTCTGGGTTTATCTCCTGGGATATATAGTGGTTCCAACTGAAAATCACAGATTTCACTCTATCAGGTGGCCTCAAAGCTAAAATGTCCCAACATCATGCCCCTGAAGTCACTGTTAACATGTTTCACTGGCTAAACATCCCAACTTTTCACAAAGCAGCACTTTTTATTTAAAAAAAAGTTTAAACTCTGTGCCAAATACCTATCTATGTCAAACAGAATTTGTCAGATTTTCCCATTCCAGGCACATAGCAGGTGTTGCCCTGTGCTCCTCAGACACTGAGGGTATTTATCACAAGCATGTTAGTAAAGTTGTAGAGACAGAGTGACTGTTGATGAAAGGCTGGAGCTATGTAGATAATTCCCCGTAGTTTTCCTTAAGGCTGGGCAGTGTATTCTTTCTGAAGAGTCTGATATTTTCTAGGAATAAGGAGGGGAAAAAAAGTTAGTACTCAAACCACTGAAAAACTTGGAGGGTTACTCCTCCAAGGCTGAAGTCCCGCCTGTTTAATCCTGCAAATCTGAACTGAGGCTCCTTGCAGAAGTACCAAGTCCCTTTTAGTTCCGTAGTGCAGCAGGTAAATAGGAACACCATACTCGTGCTCTCTGCCCATCTCTCTTCAATTGGGGGCAGAAAAGATTAACTGTCTCCACTATACCATGTTTTTCCTTCACAACAATGTATCGCACTGCAAAACACAACCACAGTGAATTCTGTATGAAATTGTACCCCTGCCCGCTCTCACTTTAAAGACTGTATCATGGCTATATCATTTTTCCAAATATTTTAAATCAAATAATGATTTGATGTATTACACCTGTTGCTTAATAATCGTAATGTTAGAATAGGTACTTGAAGGCAATTAAAACATTTCTTGCTGTTAGTAATCTCAGATGACAAACTAGGCTATAATGGATGTTGAATTTGCGTTCCCATCTAAACTGTACACCAAATGTCAGTCAGTCCATGCCAATTAGTGCTTATGTTGCTAGGTCACCGTGGTCAATTGAAAACAGCATCAATAGAACTTGAAAAGGTTTCTTCCCGATCAGACCTTCTGACATATTGAGCAGAATAATGGATGGGAAAAAGCAGCCAAGGCCCCTACCCTAGATTCAGAATACTCGCAGTAAGAATTCATTTGCAACCTGCAATTAACTAGAAAGAATGAACTCCCAGAAAGAGTCTGGACATTTAGAGAAGAAAGCCTCATTCTCCTGTACCGCACATGTTTACTCTTTGCATGGTGTGTTACATTTAGCTAACTTGCTGATATCTGGGTTTGATTTACAGTCAAGATCACTGCAAATGGATTGGCAAATTTGCCCCAAAAATAAAAGCTGGATCAAATCCTTCCAAGGAAGTTGAAAAATCTCTGGTTTGTAAAATTGAATTTGCTGCCTGTGGTAGTACTGGTTCTGTAGCTTTCAAGCTCTGGTGAAGCAGTAAGCAATAAGCCTTTTGGTAGGAGAATCTTGGAAGATTAATTTTTTTCCCTCCATTCATCTGTAATGACTTGGCCATCTGCAGGCACAGCTGGATGTGGCAGTGTTTAACTCTCAGGCAAATCTAATCAGTTCCTGTACGAGACCATAGAAATTAGGGTTTGGTGGTGTGAAGCTTTCTCTGGGAGCTCAGTTCATGCTGCAGTGTGCTTCTTCTGTCTGCAGAGCTGCTGGGGCTGCTCCTCTGCTTGCCTGGAACCGCATGCTGCAATCCCAGAACCAGTACCCACCCGGTCAATACCAGGGGCTGGGCGGCCCCATGGTGTACCCACAGAGACCTGAAGATCGGATGGACAGGGGAAGACAGGTATGAAAACGTCACCCCATTTTGCACGTTTTGCCCTCCTCCTGAGTAAGGCTTCCTTCCATGTGGCTGTGGAGAGTGAATGCCCACAGGCAGGCGTTCCTGAGCTGGTTTCAGCCCAGTAGCTGTGTCTGCCAGTGAAAGCACTGCCAGGTAAGTGTCCCAGCCATGTCCAGCCCTTCCATCTGTACCCCTGGCAGAAGGCCCATGCTGTGACTGTGCCACTGGTGCTTTTCATTAAAAGCAGATCAAACATGCTACCAAGTCACACGCTGCTTGCAGCCTGAGAAAACATAATCTGAAGGCAGGTATTTCAACCAATGTCTTTCTCTTCTGTGAAGAAATCTATCTAAATGAAATTATGATTTTGGGGATAGAAGGGTTTCTCCCAAGTATGTTTGAAATGTAGACTGTTACAACTTCATTAATTTTTCCCTGGGAATGTTTATTGGCTTTCTCTTAGCTGAAACACTACTTAAATGCAAATGTCAGATTCCAGTAGCCAGAGAACTAAACGTGTCTTTGAAAGTACACGTGAAAATAGCTTTGTGTGGTTAAATGAAAGCAAGTGAATATGATAGGAGAACCTCATCCAAAATTATGGGTGACTTTGTCATCAGTTTATGAAAATGCCACAGAATGAAAATGCTTCTTGAAAGCAGCAGGTGATTTTGCATATGTAATTTGTGTGTGTGCCCAGTAAAAACATAATCTGCATACTCTTGAAATTTGGGTATTTACAATCCTGTATACTAGTTTAAAATAGATTTCAGATTTCTATATTAAAATATAAGTTCTGTTGGTAAGTCAGAACTTACTGGGAAGGCTTCTGACCAGTAATGAGAAAAGAGGAAGAAGAGTGCTCCACTCCATGGTAACAGCACTATTTCCCAATCCTTTATATGGAAACTAAGGCACAAACTGTTTGAAATTTGCCTTCTGCTGGGACCTGGTTCAGCTTCCTCTTGTCAATGTGCTCAAGGCAAGTCACTTCTTAATCTACACTCCTAGTCTTTCTTTTCCTTTTCCCAGTCTACCCATCTCCATAGTGCACAAACACTGGTGTTCCACTGCACAGCACCAGCATGGTCAGATTTGGTGTTGGATTTTTGGGACTGTTTCTCCATGCTATCAGCAGCATATAGTATTTTTCACATGGGTGTAAATTCTGTCTTGCAGTGTGTGCATTGGATAATAATGCCCGAGTCTCCTTTGCTGATGCATCAGGGACTGCGAGTACAACCCTTTTAAGTTGTAATGTTGTACGGCATGTGTGAAAGTCAGCTTACAGCATATTTTTACCACTTCTCTTATTCTTTGCTTCATGCTTTCCTGTTCTGGTTGGGAGACTCAGGTAGCACTAAGTGTCACCACCACTTCTGCACCGTAACAGTGTTGCGGTGTGGAGGCAGCTAATACAATAAAAACATGGACTGTCAAACCAAGTTGGTAAGAGAAGAGGAGCCTTTGGCCTCCACTGGGAAGGCTTTTAGTGGAGTGCTGTGTGCTTCTCCATCTGGTTAAACTTGCCAGGACAAGCCTAGCAGAAACAGCCCATGAGCTGCTAATACCCTTCTCAGCATTGTCTGCAGGATTACAGGGGGCTGCTGAAAAGATCTCTAGCCAGTGAGCAGGCTGCCCCGGTGCTCCCCACTCCCAGACTCTTGTTTGGCTGCAGCCTCGTTAGTAGCAGTGAGACTCCCTTTTCCCCCCTCAGCTCCTTCCTGAAGCGTTTTTAGTGGAGAGGAGGCTTTTGAAGGCTGGAGTAAGAATTGTCTTTAGTTTGTTCGGCTGTCATAATGCTGTTACAGCAAGAAACGGGGAAAAAAGATGCAAGCGTGCCACTGTGCGCTCTTCCTCCAAGTGTAGTGAGGAGGCATTACCAGTGCAAATCCTTCCAGGACTGGTTTTGGCTATAAGTAAAACCAGACAGCATGAGTTATGATTACATTAGGCTTAATAGGGAAACAGTGGGGCTTAAAATCCTGGCTGTGCTGCCCATCTAGTCCAAAGTGTTTTTATTAAAGGATATTTCAAATTTGGATGAGGTGTATCAATAGGATCAGTCTTCAAAAATCTTTCGTTTTGTGCTACACAGGTTTACCCAAAACACTGGAGACAAAGGAATAAATGCATAATTGCCCTAATCCATGACAGGGGCTGCTGTATTAATGTAGGAAAATCAGTGGAGTATTTTGATGCTGATGGAGTCTGGGTGATATTTAATTAGGGCTGGAAAATAGATACTTGAAAAAGGTCTGTCTGTTACACCATGCTCTGCTCTACCCTTTATCCTGGGTAGCAGAGGTGGATATATTTGCAAAAGGAATCAGCGCTTCAACTAGTTCGTTCCTGACCTGAAATCTTCATGTGTGACAGCTACAGCTGGAACTACAGAGGTGAATGGGAGTTGCCTTCCAGAAACAGTTGCAAGTGTGGGCTGAGGGAGGGCATCATCCCCTGTTAAACAGGAGGCATGTGGCTGTTTGGTAATGCCACTGTCTTGCCCAAAATGTAATTCACTTGGCCCTGGCACGGGATGTGGCTGCTGGATCACGGAATGAAGTTAAAGCTGGGTGGTGACAGCGGTTTTATTTGTGTTCTCATACATTTTGGTTATTTAGGACAAATCTTTCAGCTCAAGTATATTTGCTTCCTTAAAAATTTTATTTTGCAGTTATATTTTTTCCAGCTGTTTTTTTTCTCCATTTAAATTATTGTTGAATTCTTCTTTCTTTCTTTCTTTCTTTCTTTTTCTTTCTTTCTTTTTTCTGCTATTTTTAAATGAACTTTCAGATGTCATTATTTCCTCAGGGTGATAGCACTGGAGTAATATTGGAAGCTACCTTAAAGGGTTTAGGGTGCAAAACCAATAATTGAATCTGGCATTGCTGCCTGTAAATTTCAAAGCTTTAAAGCTTTGAAAAGGGATTCAAGTGGAAGTGGTGACACATAGCAGCATAAATAATTATCTTTGGTCCCTTTCACCTCTGAATTCTTTTTTTACAGCATACAGAACATGGTCTGAAGAGGTTAATAAACGCGCTGCTACAAAGTGCTTACAAAATTAATGCAACTGCCATGGATCTGGGTTGCTCTGTGGTGGGGGGAAATTTGTTGGTGTCTTCCAGCTGTTCCAGAAAACTGAAGAATAAACTTGATGGTGTTGTGCAGGTGTTTGAAATTTTTAATTTAGTAACTTTGTGATCAGTGTCTCATACAGCTCTTAGAAGACCTCCAAACTGCAGTTCTGTGCAGGGATTGCTGCTGTTGATGTAAATGGAAGGATTTTTCCAGGGATATAGTTAACGTGTTTCCTTCTTTAATTGATTACAATCAAACCCAAAACCAAAGAAAGCCTTCCTGATAGTGGAAGCAGTGTATTCTGCGTGAGTCCTTTAAAAATGAGGTGTAACTAACTGGTTTCTGTTCAGAAAGTCTTTTTTGATGGCCTGACACACGCAGGCTGAAGCAACCCTCCCCTGGCACAGGTTTGCTCACTGTATTCCCTGGTTCCTGTGGTCAGCTCCAAGCCCCCACAGGATAGAGAAAAGGTGGATTTCACTTTTAAAGCAGTGAAAGGAAGCCCCTCTTCCCCTACCCACCAAAAAAACCTGCAAGTAAGAAACAAAGCAGGCAAGCCCTATAGCTGTTCTTAGTGCATCACATGTAATTAACTTTCTGGTCTCTGCAGTAGATTAGGTTTTGAAATAATTTTAAATGTTTCAAGGGGACTTTCAATGAAATTTTCTGACGGATTTTTTTCTTGATGGTTGATATACAGAATTCCTCATCTAAATTTAAGTACAAAAATGTATCTAATTTTCAGTGATTTCCAAGGTGGGCTTTAGGCATCATTATTTAAAATAAATGAGTGCTGAAAAAGCTGTTTCTGTAACAAATACTTTTTTTTTCCTTAAAATACTTATCTGTAAAAATGTCTCCCTAGCTTTAGCAAAAGATTGCTTACAACTAAATCAGAAAGCTGCTCGTTTTGAGGGAAGGTATTTTTTTTCCTCTAAAAAAAAATAAACCTGACTAATGCTGCTAACAAGCCCGCAGGCACCGCACATCTCAAATTGAGACTTTAGTCCACAAAAATGACATTTACAGCATGGTTCTGTGTAAAGCAGACTGCAAAGCCCACCTGCATTTCCAATCTGCCCCTCAGGTGCGTGCGTGTATTTATATTTTTATATATTTATATATATATGTACGCGGCTTTCACATTTTGTACCTCTTTGCGTTGCTGAAAGCAGAGAGCATGCAGAGGAGTTACAGCTTGGAAGTGCCGTTGTCTCAGTGCTGTCGTTTAGGGAATTTCTTCCTGGTGTAGAAGCCTGGCTGGGAGTTAAAGCTTCTGTTTCCAGGAGAGCATTTAAAGGCGGCTGAGAGCGGCTCCGCGCTGCCTGCGGTACCTTCCTGCGCAGGGGATGCATTGTTGCAGTTCTGTGTGGCGCCTGAAGCCCGGCTAACTTGTTTACTGTGATGTTAATCCAAAAAATAAATGCTTGCTTTTGTTTGTTTGTAGGCATACGGCCCCGGGAGGCCCTACCCGCTCCCACCGCCCTCAGGAAGATACGGCTGGAATTAGCTCTGGACCTTTTTTTTTTTAAAACTATAGAAACTGTCTGGGCGTTTTGTTTTGTTCTTTTATTATTTGGGGGAAAAAATTAAATCCTGAAGAAACATCCCTGTAGTTTTTAAACTATGATACTTGTTTTAAATGTGCACATTTCTTACTGATTTTTTTTTTTGTGGGGGGCTGTGTCGCTTGGAAATAGCATATTGCAAAATGGGAGTAAACTCGCTAATTTGCCTGTGAGCCATTTGATGAGGCAGGAGTGCTGTTTTGTCTTTATTACCTATACAAGCTGTGCTTCACTCTGCCTGTCAGTCTGAGCTCCAAACATCCCTTTACTTCACACATAAGAGCCTGAAAACAGACAGGGAGTTTTAAAGAATGCATAGAGATGGGATTTTATTAACTCTTGGGGCAGAGGCAGCCTGTGGAGCACAGTGGTTAAAGACACCTCTGTCGGTATTCCTCATCAGATGCTTCCTTGGATTTCTCGTAAAGAGAGGAGGTTTTTTTTGGACTTCGAAGTAAAACATTTCAACTTTTACAACTTGTGCCTGTTTTCGACTTTGTTATTGTAACATAAACAAGCACGGAAGGTGTATTTGTCTGTTTTGATATATAATTTAAAATAGCTGCCAAGTATGGAGGTTTCCATTCATTTTTAGCACTCTTTCTAGGAATTTTCCATGTGAGTGTACCAAATCAGTAAATATTTTTATTTGCTTTATAAAGTGGCTTTTGAAATTCTGAGCAGTATCGAGTCGTTCATTTCTAACCCCTCCAGAGCGTGTTTGTATCCTTTATCCCTACCTGTGCCTGCACTTTTATATCAATTTATTGGAAAATAACTCCACGCAACCTCTACACAGTAGCGTTTAAAATATTTGTTTAATCAAAAAAAATTGAGAACATCCAGCTGATACAACATCTTTCCATGTATCCTGTACATCAGTGAACTCCCAACGCTTTGCTGTTGCCCTTACATGAGGTTGTGAGGCTCAGGGCTCCTGTGAGGAGTTTTTCAGCCCCTTCCTTCCAGGGTCCAGATGTTAATCACCATCAAAGAGTAAAAAAGAACAGACTGGTGTAACCTTGGGAGGAAGAAATGGTGAAACTGGATTCATTATTTTCAAGTGATGGAGGGTGGAGCAGAATCCTTCATTGTAATGCAAAGAGTTGCCATCCTGGTCCTGCCTGGAGCTGGGAAACGCCATCATCCCTTGCCAAGGGGCTTCTCCTTCAGCTGGGAAAATATTTGGGTCTTTAAAAAGAAGTAATTTTGCTTTTTGAGCAGAACAAAACCATCAGCAAATGTGAATTTTGATGCAAATGTGGTGAGTGAGTGTGAGGCTGGAAGAAAGAGCCTGGCAGCTTATCCTTGAGGATGAACCTGGGCTGTGCATGGGCTTTTGTCCCTTACCATGTTTAGGGGCAGAGGGTACAAAAATAGAGCTGCATAAATGGTCGGTGGGGCTGCTTCGGGAAGGGCTTGTCCCTGCAGGTTGCCCCTTTGCCCAGCTCTTCACCCCCTTGCCTGATGAGTTTCAAAGCTGGATGCTGTTTCCTGGGAGCTTCGATGCCCACCTGGCCCCTGCTGCATCCCCATGCTGAAGCTGCTGGGATTTTGGGAGATGGCCGTTGGGGAACAGAACCCTCATAGCAGTCCCGGAGCTGCTCTCCCTCTATTTATTTACCTGTTCAGAGCCGGAGCTGAGCCTGAAGCCTCCCACTTTGGGAGCAGTCCCTGTGGAGCAGTCAGGAGACAACGGTGGGGGTCCCCCCCTTCCTCTCCCGGCCCTTGGGATGAAAGCCAGGAGCCAGTCCCTGGGCTTGTAGCGGTCGAAATCCGGGTTTTATTTCGCCTCAAAATCACTCCCTCACTTCGCAGCCCCGGCGGGAGCTCCCGGAGCGGCCTACGTTCAGCGGCCCCTCCCGCAGATGGTGAAGGCGGGGGGCGCAGAACGAAATCCTCGTGGCGATTCAGAGGGAGGTGGAAAAACGGTTTTTTTTTGGGGGGTTGTCCAGGCGCGGTCAAACCTCATCCGCGTGTAGGCAGAGAAAGAAGCAGCCAACTCTCGAGAGCGTTTCCTTTTATTGTAAAAAATAAAGATATTAAAAATAAAAATAATGTAAAAATTAAAGAATGAAAAATTGCCGGAAAGTTCCAAGAAGCGTTTCCCGGTATGCTGGATTTCCTGAGGGAAGAGGCGCGGGGACAGACCCATCGTTCCCGCTGGCGGCGGGTCCTGGTCCCCCATCTCCCGGTGGGGACACGGTGTCTAGCCCCGGGCGGGGTCTTGGGCAGGTTGGGGGGTCGCCGGGGTTTATTATTAACTTCTGTTCGCTGAACTTCACAGGAGCTGCGCAGATCGCTGGGGTTTTGCCGCTCCGCCTTCGCTGCCGTTGCACGGGGACGCACGCCGTGTACATTCATTTACTAGGCAAGAATTAATAACAACGATAAAAACGTTTTTCTCCCTTAATTCTGAGCATCGCCGCTCGAGAACTCTTTTGCCAAAACACCTTCCGCCGCTGCCAGGCTTGGATTTGTTTTATTTTCTTCCTCCAGCCGCTCCCCGTCCTCCAAAAGGTAGCGGCTGCCCGCCGCTCGACCTTGAGTTACAATTCAATTTACCTTCAATCAAATAATAATGAAATTGCACTTCAGGGGCACCCTTATAAAATTAATTCTGCCGAGATAAGTTGCACTTCAGAAGATTTATTGTTGGCGTTCGATGGGTCTGTAAGGTATAGGCGGGATCCCGGGTGTCTTCGGGGTTTGGCTGCCGGTGCCTGGCCGCAGTAGAGCGGGGCCGGGAGCGGAGCCCCGAGCTCCCCGACCTCGGTCCCCGTCCGCCGGCCGGGAGCCCCATGGGGCGGCTGTACCGGGCGGGCGGCACGGCAGGGACACGGAGCCTCGAACACGCGGGCACACGCACACACACACTCACAAACACACGCAATGAGCCGCGCAGACACACGTTCACAGCCGTCCGCGGGTGCGCCCACCCTGCTGCGGCTCTGCCTTCGCGTCCCAAGTTTTCAAAACTCCGCAGAGTCTGAAAAAAACAAAACAAAACAAAACAAAAAAAGCACCGACGAGAGGCCAGAGGGGCCGGGGGGGCGCAGACGGGGCGGGAGGCAGGGGGGCCACGGGCTGCCGTCAGGGCCGGGAGGGTCCGGTGCCGGCGGGCGGGGGACGACGCCGGGACGCTGTGAGGGGAAGCCGTGGGGGGGAATTACCACGTCCTGCCATAGAGCAGGTTGGGGCTGACCATGCCGCCGTTGTAGTCGACGCCGGCCGAGTCCAGGGTGGCCAGGGGGGGCACCTGGCCGTGCAACGCCGGCGGGCTCGGTGAGAGCTCTTCCAGGTCGGCCGCCTGCCCCAGCGAGCCGGGGTGCGGGTGGGCGGCAGCGGGGGCGGCGGGGGCCGGGGGGGCCGGGGGCTGGCCGGGGGCCGGGGTGCCGCTGCTCGGCGGCGGGCAGGGCTTGCCGTCCTTCACCAGCACGGGCACGGCGACTCGGCGGGGTGAGGGCTGCTGGCAGAAGCCGGGGCCGCCGTCGGGATGCAGCTGCTGGGCGGCCGCCTTGTCCTTGGCCTGGCGCTTCATCTTGTAACGGTGGTTCTGGAACCAGATCTTCACCTGGGTGGGGGTGAGGTGGATCAGGCTGGCCAGGTGCTCCCGCTCCGGCGCCGACAGGTACTTCTGCTGCTTGAACCGCCGCTCCAGCTCGTAGACCTGAGCCTGGGAGAAGAGCACCCTCCTCTTCCTCCGCGGGGCTGCGTGGAGCGGCACGATGCCCTTGGCGCCGTCGCCGATGCCACTCAGGCCGCTCATCCCGGCCACGTTCATCCCCGCCGACGGGCTCATGAACCTGGAGACTGAGCGGGACAAGCGGCTCAGAGCCGGCGGACGCCCCGTCGGGAGCCGCGGGTGTCCTTTCCCTCCCACCGCCCGTCGCTCGTCGCCCCCCGCCCGCCGCTCGCCCGCACTTACTGCTGGAGTATCGAGGGTCGCCGCTGGCCCCGTACCAGCCGCCGCTCCCCGCAGCGCCGCTCCGCATCCCCTCGGGGTAGGCGGGCAGCTCCCCCATGTTGCCCAACCCGCCGTTGCAGTAGCCCCCGACGGCTCCGTGGGCGAACTGGGAAACGCCATGAGGCATGTGGTAGGCGGCCGCCCCGGTTGGACCGGCCACGACATGCTGCGGGACGGCGGCCGCGGGGGGGTGCACGGGCGGCTGCCGGTAGGGCCCGAGGGGCGCGCCCAGTCCGCCCGCCCCGTCCATGCCGCCGAATTTCTTGTAGCTTTCCTCCATCGGGCTGAGGATGTCGGTGACCGAGAACGGCGTCGTGTGCTTGGGGCTCAGCGACATGGCGCGACGGGACGGGCCGGGTCGGGATGGGCCGGGCCGGGCACTGCCGGCACCGGCAAACCGTCCGCGGGCGAGGCGCGGCGGCCACCAGCCCCGGGCGCCGTTAGCTCGCCGTTTCTTTTAGCCCGGAGCCCGGTTTACGCCAGACACGGGGGGGGCGGAGCGAGAGAGCCCGGCGGGGGAGAGCGACGACGGGCGGCCCCGTCCCCTCCCCGCCTCCCACCGCCCTCCCCGGCCCCCTCCTCCCGGCCATTGTCCTGCGCCCGCCGGACGGCTCTTAAGCCTGGTCGCCCCGGGGCAGCGCCAGAGTGGCCCCGGTGGCCCCGGACCCCGAGCCCGGACCTCGAGCCAGTAAGTACCTGCCCGTTCCCCCCACGGCAGGAACGGGGGGCACGGACGTACCTCAGGGCTGGTGGGAGGTTGACGGGTGTGTGTGTATATCCTCTCCAAAATAAACCGTCCGCGGGGCAGCGCGACGGCTACGGCGAGGATCCAACCCAGACGGCGCGGACCCGACGGCAGGAGCCGGGGAAGCCCCCGTCCCTCGAAGGGGCGGGCGGCCCCCAGTTGGGACAAGGCAGCGGGATGGCCCCCGCTCCTCGGGACGGTGAGACGGGGACACGGGGCCGCCGCTCCCCTGCCCGGCTCGCACCCAAGCTGCGGGCTCGGGCGGGGACCCAAGCGGCGCGGGGTGCTCTTTGATGGCTGATGCTTCGTTTGTTTTTTGATTCGGGGTTTGTTTGGGGTTTTTCTTGTCGTTGTTCGTTTGTTCGTTGGTTTTGCGACAACGAAATGCTCCCTCGGGCCGCTGATGCGGAGGCTCCTGCGGCGGGACCCGAAGCCCGTCGCGGGGGCAGCGGCCGGGGCTGCTCCCGGCCAGTCCCTGACGCTCCTGGCGGGCAGAAGGGGCCTGCGGGTGCTCTTTGACGGCCCTTTGCAGGCTGAGAGGACAGGGGGCAGCCAGACTCCGCGGCCAAACTTCACCCCGGGGCAGAGGGGCCCTGCGGGGCGGGGGTGGGCCCGGTCCTTGCCCTGTCTGGGGGGGCTGCAGGGGGGTCTGCTCTCTCTGCTCCGGGCCGGGGGAAGCAGCCGGGCGGCCGGGGCGGGTACCTGCGGTCCGCCTACACACCGCTATACATGCGGGCAGCCGGGGGGACTGAGAGTCCCGCAACCGGGCCCGGGGCCCTCACAAGCACCTCGCCCCTAAATGCGCCATTAAACTGCTTCCGCGGCCTCCGACCTGCTCCCACCCGCTGCCTGCACCCTCTGGTGCAGGAACCAGGCCGGGACCGGACCTTTCCCTCTCTAAATCACATCCCTTCACTGAGCCCTTTGGTGAGAGCTGCTGGGCAAAGCACCTCCAGTACTGGGGTGGTTGTCGAAGAAAAAGAAAAGATAAAAAATAAGAGAGGACAGCTCTGCTTTCTTGAAGTTTGAGCTCCCCCCCATTAAACTTTGAAGACCGTCGTGCAGGGAAGTGGTTAAACATGTAGTCTGCGTGCTCTGGGCTGCTCATCTCCCCAAAACTCCCACTCCCCACCAATTTTACCTGCAACACTTATTCAGTTGTAATTTTCCCACATTTCTGGCACCTGCATTATTTTTTCCTGTGCCTGTTTTCATCCTTCCTGCTTCAAAAAAGCTTTTTAAAAGACCCGTCTTTTCTGCCCGCCGTTGGGAGCAGCAGGGGGGTCCTGCTGCCGCCCCTCTTGCAGTGCTCTGCCCCCGTGCTGGACATGACCCACCAGTGAGACCCACCCCGGCTGGTGGGGGGGACAGTTTAACCACTCGCCCTGGGGGACTGAGCCCCGCAGCAGAGCCCCGCTGCCCCTCCCCACCATCCTGGGAGCATCCACCTGCCGAGGCTATGGTGGTGCTGTGCTCTGCACTGCTGAGCATCCTCTGAGCTCAGCTCTGACTTCAGCAGAGTCTTCCTCAAAAGACTGACAGTTATACTATATTTTATTTTATTTTATTTTATTTTATTTTATTTTATTTTATTTTATTTTATTTTATTTTATTTTATTTTATTTTTTCCCTGAAGAATTTTCTGTCCCTTTTGGAACATGTCCTGCCCCCTCTGCGAGTCGCACTCCAGGAAGGAACTGCCGGAAACTCCATTCTCTCCAAACGCAGAGATTCTCTTTTCTTGCTGGGGCGGGTGGCATTGCCCCGGTGGATATGGATCAGGCCCGAGTCTCCCCCGGGGCCAAGCAGGAGGGGAAGGGGGAGTGGGCCTGGTCAGCCCTGTGGGACAGCAGCCCTGACGTTAACCTGCAACTTGGTAAACTGAGGAACCTCATCAGCCCCTACTCCGTGCAGGCGAGATCCCCGGGAGACAAATGGATGGAGACCGGCCTGCAGGGGCAGTCAGCATGTTCCTGCTCCTCTCCTGGGAGGGGACAGGCGGATCCTGGTGCCCTGGGGAAAATTCCTTGCAAGCTGCAGGGGCAGGGAAGAGGTTTCGGATCTCAGTGAGGCCTCAGCACTGCTTGGGCAATAAATCAGACAGAAATATGGTGAAAGGATGAGCAGAATTGTCCCTGTGCACCTGAGCCTGGCAGCTGTCACCCAGGATCTGGGGTCTGGCACAAACGAGGTGGCCTAGGAGGACTCAAGTGATGGGCACAGATCAAGCACCTGCAGCATCTCCTTAACCTCCGAGTTGTTTAACTGGAAAACTTGTGCCCGAGGAGTGACACACAACAGGTCTGGCCAGCAGGAGAGCAGCCTGGGAAGGGTGAGCAGGTAGGAAAATGGTCCCGAACACAACAGCCACAGCCTAAGTCATGTCACAAGGAGCTGTGGCAGGTCCCTTGGGGCCCAGCAGGGACTGACTTCGTTTCCTGTCTGCTGGCTGCTACAGAGACCTGGGGGACACCCCTTGCCCCGAATTCCCAGAGATATCCTTCACCCTGATTCCCCGGGGACATCTCTCACACCAATTCCCCGGGGGACCCAGCCTGCTCCTCCCTGCATCCCCTTACAAAGCTAGAGGGGCAGCACAGCCTATGGGGAGCTGAAAGGAATGTAGCCAACAGAATTCCTCATTTTTGTACTGAAAATACTCCAGAATTTTTCCCACATAACTAGCAAGATGCATTTATAAGAAGTGTAACATTGCACAGAAAGCTTTAATTGTGTCTTAAACCAGGCACTGTCACTGCCCTGAAAGAGAGCCTTTGGTGGGGTCAGTATCAAACACTTGGTCCCTGATGAAATTAAGTATTGAGGTGAATTTTCCCTTTGCTGTTTTGCTCTAGCAGAAACCCAACACACTCCTTTGTTCCAGTTCTACTCACTGACTGGATTTTCTGATGGGGAGAAGTTTCATTTTGTTAGAACATGTGGGACTGGTGGTAAAGAAAATAATATGGAAAACATTTCACCAAAAATCCCTCAAAATCATCCTCATTTACAGAATATATCTTTTTCTAACTTAATCAGCCATTGCCTGGAAGTGCTGTTTATAAATGGACGTGTGTCCTTCCATAGCCAGGGAAGATCAAGCTGCAGGTTACAAGCAGTTTCAAAAGAAGCTTTTCAAAAATGACACAACAAATGCAATAAGGCTGACAGTGATAGGGAAGAACCAAGTGAGAAGTCCAAGTGTTGGGTTTTAATTTTTTCGAATGATTTTCCTAGCATCTTGATGACACACCTGCCACAGAAGGTCACCTATATTTAAAGTGGTGGAAGTGCAGATGTTATTTCAGAGACCAGTTTGTCTTTCTCATAATAATGACATATTTTGGCCGTTCGGTGCTCATTTCCACACATAAGTTGTTCTTGCTATTGGAGACCGTGCCTATTACAGCACAGATATTGACCTTGACGAGACACAATTGACATATAGATAGAGGCTGATTATGTGGGGGGTGGGGCATTTTTCAATAATCCAGTATAAATGCTAATTTATTTCTGTGGCTGCTTGCCTAAAAGCAATAGTTTCTTCTAAATAATCAGCGATAGTTGCTCATTGCCCGGTGACAGTGTTGTGATCACAATTGATGGCAGTTCGCCTTGATTCAGCTCTTACCAATAATTTGCAGAGATTAAAAGGGTCTTGGAAATGGAGGCTTAAAGAATTGCTTTCTAAAGACGTTTTTAGATTGAAAAAGGAACCTGGGGTTTCCAGTGCACTCTAAAATTGTTTCCACATAAACCCCAGGTTTAGTAGTTTGAAGTGTCCCTAAATGGCCTGTTCACGGGGAAAGGAAGATATTTATGTGGCATAAAGAGATCTCGGCTTCTGCTGCAGGCATTTGCCTGGGTGCCTGTGACTGGGTGGGTGCATGCCTCCCTTTCCTGGGGAAACCAAGCCCTTGGAAAAGTGATAGTGGGCAAGGAATTAAGGGTCAGGGTGTTTGCCTGGAGGGGTCAGGACTTGCCTGGCAGTGCCACTGCAGGGAACATGGCTGCTGCAGGAGATGCCACAGGTGTGGGAATTTTGCTTATACAAAAGTTGATGCCATGTTTCTGGGTGTGTGTGTTATTCTCACTGCACCTGACATCTATTCACCCTACCATCACCCTGTGTCTCTTTACACAGTAACAATTACAACCAGACAGTTACTATCTGTATTTTTCCTTGTGACTGTAAGTTTTCCTATGTGACACTAAAAACCACTAAACACATTGGTGTTCTCAAATCCTTCCCTGAAAGTTCTGCTTGCTGAATGTTTTTGGGTTTTGTTTTCGTTTTGTGTTTGCTTTTTTTTTCCTTTGGGCCTTTTTCCCCAAGGACCCTCCCTCATCCTTCTCCCAGCACCCGTCCAAGCAGCACGCCTGCAGAGCCTCACAGCTGCTGCCTGCTGAGCTGAAGCCACCTTCCCAACCCCTGATTGTCCACCTCCTTTCAGTAGTAAACTCCTCCTGTGGCCATTTGCCATGTTGCTAATCTGGAGGGTGGCTGAAAATACCAGCAGTCCTTTCAGATGTTCTTCTTCACTGGAGAAGATACTGAGCAGCACAAGACCCCTCTAGAACCCACCTGCAGCCACCACCTGAGATGGGTTCCCAACCCTGCTAATGAGGTAACATTGATCTCACCTGGCACTGATTCTTGCCTTGTTGTTTATGCCCTGCCAGGGGGCTCGAGCTCACAGGGATGAGCCATGGCAGCAGCTGCTTAGGGCTGACACAGATGTGGGCTGTTATCAGCAGCCTTGATTGATGCTTGCCTGAAGACACCTCTTGGTGTGGTGGCAGCCTCTGCAGCCCTGGGAGTGCCAAGCCAGTTTTCCTCTTGCCTGTGGAAAGGGATGTTTCCAGCTCCAGAGATCCCAGGTAAATCTCCTGTGTCCTCAGATCTTGCTGGGAGAAGTTTCTGGCAAGAGAAATGCGGTGGTGGGTGGTGATGCAAACAGACCGGTCTTCTGTGGGGGCCCTCAAGTTAAGTGAAATATCCAAGAGCTGCTTTTAACATTTTCCTTAATATTGATGCAGCAGAAAATATTCCAGTGCTGTGTGGCAGCAGCATCTCACCCAGCGTTTCCTCACATCCCAGAATGTAAACATTTATTTGGCATGCCAGCCTTTTGGGTGAGGTTCACTGAACCCCACTCCTAGCTGGCTGCGGGCTCATGCTGCCCTTGGCTCCTTTGTGCTGCGCCGCAGCCTCCTGGCCAACTTCCCCTTCTCTCTTTGTTGAGGCAGGCTGCTTTCATCCCGCATTGTTTTCCCTTTTTAATTAGCGGGCCGAGTAACGAGGCTGGCTCTCCTGGCTGCTGCAGTGTGCGTGGCTTGGTGGTTTCTCTGCATGGGAGCGTCAGCAAGCCCAGGCTCCTGAGGTACCACTCGGGTTATTTTTTTGTTGCTGTTTAAAATCAACCTGCTGAGGCACATTGCTCAGTGCTCCTCCTGCCTTTGGGAGAGGAGCCCTTTCCTACAGGACGTGCTTCTTTGTCTGCAAGCAATTCCTGGCCCAGGCAGGGGGATTACCAAAGGTCCTCATGCTCCTTGGCTGCTCCATGAAGTGCGTGCAAAGGATACTAGGGCTCTCTTGTACTTCTGGAGTGAATTTTAATGACACCTGTGAGGCTTTGTCACCCAGGAAAGATCTTTCTGCTGGTGTGGAGGCTGCCCAAATCCATGTGGCTTCTTCACCCTGCTAAAGAAGGCTCACTGTTTTCCTTAAGCCCCCTTACTGCAGTATTTTACTCATTTAACACTATTTTTTTTTTAATCTCCCTGTAACTACCCTCTCTTGCACCCCAGTCAGGAGGGAGCTGAACTCTCTGTCAGATCTGACATTGTTGCTGGTTTGCAAAACTCGGGCCCCCAGTTTGTGTTGGTGTTTGCTGTAGCTGCTGGACTCTCCTCTGCAGGAGGGTTTCATGGTTGTGTGATGATCCCTTCAGGAGACTGACCTCTCCTGGAGGACAAGGTGGCCCTCAGACACTGCTCTGCATGCACATCTGGGAGGTCATGTCACAAAAGGTTTGGTTTTTTTTAGCAAATTGTAGAAAATATTCTATATTATCAAGGAAGATTAGAGAGTCCAAGGCTGCCCATGTCCAGCCTGGAGGGTGGACTGGAAAGTTTATCTTCAGATGCAGAGTTGGGTCTATACAGAACCACAGACAGGCATTTAGCAACACATGGGCTTTCTTTGGGAAGAAAAAAAATATTAAAAAACCTCCATATTCACTTGATGACATCTCCTGGTTCATTTTGCTGGCATCCTTATGTCTGTGTGTGGTCCAGGTGACTCTTTGGGTTAGAGGCAGTGTGAGGAAATATGCCAAAGTCTATCTACTTGGCTTAACTTTGGAGTCGGAATAATATTTCCTCTACAATTAGAAGTAACCATGGTTACTGGAAGCCCTAGCCCTGGGAGCCTGAGCAGAGCAAGGTGGCACCCAAAGAGGGGAGAAAACAAATCTTAAGGGTTTAAGCCTGGGGGGGAGAGTTTTGGCACAAGAGGTTCTGCACAAGCCCTGTGGAGTAGGAGCATGTCTGATGGGTGGTGTGGGTGCGAGACCTGGCATGGGATGGGGAAATGGTGTGTTTCCTGTGATGACAAGGGTGAGGGCAGTTGGTCCAGGGCTTAGCTCATCAGGGCTGAGGTGTGGGTGTTACATGGCATCCCAAGTGCTGAGCTGGGCTTTAGGGATGTTTACCCTCCTGCCAAGTGCCTGTCAGACTCACCTTGCCTGCTGTGCTATGGAGTGAAAGGGAGTGGAGGAGCAGCTCCTGCTTGTCCCACCCAAGAGAGGACATGGGTGATGAGGGTTATAACAGGGTCATCACTGCCTGCCGAAAGCAGCAGGTAATAGGGTAGAAATAGTGTTCTTTCTCTCCCCTCCCTCAATGAGTGTTTACCCTGGTTGGTGGGGCTTGGACATGATGGAGCTGTGTCCCCATGGCAGTTTCAGGGCTTGGTCCTCTGTCCCCTGGTGTGGCAGGAGCCAAAGCCTGTTGGCTGGGCTAGACCTGTGGGAGCTGTGGGGTGACAGCCAGCTCTGCTAAAGAAGGAATAGTGTCTGAGCTTTTTCTTTTCATTAAATTACACAGAGGGAAGCCAGCACATGTAAAATGATGTACAGAATTGGCTATTGGGAATCAAGAGACAACACTTGAAATTAATTAACTGACCTGAACTCAGGTCTAAATGCCATCACACAGACACAGCAGAGCTGGACTGGTGTGGGAGGGGTGCAAGATGGTTTTTGGCTGGGAGAGGGCAGCTCTGTCGCTGGTCACTTTATTTCTCTGCCTGTTGGTGCAGTGGGAGGTTTCCCTTTTGGCTATTCTGTGCCTGTTTGGGGTGTCCTGTCTGTCCGACAGCTTATGTGACCTGAGTGAGGTTTTTCAGACCACACAGAGGACCATAAATCCCCATGAAAACCCAATGCGAGTCACGCTTCTAACTGGAAGGTGGTTTGTGCAAGGGCATCAGGTGCATCAGGCTGCCATCTCCTCCTGCTGGACCAATGGACCTGGAGCATCGCTGCACCCTGCAGCTGGGCACCAACTCTTCTGGGTGCCCACACTATCTCTAGGCACCAAAATAACTTTATTGTTCAGCTGGACATAACAGGCCAGGTCAAGCCTGAGCCAGGAGGAGTTGATTAAACTGGTTTTATGAATGATGTGAACCTGGAGAAGACCAGTTCTGCTGTCCAACAAGGTAGTGAAAGGCACTTCCCAGATTCCTTCCGTAGAAACATGCCTCTCTGTGGCCACCTTTGCCCACATACAAAGCTGTTGCACAGGGAAATTACTGGGGGGGGTGGGAGGGGCGTGAGTGCCCTTCCCAGCTTCTGAAATAGGCTGCTGCATCCTGAGAGTCAAGTTCACAGGCTAATCACTGCAATGTGTGGGTACCTTGATGACTGATGATCATACCTGAGCCATTATTTCCCTGCTCTCCCCTGCAGGAGACAGAACTTTGGGGGAAAAAAATCCCTGCAAATGTCAAATTTTTGAAGTGCTGAAATGTGGCATTACAGGCCAGGTATGTTAGAGCAGGGAAGGTGAGATAAAGAGTTTGATGCTTGAACAAAGTATCCAAGAAGATGTTGGAGGGTACTGGCCTCTTCCAGATTGTGTTAATAAAAGATTTCATTAGGTCAAAAGAAAGAGGGAACTTTAAGGACCTTCTCCTCCCTATGTGTTTTCTCATCCTCAAGGCTATCCTCCTTGCACCTCCCTGGGTTACTGTTCTAGCTCTTTGTTTTCTTCCCTTGCTGCTGCATGTGCTGTGCAGGCTCTGACCTGCCAGTGTTACAGGTTTCCCGGTGGTGCTTGTCACCATGGAGTTGCCTTCTGCATTTAAAAAAAAAAGTGCCATTAAAAAAAAACAACTTAAAAAGCAGTGTTGCCTTCAGCAGCAGTGAAGTAGAGCAGATGGCAAGGATGGCACTGCTGCTCTGGAGATGGGTGCCTGGCAGAGGAGCTGCATGTATCTCCTTACCACTGAAGATCTCTCACAGGTGGCTGGAGAGAGCTGAGGGAGCCCTGGGTGCTTGGGCACTGTGGGTAAAAGAAGCCACTGACATCTCTTAGTTCTCCCCTCTTGTTTGTTTTTGTTTTTCTGCAGGGCCCTGTTCTGCTCCAGAGCCCTTGGACCATTCAGGGTGGGAACAGTGCCTGGACTGCTCCATCATCCCTTGTAGGCTCAGAGGTCAGGTCCAGAGCCTGCAGCAAGGTTAGGTGTCCTGGGCTGGGCTCCAAGTATGGGTGAATAAGCTTCTCAGTACCTGCAAGTGCTGGGCAGATTTGCTCAAGCTGCAAGTGTCTTCCTAGTGGGGTTTCTTGGGTTTTGGCTCTTGCCCAGAGCCCATCTTGATGATTTTTAATTTTTTTAAACCCACATTTCATGTCAAGTGCAAGGCACTGGGTTCAATCCAGGTCTGAAACCCCACAGTTGTGTTGGTCCACAGGGAAGATGGTAACTCTGCTTGATGATGTGCTTCTTTTCTATGTGTGGGATGGGATTCCTACCCACAAGAACCCTTTGTAGGCTTCAGGTCTACATGCAAAAAAAAAAAAAGTGTCCTCTTATCTACCCCATGCAAGGTGGGAACTGTGTTGCAAAAGGCCCTGGGGAGCTGGCTGATGCCCCCTGTCATTGCACTCCCTAAAAATTCAGAAACAAAATGTCCTGATGGGTGGGGAGGAAAGGTGGCACTGAACTCACCTCTCTGGAAAGCAGCAGGGTGTGGGGCTGTGCAAACCTGGGACCCACCAGGGCAGAGTTTGTGGGTTCCAAGCTGTGGAGATCACTTCCTTGTGAGCATCCCTTGCTCCTTGGGGGAAGGTGGCCAACAGCTTGAAGATGGGAGATGACAGGTGATTCCTTGTTCCTCTGTGATTCCAGCTGAGCTCATTGCCAAGGGGTGGTGATGTGGGGCCCTGGTGTGTGGTCCCTGTCATGTGAAGTCCCCACAGCATCCCTGCCAGGGCATGCTGGGGTGGAGGTTCTGCTGCTGGTGTATTTATAGCACCTTTACTCTGTTCATTCTAGCATTAAACTGCTAATTAATTATGACATTTGTACTACTTCATTTTTCACTGTGAACCTGCAGAACCTGGTAGGCAGTTAATTAGCTCTCTCTATGCAAAGGAAACTAAGGAAAAATAATTGCTTGAGGAATCATCTTGTTCTTTCAGAAAGGTCTTACCTACAAGCTGGCTTAAAGCTTGCTGGATTTGCACTTTGAAAGATGTCTCTGTCAAAGGCCAATCCTTTGGAAGAGTGATTTGAAGGAAAAGGTTATCTCAGAGATGTGGCTCAATGGCTGTTATTTAGTACGTGTAAGTCCAAGGGAAATCAATTATCTAAACAACTTCCATTCTGGAATGGATTTCTTTATTCTTTTCTAAATATGTACTCATCTTTGTCTCCGGATTGATGTGTACAGCCACAAACCTGAGATTGCAGGAGGTGATCTGTCCTCCTCCAGGCTTCTCCCAGCTATTGCCTGGGAAAGGACAAGGGTCTTCCCCACCATGGTTTTGTCTAGTTAAAAAATAAAAGGAGCTGTGAGGGAAAGGTGCTTGCAAACAGCCCTGGTTTTGTACACCTGTCTTCTCTTCCCAAATGCATCAAGCTCTCATGAGCATGCAGACCTGTTGAAGCCCCTTGAGGGCTTTGGGGACATCGCTGAAAGTGCTGATGGTTATGGTCCACCCTGTCTGGACTGCTGCCCAGGCTTTCAGATCTTGTTGCTTTTCAGGGACGTTTGCCCCCCAAAAAAACCTCAGAAGGTTTGGCAGCGCATCAGGAGTATCTCCTACTCGGAGCAGCGCCCTGGGACAGCTGCTTCTCTGTTTCTCTCACCTTTGCTGCTGTCAAAGCCACTTTTTGTGGCCCTGCTGGTGTGCCAGGCGTTTCTCTTCCATTTTCCAGTTTCTCCTTTAACAGGAGCAGGTCTGTGGCCACCACAGGCTCCCTGGAACAAGGAGCAGGCTTTGATTTTTGGGTGACAAAGACAACTAGGAAAAGAGAATATCCCTGTAGGCACCAATACCATCTCCATTAAACAGGCATTTTGAGATGGATGGCAACCTGCAGCAGATGTGCTTGCCCTCAACACTCCTGTGAGAAAGTTGTTTTATTAGCAGGTAGTTACATGTTGAGGTTACAGACAGAGCATTACAGTAATGGAGTTGACATCTATGTAATGGAGTTGACATTTTATTGAAAAGGAAAAAGAAAAAACCTTAACAAACAGCATTCCCCTCCCTTCTCCTTCCTTTATTTCCTTATTTTGCTGTCACCTGTCACGATGAGGCACACAAACTTTGAGCAGCCAACGAGGCTGGCAATGTAATAAAATTTCATACAGAGGTAGGTGCTTCAGGAATACTAGTGGGACTAATCATCCTGCTGTAAACTTGAACTTTGCTGGGAAATGAAGGCAGTAGCTTGTTCAACAGCAAATCCTAACAATTTGAATCAATTCTTGGCAGTACACTCTTGTTATTAACTGTTACACACAGTCTTGGCTGCCAGTTTGTGTTCAATGGTTTTAGCAAGAAGTTCAGGGCAGGGGTCTCTTCCTGGAGGACAATGCTTCATTTCTAAACTCCTTAATAGATGGGCTCTGCTCTGCTGGGGCTGCTGGTTAGACTCTGCTTTGCTTTTGCATTGAATTGGGCTGGGGTGCAAAGGAAATTCTTGTGCCAGATTCACTAGAGCAGGTTTAGGATATGAGGGACAAATGAGCCCATATGGGCTTACAAAGATGAGAGAAGATGGCAGAGCAAGAGGCCAGCTGGACTGGAAAATAAGGTAAGGAATGGAAATGCAAAAACATCTTCAGCCTTTGAGCCCAGGAGAGGTGTTTAAGCATCATTGCTCAGAGTTTTATCTCTAGGAGTGTATTTTCAGATTCCCATTTTAACTCCTGACAGCTGAGCAAGGTGGCTGCAGCTACATGGGCTCTAAAGGTCTTTAAACATGGATCTTTCTTGCTGTGGAAGATGAGCCAGTCAGCTCTTCATAGCTCTGATTCCGTGATGGAGAAATGGGATGCATCTGCCGTTCTTTCTGCTTGCACCCTCCTGGCCTTTGCTTGATCTGGGTGTAGCAAAAGGATCATTGGGGGGAAGGTCTCATCTCCTGAAATGCTTTTCAAAAGTAATTTTTCTTAATTAAAACAAAAGTTACAAGTCCCTTGTTGGCTTCTGCTCTTCCCTCTGTACTGTAATTTAAGTAACACATCTCTTTTTTTCTTTTGATAGTTTTGGTGACTACAGCCCATTGACATTTGTATTTCTAATGTAATAATCAAATGCTAAAATACAGAGATTACATTTGGATCAACACATTCAGTTCTTAAACCCTGAAAGTAATTATCTTTTTTCATGTACAATGAAATGAAAATACTGTATTAACCATTAGCAGCTCTATTGTCTGAATGTTGGCCAGTGGCACCACTTGCAGTGTCACCTGCTGCTTCTGTAGGCTTAAACCTCACCAGTTTTCCTGCAGCTGGAAACCTTTTTGGGAGCTGTGGGTGATCCTCATTCAGGAACTGTGACATGAGAGGTGCAGAGCTTTTCATACCAGGTGAGAGTTGGCTCAAGTATAAGGAAGAGCCCATGAAGTGATAAGGCTCTTCAAGACTTCATGGCTGAACATGGAGCTGAGGTCTGGCTACCTCCATTCCTGACATCTAATTTATGGAAAACTTTCTGGAGCTGTGCTGTTGAACTGAGACCCTGAAGACCCCTCAGGGTGCCCAGAATGAGACTTGATCTTAGCTGGGTTGCAGACAAGCCATTAAACCCCTCAAGAGTTTCTCACAAATTCAGAGAAAATGGAGAGAAGGCAATCCATGGAGAGAACACTAGCTCTGGGTGGTCAGTAGCTGCTGTATTCTCATGTATTTACATCCTGAGCCACAGCCCACCTAAACAAGCACAAAACCTGTCACTGGTCCTTGCTGGCCCCCTGCATAGGCAAGTGCTCAGTTTCCCTGGGCAATCAGAGCTGTTGCTCGTGCAAAGCAGAGGTGCAGGACAGGGCTTAAACAAGGGTTAAAGTTCTGGCCACGTGAGGCTTGGCCCTGTTGTGTGTTCCTGAGCACTCCACAGCTGCTCTGGGCAATCTGGACCAGTGTCTCACCATCCTCACAGCAAAGAATTTCTTCCTAGTATTTCATCTGAATCTCCCTTCTCTCAGCTTAAAACCATCCCCCCTTGTCCTATCCTTCCGTGCCCTTATCAAAAGTCCCTCCCCAGCTTTCCTGTAGCCCCCTCAGGTACTCAAAGGTGTTCTAAGGTCTCCCCAGAGCCTTCTTTTAAATTCCTTTGGTTTCCTGGCAAATCCAGCTTAGATAGTTTGGATTCAGTTTCAAGCAGTTGCCTGCCAGTTCTGCCCATGGTTCCAGGGGTGAAGTGCAACTCTGCAGCTTCAGATGAGAAAAGGCGTTGGAGGAAGGCAGGAAAACATCTTGCTGGAGCCTGAGCTTGTGGATGCTGTCTGGGCAAATGCTCTCCACTTGAGTCCCAGTGAAGCAGGGATGTGATCCAGGCCCCCCAAGTATACCCCAGACAGCATTTGTTGGGGGAAATTGTGCGAGTTGATAAAGAAGTCGATAACAGTCCGTGTCTGAAGTGGAACTTAAGCTAACTGCTGAAAATACTTTGAAAAGCACTGACCACAATTAAGCACTTAATCAGGAGAGAGCTGCAATTTTCTGAGGCTCAAAGTACAAAAATTGTGAAGTACAGATCCAGAGATATGAAGGGAAACATCTCTTTGGCAATTAAGATCCATTCTGCTCAAAGGCTGGAAATGGTATCATTGAATCACTTTTGTTGCATGCTTGATACACTGAATTATCTAAAATGTAAACCATTGTGCCTAAAATGCCACTCACTGAGTAAAACAGCTTCTGCTCTTCAGCTCTTACTCAGCTCAGCAAATCGCCTCCTGATGGTATCTGCTTTCTGTTCTTTAAAAGAACATTTTAAATTGGCTCTTTTTCCTTCCCCAGGAAACAAGTGCTTGTAGAAGGACCCAGGCAAGACCACTAAAGGTAGGAGGTTTTCCAGGAGCTTTTCTGTCTGCACACAGTTGCTCGCCTCAGAGCCGACATGCAAAGCCCTCAAGAAAGGTGGCAGTGATCCCGCAGGAGAAGGTTGCAGGGTACCTACCTCGCTTAGAGTCTGGTCCATCCTCTCTCCTTGATCCAGCAGGCAAATACAGGTTGGCTTTACTTCCTGTCAGGTGTTCATCCATGCAATGCAATGGCCCATGCAACTGCAGTGGGGGGGAAGGTGAATACCCATCCACATGGTGCTGAGGGGTGTTTGGGTGGGTGCAGCCTCCTGACCCATGGTCCTCTGCTAGAAGTCCAGGTAGAAGAGGGTGGTTGCTATTGCCACAGCTGAAGCCCAGCAATCTGTGAACCATCCCCCTGGATCCACCACAGATTGCATGGTAATGGAAGAGGAGCCTTCATGTGGCCTGTGCAGATGTGCGTGGTGTCTCTCAGCCTGTGGGTTTTCAAAGACTGAACTGCTCTAGGATGTGGATGGAAAGCTAAGGTGTTTATCTTGCAGGAGTCCACCAGTGGCCCTCTAGAAGGAAGTGTCCTAACCTCTACGGGTGGCTGCAGTCAAAGTCCCAGGCTCAACTTTGCATTTGAGTAGCCTCTTTGGTGGAAGGTGGAGATGATGCTAGGAAGAAGATGCTATCTAAAGCACTCCACAGCCATGCTGCTCACAGTAGCAAGAGGAGCCTGCCCATAAACCCACCTTGGCAGGAGTTGGAGAGAAGATAAATTCATGCTTCTCTAGAACTGATGGCAACCACTGTGGTTCTCTGGTCAACAAAGGGAGAGGGTGAAGTGATGTCTTCCAGTGGCACCAGAGAGATGTTACAGGTAGGTCAGGTGTGGCATGTGTGTAACCATTTGAAAGAGGGGAGATTTAGTTGAGATCTTAGGAAGAAATTCTTTCCTATGGGCATGGTGAGAGACATTGGCCCAGGTTGCCCAGAGAAGCTGTGGCTGCCCCATCCTTGGAAGTGTTCAGGGGCAGGTTGGATGGGGCGTGGAGCAACCTGGTCTAGTGGGAGGTGTTCCTGCCCGTGGCAGGGGGTTGGGATTGGATGATCTGTGTAGGGTCCTTTCCAACCCAACCCAGTCTATAACACCCTGTTAAAATGGCTTCTGGGTGTCTGTCCGCTCACTTGCGTCACAGCCATGGCTGGGATCTGCTAATGATGGGTACACAGGAAAAAAACTGCTCTGCTACAAACAGGGATGTGTGCCTGTCACCCTCTGGTCACTCTGGTTTTGAAGGACCTTGCAGGGATGCTCTTGGCAGAGCCTCTTGGTTGCATGGGTGCCAGCTGACCGGGGGGAGGGGGGGGGTGGCAGCAAGGCAATCACACTGGGGAGGTGCTGCAGGACAACCCCCAGGAGTGGCAGGTAGGATTACCAGGAAGGCACGTTTGCTTGGATTATTTTCCCTCTCCTGGAAGAGCTGTTACAATGACTAAATCATTGCAAATCCCCCTCTGTTGTGTGAAGGTCTCTGCTCTTATACTTTGTAACCCCAACACGTTAATAGCAGGTCCACAGCAAGTACTGCTGGAAGTACTTGGTGCTACAACTGCCGCTATTTCCACTTTCTTTGCTTGATTATAGATGATGTTGTAGAGTTTTATTGTTGGTTTATTTTTTTTTTACCTCTGTGCCTTGTCAGAACTCCTTGTTACATCTCCAAGTGCCAACAGATGTGAAGCCTATATCCATCAGTCACTTCTTGCAGCTTGTCTTCCTTGGAGAGCTTGATTCAGTGTCTCCTGAACTCGATGTGAGTCTTTCCATCGATTCCAGTGGATACCAAGTTGAGCTCTTCTTTAGCCTGAGATGGCAGCACTGTCTTTGAATCAGCTTGGAGTGTCTTGTGGGGGCCCTTAGTCATCTTAGGGACCCAAAGAGCTGTTTTAACAATGGTAGAGAAATAATCCTGAAACAAATTCAGATGAAACCCTTGTATCACACCACATCTTAGACTTTCTTTTTGGAGGGGCAGGGACAAAACAAGGATCACTGTAACTACAGTTTGCCTCTGAAGGCTGCTTAGAGCATTGCCTACATGTGTATTTTTGTGCAGGCAATTGAGCTGAGAGAAGACTCAGGTGACATCTATTATTTACTGAAGACTGCCAAGGTTGATAACCAATGTGGCAACTAGATAGTCAGGTGTACTTTTAGTTGCTCCACCCTGCTGTTCATTCCCAAATCTTCCCAAAGCAGCACAGGGTTACACTAAGGCAGCCCATGGAGGAATAAAGGGCAGCTTTTATTTTATCCCTTGGTGACTCACTAATATGCCACGGCCAGATGGAAGGGTGTAAATCTCTTCTTACACACAGAGAAGCCAAAACAAATATTATGCAATGATTAAGTGGCAACCCAAACAGAAGCAGGCGTCCTGTGGGCTGAAACAGGAAATCTTGGGTTACCAAACTGAAGATACGCTAATTTAATTTGATTATATATTTGATGGCTATCTGAAGTGGTCCATGAATAATTGATGAAAACTAGAAAAGCTGTTGTTTGCCTTTAAAATCAAGCTTAAGGAAGTAGAAACTGAATATTTAGGAGCATAACTGCTGTTTGCATGGGTCCCTGCAGCCCACCACTGTCCCTGGTATTGACCAGGGATCGAAGAGCAGATGTGGAATCTCCCACAGCCTGGCTCCATTAATGGTTTATCATGAATTAAGTATGGATACTTACATTGAGTCTAGCCAAGTTCTGTAAATAACTGATTGACTCCCACTCACAGGGATGTGTCTGCAGGTTGGATAACTTCTGAAGCCCCAGTACTCCTGTTTCAGAAGACTGCCTGGGTCTTCCATCCCCTGGCATAGCTGTAAGCAACCAATCTAAGGAGATATGATGGCTTTGAACCCTGTAGTGCTCCCTGTCTGGAAGCCACCAAGGGCTGCATCCTGCCAAGACTCTGGTGGACACCTGCATCTTAGCCAGCAAACTCTCCTGGTGACAGCCACAGTCACATGACAGCAGCAACAGCCAAGCTCTTGAGGGTGTACCCAAGCCCTGCTCTGCTTCACCACTGCTCTGCAGGAGGAAAAACGAAGTTCTCCAGCTCCCCTTTTGAAAAGGTGGAACACTCCTGAAACCCATGTTGGTGCTGCTTTCTACATATACCTGGTACAGCCAGAGTGTGAGCAGATGATGGCATTGGGACTAAACAACTGCTCATGTGTTCATGGCCAAGTGTCTCTCCAGAAGATGCAATGATCTAAATGTTATTGGTTGTGCTACTGAACACCAGGTCCTCCACATTTCTAAACCTTTGTTTCAAACATATGCAAAGACCCATTTGCTTCAGTTTCTGAATTATTTATCTCTCATGAAACTCCCCCAAATAATGCCCATATGAGTGAGAACTGCAGCTATGGAGCTGTGCTCCCCTGGCGAACTGTTCTTAGTCTGAGCTGGTCCCAGCTCCCCAGTCAGCATCTGTCACAAACCCTGTGTCCCAGGTTTTTGGTCACCTCCATCACCAGCACATTCCTTCTGTCCCATGCAGGATGTTTGGCACATGATGAGCCCTAACCAGCGTAGGCAGTGAATATGGTTTCAGGGCAAGAAGGCAGACCAGACCGCAGGGAAAGCTGGAGACGTGACAAGGGCAGATGTCAGCACTTCACCTGAAGAACTCGAGGAATTGCAGCATGTTTTTCTCCCAGTGGAGCTGCGGAGCTCAGCTTGGAGCACACTGCATGCCTGAAGGCTGCGCGTCCTTACTTCCCAAGGAGAGGGCTGAAATGGAAGGGGTCCCCTGGCAGTGACCTCTGGCTATTGTGAGAGGTAATAAACAAGATAAAGGTAGGCTAGGGAGAATGGGTAAACAGTCATCCTTAAAATAAAATAAACATCAAACTTTTCTTTGCTGGGGCCTTTGAAGGAGCACAATAATGGCAGGTGGGGGGGAGGGCAGAAAGCATTATTTACTCCAGGGAGCGGTCATGAATTATACAGAACATTGCCCAGGAGCTCCTCCAGAGCTGTGACCTGTGGTGGTTTGTGAAAGAAGAGAGCGAGATGGCAGCAGTTTGTTCTCAGCTGCAGCAAGTGTTACACCCCACGGCTCTAATGGAGAGATGCTGGTTCCCACTAGCTGAAGATCTGACCTCAGAAGTAACTGAGAGGTAAAAGCAACTAGATGGAGCACAAAAGCCTTCTTTAGCATACTTTAAAGTCCTTAACCTAGATACAAAGCATGGCTATAAATGAAAAGACAGCCCTAGAACTTTAGTTTAAACCAAACAAATTGACTGGTTATGGAAAAACACTCTCATCTTGTTTACTGTCAAGCTGCAGCTTTACATTTGAGCTGCAATGGGGATAAAGTTTAACAGTGTTTACTTTTAGGTTCTTATTTAAGTACTTGCACAATGGTTTTAGCTGAGTAGGAAGCATAGAGTAATCTTGGTTTTTTGATAGTGATTAAAAACCGATAATAAGTTAGACCAGATGACATTGGGTTGATTTCTTCCTCTGCAGATACTGGGGTGTCCAGAAAACTTTTCCAAAGTCTTCCAAAGGCAAAAACACTCTTTAATGAGGATAATAGGTGTCTTCAGAGGTCAGCTGGCTTAAGATCAGCACGAGATGGACCCACACACATCAGTATAGCTTGATGTTCACACGCTTTTTTGCTGAAGCATTCTCCCAAAGCTGGTATGCTACTGCCATAATCCTGTTCTTCTTTAAATCCCTTCTGAAAATGTATGCTCCCACTTCGGACAACAATGTCCTGATTTTGTGGTCATGTGTACCAGCTGACAGTCACTAATTTGTTACTAATTTGTTCCAGAGTGAGTTTGGACAGACAAAATTTTTAACAGGTTTCTGTCAAATTGAGCACACAGCACTGAGGCTGCAGGGGAAACATCAGATTGTTATTTACAGGTTGCAAACATAGAAGAATTGAGAAGAAAAAAATAGTCCTGGCTGTCCTGGACTGCAAAAAGGCAAAATCACTTTCAGTATTACCGTTTTAATTATTTTAATTATTTCAGTTTTAATTTTTGCCTCATTCTGAAGCACCTAAGAGAGCCAAAAAACATAAAGCTGGGGATGTTCCAGTTGCTGTTTTGTCCATAATATGGAGTTTTGAGTGGCCTCACTGGAGAGGGACAAATCTAGTAGTCTTCTGAAAACAGCTGCTGTCCAAAGTCAACGATAATGATAGCATCCAATTCTCTTTTGTAGTGAATTTTCATCCAGCTGTCACCTGGCTCTGACAGGGACCATCAAAGGAAAGTTCCCCATTTATCCATCGCTTCAGAAAGCATTGCGTAGGCCATGAGTGAGTCTATCTTTTGACCTTTAAAAGCTTTGTCTTTGGAAATCGGGGCTAAGAATTTCATGAACCTTAATGTACTTTCATCCTGGCTGACATGCTGCTATGGCAAGAGTAAATGTCCTGTCTGGCACTGCCAGCACCACTTTCCTCCTTTTTTGTGTGTGCAAATCCATGCATGTGGCACATAGAAGCGAGTATAGATTTCAATTATTGGTGGACATAATGGATGGGGAAGGCTCTGCAAGGGTGGAATTGGTAATGATGAACATACAATCCTCGTTTCACCCTTTCTCAGCGTGTTTGGTGGCTCTGAGGACACCCTTTCATAGCTCCCACCTGGGGGCTGTGTCTGGCTCTGCGTAGCTGATACCTCTCTCCACCCTGGCAGGGAATTCCAAAAACCCTTCTATATACCTGGTGAGTATGCTGAGCTCTGTGTACATTGCAGCAAAGGCAAGGTCCCACCCCACTTCTAGGGGAAAGTGAGGTCAGATTGGAAGTCTCTTGTTCTCTATATAAAAGGGTCTTCTAGGATCATCTCTTACAGCTTTTGTTTGGGGAAAAAAAACCCTCAAGGGTTACTTTGCTGCAGCTTTATTAAAGTGCATGTTTCAGGCCGATTCCTGCCGTATTTTCTGAACTGAGCATGTTTCTCGTTGTGCCTAGGTTGTGGAAGGAAATCTGAGCATGGGATGAACCTTCTCAGTTGCTGTAATGACCATGGAACCAGAAGAACAAAGGGGAGGAAGAGGAACAAGCAAACCTGAAGGCCACTGTGTGACATGAGCTTCCTTGTGGGACAAGAGGGGAGTTGATGCTGCTGTGGGTTCTGCTGGGAGTGGGTTTGGTGTGTGCCCAGGCAACAGTGTGATATTTCATTCCTCAAGTACTGTGTTCATTTCTGGACCTCTCACTACAAGAAGGACATTGAGTTGCTTTGAGTGTGCCCAGAGAAGAGCAACCAAGCTGCTGGAGGGTCTAGAGAGGAATTCCTACTAAGAAAGGCTGGGGGAACTGAGACTGCTTAGTTTGGAGAAGAGGAGGGTGAGGGGAGACCTCATACCTCTCTAAAGCTACCTGAGGACAAGGGGCAATGGATTCAAACGCCAGCACAGGAAGTTCCACCTCAACATGAGGAAGAGCTTCTTTACTCTGAGGGTTACAGAGCACTGGAACAGACTCCCCAGAGAGGTTGTGGAGTCTCCTTCTCTGGAAACTTTCAAGACCTGTCTGGATGCCTTTCTGAGTGATCTGCCCTAGTTTTGGTCCTGCTCTGGCAGGGGTGTTGGACTCGATGATCTTCACTGGTCCCTTCCAACACCTGACATTCTGTGATTCTATGATTCCGTGAAAGGAGGTTGTAGTGAGGTGGGGGTTGGCCTCTTCTCCCAAGTTAATAAGGATAGGAGAAGAGGAAATGGCCTGAAGTTGTGCCAGGGGAGGTTTAGACTAGACTTCAGGAAGAATTTCTTTACCAAAAAAGTAGTCAGGCACTGGAATGGGCTGCCCAGGGAGTTGGTAGAGTCACCGTCCCTGGAGGTATTCAAGAAACATGTGGCGCTTCAGGACATACTCTAATGGGCATGGTGGGTTTTTCTGGGTGGACAATTAGACTCTGTGATCTCAGAGCTCTTTTCCAAATGTGACGATTCTGTGATTCTGAAGAGCATGTCTCTGCTGTCACAGGCCCCTCTTCTGTCCCACACCATGGCTGTATCATCCCCTTGGCCACGTTATCCAGCTCGTACCCCTGTTGCTTGTGGGACATGGAGTAGTCTAGCTCACAGCTGCACCAAAGAGGGCCAGGAGCTTGTTTTACCCTGTGAGACACAGTGCCAAGTCCTTCTCTGTGGTCCAGCAGAGAATGCAGACTGGGCTGAGTCTTGGATAGAGGATATGAGGGGTTCAAGGCCATTTTTATCAGAAGTTTATTGAAGCTGAATTGCTTGTTGTGATCTTGGGTACCAATTTGTGTCTGTGTTTATCTTTTTTAGGAGTCAGTGACTTTCGGACTTTTGTGGGATAACTTTAACTGAAGAGGGTGTGGGAGGGGAATGTCTGAATAAGAAAATAGCTGGGAAGTCCCATGACTGGGGAATATTTTCAGGTTTTGGGGTTTTTTTTGTTTTTGTTGGGTTTTTTGGTTTTGGGGTGTTGTTTTTTTTTACAGTTTAGACAACAGGAAATGAACTCTCTTCCTGCAAAAGCCTCTTTCCTGCAGAGCCCCTGCCACATCCACAGGGGTGGCATTAAAACAGTGCTCTGGTAATCTGGAGAAGAGGTAGGGGCTCTCCTGGCAGTTTGGTGCTGTAGAGCACAAGGGTCCAAGGAATGTTCTCCTGTACCCTGTAGTTTACTAGGACAGATACAAGGATTTTCTTTGTAAAAAGGGTTTTTTTGCCTTAAGTCCCCCAGAGCTCCTGCATCCTATATATTTTCTGTGGTCAGAGGAGGGTTGGGTACTTTAAGATGCTTGAATACTTTGTATATTTGTTCCTCAGAGTTATATTTGAAATACTTTTGGTTTATGTTCTTTGCACTAAAATAATAATAATCAGAATAGATACACACTGGTTTCTTTCAACTGTTCTTTCCTTAAAGAGTTGAAATTGTTCAGCCTTTTTAACTAGACTGAGCTGTGGTGGTGATAAAATTATTTTACAGAATTTGAGCAGTTTTGCTTGCAGTTTTTTTGTCGTGCATAAAGTTCTCCCTAAAATGGTGTAAAACCCCATGAAACACGGCAGATACCTCTGCAGAATCAAGGGACTCTGTTTAAGTGTATATGCAGCAATTCAAGGCAAGTTTCTCTGGGGTCTTGGATTTTTTACATCACACTTTGAATGTTTTCTGTGGGTAGCATTGTCATGATTTCTAGCAATCCCAAATATGTAGGTGGAACTTGGGCCTATTGTATGCACCTTGCTTACCTCAAACTGTTTGAAACTAATTTGCAGAAAACAATAAAATATGTTAAACATGAAAAAGAAGATGTGGAAACTCATTTTTTTAAAATATTTTGTCTGATGTGTAAAACAATTTTTAAAGATTTTTTTGGTCAGATTTGCAAGGTCAATATGACCCTGTGTCACTTTGAGGGTCCTATACCTTGATGCTAATTTTTTATTCATGGGACAGACTAATTTTTGTGTTTGGTTAGGTTTGTGAAGCCTGTGGTCAACCTGGGAGCCTGCAGGAAGGAAGGACATTGCACTCAAGCTGTAACCCACTCTTCAGGTGTAAATCCTTGATTTTCTGCCCAAATACTTGCTCTTTGCACTTGGAGCACCCTGGGATCTCTGAACCTGCTGGTCATTCAAATGTTTTGGGGGGATTAAAGTGTTCCAGCCATGGGTATGGCCAGGGAAGTGAGAGGGTCCTGTCTGGAAGGGCCATGGAGGGGACCAAAGGGGATGTGCCTCTTGTCCAACTGCCTGGGTCAGCTGATGTAGGCAGCCTGAAGAAACCTGGGGTGATGAGCTGGTGCTGGAAGCTGCCTCTGAAGCCTTGTGTGCTGTGACAGTCACATCTCAGGTAAAGTCCCAGCACCCAGGAGCAGTGGAAAAACAAATTCTGGAGAGTCACCCCAAGTGAATGGTGGCTGCCAGGCCACCTACTGTCTGTGCTCATATATGTATGTGTGTACATAAATACAAAAAAAAGATAGAATTGTTGGCTCTTCATATATAAGGCATGGTTAATTAACAGTTATTTATGAAAACCCAGCAATTTCACCATCACTGGAAAGTGAGTCTGCTGAAGGTGAGTCTTTCTGTTTACTGAATTAAAAGCAAAATTTAGTGGTGCATCACCTAGTGAGAAGTAAGTACAGAATGAATGTGCCTGCAAGGAAAAAGAGAGTTTATGGGGCTGGAAATGGGTTATCTCCTGGGGAAGAAATGGAGATCTCTGTTTTGGAGATTGCTTCTCACCCTAAGAGAAGGCAGAGCTGCCCTGGCTGTGGTCTAGCAGGGCTGTAGCATGGCCTTGAGGGGTGCCAAGTTCAAGTGAGGGCTGTACCTGTTCCTCCTGAAGTGTTTCCTAATGGGTTCAACCTGGGGAGGAGGTTGCTGGGAGGAGGGGGGAGCACACAGGGCTGCTCTCAGGAATGAGAGCTGAGCCTTTCCCCAAATTTAATTTCTTTTATTGCCAAGGTGTCTTGGCATGCTCGCTCTGAGCTGCAACCTGCTGCTTAGGCACTTTCAAAGGCCTGAAGTGGGGACAAAACCACAGCTTGGACTCTTGTTTTTTTGACACAGAACGTGAGTATCAACATTCTTTTAAAGCTCATTTTGACTAAGGCGACAAGGAATGTCACAGGGAGGAAATAAGCTGAGCTGAGCATCTCCCAGTGGCTATTGCATGGTGCAGTGGGCTATCTGCTGGTGGTGGGGCAGCTTGCCAAAGGCACAGCAAAGGGAGCCAGTGGCTACTGTTTGTTTAGCCTTTCCCAACTAATTTTTGAATTGGATTGTTAGAAAAAAGGGATGTGCTTAAGCACCAACCTGTCTTGGTTAGATGCCTCAATACCTCTGAGGAGATGCAGTGTTTGCCCAAAAGCTGGGTTCCTAGGGCCTGAGGGTCTGCTTGACAGATTATGGGATATATATGCTCACACTGTGACTTGCCACCTTGAGCTCTGTGCTGACGTTCATCGGTGTAGGCCCTAGGATGCTCCCTCCTATAGTGTGGGGTGACTGGCAGAACCCTTCCCCATCACTCCAGGAGTCCTCCCCATCCATCCCCCTGGTCCATTCCACCTCCCCCGTGTCACCGGCCGGATGTTAGGGCCCCTTCTCCCGGGTGACACTGGTCGGGGGAAATCGCGGGGGGGGCCGTGGGGGAGCGAAGGCACGTCCCTTATCCACCAGCGCCCCCCTGCGGCAGCTCGCGGCCCTGCCTCGACGGGGAGGAGAGTGGGGGGGCTGCTGCCCGCCGCTTCAGCCCCCCCCCCCCGAGTTTCTCTCCCCTCCGAGGGGCAGCGGGGCCGCCGCCCACCCCCCCATCCAGCTCCTCCGCCGGGCTGCGCGGGGCTCTGCTGCCTCCCTGCGGCAGCTGCACCCGGGAGGGGGGGCAAGAACATCCAACGCATCCTTCCCGCTGCAGGACGAGAGAAACCCCGAAATTGTGCCCTTTTGGGGAAGACAGCGGCGGGCGAGGGGGGTGGAGGGGGAGAGGGGATGTATTTGCAGCTGGGGGGATAACAGGAGGTGATGATGCGGGGAGAGCATCGCGGTCCTTGAGCCACGAGTGCGCAATTCCCGAAATCCCGCCAGGGGCCGGATCCCACCTCTCCAGCCACAGCGGACCGGCTGGAGGGGTGGGAGAATTGGCCTCCCTGTCCCTCACCCCATTCCCTCGCAGCCCTTCCTTACCGGCCCCTTAATAAACACCGCCGAGAATTGCCCTTATACTTTGTAAATATTGGATTAGCTTTTCATTGACCGGCTCTCTTGAAAAGACCCGAAAAATCCACACCGGGTCCAAACTAAGCCCAACAGTCAATAGGTGACGAAAGTAAGTTATTTCCAGGGCTTAGCGGCGCTTCCAGCTCATTATCAGGTTGTCTGAGGCGCCCGCATAGTTTCCTCCGGACGAGAGGGTGGAGGAAGGAGAAAAGGGGGAGAAAAAATGGGGAAATAAAAGGAAATGGAGTGGAGCCCCGGGAGAGGGGCGAAGAGGGGCCTGAAGGCCGGGCTCAGCTTTCCAGCCTGCCCGCTTGTGCCACAAATTTCGATCCGCGGAGCGTGTCGCCATCCAAACCCGACAGGCGTGCGGCTCTCTGGGCAGCGTCCGAGGCGGAGGTGAGGGGCGGAACGGGGACACCGGCAGCACGGCAAACTGGGGGGCTGCTGCCAAACCTGCTGGCGGAAGGGGTGGTGGAGGAGGGGCGTGTGAAGGTGCGGGACGCCCCAGATGAAGGCTCTTTCCCGCGCTGCGGGCTCGCTCCAGAGTAACTCCAGGGCACAGCAACCTCGTGCAGCGTTGCGCGACCCTCTGCCTGGGGCGCTGGAAATGCCAAGGATTCTGGGGGTTCTCCCCTCTTTTTTTTTTTCTTTTCTTTTTTTCCCCCCCTCTTTTTTCTTTCTCATTTCTTTTTTCTTTCTCCTTTTTTTAATTTTCCTTTTTCCTTCCTTCTTATTTTCTTTTTTTCCATTTCCCTTTTCTCTTTTTCTCATTTTTTTCCTCTTTTCTCATATAATTTCTCTTTTTACTGTTTCTCTTTTTACTTTTTCTCTTTTTCCCTTTTGTATATTTTCCCTTTTTTTTTTTTTTTTTCTTTTCTGCTTTTCCCCACCCTTTCTCTCTCTCTGTCTCTCTCTTTCTCTTTCTCTCTCTCTCTCTCTCTCTCCCCCTCCGAGGGCCTGCCTTGCACAAGGAGGAGCTGCGACAAGAAAGAGCCGTTTCTCCCGGGGAGCAGTGGGACGTGCCAGCCCGCCGCGCGGTACGGCCGGGCCGCGCAGGGAAGCGGCTGCAATAACATCACGAGACCTCAATGCTGCCTTGTTCTGCTGCCTCCTCGCGGTGTGGGCAGCGGTGCGGGTAGCGCCCTGTGTTTTACGGGGGAGATGGGCTTGGGTCTTGGGGGGAGTCTAATTTCCTGTGAAATGAGAAAGAAACTTGTCAGCGGGCTCTGGGAGAGGACGAGGGCCTCTGTTGGTCTTCAAAGAGAGAGGAGGTTGGGAGAGAGAGAGAGAGGGATTCTTTTTCCTTGTGTCCCCCCACCCCTTTTATTTTTTCTTTTTCTTTTTTTTTTTTTTTCCAGAATAGATATAGCACGAATTTTTAATTCGTCTTCCTTTCACAGACAACAATGCTGGTTTTGAAAGCTGGGCACAATTTGGGTTTTGTGAGGGGGTCCCCCGGCCCAGCTGGCCATATGGGATACAACATGTAGAACATGCCTAACAATGAGAACGAGTGACAGCCCTAACAAAACGCAAAGGACACTGCTCCCTGACTCCGGGATGGACTGCCTCCCATAAATGAATGGAATGGCCCTAAAAAGAGGGGGGGATGGGGGGAAAGAAGACTGGAGGGAAGGCACAGAGCGGGCCCCCACCTCCCCGAACTGTCTCTCGTTTGGGCTGGTTTTTTTTTTTCGGGTTTTCTTCTTCTTCTTCTTTTTTTTTTTTTCCTCCCTCCTTCCCCGGCCCGGCCCGGCCCAGCCCTGGCTGCCTTTGCCTCCATCTCTTTAATATGCACGCCTCTAACATGCTCACCTCCCTGCCTCCCCCATTGTGCTGTTTTGTGAAGTCTACTGTATATTGTGCAAAGATAGACTGCCCGGAGCTGGCTCGGCAGCATGGGAGATATAAGGCCACGGAGGTTAGGGCCACACAACTGGTTTTATAGACTTAGCAGAGCCTGGGGGAGAAAACGGGGGGGGGGGGGGGGGGGGGGGGGGGGGGGCAGAGGGAAAAAAAAAAAAAAGAAAGAAAGAAAAAGCAAAGAAGAAAAAAGAAAAAGAAGTCACAATTTTCCTACCCTCTCTCCCCTGGCTGGGTTGGGAAAGGGAGAATCAGCACTTTTCCGTGTAACCCCGCAACTGGAGAGCGGGTACGGGGTCCCTGCCGAGCTTCCCCGGGCTGGAGAGCCAGGTCCCCGTCTTGCTCGGCGGGTTCCGCTCCGGTGAACCCCCAGGGGATGCTCCGGCCGTCGGCGACGCCGTCCCCGCAGCGAAGCCGAGCAGATATCCCTCCCGCCTCGCGTGCTTCGGGTAAGGGCTCGCCCAGCGGGGCAAGGAGGAACGAGAAAAGAGGAGGAAAAAAAAAATAACAAGAGGAAAAGGAGGAAAAAAACAAGCAAAAGAACAGCTCGAACGTGAAGGCTGTGCTCGGGGCTTTGGGGCCGGTACCGACCGTCTCTTAGTGGGACGGGGCGGGCGCTGCCCCGGCCCCAGAACACCGCACCAGCCCTATTTCTTTTTTGTTTGTTTGTTTCTTTGTTTGTTTTTGCCATCCTAAAATGGCAGGAGAGGGCGAAGTGGACACAAAACTGCCCCGGCTGTGCCCAAACCCGTTCCGAGCCGGCGGCTGCGCCCGCCCGACAGCGACCACAACTTCCCCCCGGAAGGGGCTTGCTACCCGTTTCACCCTGAGCGGCCCAACATCCCTCTTCTCCCTTATCTCCCCTCTCTCGTTATTTATTTGGGGAGTATAAACCCTTTCCTGAGCCGCCGGAGCATCCCCGAAGGCTGAATCCGAAATTTCCGCTCTTCCCACCCATGCAAATGGCCCCCCGACCGGGGAGGGGGGGGGATTGCGGTGCTGCCGGTGTCCGAAACTCCGCAGGACCCCAGCTGTGCGCGGGCTGCCATCAAAGCACAATCACAGATATAAAATCTCTCCCCACTTCGTTTTTCGCCAGCTCCCGGTGCTGCCGGGGAGCCGGGTTCAAGCCGACTGCCATGAAAAAAACCCCCACTTTCCTTCGAAAAAAAGAGATTGTAGTTTGGGGGGGAGGATATGGACCCTGCTCGGCCGTGTCCCCCGAGAAGGCCCCGCTGGCCCCACGCCGGGCCGAGCCAGGCTGATGCGGAGAGGCGGCCACGGGCGCCGGCCGCCGCGGGAAGTCGAACAAAACCGATCCGCCGTTGTTATCGCTGCCTTCTCTTATTTCTTTATATTTCTTTTCTCGAAAGACAGCTTTTTGAAAAATTAACATTCTTATTTAAGTGGCGAAAGCCCGGGTTTGTACACAACGAGCCCACTTGCCGGCGGGTTTTGGCCGCGTTTCTTTTTCCTCTGCTCGTGGGACTCGGGACTAGTTGTGCGCAAACCCCAAATAGGAGAAAACAAAATTAAAGCCCTGGCTGCCCCCCACGGCAGCGATAATCACTACAACATACAAAAATACCCCGCTAATTTGATTGTTGGGGGTTACGGGCGACCGAAAAGCGTCCTACAAGGGGAGCAATCGCGATCTCCATGTCGGCGACAGGCGGCCGCGCTCCCGGGGAAAGCCCCTTCCTCAGAAAACCACAGGAGCAGCGGAGGGGTTTTATTCTTTATTTATTTATTTTTTAATTCTGACGATCCCCCTCTCCCCCCCTTTTTTTTTTTTTAAATTTTAGTTGTAGGTAGACAGAACCACTCTGAATGGCGCAAAAAATTCTGTAAACAATGACGCACAAAAACCACCTCCCCTCCCTTCCCCCCCCGCCTCCCTCCGAAATGAAACAGAGGACCCCTCAAAAAAATGGAGAGGAAAAGAAAAGGGAGAGGGAAAAAACCCATAATAATAATAATAATAGCAATAATAATAATTATAATAATAATAGCGTTTCCCCCTCTATTCCTTCCCCCGCAGTTTTGATTTTATTTTTGGAGCATCAGTCTGTCTCTTTATCTCTTTTTATTATTTTTGTTTTTCCTCCTTTTTTTTTTTCCTTCTTTTTTTTTTTTTTTTTTTTTTTTTTTTTTTTGGGGGTGTGTGGGTGCGGGTTGTGTGCGTGTGTGTGCGCTCCCTTCCAGCCTTCACCAAGTCCATTGCTGAGCTTGTACCAAATGGTGTGCTGTGGGGTACTGGGGGTTGCTGGTCGCACTGTACTGGGCGTTGTATTGCATATGCTGTAGAGACTGGGCGCTATAGGCGGAGAAGGGGATTCCCGTCTGGAAAGTCGCGGCTGCCAAGTCCTGAGCTTTGAGCGTGTGGCAGGGTTTGCCGTCCCTGACTAAGACCGGCACAGCCACCCGCCGCGGGGAGGGAAGAGGAGTCACTTCCATACCTTTCTCGGCCCGGGCTCGCTTCATCTTGTAGCGGTGGTTCTGGAACCAGATCTTCACCTGGGTAGGGGTGAGGCGGATCAGGCTGGCCAGGTGCTCCCGCTCGGGCGCCGACAGGTATCGCTGCTGCCGGAACCGCCGCTCCAGCTCGTAGGTCTGAGCCTTGGAGAAGAGCACCCTCCTCTTCCTCTTCTTCCCTGCGTCCCCGCCGCTCGACGCTTCCTTCTCGTTGTCGGGCGATTCGTCGGCCGACGGCTCCGGCGACTTGGCGGAAGGGTCCTGGCCACCGCCGCCCGCCGTCAGCCCGTGCACTGCGGAGAGGAGCCCGTCAGGGAGGGGGCTCCAGGCTGCCTTGCCCCCTACATCCCTTCCTCACCCCTCCCGCCTCCCCTCCGCATCCCTCCCTCATCCCTCCCGGGGCAGCGCGGTTTTCCCCCGCCACGGGTCATGGAGCGGGGGGAGGATGATGAAGGCACCGGCCAGGGCTCAGCCAGCCGCGGAGAGTGGTAGTCCCCCCCACGCTCGCCCCGCCGCCGGGAGAAGCCCCCTGCGAGCTGCCCCGTCCCCGCGGTACTCACGGGAGTATTGGATGCCCTCGGCGCTCGCCAGCCAGCGCGTGTAGGGATTATCGCTATTATCATAGAAAGGGTTCTTCAAAGGCAGCGTCTGAACAGTGTCCAAGGGGGTTTGTCCCAAAACTCCCGCTTTCTTGGGCGGCTCCGGCGCTTCGCTCTCTTCCTCGCCTCCCTCCGCGGCGGAGCCGTCCTCATCGTTGGTGTCGGGGAGGTCCAAAATGTCCTTCACCGAAAAGCCCGTCTTTGTGTTGGTCAGAGACATGTTCCAGCTAAATTTCAGGCAGGAAAGTTGGAGGAGCAGCTTCGACGTGCCACAGGCGCGCAGCAGACACGCAGGGACACGGCAGGCGGGGGAAGGGGCTGCGGGACGGCACGCGTGGGGGGGGGCGTGGGAGAGGATGGGGGGAAAAAAACGATATATAGAAAAATAACCGAAGGGTTTGGTGCAAAAGAAGAAGCGGAGAGCCGGCAGCAACGATGGAGATTTCTACGGGCTTGTTCTGCCACGGGGGAAATTCAGAGAGCGGGAGCAGCAGCTGGCTTCGGAAATAGTTTGTAACTCCAGGGGAAAAGGGGGAAAGACACGAAAAAAAAAAAAAAAAAAAGAAAAAAAAAAAAAAAAAAAAGAAATAAATCACTTCTGGTTCTTGCTCAAATCCCCCGAACCCGTGCCTGCCGCTTGAAAAAAACGAGCCATTGCTGGAGCGAACAGTCCATATAAGGCTGGTCCCCACACATGAACCTGCCGAGAGGAGGGAGAAAAAAAAATACATTAAACCCGGGAAAGGTTGGCCACGTGTGGGCGGGTCTTGGAAGTCAAGTGGATGAAGACAGTGTTTGCAGATGTGAAATTGCGGGTTTTGGGCGAGCTCCGAGCTTCCACCATTGGTGATGAGTGGTATAACGTGTCAGTTAATTACCGGCGTGGGGAGGGCCCTTCCGCGATGTGCGTGTGTGTGTCAGCGAGAGAGGGAGGGTGTGATTTTCTTCTTTCTTTTTCTTTCTTTTTTTTTTTTTTTTACGCAGTATTTACATACAAAGAGCCTTGCACCAGCCCGATATTCCGCACACTTTTTCCTCTGATTGCCTTGAAAAGCAAGAAGGAAAAAAAAAAATAGGGAAAGGGGGGAGGGGGGTGATACATGCGCGGTTTCCCACTCCTCCCGCGCAGCCTGCGCGCCCACGCAAAGGCGGGGGCAGCCCTTTTTTTTTTTTTTTTTTTTTTTTTTTCGCAGAGACGCGCGGGACCGAGAGGAGAGGCGGCTCAGATGGCATGAGACCAACTTATCTACACCGCCTAGGTCAATATTTTGGTTGGGGCTTAGGGATGAGCGCTGGAAATTAAACAGCAAGTAATTGATTCTAGTTTGCTCCGAAATTAACCGAACTGGCAAAATGCGATCGTCAGTCACGACCCGGGGAGATCCGGGAGGTGATTACTTGGGGGGGGGGGGGGCTTTATTTGAAGAGGTCTCATTGATTTTGCCTCCTTCTTCCAGGGAATAAAACCCAGCCCGATGGTTACCGTTTGGTTAATTTAATGGGCTGGAACCCAACGGACTTCCAAATGTCACCGAATTTATTATTTTACTTTTTCTTTTTCAGGAGGGGTTCCTTTTTCCAAAAGGGCATTTTGGAAGGCCGGATCTCCAAGTTTTACCCACGGAGCCGGCAGCCGCAGAGCCCCGCAGCATCCCTGGCAGGTTCCGGCGGAACTGTGCGGCCGCGGAGGCTCCCCCTGCCCAGGGCTGGGCTGCGGACCGACCCCCTCCCCAGTATCTTCCCTCTCTATCTGTCTGCCACCAACTTTTATTTTTATTTTCCTTCTTCTTCCCCTTTCCTGCACCCGCCGAGGACCCTTAGCCGTGCGCACCCTGGCACGGCCCGGACATTCCTCTTCTTCCTCTTCCTCTTCCCCTTCCCCTTCCCCTTCCCCTTCATCTTCCCTTTCCCTTCCCCTTCCCTTCCTCGAACCGCCCCGCAGCCGGACCCCGGCTCGGGACAGACTTGTGAGGGACAAGGTGATGCTGGTGTGCGGGTCGGTGGCTACAATTCGGAAAGGGGTTTCCCAATACCACCTTTATTTCTGGGAAAGGAAAAGTTGACGGAGTTTCTCTTTCAGGAGGAGGGAGCAGGAATGGAGCTGCCGGTGGTGGGAAGAGGAGGAAGACAGCCCTCAGACATCCTCCTATTTGCCGATCAGTGTTTTTGCACCTTCCCCTCCCCGCTGCCCCCATCTTTCCTCCCCCAGCCCCCAGCCTGCCTCCCATAAAGTATGTGATGTGGCTGACAATGCCCAGGGATTTTTTTTTTTTTTTTTTTTTTTTTTTTTTAAAGCGAGCCCCTGAGCACATCCTGGGTGGTCGGACCCGCGCAAACACAAATACAACCCTATGGCTAAGCTGGAAACAATGTCCGCAATGTAGACAAATGTCCGGCTTCTGTTGGAACCCTTTGTCTCGGCGCAGTTTTTGCATTTATTTCAGTGGCGAAATAATACGTGATTGACGCCCTCTTTCAATGTGTCCTAACTGTTGGGAATAAATCTGAGGTTGTTCCTAGTTGTCATGGTATTCAACCGCACTCAATGGCTATCTCTTCATCCATTTCGGAGTCCTTCCCCGATCTGGGGAGAACCCCTTCGGGCAGCCGCTCCCCCGCTCCGCATCCCTTGCCCCGGGGTGAGGGGCCTGGGGACACCCACCACACATCCGTCTTTAATTTCCAGCAAATCTCGGCTTTATCGATAGCTTTATGCCCCACCTCGGCTCGACCTGCCCGAGGACGATGCTTCGCTTGGATGGGACAGATTTTAATTCCTTCCCGTCCCGACAAACGAGGGGAATAAATAGCCGTAATAACAGTGATAATTGTGACAGAGGCCGGACGACGATACAACATCCAGAATTAAAGAAGTCAGGCAGAAGGGAACGTATGGAGCATCCCCTGGGTGGCGGGGCTGGCGGCCCGTTTCCTTCGGGCAGCTCCGCTCCTCGGGCTCTGAGGAAGAGCCGGACTTTTAATAATCTTTTTTTTTTTTTTTTAAATAGCCCATCCGTATTTTAAAGATCCCATCCAAAGCCACAAGACGGGCAGAGAGTCCCGCAAAGCCCCGGCGCGGTGGGGCCGGACGGCGGCGCGAGCGGGGAATGGCCACGGGGGGCGGCCGGGCCTGTCCAGCTACGGGATGCCCCGGGGCGGGGGGGGCGTTTGGCCGGGCCCGGCCCCACCTGAAAGGTAAAAAGATTTTTCCCAGGGGAGAACCGGCCCTGGCGGCCCGGGAACCCGCGGGGAACAATGGTCCCTTGTGGGCACACAAAGCCCCGGGGGCCGCCGACCCTTCCCCGCTCCCCGGCACCAGGGAGGGGGGGGGAGGAAGCGGGGGAGGGGGTCCCACGCGCGGGCAACGCTGCGGGCCGAGGCCGCTGTCTTTCCACCACGGCACCGTGACGTCAACCGCGAGGGGGTGACGTAAGAGCCGCTAGGGCCTCTTTGACATGAGAAGGGGTCGGGGAGACGGGACGTAGCCTCGCGCCTTCCGTGCCCGGAACCGCGCTGTGGGGGTAAACCCGACGGCAGCCCGGCGGCTATCGCGACAGAACCAGAGGGCGTGCTCCCGCCAGCCTTCGTTCCTGTCCCCCGCTGAGCCACCCGCCCAGCATCCTCATCCCTCCCGGGAGCCCACCTGCGGCGCTGTCCGCATCCTGCGGCGGCCCGGAATCCCCCACCCTGTGGTGGGGTGGATGCTCCAGCGCTCCAAGGAAAGGGGGTACATGGCATGGGGAGGGTCCGCAAAGCCTGCCGGGGAGGGCCCTTCCAGCCCACTCCCCCGGCGATTATTTGCACAAGGCCAGAGGAGGCCGGCGGCGCGGTGCGTGTACACAGGCTGAGTGGCTGCACTTGAGGACAAGTGCCCGTGCCAGCGGGGGAATGTTTACCTGTTTACTTTCGCAGGTAGCTCAAACACCCGCCATGCACTTCCCCTCCCGCCCCCCCCCCCCCCCCCCCGTTGTTCCCACCACCCCACGGGCGACAGGGATTGATTTTCGCGGCGTTAAACCTTGTTTTGCGTTTTTAAGAAGATGGAGGAGACACTCTTGGAGGGGGAAAGAACCTTTCTGAGCGGTTCTCGGCCGCTGCAGGGCCCGGTTCCGCCGCCTCGTACCCGCAAAGCGAGCAGGGGGAGGAGAGGGGGTTTCCTACACCGCGGCCCCCCCGGGTTGTGTTTTGAAGCAGCGAGGTGCCTTCACTTGTCCCTTCGCTCTTCTCCTGGCCCTCTGCCCGAGGGCTCCTGCTCCCCGCGCAGCGGCGAGTTTCGCTGTTTTAAGCCCCTGACTTCACTCCCTTCTCTGCCGAACGATATCATGTACGTATATGGTATATAGTAATATATAATATACATAGAAATGAATGAAAGGGTATTTGGCGGGAGGGATCCGCTCTCCCTCCTCTGCCGGTTGCGGTTCGCTCGCCCTGACCTCCACCCATCCCCTCATCGCGCCTCCGACAACAGTCGTCAAGTGGATTCGTTTATTGTTTGATTAGCCCAAAGGTGCGAGCTATTGTTTTCCCTCACTCTAGACCACAAATAAACAAACACAACGGGCTGCACCTTGCCGCTCGCTGCGTATTAGCGGAGCCCACACAACGCCTTTGTTAGGGGCACAGGTTTATTTTATCTCTTAAAATGGGCTACACTTGAAATAAACAGGGAAAAGGAAGCTCAACCTATGTTACTCCCGGTAATTGTTATTAGGAGCATCACCTAGGGAGCATCCCCTGCAAGTAACACCCTCTTTGTTTTAAAGTGTGACGGGGGAAAGGAGAGCCACTTCGTTACAGAAAACATCTTTTGTTGGTGATTAAAAAAACCCCAGAAAACCAAAATAAAACTATTATTTCTAAATATACCCTCCGAGAGCTCCGCACACAGGGTTTTCAATCGCATTTTTTCAGCGATAAAGCGGCAGCTCCGCAGAGCTGCTGCCGGCGCGGAGACGCCAGGCCGTGGGAAAGGGAGCGAGGACGGGGATCCCGTGCCGCCGAGTTACCTTCATCCCCGCGTCCTGGCGGGGGAGGCAAGGGGGGAGTGTAAAAAACCTCGTATTTCCTGAAAGCAGGGGGGAAACCGGAGCCCTCTGAATCCTCCGTCGCTTTCAAGAACTTAATGATAAGGTGCGGGGCTCGGAGTTTTCTGCGGGGTGAAATTCCCGGTTCTGTTCGCAGCTGAAAAAACGGCATTAACAAAGGCGTTAAGAATGTTTTGAGGGAAAAGAAAAAAAAGGAAAAGGGGAAAAAAAGGGGAAGATTTTCACACACACAGAAAGGGAGCCGGGACCAGCTTTCCCTACAGAGGCTTCCGAGAAAGCCCCTGCCACCCCCAAAATCCCAGCTCCGGCCTGCCTTTCTCCGGCAGACAAATACATCTTCTCCAGGACGCAGGAATCTAAATGAGCTTTCCTATTCTCCCGATTCCTCTATCTCCTTCCCCCCGAAGCTTCAAAGACAGAGAAATCCTTCCAATGCACAGATAGGACTGTGTAGATCGGGATCTCGCTTGAGGCGGTGAATTGTCACAGAAATTGGGATTTCCCCCCAGCCCCCCCCATCTTCCCTGGGGGCTCACGGGGTTATGTCAGAGCCGGAGGGCACATGTTAGGGCTTTGATAAATGTACTTTAATGAGATCTTTGAAAATATTCCCCACAGTGGCTGAGGCAGTTTGTTAAGGCCGTGCGGGGGAGCACAATACCGGGAGCCCGCAGCCCCCCGTATCCCGACCCAGCTATTTGTTTGGCTTATTTAATTCCCCCCCACACCTCGCAGTGAAAGGTGTAAGCCCTGCCCGGGGCCTCCTTTCCCCTTCCAGTCTATTATGAACTGTTTTATTTGCCGGGCAAACGTTCTCCCCCCAGCCCCTCCCGGGCAGCCCCTAGGCTGTATTCCTTCCCGTCTCTAATGATTAAACGTGTCCCAATGAGATTAAGCTTTGTCAGAAATGTTTTTCCTCGGGAAGGAAAAACCCGTGGGCGATGGGAATTGGGGGGTTGGGGGATTTACAGCCGAGAGCACTTTCTTATCTCAATTTACTTCTCGCACCCGCACGCACAACACGGAGGGCTTAGGGGGGGAGCTCGGCCGGCCGCGCAGGTAGCTGGGGGGGAGACGTGTGGCGTGTAGAGGGGGTGCTGGGGGTCTACGTTAAGCCTCCGAGAAAGACCTTGGTGGTTGCATGCCCGGCGCGGGAGGTGAGGCTGTTTTGGGGAAAAGGCTCCGCTCGGGGGTCTCGGGTAGGGACGCACAAGCGCGGGATGGGCGACATCGAGAAAAAGAAGGGAGGGAGCCTGGGAGGAGGGAGCTGGGGGGCCGGGGCCATTCCCGGTCCTCTGGCGTACTCTGCCGTCGTAGCCGAGAAGTGTCCCGCCGCCGGGGCAGTGGGGGAAGCATCCCCGGCTCCCCCCCGCCCCGCAGCGGGCGGGCGGAGCGCCCCGATGGGGCCGCGCATCCTCCCCGGCCCCGCCGCACACGGGAGGCAGCCGGGGGCGGGCCGGGGGCTGCGGAGCCCCGCCATCGGGGCAGACAAACGCTTCCCCTTCCTGATTCCCCCTCCCCCCCCCACTTCTTCAGTATCAACTTGTACCTGACCCCCCACGCCAACGCTTTCCCACCTGCTGCTCCCGGCTCTCCTCCGCAGTTCCCCCCCACATTTCTTTCTCTTTCCCCCGCTGTCACCGGTGCACCGCCCTCCTGCCCGTCGCGGCGGGGCTCACCTGGGGGCCGGGGTCCCTAGGCGGGGTGCTGCTGAGCACGGCAGCGGCTCCGCGCCTTTCGCATTGTCTCCGCAGGGGCGGCCGCTCCTTCTTCCAGCTTTACATCGCGCAGTCTGTTTGCTCTCCTCCCCGGCGGCTGACGCCAGGAGAAATACCGGCCATATGTTCGGCGGTAATAAATTGGTTATAAGCGCAAACACGACGGTTCCTGGATGGCTCTTTTAAGCCTGCCCCGGCTCTGCCACTGAGCCGGCCCCTCTTCCCCCGGGGGGGCAGAGCCCTCCCCCCGGCTCCCCCCTCCTCCTCCCTTTCCCCAAAGATGCGGCGAAGCCGCTTTCTGCCGGCACAGGGACTCCGGTGCCCCCCCGCCACTGCCCAAATCCTCCCTCACCCCCCTTTGGCCCCCTCCCACCCCGATACTCCTCGGGGCAGCCCCCAACTTCCACCGGCCCAGCCCAGACTGCTCTTTAACAAGCTCGCCCTCTATAAATCGCTCGGTAGCTAAGACGCTATAAAAACCCAATAGCCAGATGTGGCACGTTATTTATGTGTGAAAGCTCGTTTACATTAGATATGCTGATCCAAGCTTTGATAGCGGGGGTTTGCGAGAGATTAGAGCTGGACTGCCAAAGACGGCTCCAGCTGCAGCCCCCCTCCCCTCCCCGTTTTTTGCTTCCTTTTGTGTTGTTTTTGTGTTTGTTTTGTTGTTTTTTTTTAAGGTAATTTTATTTTATTCGTATTGGTATTTTCTTTTATTTTTTTAGGGGAAGGCGAAGAAAAAAGGTGATGGAGTTGGGCGCTGTCCAATGTTCCTGAAGCTGTGGATAAAAAACGGTACCTGGCTGCAAAGGTGCGACCCCCTGGGAATACAGAACTGTGGAGAGGGTGCTGCTGGCCAGTGGGGCTTTCTTGGGGTCCGAGCCCGGCAGTCGAGCTCTCTTTCAAAGGCTATGGCTTAGATTAAGACCACCAACACATCCCAGCCTCATGGTGAGCCCCGCGGCTGCTGCCCACCCCGAGGGTTCGTCAGCCCCCGCGGCTGCCCCCCGGGAGGTGTAGAGCAGCCCCCAGGGGTCGAGCCCCATGCAGAGGAAGGCTCTGCTGCCCCACACCAACCCTGTGTCCCAAATGCTGTAAGTCCTGAGGCTTGCTTCATTTTCAGGAAAGCTCTTCCCCCACGTCCCGCCAGAACCTTGAATGGGCATCACTGATGACTGCTGGGGCTAGAAGGGAAGGTCATAGGGGCCCTTTTTCATGTCACCTCATCTGAATTCTTGCCACCACCTGCCCTGTTTTTAAAAGCACTGGAGAGACCTTGAACTCCTCTGTGAAAATCCCCAGGGCCCAGGACAGATATCTCTTAGCTAAATACCCTGGTCACAGGCAGCTCTAACAAAGCTACCCACAGATAAAGTGATTGATCCTTATACTAATCAATAAAGATCTTGTTCTGAGCAATTAATAACTTTGCCATGCTTTGTTTATTTGGATGAAAAAGAGCCCAGATTGCTGACCGAGGGAGTGAAATTAGGGGGAAAATAGTATCCTGTTGCCTACATAAGAATACAAATGAAATTAGTTAGGCTTCTTATTCACATACCTGCAAAGTTGTCAGCTTCCATAACAAGAAATCCAGTCTGGATGTCCCAGATGTGCCTTACTACAACCCCAGGCAAAACTGTGCAGAGGGGGCTGAGCTTTTATAAACTGGGTTTATGAACCTGTATGAGAGGAGATGCTGCCCATGCCAGGAGCGCTGAGGAGCTCCTTGAGGCAGGGTCAATGGTTCCCCAGGCTGGAGGGTCGTACCACAGCCCCAGCACCTGCAGAGCACAGCTGGAGAAGGAGGAAGAGCACGTGAGAAAGGCAAGGGTGGCACAGCTGGATTTGGGGCAGGTGAATGAGGGCCAAAGGGAAGAAAACTGGGGCCTGGAGGAGGGAGAATGAAGCTGGGAGCCTGGGGATGAAGAGATGGGGTTGGAGGTGGGGAGAGGACCAGGATGGTCCATAGGTTCAGGAGAAGCAAGCTGTGCCTTCGGGGGCTGATCCAAGCCTGGGCTCCAGGCTCTGCCTCATCACTGTCAGCAAACCTCAGGGCAAGGAGCAGCTCTTGAACCCAGCGTGGCACCAGTTGACATGGAACCTGCCTGCTGATGGTGCTCCAGAGGCAAAGCCTGGTGGACAGCAGGGGTCTGGGCCCTGCAGACATCACCCATGACAGTGACAAGCTGCCTCTCAGGCTGTATTGTCAAACAGGCAGTGACTATTTTAGTAATAAAACCATTTTGTATTCATTACTGAAAGCAAACCTTTTTGGAGGTTTCTTTGGTACCTGATGCATGTGTCCCACCATCACACAGAGCTGCTGAAAGCCAGGTCACCAGGACCTGGGGAGGAGGATAAAGTGGCTAGTGCAGATTTCCACGTCAATCATGGAAATTAAGTCTTTGTTGATGAGTAAAAAGAGGCTGGGAGGTTTTAGTCCTGTTCTGTTCGATATCTTTATCAATTACCTTGATGATGGGACAGAGTGTCTTCTCAGCAAATTTGCTGATGACACGAAGCTGGGAGGATTGGCTGATTCACCTGAAGTCTGTGCAGCCATTCAACAAGATTTGGACAGGCTGGAGAGCTGGGCAAGGAGGAATAAAATGAGGTTCAACAAGAGCAAATGCAGAGTCCTGCACCTGGAAAGGAACAATAAAATGTACCAATACAGGTTAGGAGGTGATCTGCTAGAGAGCAGTTCCATGGAGAAGGACCTTGGAGTCCTGGTACACAACAAGTTATCCATGGGACAACAATGTGCTCTTGTGGCCAAGGCCAATGGTATCTTGGGGTGCATCAGGAGGAGTGTACCCAGCAGATCGAGGGAAGTTCTCCTCCCACTCTACTTGGCCCTGGTGAGACTTCACTTAGAGTATTGTGTCCAGTTCTGGGCTCCCCAGTTCAAGAGGGACAGGGATCTACTTGAGAGAGTCCAATAGAGGGCTACAAGGATGATTAAGGGACTGGAACACCTGCCTTACAAGGAAAGGCTAAGAGACCTGGGGCTTTTCAGTCTAGAGAGGAGAAGACTGAGGGGGGATCTAATTAATGTCTATAAATACATGAGGGCTGGACATCAAGAAGGTGGGGACAACCTCTTTTCACTTGGCCCAGAGACAGGACGAGGGGCAATGGATTCAAACTCGAGCACAGGAAGTTCCACCGCAACATGAGGAAGAGCTTCTTTACTCTGAGGGTTACAGAGCACTGGAACAGACTCCCCAGAGAGGTTGTGGAGTCTCCTTCTCTGGAAACTTTCAAGACCTGTCTGGATGCCTTTCTGAGTGATCTGCCCTAGTTTTGGTCCTGCTCTGGCAGGGGTGTTGGACTCAATGATCTTCACTGGTCCCTTCCAACACCTGACATTCTGTGATTATGTGATTATCAGAGGGTATGTTTTACAGATGGGGGAAGCTTTTTACATATTATTTGTAGGTTTATCAGGAAAAGTTGCTTCAGGCAAAAAGGTCAAAGAGAGGAAGTCAGGATAGCTTTTCTATGTGAGTTTGTTCTCTATTCCTTAGACAGCCCCCAAAATTGTGATTTGTCAGGGAAGGCTCAATTCTCAAAGCATGAGGATGCATTGGGAAGAACTACCAGATCTCTTCCAGCTCCAGGAAGTGAGTAAATAACATTGAGCCAGGGATAAGCTACTGCTCAGCCCTCCCCATCCCCTCGTCTTTGAGCAGCTCTGTGGGACAACAGATGCCTGATGTCTGCTTCCCCATCCCAAAGCTGTAGAGGCACAGCACAGGCACAACATGCAGGGTGAGTGGTTTGTGCTCCTGAGGGTGTTTCTCAGCCAGCCCGTGTTGCTTTGGCCTGGCCTGAGGCTGGTCTGATGGAGCACAGGGGGGAAGCCTCAGGGGTGGCCAAGGGGGCCTGAAGACGCGTGGTCATACAGCTCACGGGCTCCAGGGAGACCCTTTCTCAGGAGTTGAGCTTTAGGCTGTGGTCCCTGGAGACCGTGGTTGTCTGTGCCATTTAGGAGCAGATCCAGAGACGGATTCCTTGTAATTCTAAGGGAAACACTAGGGGTTGGTGCCTGGGCTTGGGATGGTCAGAGTGGATCACCTCTGGGGGTGAAATCAACCCAAGATTTCCCTGCCTGAAGGAATAGATTTCCATTTTTCATACACACACATCCACTCCTTTTCACCAAGGTGAAGGAATTCAACCTGACCAGAAGGACTTTCTCCCCTGGAGAAGATGGGAGCTTGGGCAAGGGGACACCACGTGTCAGGACACATCAGGTTATGGTGAAGAGTAGGAACAGTTTTGGTGCAGCCTGGGCTGATCTGTCCCTCGTTCCAGTCTGGTTTCTATAGTGAATAAAGAAGACAACCTGCTTACCACCTAAACCTTTGATGCCAGGGCCAATGATAGAGGAGATGGGGTGGGGGAGCACACCCACAAGCTGCTCTAACCACCCCCCCGCATGCTGAATCGGGCAACTGGTGTGTTTGAGGAACCCGAAGAAGACTATCTGTGCGTGTACACACCTGGGGGAACAGATGGCTGGGGGCCGTCCCTGAGGACTGAGCACACAGCACAACCTGCCAGCAACAACCCTGCTCCCCAGGACAGGGCTTCGTGCCTGCTGCTGCTCAGAGGGTCTTGGTTGACTGGGAAAGGGGGAGAAGGAAAAGCCCATGGAGGGGTAGATGTGAATGGCCCCTTTAGGCTGGGTTTGAAGTGGGCACCCAACTTTTTCTTTCTTATTTTATTTTATTTTTTCCTGGGGTCTGCAATGGGGAGGAGCAGGACCAAGTGTTGGTGGGAGCTGGTGGGGCACAGAGGCTGGTGCTGGGGTGGCTGGTGGGGCCACAGCAGCCTCAAGTCATGACTTCGGTTCTCAGACACCAGCCCTTGGCAGTGGGGGGCTGGTGGGGAGCAGAGGGGGGTACCCTAATATCAGCAGTTTTGTGCAAAGCCTGGGGACTCCCTGAAGATGTTACTGGCTTGTCCTGGTGGTCTCACCTGCCTGGCAAAGCCAGTGCTGTTCACAGAATAACAGGGATGAAGGTTCCCAGTGTTTTCAAGTGAAGGTCCATGGTGAGGAGAAGCTGTCAGCCCAAAAAGTGGGAGAGGGAGCGATCTCCTGGTGATGCCCATGATATTCCCACTCAGTCTGATTTCATTCTCCTCTCTGAACAAGGCCTGTCCATCCACTTCTCTTTGTCCATAGCTAACCTTGGTCTTTCCAAGGTTTTGAATGACACTTGTCATCGCAACATTTGACTAAGAATTCCCATGGAAGATGCTTTAGATGGATTTAGCTCTCAGCAGACCTGCCATGAAAAATTGGTACCTGTGTGTTCAAACATACCATGGACAGTTGGGAACAGTGTGTCTTGCCCAGAGTAGTTTTCCCAATTTTGCTGATCCCAAAGATGAACGATTCCCTGGGGTACAGGTTGGGAAAAAAAATAGAGAAAAACAGAGTGACATTGATGCTGTAAACCCTGTGAGCGACATGGGAACCAACTGGGAAGCCTCAGATAAGGAGCACATCATGGCATATCGCGGGCGCCCCATCAATCACGCGTCCATCTCCCAGCGCCCAGACCCGGGGCGGCAGGAGTGGGGTGGGAACATGGCTGTGGAATTGCTGTCAGTAGGGATGTGGGAGGCTGTTGGCAGGGATGCTGCTCTGCTGTCGTGGGTTGTGGTGCTGGCTGGCTTCAAAGGGGACACTGCAGGAGTGGCTGCTGGGATGGGGTGGGCTGGCATCACCTGCTCCAGTGGCTTCCTGTATCCAGGTAGGATCTGACCTAATGCCATCCCCAATATGCTGATGGAGATGGGATTCACTGGCCACAGGGCTGCTTTGGGAGTTCTGGGAGTTGAAATGAATCACACAGAATCCTAGGGGTTGGAAGGGACCTCGAAAGATCATCTAGTCCAACCCCCCTGCCAGGCAGGGTCACCTAGAGTACATCACACAGGAACTTGTCCAGGCGGGTTTTGAATGTCTCCAGAGAAGGAGACTCCACCACCTCTCTGGGCAGCCTGTTCCAGTGCTCTGTCACTCTCACAGTAGAGAAGTTTTTTTCTGGTATTTACATGGAACCTCCTATGCTCCAGTTTGCACCCATTGCCCCTTGTCCTATTACTGGATGTCACTGAAAAAAGCCTGGCTCCATCATCCTGACACTCCCCCTTAACATATTTGTAAACTTTGATGAGGTCACCCCTCAGTCTCCTCTTCTCCAAGCTAGAGAGACCCAGCTCCCTCAACCTTTCCTCAGAAGGGAGGTGTTCCATTCCCTTAATCATCTTTGTGGCTCTGTGCTGGACTCTTTCAAGCAGTTCCCTGTCCTTCTTGGACTGTGGGGCCCAGAACTGGACACAATATTCCTGATGTGGCCTCACCAAGGCAGAATAGAAGGGGAGGAGAACCTCTCTTGGCCTACTAACCACACCCTTTCTGATGCACCCCAGAATGCCATTGGCCTTCTTGGCCACAAGGGCACATTGCTGGCTCATGGTCATCCTCCTGTCCACCGGGACCCCCAGGTCCCTTTCTCCTACACTGCTCTCCAGCAGGTCAGCCCCCAACCTGCACTGGCACATAGGGTTGTTCTTCCCCAGATGCAAGACTCTACACTTGCCCTTGTTGAATTTCATCAAGTTTCTCCCCGCCCAACTCTCCAGCCTGTCCAGGTCTCACTGAATGGCAGCACAGCCTTCTGGTGTGTCAGCCACTCCTCCCAGTTTAGTGTCATCAGCAAACTTGCTGAGGGTACACTCTGTTCCCTCATCCAGGTCGTTGATGAAAATATTGAACAGTACCGGTCCCAGTACCGACCCCTGAGGGACTCCTCTAGTCACAGACCTCCAACTAGATTCTGTCCCATTGACCACAACTCTCTGACTTCTTTTCCACCAGTTCACAATCCATCTCGCTACCTGATCATCAAGATCACACTTCCTTAGCTTATCTACAAGGATGCTGTTGGAGACAGTGTCAAATGCTTTACAGAAATCAAGATAAACCACATCTACTGCCCTATCATCATCTATCCAATAGCTACTTCCTCATAGAAGGCTATAAGGTTGGTCAAACATGACTTCCCCTTGGTAAAACCATGTTGACTGCTCTTAATGACCCCCTCATCCTTGATATGCCTAGAGAAAATGAAGTGCTGGTTAGCTTGTTTTGGAGCCGTTTTCATCACTTTTCAGTTGAACTTGCCCATCCCTGATGATGTTACCTGGGCTTCCCTAGGTAAACCCACAGTGATGGTGGTAGCACCAACTGCTGATCCTCCCAGGCACATCTGGTCCTCAGCATGCTGGTGTGCAGTGGCAAAACCCTGGCTGGAGCAGGTCAGGAGCCCCAGGTGCTTCAAGGATTCCCTGAAAAACCAGGACACATCCAAAGTGTGACAGGGAACACTGCAAGGGTTGTTCAAAGGTAGGTGGGGAGGGGATTCCTGTCCGGTGCATTTTGTTTCCATGGGAACAGGATACAAATCTAGTGATAAGGGAAGTCGAGCTCTGGCCCTGGTTAGACGGTGCAGGTCTGGTGTGGGGCTGCCCCAGCAGCAGGATGGACAAACCCTGCTCCTCACAGCTCTGCACTGTGAAGGCCAACACTAGGAAAGCTGATGTGGGGAGGGTCTGCAAACCAGGAGGAGAGGGATTGAGTGGGCTCTCAGGTCTATGGCAGCCCCAGCAGGAGTGGGCATCATCTGGAGAAGAGCATTTGAGGGACCTTTCCTGAGAGCAAACCTCAGCATGTTCCCTCATTAGGGCCCCTCCTTGCCCTGGGTAAGTGCTAAACGGGGCTGCCCAGCCCTCCTTCACCACCTGCCCTGCCTCTGCCCACCCCCACTCCCCCAGAGCTACATATGCCCTGCCTGAGGGTTGCTCAGGCTTTGCTGCTCATGCTGTGCTCTCTCCTAGAGGCTTCTGGCAGATGCTGATACCCCTAAATGCAGGCAAGCAGAAAGCAAGGTAAAGGTGGCACCGCTGTTACACATTAACAGTGTGACTGACTGTTTTCCCCTTCTGTCTCATCACCATTCCTATTCCTGGGGACCTTGGTGCGGTTGCTCTGGCTAATGTGTAATCCCAGATATTCACAAGGATGTCCCAGTAGCTAAGGTGGTGACTGGGGGGGTGGGGGGGAGCTGTGTGCCAGAGAGAGTGTTTGTTCTTCTTCATCTTCATGGATAAATATTTTCCTAGTGCCCCTAAAGGTTTCCTTGTGGGCATAAAACAACCCAAGGGAGCTCTTGCACTGAAGTTAGCTCACACTGAGTCTGTTTTCTGGCTAGAAGACAGAACACTGGTGTTGCCCCTGCTTGGTAGAGCTGCCTAGGGCATCGTGGCTCTGCTGTCTGCTCATGTTCTGGGGAGGAACTGCCCTCACTGAGCTGCTGGAGCTGTGAGTGGTGTGGAAAACCTAGGCTGCTCCCTCTGGATGCTCAGGCTGGAGGTGCTGCAGGGTGGTTGTTTATATACACATTGAGACTAATAGTGTTGCTGTAGCTAAAGCTATTCATGGCCTTGCCTCAGGAATAATTAAAAAAATAGAGTGGTTTGTCCTGCTCCCTGATATAGCTCTGATTTCTCTTCCTCTAGAGATGCCTTTATGGATTTGCACAATTTTCTCCCTTTAAGACTTTAGTATCTGGGACTCCAAGCCCAGCAAGAAGCAGAACAAGCCACTAGGCAGCAGGCCTTGGCCAGGTGGTAAGTTGTGATGTGATCCTCCTTTCCTCTGAAGCAGGATAGGAAGCAGAAAGTGCCCAGTTTCATTGTTTTTTCCCTTTTTTTTTTTTTTTTTAAGTAAGTCGTTTTGTTAGATAACGATTCTCAAGGGCTTGGGTAGGGGTTTTTTTGCCTCTTAGTAAAACTAAGTCAACTTACGAGCTAGTGCTGCATACCCTGTTTATTCCAATAGTAGGTCACGTTATGTGCTAATCAGGATGCTAAATACTGTCTGCAAACCAAAGTTTCTCATCAAAGGAAAGGACCTGAATGAACAGTTGAGTCAAGTAATGAATATCAGGAGGGTTCTGCTCTTCAAAGGCGGAGAAATGTTGATCCTTTTTAAGATAAAGCCCTCATGTTTTTTAAAAAAATAATAATTGGAAGTGAACCTAAAAGATTTCCTTATCAAAAAATATTGCCCACACCAGCAGCAGCAGGCTGAGTTCCTCCCCTACAGGGATTCAGCTGTCTCAAAAAGCCCTGCTCTAAGTGAGGTGCAGAGAGAAGCCAAACTGCTGCTGGGCAGAAACTCGCCAGGTTGGAGACCTTGGGGTTCCTCAGAGAATGTAGTATCTTTGAAATGCTCCTAGCTGGGTGCGTGTGGGTGCTGGTTGCTGAGCTTTGCTGAGGGGGGAGCAGCAGCAGCTAGCATGGCTTCATCTCCAGGGCTCACCCAATCAGGGGAAACTGGGAACCCTGTCCTGCTTCTCCTGCCAAGTGTGGCCAGAAAACCAGCAGGCAGGTCTTAAAAATAAGGAGATTTCTTGGAAAAGGGGGGAGGAAAAAACCTCCACCACCACTCTTTGAGCTAAACCAGAGCAATCCTACCTCAGTCCTCTACAAAAGCTAAGCTCCTCTATGGAGCAGGGATGCGGGCAAGCCAAGAAAGCTGCTGAGTAGTGGTTTAGTTGGATGCTGAATGCCTGACCCATGTTATAATCTGAGGGTAATTAATAGGCTATGACGTAGGTAGAGAGATGCCTGAGCTTTTTCTCATCATACGTAACTGATTTGTTTTGTTTTGTTTTCCTCTCTTTCTTAGAAAACATGCAAATGCAGGGGAATGAAACCAAATGAGCTTCTTGGAGTAATGTTTGTATTTGCCTCTGTAATCTCTGGGCTTATTTAAATGTTTTCGTTGCAGTTATTTTCTGAGATTCTTTTTCATGTTGAACATCTCCTGTTGAATAGCTCCTCAGACACTATAATTTCAGGATCAACAATGATACTGACAATAGAGGGAAAAATTACATTGTGAGGCGCAGAAAAATGAGACCATATCCCTATCTTTAGTCTGCTGTTCAGAGACCATCTATGCATCAGTATTCCAAATTCATGCAATGATCAGCTTTCTCCTGGGCTACTTTTGATTTGATTTTTACAAAAGACAGATGTACAGGGTCATATTAAATAGTTGGGGGACTTGTGGTCTCAGGTAGGAAGGTAGGGGATTTGAAGTGTATAAAGCAAAGACTCTGGCAAAAGGGACACTTTGGGTGGTAGCAAGAATGACTGGTGTTTTCAAAACCCAGGACTGAAAATCAGGCTCATTGATTCCCATTCTTCCAGACACTCTGGCTTCCACTTCCACAAGGCTGGACTTGCAGGTGGCTTCAGCTGAAGCTGCGGGTAGAGGGAAGTCTGTATGCATCAGGGTAAGTGTACTTGGAAGTGTCATTTTCCTTTGTTATAGAACTGGTCCAAACTTAAAGATGCTTTTTGGCAAGGTTTCACCCAGTGCATCCCTAGAGGGGGCAATCTAGGGCGAGGTGGGTGCTTGCTCAGGGATTTTCTCCTCCCTCCTGGCTGTCACCAAATTCAAAGAGGATCAGCATCCTTACTTAAAAAAAAAAAAAAAGTCTACACCACAAAAAAACACCCATCAAACCCAAACAAACAAACAAAAAATCCAAGGAAAGGCAGCACTTTCTGTTAGGAAGAAACAAGCCAACCCAAGCACTGTTTTCATGTGGAGTGTTAGCTGTCATCTGCAGTGGGGTAACACACCAAGATGGTTTTTCTCTGCTCTTGCAAACCCTTGCACTTTCACTGGGCAACTTGCTTCAGTGGCACCAGACGAGGATTTGGACCACAGGCATGATTATTTGTTTTAAGCAGCAGCCCACGTCTCTGCAGTCCAGGGCGCTGGTGTTCAGCAGCCTGAAGGCTTCGGGGCTGTTAATCATTATTCACTGAGGCAGAAGCTTGTCTAGAGCCGGGGGTGCAGTGTGCAAGCTGGAGGAGGGGATGACAGCTCAATGAAAGAGGTTCAATGACTTGTTCTTCATGTCCTGGCCACCTGGAATATTTTCCTTGAACTTCCTGCATTCAGGCAAAAGCCCTACATTATTTTCTGAAGGACATCAGTGATAATTTTATTCATAACAGAATAAATTCTGTGACTGTCTGTAAAAGAATAAATGAAGAGACTTAACACAGCGGAGGATGTAGAACATGTCACAACTGTGGCATTTCATTGAATATGCAGCATGTCTTTCTCGACTTAAGTGAATTGAAGAGCTTTAAATATATTCAACAACTCTTGTAACTACAAAAAAAAGTAAAGCAAGTGCATTACTGGGGTGGCAGGTGTCAAGTGACTTAGCATTTTAACATTTTCATTATGCTTGGGAATAGTAAACAGAAAAGCAAGCCAAGGTTTTTTTCTATAAATTGCATCAGATTTCTAAACGATACATGGTGAACCCAAAGCCAGAACAAAACTCTGGTGAATTGAGAGAGAAAGCAACAGGAAATCACTGGGGTTTTGTGACAAGTGCCATGGATTTGTTGCAGGCAAAGTTTCCCTTTTCCCTCCCCAGCCCCTGCCAAAGGATATGCTGATCCCCCTGCCTGAAACCCCCTGGCTTTGGAAGACACTAGGGAGGGTTTGCAGGTTTTAGGGGGCTCTTGGTGCTTGTGATCTTAGGGAATGTGGCAGCAAGTGACTGAAATCCTGATGGACAGTGCTGGTGCAGTGTAGAGGGGGCAGCTGTGATGGGTTATTAGGGTGTGATGTTGGGGCATAAGAGGGACCAGAACACCATGCTCCGGGCTACCTGGGACTGGTCTGGTGTGTGCCTTGGGTTCCTCTGGCAGCTGGGAAACATTGTGGGGTAGGAGGAGAGGCTTGTGGAACGGCAGCATTTCTTGAGATAAATGTATGGCAAGGTTCTGGCAGTGCTCACAAATAATGGGGTGAGTAGTGAATCCTCTGCTGCTGGAGGGAGATGGTGATACTGTGGCTCACCTCTGTAACAGCTGCTATGGTCACCCATGCATGTGCCTTGGTGGGACAGGAGCTGTAACCATGTGAAGGATGGGTTGGCCTGCTGAAATGCTAAGGGTCAGCTCTCCTAGGCTGCAGGAGACACCTATGACACCCCACTCAAGCCCCAAACATCAGAGGTCCTGCCCACGGAGCCCGCCCAACCCCCTGCATGCTGCTCTGCTGGCATGGCCCAGCAGAGACCCCCCCAGCTGGGTGCCTGGCAAAGGCACCCCGTTCCCCACCTCTACTGGGGGGCTGGCAGGATGAATGTCACAGGGCTGCTGCTGCACAATGCTCCTGGCTCTTTTGTGACTCCCTGACTCGGGAGCTCTCAGCATCTGTTGGAGCCTGAAGTGGCTCTTGGGCTGTTTAAAGGTTGAGTGCTGCTGCTCCAAATGGCGGAAGACAGATTCGGTTAAATAAACACAGGGGCTTAGAAATAAATTGAAGGTTACGTGAAGAGCTGGATCAGAATATAATGTTGTCAGATGCATCCCAACGCACTGATCGGAATGCAGCTTTCCAGCCATATTGCTCTGAAATGTGCTTTAATACATTCCCCCTACGTCCTGGCTGCTTGGTGGTGGGGAAAGGGGGGGTGGGAGGAAGAGGAGGGATGGCATGAGACCAAGAACCCATTTATTTAGGCAGAAGGAAACCAACAGTAGTCCTGTTGCCTGTTAATTACCACACATTTAATTTTTCCCCTCTGGTACATGCATAGCTGCTCTGGGAGTAGCTATATGCAGTCCATGAAGGTGGCATGAACCTCCTGCCATCAGCTCTGACTGTTTCCTAGCCCCAGTGCCCTCTTGTACAATATAGGCTTTATAAAGCTATCTTTTCCCTTAATAACTGAAGATACTGTTTTACTGCCTGGAAGATTGTTTGGGTTTAATTCCAGCAGCTCAGCAGCTTTCCACAAGGAGACGGCAGTGCGCTTTGATTTGGTTCTTGCCCCCTATAAACAGGTATATGTTCTGGATGGTGCTTTTGTACTGCTATAACAAATGTGATTAAGAGAGTGCTTTTTGGGGGGGCTGAAATGGTGTAAATCCTTTCCTGCAGTTTGGAGCTGTAACACTGGTGTTCCAGAGGGAGCGGTGCTGACCTGCCTCCAGCATCCTGGGTGGTGGGCCAGGCTTGGCATGGAGCAGCCCTCCTCTCCATGTCTGCATAAGCACATGGATCATCTGGCTGAGAACTTCATGATGTGAGGTGTGTTTACACTGGCATAGGAGAGCAGAGAGTCCCAGTGGATGCATCAAAGGGTTATTCTGCCATGGCTCAGTCCCCTTTTCCACTAGTCTCCCTTGCTGCTTTTTGCAGCATCCCAACTGCCCCAAGGGGAATATTCCAATTTAGCATGTTGATATTTGGTCTGGAGAGAACTTTTCCAACAAATATATATATATTTGTTGTTGTTGAAACAGAATGTTTTCTGCAAAACATTTGCTCTTTCTTCTGGAAAAACATACAGACCCTTTTTTTTTTCAGGTTCTAGTGAATGTTTTAAAACAAACGAGTTGCCTGTTTCTCTGCCCTGGGGTAGGGAGCCCTCGGCAGCACCATAGCACAGTGTAGGGTTACACTGCTGATTGCCATTTGTCACCTTCTTTGCTCTCATGGCTTTTGTGTTTGTCGATACCCAGGTATGAGCTCAGACCTTGCTGTGTTAGTGGCAGTGTGATTCTGCCCAAAGGGAGCCATCACCTTTACCTAATCTCTGAAATTATTCTCAGTAATTGTCTCTCCATGACTTCAAGTGTTCAAATGCCCAAGCTCAAATAGTTTCATACTGCAGGAGGCCATAAAATCATACTTGGGACTTATTGATCTGGAAATCCCAGAATACACATCTAGTTTTAGAGCCTCGTGTATTGGATTCTTGCTATTAAGTTCTTGTGTGATCTCTGCTCTGGTTTTAAAGGGGAGAAAAATAGCTGGCTTTGCTGCCTGTAGTGTTTAAAATTAAGTAGGTGCATTCAGAGGGCATGGACACCTGAAGATGAGTGTAGAGAAATCTACTGCACTTTAAAAATCATGTTATGTTTGGAGCAGAACTCGTTATTTTTCAGGGCTTTCTGTTACTTGTTTGCACAAGAGAGGGATGTCAAAGACAGCTACTCTCTGGGCTCTGACAAGTGCTGGTTGTGGAAAGCCAAAAGAGGCTGAGAGTGCTGGGCCACAAGAGTTGGACCTTGAGGATGGTTTGATCAACCTTGGTGGGGGTGCATGATTGTGGGGCTCAGAGCATGCTGCCATCACAGCCAGGCTCAAACTGGGTATGAACTTTAACATGTTGACATCACCTTGCCCATGGTCCTGTGGGCACCAGGAGAGTTCTGTGGGGTACTGTGAGCCAGGATTTGTGGCAGTCAATGCTGAGTGCTACTAAAAATCTGATTGAAGGAAAATATCCACTGCAACCCATGTTGTCAGCTGTGTAGTCTCTTCTGCCTAGAAAAAAAAGTATCATTGTACCATTTGACCTTTCTCTTAACAACACCTTGGTGGTGCCAGAATAACTCTACTTTATAAAGCAACACTTTTCTTTTTCTTTTTTTTAAAGCTCTGTCCATTCGGTAATGCTTCTTGAGGTTTCTCAGTGTGGGGTTGGTGAGGATAAAGCCTGGGAAGTTACATTTCAAACCCATGTGTCTGTGGTTCAATAATCCAGCTGACCAGACAGCCTAAAATGTAAGTACCAAATAATTTTAACAAAAGCACTGAAGTAAATGCCTAGCGAGTCTTACTTCATGTGGAGGAGCCTTTTGGTGCATGGAGGGAAGGCCAGGGCTCAGGATGCTCTGGGGGTGCTGGCAGTGGAAGGTGGGGGGAGAAGTAGTAAGGAGGAGAAGGAATTAATAGAAAGAAGTGGGCAGAAAAAGAGAAAGGGGAAAGAAAGAAGCCATCAGAGGAGGAAACACTGGCAGAGGTTATCAGTGCATCTCTAAGTGCCCATCCCCTGGTTTGGGGCCACTTGGCCCCTATTCGTAGCCAGGCTGGGGCTGATCACCTCTGCATGTCCAGGGCACCCTTCCTGGTCCTTACCCTTTCTGTTTTGGAGGTACCAGGGCACTGCCTGGACTATCAAGAGCATCCGGCTCCAGACACTGGCAAAGGATATCATTGGGAGTCCTGGATTTTCCAGCGCCGCTGGATCGAAGCCAAAGGGACCCTGGAGAAAGGAGACGGCGCAGGTATGGCCGGGAGAAACAAAGCGAAAGCCCTCCTGCACCCGCCGATGGTGTCCGTGGGGCTCTGGGGGAGGGAGCCGGTGCGGTAGATACTCGTGCGTGAAGCCGCTGGATGCGGCGATCTCCGGTGACACCGTGTGGCAGGTCCCCGCATCTCCGCTGACGGCCTTTGGCAGGTCCCCGGCAGCTGCAGCGGGCCAGCTATGGGGGTTTTACAAAAAACCCACAACAACCCCGAATCCTCTCCAAACACCTTCCGAGCACGGACCGATGTCGCTCAGCGAGGCAGAGAGCTAGCGGTGCTGGGGACAGGCTGTGAGTCCATCTCTCCCGGCTCCCCTCCAGCTCTACCGAAACAGCCTGACCACATTCCTGAGTCCCTCAAAATGCATTGGATGCTGCCTTTGCCCAGAAAGGCCTGCCTGGGTCGCCTCGACTGCTCCGACATAGTTTTATGTCCCCTGACTCGCAGTAGTCAAAAGTACGACATTCTGAAACACAAGCTGCTTTCTGTGGGATGACGACCTTTTATCCCAGATTTCAGCAGGTGTGAGGCTCTGGAGAGGAACCATGCCTAACAGCTACTTGGATTCTTAGGAAAAGCTCTTTCTTCTCAGTCCTTTCCAGGCTCAAGGATTTGGCAGTGCAAAGCTCATCCCTGCTGCTTTTGGGGCCTGAGGAGCAGAGCAGTTCCCCTTGTCCATGCTCCAGCGCCCCTGGGTTTGCAGGTGGATGGCAGCTCAGGAGCCATCCAGCTGGCTGCTGAAATAGTCCTTATTCTTCCCCAGGCAAAAAAACCCAAAGTTACTCATTATTGTTGCAACACAAACACATTAATAAAGGCAGGGAGTCCTTCATGTGGTCATCAGAGATCAGAAAATGTATTTAGAGGGACAAATACCTTCTTAATTCAGAGCAGTGCCTGGACCCTGAGAAGGCACTTGCTGTGTGGGGTGTCTGTCCTCCCCAGGCACTGGGACAGGCAGAGAGCAGAGCTAAAGGAAGATTTAGAACTCAGGAAAGGGCCCCAACAATAGACAATGGAGCCATTTAAGGGACAACAAACAACTTTATGCCCTGTGAGTTTGTCCCATTGAAGTCACGGGGTAAGCATCGTGGCAGAGGGGGATGAATGGGTGTTTGCCTCTCAGTTTCTAGGAAGCCAGGGTTTTACTCACTGTACAGCCACTTCAGATGCTCTAGCATTATTGTTTTTTAATGTTTCTATTATTATTCTTTTTTTCCCACAGGATCAGAGCCAGGGAAAGAATGGGAACAAAAGCATCACATTTGCTGTCAAAAAGGAAGGGAGATAAAGGGCTTTAAAATAGGCCACAGAAAGGGAAATAAGAATATTCACTGTTTTGGGCACCCCTGGTTTAAGAGTGTTTGGCTGGAGGGAATCCTTTGGCTGTGAGGGAATGAAGGCTGGTGGTGCAAGGACAGAAAGTTTGGGATGGAATTGTTCTGAGGTCTCCTGTCCCCTTTCCATGTTGTTCTGCTGCCTGCCTACAACTTGATGTGGTGGGTTTGGAGAGCAGTTTTGTTCAGGAACAATACAGAGGTGACAGAAAGCGAGATATTTCTGGAGACAGGGAAAAATTAGAAAATGTTTCCTTCTCATCTAACTTCCACCCTGACTGTCAGATGGAACAGGGCTGTCAAAGGACACTGGCTGCTTTACTGAGATACGCTCAGGCTCCTGGTCTCCCTGACTTTCATTTGTTGTCTTTTTATTGTGCTGTATGCTCTGGGAATAAGCTGTGAGAATCAGAGCGTCTACCAGGAAGTTAAAGGATTTTCCTGAAGTTTAGGAAGTTAAAAATAGAAATTATTTGAGAGAAATTAAAGAAAAAGCAAAACCCACAAGTGAACAAAAATTTACGAAGGGCAAAGCCGGGCAGGGAGAGCTGAAGATGCTGGGTGCCCGACAGGGGTGTGCTGGATGGAGATGCTCTGCTCTGCTTCCTTAGGCTTGGCTTCTGGAAGTCTCCAGCCTGTTTCAGGTAGGCCTGAGTTTGTTTCCACAAATAAGTACTTGAAATAATCATGGGTAAGTGATAGCTTTTCTCATGCAACCACTGACAGCAAAATCACCTGACTGTAATAAGCACCAAAATCCACCTCCCTCACCTTCCCTCTCTCCCCACCTTTATTATTTGGGCAGTTAGGTGAAGCCGATGCCCTCCCTCTGTGGGAGCTGGCAGGGTCCTGGGTGGCAGAAGGATGCTGCTGGGAGCTTTGCAGCATCCAGAAAACTCTCCGGAGCTGCTTTTCCCTGCGCCTGCTCTGCCAGCTGCTCTGTGCATGAGGTTAATCAGCGCAATTAATAGTGAATGCTCTAATTGCAGACATTTAACAGGAGACTTTATGATTATTGTTTTCTGCCACGGTTGTGCCAAACACTTGGGTGTCTCTTTATTAAAGGAAATAAAAGCATAATTAATCACAGCCTAATCCTAGTGCTGGCAGGAGACCTGCAGGGACGTAATGGGAGCAAGGGGGTCCTCGACAGATCCTGTCATTCCCTCACTTGCTGCCTAACTGATGTGGGATTTGGGGTGGACTGATGTAATTTCCAGCCAAAACCAGTGGGTTTGACAGGGAGGTTCGGGTAAGCAAGGCTAACCAGGGTGTGCACGCCAGCATGGGCTGTGGTGTGCATCAAAAGCAGCCAAAGCCTTAAGGAGGTGCCTGGGAAGGCCCAGATGGGTCAGCTCTCCCTCTGTAAAGATATGGTAATGAATTTCTCTTCTAAGTGAAATTAATGCACAGATTGTATAAGTTTAGTAGTCCTACACTCCGTTATGCGATATGAAGATCTGTCTAGGAGTTTCATCTATACTCTGGGTGACACTATTCATACAAGTTTATCTCTTTTATGGATTTGAAGCTCTTCCAGATACATATCAAAGACCTTTCCTTGCTTCCAACATGAATAATATATGCTGGCACAGCTTATAATAAATCATCTTGGTTCCCTGCACCACAGAGAGCAAGCAGGGCCCACTTTTAAGCCAAACCATCTGCATTACAGACCAGGTCTAACATCACAAAAGTGTTTTCTACCTTTCCCCAAGCAGGGTGCACCCGCCGGGTGCCTCTGGACAAACCATGAGGGGCTCAGCTCATCAGCCTGGCAGAAGGTGCCTAAGGGAAGGGTCAGCCTTCACTCCCATTCTTTGGGTTTCTTTGCCCTCGAGAGGGAAGAGCTCCTGGCTATCACAGCCAGGAGGCTCTGGCATTAATTGCAGGGGGTCATGGATGCAGGTGCATTTGGCTTTTCCTTGATGCTGGGGCACACCATGTCCTGGGAGCATCCTGAGGGATACTGCAGTGCCCACCCACCTGGAAATTGTGCTAGAAGGCTTCAGGGAGCTGGGAAGATCTCTGATGTGAAAAGCCTGCAAAGCCATCATGGGTTTCAGCGATTTGAGGGTAGGTTAGAGCTGGAGAGGCGGGGGGGTTGTTGGGGACCCTGGGCTGAGAAGGGGCTGGTAGACATGTGACCCACACTTTCCTCCTTGCAGACCTAACCTTCACCCCTTTGCTCCTCCTCACAGGAACCCAGGGGCTTGGCAGCACAGAAATGCATCCACTCTCCCCCATAGGTGCTGCTGAAACCTCCCAGGCCACCAGCACAGGTACAGCCATACCCTAATTTGACTCCCATAAAAGATTTTTCCAAGGAAAAGCTTGCCATGCATAAGGTGCAACATCATCACCTTTAAAATCAATTATTTTGAGTTCATAAGGTGTATTTTCTATACCTAATGTGCTGTAGCCAGTGTATTTGTTGATATCAAGGATGGATTTATTTATTTATTTATTTATTTATTTATTTATTTATTTCACCTTGGCATGTCTTTTATCAGAAATCATTTTGAAACTTTTTAATTTATGGGCTTTTATTGCAATACTCAATTCATCCTGAGTAGTCTATTATTAAGTGTTCTAGAGGCTCTTATTGTCCTTTATCAGAGCATTGTATCTCTGCGCAATTCATCTGTAGTCATTCTTCATAGAGAAAATCTTTCATATTAGCTTTCTTTCATCACTCGATGACAACTCTTGAATACATCATTATTCAGCAATGGGTTTAGAAGTTATATCATTAGGCAATTTTTCATATAATCTGATTTTATAAACTGTTTCTTTTTATTATCTTCTGATGGAAAACAGTAAATGCATCTGTCTGTTTTGATCCTCTATGATAACAGTAATAGAAAAACTAAGTAAGAACATCTTACTGAGGAAACAGCCCGGCTACATTTCTTATATGCACAGAGCCAAAGGTTATTTAGTGCTGAGCAAAACTCAGGGTTCCATCCAGGGTGATGCACCCAGCACAAGCACACACAGAAACCCTGTGGGTCATGTGTGGGATTGGAACTGCTCCCTTGACTTTGTTCTCCAGGTGGCTTACACAATTAAAAGAAAAGAATGAGTAGGAAGGAGGACAGGAGAATCACACCAACACATCTGGGCCAGGTTTTAAGGAATGGGTGTCCCTTTCCTCTCACCAGCCTGCCAAGGATGATGTAACTTGTATTTGCAGCCACTGTAAGTCTATTTTTGCTGTATGGGAGCTGCTCTGGCTCCCTTTCCCTTTGTGGGGAGGGCAAGGGGCTGTCCTGGGCATGGAGAGAGCTGCAGTCTCACCACGGTAGGGGTTGTGCTGTGAAGGAACCAAGCCTTGTCCTCTTTGGGTCTGAGGAGACTGGAGTGGTGCAGGAGGCAGGAAGGGCACCTCTGTCTGGGACTGGCACCAACACCATGACAGCTACTGGAGTTGTTGGGCACATCTCCTTCCTCACTCTTCATTTTGCCTCTTCTCCTTCTTTTTGTCATGATCTGTCCACTTTCCTTTCCCAGATGTCCTTGGTTCCTTTTCCTGCTGTGCTGGAGCCACCAGCTCTGGGAGCCACCAAGAGGAATGGAACTGAGAAGTAAAACTGGTACCAAACCTGTCACTGGGTGTTCTCAGGTGAGTGCAGAGCTGGGCTGTGTCCAGGGGAGCTGTAAATCAGATTTATTTTGGAGCACCACAGTATTCAGCCTTGGCCAGCAGTCATGCTGGGGAGGGTGAACTTGGGATTCCCTTCTAGACATGTTGCTTCTTTTTAAAAAAAACAACTTGTGCTTGTGCTTTGTAACTCTGGAACATCCATGGCAGTCAGCTTGTTTGGCAATTTTTCCCCCATTAAGAAGATTTTTTTTCATCTCTTTTTCTGGAAGAGAAGTCTGCTACATAGCTGGAGGTGAAAAACAGTTAAATCTCCACATTTCTTTTTCCTCTCAGAAACTGTGGCAGGGGGTGCACAGCCAAGGCTCCTGCTGCTCTCACAGCAACCGTTGCTTTATTGTTTCTGTGCTTCTGGACTGTAAGGTCCATACAACACCAGTGCTGCTGGAGATATTCATCCTGGCCTCAGACCTACCTGCCCTTTTTGGGCCATGTCCCCATTTCTGGGAGGTTAGAAATAGTAATTTAAAAGCAAACATGAGTGTGCTACCTGGAGGACAGGAGCCTGCCTGGGAGCTGGGCTTGCTGAAGGTAGGTTAGGGCTGGTACCTCCCCAGTGCTGGCCCTTCACTGTCTTCTTAAGAACTGGCCAAAGCTTGCTCTGCAGTGAGCAGGGTCAGGAAACTGGCTGGCCACATGGCCCTGGGCTTTGGCAGAACTACTGCTGCTGGTCCTGGTGGCTGCCGATGGCCAGAGGGATCTCCAGGAGCCACAGTCCACATTCTTCCCCTCTGGATTTGCTCTGGTTTGAGTGTTTACTTGCAGAGTGGTTGAGTGTGCAATGCATCCCCCTGCATCTTCCAGAGGTGAGAGGGACCTGGCGTCATGGGGACCCCGGACAGGTGGGTGTGGATTCCCAGGTGGTTGTTTTGGGTATTTCAGTCTATTTCTAGAAAGAGGACAGAGAAGCCGTTATTAAACTACAGCATTTTTGGCCTGGCCACAGCAGGCTGAGGCCGTCTCCTTCTCCTTCCCCAAGAGAGGAAGCACTGTCTGCTTTTCCCAAGGGAGGGAATGCTGGAAATGGTGGGGCAAACCCCTTTGTGCTCTCCCCTTCCCAAAAAAGCGGAGCTGTGGGTACCTGCATGAGCATCTGCAGGGCTTCAGCCCACGTCGCCTGCGAGGGCCGGGGCGGGGGGGGCTTGATGTCTTATTTAGCTTGGTTGTAACCAGTCTTCAGTGACATGAACCAATAAAACATTGTTGATTCAAAGCTTAGTTCATGACGCCTCTAATCCTGCTGCAGATAGCAAACAGATAACAGGGACACTCTAATTTTCTGTAGTTTATTCGAGAATATAGAGGGAGATAATGCGCTGCAGGGCAAATACACGTTATTGCTTTAAATACAAAAATAAATCCCTGCTCATTTAAAAATGTTTAAGAGGTGGTTCCCTGCGCAGGACTTATCTGGGAGGCTGTTGAGTTTAATAGCTTTATTCCCTGTGTGTTTGGGAAGCAGGCCTGCAACTCCCTTCCCGGGCGGCGGGCGAGGGAAGGCGACGATTGCCATCTCCCGGCTTGCCGCGAAGCTGCACGGAGCTGCCGCCTCATCCAAGCACCCTCACAGGGGCTAGGTCCCGTGGAGGCACCCACCCTCCCCACCTTGTGACCGGGGGAGACCTTGATGTCCCTCTCCTGTGTTTTTTTCCCCCACCCATCACATGTAATTGTGTTTATTTCAGCTTCCCTCTGTGATGCAAGGAGCTCTCTTGATGCTCATCATCTTGGCTTCATCTTTTGCCAGTGAGCTTTTCTCCCTTGTGTGTGGATGCCACCTGGGCTCAAGGAGAGAGGTCGGGACGGCTTATTTGGAGCAGAGAAGGGTGGTGGCTGTTGGCTGACCTTCCCAATTCAGTGTGGCACTAGTGACTTAACCCTGTGCCAGCTCCTAGGGAGCTGTGTGGTACAGGGGGTGCTCAGGGGAGGCAAGGAGTGGCACCATGCAAGGAGGCTGACCCTGTAACAAGGCAAGTCCATGAGCTCTGAGCCCTGTGTGAGCATCGGCCAGGCCATGGTGGGCTGAGACTGCTTCCCACTGGGAAGGAGATTTAGGGTCTGGGGCAGCCACTGACCTGCTGGACAAACACTTTGCCCGTAGAATCATGGAATGGTTTTGGTTAGAAAAGACCTTTCAGTTCATGAAGTCCAACCATTAACCCAGCACTGCCAAGGCTACCATTAAGCCATATCCCTCAGCACCACATCTATAAGGTTCTTAAATCCCTCTAGGGATGTGGAGTCCACCACTGCCCTGGGTAGCCTGTGCCGGGGCTTGACAACCCTTTTGCGGAAGAAATTGTTCCTAATATCCAAGCTAAACCTCCCCTGCTGCAACCTAAGGCAACCTGTGGTCTTACCACTTGTTCCCTAGGAGAGGACACCAGCCCCCCCCCGGCTCCAACCTTTGAGGGAGCTGCAGAGAATGAGGTCTCCCCTCAAACTTCTTTTCTCCAGGCTGAACGCTGCCAGTTCCCTCAGCCACTCCTCATAAGCCTTGTGCTCCAGACCCTTCCCCAGCTCTGTGTACCTTCTCCGGACATGCTCCAGTCCCTCAATGCCCTTCTTGTCATGAGGGGCCCAAAGCTGACTCCAGGATTCAAAGGGTGGCCTCACCAGTGCCCAGTACAGGGGAGTGCCCATGGTCTAGAAGACTAGTGCTTTAGTACCTGACACCATCCCTTGCTACAAGATAATGGTCTAGATGGCTGTAAAATTCTCTCTTGGACAGTGATGGGGCTGAAGAGGTTGCACGTGGAGCAGGACAAAGCAGCCTGGGTCACTCACTGGATGCTGAGTTTGAGTCTCATGGAGGAGACCCAGGAAAGGAGTGTTCATTTGGGCACAGGTGTTGGTTGCATTTGGTATAAGCTGCCATGGGAGCCCCTCTCATTGATGCCCGTTTCTCCTTGTAGATGAACTGCATCGGATCCCCTGGGCAAATATTTGATCTGCAGCACCTCTGTGTGTGTTGGCAAGCACACAGGTATACAACAAGGTGTGTACACTGGGGCCTGGATGTCTCATTCCCTATGATTTTTAACACTTTCTTGGAGCTGCCACAGAAAAAGCATGGCAGGGAGTATGTGCTAGACAAGAGCTGTGTTACCCATCACTTCTCAGAGTCATAGGAGGAGCTGGAGAAGGCCCTGGCTGCCCAGCAAGGTATGCTCCAGCTGATCTTGCTTCATTTTCTTGTGCCGGCTTGCAAACGGGTCGATGAAACCGTGTTTTAAGGGATGGAGCAGGTTACAAGCAGGGAACAGCAAACATATCCGCGGGCACCGTGAAGTGAACTCTGCTTACTGCTTCCCCACCCCCCGGAAAGTTTTCCTGCTCCAGGGTGTCGGTTGTGAGCATCCCCTGGGATCGGGCGCCCGCCGGCACCTCCCGGGAGCGGCACTAGAGGGAGCAGCCGCCGGCATAGCCTCGGGCTGCGCCAGCCCCGAGGTGGACGGGGGAGCCCACTGCTGCCTTTTTTCTAATTTTTCCTCCGTCTTTTCCCAGTCCAGAAGAGTTTCCCGTCGATCCTGACAACCGGCTTGGCATGCCCTGACCTGCTCCTGAGGGGTGTGTGGAGAGACGACCTGGCTCACAGAGCTGGTACCATCCCAAGGACTCCCCCCAAAAAAAACACCCCAGTCTGAGGCGCCTTTTTTTTTTTTTTTTAATCTGAGAAATTATCTTTTAAGAAAAATTACTCTCCCCCCCTTATTGTAAAAATGTAAAGCTCTGTTGAAAACGTGCATGTGGTGAGGGGTAGTGCTGACAATCTGTAAACCTTTCTAATTTTTGCCAGAGAATCCCTGCGGAACTTTATCTCCATTTTCAACTTTCGGACCATGACATTTCTAAAAATGATGGCTGATAAGATAAAGGTACCTCCTTCATCTCTGCTTTTGCACTTCCCCTTAAATCCAGTAACATTGCCAAAAAGGAAAAAAGCTTTAACGTAAATATATATACTTTTTTCCAGCGACTTTTTTTAGTGAGTGAGGGTTTAAAGAAATGAACAACATTTTTTCTGCTCATGGGGACTTTTCCCTTGGCATTGCTTCTGTCCCTGGAGGGCTTGCTGGGGTGGTCAGCCCTCTCCATGGGTATGTGGCCATGGAGGCTGAGGTTGGCACAAGATCTGTCATGGCTTTCCCAAGCTTCTGTAGGTCCACTCTGGGTTGTGGCTCCTTTAACACTACTCAGATCTGCCCAAGGAATGAAGGTGCTGCAGCATAGGGGTATTTTTATTCCAGAACAGTCTCGAGAAGCACATTAGAGCCTGTTTTCCGGTGTACTGTGATGTTTGGGGTACTGAAGGCTTTTATTCCCTGGATAAATTTTCTTCAAACATGTGCATCTGAACCTGCTGCTGGCTTTTGCTTTTTGAGAGGAAGGCTACAGGTGCTGTTGGCAGGTTGAGCTTCTCTTCCAGGGCCCTGCAAAGCCCCTCTCCAAGGCAACAGGACCTTCAAAGCCATGTGCTTGTTCTCTGTGCTCTGCTCTATTGAAGACAAAGGGTCCTTCAAAGGCATTTCATGAGACAGATACCCTCATGAAGCAGCTCAGCGTCACCTGCTGCTTCTGAGAGCCTTGGCCACCTCTCACTCAGGCTGGCTGAATTGCTGCAGTGAGAAATGCTCCTCCATGAAGCAAACTGCACACCAAGCCACAATATTGGGGCTGGGGGCAGATGGACAGGTTTCCACACAGACATCTCCTCCAGCAGCACTTCTGGTGCAACCGGTTCCTCTTCTGCATGCAGAGATGGTATCAAGTTTGAAGTTCAGGCTATATTGACAGAGACTTTTGTCAACAAAAAGGTGTTGAAGGATGATGTATTTGTGGAAGAAGTCAAAAAGAGGTGAAAGATATCCCCTTCAGGAGTCCCTTTCCTGCCAGATCAGTGTTTGCTTGCTGCTATTTTTCAGCAGGAGCTGGAGGTGTGGACTTGGTGGCTCTCATCTCCTTGTCACCCCTCCCCCACCTGTGCCAGCCAGGCTTTGTGAACATCCCTCCTAGAGGTGACAATGGTGACGGCAAGACCTGATGGAGCAGCTGATGACAAACAGAAAACAGAGCCACTGGTGCACCCTGGAAAGAGATTCAGGGCACTGCAGCTTCCGCAGATTGTATCTAGGGACTCAAGTATCCTAAATAAGAGACAATGGTGGTTGTGCTGTGCAGGTAGTAGCAGCTGACCATGGAGAAATGAGATGAGCTGGTGGAAAGGGAGTTTTCCCTGTCAGGGGACTTGCGTTCTCCCTGTTTTGGTGTTTGTTTTTTTTTCCCTAACTTATGATCCTGGGGCACTCAATCGTCCTTCCTGGGCTTCTGGTTCTCTGGTCTCCTTCCCTGTTTTCTGAGCAGGGAAAGCTCTTTGGCGTGGAGCCGCCTCTTCAGTGGAGCTGGGGATGACACCATTCATTGGTCAGGAGGGTGTCTGAACCTGGTCTGAGGAAACACACCCTAGGCAGAGTAAAAAGAAGCAGTTGTGGGGGCTTTTCCATGTCCTTGTGGCTGCTCAAGGGTGCCCCTTCCTCAGGGTGGGGGCTCAGCTTGGGGTCTCCTCCAGCCCCTGCATCTAAATGGTAGAAAATTAATATTTTGGGGGCTGCTGTTGATGTTTGCCAGCAAATGGCAAAGCATGTGGGTGGACACCAAGCAATAGGGGTCAAAAAGACAAGAGGATGGGTGGGTAGGTGGATGGATGACCTCTCCCTCAGAAGGCCGAAAGAGCCATTCAGCCTCCCAGATGAGATGAGAAGGTGATCCCAGGGGATTTCAGCCTTCAGGGTTTCTGAGGAAAACAAATCCCTTTCCAATTTATTAGAGGCTTTATTAAATAGGGTGTCACAAGTTTTCATCAGGAGAGCAGATTCATTGCAAGGAGGGCACCGGACCAGGTCTGCACCTCCTGTAATTTCTCCGTGCTCTCCTGAAGAGCTTGGGAGAATGAAATTAATTTTAAGTGTTTTTCTTCAGATAGCTGTAATAGAAAGAAAAATAGAGCATTGTGTCTCCTCTTGAGATAATGATCAAAACAGAAGTGCGAGAGGCTGAGCCAGGCTTTCTTGCATCTCTCCCAGCCCTGGGCTCAGATAACCCAGCAAAAATGTTATTTTAAGGCTTTTTGTGTCTCTCACAGTCCTCGGGGCAAGCAGAGGGTGCTGCCTTCATGTTGTTGTCTGGGACCTGGACTGTCTCCTGCTTCCTAGAGATGACCAGGATGCAGGTGGGAATACAAGGCCACTTTTGCTCAGGTAACATTTAACTTTCTCTTTTCCTCCACATGTCACCATCCATTTTCACCCAATTTTCTGCAAAACCAGTGTGTAACACTTCACCCTGCATGCTGATTTATCTCCTGCAGCAGTGAGGCCAGCCCCTTGTCTTGTCTAATCAGGATGAGCAAACAGTAAAAAAAAAATTTAAAAAATCAGCCCAGCTTTGGTAGTTGAGAATAGCTAAAGGTCTGGTCCATGATGTTTGAATTTTCATGAGGATTCATGTCAACTGGATGCAATCCCAAGATGCTAAATGCAACTCGCCTCTAATTGCATTGTTTCCGCTGATCTCTGATGAAATTATTTATATGTATAACAAGCGTGTTTGGCTGAAATAGTCTTTAAACTTTATAGGAATTTTCCATATGCTTGTTTGCTAAAAAGAGACCAAACACTAGCAGGTTTGAGTTATATCCCCCCCCAATTAATATTGTTTTCTTTCACTCCCTCACATGTATTTTTACTCTCTCCCCCTTCTCCGGTAGTGCCAACAGCAGAGCAGGAAGGGTGGATGGAGGGAGGCCAAATTCCGCTTCAGATCATTTCTCCCCAACACACACTGGCCTCTGAAAGCCCAGATTCTGTTTGTCATTTGCTTTGCTCCCCCAGCCTTGTGTCATGGCGATGGCATTGCTGATGGATTTCAAGCTTGCCTCGCAGAGCCGTGCACAAGGTTTTCATAAGCACATTAATCTTAAAAGAAAAACTGTCAGAAGCAAACAATACCCCTATGAATGATGTTGTAAAGACACATACTAACTCCAAACATCCATTACCAAGGAATATTAACTTATAGAGGAACTCCATTTCCTCTTGCTCCTTTTTAATAGGTACCTGAAACCCAAAGTACTTCCACATTGGAAAATTTGCTCCAAGATGTGAAATTGCCCGAGATAAAGCCCCTTAAACAGGATCTTTTCCAGCCAAGCTCCATCAGAGCTTATGTTGGGCTGCAGAGGAGGGCATCTGCCCCTATGTTGTGGTCCATCTGTCCCCCTAAACCCTTTGCCTAGCAGCAGATTGGCCAGGTAGGGCAGAGCTGCTCAGGAGCAGGGATAGCAGCTGCGGCTACCAAGCCTCATCCCAACTCTCTTCTGCCTGGGAGTTGGTTTTAGTGCTCCCATGTTGGTGGCTTTCTGCACTCCCCTGCCCCGATGCACACACACACTTTTGTGTTTGCAAGCGAGCAGTCTGTGTGGCAGGAATAAAACATCTGAGATCACTTTAAATGTCACTTGGAGCCAGGCCAGCAGCATAGGCAAGGAAAAGCTGGTAGCTTGTTTTAATTTAATGGTGTTGAAGTGTTCTACTGCAATTAAGCATCTGAAAATTAAACAGAAACAGTAATTAAGTCTGGTGATACAAACCCACTAGACCAGAGAATATAAATTATTTCAAATGGTAAATGCCAAAGCAGTGTTTATGATAGGGATGTTTCCCCTTATTAGCCATTATCTGTTGTTTTAAATCAGAGGAACTTAATCCTGAGGAAATTAATCACTGCAGATGTGGAATCTGGGCACCCGGAGCAGGTCACTCATTCAGCTGTGGGTTGCTAAAAGCCAGAGTCAGGGCTTGGGAGAGGGAAATAAATACACGGTGGGGGTGGACAAGGTGATGTCCATCTCTCTAGAGGATTTCCCAGTCCCTCTGTCCCACCCTGCAGCCATCCCTGGGAATCCCTTCCTCTCTCTGCCTGAGCTGGAGACTCATTTTTAACCTACCAATATTATTTGTCCCATTTCTTTGCAGCCTGGCTGGCAGCAGCTTGTACCCACAGGGAGATGCAAAGACATCAGGCTCCTGGAGGACCTGCACTTGCTCACCCCGAATTATATCATGTATGGGAGGGTGTGGAATAACGTGGTCCATGTTCCCCCAGGACAGGGCTGCGGCACCTGTTGGGGCTTCCTCCAGCCGCCGGGCAGAGCCAGGCTGCTCTGAAAGAAGTATTTTGGGGAGGAACTGATGCTTTCAGGCTGGCAAGGAGTGAACTTGGGACACTGAGTGCTTGTTAGGAGAAGGCAGAAGTACCTTTCTCCCTGGAGAAAGAGTCATTCCCCCCCTGCTGATAACACAGACAAATGCCCTGGTCCTGTACTGCTCCAAACCCATGCTGTTGCTGTAGCATTTATTTTACGAGCCTCAGCTGCCCTCAGCTGTGAGCATGAGACAAGCTCTGCTTCAGGTAAGCACATAACTGCTTGTGTCAATTCCTCGTCTTTCAGCAGAAGTGTGCATTTAACATCTCATGGACTTAAGTCTGGCTTTAAAGTTAAGCATGTGTTTTAAGTCCATTCCTGATTTGGGGCTCCGAGATCCATTGACATGAACAGAAAGATTCCCGTTGGCTTTAGTGGCTTTTTTTTTTTTTTTTTCCCCTGAAATGAAGTCCAGATCTCATGAAATAAATACCCATGTCTTTGTAGATGGGGAACCACATGGAGCCTTGTGAATACTTGTTCCCAGAAAAGGATCCAGCTTATTCATATGCCTGCATCATGTGTATTAAATTCTCCTGGCATCTACCACAATTCTGGAATATAAATGGGAAACAGAATAGATACTGTGCCCTGAAAGCACTCCGCTATTGATGCCTTGGAATTAAGAGCAGGAAGCATTGTGTGCAGCCTTTACAAATTGTACTTATATTTTCCTCTTACGTTTTCCTCTGACATGGTTTCACTCCCATTTTACCTGACCAACTGGCCTGGCTTTCTAGGAGGGTTTGGGGCCAAGGGTGAAGCCGCTGTGCTGTGGCAATGTTGGATTTCCTTGGGATGGGGAGGAGAGGGCAGGATCTGGCACTCGGTGCAGGTCACAGGGACTGGGGCTGGCTGTGGCATCCCAAGCCAATGGGTCTGGTCCTGATGGAGTCAGCAAGGCTGGGATGCTACTAACCCCTCTAAATCCTTGGTGGTGTAGGTGGATAGAACAATGCAGAGGGCATAAGGTTTGTGCCAGGAGACAGGCCCTGCACAATTACATCTTACCTTGGAGAGCAGAGCAGCTCCAGTGGGATCCAGCAACCAGCTGTCCTGCTACTTCCTCTGGCATTGTGGGTTGTCTGGTAACACACAGTCACTCCCATAACCCATTTTCCTCAGGAGTAGCATTTTGTTTAGAGGGGAATTCCAGAAAGGAGCAGCTCTCTGCTTGTAGTCCGTGGTCTCCATCCCACCAAAGGCAGCCAGGGATGCAGATGTTCCCGCTCCAACCCTGGCCACTCCTTCCCACCACCGCCATGCCAAAGAAACTACCAGAAAGCAGCTGCAGCATTCACCCAAGGTACAACAGGTTCGTTGGTTAAAATCTATAGGAGCTGACATCACCACCCCTGGAGGGATTTAAGAGCCACGTAGATGTGGTGCTGAGGGACATGGTTTAGTGGGGGCCTTGGCACTGCTGGGTTAACAGTTGGATTCAATGATCTTAAAGGTCTTTTCCAACCCAAACCATTCTATGATCACTGATGTGGGTTCAATGGAAAGAGGGAGCTGCCAGGTTAATTCCCTGGAAGGTGCCTGCCTTCCTGCAAGAGGAGATTTTGGCCAAGTCCTGGCTGGGTCTGCTTGCATCTTCCAGCTCCCCCCACCTACCTGTGCTTATAGGATTAGAGTAATTTACCTAAGTTAAACTCATTGGTGCATCATGGGGAAAAAAAATCAGCAAGTGCCGCTGTTTAAGAGCTTGCTTTGGAGAGCACAGAGGGAGAAAAGGGTCTTTTTATGCCTGTTTCTGGGGAGAGGGGGTTAAGCATCTTTTATCTGACCTGATGCAATGAGCCCCACACACCATCTGATTTCATGGAATCATAGAATGCCAGGTTGGAAGGGCCCTCAAGGATAATCTGGTCCAACCTTTCTAGGTAGTACTATAGTTTATATGAGATGGCTCTGCACCCTGTCAAGCTGAGACTTAAAATTGTCCAATGTGGGGGAATCTACCACTTCCCTTGGGAGACTATTCCACTGTTTGATTGTCCTCATGGTGAAAAATTTACCTCTTGAGTCCAGAGAGCAACTTCTGCCCATTATCCCTTGTCTTTTCCATGTGACTTGTAAACAGGGAGTCTCCATCTTCTTGGTAGCCACACTTGATGTACTGGAACATTTTAAAAGGTCTCCCTGAAGCCGCTTTTTCTCAAGGCTGAACAAACCCAGTTTTCTCAGTCTCTCCTTATATGCCAGGTCCTCCAGTCCTCTGATCACCCTCGTGGCCCTTCTCTGGATCTTCTCCAGCCTGTCCACATCCTTTTTGTAGAGCAGGGACCAAAACTGAATACAATACTTCAGGTGTAGTCTGACAAGTGCCAAGTAGAGCGGGATGATGACTTCTTTATCTCTGTGGGTGATGCCCTTGTTGATGCAACCCAGCATCCTGTTGGCTTTCTTGCCACGGCAGCTCACTGTTTACTCATGTTGAGCTTGTTATCCACCAAGAATCCCAGGTCCCCTTCCACAGGGCTGCTCTACAGCCAGGTGGATCCCAGTCTGAATTGCACTCCTGGGCTATGCACTCCCAGGTGCAAGACCTTGCATTTCTCCCTGTTGAACTTCCTAAGGTTTCTGTTAGCCCACTCCTGCAGCCTGTCCAGGTCTTCTTGGAGGGTGGCTCTCCCTTCCAGAATGTCAACCTCTCCACTCATCTTGGTGTTGTCAGCAAACTTAATCAGGATGCTCTTGATCCCAACATCCAGGTCACTCATGAAGATGTTAAACGGCATTGGACTCAATATCAATCCCTGTGGGACCCAGCTTGTGACCGGTTGCCAGTTTGAGGAGGAACTATTTACTATCACTCTCTGGGTATGGTCATGTCAGCCTGTTACCCACCTACCACACAGACCACTTGTTAACGGTGTATTAGATCCCAGTGAAACCAGCTCTGAGGTTGGGTTCTGCCTGGCAGAGATGAGCACCAAGGCAGAGGTGACGTGGTGCCAGGAGGCAGTGGAAGGTTTCAGGGAAAGGGAGGTCCTGGTTTGAAGAAGTCGCTGTGAAAATGCCATCACATTTTCCAGCAGCTCTTCTCCCACTCCATATGCCCTCACAGCTGCAGACTGGTGCTGCAGAGATATTTATTATAAGACCTTGCTGCAAAATCTTGTGTCTGTTTTACAGGAAAAATTTGAAATTAAATAAGCTAGGAGTTTCTTTTCCCCTCTTTCAAAGCAAACTAACAGAGCATCCCCCATCAAACCCCAACCAGATAGATCAAAACATGTTGGCTTTTCCCTAAAATTAGAGTAAAACTTCTCCAGCTATACAGGACTAGTCATTTTCTCTTATCTGTCAAAAACCCGCAGTCAGAAAACCATCTTTTGCCTCTCAAAACATTTCTACTTAATCCCACTTCCCTGAAAAAAAAAAAACACAACCCATTTTACTCAAAGGCCTTTTTTTTTTTCCCCCTGTAGAAAGACTTAAATGGAACCAATTTATAGGGACATCAGTAACAGGTTTTTTGGTTTATTTTCATCGTCTCTTGCCAGCCCTGTAGATTGGGGGAGACAAGGGGAGCTGAGCAATTGCTTCCATTCCAGAACAATTCATGCCCAAGCGTGGTACCAATGCCACATGTCACAGGCTTCCTTTCTTTCCTATGGCAGTGGAGAGGACCATTGCTATACCACCAGACCCGTCTTTGTCTGGCCAAGGACCATCATGTCCTTTGAGCATAGGAAATCAGAGGAACTGATGGTCCTTCGTCCTCCCATCAGAGGGTTTAGGTCTCCATCCCACCATCTGCAGCTCACCGTGACATGGTTTTGTTGTTGGAGCTGCTCCAAATGCCCTGATGGAGAGATCCTGGATGAGGTGAAGCCTTGAGAAGGATCCTGCTGCCCCCATCGTCTTTGTGCCCAGGTCATGGTATATTGCTGTGGCCTGGTGAACTGCCAGGTTTAGCTGTTGCACCCATGGGAGGAGGAGGATGAGGAGGAAGGGCTGAGCCTTCATGTTCTCAGTCTTTGCTCAGTTTCCAGGGCAGTGAAGATAAGTTTTGGTTTGTTTCTTTTTCTCCTCCTCTTGAATTGGAAGGCCCTTGTGCAAGGCGCATGCTGCCAGCATGCCCAGGCAGGGGTGAGAAGCAAAGGGAGTGCCACCGGAGCCGTTCCCAGAGAGGTGCTTTGGGGATGAAGGAGGTGGCTGGAAGGGACAAGGCAGCTCTTCACAACTCTCTATGCTGTAAATCCCATTTTATATCCCCTGTGCCACATACATGGAGAAATAAACAGAGTTATGTGATGATTATTCAGAGTCTTTATGATGGTTATAACGTACTCTGCTGCTCACCTCACTCTTGCCCTGCTACCTCAGCGTGTTTTCATATTGATACAAGGTTCTGCTGTGAAATGATCCCTGAAAAGAGTTTACCTGCCACTAAATGGCTCTGAACTCTATGAAATGCTTTGGTACAAGACCATGAAACACAGCTCTTGGCCTGCTGGAACAAGATGCTGAGGCCATACCTCATACAGTGCCCTTGTGAAAAGCTATGAAGTGTGACACCAGGTCCTAAAGAGCTGCAGAAGACACGTTATATTCAAATATAAAAGCTCTATAAAGTTTAACCTGTTGCATCCTTCACCGGTCCTAATGTCAAGCCAGATGTTGAGCAAAATGCACAAAGGAGATGCATTGGCAATGTGACGCCTTCGGTCGCAGCTGCCAGTACAAGGCCCATGAGACATGCCTTGGCACCTGGTGACATGTGAGATGGGGCCAGGGTTGCCCCCCAAACCTGCCTCTGGCACCAGGAGAAAAGCCTGGCCTCAGGTGAGACCTTGTCTCCAGGTCCATGGAGCCCACTGCTGCCTGAAAGTCAGGGCAGGTTGTTCCTCTGCAAGATCCAAATGGATTATTTATCCTGCATTTTTCCCAGACTGTTTGTTCAGGTCTCCCTGATGTATGTCCCTTCCTTTTTTCTCCCAAGGTCCTTCTCCAGGACTCCCAAGGGATTAGAAAATCCTGCAAGAAACCAATGGAGGACTATCTCTGGAGGTGATGTGTCAGATCAATCCATACCATAAAGCCTGGCTGACTTAAGTGTGAGTACAGATACCCAAATCTCATCCAAAATATTTTCCACGAGGAGGACATTCCCCGCTCTTCCCACGAGGGCTGTTCCACATGCCCCTGCTCTCCGTATGGCCGGTGCCAAGCGTAACAAGCTGGCTCAGTGCTCTGCCAGCCTGAGCCATGTGTTTTCCACCAGCACTTCAGACCCATTTCTTCGCCAAGCGCAGGGCCTTTCTCACTTCATTACTGTCAGGAGCAACCCATTTCCACAGGAAAACAAAGGGAGAGGATCAGCAGCCCTTTGCCCCTTCCACCAGCCAGCATGTGCAGCGTTGGTTTGCAAAATTGGGCATAAGCCCATAAGCTGATCCTGCAGAGATTTACACTCAGGCAAAGACTTCCAGATGGACTTGAGTTTTAGCAGGAACTTAATCTAAAGAAAAATATTTGTGGGGTTTTTTTGTTTGTTTGTTTCTTTTTCAGCGCATTGTAGGACCAAAGCAATGTTCACCAAAGTGAACAGAGTGACGGATGCTGACTCCGATGCTCTTATGGGCAGCTGGTCAGCCTGGTGGCAAGGACATTGTCCCTCACAGCACCTACAGCTCCCATCGAGGTCCCAAGGATGGTGGGTCCTCAGCGCTGTGAAGCATTTTTTGAGCCAGAAAGGGCAGATATCTGCCTCCTTGGCCTGCAGCCAGCGTGGCTGGGCATAAACCCCTCATTTCCTGCCTGCAGAAGCAGGGTAGGTGCTGCCCTACACTGTGGAGACAAAGTCACAGATGGTAAGAAGATAAGGCACCTGCCCAAAGCCTGTGTGAGGACACTACATGTTGAAGCACAGCTTCCACCATGGTTTGAATGTAAGCCCTAAAAAAAGCCAGAAAAAAATTATGCTCAGCTGCTGGTCTTGAGATTTTTGCCCCTGATGCCACACTGCTGTGGCTAGGGTGTGAGCCATGGGGAGAGCAGTGCTGTCTTGTGCACAATTAGGGCTTCACACCTACTTTTAAAAGGATGGGTACATGCTTTCCTCCACCCCAGACTCTCTGTCTTGGGAGGACAGCCCAGAGCTGCTGTGATGGTTTCCCCAAGGTTCCTGTCCTCAGGGACCCCTCTCCAGGAGCAGGGGCAGTTCTGCCCACTCTGACCCCAGGCAGCTGAACTGAATTTCTGCCATTTCACAGAGCTGTTCCTGCCAGCGAGTCTCCCCACATACGCCTGACAGATGACTTCCCAATACGAAGCTTTTGCAAGGAAGAGTCTCCAGTTCACCCCCCCCTCCTTTGAGACACAGCCAGCCGTCCCACTCACCTGCTCTTATTAACCTCCCCAAACCTACCCTCCAGCTCCATGTGATGTTAATCTTGGGAGATGTTTAAAATTGCCCTAAAATCGCTCTGTATTTTTAAAATCTCCATACCTGGTAAGAAAAGGTGATGGCCTGCAACCTCCGAAGGTGACAGGGACAGGCAGATGCAGAGCTAAAAAAACCTTCCCACTGCCTACACGCTTCTTAGGGCATTCAAAGAGTTTTCAAATCCATCCACAGTGACTTAAGAGTGATCTGAAATGGTTTACAGGCAGCAAATGATATGAAAATAATGCTGTGAGTAATAAGGAAGGTAGGATATAGCCACTGCTATTTATTTAAGCAAAGGCAATAATTCAGAATTATCTACTTTGTGCGAAACATTGCTGATCTGAGGATAAGAACTGGCTCCAGGATCCCACTGTCATTTTCACTTAAAGAACCTGACTAGCACAACGATCAGGATTTAGTCTTTAGGAAAGAAAAAAATCCAAACCTAAAATTCCGGGAGTTTTTGGTATTCTTTTTTTCCTCTCCATGTGGAATTGAGGAGCCTGCTGGCTTGCAGTGGAATATATTTTATACAGCTAAATTGATTTTGACAAATGAAACTTAGTTATTGTTAATTACTCAACCTGTGGCCTTTGCTAAGCTGAAATATATGATTAAACAAAATGGCTCAGACAGCACATTAAGCTTTGAAGAATGATTTTTTTTTTTTTTTGCTCTCAAAGCCTTTTCTTCAGAAAACAGAAAGCATTTTTTTTGTCTTGGCAGTGAGATTGTTCGGCTCCCTATATTTAGCCAGTGTCAAAATGCTCAAGAAAAAAGTCAGAAGCTGACACAAAAAGCACAGGCACCCAAGTAATCCTGTATTTCCCTTTGCAAGGGAGAAAGGTTTGGGCTTTGCATCATGCCTTTTGAACCTATTGCAAGAGGATTTTCCAATTTCGATTGATTGGGACAGAAAATGAGCTCTATAACCGTGACTAAACCAAATATCCACTGTAAAAGCCACAGCATTTCTCAATAATTAATAAGATAAATAATAGGGAAAACACATGGGAGCCCCTACCTTTAACCATACTCAGTGTCACTTGCCGCAGTAGAGCAATATTGTTGATATTTGTATTTAAAAACAACAAAAAAAAAGCTTTCAGAGCTACTTGCTTCACCGCTTGTACTTTTTTTTTTTTCATCAAAAATAACGATGCAAATTTGTGCATCTGTCAGAGGAACTCGGCTCCTTGGAAGGCACAAAAATATCCATAAATGTCCAACAGCTTTTGGTTAAAACAAGGTGATTTTTTTTTTTTTTCTCTTAACAGCAGTTGCAAGAAAATAAAACCAGAGGCAGGAGGAACTGCCGATAAACCGAGAGAGGAGTGGAGAAAGAGAGGGTGGAAGAGGACAAAAAGAGCCGGAGCAAATGAAAACTATCTCGGAGCAGGGTTGGGGGGGCAAGACAGGCTGGGCCCGGGGGAAGCAGTAGGTTTAGGGGTGCCGTGCAGCCCTCGGGCTCCAGCTGCCCCTAGGGCGCTGAGCACCACGAAGGGCATGTGGTGTGTATCATTAATTAATTTATCGCGGATCAGGGGAGGGGGGGACTAGAAAACCCGTCTGCATCCCTACCTACGCCTGCTGCCCCCGCCCTGCCCTTCTCCCCGCAGTCCCTGCCCTTTCTTTGTCTTAATTTTCCTTTTTCTTCTTTTCCTTTTTTCCCCCTTTTTCCCTTTAATTTTTTATTCTTCCTTTTCTGCTTTTCTTTTCCTTTATTTTAATTCTTCCTTTCCCGCCCTTATTTATTTTTCTTTTTTTCTTCTTTTCTCCTTTCTTGTCCCCCTTCATTTCCCGCTCCTTCTTTTTCTTCTTCTACATCTTCGTTTCCTTTTTGTTCTCGTTTTCCCCCTCTTTCTTTTCTTTATTCGTTTTCTTTTTATTATTCTTTTCCTTCTCCTTCGTTTTCTTTACCTTTTCTCCTTCTCCCTTTCCTTCCCTGCTGTTTCCACGTTCTCGCAGCCGCATCTCCCTCCCCTCTAGTGATGCCGAAATTCTCCTTTTCCTCTTGGCTCCAAGCCCGAGAGGGGTCGAAGCGGTCGGGGAGCCCCTGGCTCCAACCCTGGGGGTGTGGGGAGCTGCGCCATGCTGTCCCGCAGCAGGTGCCCGGGGGAGTGTGGGGTGGGATGCAACGGGGAGGGTTGTTCCTGTTGCCGGGGGGATGTATTTTTTCCTTTAAACACCTAAGGAAAGCCTCCCCCGCCCTGTCCCAGCACCCCATCCCCGTGGAGCAGGGCTGCAGGCCGGCTGCGGTCACGGTGCTGCGCGGTGTTTAATTAATTACCGCGGGCGCGGTGGGGAGCTTAGCGCCGGAGCCCGCACGGCCCAAGCTCCTGCTCTGCGGCTTCTCTTGAGCGGTCCCTGCCTTGCACCGCCGGGCCCCCGCGCCTCTCTCCTCAGCCCCTCACCGCTGTCACACTCTGCAGCTGCCGGTTTTCTGTGTTTCCTAACACAAGGAGACAAAAGTTGGGCCCAGCCCAAGAGGTGCGGGGGGCTCGGGAGAGCCCGGGCCGGGCCCCCCGGCAGCCGCGACGACATCCGGGGCTACTGCGAGCCAGCGCCGCCGGGCAGTCCGGAGACACTCCAGCTCCGGGGCTCCTCCGAGCAGCCAGGGGGGCGGGTCCGAGGGGCTTCAGGAGCTTCTGCCCGGCCGGCCTTCCCCTCGTTCCGCCTGGGAGCAACTCTTATCGGCCCTGGGCAAGCGGCGGCGGCGGGCAAGCGCGGCTATGGCCTGGGCACGGTCCCCGAGGGAAAAAAAATCTCCTTCCGCGGGTGGTAAGGGATCCCCACATGCCCCGAAAAAATTGTCCTGTTGGATTACCAGGGCAAGGAGCAGGAGACCTGCCTTCCCCGGTCGCCTTTCGATCGCCTCCTTCCCGCAGGCTGCCGGTCGCAGCTCCGATGGAGGCTGACGACGGCAAACTCATCGCCGCGGTGTTGTCCCGGGGGGCGTAGCCGGTGGGAAGAGGGCGACGAAAGGGGGGGGGAGGCAAACACGAGGTCCCCATCCCTTTGCGATGCTCAGGTGCTTTTTAATCGATCCGCTCTCTTTCCCCCGTGACCGATTCCCAGCTCTCGGGCGGCACCAGCTGCCCCGACCCCTGGAGAGGGCAGGCGTTTGATCGTCTGCGGGGGGCTGGAGACGGAGGGAGAGGATAGGGCTGCCGGATGGGCACCCAGAGGAGGCTCCCCCCCGGTCCTGTCCCGCCATGGATGCCGTGCCCTGGCAGGAGCTGCCGTTTGCTTCTCCTATCCGCCGTCGCCCACGCTGCCGGCGGAGGGGCCGGAGGCCGGGGCGATGTGAGCTGTCCCCACCCCCCCCGACTGCCTCCCCGCCGTTGCCCGCCTCTCCCCCGGCACCCCGGATTTAAACCCGCGGAAAAGTGGGTTTTCGATGCGGCGGCAGCGGCGATGCCCGCGACTGGCTTCGAAGCCGTTTTCCCCCTTACTTTCCCTCATTCTTTCGTCGTTTGAGGAGAAACACTAATGATCTTCCCATCCACCATTTTTGGGGGGAGGAAAAAAAAAACCCACAAAAAACCACCCCAAACACTCGTGCCCCCCTCCACCCACCCTTCCCCCGCCCCTTTTCCGAGCCTGCCTTCCTGCATTATTATTCCGGTAAGAAAAAAAAGGGAATTTCCCGGCTTTTCGGGTGGACGGCAGCAGGTTTGCAGGGGAACTGGCGGGGAAGGTGCCTGGGCCGGAGCACATCCTCGCTGCCGATCCTCGCTGCCGACCCCCGCACCGGCAGCTCCCCCTAAAAGCATCCCTCGACCCTCGACCCCCCACCCCACCTCCCCCGGAGCCCCCGGTGGTGTCCCCTCCCGTGGCCACCGGCCCCGCGGCTGCCGTCGGGGCTGGAGGCGGGACAGGGACCGCGTCCCGCGTGGGAACGAGTACGGGGGGGCACCTTGCCACCTCAAGGTTGGGAAGAGTGGTCTTGGGGACCCCATGGTCGACCCTCTCCTTATCCCTGAAACGGGCCGGGGGATGGCGGGGGTGCGCGTCCCGTGGGGATGGCCCCGGGGGGGGGGGGGGGGGGGCGGAGGGTGCCGGTCCCCCCGTTGCCTCCCCCCCTCCACTGCGGGGAGCGGCGGCCGCGGCCATTTAGAAGCGGCGCGGGAGCCAATGGGCGGCCGGCGGCGGCGGCTCCACCGTGACGGCCGAGATTGACGTGTTTCCCACGTCAAATTGATCCCAAGTAGCGGCGGGGGCTCCCCGCCAGCGGGGTAACCGGCCCGCCGCCGCCAGGACACCCCCGCCGCCGGCTCCCGCCCTGCTGGCCCGCCCTCCGCCGCTCCCCGGGCCCTCTATGCCGGGCCGAGGCCGGGGCTGCGGAGCGGCGGGCAGGCGGTGCCCCCTCCCCGGGCGGAGCGGAGCTCCCCCGGCGCCGGGCGATGGGTAAGCGCGGGCGGGCGCGGGAAGTGCTCCGGGACCGGCTCCGCGGTTGTGCTTGGAGGAATGGAGTTGGGGGGTGGGGGGGAGCAGCGGGCCGGACCCCCGGCCCCGCCGAACGGCTGTCCGGGTCGGGGTGGTGGCGGGCGAGGGTCCGGCGAGACGGGCCCGGCCGGGAAGGCTCTTGGCTCCCCCCGTCCTCTCGCTCCCAGTCTGCTCCTTCGTTCTGATCTCTTTTCTGTTCTTTCTCCCGTTCTCGTTGTTTCTCCCTCTTTCCGCACCCCCCCCCCCCCCCCCCCCGCCCCTTGTATTTTTCCTTTTTTTTTTTTTCTTTGTGTCTCCTTTTTATCCTTACTTTTGCCTTTTCTTTCTTTCCCCCCCTCCTCTTTTTTCTTTTATTTCTTTCCTGTTTTTCTTTCTTCTTTTCTCTCCTTTCTCTTATCTTTTCTATCTCTTCCTGGTTTTCTTCCTTTCTATTTAAATTTCTTTCCTTTTCTTTCCTTTTCTTTCCTTTTCTTTCCTTTTCTTTCCTTTTCTTTCCTTTTCTTTCCTTTTCTTTCCTTTTCTTTCCTTTTCTTTCCTTTTCTTTCCTTTTCTTTCCTTTTCTCGCCTGTTTTCCTTGTTCTTTCCTTCTCCTTTACGCTTTTTCCTTTTTCTTTCGTCTTTTTTCTTTCCACGTTTTCTCCCCCCCCCTTTCCCTTCCTTTCGCTTCCCCCTTTTTTTCTTTTCTCCTTTCCTACTTTTCTTTCTTTTTCTTTTCCTTTCCCTATTATATTTCCTCCTCTTCTTTTTCTCTCTCTCTCTTTTTTTTTTTTTCTTCTTTTCCCCCCCTTTTTCCTTTTCCCCTCCCCACCGTCCCACTCCCGCTCGTCGCCCCGACGTGCGCCGGCCGGGCATGCCTCTGTGGGAGAACGGCGACTTTCGCGTCCCTATCCCTCCTTTCCTCCCTCCACCTCCCCCCCGATAAGGCGCTGTGCCTCCCCGTCCCCCCACAGAGCACACCTACGGGGAGGTGAACCAGCTGGGCGGTGTTTTTGTCAACGGGCGGCCGCTTCCCAACGCCATCCGGCTGCGGATCGTGGAGCTGGCGCAGCTCGGAATCCGGCCCTGCGACATCAGCCGACAGCTCCGCGTCTCCCACGGCTGCGTCAGCAAGATCCTGGCCCGCTACAACGAGACCGGCTCCATCCTGCCCGGGGCTATTGGCGGCAGCAAGCCTCGGGTCACCACCCCCAACGTGGTCAAGCACATCCGTGACTACAAGCAGGGCGACCCGGGCATCTTCGCTTGGGAGATCCGCGACCGGCTGTTGGCCGACGGCGTTTGCGACAAGTATAACGTCCCCTCAGTCAGCTCCATCAGCAGGATCCTACGCAACAAAATCGGCAGCCTCTCCCAGCCCGGCCCCTACGACGGCGGCAAGCAGCCCCCCCCCGCAACCCGCCCTGCCCTACAACCACATCTACCAGTACCCCTACCCCAGCCCCATGGCCTCTCCGGCCGCCAAGATGGGGGGACACCCTGCTGCCCCCGTGGCGGCGGCACACGTCAGCCTGCCCCGCTCCTGGCCCTCGGCGCATTCCGTCACCAACATCCTGGGAATTCGCACCTTCGTGGAGCAGACGGGTGGGTACCACGCCCAGATCCCCGCAGCCCCCGGCAAGGATCGCCCCTTCCCTTTTCCAGCAGCTCTTGTGCGCGGGTTTTTGGTGGGGTTTTTTGAGGTGGCTTATTTATTTTTTCTGATCGCCGCACCCCGCTCTGGCAGGACGAGGCGGCGGAGCCAGATGCAGCGAGGCTCAGACATCTTGAACTTTTTACGAAAAATGTGGAAAATATTTTCGGAAGGATGATAGATTGCCGACCGCAAATTCGGAGCCCTGAATTTTCCTTTTGCAAAGGGAAAAAAATATAAAATGGAAGGGGGTAAAAAAGGAGGAATAAAACAAACCAGGGGAGAGGAAAAAGGGGGGCAAAGGGGAAAGAAAACGAGCACCGCGCTCTCCGGGATTCTCTCCCCTCCCTCCCCCCCCCCGGAGAAATTGTCCTGGTTTGCTTAAAAAACAAGACGGGGAAGAGGAATCGAGGAGCGTCAGGGCTGCGGGAGGCGAGGGGAGTACCGACAGTGCCCGGCCCCGTCAGCTCCGGGGGGGACATAGCGAAGGGGGGGACGACGAGTCCTTTTATCCTTCAAAAAAACCCGAGTAAATGAACCGCATGCGTTTTCCCTCTGTGCAATCATTTATCTTTAAAATTCCTATGTCACTTTTATAAATCTCCTTAGCCAGAAGAAAAATTGGGCCTCCTAAATTATCGGGAGCATGGAAGTGATGCGGGAGGGGGGGCGCGGAGAGCCGGGCAGAGGGACAGGGTTAGGGGGAAGGAGCACAGCAGCCTCTCCCCTCTGAGGGGTTCCAAAGCAGGGTACACCTCATTTCGGTCGTCGGGACCGAGCCTTTCCAGGGTCGTCCCAGTGCCGGGGTAGCGGGTTGTGTCCCCGGAATGCTGGCGACTGGGAGGAGAGGCGGATCTGTGCCTTCCCCGCCCCTCATTCCCCTCGGGTTTATGCTTGCACACCCGGGTTTTCCCCCATTTCACCCCAATCCCTGCTCCGGGGGACAAAAACTTACTCGGGCCGGGGGACTTGGGGGGGGCTAAGGCTGACGGAGCGCCCGTGCTCTCCTTCCCCAGGGGCTCTGGCTGGGACAGAGGGGTCTACCTACCCCCCAAAAATGGAAGACTGGCCCAGCGTGAACAGGACGGCCTTCCCCCCAGCCCAGGCAGTCAACGGCATCGACAAGGCTGCCGTGGAAGGAGACATCAAATATCCGCAGGTATGGAGGGCAGGAGGGGACAAGGCTGAAGGGCGATTTCCCGTTGCTCCAATTCCCCTCTACCCGGGCTCCGCGCCGCGGCTGCCGGCCAGACCCCATCTCCCCGAGGGGTCCCCTAGAGCCGCGGGGGACCTGTTCTGAGCCTCCGCTGCAGTTCGGCAGTGCCCTCCAACTACCCCCACTCCCCCAAACCCAACCATGCTTCCCCCCCGTACTCTCCATGTCTCTTTGTGCCTGTCCCCAGCCCGCCCCGGGACTCTCCTCGGTGGGCACCTTCCTCCCGGCCTGCGCCTACCCCCCCTCCAACCAACACGGCGTCTACGGCGGCCCGGCCGGCGGCTACATCCCCCCGGGCCATCCGTGGCAGCCGCAGGGAAGCCCCTTGGCCCACCCCGGCCCCGGTGTGGCGATGCACGGCGGCGACCTGGCCACGGCGATGACGTTCAAGCAGCCCGGGAGGGAAGGTGAGCCGGGGGGTGGGGACGGGACGGGGCGGGGGGGGTACCCAACCCGCCCGGAGCATTCCGGGGTGTCGGCGGGGAAGGCTTGGCAGGCGGGAGAGGCATGGGGGAGGCTAAGGGGCTCCCACACACTTTCAGACAGAGGCTACCTCGCTGGATATTTTAAATATTCATAACATTCGGGCAGACCCAGTCCGCTCTGACCACCCCGGTGCCCCCCGCCGCAGTATTCGATGGGTCCCAGTCCAGCCCACTCCAGCCCAGGATTATAAACTAGAAATATTTTTTTCGTCATAATTTGCACTCGGGTGTACTGGAAATCTCCGGGGAAGATTTGGGGCGAATCCTCTTTTCATCCCCCCCGGCCAGAGATGGGCGTCCCGGCGGGATTTAGGAGTGCGACGGGACAGGGCAGAACCCGCGGAAGCTTTTCCCAAATCCTTCGAATATTAACAACGATAAAAAGAGGCACTAACGCCACCAATCTGACCCAGGAGCCTCCACCAGGAATTATTAACGTTATAAATCTCCCGCCGTGGCCAGGATTTACAGATAAAATCCCGATGAGAATAATCAGGCTGTTAATTTTTTTTGTTTGTTTGTTTGTTTTTAATCTCCCGCTAATTAATCCGGTTCAGTGGGTGCAAGATTTATTTCCTCGATAAGCACTTTCGTTTTAAAAATCTCATCTCTTCTGGTATAAACTCCCCGTCAATATCGTCCTCATTTTTCTATTCTTTTTCACATTTGCAATTAATTTCCCATTTATTAATCCATTTATTTATTGTTGATTTTTTCTGTTGTTTTAAATTTATTTATTTATTACGCCCCTTTACCCCTTTTATTTAACTACGGCAACCTGCTGCGAGTTACACCACCAGCTGTCCCGGGAATGAGTTATTGAGACCATCAGCTGGTGAAAACAGATAATTGTAAACTAATTATTTGGGCTAGGGGGGAAAAAGCAAGCCAAACTGAGAGCGAGAAAGTGAGGCAGAGGAAGGAAAGGGAAAGAAAAAGGGAAAGAAAGAAAAGCAAAGAGAGAGGGAAAGAAAACGAATGAAGGAGGAAAGATGATCTGCGTAGATTTAGTATATTTTTCGAGGTATTTTAAGCGGCTTGGAACCTGAGTTTTCTTCAAGCTGTCTCTGTCGAAAGGCCTACAGACGTTGGGTAAAAGATTTTTGGTTTTTGTAGGCTTTTTTGTGTTTTGTTTTTGTGGGGGGTTTTGTGTGTTTTTTATTATTGTTGTTGTTTGTTTCGTTTTGTTTTTTGTTTTTCACCTAAAAAGCTTTATAATTTCGTTCGAATCGGTTTTCTTGTTCTGTTACTTACCTGGGAGAAACGGAATATCAGATTATATGGCAAAAACGAGTCCCGGAGCTGGCGGAGGCAGGGGGCTTGGGGGTGGCGGCATTCCTCCTTTCCGCTGCTCCTGACACAGGGAGCCTGGCTGCCCCTTGCTTCAGGAGTGGCTTCCTTGGGTCAGGCAGGTGGGGGGCTCGGTGGGCTAGAGCTATTTTTGGGGACCCATTGGAAGGAGGATCTGTGTGTGTGTGCAGACCTGGGACATGCCACTGCAGCGACGTGCTTGGAGTCCATCAATCCACTGTCTTGGTGTTGTATTTTATTTTCCCCTCCCCTCTACCCTTCTCGCAGTCGTAGACAGAAAACCTGCCAGCCCTGCGGGGAAATCTCCGGATCCTCTAAACACCCTCCACGGACTCTCGATCCCAGCCTCTTCTTCCTAGAGCCGCGGAGCAGCACTCAAGAGACACTGAATAAGCACCAGTAAACTGTACCCCTAGTGCCACCGAACTGTACCTGCAGTGCCACCACCTCCAGCAGGTGCCAGTGGGGACAAGGAGACAGCGGTGAGAGGTGACATCCTCCCACAGCAAGTGCCTGTGCAGGGGAGCGTGGTCGGGACATCCACGCACGGAGAGGACACTTCCATCGGATCAGAAAGCGGTGACACAACAGACCCAGTATTGCTTCTTTATTTTGTCTTTTTTTCTTTTTTCTTTTTTTTTTTTTCCTCCTTACTTTCAGTTTTTCTTTCTCCTTCCCGTGTCCCCGAAGACAGTTGGATGCAGGACGGCGAACGCCCGCCCCCCGTCCCTAGTCATTGCTCACAGAGTTCCCGTCTCCGTCCCAGCAGCCCAAGAGAACAGTTTTCTTCCAAGAAAGGGTTTCGGGCGTCCCCACGGCGCAGCCAGAGCTGTGCAATGGAGCCTGCTCCGTCCTAGCCTTCCTGGGCCTCTGTCCTGGAGCGCTAATGAACAAATAGGCTACAACGTTTTTATGATATATTTTTATAATAACAAACCTTAATAAAAAGCGACTACCGTGGGCGCACGCAGCCACCCTCCATCCCTGGGGGTCTGGCTGAGCACCGCTGCTTCTCCTGGTATCCCCCACCCCCCTGATAGTATCTATCAGGGTCTGGATTTGTGCCCCTGCTCCGGGGCCCTGTGGTGCACACGGCAGCCTTGCCCCCCCATCCCTAACTGCACTTGTGGATTTGGGGTTCCCGGGCGGGGCGGTATTCATGGTGACTCCTGATGCTACGGGGCTGGCTCTGGGTGAGGAGGGGAGGTGGGTGGCAACCCTCAGCCCTGGGCTGGCTCCCACCCGCCTCACCTGCCTGTGGGCAAGTTGGGGGGGGAGGGGGCTGATGGCAGGGCTGCCCCTCGCAGCCCACTTTCAGGGGTTCATCCCACCCTCCCTGTCCAGCCGGCTGGGGCGCGTTCAGGACGGGCTCCACGGGGCTTTCGCATTCCCTGGCTCCACCAGCCGCTGCCATTGGCTTTGGTCCCTTCATTGTCTGGAGAAGGGGAAGGTCCTACAGCGGGGCAGGGAGGAAATATCCTGGCAGGAGAATACACGCCTGGCTTTTTGCAGAGAGGGTGTCTTTGTGGGAGAGAGAAGGAAACCAAATTTGACATCCCATCCCAGGAAATTATTTTGCCTTCAACCTCGGGGTGGCAAAGTTCAGTTTTGCCTCCGCTTTGCTGCTGCCAGGCCTCCAGCTAGAGCTGCTCTTTGCAACCGACTACAAAGTGGGGTGTGTGTGAGGGGGGATTTGAAGGAAGAGAGAGCCCTGTCCCAGGGGAGCTGGGGGAAGCCAGTTACCCGTGCTGGGCTCCAGTGCAGCAGGGGTATCTGGGTAGGAGGGATGCCTGCAGCCATGGTGGCAGCCTGTGGGGAAAAGGCTGGAATAGCCTCTATGTGCTGGGCTGTGTCCCATAGGTGGGACAACCAGCCACATCCAGCACCTTCTGGTTCCTAAACGACCAGCCCTTGGGGTCTTCAGGGCTGGATGCCTCCTAAATCCCCCTGCTATGTCCTGGCACCCCAGGGGTGGGTTCACAACAGCCTGCTGTGTGGGACCTCATCCCTGGCAGGATGAGGCAGCGCTCCCACACCCCGTGGAGACAGGATCGGAGACTCGGATAGGCATCTGGGATGAATGGGACACAAGTGCTGGTGTTGGAGAGAGAGACAGTGAAGAGCCTGTCCCTTGTTATCAGTGTCCTGCTGGGAAGCTGCTCCCTCCCGAGGCTGCCAGGAACCTGCCAACCACCAAATGGACGCTGAGCATCCACCACAATCCGAGGCACAGAGCCCTTGGCAGGCCCGGACAGGCGGGATCACTGGGGGCTGGTGGGGTGCAGGGGGATGGCATGGGTTGGGAAGGCATGAGGCAGGGGATCCCCCCAGCACTGGGGGCACAGCTGCCAGGTTTGGTGGTGGGGCTGAGACTGTTTGGGCTGTGTCTGTGGGGTGATGGGATGTGTTGTGTGACGGGTTATGTTGTGGGATGGGACATGTTATGGGATGGGATCCATTGTGTGAGGGGATGTGTTGTGTGACACAATATGTCATGTGATGGGATACATTGTATGATGGGATGCATTGTGGGATGGGATGCCTTGGGTGCTGGGATGCATTACGTGATTGGATATATTGTGTGAAGGGATGCATTGTGTGCCCGTTCTCCAGAGACCTCCATATAAAGCTCCCCATGAAACTCATACCAGGAGTGCTGCCCAGGGTGTCCTGGGGACACCTGTCTCAGGCAAAGCAGGGTGGTGGCAGCGCCTTGGGCCCCTCTGCCCCACATGGCCAGGGCTGTGGAGTGGGCAGATGGCCAGGCAGCTGGCAGGAAGCCAGCTCTGCTCTCCCACTGCCCCAGCCCTGCCCACTATGTCCGCACACCTTAGGTGGGATTTGCCACCAGAGGGAGACCCTATTGTTTCACAAACACCTCCCAGAAGCCTGCGGCAGCCTCTGCTTCCCCAGCTGGGAACACATGAACATGCGGAGGATATTCTCAGCCTTGGTGGGAACCTTGCACTTGTCCAGGTATTTAGGGCTGAGGCGCTGTGCTGCTCCATGCGATGGTGCTGTGCCACTCCATGGATTGGTGCCGTGCTGCTCCATGGGATGCCGCTGAAGGGCAGGGAGCAGAGTGAACATGCTGGGTGATGGTGCAGTGGCTTTTGTGCAGTCAGACTTCTGGTTTCTATCATGGTCTTGACTGTCTGATTGTTGGTAGCCATTATTAAAAATACAATTTTTACAGTTATGGTCAGGGAAGGGATTTTCTCATAAAAACCTCACACCTCTGGGGGATCATTTCAGCCACTGGATTTAACTTGGATCTTTGGAAGGTAGTAGTGGTCTTCCTTTCCGCCCTATGCTTTGCTGTGAGAGAGGAGCTGATGCTATTGCAGAGCTGCTGGATGGGCTACATTTGGGACCAGCTGTCTCCAAGCCTGTCCCCGCATTTCCCTGCCCAGGGGCATTTCTGCTGCAGGCAGAGCAACTGCAAAACCAACCCACAGAGGCATTTATGGGAGCAGAACAGGGTCCTGGTGCAGGAGCTGGCAGCAGTGTGCAAATGTCCATGGCCCCAGCAGCTTCCCAGGTTGATACTGAGCTTACCAAGCACTCCCAGTCAGCAATTTAGACATTCGCAGTTGGAAATATAATGGGCAATGTGCTATTTGGGATTAAATCTGCCACAACAAGCACTTTCCTAAGGGTGACATTTGAGCAGCGGAGAAAAATGTAGCAAGAAGAGGAAGGAAAATGAGCTCCAGTTGCAAGAGGTCACTCCGTGCTGAGAAAATGAGGAAAAAGCCATCATTTTGCCCATGTAATGGTGATGATGATAATTACTGTTGCTGCCTTGAAGCTGGGCATGGCTTTCCCCAGTTGGAAGTCCAGTGGAGAACCCCTGGGGAAACTGGGAGATCTCAGTGTCCACCCCACACACCTCAGTTAATATGTTCCCCATCACAGAGAAATGCTGGGAGCAAAGGAAAAAAAAAAAAAAAACAACCCTGGAATAAAATCAGTCCCTTCAAGGGGGTGACATGAAATGCTGCTCTGCCTCTCCATGATCTGGCCACACAGCAAATTCCTCTCTGCACAGGCAAACTGACATAATCCAGAGAAAATTTGACTTGATTGGAGAGGAACTTTTTGAATTTATCAGACCAAAGCAAGAGGGTGGAAGCAATCTGCTCTGACACATCTTCAGACACGATTTTGTCAAAATCGATACCATACCCCAGAATATGTCGATTTTGATGAAATGGCAGTTTCTGATGGAAAAAAAACACAAGGTTGAAACTGTTCCAATCGGCTCCACCTGACCCATATATCTTTGGCAATTTTCCTTTTGAGGGCACAGACCAGGATGGAGAATGTTACAGCCCTCATTCAAAGATCTGTGCTTTGTTACTGGAAACTCTCTGATGGAGTCTCCACACATTTATTTTCTTTTTTAGCACATGAAGAATCATAAAGGTTTCAAAACATCACTTTGTTTAAGACCAAGCTGTGCCGTAGAAGTGGGGCTTGCAGATGTTTGGCAGGAGAAGATACCACAAGGTTTGCCTCCCCATCACCTGCTGCTTCGGGCTGTCCTCTGCACTGTGCCCAGCCCAGCTCTGTACAAGGTCCCTGTGTGTCCCATCTTACTTTGGTTTATTTGTCACTGTGTGGAGTAGCTTGGAACAGGAGTTGGCTGGAGGAGAGCTGATGCCCTCAGAGATGAAGCAATGCTGATGTTAGCCCAGGAGAGAGCGGATCCCTTTGTCCTATGTAACTCCAGGGGCCAATCTGGGCTGGCAAGCCCAGGTCACCAGCAGCAGGTGACAGTCAGACTGGCTCCTTAAGAGCCAGGAATTGATGTGCTCAGTGATCCAGCTGCCTCCCTGCCCTGGCTCTGGCTGCAGTAGGTACTTGGGGAAATGTATGAAGAATATTTATACACATGTACACACACATATATGTGTGTATATTAGCATATTCAGTGGTGGCCTTGGCAGTGCTGGGTTAATGGTTGGACTTGATGATCTTAAAGGTCTTTTCCAATCAAAACGATTCAATGGTTCTATCTTGGATGTTTTTTCATCCAAAGCCTTAAAGCAGCATCCTTCCTGTTTCTGTAAGTGCTGCTCTACAAAATCCTCTCTTGTTGTGGCCCATGACAAAAAGGGCCACTGCCACATTGTGGTTGTGAAGCAGCTTCTGCTGCTGCATGGAGTGGATGTGACCTCCCATTTGTCCCATGTCACCATCCCTCCTTCCACCCTGGCTCTTGGCAGCAGGAACAGGCTCTGCTTTGGAGCTTTGCACAGCAGCAATATGCTTATCACCTCACCTCCTTGGAGTAGCCAAATCCCAGCCTCCTTATTGTTCTGGAGCAAGCTCTTGGATGAGAAGAGAGCTCTGGGTCAAAAACCAAGCCCCTTTGGACACCAAGTGAAATAGTTGGGGTTAGATTAAGCAAAACTGGAGTGTCCCAAGGAAGAGGAGACCGTGGTGGTGTGTGACACCCTGAGGAGAGCTTCTGCCTGGTCCTTCTTTACGGAGCTTCCCTGCGGGACTGCTCTGGAAGGACGGAAACCCCTGGAGCTGCAGCCCTGCAGATATAGAATCATCAAATTTATATAGCTCCTAGAGGGAGAGACACAGCATCTTGCTGGACCAGATGCATTACCCAGAGCATCCCAAAGGTTACCATGATCATCTCTGCCGTTGTAATTCTACTGTGTCAGCCTCACTAATGTCAGCCCCTGATAGAGCTGTAATACTTATGTCTCTTGCTCGACATCCAAGGCATCGGCTCCAGCAGAGAGGCTGCAGAACAGGCTTTTGTTTCCTGGAGGTACTGAGAGATGTTTATAACCTGAAGCTTTAGAGGGAAGGGAACTGCCACCATCAGGAAGGGGAGGTCAGCAGAGGAGGTCCCAGAAGTCTGGCTGCAAATCCACTCCCTGCATTAGCCTTTATACCTAGGCTGTGGTGACAGCATTGGTAAGTTTTTGTACCTTTGTTTTCCTTTGCTGCAGGTTCTCTGGGACCTGCGTTCAGACCATGCATGTGTGCAAGATCTGTCCACTGCAGACAGCTGGAGAAAGCCTGATTTCCTCCCTGGATTCCAGGCTAAAGATGTGACCTGCCCTTGTCTTCACAATTCTTCCAAAATATCACCTTGAAGTGCTCATGGAGATGGCCTGGGACCACCATGCCTTGCCAGCTCTCAAGAACACCTGCAGTGACTCGTGAGGAGAAACAGATCACTTGCTCCTGAGGACAGGGAATGCTGCAAAGGAACAGCCTCGGAGCCAAGACAGGATCCCTGCAGGAAGGGAGTTACAAGGAGTGCGCTCCATAAGAAGGTCTTCTCCAAGAAAACGTTAGTTTATGATTTTGCATTTCATTCTGTCTTTTTGGCTATCCCCCTTCCCACATGGATCAATGTGGGAGAGGAACTAAAGCAGAGCAGCAGTGTCGGAGCTTTGGCAAAGGCTCCCCCGGCTAAGTTGTAGAAAGCTGGTGATGATAAATTGAAGCAAAAAAATTAGCTGAATCCTAAGTAGAGCATTCCTCAGCCACCAAGGAGCACTGTGGTTTGGGTATCCTTTCAGGAGCATTGTGTGTCAGTGGATTCTGGAGCAAGCTGGGGAAGGAGGATGGATGTCTTGCTCAAAGATGGCAAGTCCTTGGTGTCTTGGCTTGATACTGCAGATGGGAATGTAAAACCCCCTCCCCTGCCCCACGTCCTGCAGCATAAATATGAAAGTACTTTTTATCTAAAAGTTATATTAACCTGGCAAAGATGACAAAAGCTTTCACTGAAGCTCTCCCAGAGATAGTACTGTTTTGGCATGGGGTTTTCAGAAAGTGATGTCATCCTGAATTTATATGCCAGAGTTTTCCTTTTCTTCTTCAGATTTGTGGCAATGTCAAAGTTCTTCTTTGGAGTAGATCTGTTTTTAATATCTCATATTTACGTTTTTCATTTCAGGGCTGGCTGAAACATCTTTTGCTTTCAACCTTGCAGATGCTTACATGCATGGAAAGCTCTAAACCCTTGAAGAGTCTCTTGAAGAACAGAGGGATTAATAGAGATTATACTGGTAAATCTACATAGGCCTGCCTTTTTTTTTTTTTTTTTTTTTTTTAAAGACATCAAGATGGCAGAAATCTGTGTAGCGCCACCAAGCCAGTGAGGATGCATCTTTTCTTCTGAGCAGGAGACCTAACAGCAGGTATTTTAATTTTAATATAAAGCACATTTCTGACAAAGGTTGGTAAAAGCTGGTTTGGGGAAAACAGAAATAATGTGTTACTTATGATGAAAAATTTCACTTAGTCTAGAGGGGAAGGTGAACACAAGGCTCTGTGGTTGCTGGAATATAGCTGGACTTGCAATTAACACGGCGGGATCCAGGCAGCTTGGACAATCCTGGTCGTAGTCGTGTTGTGCCACAAGCCCTCATCCATTTTCTGCAGAAACACTCTGAAGCCAGTGAGGTATTTGTCTTTTTTCTTCTCTGGGCTGCCAAAGAGCTGTATTTTGAAGTGGGAATTACTTGTCAGCATCCTAGCATGGCCCCCAGAGCTGATGATGCAAACATGACCAGAAGCAAGGTCAGGTTACAAATGAGGCCACTTCAAAACCTCTCCCAGAAAACAGGAGGTTTGAAGAAAGAGATTAAATGTGCTGAGAAAACAAAACAAACACCCAACAAACTGCTTCATAATCAGCTGGAAAGTGAGAATAAAATATCCTCTGTTAGGAACCCCATCTTCTTCTTGCTTTTGGCAGGAGTGTGGCACATACCTCTGGCCAAAGGTGGAGTCCACCAGTGACCCCCGAGCCACCGAGCCAAGCCAGGCTTTACTCCCAGAGCCTACAGCAGAGAGTGGCTGCATGGGCTTACAAAGGCACTTGGGGTTCAGCAGCATGAGGGCTTCCCAACCTGGGTCCTGGGTGGCTGTAATTAAAATATGGTGAGCTGACTGGCTGTGGCTGGGTGAGGAAAGAGTCCCTGCTCCTCTTTCCAAGATAAGCCTCCATCCGTGGACACCCACTAATGTCCACTCAGCCTTTCTTTCTTCTCAGCAATGACACAGAATAAAAAAAAAAAAAAAAAAAAGCTCCCAGAGCCAAAATTGTCAAATTTCATCTGACTTCAAGGTTGAATTTAATCTCATCTCCATACCAATAACAAAGCATCAGCTTTATGAAAACTTGTCAAGAATCTAATTGTTTTGCAAACACGACAGATATCTCTCCCATTTCAAGGAACAAGTGGGGTTGCTTTTGGGTTTGGAAGAACTGAGTAAGCATGAAGATTTCCAAACTCGCTCAGATATAAAACACTATTGTTATATAGTGCACTGAAACAGCTGTGGTTTATAAGTACCATTAATGCGAAACTTTAACTTAAAAAAAACCTCAAGCTTAAAAAAAGTTAAAGGAACAGAAAACATTTCATCCATACTAATGTGAGGTTTTAAACATATAGGCTTTTAAGTGAATTGACCATAACCACAACAACATTTTGGGTCTGACCAGAGCATATATTGTATGCAGATGTTAATTTGGCATTTGCATGCAGACACAAAGAAAAAAAAAAAAGAGGTTTTTCTACATGGGTTTGGTTTTTTTTTTCCTTGAGTGCATTGTGATCTGGAGTCACTTTAGCTTTACAAACTGATTATAAACACTAATTACCTGAAAACATGCTGTTTGGCTTAATATGCGGCCCGTAAGACTTAGGTTCTGCTTTATAAACATGCAGTGTTTTGCCGGCGTGTTTGCCCTTCTCTCTAAATATAGATACTGCATTTTATAAAAGCAGAATGTGCTGATTTCTACGAAACCTTGGGTTCCTCTGTTAACCCTCTCTCTCCCATCTGCAAGCATCCCGTGTCAGGTGGGTGGATGATGTTTTGGGAGGGGGTTTAAGTGCCTTGATGGGCTTTCCCTGGCTGCAGCAGTGCTGGCTGGAGACAGCTGCAGCTCCGGGAAGCTTCTTCAGCCGTATTGGTGCCTCCTTGTCCCAGGAGTGGCCAGACCTTCCCCAAAACGCTGTCCTCCTCTCTTTCCCTTCACCCACTGAGGTGGGATGGAGGTGACAGTGGTCTCCTGCTCCCACAGCTCTGCTGTCCCACCGACACTGCTTCCATCCATCCTGAGGATGGGAAGGCAGCAAAAGGGAGAAAACACTTACCACTCTGTGCTCCAAGAGAAATAACACTTGTGGAGTGTGCTGCTGCTCAGGGTGGCAGTCTCTGACCTTGGGAAATGTGGCATGAATTAGCTGGTGGTAGCTGGTTTGAGGGTAAAATGATGAAAAATTAAAATAAGTGACATTAGGGAAAAAAAATGCCTCATTCTTCTAACTTGAAGCTTATCTTTGCGCTGGCTTAAATACCTGACTAAAGCAAGCTCTGTGTTCCAGTGGCCATTTCAGGATCTACTGCTGTCTCTTTCCCAAAGGTGAGTCCTCATCCTAGCTTTAGATTTTGGCCTCCCAAAATATTCCCCCCCACCATAGCTAACAGCTGGTGAGTGAGTGAGCCTTTTGGCTGTGTTTGTTAGTGTAAGGCAGCTATACCTATATTTAAAAAATAATTAAATTATGTGATAACATAAAAAACTTCATTGGTTTAGTAGAAAAACTCATTGATTGAAGGTTGCTTGGCTGCTGTCTGGGATCAAACCAGCCAGAGGGAAGGTTCTTGTGGGAGCTCTGGAACAAGCACCACTTCACTCATTTTATCATCTCTCCGTTTATTGTATGGGGCTGAATCTCAGGGGAGCTCAGGTGATTTAGGCTCACGGTGAAAGGAGAACTAAGACGCTCTCAGGATGGGTCTGGAGGTGCCGCAGGAGCCCGTCAGCCTCACTTGCCATCACCTTGAAAGCACGAAAAGCATTTTCAGTTGTTTCACATTTTAATCTTCCTAGGCTTTTTCTTGTTAGTCCATGCTCGGCTTTCATTCATCTAGAGGGAATAGCGCTGCAGTAACATGAGACACAGCAAATATCAGCATTTAAACAGAACCAACCCATTGTGAATGAAGACTTCTGCGAAGAATGGGAAAATGGAGCTAAAGGGCTGCTAAGTAAACTCTTTTATGTGTGACATTATGCAGGCAATGGTTTTGGAGTGTAAAAGATATTTTTCATTATATCAGCGTTATTAATTCCATCAGCTCGAACCAGATTGGTACAAGGAATGGTTGTGTGTTACCCAGGTTAATAAATCTGCATAGGTTTATTGTTCAGAATAAAACCTATTTTCCTCAGCAAATAACCATGATCATTTGGGGTTACAGCCATTCCTCAGGAAATGCTTTATAACTAACATTTTTATTGGTATCATAGGAAATTCATATGCCAAATAACATGGGACTATAACTTTTATCTGACTTTAAAACAAAATCTGTTATCTTTTATGGCCAGTTTCATATAGTCCCACTATCAGTTTCCATAAAATTCAACAAGCATTCCTTATTCAGCCTGGAAAATCAATAACAGAGTCGGTTGAAAAGTGAAAATGCCTTTTTTTGCAAGCATTTTTTAAATTTCTGACTTGTTTCCATTTGAAAGCCTTTGCAACTGGCTGGTTCCAGGCAGAGAAAAAAACTTCTCTAATACTCTTGATAATGTTTTCTGTTATACTTCTTTAAAGCCTAAAGGACATCTGTGTCTGAAGATGAAGTGAAGGTTTTCCACAACATCATCAACTTTAATGAGCAATCCCGTTTTTCTGAAAGGTTTATTCTCCATGTTAAGCCCATGAGTCAAACCCCATTTTCACCCATGTTGCAGCCTGAACCCATAAAACCCCATTCAATTATCACATTGGCTCATTCAATTGGTCCCCACTGATTAGATGCTGATGGATACATAACACCGCCGACCATAAAAAGGAGCTGTAATGGCCACGCAGAGGAGGTTGTGGTGGGCTGCAGCATTTTCCTCTTCTGGAGCAGGTTTCCTGTGTGTCTTTGCTACTTTTGGGGGTATTTTTGCGAAGTAGCAATTCCCTTTTGCTTGCTGATGCTGTGGGTTGGAACTGGAGGAGGGGCACTGCAAAAATGGCAAAATTTACCACCTGGCTTAAAATTCTGAGGTGAGTCATTGTGCTTATTCCTTCTTTTTCCTCTTAAAGCCCCAGTCTTTGGGACAGAGAAAGCCTGATACCCCATTTCCACAGAGCACCGAGCACTGCAGAGGTCTTGGTCTCATTTGGAGCCATTTATGCATCTGTGTTAGACAATCCTTCATTAAACCATGACGTAAATAAAGTCGTAACGAACGCGGGGAGAGCCCATGACCTCATTAAGCCCATGGAAGCTTCTGCCACTGATGTCCGCGGAGCCAGGATTTTCCCCAGCAGTCTGGGCTTTGGAACAGCTTTGGTCAGGATGGGATACAATGGGCGATTGAAAGAAAAGAATTACAAAATGTTAATTTCAATTTGGCAGCGCCCTTGCAGAGCCCACTGCAATGACACTGCCGTGCCTTTGCCCAGCCGGAGCCTGGGCCAGCGCCCGCCACAGTGAATGGAGTTGTCCCCTCGGGATGCGGGCGAGGGATTTCAGCTCCATGTTTGTTTTTTCAGGCAGCATTTCAGTAAGTGCTTTACAAAATCAGGCTCTGGGGGAGACACCCACAAACCTCCCATCGTCAATGAAAAGTTGCTTGAATGGGAGGGCAGCTGCTTTCCAAGCAGGAGGCGCCAGTGGTGCCATGGGGAGAAGCTTGCTCCAAAAGGGGGGGGAAAAAAAAAAAGAACTGCCTATTCATGGAAGTCAGGTTTATTTGTAGGAAAGATTAATACTTAATACAGTTTATCCTCCAAAGGTCACTGCAACCTTGTGAACATCCTGCACATCTTCTGACTCATTGCTGAATTGCATCTCCTGTAAATGATGTTTTAAATATTTCACAGCAAGTATTATGCCTCTTACATAGACAAGGGTTGTGGGTTTTTTTATTTGTTTCTTCTTTTTTTTTTTTTTTTTGATAGTTCAATTGTAAAAAACCCTACCATTTCTTCAGCCAGGAATATGATTTACAGAGTGCAAGAGTGAAACCTGTGATATATGTGAAACAGGTAATTGATAAATCATAAAACAGGTTGAGCAGAAGATGGAAAAATACTTAAGCTGGATGAATTCTACTGAATTAAAGCAGACTATTAAATTGCCTAGCATCCTGCTTAATAAAACTGATAGGCTGTTGTGTGCTGACCATTTGTGGTGGCAGCTGCCTTCCTCCAGCAGAACGTGCTGCATCTGCTACAGAAGGGTAAAATTAAAATCTAGACCCAAAGTCGGCAGCCTTTTGTGAAGACAAGGGCTGAAATGCTGCCCACCAACCCTAGTTATTCCACAGCAGCCTGAGACTCAAAGCCTACAGCTTCATGTGAACCCACCTATCCCATCTACCCATGACAGGTTCCTCTCCACACCACAACCAAGGAAGATGGGACAGATACAGTCCATGAATGGAGACCAAGGATATGATGCCAATGATCATGTTTTGCATGAGGAGTGAATAACTTTGCAGCTAACCAGGCAAGGAGTTCCAGCTAACCTCTTATCATCAGCTGGCAATTTTGCTGGCATATACCAAGCACTCAGGATGACCGTGCCCAGCTGCTTGTGGAAAACATCTACCCATGAAAGAAGGCAAGGGGACAACTGTTTACCAGCTAGATTAACTGGTATAGTATTAGACTGATACGTATTTTTCATAATTTTTTGTATGGATTGGCATAAGCATTAACAATTATTACCTATTTAAATCCCACGTGGAAGAAAAAACGTTGGCGCACCCCCTAAAAAAATGGAGAAATGCTTCCCTGATTGCAGGTATTGTCTGGGGAGCAAAATTACTCTCCCAGGATGGATCATAGAGTGTGAGAGGTGGGATCCACTATCTGCCAGCCCTGCTCCAAATTCCCATTTAACTAGCATTGGAGGTAATTAAAGCTTTTCTGCCTCTTCCTAGTTGATGAGCAAGAGTTACAGAGACACTCAGCACCTGGAAGGAGACAGATATCCTGACAATTTGTTAAAAGACCCTTTAAACCAACACCCAGCAGCTTCATGGGAAATGCTAATAACAACTGGTGGTACAGCCAGGGTGGTTTGTCATCACTGCAGGGTTAAATTACCCCATTCATTCATTCCTGCTCCACAGGACAATGAGTGTGGCAGGCAGCCCCAGAGTAAATCCTCTGACCCTGCCCTACCTGCACTGACACTGGGGTGAGGGAGGACTTTTAGGAAGGTATCAATTTCCACAGTAAACTTTCCCAGCAGCTGGGAGCTGAAGGACTGTCCTGCCTGGGTGGGGAGCCAAGCAGGCATCTCCTGAGCCTTCCAGGCTAACTGGAGAGGGGACGTCCACAGCTCCTTTGGGCAACCTGGGCCAGTGTCTTGCCACCCTCACAGCAAAGAATTTCTTCCTAAAATCTCTCAATCTCTCCTCTTTCAGCTTAAAACCATTCCCCCCCTCATCCCATCACTACATGCCCTTTTCAAAAGTCCCTTCCCAGCTTTCCTGTAGCCCTGTCAAGTACTGGAAGGTGCTCTAAGGTCTCCCCTGAACCTTCATTTCTCCAGGCTCAACAATCTCAACTCTCTCAGCCTGACTACATAGCAGAGGTGCTCCAGCCCTCGGATCACCCTTGTGGCCTCCTCTGGACTCACTCCAACAGCTCTGTGTCCTTCTTGTGTTGGAGACCCCAGAACTGGACCCAGCACAGTGTGTGTGTGTGGTCCTCACCACAGTAACGCAGAGGGGAAAGAAATCTTCTAGTTGTGTAGCAGAAGGGGCTGGCCTGGCTCCTAAGATGGGTTTCTCTCCCGTTCTCACCCTGATCCACCATGACAATGCCTAGGGAAGGGGTTAGCTGGACCAGGCATGGGAGAGGTGGAAAATGCAGGCTCTGGGCTGTGTGAGCTGGCCGCTGGCAGCAGCATTGTGCTGGCTTCCCTCAAAGCAGGCATGACTTTTACTCCTTTTTATCTCGGCCATTGTCTCTCCCCATTGTCCGAACACATTTCTTACCAGCTGGTAATTTATGAAGTGTGTGCTGCAGCAGCCAGCTGCATCCCACACCACTGGAAACACAGTTAAAGAAACTCTGCTTGCTCAGGATGGAGCAACTGGACAACTTCTCATAAGCGCAGGCACTGGAGAAGAGAAAAGGGCACATTCAGACTTGCATTTAAGCAGCAAACACCACCAAAATCAGCCCTGACCTGAGCATATCTTGATTATTTCCCTGGACAAACAAGAGCCAGGCTTAGCAAGGGCATGTGGGCATAAAAGAAGGAACTGGAAGAGGTTTGCAGATGATGTAAGGACAAGGCTGTCACTCTAAAGAGAAGAGCCAAATCCCATGTGGTGATTAAAAGATGCATTTTTATTGTGTCCTAATAGGTGCTGGATGGAGAAGGAAGATCCTTGGTCCTGTAAGTGCCTGGTCCTGCAGGCACCTGGGTAGGAGAGCAGAGGGCTGCTGGAGGCTTCCCTTGGCACTGTAGAAAAGAACTAACATGGCCATAGGTTTGGGGGTTTTTTTTTGCCACTGAAAGCAATTCCACTTAAAAACAGAGTTTTAGAAGAAAAGAGAAACCCTTCACACGTTCGGGTCAAATGCAGCTATTGATTTCAGCCAGAAAAAAGCACGGATTTGCCTTTTTTTTTTTTTAATGTCAAAACACTTCACTTTAGACTTGCTAGAACATTTGACATTTCCCAAGCAAAACCTTTAAGCCTTTTGTTTCCAAACAGCATCTGTTTATTTCTAAATTGACCTAAATTAAAAGACAAAAGTTAGAATAGAAGAGTTAAATAACTCAGCACAGTTAAACAAAGCACTTTGCATTTGAATCAAAGATGATGTTTCAGGTCCCAAACACAATTTGCTTTGGGTTTTGTATTTTTCCCCCAAAAGCTCAGATTCAACATGTGTTAGTTTGGGTTTTTTGTCTAGTTGGGCCACAGAGCCAAAAAATCCATTACCGGCCCAGCTTGGTGAGGAGCTCCTCCGCAGGCTCCCTGGTGGGGCAGATTGCTGCAGCTCCATCCTCAGGATGGGCACGTTGAAGGGTGAGAGGACAGCACAATTGTCCTCAGGCATGGTGGACAATAAGACTTGTGGCCACCGGACCCAGCTGTGAGAACATCTGCCAGCATCTCCAGGCTGGTTTCTGCAGCTTTTGCTGGTTTATAAAGCTTCAAGTGCAGCTCATGTCCCTGTGCCACCTGAGCATGGCTACTTTTAATTCAATATTTAATGTGACTTCAAGTTGACTCCATGTCAAATTGCAGCCCCATGACATGAAAGACATGTGCACATCCATCATCAGTATTACAGCATCATTAGTGGAGGTTTGGGTAATACCCACCCAACTATTTGATTTACTGCTTCACTTCTGGTCGTTATAATGGCAAACTTCAAATATTTGCTTTATTTTTTCTACCTGGGCAGGCAGTTCATTTAATGCCATAAAACAAAAAAGGCCACATTGGTGACATATTTCAATTTTTTTCCCTGCTGCTGATTTTTTTTTCCTTGACAAATGAACAGAAAGATGGGGATGAAAGAGAAGAACAGAGTGAGGGAGAGAGAGAAGAGAAAACAATAATAGTTTTAAGTATAACAAATTGAATAAATATCATAAGGAAATAATAAAAACTAATGTCCCTTGTTCCAGATGCTGAAATGTTTTGTAAATCACATTTGAAGAGAAAGGTATCTTGGCTTTATTCTCCTTCTTTTTGATGCTAGGACTTCCTCAGCTGGAGCTATCACTTGCAGAGATGGATTTTGGGATGGAGAATCCTGCATGTTCTGCACACAGGGATGCAGTTTCCCGGTGCTGTAGCTTGGCTTTGGGTCCTTATCACATCTCCTGACCCCTTTGTGCCAGTCCCCCCAGCAAATGAGCAACCAAGAGTGCTAATTGGATTGTATCAAAACTGTATATTTCACAAACATTACATCATTTCCTTGCTGCTTTCAGCAGACTGATCCAACAAATGTTTTCTATTTTACCCCAGGATTCAAACATGAGATGGGCTCAGAACTTGGCAGTAATTTACTTGCAGCTTAAATTTATGACATATACGAACATTTATATTCATTTAAAATGAAAGGCAGAGCTGCACAAACATTTTTCATCCATTTTTTACTATATGTGCTGGTTTTACCTTCTGTAGAAATTATTATATGTCTAGTTATATAGCCAAGGGAAAAAGAGAAAAAAAAATAAGTTCTTATACTTCAGGGGAAAAAATGTGTACAATTAATATCAGTTTACACATCTGTAATAACATAAAATATATACACCCGAGGTTATGTGTCATGACATAAATCATAAAAGGGCCATAAAGAGTTATTTAAGAACCTTGTAACAGATTTTATTAAATAACATTATCAAATATTAAAGCTTTGTGTGAAGAAGTGCTGCCGAAGGGCTGCCCAAGCTTCCTTTGCCCAGTGCACAGCCGTAAACAAATTTTCCCCATAAAGAGTGGGAAGCTTGGCCAGATTCTTGCCTGGTTTAGATTAACCTTTTTGTGCAAAAATCCCATGGTCTTATGATGGCAAAGGGACAGTTTGTCCTGAGCAATGTCAAAAACTCGGATGAAAAGGTGGGAGGAAAGTTCCTCTGCCAGCTTGGGTCCTTTGGGAAGTCCCATCATCTCCCAAGGGATGCCACCACTCCAGCAGGTTCTGTCAAACCAGGGGCAGATGCCCAGCATGGTTCTCCTCCAGAACTGTCTCAGTTCCTAAAGCACCAGACCTTAAAATCAGGGTATTACTTTCATGGTAAATATTATTGGAAATGCTCTCAGATTTCCCCATGTTTGCCTAAAGGTTTATTTCCCTCTTTCCTCCCCTCCAGGAGTTTACGTATCTTTCTTGGTGCGTAGCACTTGAGAAAGTTGGCTTTCTGAAGTAGAATGGTAGGAAATATAGTGCCAATAAAGTTTTATATCCTTTCTCTAATATATATATATATGTATTTAAAGAAAAAAGAGAGTTCTCTGCATAATGTATTTTTCTTTGCAAATGTGGAGTACCTGAGCCTGTGGTAGGGTATAAAGATTTTATTGACACCCATTTGGGATAGTGCAAGGAAACCCCCACTCTCTCCTTGTAAAAGTTTTAATAAAATAAAATTATAGAGCATTTAGGTGAAAATTAATATCTAATTTTTCTGAAATACCAGAATACTGCCAAGTCGTGCTCAGCCCCTCAATAAATAAAGGAGCAAGTAGACGAGTAAATTAATTTAGCCAGGCTGGCTACCCAGCTGCCCTGCTGCCTGCAAGGACCCAAACATCAGCCATATCTCACCCCTATCATTATCCACCAGGAAAAGCCACCACAGGGATGGAGACTGGGGCTTGCCAGGGCCATGGAGCCCCTGTCTGCCCCATCCCAGGCATCCACACGTCAGTAGGACCACCCCTGTGCGAGCTAGCCGGGGACTGGCACACCCCCAGGTGCTGTGGTCCATTGTTGCCCACCTGTGAGTGGTCCATTGTTGCCCACGGGGAGCGGTCCCCAGCCCTTGATTCCCCGAGGTGGGGGTGTGGGTCGCGGCTTTATCTATCTCGGTCCGCGACACCACCCAACCACAGGTATCTCCTGCTGCCTGCTCTCTCTCGCAGTCCTGGAGAATGACCAAGGGGGACCCAAGCTACAGTAGCATCAGTGGACCTGCACTGTGAAGACACTTTTCTTTCCCACATTAGATCAAGCCAATTTTGTCATTTTGAGATGGCTACCAAAGCCAGGGGAGACCAATATGATCATGGGAAGCAACAGCTGGAATTTCAGCCACAGGCAGGAAGAGGTGGACAGCTGAGGGGACATATCATGTGGTGTAAATCTACCTGGGACAGGAAAATTTTATTGCTGTTTATAAGACACTATAGAGACTTTCTTTACTAGATAATTCAGGAATTTGGTTGTCCATGTGCAAGGAAGCTCAGCTGGAGCTAGAGCCAACACAGAGAAGAGCTCCAAGATACCCTGGAGAAAGGAGAGCCTGTCTTCTAGCCAAGATAATTGAAAGCTGAGAGCAGATACAATTTCTGTCAACAACCACATGTGAGGGATGGAGAAAATCCAGCGAGGCCGATGCTGGCTCCAGGCAGGTGCATCTCTGCTGGCCCGCAGCTGGAAGAAGGTTCCCAGCCATCCCCAGAGATGGTCCCAAGGAAGTTTCCCATAAAACCTCCCACATTTGTGGGGGTTTTTTTGAGGTTAAGGAAGGTGTAACACCTCGTGGGGGTCTCCAATACAAAGATGTTATCACTGAGCACTGCCCTTTGGTCTTTAACTCTTCCACCCTGAGGCCAAGGAAAAAGCTGGTCCTCGATGGCTATCCCTCCTGTTTCCAATAAAAATATGTTTCGGTTTGGTAAATATCAGCAATAAAGCAATTTTTTATATATATACACTGAAAACAACTTGCTTGTGTTACTGTATCAGAGTCATTAGGCATCCCAGTCACTCCACACACCATATTGGTTCCATACAAATCAGGGGGTTAGGAAAAGGGGGCTGACTGAAACAGAATAAACTGAGCTGACTTCGGAGATATTGGTTGCAGATAATCCAAGATTTTTTTTGATTAAAATGGATAAGCATTTGAATAAGAATGCATTGTTTGGAATACATTTCCATTGGTCTTTGAAAGAATTCCTACTTGCAGATCTATGTGGTTTGAGTTAACAGACGAAGGATTAAAAAAATACATTGGTTTGGTCTAATTCTTGTAATTATATATTTTTAGTAAATGTGAATTGATTTGGTATAATAGGTCTGATTGGAAAATTACCTGTTTGAGATGGGAAAATAAAAAAGACTGTTGGGCAAGAGTCTGAAAAAATGTTGGGTTTCAGTAGGACGCTGTGCTCTGAGTGAAAGTCTGTTTCAATAAAAATGTTGATTCAAAAATTGTGGTTTTTAGTAGGATGGTATTTGATCCATTAAAACTGTATTGGTTTCATTCTTTCTATTTGCCTTATGTTGAAATATATTGGTACGAAGCATGAAATAAGCATGTGTCAGGCATTACTCAGAATAAATAAGGAAAAAGAAAAAAAAAAAAAAGAAAGAAGAAGAAAACAGAGGAGCAGCAGCAGCTCTAATTGTGAAAATGAGCCTAAATAACCCAAAGTGTTTTTCTATCACGTGGCCGTGGAAAAAGGCAAAGCCCTGACACGATGGGCAGAGGGATCCCAGCCTCTCCCCCAGGAAACCGCTGCCACTCGTGTCACTGGGAGGAGGATCAGGCCCCAGGAATGCAAAGATGGAAAATATCTGCTTGGTTAGATCAGGACATCCAAGGGATTGTTCCCGGGCGGAATTGCTTTGTCTGGCCCAAATTTGCATTATACCAGTGACAGGGATCCTACCGCTTCCCTTGGAGGACTTTTCCACATTCTAATTGATCTGATTGTTAGGAAATTGTTCATAAAATTAAGAATCTTGGAAGTAAATGAGGGAACCCAGGCAGAGCTGCTCCATGCAAAGAGCAACAGCCATATGGAACGAGTTAGGCTGGGGACGGCAACCGAGCACTACAAATGAGTTCAAGAGACATTCAGATTTATTTCTGGAGAAGGAGAGGGACTGGGAGCATGATGAAGACAAGCCGGGAGGTGGGTTTTGCAGGCATTTAAGAAGGGAAGGCAGGCTGGAAGGGAGAACTTGTATGGAGAGAGGCCTGGGAGGGTGCTTTTCCAGGGACTTCTCCTTTTTATTGATGGTTGACACGTGAGAAAATCAGGCACAGAAAGTGAGAGAAGTTCCATTTTTTTTCTTGAAGAAAAGGTTTCATTCTAGGGAAAATTCAGCCAAAATAATGGGTTATGCCCTCAAGGCATTGCTTCAGTCGTGGTCCTCTCTCAGTCCTAAGACATGCTTTGCTGGGGGTGCGCACTTAAATCTTTGTGATTTCAAGTTAAACACAAGATTTTTACACTGAGCCTTTACGCTTGAGGACTGTGACACCTCACCTCTGTCCACTCCTTGAGGCCAGGAGAGACAGTTTTGTTGACCACTTCAGTGTAGTTCTCCTGTTTCCATTAGGACAGGTGGACTCTGATGAATCAGGCCTTTTCTAGAGTCTTTATATTACCACAAAGTGCCCTAAGGATGACAAGAAGGAGCTGTGAAAGCATCAAGGCACCCAGCTCCAGCTCCACCTTGGTCTTAGTGTTGACCAGGGGACAGTGGGGTCATCTAGTGGCCAAAGACCAGAAGGCAGCAGCCCCTCAGCGAGGGGTGCACGGTCTTCCAAAAAAGAGGGCTTACTCCCTCATCTCCAAACCCGGACCAGCTCTACACTCCTTCATTCCTCACAGGGCTTAACGACCCTTAGGAAACAACCAAAGGTTCAGCTGGAAGTGTCACTGCTTCCTGACCTACTCATCCCCGCCCCATTGACAAGCTGTTACCCTTTTCCAGTAGGAACTGTTCATGTTGTAATTTAAGGTGGTTTCTCCTCTTTCTGTCCGCTGTGGAAAATCCATTCCCATCCTTGACAGGCAGCCCTGTCCTGGCAGGCAAGGATGGGTGCCATGGGCTCCTCAGCTGGGCATCAACATCTCCTGTCCACCAATAGCTTCATTTGGAAGCTGCAATGAGGAGTTCTGGACATGTTCAGGGAGATGTTGGGAAAGCCATGCCCAGAAATAATCCTGGTGTTTGGAGCCATGAGATTAAAGCCAAAATTCAAGAGAAAACCTGGTCTGCTCCCTGCAGTGATTTCCACAGAGGGGACCTTGTCCCAGCTGAAGCCACGTGCACTCGTCTAGGGGTGGGCACAGCACAAGTTTCATCATCTCATGAGTTTTTGCTGTAAGGCTGGGAAGGATAAATACTTAGGATCACAGTTTGTAATGAGAAGAAAAGAAAAATCAGCCAAAAATAGCATGACACATTTTCAGTGGTGCCTTGGGGCTGATCCAGGGCATTCTGCTTTCCTGCCCCAAACCAAGGATGCCCTTCAACGTGAATTTACCGTCTAAAATGTCTGATGCTCATTCAGACAATCACCAAATTGCAAAGCCTTACAAAGACCTATGTTTAATTTCTTCTGATAAGGGGAGGGGGAGCCAGACTACCCCTTGTTCTATAGCTGGGTGGGAGAGGTGGTGAGGAGAGGCACTCATGTCACAGGGCAGGACTCTGTCTTCAAAAAAGCATCAGCAGTCCCTCTTAAACAAAACCAAACCTGGATGGGTTCCACCATACCACACACCCTGTAATTGCTCCGAATTGACTCCAAACCCGAAATGCAACCTGGCACAGACTCCTGACCATGCTCACTTACATGTGAATATTCCATATTTCCATGTTTTAAAGCACTATTGCTTCTCTGATTGGATTTTAGGCTCTGATAAGAGAGGGAATAACAGCTTCACTCCCTGCCTGGTAAGAAATCCCTCACATCAGTGTGACTTTGGGGTCTGCCTTTAAAAAAAAAAACAGGAGGAGGATTACTTCAGCCTCTCTACTAAATAATATGCTGATGCTGCAGGTTGGTTTAATAGGGTTGAGCTCTAGTTGAGCATTTTAATGCACACGTTGTAAATAAATAATGGAGGACACTGCTTCTTTAACATAGCAATAATTAATTTAAATTAAACCCTCGTTACAAATAAATTAGCTTTCACCTTGCTGACTCCATCACTTATTCTGGAAGAGCTGGATCACACTTCCCACCAACCCGTTCTTCCCAACGGGTAAGGGAGAATTGCACTTGTTTGAGCTGCGCAAGAATTATTGAAATTTCCATCAAAAAAGGAAAACTGAAACTGAGGGCTTTTTGCAAAACTGCTACTGTCAAAAACTTACAGGTTTATTCCATGTATGGTTCAAATTTCCCAAGTTTGTATGATGACAGCTCTTCCCTGTTTCGTTCCAGACAGCTTTTTCAGATGTTGCTCAGTGGGTCACCTAATTCTGTTGTTTTGACTTAAGAAAATGAAAATTTCTCACTTTAAAATACCGTGCTCTGCTCAACCCAAATTACCCCCTGAGACCACACTGACAGGAAAACACATCAAAATACTTCTATAACCTCAGCATTATGACAGCAATATCTCAAATATCACATTTGCAGAACTAATTTCAAGCTTTGTCAGAGTTTTATTCATTTTTGTGTTTGATGTTGCTACCTCTGGTTCGTTGTGTTGGACATTTTTTGGGGGGGAATAGATAAAACTGTCCACCCCCACCAAGAACTTAGCAAGACCACTCAGGGTTCCTCACTTCTATGTGGTCCTGACTCTGGTTAGAAGCATAATATAACTACAATGGGAAAAAATATGGAAAGCCACAGGATTATGGCAGCCGAGATCCAGGGGAGTACAACCACCCTCTGAGTCACCCTTAGGTGCAACACATACCTCTAGAAATGTAGGCGTCAAGAAGAAGCTTACCCAAGTGGAGGGAGGTCCACCTGATGGTCCCATCTTCTGCTGTGGTTATTCCTCACTGACCATTCTCTGATGGGCAAGCAGCTCAGTCTGGTCAGTGCAGGAATCAAATGGCGTTTCACACTCCTAGGAAAGCTAGTGCTTCCCATGCCTATAAAAACTCAAACAAATCAAAACATTCTGCACTGAACGTTTTATTAAGTATGTTTCCCAGTGCCCTTCCCGTGCCTACCTTACCTCCCCTGAAGAAAAAAGAAAAGGATGTAACTTTTTAAAGGGTGGAGATCAAATTGTGGTTGATTCTTTTTGCTTTACAGCTGCTCCAGAAAAACAGACCTACCTGGGAAGTGTTGGTATCAGTGCCCCCTGCCCATTTCTATAACCACCGATTTTTTAACTTAAAGGAGGTGGAAAAAAAAAAAGGGGGGGGGAGGGATGGGATTTTCTCTTTAAAGCTCTCTGCAATCTGCTGTGGGATAAGGCATTGATGTGGAGCAAGGAAACTGGAGAGCATCACTTGCACTTCAAGGGCTGCAAATTCAGGGATAAATTCAGGCATAACCTGAAGGGATACAACTTCTTCCACTGGAGGTAAGTACGTGAGATCAGAACATGGCCGCTTCTGCTGAGATCCTGCTAAAAACTTTTCTCTGCCAAGACTCCTGGCAGTTTTGCTGTTGACTTCAACAGGGTTAAGAAGCCTGAATGACATGAGAAAAGGGTCAGGAGCAAAAGGCTGGGGAACCTCAGTGTGCAGGCACTGCTGTTCGTGTCTCCCACAGCAAGTAGGATTGCTCAGAATATGTGTGCAAAATATATTACACTGGTCAATACAGGAGACAACTGATGGCATATCAGCCCCTGCACTTTTCATCATGAGTTGTTTAATCACAGTCTTGGTTCTTTGCCACTTGGTGCTGCATGTTCTGTCATAAAAATTATTATTTACGGATATGGACGTGTGAACGAAGCTATAAGCAGTGGTGCTGGTAGCTTAGGGTCCACCTGGGCTTCTAAAAATAGGTTTACCCTGTTTTTCCCAGGCTAAGCAGATTGTCAGCGACCAGGAATCAATTTATCCTGTCCTCAGGAGAAGCTGAGCATGGAAATCCATGCAGAATATGAGGACAGGCTGGCTGGTAGGACAGGGGGGTTTAACCACAGGTATATTTACATAAAGACTCAAAAGAGAACCAAGCATTTAAGCACTAAGCCCTGTCAAAAGTATCACCAATGTGTGATGCAGAATATGCTAATGACTGAAATAAAGGAGTAAAAAAGGAATATAATATCATCATAATGCTGTCTCCTGAAAAAAATCTTAAACAGTTGGAGCTGTGCACATTTGTAGAATGGAACACAGCCTGTCCCCACCCTGGGATGAAGGGCCACATGCTCTACAGCCCCCATCACCATCATGCCAAAACATGCAAAAATTTGCCTCTCTCACCCTTAGATTTTCTGTGATGAGGTCAAATAATGGAGCATTTTAAACACTTTCAGGCTAATTTTAGTGAATACATCTTCTTCCGAAGGTTGTCTGCCATCTCCTTTGAAGGGAAAAAGGAACGGAAGATGATAACCTTAATCTTTAAAGTAGTTTGAATTATTTCCTCCCAAGCCTTTCTCTAAACAGATTAAACTCCCATTTGAAATGGAAGTCTATGTTTACTCTTGTAAATAAGCATTTTTTTCTGTTGTGTCTAGTGGTAAACAGATTAAAGGATTACGCTAAAGACCTTTCAAAATTTTAGTATTGGGGTCCTGAAATCGTAGTGTCTGATATCCAACCTGCACCGTAGCGACATGCAGGGTGGATGGTTATTTTCTCCCATCAAGAACATCCTAAATAAGGAGATTTAAACCCTTCACTTCTGAAAGGCTTCGTTCTTATCTGCCCCGTTGCCACTTCATGAGAGTAGGGGAGTGCACAGAGCTTGGGGCATAAATGAAAATCAGGCACTAGGACTTCATTTTTAAAAAGTCACAACATGGGAAGAATTTCCTTGATTTCTAATAATATATAGAACATACAATAAAGCAGTCTGACATATTTCATCCCCTGTCAAGAAAGTTTTGTCACTTGGTAATTTGTTTTAATATATTAGTTTCTAAATAGAAGAGCAGTCAATCGATGCATTATTAATGTGATGTGTACGTGTATAAATATTCTTTTTAACTTGCAGGCTGGTGGATATTAATGTTGTGGCGTTTGAAAACAGGAGGCACTCGGAGTGCTCCATCCCAGGGCAGGAGCCGGACCGCTGGCACCCAGCCCCATTTATAACTCCTCTGGCCGGGGAACGAAAGGCCTTTGATGTAAAGTCTTGTTTAAATGCTCTTGTGAACAGAAAAGCCAGAATTTTTTTCTCCCTGCCCAGTATTTCTGGCAGCAAAATGCCTCCATTGAGTGCCAGGGTTATTTAGTTGCTGGAACAGTTATAGTTACAGAGGAGAATACTGGTTTCCAAAGGGGGGTCTGGACATCAGCTGGGTGTTTTACCCCTTTATTTTAGGGTTTTCATTATTTCTGCTAACTTTTGCTTCCTTTCAGGTAAAGGGAGATGCCAGACAACCTGGTTTAGCTCTTGGTTTGTGGGTTGGCTGCAGCTGAGAGTGGAAGATCAGGGACACCTTGCTGAGAAGGGAGAGAGGTGGCATCATGACCTGCTCCTGCTCTGACCAGTGCCTGCTTCAAGAGGCACCACACCACCTCAGATGGGCAGAACCCAATGTTTTTACATTAAAAACACCAGGGATGTTAAGGCATCTTCAGATTTATCAGCAGAATGTATGATACGTGCTAGTATTACAGATCTGAGACTATATTTTCCATATAAACCACAGTGGATCACATACTTACGTCTGATGGAAGTCAACCACAGCTTGTTGCATTGCAGACCTTCTTGCTGTCCCTTGTGATGTTCTGATTTTAGCTGCCACAAAACAAAAGCAGAAGCAATGTGTGTAAGTGAGGTACATTGGAAACCTCAGAACTGTAAAAATTCAACCTGAAAAGCAGAAGGACACAAGGAAAATTCCCTGTCCGGCAGGGCCAAGACTATTAAAAAGGCTTTTTTCTAAGTGAGTAATTAAACTAATTCCAGCATTTGGGATGGTCTGTTCAGTTGAAAATTGTCGGTAGTAACACAGAACTGGGAGATTTCCTGGCAGTAGCCAGAAAATACAGTGGGAACAGGGAATGGCCATGCAAGGCTTCCCATTCCAGCACAGGGTGCAGAGGGTGAGCTGCTCCCTCCAAGTGTTGAGCAACCAGTAGGCTAACTGGGATGCAATGGTTTCAAAGAAGCCACTCCAGCTGCTGATTCCCAGCTAGTGCCAGAGCATCACTCCCACTCCAGAGGGAGAGAGGACAAGCTCAGAAGTGGGACATGGACCCACCAGAGCCCCCAGGCAGGACGGTGTGTGCCTGGGCTTTGCCGGCACGAGGAGACAGGTTGATTTTCTCCCCCATCCAGCAGCATTAGGGTCATTTTGTCCCTGTCTTCCCCCCAGTACTCCTGCCCCGGCCAGCTCTGGTGCAGCATTCCCGAGCGCTGCTGCTCCTCCCCGCTGGTCTCCGCTGCCTTCCACCGGCATCCTGAAACTGCGCCCAGCAAAGCCACAGGGATAATCACATTTTCAGTGGAGTGGGCGAACTGGGAGAACAATAACAAAGGAAACCTCAGGCATATACCAAATTATTTTGGATCAACCAGAAGCAGTATTTTTTTTTTTTTCCCAAAAAAAAAGGAGAAAAGCAATGTTTGAGCTCGGATTGAATTAAATGCCTTGTTTCACCCCAAACGAAACAAGGTAATTTTGTCTCAGAGATGGTTTTTCCTGTTTTGCATGTGAAAACAAACAAAAAACAGTCACTTTAACTCCATTTTTCACTCCAAACATCGTTTTGGAATTACAGTTCAAGTCACCAATATGTCTTTTCAAAACATATTCCAAAAAAGAGCAAAAGCCTCCACCCCAAACTGACGATTTCAATCTGCCTTCCCCGTTTTTCCTCCCTTGTCAGTCAGCTGTTTGGAATCCAGGGCTGGATTTTTCAAGGAAATCTAAGGAATAGCTGGGAAAAAAAAAAAAAAAAAAAGCTGGGAAAAAAATAATAATTAAGGAATAGCTGGAAAATTAAGAAATAGCTGGGGTCACCCGAACTTTCATTTTTTTTCCACAAATAGGGGACTCAGCCAGCAAGTTGTGCCCATCTCAGCTTTGCCAGGATCTGCAGGTAGTTCCCCTCGAACCTTCAGAACTCCCCTTTATTGGAGAACACGTGTGTTTTCCTTCAGCTCTGGAGGCTTTTCCAGCCGATGGAATCAACAACTCCGCAACACCGTTGGAATGCTTCTGCCAGAGGATGGAGTCAAGCTGCCTCGACCCCTTCCTTACTTTATTAATTTTAGAAGAGTTAAAAATATATATACTTTTTTTCCCCTCAGCTAATACATTAAAATACTGTATATTTATAATGCTGTACAAAATAAAGTAAATAAATGTGCGACAGATTGGATTTGCCATTAAAATTCTGTCCTCTATTAGATGTTCTTTAAAAAATGAAGTTATTCCCGGGTGAAGCTGTGACAGGCAAGAATACTTAAAATATTTTTTCGTAGTAAGAGCAAACTTTAAATTAATTGTTTAAAATATAAAAAAATAAAAATAAAAATTCAGCAGTGCACACTACCTGACCTGAAAATAATAAGCTTTTAAGTGTAGTTGGAAGCAGTCACTAAAACCATGGGAGACATGATTTTTATTAGAACTTAGATAAAAAGATTTAATGTTTTTTAATCTACGAGACCACTGGAGGTTAAACTCGCCATCTGAAGTTAGTTTGTGTTTTTCATATACCTTCCCCCCTCCCTCTTTAAACAGATCTGCTCATTTAAAAAAAAACAAAAACGTAAAGGTCATCAGAGCCCACTCAATAAAATATTTGCTTCGCCTTCATTTGGCTTCGGGAAGAGGCCTAGGAAGGAACAGGAGCTGCTCTATGTTATAAACATCTTCTGGAGGTTCAGAGGTGGTTTTTCCCCCTGGATGCAAACGGGACGGGCTCCGAGGATCCTTCCTTGGGGTGGTTTTTTGGGTGAGTGGGCAGTATTTCACAGGGCTGTCAGCCGCAGCTGCCTTATTACAGCAGAGATGGAATGACGGCCACTGGAATTCCTCCATCCATAAATTCCACTTGCCATGGACATTTCCACATTCATTAGGAGGAGAATAAGTAGCAGCCAGGCAGGATCCACAGAGGCTTTTACTGGCTTTTTGATGAACTGAGGCTGAAAGGGTAAAAAAAAAAAAGCGTATTTTGATGGTTTGAGTTCTGATATTTTACCTCTTTGCCCGGGAAACCTTTTGCTGTGCATGGTAATTTATTGGCTCTGGACTCCAAGAGCTTCAAACCTGATTAAAACCCTGGGGCAGGTCAGCACGCTGGGCAACGTTGGGGTAAATCAGCAGGGCTTGGGCAACACAGCTCTGACTTACACTGGCTAGGGCTAATATTTCAGTCTTGTAGGCTAATCACAGAATCACAGAATATATCAGAAGACACCACAGAATCACAGAATAATATATCAACCCCAGTGGATTTGGTAGGAAATTCTAGCATCCCACTGATGCCCTTATGGCCATGGTCTTGGAGAATACAATGGTGATATAGCAACATATAATGATGGAAAATATAATGACGAAATTCCATTAATCAAATCAGGCAGATTTAATTTATGGGTTTGAATTTGTGGTTCAGCTCCAGGCTATATACGTATTTATATATTTAGCCAGGACAGGCAAAGATTTTGAGGTTTGCATGTTGGATGGTGCCTGTTGCACTGAGCTCTGAGCCTTGGGGACCTTGGGGCAGGTCAGCATGTTTCCTCCATGGTACATTCTCAGGGGTGAAGGACTCCCAGCTCAACTGGTTAGATGATCTGCAGGTGTCAGGGCAGACCCAGGGCCCACACATGTGGATTATATGAAATAACTAGTGGAGAGTGACTTATCAGTGGGGTAAAATGTGTAAAGAAGCCACACAGCTTGCAGAGGAAGAGGATGATGGCTCATGTTGAGTGGCATCTCTGCATCCTACAGCCATGGCTGACATCCCAGGTTACAGTCCACATGGCAGGGGGAAGCTGTTGGGCCAACTTCAACCTCTTCTCCTATCTGCAGTGACTGTACACATCTGTTCATCTTAACTTCTTCCAAGAGCAGAGAGAGAATTATTGAGTTACCCCATGAATTATGAGTTTCCACTGGAGTCTGGGCTTTGCAAGAACTGGGAAGTACAGAAAGGCTAGAGAGGGGATTAAAAAATAAAAAGTGACAATTCTCCTGGGTTTTAACCCAATTCCTTGCCCAAAGAGTCTCAGATATGATTGGATGAGTTTCAGAAAAGCATCCCGTCTCTTGGACACAGATTCGAAGCAGCTTCAAAAGGATTTGAGGTTTGCCATTGCTCTGCGTGCAGCTCTTTGCTGCCCTTGTGCTGCTTCCCCAGCTGTGACAGAGGAGGGTTCTGTCCTGAGTGCAATCTCCAATCAAATAAAAGGGCAAAGCAAACAAACAGACCCCCCCTGAGGGAAACGGAGTGCAACTGTAAAAGAAACAGGTCCTGGCTTCCAAAACCAGATGGCAAATTTGAAGCATGTTGGAACATGCCAAGATCCCGCACGCTACAAGGAGCTCAAACGGAGCATTGCAGATAAAACAAGGGCTGATCAAATCACAGACCGTCCGTGTTTCAATCAGAAGTTTGAAACTCCTCCATGGCCAGGCAACCAGGCAGGCTGAAACCACGCCAAAGGAGCAGGAATGAAGAAAATCTGGGTATTTCTTTTAGCTCCCGCAGAATCGAGCTACTCGTCATTACTGGAACAGCGACGTCTCCACCACACAGCTCGAGGCACGCCCAATAGCCCCAGTAAAAACAGAGAAAACACACTGCCCTTGCAATTATTTGCCTTCTGAATTGGTAGTTCAGAATTCCTCTTTAAGTTAACAGAAACGTTAAAGAAAATCTAACCCACTCAGATTTTTTTTAAAAAAAGCTAATTATTAAAAAAGATAGTTATTTTTGTCAACACAAAAATTGCTCCAAACAACTACAACACAGCAAAACAAAGTGAGCCAGAGTTTGGATTATACCAGAATCAGTGAGACTGTGACAAACAAAAAGATCTCAGGTAAGGGAAACTGTGCCGGTAAACAGCACATTCATTTTTCAGCCATGTTTCCTGTTAAATTCAAGTAGTTATATACTGCTTACATTTTTTTCCTGAATACCACTGGAGGTGTAACAGGTGAGACAAGTGAACCATTTGCAGTAAACTCTCGGGCTGTCAACAACAGGTTGTTACTACTAATTCCAGGTTGCAGAAGTTGCCCATCAATTTTGATATTCCTTTTGATATGCCGCTAGGACTTATCAGTAAGCAACACAGTATTCAGCTGCCGACAGCATGAAAGCTTCAAGGATCACTTAAATTACTTAAACTACCAACCCACGGAGATGAGATTGCCAAGGGGTCCCCAGCAGCCACGGGGGACAGAAACACCGTGTCTGTAAAAATGAAACCAAACAGATTTTATTTTCCTTCCAGGAAAATGAGCCTTCATAGGCACACCACAACCTCATGGGTCCTTGCACTCTTCTGGGTTCAAAAATAGAGAGAGCCTTGCCAGACTTATGCAAAATACACATTTTTAACCTGTTCACCAGCAGCTGCAACTAAATTTTCTCACCTTACCTTCATGGCTGCGTCCCACCAGCTGTCCCGATAAATCCCCGGCAGAGCTGGTCGTATCAACAACATCCAAGAGAACAAATTAATTACTGAGCTAAGTAAATTGTGCTGAACTTGCTTGTGGAGTACACAACACCTTGGTGTGACAGATATGTTTGAGTTTTCCAGGTTACAGGAATTACTTCTGCACTGGACATGCAGAAACTCAGTCACATCCCTAAAGCTGACAGTAGGTTCCTAGGTAAAACAAAAAAGGGATAAATCTGGGGATATTGGAACCTTATTATAGTGATGACCAAAGCCCCGGCATGGCTGCCATCCCACTGCTGGTTTCACACCACCATTAGGACAGCCAGAATGGGGGAAATAAAATCCCTTAAGATGCTCTTTCCCCTCCAAGCAAAGCAGCTTTTAAATAATTTTTTTCTTTTTTTTTAAAAGAAGCATTAAGTCCTTTACCTTCATCTTAAAAAGGCATAAAATCTTTTTTTTTCATTCTTTCCTTTTTCCTATGCTTCTAATGGGAATAAAAGAAGAAGAAAAAAAAAAAGTCAGAAGGAAACACCATGAACCAAAACATCCAAGCAAACCATGTGGTATAAAGTGAAACATAAAGCCCCATAAAAAAGATAAACTAAAGAGACCTTTTACTCCAGCTGCTTAAAAAAATACAAGTACAAATTCCAAACCTGTTGAAAAATATTTTGCTCATTTTAATTTTTCAGGGAAATTGAGTAACTCTCTATGTGCATCCAGTTACCCGTCTTGGAAAGAGACAGAGGCATGCAATGATATCTTGACTGCAGCCACCCAGACACCTTGCTTGTCCTTAGGAAAGTGCCCTTTCCATTTAGCTTTGTCCTTCAGGGCACATTTTGAAAGGAAGTCATACCTGGGCTTCAGATCCCTCTTGAATGGTGCAATTCTGGGGACAGCTAGCGGAATTATTCAGTGGCTTGAGTTAAGATCAGAGAGGGAATCATGGAACATGAGCTGCTTCACTTATCAAAAAGATTGTAATACATAGTTTTGTGAAATAAAAATACCACATGCTTCATGTTTGGTGTTTTTTTGTGTGCGGGAGTATTTTTTGTTTGTTTTTTTTTGGGGGGGAGGGGTTGTTGTTTTTTTTTAATTTTAAATTGTGAAGAAAATGAGATTAAAAAGAAAAAAGGGCTGAAGGTTACAGCCAGGCAAATTCAACTGGGAAACAAAGCATATGGGGACTGACCACCTCAAGGACTGGCTGGATTGGTGGACCTTCCGTTTTTGAAGTTGTGACACCAAGTCTGGTTACTGCAGGTCTTCCAAAATACCATCCACATGTATGTTCTTCTTGTAGGAGTTTTTATATTTTTTATTTTTTTTCCTCTGTTTTTTCTTCAGGAGTAACTGAGGTGGGGAACTCAATGGATTAGGTTATGCTGGAGAAAAGCCTAGAAAATTTAATGATCCCTTCTAGCCTGAAGAAAATCTATTAATCTGTTTAAAATGTGATTCCCTGTTTGATTGAAATAAATCCCATCTACAGCACAGTTCAAAACTCTGCTGGCCTTTGGTAACTCGTTGTGCTGCCAGCTCCTAAACTCACCTGCCCTAATGTGTCTTTACTAGTTGGCAAAATGTTTTTCTCTGCTGGGCTTGCCTATATATTTGTTTCCAAAAAAGCTTGACAAAGCTTTCTCATTGTATTTCAAAAAGAAAAATGTTCTCCCTACATCTGGAAATACTAAAAAAGTCCTTTCTTACAGTATTTTTTTTTTTACTATGTATGGACAAGGTCCTGACCCTTATTACTGGAGCTCGAATCCAGATGGGAGGCTGTACGGTTCTAATCATTGGAGGGGATTCCCTTTTGAAGCCACGTACATCTTTGGAGACGGTGGGGCTTTCAAGAAGTTATCATTTGTGGGAGGTCTGTTGGGAAGGCTTTAAATAGTTTGGGAATTTCCTTCTTTCCAAGGGAAACCAGGCATACATACGTATGTGCCTGGAGCAGAAGGATTCCCCAAGTGACATACCCACAGGCTTGCTTTTTGTCCCTTTTTTTTTTTTTTAAAGCAAAGAATTCCTCTTAATAAGCTCTTCTCCCAAACAGATATTTTCCTCCTTTAGCTATTCCAAATGACAGCACTGTATAAAATACCAGCTCTGATACCAGGAGTAACCTAAAACCAGAAGCAGCAACTGGGGAGAATATAGCTGAAGTTTGTCAAGATGATTTTGATGGAATGTTTTCCATTAGCGGCCACCATTTCATTAAAAAACCCCTCAACTTTCTAGCAGAAGGGCCTGCCTTTGAGAAGTTTGTCATAAAACACCGAGACAAAGAGGATGTCCTGAAGCAGGATGCCTTGATGGTTTCCTCAGAAACGATCTTGAAAAACCCGAACAAAAAACAAAGCCAACACCAAAAAGTTAAATATTCACTTTTTGTCTAAACAAATTATGCAAGATAATTTTTTATAATGTTGTGGGGTTCTTTTTTGGGGGGGAACCAACAAAAAAACCTGCTGTTTTCTGATGGAGCATGAAAACAAGATATGAAAAGCAAGAATTTCTTCTGGAGCGGAAATCCGGCTGCTCCAGAGTGAGCAGTGCAGTTTGGATGGAGCTGCAGTTGAGAATACTTCTGCCATGTGCGCTGCACATGGGGAGGGTTTGCAGCTGATTATAGCCCACACCGCTGTGTTTAAGGCCCCAACAGTAAAAAGAATGAATAAGGAAACCTTCAAATCCCCATAATTATACTTAAAATACAGCACTGTCCACTTTTCACATGGGCTGAAGACAAAAGAGTCTAAAATTTTAAGAGCTCACAAATAAAATATGATATAGCTTGGAGAACTCTTGGAATCAAACAGACTATTTTAATTGCCCATGCTAAAAATAAAATGGCCAAGACTCCTCTGTGCTAGCCATGCTCCAGCTTGGCCAAACTCCTGCTGCTGGCCAGGCTCACATCCCACATCCCTACCCAGCAGCCTGATCTGAAGGACTCAACTATATGTCATGTTTTTTAAGGCCATTACTTCCTTTTTTCAAGAATATTTGCCAAAATTTGGGAGGAGAAGCACCCAGCAGTGCAGCAGGTCTGCAGAAAAATCAAATTCAAGAGCTGATGGACTAGTGCTTAAAAACAAAGCAAAACAAACAAACAAACAAACCCACAAAAAAACAGGTGATCACATTTGCACCCATCACCAGGAGTACTGCCTCAAGACATGTGGCTCTGCTGAAGACCAGAGTGGTCTGAGCTGTACTGCTGAGAACCAGAGGAATGGATGGAGCACAGCCTGAGCCCATAAACCCCTGACATGCTTGATGGAAACCCAGCTTCTTACTGAGCATCTTGAGTGTGACCATGGCAATAAACCTTCAGAGATGTGAATGGTGGATGCAGACAGGAAGGCAACCATCCATTTTTAGGTCCATGGTTGAAAGGCAAGTAAATCACAGATACGACTGCAGGCTAAGGATGGAGAAGCGATGGAAGACCTTGGCTGGGGAAGGTGGTGAGCCTCCACTGTTTAACGAGGAGGGAACAGGACTGGGAAAGCTGTGGGCTATTGCGAACAGCCAGAAGGAATCCAACCTGTGGGGAGAAGGGGCTATGACTGCAGCAAACCCCACCGGTCCTTTCTTTAGGGTCCTGATTGCCTGAAACAGCCCCAGCTCATTGCTCCAGGACATGGCTGATTTAACCTGAAGTCCTAAATCCAGGAATCACTTGTCCTGTGTGAGCATCCCACCCATTCCTCTTCACAGTGGTGCTTTGATGACTCTTCCACAGCCTGAGTTTAACCAAAATTTGATTTCCAAGAGGCCACAAAGACCAGGTCTGAAGTTGATACCACATCCAGACACTCTTAACAGGGCACAAGAAACTAAAATTCAGAACTTTGTCATAAGAAATCCACAATCAGCCAGCACTAAGGAAAAAACATCCTGTGTCCATTAAGAAGATGTATACAGCCTTGCCTGAATAAAGACAAATGATGCTGAAATGCTCCAGCAACTGGATGGGAAGCGGGAGGATTGACATTTCCCTTACATCCCAACGTGAAGGGATGGTGTGGCTTCACCCTACCAGGGACTTTTCTCAGCCTTAGCCAGTTCATGCTTAGATGGCTCAGAGTAAAACAAAACCAAAGACACAAACTAAAATAAAGCAGGGTGCTCAGATGAGATTTCAAACATTTCCATACCCACATGCACCCCTTCCACCAATGTCCTAAATTAAAACCAGCTGAACTTCATTTTTTTTCCCTTTCAAATTTTGTGGAAAAACGTTCTTACCCGGCCAAGACCATATGTGCCAATTTTCATCTCAGAGGCAATTTTTGGATGCCAGAGCAAGAGGATGGAAGTGGAAGATTCATAGTAGAAGTGCCATCTCCAGAGCATCTGAGCCAGGCTGGCAGAGTGCTGCAGCTCAGGCATACTTCTGGCTGGGACCACAATTGCAACTGGCTCCAGGAGCTCTGCCACATGCCCAAGAAGCAGAACAGGGGCTCTCAGGTTTCTCCACAGCCCCATTTGGAAGGTGCAGAGGCTGGTGCAGAGCTGGAGGCATGTGTCTCATCCCATGGCCTTCAGCACCCCCCAGGAACAACATTAACATCATGATTGAGCTCTGGGCTGATGTGAGACCCTAGATGAATTCATCCCTAGCGTGGTTTTTTTTGGAGCTGTGATACATATGGTCACTTGTTGCTAATTTTTCATGTTGGTTGTGGAGGTAATATTCTCATTTGCTGTTTTCCTTGGAATCCTAAGTACACAGCTGACTCCCCATTTTGGGATGGGATCACCAGCTATTTCCCTGAGTGGTTCTGGACATTTTCCAGCAATTCCCACCAGTGCCAGTGGGTAAACCTATTCAAGATTCCAATAGGAATACTCAACATGTTTCCTCTTGTCTGTCCCCAATGACTGTATGTTTGTCCCATGACCTTCAGCAGCCAGACAGGAGCACAGTCTGCCAGGCTGAGCACTGACATCTTCCAGCCAGGGACTCAGCTGGCATCCATCTATCCAAAGCATTCAGATGTGGGTGTCTAGTATTGGCCTTCCTTGCTTTGGAGGTAAAGGGTTGTGAACCTGCTGAATCTGCACAGGGGAGAGGAGTTTCTGGAGGCACACAGTGTTTTCCTCCTCCACTGAAAATCCTAAGGCTTCCTTTGGCATTAGTGTTTGGGGGGTTGGTTTGTTCAACTAAGCCATGTCCTTTGACATAGCTCAGTTTTCAGATCAACAAAGCAAGGCAAGTATTGTTCTCTCCAGTTCAAAAGGGGCTGGAAAGAGTCCAACGAAGAGCTACAAGGATGATTAAGGGACTGGAACATCTGTCATACAAGAAAAGGCTGAGAGACCTGGGGCTGTTTAGTCTTGAGAAAAGAAGATTGAGAGGCGACCTTATTTATGTCTATAAATATCTGAAAGGTGGGTGTCAAGAATGGGCCAGTATCTTTTCAGTGGTGCCCTGTGATAGAATGAGGGGAAATGGCACCAAGTTGCAACATGGGGAGTTCCACCTCAACATGAGGAAAAACTTCTTTACTGTGAGGGTGACGGAGCACTGGAACAGGCTGCCCAGAGAGGTTGTGGAGTCTCCTTCTCTGGAGACTTTCAAGACCCGTCTGAACATGTTCCAAGGGGGCTTGGACTCAATGATCTTCAGAGGTCCCTTCCAACCCCTATGATACTATGATACTGCTCGGCAAAGTCCTGTGCTTTGAGAAGGATCTGGATCTGTTGGAAAGAGATGGTGAAGAGCACTAGGAATGACCAGAGGTCTGGAAAACATGACCCCCAAGGAAGGAAGCAAATGGTATTGTTCACCTCAGAAGAAAAGCAAGCTGAGAAAGGAAAACAGTTAAGTATTAAAAATTACTGCAAAATGGAAAAGGAGAAGCTTCTGCATGTCACCATGGACCAGAAAAGAAGACATGGTTAGGCTGCATCAAAGAAGATATGGATGAGAAACTCATTTACCTTCTGTAATAGTTGGAGAAATGCAGCAAGAGCTTGCCTGGGTAGGCAGTGCCATCTCCATCACTTGTGGCAGGAGAAGGCCCTGGGTGCAACTGCCAGGAAGGGGCTTGGGCTGGCTGAGCCCGCTCTGCTGTGGAGCTGGATGAGAAGACCTCTCCACACCCCTTCCAGTCCTATTTGTCAGGGATGCCATGCCGTGCGGGAAGCTGACCTTCTGGAATGTTTGGATAACTGCACACCGAAAAACCCACATGTCTCTGCCTTGGCAGCCAGTCACAGACCTAAACACAAACAGCTGGATCCCATTTCTCTAGCCTCAGAAGATGAGAGCAGTAAGGTAGAAAGATTGATTGACATTAAAGCTTAGATTAAATGAGTCATTTAAATCGATAAGGAATCAACCTGAGTTGAATTAAGTAACTTAAACCTGATTTAAATGTGCCCCAGGAATATCCAGCTACCCTGATTTAAGAACCTGCCTTCACACCAGCAAGCATCACTGCGTCTGGATGAGATACAAGGCTCCTCAAAGAGTGGCTGAGACCTCCGAGGCACAAAACTCTTGGATTTGCAAAGCTATGAGAGGTTTGCACACAGGCAGATCTGCAACCTCCTCACCACAACCAGGCAATGCCAAGGATCTGTAAGGTCACAGGGACCAACAGAGCAGCACAGTAGGACCTTCTGTCTAATGCTGTTCCTTTTCTGCCACAGCTCACCAAACCACCAGGATCTCCCTCAAGGGCTGGATTGGAGGCAGGCACAATGCACAGTGTCAGTACGGGGACTGCAATGTTCTGGTGACACCCAGAGGCAAGGCACTGGGATAAGTCCAGACCTCTTGCATGTCCCAGCCAGTTATCATTCCTTGGCTCTGCTCCAAAGGACATTGATCCAGGGCTGGAACATCAGGAGAGGGGGAGAGAATTCATCCTTTGCAAGGGCTTTAGAGGTTTTTTTGGGGTTGTTTGTTTTAGTTTTGTTTGTTTGTTTGGGAGGGGCATATTCAAGCTTGCCACCAAATCGTCAAGTTGCTGAACCATCATCTTAGCAGCAGGTTCCCCCCCTATCCAAAATGCATGTGCCTCAGGCTCCAGGAATCCATTTCCACGTATGGCTCATTCCCAAACGCCTTCTCTCTGTTTCCAGGCATCACCTATGCACGGTTCAGCCCTGGGACCGTGTGTCTGCAACATGTCATCGCACCGGCACAGCTGAAAGCAGTTGGTGTTCCCTAGGATCCACATCAGGCTGCAGAGCTGGAGCATGCCAGGAAACACATGTCTGCTGTTTGCTAGAGCTCCTGATATTGCTGGCATGGTAATTCCAGCCCCGGGAATGTCGTCTTCCCACTCATAACCCAGGGAATGAGCTCAGAGCAAGACAGGGATGCAGCGAAAAGACAATGAGCTGGGATGCTGGTAGGAAGCAATTAATGTAGCAGTTCATTAATCCATGGGTGTAATGGTACACACATGTGGATACTTTAATTATAATCCAATTTTAATGGGGGGGGGTGGAAAGCTCTTAAAGGGAAAAGCCACCCCTTCCTTCTAAAGAGCAGAGAGACCCCTGCAACTGTGGGATGAGCATTGGAGAGAGAATAATGTTTGTTCAGGCCATCAGAGTGGTAACAGGGAAACCAACTGTTCCAGGAAATGAAAGGAAAAATAGCTCAGGTGAATTTCAACAGGTCCCCTCAGAGTGACATAAAAGCCCAAGGTGGCTCCCAGAGCACAGCTTTGAAGGCAGGAGGAAGGGGATAATGAAAGATCATGGCTCATGATTTCTTCTCTAAGTGTCCTCCCTTACCGAGTTTGCAATGGCAATAGAGATGCTTGTATCTGCCTGCCTTTTACTGCTTTGCCTCAGTTACCCCTAGGAAATGTAACGCCTAGGAAATGTTTCCCCTTACCCCGACATGGGATCAACTCCCTCCACTCAGCCTTGTTTCTTCTGCCCAGGTCTCTGGCCTCCAGACACAAAGTCCCCTTCCATCTCCAGCAGCAGATGAGATGAACAACACCCAAGTGCTGATTACCACAGCTCACCCTTGGTCATCAATAGGTCTTTATTTCCAGGGAAGCCTGGAGTAATGAATATTTTCAAAACAGAAGAACTGCAGACACTTGCTCTTGGTCTCCCCAGGAGATCCCATGTAAAACTAGCAAGGCAAAAAAAGCAGTTGTCTGCATTTTACCCCAAAGCTGAGTCAAAGACATCGGCCTGAAAAGGAGCAGGATGGTTATGAACTTGATTGAAGTGTTAGAGGTGTCACCTTGCAGAAGACCAGGCAGAAACACCAGCTCCATGCTGTGTCATCTTCCAACAGAGTAATCAAAAGCATCAACTAGGGTTTTATAGCCATCTTTATTAATGTGACACTCTGGTAACACTCCAGGCTTCTTTCAGGACAAGCTCCCAGGGGTGCCAGGATCACAAAAATGCAATCCAGCCTTTGCAATGCAGTCAGGAAGAGGGAGATGTAAGGAGAGGTTGCAGTCTATAGTCAAGGCAATGAAGACACTGATGTCTGGAGCAGCTTCCAGACCACAGGACCTTGCCCTCAGATGATCTTCTGACATCATGAGTCACAGAACCATTTGGGTTGGAAAAGACCATTAAGCTCATCAAGTCCAACCGTTAATCCAGCACTGCCAAGGCCACCACTAAACCTTGTCCCTCAGCACCACGTCTACATGGCTTTTAAATGGGATGCATTCCAGAGTATTTGCTAATTTTGCTCTGGTTTGACTCAGTGTCCAGTCACCCAGTGAAAGGTCCTTTTAATGCCACGTTGTCAACAACATTGCCAGCTCCAGCCTTACTCTAGAAGGGAGAACCCTGTCCACTGGGATGCTCTTTTTCTGCCTTGAGATCCTCATCATTCCCTCAACCGCCCTCCTGGCCAGTCTCCAAGCTGAGGGTGAGCACAAAGGGAATTAACTCTCTCCTGATCAGACTTCTCCCCATCTCTTTGAAACACCAGCAAATCTGTCTCTTAGTCACTGTTTACCACCACACCACCAGGGAGACCCAACATCTCATAAAATGCTGTCCTCAACCACCAACAAAGGGGTCATCCTTGGTAGGGTGAAAACGCCTTTTAGGGAGCACCAGAGCAGGCATGGAACAGCAGCAGTTTCTGTGGCTGAAACCATCATGGAGAAGTCTGGCATCCTGCAGGATGCTGCGAAGGACTCCACTGCTCCCAACTCCCCAGATAACTTGGGAAGGTTAATTGAACTATCTCTTCTTTCCCCTCATCACCGTGTCTGTCTCATGGAAGGAGGGGGGGAATAAAAAAAAAAATCTGTTAACTCTCTAGACCACACAAGTGAAAACGGTGCTGGCAAATAACTCTGCCTGCCCTCTGACTTCATCTTAACAGCCCTCCAAGGAACAGAGGTCAGAAGTTCACCAATGGCAGGAAAGACCTACTGGTGGCTTGGGTTATCCCAAACATTTACTGTACCATTCCCAATGTATAAAAAAACCTCTACAACAGGTTGAGCTTTTTTCCCCCCTTGGAGCCGGATGAGTTTTCCATCTGGCTTATATTTTTAGTTGCTAGAACTGTCCTCTCCTGGCTGCAAACATGTGTTCCCGGGCTGCCCCACGGCCCCGCGTCACGATAATTATTTTAACGGCTGTTTGGAAACATCGTGGCCGTACACCGAGAAACTTCCTCATCAGCACAGTTGGTTCAACACAAATTGATCCCCAGTCAATCAAACGCATCTAATAAGTTGTAGGTAAATACATGATTTCATCACCTCCAGCACACTGACCCCCAAGGAAAGGAGTGATCTCACTCCATGTGTTGATGTCTCCCCGTAATAAATGGCTTTGCCGGCCCATCGTGCTAAGCAATAAATGATCTCACAAGACGTGCTGCTGTAATAAACTAAAACAATAAGAATGTGCAGGAAGGAAAATACTGCCCATGGTGAGCTCCACTACCCAAAAACATGTCTTAGCTGTTACAGACATAAATTAGCTGTAATAAATCTTATTGGTTGTTTCTTTAATGACATATCTCCTGCCAAAATGGTGAATTCTTGAAAGGACTGTACAAGTAGATTAAATGGTTTCTGTCCTTGGGAATGTGGAAGCCTTTATTTGTTTTTCTTAAAAGACTTTTAAATATCCTCACATTATACGTCAAACAGATGTCCAGGGTAAAGTCTCTTGACCCATTTAAATTTTTTTTCTTAAAAAAAAAAAAATAGGTTGGAATCAAAGCCCAGCAGCTCATCTATGGTTAGATTTGCTGGCCAGCACCTGACAAAACTCTGCAACTGTAATGTGAAGGTTTAATGGCTGTATGGTGTGACTTTTAATGGCAAAGCTGAGGAAACTAAGATAAATTAAAACCTAATTGGGAACGTTAACAGCTTTACCAGTCTACACATATGGACCCCAGGAGAACACTTTGAAAGATGTTACAGCCAGCTCCTGTTGCAGGCTTTGCAGCACGGCGCGATGACCTCCAGACTTGTTCCACTCTTTGTTACCATGACGTCTTTAAGCACGGATAAAAATATATATTTCACCCTGCGCAAATATAACAAAAGTATGCAGAAAGAGCTTTATTTGCTCTTGCTAGCAGAGGAGCAGCTTATTCCATGGCTGCTCCAGAGGATGGATGTATAATTTTCAGATGCCCTTGCAACTTGACGGACTTTGTTGAATCACCCTGGCTGATCTTTTCAAAAAAACCCGAAACAAACAAAGCATAAATCAACCAACAAAACAAAAACCAACAAAAAGCCCCAGACCCAACAAAAAAAACCTCATCAAAACCCCCACAACAACCCAACCTGCCCCATCAAGACAAGAAGTTGCAAAGGCCCAATGAAGCCATGCCTCCTGCTACAAAAATTACCACTGCAGCTGGGAATACTGGAAATCAATGGAAATATAGTTTCAATATACATATGGAAGTGTTTAAAAATGCTGTTTGAGCCCTGCATAGCGTTTCACACCATAAAATCTCTCTCCTTGGAGCACCAATGGACAAAACCTCCTGTCCCAGGAACAGAAACATCCCTCTTTGCTTTATGGGCAGAACTCAAGCATGTGCCTCTGCAAGCCAGTCACGGACCTACTCTGCAATTATCTGTATGAGCTCATGGGTGAAATTGCTGCACCATTTCTAGATGCTGTGAAGTGGCTTCTCTCTTGTCTTTAGATGGGGAGGTTAGCCTCTGCCCAGTGTCCTTCTAACAACCTTGGGGCTGCAACCTCTGGGAAGGTCTGTGGAAACCATGGTTATGTCCTCCAAAACGAAAAAATTCGTATTTTTGAGCATTTATACTGCAAAAAATGTACCCACCTGTTTATATGAAACCTCAGAGCAAACCTCCTGTCCTCAAAAATTTCAGCAATTAGCACAGACACATTTCTGCAGGCCTACGAGCCCAGCCCAAATCTGCAAGACTGCAAAGTCCCCTTGAATACTACAAAGAAAAAAACATGGCCTGTGGAGGATAGGAAATGCAATTAAAAATCAAAGAAACCTGAGGAAGAAACATGTCATCTGGCAAATAGGAAAAACGGAGGAAAAATTAAAATAAAAAAAGAAAAAAGGAAGAGAAACACAATATGTCATGCAGGAGAGCTAGTTGCCTTCTCTAATGTGGTGCTGGATGGTGAGAAATCACTGGATGATAAAAATAATAATAATAAAAAAAAGCAGGAAAAAAAAGCAGCTTTGGGAAGGGCTGCACTTTATTATTCCATTGCCCCAAGAGAGCCACAGCGTTTCATGGGTCACCTCAGCCTGGACCTGAAACAGACACAGCGACAGTAAATTACCCCAACAGGTACCAAATGTCTGCATCCAGCCTCAAAGCAGAGAGCAGCAAACGTCACAGAGACTTTCTAGCTGGGTACACCACAGCTTAGGCAGCAAAAGAGCATTTCATGTAATTTAATTATTTTAATTATTAAACAAAATGTCCTACAGAACAGAAGCCCAAATCACAACAATGTTAATATTCCTGCAATATTCCAGGAGATGCCTGCATTGCTGCAGGATGGTCCCGATAGTTCCATCTCCGGGGCGGTACAACACACCCTGAATGTCATTGCCAGCAGCTCCAGCCTCACTGTCCCCATGTGGCAGCCAGAGAAGTTGGGAACCAGGATCACCTGAAGGGGTTGGCAGCAAACCCACTCCTCCCAAGCCCCGGGAATTACACCCAGCACCTTGCTCTACACCTGAATTTTCAACCTCTGCTCTACTTGCTGGGGCTCTTTGTGTTTCTCTTGAGATTACTTTGGTTATTTACAGTGCAGTCAAGGGACAAACCGTTCCTGAGAATGAAGCAATGAGGTACAAGTATCAAATGTGTTTAAAAAACCAAAAACCTACCAAACCAGATTTCAAAAGCTTCAGACACATTCTCTGCTTGACACCGAGGCACACAAGGTGTCTTAGCATGGGCGAGATGCTGGGTGAGGTCTCCCCCCAGAATTCCCTCAGCTACGCTCAAGCTGAAAATGTCAAAATTTGTGGGCTGCAAAAAATAATTGGACTAGCAATGCTTTTCAAAGACTCCCGGGAAAGCAGCTGAGCATCTCCGCACTGTGCACCTTGGCAGGGCAACAAGGGGGTCCGAGCTGGTCAAGAAGCCTGAGACCAGGTGCCCTGGTTGTGTTTGGTACCTGGAAATTGGGATAAGTTTGGCCACAAAAAGTGCAACACCTCAGTATTTTGATCACTAATGCATTAAATGGGTTTGGGTGGATTTCTAAAGGAAGATGCTCTTATTCCAGGTCTTAATATACTGCAAGTGTCCCAGACACAGGTAATGAGGTAATTTTAAATTAAAAGCACTGCCTGAGTCTAAATTTCTTTCTATTTTTTAAAATCCTGTTTATTACCCTGTCAGAAAAGTGTGCTTTGGGAGCCACGCCAGAGATCTGCTGGAGTATCAGGTTATTGGAAAGCAAAAGAGGGCAGCAAAGGATAAACGTGAGCATCTCCCACGCTGCCAAGGCAACGGAGCAGGACGGCTCAGAGTTCTTCTTGCAGCCAGAGAAAGGACTCTAGGCCAGGAATTTGGTATGAGCCTGGCTGGATGGCTTGGTGCTTACACATGGAGGAGGAAAGGGGGTGTCACAGATGGAGCACTACACCTGGGTACCAACCCACCAGTGGGATGGGTGGCTGCACATCCCCCTTCCACAGGACTTTTTTTTTTTGAATAAACACCTGAAAGCAGAAGGCGCTAGGGACAACCAGCCATAGGAGTACCCAGACCCAGAGCTGCTATATGTGGAATAACCACAAACATCTGAGGGATGCTGCCTGGTGGGTGTTACAGCATCACTGGTTTGAATAAAAACCAGTGCTAAAACGTCAAAATTCAGTGAGGGGGCAGCAGGCAAGGATCTAACAGCAGTACGGAAAGTACAGATATCCTTGTCTCCTAATTAACTCCCTAGCTATCCCATCTCTCCAGCAGCCAGAACAATGGTCTGTCCCATCCCTCCCTATTGGATTTGCATTCTCCTTTCCCATTCTGCTTCTGCCAGTTGTGTTTATTGGCTCAGGCTATGCTCAAGCTCCTAAAAAAACTGTCTTTCCAGTTACTTTTATTGGGAAATGAGGCATGAATGTGGTATGCCAAACCCCAATTGAGCTTGGAAAAAAAAAATATTTAAGTGATCTCGCTGAATTGATTTTCACAACAGGACACAAACAGTGTTGACAGGAGATGCTTTCTCATTAACAGAGCATTAATGCAGATCACTGCACTGTCATTGCTATCTCTCTTTGGAACAAAGCAAGAGTGAGGAGAGGTCGAGGAGGCCGGAGTACATTGGGGAACTGGTATTTGCCATCAGAAGTCAAAATGAGCAATAAGAAACACCCCCAAATATTTTTATTCATTTTATAAGCTCCAGGTCCCACAAGGCCACAGGGGAAGGATGCTGTGCACTGCAAGAGTGGATGCTGTTGTGGGACCTCCAAGCCCAGGTGGAGTGTGGCTGTTCACTCTAAACCCTCTATCAGGAATGGTGCTTGGCTCTACCCATGAGCTAAAACCAAGCTGCTTACATTATCCACGCTTCCCTGTGCCTCCTCTTCCTCATCTGAGGGAAAGAGAAGCTGAATGCACTCAAAACGCAGGAGGATTCCTACTGCTCAGATAGGTTTGGGACCAAAAAAATGTTCTTCTCCTTCCTTTGTCAAGTCTCTATTGTATTTTTACAAATCAGTCTTGGTCCGTGCCTCAAAACGCCTACACTTCCACAGAACATACCATTGCATGAGTAAGTTCCCTCCATATTTTTCTTTTCTTTGGAGTGGGAATTACTACATATTAAATGTCTTGGAAGGCTGATCTCAGCCAATGCCTTTCATCATACCACAAATTGTAAAACATAAGATGGCAAAAGTGGTGTGTACAAAAACATCCAGACTTGGCCCATCTAGAGTTTCTGATGGGTATTTTTCCTCTCACTTTTAAGCTTTGCTCTGACTGCTTTCCTAAGTCCAATATACATGTAATTCATTAAAATAAAATTCCAGTGTGCAAGATCAACAGGGAAATGACACGAAACTATGTTAAATGTTCATATACCCCACAGAGCTGGGTGGATTAGGAGAAGGCTAGCAAAAATAGAACGACACCAAAACACTCCTGCAAACAGCTCCCAGGAGGAGCAAAGCAGGATAAGAAAGGCTAGGAAAATATAATGAGGCATTCCTCGCAGGGATCTCAGCTCTGTGGGTTAAGCTGAGTTGAGTTCTCTCTTCCACCCTCATTCCAGCCCTGAGCAGGGAACTATATCGATTAATCTTAACTGAGGAAGTGAAATGCAAACAAGAAATGTGCTGGTCTGGGGGCCGGTCCAAACTGTTGAAACCAAGACTGCGTTACCCATCTGTTTCCACAGGCTATGGGGTGAGCCCTGGGTTGGGATATTTGAGGTACAGGACAGCAGCTCATACCTACAGAGAGCACCCAAAGTTTGTCCTTGGCTCAAGACAGGTCACTCCTGAGCAATACCACCATCACTCTGAGCAGAACTTTGTGTCTCCAAATAGCCAAGAGTGTATCTCAAAATGTCACAGCACATCTAAACATTTTGCAAGGAAAAATGCAATGCTATCTAAGCAGCTCAACTTTGAGAGGAAGGTTGATCATATGAGTGGATGCATGACCACAGAGATGCTCTGCTCTGTGATCTGATTTTTACATCCAGAATCTCAAAGTGCTTCATAAATCCCTTCCAGTGAGGAGCAAGCCGCAGTGCCTGACCACTGTAGGAAAAAAAAATGGAAATACGAGCATTGCTGGGGAAAGGCCAGGCCAATGGTGGCTTGTGCTGGACCTCTGCATCCCATGGTTACTCCTTCACTTCATCACCCTTCAGTGCAGCTAGAGGCTTCCCTAATTCCCAGCCATGAAAGAAAGTAAATATTTGAGATGCCAGACGGGATGAAGGACCAGCAGAACATGCCTGAACGTGCTGCTCAGCCCAGTAGTGCACATTTGGGACACCTGGGACATAACATCAGCTCTCAAGGTTAGTGGGCTTGCTCCACAACCCCCAGATAATTAGAATTTCTGCAGCTAGAGCAGCAGCAATGGGAGAAGATGAGATATAGATTTCAGCACAGAGGAGGCTAAATGAGATGCTCAACTGGTTTCATCCAGCCCTGATGGACTTTCTGATTTCCACCAAGGTACCTGATCTTCTATCCAGTAATAGAAATCTAAACCTGATGCTTTTACATAGGAATTCCTCATTTCAGCTGAGCCCAGAGGAAGTAGAGAAGCACATGTTGACATCCCTGCCACAAATGAGCTGAGCCAGTAGTGATGCTAATGAAGCCATTTTGTAGACACATATATATACCTACCTACAAGATGACCAACGAGGATGTGCTGGCCAAAACCATGAAGGTAAAATGAAGCTGTGCCTGTTCCCACCTGCTCAGGATTCCATCCTGTGCAATGCAATCCCATCAAAGATGGGATCCCTTTCCAAGAAGAAAGGGAAGAGATGGGCATTGCCTGGCAGTGTCCACTACAAACAACCTGGTGCTTCAAAAAGCCTTAAGGAAGCACATCCCGACACACACACAGTAAAGATGCTTGGAAAGCAGCAGGTAGCTACCATAGCTTCCCTTGGGTCGAGGTGTGTCTGTGGAGCTTGGGGACCCTTTTCCAGGACCATCTCAGGGGAGCAGGTCTCCAACCTTGACCAAGATGCTGCTCCTGGGATGAATTTTACTTTTTTCCAAAGTTGTTTGGGTTTTGTTTGTTTCCTCTTTCCAGTGGAATTGGACAGAAAATTCCACTCAACTCTATGAGGGAAAAATCCAATAGAAAACTCCTCCTGCAGGGAAACACTAGAGTATCTCACAGTGATCAGAAACACCAATGCAAAACAGTTCAGGCTTTCCAAAATTAATTTTGCTTTTGGGGAGAAAGAGACTTCCCATTCTGGCAAAGGGGGGGTGATGGTTTGACTTCTCGTCCCAAAAGATCACCACCACCAGAAAAAAAAAAAAAAAAAGAAATTGGTATTTCTCATCAGCTGGATCTCCATTTTTCCTTCTTCTTCTCCCCAAGCCCTCAGCTCTCTCAGCATGGATGGAGACAGCATGACCAGCCCCAAAGTTTTGAGGAGTCTGGGGACCTGCTGCCTCCGTGATACTCCACCTTTCTCCTCACAACAATATTTTAATATTTCAGGTCGCTCTTTCCTCCCAGCTGCCCCAAAGTCCCCCATTCCTTGACCAGCCCTGGCACACCTCACAGAACACTGCTGTTAACAAGTAGCTGCAGCCTGTTTGAAATGAATGCAGAATTATTAAATTAGCCAGTTACTGCATAAAAGAGGGGCATGAGGCTTTTCTGTTGTTGTTTCTTGATTTTGTTTCCAATCCTTAAAAGAAACATTAGAAGTGGGAAGTCCAAGGAAATGTGCTCAAGATTTATTTAATTGTTTTTAAAGAAACTTTCTGCCCCATTAGAAGAAACATATCTGGACTGGCAGGTTGCAGCCTTCTGCGAATTAAGCGATAGGTAAAAATCTCAGCAAATAGGAGCAAAAATAGATGTGGAAGGTAAATATTCACCTCAAGACTAGACTTCATGATCTTAAAGAGCAATCTGCACTTAATACTGAAATAGGGGCAGATGATGGCACCTGTATGATTAAAATAAACGAAGTTTTTTTCCATATTTCTGTGTGATTCAGCAGCGTGCCTCCACTGGCTGTGAGCAGACCACTCCTCTGGATTTCCCTGGTGCTAATCATGACACGTACAGACAGCCAGAACCATCCTAGGGTCAGGGTTTTCCACAAAGGGCTTTAGGTTTTTTGACAAAGCTCCAGGCACTGACAAATAAACCGATGGGAATTTATTACTATTGTAATTACATCATTTATTGTTACAGACTGATGCCTTCGTCACCACAGGATCACTGATTCTTGCTTTAGGGCTAAATTTAGGGGCCAAAACAAAGTTCCTTGAAATCAGCAGGAAACCCTAAGGAACATTAACCCTGTTTTATTAGTGGCTTTCATTTTTGCTGCTGTGATGCTTGGCATTTTTTAATCAGCTTAAGATTTGAAGAAATCCCCACCACCAGTAGCATAGGACTCATTTTTCTCCCTTCTCCTCTCTCACTGTGACAATAAGAATGATGAGTGCAGACAAAGTCCACAGAAATTGTCCCAACTCAGAGTTGCAAAAACATGCAAATGATCCATAGACGCAAAATTGCCTCCCACAGCCTCCAGCACCACTTAAACACTTGCATCTAGTACAAACTAATGCACTTGTGTACTTTGCTGTGGATCTGCCTTCAGGCACATCCCCTTCTGTCCCTCTAATGGCCTTTGGTAGAGGGACAACTCCATTGCACTTCATGTGTCTTCTGCTGGGCCAAGCATGCATCTAGGGCTGGAGGAGGTAAAAAAAAGACATTCTGGTGCGATGCTCCTGTAGGTCCAGGCTTTTTCTTGAAGAATTTAAGTGAAAAATCAACAAGCTTCTCATTTAATCTTCACTGAGGTTCTTTCCCTCCATTTAAACTCCAGCTATCATCCTGACATACATGAGAAATCAGGGAAAGGTAAACTAGAGATGAGTTTGGCTACTCCCAAAGCCGTTGCCATGAGCAGAGAAGATCCTTTCCCCCAGGTTAGCTAGGAAGCCAGCTGAAATGGGTTCTGGAGGGATCTAGGAGATCACATGGGTCTAAAGGCTGCCAAACCAAATACTGCTCTAGACTCCGCATGACTTTGCTGGACCTAAGGCGCAGTTGTCCCTCTGCAGACCACTCCTCCCACCACCGTGTCTCCTGCATCACACACTAAATACATAAATCAGGACATCCAAAACAAGCACATACAATGTTCAACAATCCCACAGAGCACCTCAGGTGCTTTGGTGTCCCTGTGGAAGCACCAGCCCTGGAATTGCAACTGAAACATCTTCAACGGCAGCCAAGCCCCTGCATTTCCAGGTGCTGTTGTCCAGCCTCTGGGGAGCCAACTGGGCACCTCCTCAACACAGCATTTTGGTAAAAAAAATGGGATTTTAATAGTTTGGCCAAGTCTGAGCCAAGCCCTCCCTGCACTTCTCTTTCACTTCTTATCTCCTACAGCTGCAAGGACAGCAACTGGTCTCCTCTCCAAACCTTCCATCCCCCCAAAAGACACCAACGTTTGCCAAACCTGCAAAATGGCCCGAAGGAAAAAAAAAAAAAAGCCTGAAGATTTCCAGCCCTGTAATGAACATGATTCATAACAAAAATACCAGAGGAAAGTAGCAGATTTTCTTACTTCTCCCCCACATTACTGGCGGGTTTTGTAACATGATGTACTTAGGGACTGACATCCAGGTGCACCATGTTTAAGTGTAGGAAAATAGAGGTTCATCTCAAGCTGTGTGGAGGGAGGAGCAGGCCATGTCCCCACGTGGGGAGGATCAGGGTCATGAGATCCATCCACCAGCTTGTGCCGTGGAACATTGTCTGGTCAGTGCAAACTGTTGCCGGGTGCTTGGGTATCCCCAGAAAGGGCATTGGATTCCTGCTCCTGCCATTCCACCACCCAAGAGGATTCCTTAGCAGCTTATTTTTTGGGGTGAGGGGTTGTGGGTTTAATCCTCAGCTCTGGAAGCATTACCTGCTCCCATCCCACATCTTGCAGGAAGAAGGTTCAAAGCTTTAAAGGGATTAACTTTTTCCAGGCGCAGCGGGATGACGAGTCCTGCATTTAACCTGGATGGGCAGGGATGGAAGGTGGGTGTTAAGAGCAGGGAAGAAAACCCCAGGGAAACAAACTGACACCCTTGAAAAGCCTCTAGTAAAGCAGAAATAACACAAATGTGTTTGTTTTTTTCTGCTTGCAGGCTGTGAAAGCTGCTTGAGCAGAAATGCAGCAGTCAGACGCATTTGCTGGAGCCCAGCTCTAGTACTGTCAGCCCCAGGAGTTCAAAAATCATGAGCTAGCTCCAAAGAAAACAGAAGACAAGCTCAGAAGCCAGGCAAATAATAATAAGAAAAATAATAAATCCTGGGCCTGCTTCATTTTCCTTCCCATTTTTGACTCCGAATCTCCTCAGGCTTTCCTGCACAGCTCTGAAGCTTTCAGTTGTTAAAAACACAGTTGAGTGTCATAATGTGAACCCAAAGCCAGGGCTTTTGAAAAAAACGCACCCAGCATCACTCAGGCACTTGCTAAAGTCACGAAAGCTTGAATTGCAGCACTCCTGAGTGTGCTAGGGAAGGGTTGTGTGCCTGTATTTAAGCATGGTTCATTTTTATAGGGGTGGTGGGATGGTTTACGCTGTTCTGGTGAAGCCCACTGCCCTGACAGACCACCACTAATGTTAGGGATGCCACTGCAGACATGGGGCTGGTGCCTCCACGGGGCACTATATGTTCTTGTGTCCCTGGACCATGGTGGTGGCCATGGGGTCTTGTGGGTGGTGCATCAGCCTGGAATCCAGGAGACACGGAGTCAGTAGTTGCCTCCTGGCTTGCTCTGGGACAAGCCCCTTCTCTCTCTTGGATTCTACACCAAGCAGAAACCTGAGCCTCTGAAACCTGGGTTATGGCCCATCACACACATCTCTGACACCATGAGGGGAAAAATCAGGTGGAAGGAATGTGCAAATAAATTGTTGCCCTGCCAGCACCTCCCATTACACAACTCCCTGGCAGCGCATCCCTTCATGTCCAGAGCCAGCAAGAGGTGGAGGGGGAATGGGGGATGCAGCCGGGACCCACCAGCACCCCTTGAGGAGGGACAGGCTCTCCTCTGCCTCCCCTGTTGCTCTTGGCTCCCAAGTCTCACCTCAGCACCACTTGCTTCCCAGGAAGGTGCAAATCCCTTGGCACATTCCTTCCCCACAGCACCGCTGAGCAGATGTTGCTCCAGGCAGAGGGAAACTCTTCTGGTGGCTGGTGAGCACCTCCTGGCCCTCTTGGTGCCCGTGCTCCACAGCTGCACTCCTGGTGGCAGCTTTCCACCAGGCTTCAGCTGCCTGCAGCACTCCTCAGCTGGGTCACACCTTCCCAGGTCAGGCTCCATGCCATTGGAAGAGCTGTAATGACTAGGAGAGGCAGCAGAGTTGCAAACAGCCTTGAGGAGCAAAGGCAGGGAGGGAAAAGCTCCAGTGGTGGCTCACCTCATGTCCCCTGGCACTCACACTGGCCGAGCTGCTGTGTTGGGAGTTTTCCAGAGCTGTGAAGCTCCCAGAGCCTTTCACCGTGTCACGATTTTGAGCAACCTGGTGCCCCTGCCCATGCAGGGGGGTTGGAACTAGGTGATCTTTAAGGTCTCTTCACACCGAAACCATCCCATGATTCTGTGATGCTCAGGAAGCAGGATAGAAACTACCCTCCATGCACCGAGATACCCAAATCCTTGGGGACAATGAATTACACAACCTCCACAAAAGCATCAGTGTTCTTCATCACCATTGTTCTTGTCCCTGCTCTGGGCATCTTTTCCAGGGCTTAATCGGGGAGCAGTCTCCCTCTAGCCCATGCCAGCCTAATGCCTTTTTATCATGATGCCTACCCTTAAAAAATCCAAGGTGGAGATTTGGAGGTTTCTCTCCTCTCCTGCATACTCCAGTGTGCAGCAGTTCACTCCTAACCCCATGTGCTCCAGGATTAATTCTTGGCCAAAAAGGGGGATGTAGCTGCAGCCCCTGCACTGGGAGATGGCCCATGCTTTGGGAGTCAGATGTCACAGTGGAAAAGACTGGGACTGAATTTGCTACCTGCTGGTCCCAAGCTACAGCACCAGAGATATCTCTACAGGATATCCCCATCTCTGAACAGATCCAGAATGACAACAGCATCCAGAAGTTTGGTGGGGGTGATGCTAGGACAGGAGCATCCCAAGCAAAGCCAGTGCCTGTTTTCCCCATCAGCACAACCAGAACCAGCTCCAGCCATGGCATGAGCTGGAACAAACTCCCACCTTTATGGCAGCCCTGGAAAATCCTCACTGAAGGCAAATGCACAACTTTGCTTTACTTAAACCTGGACATGCTCAGGCTGGGTTGATTCAGCTCCTTCTCGGAGAACACATCTCCCCAGCTCTTCCTAGGAGTAAGTTGGGAAGGGATCCTAGTGACCCTGCAGAATTCCAGCAAGCTATAAACCTCTCAGTTTTCCCAATTTCTATTAATTATTTGGCTCTTCTGGTTATGCACATACTCAGCCCCTCCTTGCAAGTCCCTATATTTGTGTTATTTTTAACCCGTGCAGGCCAGGGGTTTGCCAAGCAAAGGGTATCTGGGCTTGAAGTTGGGGAAACTGACCGTTGCACTTGATGATCTTAGAGGTCTTTTCCAACCTCAATGATTCTATAGTTCTATGAACCCAGACCGTCCCCTTCTGACAAGTGCAAGGTCAACGCTGAGACTTACCCTCTATCTCATCTGTCCTCAGCAGGTCATGCACGCCAACCTGGAGGAGATGGGTTTACAAGAGAAAGAGCAAAATCTGGCCCACAAATTAATGCATCACTCAACTCCAGCAAATTTTCATTACAGAAGCAGATGCATCAGAGATCACGGATGAGACAACATGTTCGGGACGGATTAGAGACATTCTTACATCTGCCAGAAGGGATAACACAGGAAAACAACGATGACATAAAAGACTCGGTGAAGCAGATGACATTTGGGCCAAAATAAGTTTAAGATGAGGCTTTCCTTTGAGCCCTTCCTTGGTTTTTTTTGTTGGTTTTTTTTTTTTTTTCATCTGCTATGAAATATTTTGTCACTGGGTAACTTTTGGCTCTGTTCCCCAGTATTGTCTAGTCTCTGTGTTTTCACTTCAAGGCATTTGCCTGTGAGCAGCCACAGGCGAGGGAACCCTGTGCCCATACGGCCGCAAGTGTCTCTTGACCTCAGCACAGCCCAAGGAGTCTTCAAGCTAGTAAAAAAAAAAAAAAAAAGACATTTTAAAGAAAAAAATAAAATAAATCTGTTGTTATGGACACCAGCTATGTAGTTTTTATTTTGCATTACCTCCTCTCCCTCTCTTACTCTTTGAACATGTCCCTTTTTGGTCACAAAAAGGCAGAGGAAATACTAAACCAAAAAGGTTTCATTTTCAAATTAAAAATTTTCTAGCAACTACTCAGATAAGCTTAATGTATCAAACTTGTTTAAGTCACTGATACAAGTTTTTATTTACACTTTTAACAATTCATTAAAAAAAAGACCCACAGAATTTTTTCATTCCCACCCAGGCCAAGATCCCAGTTTTTTTTGGAACTAGATGATCTTCAAAGACCCCTTCCAATCGAAACCATTCTGTGATCTTATTTGGCTTTTAGAAGGACTTTTCAAGGTCAAGGCTGGTGAAACTCAGCTGCTGGCAAGGAGAGCTAACCCATGGGCCATTAGCTTATCTGCCCAAAAAGCAGGAGGTGGTCAAGTCAGGCCCCTATCTCAGACACCTCACATGAGGTGAGGAAGAACAAGTTTTCTGTAGTTGGTGGAATTAAAAAAATACACTGAAAAATCCACTAGTTAGATTAGAAGCTATATGCTTTACCTGATTTCTTTCTTATTCTTTCCGATCACAACCACCGGAGCATTGGAGGGGACACACACCACCCTGAGGGGCTCAGCATCACTCAGCATCATCATGGGAGCTTCACTTCCACTATGGGAGCCCATCATGAGGTCCTACCCTCCAAATGGGTAACCCACCAGCTCCAGTGTAATCTCCCACATCCTACGAAAATCTCCAAGGGCCTAACTTCAGCTGGTGGGAACTGGCCCAGCCCCATTGACTGGGGTGGAGAATCACTGGTGTGCACCAGCCAGGGGAGGAATGCTACCAGGCAACCATCATTAAATCCTATCGCTCTGTCCCAAACTTGGCATGCTGAGGGCCAGGCTAAATGCAAACTGACTTCTACACAAAACCACACAAGCCCCAGAAAATCAATTTTCTGGGTTTAGTGTAATTTTTCCACCGGGCACAAGAGAGAGTCTTGATTCCATCTGGCCTTTAGAACAATGTTAGGGACTCAACAAGAAAGAATTCAATTGACCTGAAAACAAAAAACACATTTCAAACAGGGAGACAGAACTGGGGTTTCTTGACTGGTTTTTAGCAGAAATATGATTTTAAAAAAAATAAATCAAAAAACCTGAGCTGAGAATATTTCCACGCTCTTCTTTCCCATTTAGGAACTCCATTCCAAAAATCCAAATTTTTTCTTCTTTTATGGAGTTAAGGAGTATTTCCTTCTCAAGAGGTTACTCCTGAACATTCCTGGAGTCTTTGAGCATTTCGGCTTCCCAGCAGATTTTGCGTGTGAGCAGACGGAGCATGAATAGGGAGAAGGAGGAAAGCCAAGGGCTAGGCAGAGCCCCACCAAATGCAGCCCAGAGCACGGTGTGCCTTCCAAGGGGGAACACTGGCACTGGGCTGGTTTATAGCCACCCAGCACCCGAAGAAATACACTTAACCACAGAGCATAGAAAAATGCTCCCTGACCTTTTTCCATGCTCCACTGCTCAGCTGGGAAAGCCTGCAAGGATCAGGAGGCAGGGGAAATCTGCAACTGGGGAAAAGGCAGAGTGTTCACCCACTTTTCTTTGCACCTGAGATTTCCAAAGCCCAGAAAAAAAATGAACTCCAAAGCCTCCCCCCCAAAAAAAAACCCAAAACCACCACCCCACTGCCAGAAGCATGGGGCTGGCCTTTGGCTAATATAAATGAGTTTATCCTGATTTACACCAGTCAAGAATCCGACAGCTGAGTTATTTGGCTTTTTTTCCCTCCCCTCTCCCCCAACCCCGGCCTCTCTCATTTTTTCAGTAGAGTGTGCTTCACCCTTGCCAAGCTGCCTGGAATGAAAAACAAAGCCCAATGTGTCATGACAGAGGCTTCTAGGCATCACCACAAGGCAAAGAATAAACACTGGGAAGAACCCTCCAGGGGTAGCATCCCAGTGGGATCCCTCCCTATGTTTGCAAGCCAAATCCAGGGATCATCTTCTTTGCACACCTCAGCCCAGCTCAGAGCTGCAGAAACATGGCTGGAAGATGCCAGGGAATAATCCCAGAGGATGAGCATAAATATGGATGATGTGGTTGTAGGAAAGTGAGCGATTCCATCCCAAAGCTGGGGCTAGGGAAACATGGGATGGGAAGAGGAGGCTAAATCCCAATTTCCAGTAAGGGCTGTAGCATGAAGGAGAGCTAATTGTATGTTACAGAGCATGGTGTGATGCGTGGCTGCCCAGAGGAGCTTTGGAAATAGAGTTAGACAAGAACTTAAGACACAACAGCAACCAAAAAAGAGAAAGTGATTGCTTTTTTTTTTTCTTTTAAGAAGTATTTTGTTCCTACAGAGCTAGCTGAAAACTGGACCAATATCCTCTATGCTGGGAGAGCACAAGAAGCTGTAGAATACAGCAGGACTTTGCCAAATGGAAGGGTTTGCCTCACAGACACCTGTCCCCTATGGGGAGCACCACTGGAGCCCCGCAGCTCCCTGCATCCTTTCCCTGGTAGCACCAAAACACAAGGGTTTCCCTCGGGAAAGAGCAAAGGCAGGGCAGACCAGCTCCTGCACAACCTGAAGGATGCTGAACAGCTCCTGCCAGCAGCTGAGGGATTGGAACTGTCACTTCCCTTTGGGATGGGTACAAGGAATGTTCCCCAGGCTACAAGCCCCTGAGCCCCATTTCCAGCCTCAGCATGGCTAAACCCTAAGTCCCAGAAATGCCAGTTCACCAAACCAATATCACTTTGCACTAAACAGTGAGAAAAATCGAATAAACCATATTCCTATGACCACAAGTTGATTTTTACTCTTTGTACTACATATACCTTAACATTAAAACTTAGTAAAAGAGTATTTAATATTCCATTTTCCAGTTTATATTCTTTTCCTGTTGGGAGCCTTTCCCCAGCTAGTGGCACGTGTCAATGTGACACCCATTCCCTTGTATAGCTGATATTTTCCAGTTAGTAAGAAATATTTCCTTGGGAAAAGGGAGTGTAGAAATGTGTGAATGTATATGCATACATACATAATATGTATATATGCATAAATATATAGTTAAGTGGCTAATAAATTTATTTGTCTGAAAGCAGAGAAAAAAGCATTGCTTTTTACACTCTTAATTTTCTAAGGGAAATCTCCAGAGACATCCAACATTTCCAGAAGAAAATCAAATCGGCCAGAGGGTGGGAGAGCAAAAAACCACTCTGGGTAAACCTGACGAAGCTGATGAGTAAATATAATCCTAGACAACAATGCTAACATCCCATCTTTACCAGCAAAAAGGCAAAATCCTCTAAACATAACATGAGCCCAGCTGCCGTGCCCAGGGAGGAAAGCGATTGCTTTTTCTCCAAAAGCAAAGAACAAGTTTTGCTCAGGGCAATGTGGAATATATACGTGCAACTGTTCCGCATTAGCTGCAGCATTCTTCTTTTTACCACCCAATTTTCCCTTTTATTCCACAGCAAACAGTGGAGGTTCTCTATTGCACATCGGGGGGATCCAAACTGGAAATCATTAAAATATAGATTTCAGTTAGAGTGGACCTTCTGTGAGTGGAAGGAAAGATTGCCACAGCTTCCTGAGTATATGATTTAATGATGTGTTCTGCATTTTCTTAATTTTCCACATTTTAAAGGCCTCTGTTCTCTATTTGGTGGAGGAGGGCTCACTCAAGAGGCACGGCAGCCCCAGGGATGTGAAACCCAGAGTGTCCACAGCCAGGGCTCAGGGGGACATGAGCAGGCACCAGGTAGCTGGGGTGTTTATTTTCATATAAATGCATCAATTCTGCAACTAAAGCCAAGCCTTTAGCCAGATGGGGAAGACATGAGCTGTAAACCAAATCCAGGGCTAGAAGACAGTCCTCAGGGTGCTTGGGGACTGAAGGCAATAGTGCACCTCCTCCCACAAGCCACCCCTCACAGGCCATGGAGGTCCATTGACATCACCTTCATCACAGGACACTAAAGAAATCCAAATATCAGGATTAACCTTGTGGCTGGGGTCCATGACAGTGACCACCAGCCACATGGGTGGCTCTCTCCCATATTTTGGGGCTCCCCATTACCTACGAGATCTGACACCTTGGTGCTGGTGCTTTGCACATGAGTTAACTCTAGGTTCACGAGCTTGAACCTGTATCATTCCTCACAGGATTTTCTCTCCCAAATAATTCCTGATTTACACTATTACAGACCCGTTGTCCAGATACAGGGCTAGAAACCTTGCACAGACTTTCATTTCCATGTGATCTGAAAGTACAGTGGTTGGCTTGGGGTTTGTTGGGCTTTTCTTTTTAAACAAATAGTTGAAAAATACAGAGGGGGAAAAAAGCTATCGTTTAAATAATATATATAATCCAGGAATGAGCTGTGCCGAGTGCATGTCTGTTATGTATAACTTAAATTTATACCCGTGGCAGAATGAAATCATCACTTAAAATAAAGTCAAATGTCCATTTTTCAGATTTAATTAAGACATCATTTTGACGGAGGCTGAGCTAACATAAACAAACCAGGGAAGGCAACATGAGGAATGAACTGCACAGAAAACCTGGAGCTCGTTTGTGCGCTGGAGCTGCCTGCCTGGCTGCAGCTGAACACTGGCAGCGTCTCACACCCAGCTACAAGTGTTTGCTGCTGTGGTTGAACCTAAGAAAGGTAAATAGAAAGGGGTATTTTTAAAAAAATAACTGTCAGAGTGAGCTCTGGGAGCTTTGCTACCTTGTTTTTATGTCTTTGGACTTGAGAGGGCTTCACCCTGAATGTAAAGGGTCCTTGATACTTAAAAGCATCTGCACTGGGCAGGGGAGAGCCAGGGCACTCACTGCCTCCCTTGGCAAGGGACACCTTCAGTATAGCCACTGGAATTTATGGAAAAAGCATGAAGGGAAGCCATGCAAAGCTTCTCCTTTCCCCCAGCTGAGCATCTGAAAATCCAAAGGGAGACAGGCTCAGAAACCCATTCACACCCCTAGCTTTGTTAGCTTATGAGACAATTAGCAAGAGATGAGGCAGCAGGCAATACTACAATCACTTCCTTAGCAGAAAAAGCTCAAAATAACCTAAAATGTGAATGCAAATGTGCCTCAGGGGCTGGTGGATAAGAAGTTGCCCTTCTGGCTACATGATCTTTCAGGTAAAGAAATGAGCTCTGCAAATGCTGAGGTTCCATCTCTGGGTCTTGCATTTTATCCTGGAGTTTTTGTGCCCTCCCTGCAAGTGCCAGGCACCCAGGAACCAAATATTTGCCTATTTGCCTCCCATGCACTAAACCATTTCCAATCTCCCACAGAGTCTGCCAGGCCAGGACTGCAGCCCCCCAAAGTAACCTGCTGGGTGACTCAGCTCCCCAGGTTTTTCCTGACCCTGCTGCTGGGGTGTTCTGCACCTCTTCAGTGTGACCTTCTGGTCCCTTCCTGACAGTTTTTGTTATACTTTCCAGGATTAAGGAAAGTCAAAGAACAAGACATGATTTCAAAAGGAGCCTGCCATTTGTTGAAATCCACTTTTTTCAGGATAAAGAGTTTGTTTCAACACTTCTGCCCCACCCCCCAACCCCCCGAAACAACTTAAAATAAAAATGTTAACCTAATTTATTTCATTACTGTCTGAAAACACCATTTTATTTTCAAAGGAATTTCCTCTTTAGGTATAAGGTAATTATATATGCTAAAAATAACAATGTGGGGTGGGTGGAGGGAGGCATTTAAAACCAATCACAAGGAGCAGTTTCAGTAACCCAGCACAGTCACCATTCAAAACTTGGGAGTGTGCACGTTATTTTGAAATCAACCTGTTAATCTCCATTTTGGACAAGAACAACTTTTTAATATTCAAATATCATTTCTACAGCGAGAAATGTATTTCCCTGCCTTGCACAAATAATATGCAAAGCAGCAGCCTGTATTTCCCCAAGGGCTGAGCCCAGGCTACTCAGTTGGAGCCACCACATCCTGCTCCCAGCCTTACCCCATGCTCCCATTGACACTGGGGCAGCACCGCTTGGTGCACCCAGCTTTTTTTTTTTTTCCTGCTGTTTCTTACATTCCAGGGCCCTGCCTGGGTTCCCCTGTTGTGGTTTAGCAGAGGTGCAAGGCCAGTAGTTCATATAACCTTTTCCTCCTCAAACAAAGCAGCCTGCCAGAGCACTCTCCCCATTCCAGACCTGTGTTCCCAGTGAGCAGCCCACCCCCCAGCAATGCCTGGCCAGGTAGTGGGGGCTGGCCCAGAACCAGCCCCTTTCTCCCCACCTACAGAACATCCCAGGCTGCAATAAAACTAACAGTAACTCATTTTATGAAGTGTGAACCAATAAACCAGTGCCTTTGCACTGTGCAGGTTACTCCTCCTGCTGAGAGCAGTTAGGACAGGGATATTTTTCTTTTTTTTCCCCAGTCCTCAAGTTATCCTAACACACCCATGATATGTGGGGGTGCCAGCCAAGCCCTGTCCCATTACCATGGGGCTATTCCAGGGAATGCAGGGATGGGGACACTGCAGTCACAGAGCAGTGGCAGAGCCTAATGCCTATCAGCCTCAGAGAGAAAACACAGGGGGTGTTCAACAGCTCACAGATCAGAGACAGCAGCCCAGGTACAGGGCAAGGGAACACACTAATTCTGTACCAAACATCTTCCCAGAACCCCTTAATTTATTTTTTCCCCTGATAGGGACACCCTAGCAGCCTGCTGGAATACCAAATCCTCAACAAAACCTCACTTGGCTCTTGCACACCTCACTGAACAGTTCCACTGGTTAAAACATTTCTTAAAGCAAATGCACATATGTATGTGCAAAGCATAGGGTATCTGTGGTGCACCCTGCATCCTTGGAATCCTGCTCCTCCATAATTTGTTCCCACCACCTGATTTCCCTCCCAGCACACATGTACATCACTGTTAAAGCATGTATAAGTAGTGTGTTTAATTGCAGCCCAGCAGCTATCACATGAGTTTATCCCTCAGGAGCATCACTGCCCTGCCCATCCTAGGGGAAAGGGGGCATTGACATATCAGGAACATCCCCAGGGAAGTCATGAAGGAGCCCTAGGAGGGGCGTGGGTGCCAGGACCCCCTGGCAGAGCAGGAGCACATCCACCTTTCATCACACACCCTCATGTAGCCCCGGTTGTTTTTCAGCCCATCTCCAAAAGCAAACAGTAGTTTTGGTAGGGAATGGGACAGCCAGTGCCTGTCTCAGATTAACAGTCTCGTTCAGGCAAAAGAAAGGATCCATCTAAAAAAAGTGTGCCCATATATTCACCAGCAGTATAAATCCCTGCAAGTGGAACAATGGCACTTTATCGCCTTCTCCACCTCCCAGCTCTGATTTTGTTGTCATCCACTTTACCATATTTTATCTTTCCACCCCCCCCATGTATTTTTCCAGTACTAAAAAACTCTGCTTTTTTAAGTCCTACCTAGAAAATTTTCGGTTACATCATTTGCACAAATATGTTGTTGTTAACATTGAAAAACCTCTTTGCTTGCAGTTGTATATTTTATTTGGCTAAAAATGTGCTCATGTCTAATACATCACATGTCCTCTGGTGATACTATTTAAGCTAGAAATTCCAAAACTCACAAATACCGAATAGCCAAATGTTCCAGAGCTGTACTCGTCTACTAAACATGCAATATATCTCCTCCTTCTCCAAACAGAAATAGATTTCTCTCCGATTTGTTTGATAAATTTGACCCAAGATTTCCATTTGGAGTTATTGGAGTTCCTACTGTTTTTCTGCATGTTGGTGGGCCAAGGCCTAATCACCCAAATCTCCCCAGGAGGCCATAAATTACAGTCATGAGATGGGGCTTTGTGTTCCTCCGGCGGCGGGTTTTGACAGCCCTGAATTTAATCCATTGTTTTATGACGGATGGGGAGGAGCAGCCACACTCATGGCTGAGATTTACGAGCCTTTGGGTCTGGAGGGGTTCATCGTTGGCCGGGCGTGTGAAAACAGATGGAGGGACAGACACCCCCAGCACGCAGGGCCTGACCTGGAGGTTCTCACCGCCGCTCACAAATGGGATCCATATGCCCAGGGAGATCTTCATCAGCATGGCTCTCTGGAGGGCACCCAGACTTCCTGCCTCTGCACTCGCCCAGCCAGGCTCAGTGCTGAACGTCTTGGCTCATGGTGGTGGCACAGGTGTGAAGACCAGGCCCTGGATACCTCCACCCTCCCCCTGTACATCGTCTGAAACCTCAGCTATGTCACCTTTATCCCAAGGAGTTGAGATTTAGATGCTTATCTCATAGAATCCCCAAACTGGTTCGGGTTGGAAGGGACCTTGAAGACCATCTAGTTCCAACCCCCTGCGTGGGCAGGGACACCTTCCACCAGACCAGGTTGCTCCAAGCCCCATCCAACCTGGCCTTGAACACTTCCAGGGATGGGGCAGCCACAGCTTTTCTGAGCAATTCAGGCCAGTGTCTCACCACCCTCACAACAAAGAACTTCTTCCCAAGATCTTATCTGATCTTCCTAATATCTGGTCTCCATGGACATATGAAACATCTGAATTTATGCAGATAAATGTCATCTCCTCTGCTTTACACATGTTAATGTGTGTTGAGCAGTGCCTTTTTCCAGGCCTAGCTGGACTGTGAAACACCACTTACGCCTTTGGCTGACAGATGACTGAGACACACATGCACTTGAAACCTTCCAGACTGATCACCTGAAGAGGGTGAACACTGTTGGGCATTCCCTCCCAATAACATTTACTTTTTTTAACCAGTTAAAGACCATGAGGGGCACATGTCGAAACTCACCCAGCAAATCCCTTTGAACAAAGCACATGAGAAACTCTAAGGCTAAACATTACTCTGCTTTTTCACATTATGAATAAAGTTACGTAGGAAGATGTGTGGCTACATCTGCAAACAACAGACTGTAAACAAGTCACCCCCATGTTGAAGGTGCATTCAATGCTGGAGCTACTGCTTTGACCCCAGCCTGCTCTGCAGCAGGCAGCTTCTCTCCAAAGCACCAGCTCACATCTCACCAATATCCAGCAAATAACTGGATTTTTTAAAAAATCAGAGCCCTCCACTTGTGCCATAATAGAAGACTGGGAGCTGGAGCAGCCCCATACCAGGAGCAACAGGATTCAGATCTCGTAAAAATTCCCTGCTCCTCTGTGCCAATCTTTGCCCAGAGGACCAGTCTTTATTTATTCAGAGAAGTCCCAGACGAGTGGTACAGACCAACCTGTCAGGCAGCCATCAGCACACAGAGAACCTGGGCAAAAACAATCTTGTTCCACTGTGGAAATGCCCAGCTAAGGCCCTGGGAATGGACTGTCTTCAACAATTTAGGGGGAAAAGCTGATTTTCAACAACTTCATTTTCTTTTCAGCTTTTTCCCTTCCTATTCCTGAAGCATCAAAACTAAGCAAAGCCAGCTGCAAGGTTACCATAGGAAAAATATCAACAGCAGTTCTTCTTCCTCAGCATATAACATGTTTTATAGTGAAAAAGTCTTAATTATGCTTAGAAACAAATATATACAGAGCTACAGCTGGGAATAAACTGGCAATAGTGGTTACAGTGGGAAGAGGTGCCCAGGCTGCTAGTACCAGCACTTAATAGATACCTGGGGTTGGACAGCTTGAAATCCCTTGTTCCCCGGAGATGTACCAGTCCCAGTACAAAATTCTTAAAAATGACACCAGTCTTGATGAAGGCTACAGGAGAAACCCACTCTGCTGTTGGAGCACAACTACACATCACTCACAGTGCTGATTCAGCCATGCAGGTAAGGCTGCACCAGGGCAGTACACAGAGGCAGCACATCCATCCTCCCCCAAAGAGCTCAGCTTCAAAGAGAAGAGGCTCAACTGGTCTGAGCTCCGGTTTTCATATTTTTACTAACCAAAATTACTGTAAAGTGAAAGGAGAAATGACTCCAGGACCCAGGGCTTCAGAAAAAAAAATATTCCAAGGCTCATGAGAAATGCCACATCAGCAAGAAGGCACACTGACCCTGTGGTTGAGGCTTTGAAAAATACTGCCCTGAGCAAGTCTGAATTCAATGGGATGTGAAAGGGCTTTAAAAAACATGAAACCAGTTGTCAGAAACATTAAAAAGTTATTTTAAAATTTATAACAATAATAAACATTTATTAAGGATGGGGAATTATTAAGCTCCAAACAGAGGGGCTTATCCGACCAGCCCAGAAAGGACATTTTAGATGGTACGTGAAGGCAAACATTAATAGAGTGTGGTATTTATTTCACACTGCTGAGCCCCTTACAGCTCGTCAATTAGGTATGTAATACTGTGCAAATAGAAACTCTCTATGTGGGGGAAAATATCTTCATCAAAAAATAGGAATAAATCCTATGGCTCTTTGTCCCAATTAACTTGTATTCTACTCACAGCTCAGTAATTAATTGCATTTTGGCTGAAAATACCCTTGTCAAAGAGCGTTTTCATTCAGTGGAAATGAGTCCCCGACTCACCGCAACCAAACTTTTTGCTGCCTTTTAAAAAACCCAATTGGCTCCACTGCAAAACGAAAAATATCCCGTGCTGCTATATTTCTATTATTGCAGTGCTTGGAGTAAAATATCTCCAGATATTCTTTAAATTAAGAGCTACTCTCCACTGAATCCGTGCTGGCAGTGCGTGCCATAAATCCTCCCACCACACATTCCCAACCTGCTGTCTGAATGGGAAGAAAAATGGGGAATTTGGCACCATGAGTATTCCAGCTTTGGGGAGTACCACCAAAAAACAAAACAAAAAAACAAACAACAAGAAGACCACAACATTTTACTGACAGTTGCAAAATTCACCCTTGCTAAAAGACAGAGGAAGCTGCAGCTTTCCTCCTCACTTGCAGCTTGCCAGATTTCTTTTTAGTTAATTCTATTTCTGTCCATCCCCACCCCCCCACAAAACGTTGACAGTCCTTCAAAAATAAAGTGTGTTTAATATTTCACGAGAGATACATTTTGCAAACAGCCATGCTGAGAAGATAAATAAATGCAAGGTTTCTGACAAGGAGCCGCTAGGAAACAGGGCTTTATTTTTCTATGATAAATCATTTACTTTGCAAACAATCTATATTTTATGAATTATGGCCATCAGATGACTAGCTGTCTAGCCTGTCTAGCACTTGCCTGTGCTGTTCCTTTTTTTTTCCTCCTCATAGCAGAATTCTTTGTTGCATTTGTTTCGTTATTATTAACTATGAGCTGTCAGTGGAAAAAACAACAACCCAACCATGGGGATGCAGCAGGGCCAGGAGAACCCATCTCCAGAGATCAAACCCACCAGATTTTTAAGCAGGGAAAAAAAAATTATAATAATCAGAGCTACGTTGGTTTTATCCCACAAAAGGGTTGGGGTCCAGGAAGGCTTCTATGAAACATCTCTCCTGGATGGAGAGATGTCCTGCTGCTAGAAAAACCCCAGCTGGTGAAGGTCAGGGCTCCCAGACTTGTTCTGCACCGAGGTTTTAAACCTCTATCACGGCTTTCAGGCTATGAGTGTTAGAGAGGTTTTTGCCCCTAGCTAGAATTAAAAGAGCCTCATGTATTGTGTTTAGTTGTTCCTTCAGGCTCTTTGTCAATAATCCCTTCGCTCTCTGAAATAAAACTTTCCCCACTAAAAACAAAAGATACCATCTCAAAAATACTATCAAAGGCTTAATAGTCTCAGCCCTTAAAACCATGAAGACACCTTTCTGTATGCTGCTTGCCTATTTTCTTTCCCCTCTGCTCTTTGCAGATATTTATAACTGAGCCACATGTGGTTGTAAAGATTTATGATGAGTCTATGGAATAAGCTCCATTAACATGTCCAGCCAAGGGCCAAGGTTTTGCCTTGGGTAACACCCTGCAGCTACCACCAGCTCAGAGCACAAGCCCCAAGCAGTGCTCTGGGGTTATTTGTCCAGGGCAGTGGAGTTATAATCGGTGCTTACTGACCTATTGTATGTGGGAAGTGTGGGTCAGAACCCATTTTCAGGAAACAAGGCAGTTTCCAGTGAATTCTAACATCTAACAAAAGGCAAGAGATGCTCCAGGAAGCGATCTCCTGATACTAAATGGCTTGAAGAATGCAAAAAACCTCAAGTTGATGCTGTGGGTTTTAAGACACTGGAATGAAAACATCACTGGGATTTCTTTATTTTCATTCTCTCCCTCAGAAGTTTCCAAAGCGTTTGTTTCACACTATTTCAGAATACAAACACCTGAGATGATGACAGGTCTGACAGAGTACAAAGTCCAGCCTTGAGATGGGATGAAGTGGACAGGGCAGCAGCATCTCACCCAGCTCCACCAGCAGAACCAGCTTCTCCATGCCCAGGTTCCCCCATGGCAGCAAGCCCTGTTCTGCATAGTGACCCATAGAGATGCCTTGTTCCTGTGGTGGGGTCCAGGGGGACTCAGGGCTGGGGGGTTACGTTGCTCTAAAAACATAAGGAACCTTCACGGGAAATTGTTTCCTAGAGGAAATGGGGGGGGGGGAGGAGGAGGCTTTAGAGCCCACATAGTTATATTGCCCAACGGCTGATTGCATGGGGTTCCCTTTAACCTCTGATGGTAAATCCCAGCCAGAACTGTATGGTCTGAGACAACTACCTGGAAAGAAAATAAATTACATCTTCAATCCCCCGAATTTGGAACCCATCTCGATTTGCAATATAAGGGTGGGGTTTTTTAAAGGATATTTAAAACACACAGCATTTCAAACCCCTTTAGTTAGCTGTTTACCTTCCAGCCTTACTCTTTGACTCTCCCCTAAGCCATAGGTCTCATAAATACAAAAAAAACCCCAACCCAACTGACATATGGTGGGTTTTAGTGCTATGGAAGGTGTGGGACTTCAAATCTCAATTTTAAAAGCAGACCCCATTCTGCCCAGCACAGCTAGACCTTGCAGCCCAGGCCAAGCCATGAATTAGAGTTTATAGTGCTGCAGAGAGAATACTAAGGAATTAAAAGAAAAACATTTCAGCTTGAGTAGGAAAATTTTCTGTATTCTCTTTTACAGCCAACCATAACTTTCACGAGATGAGTTATGCTTTCTGTTATTGGCATGTTTTTCAAGTTAAATAAAAACTGTTTTCCAGGAGAGGCACTGGTGGATCTTGCTTCCCAAATCCCTTGTCATTCTCTCAGCCCCACTTTCTGCCCAGATCTAGAGTTTTCATTCAGTTCTAAATATAAAAAAATAACCTCATCACCTCCCTCCCAGAGGCTTACTCACTGGGACAATCTGGGGAGAGTTTATTTTCACTGGTGTCTTTCTGAGGTCTTCCAGTCTATCAGCACAGGTAGAGCAGAACAATCCCGTATCTGCTGTCAGCACCAAGCCCATGTGCTCAGGGTTGCTGAGCAGGGCTGACCTGGGATAAAAAAAGCTGCAAGTACCACATCAACACACTGGTCCCTGGCTGGGAAATGGACACTTGCCCCACTGCTCCTCCATCTCATTGAGTCACACACACAGCTCAATGTTGCAACATCTACTGCCCAAAAATCCCCACAAGACAATGCCAAAATCCTCGAGCAGCCTCATGTCACCCATGCTCTGCTGGTAGCCGGCCAAGTTCTGCCAGGAGAGAGCACCAGGCAGAAGAAACCAAGAAACTCGGCTTGGGGAGCTCCAGGTGGGCTACAGGCTTTCACAAGGGTGAAGTGAAAGCAGCAATGAAGCTCCCACCTCAAAAACTTTGCCCAGGAAAACCTGCTCACATGGCCTTGCACCAGAGGGTGGAATCCTATCCCCATAAAAAAACCATGGAAAACTCGAGGGAGGGTTTAGCAGAGCTGTTTCCCCACCTTCTTTGAAGTGAATGAAGAGATCTATAAATCTAGGACCCTGAATGAAGTTGGGATTATACCCATCTCAAAGCAGAGCATAAAAAAAATAATCAAGGCAAAGTTTTAATTCTTATTTGATCCCTGTCACCCTTGTGCCACCTCACAACAATATTCACCACAACATGGAGGTGCATTTGTCTAAAAAACACCAGCCCTGAGACATCTTATGAAACCCAACCCATGGCAACATGAAATGTTTGAACACACAATATAGGGCAATTTAAAGCCAAACCCACGTGCCCTCGCTGGAGTGCAGAGTGGTATTTCTTAACAGTCCTGTGGGTGAAATACTTTCTGCTGAAAAGGTTTGTCATCAGAAGAGGCAGTTTCATCAAAATCAACATCTCTGCAGGGAAAAAAACTTACTTCAATAATGTTTTCCTTTATTTTTATGAGAAGATATTTTTAACTGAAATACTTCACTTTGAAATGCTGCTGGAGTACAAGTGTTTCAGGCTTGAATACCCTAAAATATTTTTGTTTAGAAAACAGGGAGACTTTCCTCTAGCACAAATAACACTGAACTTCTTGTGCCACTAAAAAAGCATATCTTGCCTTCCCACTCAGATCTAGGGTGCAAAATACCAAAATGCACAAATTTCCACTGGGTGTAAATGACCCTGCCAACCTGTATGGTGAAATCCCAGCTCTTCTGTTATTTCTTTACACTGCTCTCTGCAGGGTCAGAATGTTTGATGCTGGTGGCACCTGCCTCAAGTTGGTGTCCCCAAACCAGGACAGAGTCAGCTCAAACATCAACACCTTGCACACTCCCCTGGACATCAGCCTTGGCAGCAGAAGGGTGAGGAGCAGGTGGGCTCAGAGGCTGGAGGTGCCAGGTCAGACACAACCCATGGTAACTCCCACCACTCCTGGACCACAGCAGAAGTGGTCAGCTTGATGTGGAGGAGAGCAGCAGCTCCTGCCCATCCCCTGCAGCATGGAACTGGAGGCGAAAAGCCTCTTACTCAGAGTCCCTATTTTTTATTATTGACCAGCACCAGCCGTGTGGCACTGGGCTGAACCAAGGCTTAACCCAAGCCAGAGCTATTGTTCTATTGCAGGACAAAGACAACAACAAAGAAGACACAAGAGGAAACCTAACCTTACCTTACCTCCATGACCACCATCCCTTCGGCAGACAGCCATGGTCCTCTCCTATCCCTTGTCCAGTTGAAAAATGATGCTTGGCTGGTCCTGGAAGAGGACAGATAGGAAAAGAGTGAGAAACACAGAAGAAACTGGAATGAAACAGTCACTTAGAGGGATAAACTCCTCTGTTTGGGGTATGACTACTCCAGTGGTTTTGACTCTTTTTCCAAAACCCAGTGCTGGGATGAGCAGTTAATACCAGATGTTCAGCTCCTCCAGACACTTTAATGGAGTTTTGGACACAAGGGGGAAAAAAAGTCTATTGGAGCAGGCGGGTTTGTGGTTAGAGCTCTAGGCTGGGATGCAGCTCTTGTTTCATAGCCCAGCTCTGGCACAGACTCCCTGCAGGCTCTCTCACCCCACATGCCACGGTCCCAGCCTGCTCCTCCAAGCCTTCAAATAGAGATAAAAATGAAGGGCATGTCTGTGGGACAGGGACCAGCTTTGCAAACTGCACTGCTTCTCTACTCCATCCTGGACTATGGAGAAATGCCTATTTTATTTCTACTCATATATGAGGGTCTAAAGGTAAATATGAGTAATATCTCTTGGGTTGAACAGCAACCCAGATGGATGATGGAACAGAAACCAGATCAGATATTTTCTGTTGTCCCCCCAGCAGAAATCACCACCCAACTCTGAACATCTAGAAACACTCCAGCCCTCAGACTGCATGACTGCTGAAAGTTGTCATTCCCCAGGTGCAGTCAAACCAATAACAATATTGTTTTGCTTTTTTAAAGGAACCTTGCATCATCTTCTAATGTTTAGTGCAACAAGTATTTAATGGGAAACCAGAAGTCTTCAGTTACATCCATGCTTAGTAGCAAGTTAAATTAATTCTCATAGGGAGGATCAGCAATGGGACTTCAGTGAGTCCTGGCACGTTTTCTCCAGCCCTGGACCACCACTTTCTCCCAGAAGGATTGCTCTGAGCAGCTCCTAGTGTGCACATCGCAGGGAAGATACTCTGACAGCCCCCAGAGCTGTCAGCAGCACAGTCACCTCTCCAGGCACTGCTCCCCTGCTGATAAATCCCATGGGAATACAGTACTCATGCCACATCCACACCTTAAGTACACCTCAAGTGCCATTCATGAGGACAGCCCCTGCCCCCAGCAGCTCAACCCCCCCAGAGCTGGCATTAAACACATCTGGAATAAAAATCCCACTTGCCTAATTTCCCTAAACTGGGGGCAATTCAACCCAGCAGCAGTAATGTCAGAAACAGCATCTGCATAGGCTGAGCTTTTGTGGTAGCTGCCTGAGCTCCAAGCCTCCAAGAGGCATTTCGGAAGGACAGAAAAGGGAAAATTATAGTTATTTCACTAAACAGTGATGGTCCCGCCTCTGTGCAGACAGTTGATGTATTGGAGTGGTTTATTTTCTAAGAAAATAAGTATTGTGGGTTTTCAGCCTGGCTTCCCAAAGGAATGAGGTTTGTGTAATCTTTCAAGTGTACATCTCTCCACTAAAACCAACTTCTTTCCCCATGGCTTTTCAGTCTGCTGCTCAGCTCCAAACTGACAGAAGAGAGAATTAGAGCTCAACAAATTAGGGGGCAAATAAAAGGAAAACCAGCAATTTTCCAGAGAGAAGAGAATATATTAGAGCTCCTGCTAAAAGGGAAGGGACTCTCCATGCCTGCACAAGCTGGATGCTCAGTGCACACCCCAGAGAGCCAACAACATCCACACCATTCCCATCAGCCCCAGCACATCCCATCTCTCACTTGCTGAGATATCACGCGGATTTGCTGGGCTTGTCCCTCCAAAGCCACGAAATCTCCAGGAAATGTGATTTCCTCAGCCCTGAGCCTGCCTGTGCTCAGGGCTCCAGGTTCTCAAGGCATCAGGTCTGTAAAACAAGGTCAATTATACTGCACAGCAGGACATTGGAGAGCCAGTTCCTCTGGAGACCCCGGGCCAGCTTTCAAAAACTCAGTGCAAGTCACTGCTCCTTATATCCAGAAGGACAACAGCCCATCAATCACAGTACGGCTGCTCGCTAGCAGAGCCAAGCCAAAAACCCCCGAGCCTTCTGCACGGTGCAGCAGGATCTCCAGAGGCGTGTGGTGGGGTCACCCCCGGCACAGGTGACAGGGAGGAAGCTGACAGCAGCAGCAGCCCTCAGCACACTTGCGCTGATGCCCTCGCCGCATCCCACCGTCCCCACCACGTCCCGTGTCCTCCCAGCAAGCTCTCGGTCCTGCAGCACTTCCCAAAAGGGGCTGTCTGCAAGAAGAGACAACTTAAGCTCCTCCCTCTGCAAGGCAGTAGCTCGAAGTCTTTCTTACGGATCAGGCGTCAGTTCCTTAAGCATGTGCTGACAAACTATCCCCCCCCATCCCTTTTTTTTCCGGGAACGCAAAACGGAAGACTCAGCCAGCTCAGCACCCTCAGTCCAGCCTGCACCAAGCCCTGGAGTCCCCCGTCCCTGCAGCCGTGGCAACAAGCTGTCCAGCTCCTCCACACACGGAGCAACACCAGCACCAGTGCTCACTGCTGCAGAGGACCTGCAGCCCTCCCTAGCCTTCCTGTGGAGGCAAGAGCAGCACCCGTGGAGGTGGGTGGCACAGTCACTTGGCTCCTCTCATCCGACACTGCTGCACCAGGAAGCTACACTCAAAGAGTTTTCTAGCCAGCCTGACTACAGGCACCGGCAATTTTGAAGACTCCCCACACCTCCCTTCTGCCTTTTCCTGGTATCCTCATGCCTTACCTTTGTTCAGGCTCTGCTCCAGCAGCAGCTTCTTCAAAACCTTTCTAAACTACCACCATGCTCCTGGCTTCTGAGCCTGGCGTGCCTCAGCTGAGGGGAGCTGCAGTATTTCCCACCTGGAGCAGGAGCACCGACCTTCAGAAAGGACATACAGCGAGGTTAGGACAAACAGCCAGCCGAGAGCATCTTTGGGGAGGGCTTAAGTAGGCTCCAAGGGCGGGCCCAAGGTGTGGATTGGGCACAGGTGAGGGAATGGGATTCATAGAATCATAGAATCATAGAATCCTAGGGGTTGGAAGGGACCTCGAAAGATCATCTAGTCCAACCCCCCCTGCCAGAGCAGGGTCACCTAGAGCACATCACACAGGAACGCATCCAGACGGGTTTTGAATGTCTCCAGTGAAGGAGACTCCACAACCTCTCTGGGCAGCCTGTTCCAGTGCTCTGTCACTCTTACAGTAAAGAAGTTTTTTCTGATATTCACATTGAACCTCCTATGCTCCAATTTACACCCATTACCCCTTGTCCTATCACTGGTCATCACTGAGAAGAGCCTAACTCCATCTCCCTGACACTCACCCCTTACATATTTGTAAACATTGATGAGGTCACCCCTCAGCCTCCTTTTTTCCAAGCTAAAGAGACCCAGCTCCCTCAGCCTTTCCTCATAAGGGAGATGTTCCACTCCCTTAATCATCTTTGTGGCTCTGCGCTGGACTCTTTCAAGCAGATCCCTGTCCTTCTTGAACTGAGGGGCCCAGAACTGGACACAATACTCCAGATGCGGCCTCACCAAGGCAGAATAGAGGGGGAGGAGAACCTCTCTTGACCTACTAACCACACCCTTTCTAATGCACCCCAGGATGCCATTGGCCTTCTTGGCCACAAGGGCACATTGCTGGCTCATGGTCATCCTCCTGTCTACCAGGACCCCCAGGTCTCTTTCACCTACACTACTCTCCAGCAGGTCACCCCCCAACCTATACTGGGACATCGTGTTGTTCTTCCCCAAATGCAAAACTCTACACTTCCCCTTGTTGAATTTCATCATGTTTCTCCCCGCCCAACTCTCCAGCCTGTCTAAGTCTCTCTGAATGGCAGCACAGCCTTCTGGTGTGTCAGCCGCTCCTCCCAGCTTAGTGTCATCAGCAAACTTGCTGAGGGTACATTCTATACCCTCATCCAGGTCGTTGATGAAGATGTTAAACAACATCGGTCCCAGTACCGACCCCTGAGGGACTCCACTAGTCACAGACCTCCAAACAGATTCTGCCCCATTGACTACAACTCTCTGACTCCTTCCCATCAACCAGTTCCTGATCCACCTCACTACCTGATCACCAAACCCATACCTGATCAACTTATCTACAAGGATGCTGTGGGAGACGGTGTCAAATGCCTTACTGAAATCCAGATAAACCACATCTACCGCTCTACCATCATCTATCCACCTAGTAATTTCCTCATAGAAGGCTATGAGGTTAGTCAAACAGGATTTACCCTTGATAAACTTGATTAACTCCTTCGCGACAGTCCTGGGCTGATCCCGACAGACTTGGGTGCGCCTGAGCCTTTCACTCTCTGCTCATGTATGTGTCTGGTAAAGGAAATCACCTTACTGCCCACATTTAAAGTTCAGCGTTTTGGGAAACCTGCTGGATTTTGTTTTCCTCTTTAACTTTGCTTCTTCTCACTTTCCTCAAAGCTGCTGACGTTATTTCTTAGATGATAAGAAGGGCAGTGTGCAGCAGGGGTGGAGATACCTGGAGTAAACAGATACCTGGGGACAACAGATATGGGGTAAACACACAGAGCAAAGGCAGGAGGTGGTACAGCCACATGGATGAAGGCAGGTGACCTTCCCCACCATCATTCAGCTACTTTTGGTGGCCCTGGAGATGCAGCTGACAAAGGTGCCACCACGATCCTTTACAGGGACCAGGTCGAAGCCTCCTGGATACATGGAACCTGTAGCAGCTGAGCTGCAGGTGGCCTGGGGACAGAGCCAGGACCTGCAGCCATCCCACGTCAAAGCCGATGCTCCTGTGGCTCCTCTTTACATCACTGTAATTTGCCCTTTCAACAGGGAGGGCAGCAGTTTCACTGCATAACAAACAGCTACACAGCAACTCATGGAAAATCATCCAGCTGTGGACATTTTCCTTTCTCCTTCTTCCCTTTTTGCTGGTGACCACCCATCACTGAGGTTTAGCTCTGGCTGACCACCCGCTAATGAGTTTTCCAAGATGAGGAGAGCTGCCTCCAGCACCCGTGCAGCTCAGATGCTCCATTATTTTTATTTATTTTCCTGGTCTGGACACATGTTTGTTCTTCTTCACCTTGATTCCTGAAAAGTCAAACGTCTGACGCTGGGGTCACACTGGAAGGAAATGACAATCCCAGCTGAAGATGCTGCATCACCCTGTCATGGTTAAGACTCATGTTATAACTTCTGTTATCTATATCTTATCTATATCTATCTCACATCTCTGTGGTGTTAAAAAGCCTAATATTGAAACCAAAAGAAACCAAGAAGGAAAACCAAGGGTGAAAAAGCAAAGCGTGCTGCTGGATAGCTTCCCACTTAGTTGGATGACACACGTCAATAAATACATCAATAAATATAAAGGCACAAGAAATCTGGAGTCCCATCACCCACTTTGCCACCTTCTACAAATTATCACGGGTGATAAGCAGCGTCCAATGTCACTGGTGCCCTTCTTTGTGTTTTCCCCTTTTTTTCCACCACTTCAAATACCCACCGAGGATTTTCCAGGCATGGGAAGGCTTTTCCCACAGTTAATGAAAGGTTCCTGGTTGCCCCTCATAGTCTTTGAAGTTCAAACCCTCTCCAGCAGACCTGGGAATTTGCTGGTGATTTACGACTATTTGGACAAGTGGTGAGCAGAGAGGGGCTGGGGGGGACCTTCCCTCCTCCCTGGCCATGGGCTCTGCCAAGGGGGGGGGACACGTCCCTATGGGGCCCTAATTGAAAGATTTTTGGTGGCACAGGTGGGTTTTCTGCCAGCTGGACAGTGCAGGTGGCTGGGCAGGTTGAGAGGATAAGAAGTGCACGCGGTTAGTTCTCTTCATGGAAGGGCACCCTTCATCCCATCAGTGCTTCCAGGACAGCCAAACATGTAGGAAGGCTGAAGATGAGGAGGATTTAAAAGAAAACACACACATGTAAATCACACGGGTGAAATTCATACTTGTCATCCTCAATTATTTCCAGAATTTCCTGCACAAGCTACAGGGTGGAGAATGTGGCCGTGGCTGAACGCAGGAGCTCACACATCATCCCACCATGCTGGGAGTGTGAAATTTGGGAAAGAGCTGGACATCACACCAGAACAGCCCCAAAACCACTGGAAGCAAATTGTGGAGGAATTTGACCAAACTGCCTGGACTCATTGGCTGTTCCTCAGCCCATCCATCCATCCATCCATCCATCCATCCATCCATGCATCCATCCATCCATCCTTGGCAGGTTTCTGACCAATCCCCTTACAGAGCCATTTTCCTCTCTCCTCTGCCTTGGAGCCACCTCCCAGTTCCTGCCCTGCCCAAGCTTCCAAGAGCGGGTGCTGGTTTGGGAGTGCCCTGAGGGCTTGGGGCAGGGGGGGACACAAGAAAGGGAAGGGGACCATGAGGTCTCCCAGGCAGGAGCTGTGCTGCAGGGATCCAGCTGGGCACCCCTCCACACTCCCTGGCCCCACAGAGATGATTGGGAAGCTCCCAAAGAGCCTATCAACCTGCTGCTGTGATTGTCCATATCCATAATCCATGGATTGTTCATCCCAGGAGCCTCTGGAGGAGATGGAACAGGCTCATCCCAGCAGAGAGCTGGGCAAGCCTGTGCCTGAGGATGCTCCCAGCCTGACTCCTGGCATGGGGGATTTTTCTGAGAGCCAAAATGGAAACAGGAAAGCAGAGCTGGTAAACCAGTTCTGGATGAGGGGGAAAAAAATGTGAACTGGGAAAGGAAAGGGAAAGAAGCCCCCTGCCACCACTGGCACAAACATTGCTCAGCCTTAGGCTTTGTCTCCAAGCTCAGATGTGCTGACCCTGCTGGGGTCAGGCTATCTTTTCTGTCCCTGCCAGAATTCCTGCACCAGCCAAGCCCACACTCTCATTTCTGGCTCCAGGCAGGGTGCTGAAGGCAAAGCCTCTCTGCCCAGCAACTCCCATCTCACTCCCAGCTCCCATGCTTCCTTCCTGTGTGGATTTTCCAAAGCTTGACTTCTGTTTGCTGATATATTTGAAATCCTTGGATTTCCAGTAGGTTGAAATGTGCTTTTCGGCCGCCTCCTAATCCTCACCAGCTTTAATTCCCCAGTTCAAAGCACATTTTAAAGGAGATTAAATTTTACTTTATTGCTTCTCATATGTTTTAAAATCTGGGTTTCAGAAGGGATGCTGCAGGTCCCGGAGCTTCTCCTCCATGTACTTGGCAAAGCCTGTCCCCATCTCCAACTGTCTGGCATCCAGGGGGAATTGCAGGCTCTGAGCATCCCCCATGCATGATACTCCTCAATAAATTTGATTACGTTTCTGGCACTTTGGGTGGAAAAGTTCAGATTAGGGTAAGGCTGCTTGCTCTCAGCATTATGAATTTATTTTATTTCATTTTATTTTTTGAAAGAAGCAATAGATCTGCACTTTTATGGGGAGCTGGGCTGTGGTTCAGGTTGATCTGAGTTTAGGGAGGAATTTCAAGCAGTTCATCTTTCTAGCCTGCCCTGCAAGGGAGGTGAGGCACCAAGGCCCCATGCATCCCAGCTCTTCCCATCTCCCCCAGCAAGTTCCAGCTCCTCTTTGCCCATTTACTGAACTGAACTGAACTGGAGCATCTCAAAATACCTCCTCTCTTTTCCCTTCTTGTAAGTAAATAGATTATCTGAAACTGCTGCATCCTGAGAAAGAGAAAAAGAAATCCTCTGCACATTCCCCTCTTTCAAATAAAAGAAAATATGATATTGGAGTTTTGCACTAAAATTATTGTAATATTCTTTCTTTTACAAGCGCCTTTAAAGTTCATCTTTATGGTTCTGATATTGAAACCATTGCAAAGGAATTGTTTGTGGGGATTATTTGACTTTTTATTAAAAAAAATCAAAAACAGGTGGGTTCCTCGTCATCTGCACTTAAGTTTTTAATAAAAAGTAAAAGTTCTGGCACATCACTGACTTTTTTTTTTTCTTTCTTTCTTTTCATTTTCATTCTCTCTTTGGCCAAAGATAGGACACATCTTTTTCACTTTCGTGCTGAGGAATATGATTCAGAGCTCACACACCTACAGACTTGGAAGTTCATCACCCCAGGATTGGTTAGCTGGGTCTCCAAAGGCAGCATGGATTTTGCAATCATGCTGACTGCAATTCTCTTTTTTCCTTGCTTTCAATTCCCCTTCCCCAGCCCCAAATAATTTCTGGACCTTTCAGTGCAACGGAATTAGACAGAGGACCTGATGTCTGAGATGGATGATGTGCCCAGAGGCTTGGGAGGACCTGGAGAGGGGTAGTCCAGCTGCACAGCCTGGGCTCAAACCTAGCATCAGACAGCACAGAAGCTACTAAAGAGGTGCCCCGACTTCATGTACTCAGGAGGCAGGAGGCTGAGAACCTGGGACTAGGAAGGACCTGTCTGGGGTTGTGCACACTGTGCCTCCAAGCTGTGCAGCTCCTGGCCTTGGAACTTTTCACAGCTTCCAGGAGAGTCTGGGCAGACTCATAGGAAAGAGACCTGCCCAGGAGGGCTGAAAAACCTCAAAAAATCCATCTAACCACCAAAGAGCTGGAAAATGTCTGGGGAGGCGCTCACCTGCACCTGCCTCGCTCTTGCACCTTTCTCCAGGCAAGACCATGACTTCCAGTGCCTGAAGGGCCTGCAGGAAAGCTGGACAGGGACTTTTGACAAGGGCATGGAAGGATAGGATGAGGGGGAGCAGTTTCAAGCTGAAGGAGGGGAGATTGAGAGGAGATATGAAGAAGAAATTCTTTGTTGCAAGGGTGAAGAGACACCGGCACAGGTTGCCCAGCAAAGCTGTGGCTGCCCCATCCCTGGAAGCATTCGAGACCAGGTTGGTTGGCACTTGGAGCAGCCTGGTCTAGTGGGAGTTGTCCCTGCCCATGCAGAGGGGTGGAATTGGATGATCTTTAAGGTCCCTCTAACCCAGTCTGTGATCCTATGACTCTGTAGAGATGTCATCCTGCTGTCTCCACCCCTCTGCCCACAGGGCATTCTGGGACCTGGGGACATTGCCACAGGCAAGTGGCCTACCCCAAAACTCCCACCGCCACGAAGCATCCTTGAACTCTTCCAGGTGGTGGGAAGACTCTGGAGAGCAGGCAATTCTCCAGCTCATGGCCCTGGAACCAGGGCTGGGTTTAGTTTGGGGCTGGTGCTAACACCCCAGAGCTGTTTCATTACCCTGAAACTCCGCTGCTTCCCAGCCCTTTCCCTCATCCCGCAGGACTTCCTGGCCTTCTGCTCATCATGTTTTATTCTATCTTCTCAATTCCAAAGGAAATAAAACTTGGCTGAAGCCAATAAAGCCAATATGAAACCCCCAGCTTGAGGTGCCTGCTGGGGCTGGGCTGCTGCACAGGCCCCAGGGGGGTTCAGAGCAGGGCTCCAGCCCATCTCTGGCTTAGTTTTAGCTCTGGATAAAAACTCCCTGGCCTCAGTATTATGGTCTGCTTCCAACCACAGATTGCCATCCTTGCAGGAGAAATGGGAGAATGGGCATTGCTCCTGAATCCACCAGATACATTGATTTCTTACATGTCTTTTTTTTCTCTCTCCACTGATGGGTTAGACCTTTTCTTGCAGGTTGTGCTTTCTGGATGCTGCCTGCTTTCTGTGGCTCCTCCTAGACTCCCTCTCAGTCCTCCCACTGGCCAAAGAAACTGGAATAAAATCACCAAAAATACCAATAAGGCAGATGTGAGGCTTGCAGCCCCCCAGGACCTGTGCTGCTGACCTGTCCTGTCATGCAACACAGCTTGATAACACGGCTGCCACTCTCCTTGTGTGTATTTGAGCATTTCCCCTGCTCAATGTCTCTTTCTCCTCCTGTATTTCAAAAAACTCAACCTGCTGCTGCTGGCCTCAAAGCCAGACACAAATTGTAGCCATGGAAATGTCTCAGTGATGGGTTTCACTCCAGAATATGATGAAAATCAAGATAGTTTGTGCATGTCTTAGTCCAAAGCCAATCTCATCTAAATCCCAGTGGAAGCAGCACATTGGGAGGAAGAAAAAGAGGGGCCCAGGATTATGTGGGTTTGTAAACACAACAATTTGATGTTTACTGGTGAAATACCTGCATGTGCCAGTATTTTGAGGTCAGAGAAATCCGTAAAGCAAAACCAAATCCTCTGAAGATCTTGGCCAGCACCTTACTGATCCAGCTAAAAATTACTTTAACTCTCCCTGAAGCTGAAGGGGGTTAGGAGAAGCTTTTGCTCAGCCAGCCCCCATCATGTCATGTGTTTCTAATAAAAAATAGCATCTTCAGAAGACAACAAACCTTTTTATTTACATCTCAACAGATGAAAACACCCCCTCCTCACACCTCTCCCAGTTAATGTTGCTGTTGAAAGAGGGGAGAACAACCTTCCAGGAGCAGAGGCCATACCAACTAGATTTTCACTTGTAGATGGTGTATTTTCTCCACTGAACTCAACAAACCCGCTCTGGTCCAGCCCAGGGACCTGGACACCCCGTCATCCTAAGGATGGCATTTCCTGGGCTTTGTCTAATGTCATTTATATTGTCCCACACCTGTTCTCTGTGCTTCTGCTGAGGATCAGTGAGCAAAACCTGGCACAACTGCTCAGGAATGTTTTTCAGGGATCTGCCTGGAAAAAAAACCCTATAAAATGAATAGTCCTTTGAGGTATGGAGTCAGGTCTGCAGAAGGAAGGGAAACAGAAATATTCATGCCACAGTAGCAGGAGAAAGATTGGGTGATTCTGAAGGAGCAAGCATAGAATATCACCGAAAATGAGCTCCAACTTGTCAATGAGTGAACTGATCCCAAACCAGGGAAACTCAACTCCCTTTCCACAAAAGGAACCTGTTTTCTGGCAGCTTTCCTCTCCTGGAGCTGGTGGTCCTCATGTGTGCTGGAGGGATGGTGCCTCTCAGGAAGCATTTTTGGTCCAAAAGGAGCAGGGGAGCACCAGGGAGGAACAGAGACCTTGATCTACAGCTGCAGGTGTCTGAGAGCTGGAAGAAGCTGCTGAGTGAGGATGGACACCTGCAGGTCATAGCATTGAGGTGTTCCTGTAGGGCACTGAGCTGCCACCTGACAGCAGCCAGGAGCAAGGTTGTATCTGTCGGACCAGGGGACTTCCTGGCAGATGAAGATCTGGCCATGGCCACTGATGCCTTTTCCTCACCTGGGCTGCATGGAAGGAGTCAAAACCCAGGCATGAAACCTGAAGACTCAGTGTTGAGTTGCTGTTTCCTTTAAGATGGTTATTCTTTCACAGGATCTGACCTGACCATCCCCTGAGCTCAGGCAGTACCCAGTAGCCAGCTGGACTTCTGTAAATCCAGGTTTGGCCAGGGTGTTGGAAACCAACTGGCCCAAGATAGTTTCTTCTAAATTATTCTTCTATTTTTTTTCTGAATTATTGTGAACATCCTCATTATATGTTCAAGTTGTTGAATTTCAAATTAAACTTTCCAAAAAGAGCCTTTTGTTGGTTGACTCTAAAAACCTTTTCAAGCTGCCGCTCCCCTCCAAATTTTCCTTTGAGACTTTGATGTTTAGAGGACAGGAGAAGTGTCTGAGGTCTCATAAAACTTGGTGCCCAGCTTTTGCACTGGATCCTAATTCCCCGTCATTTGCCATTAATGCTTATACCCAGGAGCAAGCTGTCTTACCTCATCACACTCTGTGAAGGGGGGGGGATGATGTCTACCACTCCCACCAGACCAGGGTTACAAAAGACAGTCAGAACATCTGGAGAGAATAAAATGTCTGAAAAATCCCTGTCCCCAGAGGAGACAGTCCTATAAAACAGATCTGCTGGGAGCCAAATTAAATAAGGTGTAAATGGATTCCTTTCTCTGCCTCCTGTAGCAATGGGAAAAGCCAGTGGACATTTTTCCAGCCTGGTTCCCAGGGAAGGAGCAGTTCAGCTCCCACTGGTGGGTGATGCCCAGGAAGGATTCACTGCTGAGGGGCTGGAATTTCATCCCCTTGCCAGGCAGAGATCAGGATGGGCAGTGGGTCTCCTTTATCCCATGGCCAAGGAGAGCTGCTTCCTTCTGCTTGGTGGGTCTGGGAGCAACAAAGAGGGTCCATGTTTTCGGGAGAAGAACTCAACGCTCAGCAGAATAGGAAGGCACCAGGAAGGAATTCCAGGAGGATCCAGCAATGCAGGAACTGCAGCACTGAGAATGAGCTCTAGGTATTTTCCTCACATGAGGAGATGGCAGGGACAAATTTGAAGCTTCAAATAAAGTAACAGAGGGAAAAATAAAGTAACGAGAGTGGGCTGATTAAGCAGTGGCAAGTCACGGGATAACCAATGGGTTACTGAGCAACAGAGCTGCAGCTCTGTCCCTTTGGGGGACACTGATGGTGACAAGGGAAGGTGAAGGGTGCTGGTTGCTGTTTGAGTTGGAAAGGACTTCCCCAAGTCCAGGTTTAGCTAAAAGGAATCACTGTCCCTTACAGGGATAAGAGAGAGAATGCTGATGGGAAATTTTGGGGAAAAAAAATCCTCCCTTCTAATTCTGGCTGCATTTTATAGGCTGCAAATGCATTATGAACTCTGTGTTCCTGGGCAGAACATCCTCTTTTGTAAAAAAAAATTAAAACCCATCCTTCTTTAAGAAAAAAAAAATAAAATTAAAAAAGCCCAGTATTTTCAGATATTTCTATGAAAAGGCCCAGAAAAACAACCCACAAAATGTGGACAAGGAATAAAGGCAAAACCACACTGAAAATGGGCACCCAACCAGCAGTTCCTATTCAGCTGGCCACAGACATCCCCAGCACGCCCCAAATCTGGGATTTCCAGTGCTGGCTACCTCACCAGCCCGATTGCCAAGAGGTCAGCCCAGGGCACTTCTCCCCCTTTACTCCCCCCAGTCACATTTTTGCTCTCAGGACCCTCATCGTTCCTGGGATTTGCGCAGCTCGTGGCCACCTGCCTGCCTTTGCCTCCTCACGGCGCACAATCCTGGGATAAAGCAGATCCAGAACCGTCCTCCACCCTAGGCTGCTGTAGATGCGGAAAGAAAGAGGGGGAGCCTGTCGGAGGCAGAAACGGGCATTTCCATCTTCCACCAGACTTCTCCAAAAACAAAGGATGCCTTAGGTTGCCACCTAGTGACTCTGCAGAAGAAGGACCTGCAATTAAAATCAATCGTTTTGGCTGGAAAAGACCTTTAAGACCATCAAGTCCAGCTGTTAACCCAGTACTGCCAGGGCCACCACTAAACCATGTCCCTCAGCACCACATCTACATGGCTTTTAAATCGTTCCAGGGATGGGGACTCCACCACTGCCCTAGGCAGCCTGTGCCAGGGCTTGACAAATTTTTCCAGGAAGAAATTGTTCCCAATATCCAATCTAAACCTTCCCTGGCACAACTTGAGGCCATTTCCTCTTCTTCTATCCTTATAGAGGGTCCACTTTGTCCACACATTGGATCAGCCTTCTTCTTCCAGGTGATGGGCAGGCAGCATTACCCAAATCCTCATGTCCCAAAGCCACCAAGGAGACAGAGCCCAGTCCATAGAGCTGCAATTGCCCACATCTCAGCCACCTGATGAGTCTGAGCTCAAGAGTGAGAACAGAAGCTAAGGTCACCATGGATGGTCTCCTGGCCTTCCTTGAGACCTTGCTCTTGGCATGCTAGAATCATAGAATCCCAGACTGGTTTGGGTTGGAAGGGACCTTAAAGACCATCTAGTTCCAACACCCTGCATGAGCAGGGACACCTTCCACTAGACCAGGTTTCTCTAAGCCCCTTCCAACCTGGCCTTGAACACCTCCAGCCATCCTGGTTTGAGCCCGTGGGCTCCTGGGGCACAGGAGTGGACAGCTGGAGAAACCATCTTTTGGCAAAGAACTGATAATAAAGGTTTGGTAAAGAGTTTTCATTTCAAAATCTCTCTTTGCTTTGTTTTTTTAAGAGCCTCGAAATGTGCAGTGCCTGAAATAGCCACCGAGGGACTAACAAGATTGTTGCAATTTGGCACAGCAACATCTTTTCCAGGGTTTTGGGTGGAAATAACCTGGACAGGAAGAAAATCAGCGTCGGAGGAGGAAGCTTTGGGATTTCCTCATGGCCTGCAGGAGATGCCTGCCGTGTTCCCAAGTCAGTGGCACTGCAGAGACATGTTCCCACTGGGCTCCCTTGCTCTCCCCACTGAGCCCATCAACCATGCTGATGGATGCTGCCATTCCATAAAGCCACCTTTATGACCCAGGAACAGCCACAGGGGGCTAATTTATTTATTCGAGTAGGGCATGTGTGTCCCCATCAGTGAATGAGGGGTGTGTGACCCACCACTGCCTGGCACCCCATAACTCCAGTGCCCTGACAGCACCCTACGCCGTCTGTGACAACCTGACAGGGAAGCTGGTTCCTTGACAGTACTTTATGGGGCGAGGGGTGATGGCAGGACCAGCCCCTCCCTGGACTGCCCCGGGTAATTTAATCCCCGTACATCAGCCTACCTGCTGTAATGAGGCTCATTATGAAGCTCTATTTAAAGCCTCATTTAAGCCAGACGAAAAAAAATAGCCTTTTTCTGCAGAGCAGGTCAGTGGCTCCAATTAGAGGCGTGCTGCTGATGGCAGGGCTTCCTCCTTCCAAAAATGTAGAAAGCCACAAAAAGTATCTCTGAAGTCACTAGAAATTATGGTGGAGAGGCAGCATGCCAGCACCAGGAGGAGAAAATGGCATCAAGCTCCCAAAAAACAGGGTGTCTTGGTGCAGGGAATGAGAAGGAATGTGATGCTTTAATGCATGGAAGATGCTAGAGGAGGAGAAGAAGCCAAGACTGTATGTCCCTGGGGAGACTTCGTGGGGTTTGGAACAAGCTGGCACCCAGCACTGTCACTAAAGTGCTGGGGACATGCTAAGCCTCCCAACTGGACCAGGAGCTGCAGGAGGACAACAAAGGGCAGGTGGGGAGGAGTCCATTCCCTGGACCATGTCTCAGGTATACTCCCAGCACATGGGACATCCAGAGATGTCACCCATGGCACCAAAAGCACTAGAACACCCAAGCCTGCTGCTCCAAACCCTGCTGCCACCTGGGGGGGTTCCTCCTGCCCCTCCCCACCTCAGAATCCAACATCTCTCCCAGAAAGTGATGCAGGAGAAGAGCAGCCGTCTCACTCCTTTGCCCCAAACAAATTTTGCAGCAAATAAAGAGCCTGCATCAAGTGTTTGGGTATTTATACATTGCTCCTCGAGTGATGAAATTTCAGTTTCCTCTAAAATATGAGGAACTCTTATTTACTATGCACAGATGCAGAAGGAAAATTACTCAAGTTTTTGCAATAAAAATAACCTCGGTTTTGTGAACACCTGCTTTCTGCTGTTTAATAATGCTGAGCTCCTGTCTTGTGTGCTCTTCTGTTTACTCTCCCACAAATTATTTTTGTTCTCAGTTGACAAAGATAAATGATGGGATTAATATATATTGGAGAAGTCCCGGCGAACAGTTTGCTAGCAAAGAGAAAGGATTGATATTATTTCCCTCAGGTAACATAACACAGACAAACTGGATTAAGAGTAATTTGCTGTGGGGCTTATATGTGATCATGAGCCATTAGTGGAGCACCATTTATGAAAATCACTTTTTCTAAAATAAAAATTAGCCTGACTTTCATTACCTTGCTGGCACTGGGCAGAGAAGAATTGTTCCTTTTTCAAGTGAGAGAAGAAAAATTAGGCACCACTAACTGACAGATAACTAGGAACTGGCTAAATATGAGGGTGGGATAGGAGAAGAAAAGCTAGCATCCCTGACACATGTTGTTTACCTATCTTTCTTTTAGCAGCCCTGCATGTCCTGGGCCTGCTATTCCCTCTCCATTGAGCTCCAAAGGGTAATTTATTATTTTTTTTTCTAGCTTGCTCTCTGGAAAAATACACTTCTTAAAAACAGAGAAAATTCAGAGCTGCTGAGTAAGAGGAAAGAAAAAAGCAGGAGACCACAGGCAAAGCCCTTTCCCATCTCCCAAAGCATCACTGAGGAATTTCTCCCTCCCTCACCAGGGCTTCAAGGCTGCTTCAAGCCTCTGGATGCTCCCCCAGGGTTCTGGGGTCCAAACTCCCCCCAGGCTGCTCTGACTGTGTGGAAATTGCCAGCTCTGCCCTGGATGCTGCAGGGGTGAGGACCACATGCTCAGGTGTCCCCACCACTGGCATTCTCCCACTCACACACAGGAGGAGCTCCATTTCAGCAGTTAATAATGTTCTGTTTACTTCCAGGGGTTTAATAAATATGAGACTCAACCTTGCCTCAAAAACACTGAATTATATAGTATTACCAGGAAGCTCCAAAAATAACTGGTTTTAAATGTGGCCCAAACCTTTAAAATGCAGGCGTGCCTGGTGCTGCCAAGGTGGGTTTGTTCCTGTTGAGAAGAAGGAACAGACCCTAAAAATAAAATTGGCCAAATAATAAGAGCTGAGCTGTCTCATTAGTCTGCTTTGTACAAATGCAGAAATTGGGGTGGGGTTCTGGACTCACCCAGCCCCAAAAAAACATTTAAAAGTTGTAGATGTGGTGCTGAAGGAAGTGGTTTAGTGGTGTCCTTGGCAGTACTGGCTTAACGGTTGGACTTGATGGTCTTAAAGGTATTTTCCAACAAAAACAATCCTATGGATTCTAAAAACCTGTCTTTTTCCAACTGCCCGATAAAAACCCTTCACTCCCCTGCACAGAGCCTCTGTGGCTTCTGTCTCCAGCCCTCTGCAGGCCCTATGTCATGGCTGGTTGAACAAAACCCCTTTGCTCTTGGCAACCCCAACACTCTTTCCCAGCAGTCGCCCTCCTGCCACATCACCCTTAGCCAGCCTCACCCCCTGATGCATGGGGAGGGAGAAGCAGGATGAAATGTTCCCCCATGAAGGCTGGTGAACCTGCAGCAGATCTGCAGCTCCTGCAAGGACCCGCCCCACTAAACCATATAGAAGTGAGGGTGGGCAGGCAGGAGAGCTGCCAGGGGGGCAGAGACCCTCAGATCTCACTGCCCCTCTGCATCTTACCTGAAATATTTCTTGCAGTCAGTCCAGCTCAAACATCTTCCCAGATATTGTGGTTTTGTTATTTTTGGCAACGCAGTAATCAGCCACCAGGTGGGATGAAGGAGAAACATGCAGGTTATACAGCAGCTTCAGCTCTGTGCTCTCTGAAGCCTCCCTTCACTTTCAGGTGCCTTAATTAGGCTGGTGAGGCCCAGCAGGTCAAACCACTTGGCTTTTTTGTGATGTGCTGGGGCTCCCACAGGGCTGCCCACAGATGGGGAAACTGAGGCAGCTGGCATGATGAGCCCAGGTGCTGAGCAGAGGGGCTGGGTGCAGCCCTGGACTATGCAGGGCAGGGGTTTCACGTCGGGGAGCTTGGACTGGTGTGGATCCCATCCACAACCCCACCCAGGATCCCACCCACAGCAGGTACCTGAGCAGCCCTGTGCCCTCTGCACAGTGCAACGCAGGACGATGCTGTCACTCATCGTCCTCCCCTACCCCATCCTCGACAGGGGCAGCACGGCGTGCAGACCGTCATTGCTGCAAAATTCCGATTTGCCCTTTGCCAAAGAATGCTAGGGAAGTGGATCTCCCGGATCACCCCCACCACTGTGCCAGGACCCCCGAAGCCATGGCGGGGGAGGTGGGGATGGTTGGCATCCTTGCCGTATCATCATTCTGCCAGCCCGGAGGGTTTTGAAAACAATACTGGAAGTAATCCCTTTTGATCCTATGCTAATCCCAGATAATTGCTTTCAGGCTTAATAGGAAAACTGCATTTTCTTGGGGGGAGAGCTGGTCAGTTGGAAGGGGCTTTGATTTACCTAGTGCTGGAGGTGCTTGTTTTAGCCCAGGGAGCTCTATTGTCCCCAGGAGCGGGTTGTCAGGAGGGATGTCCCAGGCTGTGATCCCGCCATCGATGCTGTCTGTCCATAGGCATCCTGGCACATGAGCAGAGCCGGAGACTCTCGCAGCCGCTCCAGACCAGGGGCAGCAATGGGGAAAGATTATTTCATTAGATAAACTGCTGCCACAGGATGCTGAAGAGGTCAAACATCAGCGGGGCAAGAATATGGGATAAAGTTATGGTTAAACATATGGGCAGCTGAAGGTGTTGTGTCTCGGGGGTGGCAGTAGTGCACCTTATTTTCGGGTCACACCAGGGATTTGGGATACACTCAGCCTCCACAGGTACCGTGATCCTGCCGTGAGCCAGATTTGAAGCTCTGTAAATGACCAAGCTGAAAGAGTAGGAGGCGTTTGAGCATCAGCCCAAGCACACTTGTTGCTTTAAAAAGAAAGCCGGGCTTGGATGGCAGCTTGTGGGTCACTGTGCTCTTACCCTGCTCCCCCCAGCCCCGGGGCCACGCTGACAGCCCGCATTCTTCCTGACCCGCCTCGGAGCCTGTGGAACAATGGGCTGCCCATTGCTCATTAACCAACGGGGCCCTTTTGGCAGCTATGGGTGTTGGAAAGTTCGTTATGGGTAAGGCAGGAGGAACACGGTGATTTTATAGCTGCGTGAAGGCTGCACCTCCAGGGGGGAGCAGTTGGGGGGTATGAAATACAGGCTCTTCAAGGAGGAATAGGTTTATGATGGTTTATACAGGCAGTGAAGGTCCTGGCTGAGGCTTTCAAGGTGTTCATCGGGATGGGTGGGTGAGGGATCCTCCAAAGGCACTCTAAAACCAGCCTAGGAAGTACCCGGGTAACCCGAGACCTCCTGAGCTTGGAGCAAGCTGGATTGCCCAACGCTAAACAAGTTCCAGCAAATCTTAACTTTCCTCCTACAGTTCAAGTAACGTTTTCAGGTGGATTTTTTGCAAGACAAGGACAGAAAAGCAGATTGAGACCTTGGGTGTCAAACCCAAACTGGCCCAAGGGGTTTTTTTGGCCGGGTGAGGCTTCCCACAGGGTCCTGGAGCAGAATTCTGGAGGGTTTCTGGTGCCTTTGCTTTGAGGTCCTTTGCCCACTGGAGGGAGCATACGGCAAGCGATTCGATATACACTGCTGGAAAGTGGTTTGCATTTAAAAGAGGGCTGGGGAAGCTTGGTTAGATTTTGCTCAAACAAAAGAAAAATATTAAATAAGTTTTTAAAAATCTGAGAGAAGAGCAATTTGTTTAAATCTGGGCTGTGATTTCTTGCCTTTCAAAGAGCTTTTCCTATGGGGAGGCAGTCGGGAGGGAAATTCCAGGCACCCCATGGAGTTTCCTCTTGATTTAGTTCATAATGCAACATAGTTACCTTGATACAAATAAATTAAATTACATAGATAGAACAAAATCAGCTGAAATCCTGGAGGAGCTATGGAAAGCATTGAGTCCTGTGCTGGGCAACCTGAATAATTTCAATATTTCCCTTTTGGGGAGCCAAATAAACCCCAAAACATGCTTTGGGTGTGTGAAGTGAATGTTGGGTGAAAGCCCTCTCCTTGATCCCAGTGAGGTGTTCCATCCCTGGAGCATGTGGTGGCTTATCTCTATGAATGCCTCTGCTGCTTCAGCTGCCTGAGAGGGCTCACATATTTAGGGGCACCACCCCAAATATCAGTTTTTGGGCTGTGTATGCACAGGAATGGGGAAGAGCAAAGAGAAAAGTTTCAGACCATTTCACAGGACAGGTATGTGACGAGCCTTTCTTTTCTCCATTTTTTATCTAAGGCAGATTTATTAGGAGAAAAGCTCACTGGGAGGAGGGTGATGGAGAGAAAATATTGAATCTAGGAGCCTGAGCAGGAGCCAGCTGGGATGTACCATCCATCCAGTAAGATGACTGCAGCTCCATGCTCTTGAGGAGGGCATGATGATGCTTCCAATGCTTTTTTCGGATTGTGCCTTGCTCGGAAGGTGTGTTTTATGCCTGTTTTGACTGCAGAGATGCAAAGGGCAAAAAAAAAAAACAACCCAAACCCAATGAGCTGTAGCCCTCTCAGAAGAGCAGGGCACAGGGCACTGCTGGCCTTGATGAGCAGAGCCAATGGAGCACTATTGATTGCAAGGATTTGTGGTTTACCAGCAGAGTTCAGCTGTGAGCCCTCATGCTGAGGCCTGACTCACAGATACACTTTCAATCCCAAATAGTTCATTTGCAGGTGAAACAGCTGGGTTGGTGTGTGTGTGAGGGAGAGGGATGTATTTTTTTGTCTTAATTCAGGTTCTGTTTCCCGGAGACACGGCTGCCTCCATGGGTGCCTGGTCCAACATCCATTGATGCCCTTCCAGGGAATTCAATAGCACCTGGATTGTGGCCATCAGGCCACCATTTTCCAAGGTGCTGAGTAAACACAGCTTCCAGAGCCTTTAATTCTCCTTTGTGAAGGCAGCTGTCTTTGAAAACCAGACCTGCTGCTCTCTCCTTTCTCTGGGCATGTGGTTGGAGGAGCAGGAACTGCCTGGGCTTTGACTGGTTGTCTGTTAAACAGAGATGATGCCTTCACATGCGATTGTCTGCTGTATGTTTCTGAAGGAACAAAAGGCTCCTATTCACAAGCCCTGGCATGCCATGCGGGGATGATTACAAAGGTTAGGGCTCAAAGATAGTTCTCCTTCACTTCAATGACTGCAGGATTATTCCTCTAATAGCCCTAATTAAAAATTAGCCTGATACAATACAGTTATTATAACGGAGCCTGGTTTTATTTCATTTTGGGGGGGGATACACGTGCTGCTGCCACAATACCCCTCATTCTCCAGCGGTGCCTCTCCCCCATCATTCACTATAGATGGAGCCAAGGGGGAGTATGGAATGGGATAATGGGCTCCATCCCAGTGTCAGCCCAAACCACGGTGTCCACAGCTGTGTGGAGGACCACGAGGATGCTCCAAGGGCTGGAGCACCTCGAGTTGGGGTTGTTCAGCTTGGAGAAGAGAAGGCTCCAGGGAGACCTTAGAGCACCTTCCAGTACCTGAAGCAGCAGTACCCCATCACTATAACCTGCCCAATCTCACTGCTTGCACCAGTGGGAGATTCCCCAGTGACTGGTATAACACATCCCAGCTTGACAGGATGCTCAGGCTCTGTTTCTATACTGGAGATGCACATGGTGGGTGCACAAAGCAAAAACATATGTTGAGAAGACACAAGAGAGTCTGCATGGTATGTCTGGGACCTGTCTGGCATAGAAAAAGCTCCCAGATCTAAGTGCTCATTGAATTTGTTTAATAAAGCAGTTGATAATTTTAATTGGAAACATACCTTTCCAGACTCTGTTGCTCCAGACAGAAAGAGGCTGTAGAGAGAAATCTGACAGGGATGTGGGTGGTTATTAAATGCAGGGCTGAGCATGGCTGTTGCTGGAGGCAGGGCAAGATGTTGGCAAGTTCTTCATAAAAGCTCCTAATTAGAGCTGAGAGCTCCTTGGATACACAGCTCTGCTCTTCAGCAGAGAGAGTGGGAAGGGATCTGGCACCAGGAGAACACCTTCAGATAACTTCAGCTTGCTGTCGCTTCTAAAATAAATCTTAAGATAAAGAAGTTTTCTTTTCTTGGTGCTAGGAGGGCCATGGTCATGGCAGGTACGTCCTTTCATTCTGCCGAAGAGAAGCAAGACAAGCTCAGGTACAGCAATGACACCAGAAGACTGGAGAGGGCTTGGAGCACACCTGGAGGCACTGGTGGCCACTATAGAGCTGCTGTCACAGCTGCTGTCACCTCCTATCGATGTGCTTTCAGAGAGGACGAAGTCCTTTCTGGACGAACTCACCTGGGATTTAGCCTCATCCCTTTCTGGTGCCTCTCCTGCAAACCAAGGATGAGTTACAGATGCGCCCAGGAGACTTCTGAAGGGAACGTTTGGCACCTGGTTTATCCTTGATGTGGTAAGCTGGGGGGGCAGTTCTTGTTCGGAAACCACGAAAGTCCATCTCATCAACCAAGTACAGGCAAGGAGACATGTTAAAAGGTTGTATTAGGGATCACAGAATATCTCACGTTGGAAGGGACCCATGAAGATAACTGAGTCCACCTCCAAGATGGACTTTCATTTGATTTGCCTTTTCTATGACCAAAACCACTGTTTGGGGTGTGGAGAAACACAGGAGAATTGCCTCCTCCCATCACTCCCCCTTCCCAAGGGAGCAGAGGCATTCCTCAGGAAACCCCAGCTGGTGCTGGCCACAGTCCTCCCAGCCAATGTTTTAACAAGAGGCCCCACAAATATTTAACTCCAACAAAGGGAGAAACCCTGGTGTAGTGTGGGTGGGATGGATATGTTTGCAGAGAAGAGAGGGTGAAAGCCTGCGGAATGTATTGATTGGATTCCCGCTGGAACACAACTGCCTTCTCATAACTCAGGGGCAGATAATGGCTGGGCAAACAAGGACGTGCTGAGTGCACTTGGCTGGAGGTATTTCTGTGTTGTCCCAGCAAACTGAAAGGAGAAGAAAGGTGAGGAGCCCGCTACACTCCCCTGACGATGCCCTCTTGTCTGAAGGGGGTGGGCGCATTCCTGGAGGGGGGCAGAAGCTGCTGCCTGCCAGGTCTCTAGCCTCCCAGCCTGCTCCCAAAGTCCAGCCAGTGCTGTTGGTGGGGATGCTGGGGCTGGAGCTCAGCATCCCCATCAAGCCCAAAGTCATGTGTGTCATCCCCATCAAGTCCTGAGTCATGTGCATCTCTGCGGAATGACAGCTGGTCCTTCTGGTGTCAGGGGAGGGGGGATAATGGCCATGGGGAGGGGTCTGCCTATTAGGAGGGCTGGTTTCACCCATCTACTTCCCATCCTTCCAACATGGATAACTCTGGGGGAGTCGGAGCTTCTGGTACCTTCCTCTCCTGTCAAGCAGCATCTCCACTCGTCATCCTCTGCCATGAGGGTGTGAAAGGACAACTGGCAATTTTCTTTGAAAAGCCACAGATTAATGAATCCCATATGGGGGAAAAAAAGGCATTTTATTTATTTGGTAAAACTTAGAACAACTTTTCTATTGCATTTTGCAGAACGAAAACCATTTCCTAGCAGAAAGCCACATTTCTGTGCACTTCTCTGCCCATCCCAATAAAGTCCGTGGCTCTTGGGAATTTTGTCTCATTTTCTGTACCTGAAAGGGTCAGGTCGGGTCTATTCTATTCTATTCTATTCTATTCTATTCTATTCTATTCTATTCTATTCTATTCTATTCTATTCTATTCTATTCTATTCTATTCTATTCTATTCTATCCTATTCTAATTCCATTCCATTCCAATTCTATTCCATTCTCTTAAATTTTTTTCTTTTTAAAAATTTTTTTCCTTATTTTCTTTTTTTCCTCTTTCCCCTCCACACATTTGCATGCCAACCACCCCAGTTTCCACTCCCTGAACACACCAGGGGCAGACCCCAGGGCAGCTACCGGATGCTGCTGGCCAACCTAGCTGGTTCGGGGGCAAACCTCACCCCACTCCGGGCATAATTCCCACCCTTCTCAAGGAGTTTTTCAGGCTCTCAGGACAAGTGCAGGCAAGAGGACACTGGGGGTCTAAAATAAATAAAAAAGGAGCCAAGACTGACCTTTAAAGTTTTGTTCCAGCTCTGTTGTCCTGCTGAAAGCATCCCAGCTTACATAAATAACTCCAGACCCGCAGCCTCTCACTTATGTCATGGCATTGAGTCTGGGGGCTGTTACACATGACCTTTGAGTCTGGGGGGGCCAGTGAAGGCTGGGGTACCATGGCTGCCTGGGCAGCAGGTTATTAGCACCAGCTTCTCCTCCAGGATGAATGTGTGACAATGGAGAGTGCGGCTATAAGTGAGGGAATTAAAGGGTTATTAAATACATTAAAAATAAATAGGTTTAAATACAAAGAACTATACTAAATTAAAAACAAAAAATGGTGCAACCCCTCCTAAATCCCAGAACAAGTGGGTGCTGGAGTGAGGAAGGAAGAATCAAGGTGATGATGGGGTAAGTTGCCTCCTGCAGCATGCTCTTTAGGGATGCACAGGGCTGGGATGAAGGCAGTGCTCTCGAGGGCACCTCTCAGCCCCCAGGAAGTGGCCAGAGAGGCCCCCACTCCTCCTGGCGTGCTGAAAGCAGCAGGTGGCTTCAAAGAGCTGGAGGAGGATGGGCTTAGGGGATTATCCCTAAGCACCTGATGACCCTTGTGAGCCTGGCCCGTGGCCCCATGTTGTGCGATTCATCTGTAACTTACGCTCCAATTAGTGGCCAAGCGCTCCTGGTTTGAGCAATGGGGGGTTGGCTCAGCTTGGCTTGCAGCACCAGGGACCAGGACGCCACGACCATGGCCTTTGCAGCCTCCTTACTCGGGACCATAGTAACATAACAGCAGCTCTAGTTTTCCCCATTCTTCCTTTAGTCTATCCCCCCAAAACCATAGCCATTTTCCTGAGTCTTTTCCCCACTTTTTCCCAGTTTTTTCCCCAGTCTTTTTCCAGCCCTGACCTCCAGGCACACTGCGGTTGGGATCAGGTTGCCCTTACGGGTTGCTGTCATACCCATGGTACCAACCTTACAACATAAGCCCATAACCTGCCTGTTATTGCTGATTTTTTCACCCTCCTAGAAGGATTATTGCAAAGGCAATTTTTCTGCTCACATCCCAGATAAAAAGCATGTCCCCCCAGGGGCATTGAGTGAGGGAAGGAAGGGGAACATGGCAAGGATGCCATGCTCGCCCACCATAGCATTCCCTGCCAGCTCAAGAGCCAGGATGATGCTTTGTTTATCCAAAGGGAACCTCCAAATCCTCCTTCTTGGAACTACATCTTGGTGGGTGGTATTTCTGGCCAGCTGAAAGCCAGAAGAACCCTGTGCACAGCAGAAAACAAATGTTTCATTTGAAGGTGTCCCCTCAAAAAAATCCTCTTAGCCATCACAGGCCACTGGTGGAGTGGTGAAGGGAAAGAAAGATTATTTTGTAAAAGTCAGAGCCATTTAGTTTTATAGCATTTAAGTCAGAGAAAATGCATCGGACAATTATATTGCACTTAATACTGGGATAATGGAACAATGAAAGATGTATGTTTGCATTTTGTAAAATTAAACTGTATGCAGTTATTTATCTTTTACCTTAATTGTTTGAGCTTGTTTCTAATGTAAACTGTTGTAATTTTAAATAAATATAATAGAAAAAACTTTCCTAGGTATCGGAAATCCAGAGTAAATTTACTTTGCAAATAGGCTTTGTTAGGTATGCTTTATGCTGAGGATCTGGAACTGACACTTTCATTCAAAAATATTTTGAATCCTTCAGCAGAGGCTCTTTCACTCCTGGTAGACTGTGGAGCTTTGGGAGAGGAGAGGACTTGGCTGGAGGAAGGACTGCAGGTAAGATAGACCCCAGAGAAGGTCTGGTGGGCTCATTGACTGGGAAACCACCAGGTGATGCCAGGTCCTGCAAACAGGGAGCCCTGTTCCCAAGGATACTGAAGAACCCTCCTGCCATGGCCATAACCCTGAAGGTCCTAGGTGCTCCAGCTCTTGACTCGTTGACCTTCACATCGCTTTTCTTCACAAGACACATAAAAATAGGACCGCAGCATGGTGGGGCCTGCTCAAGGGGTCTGTGTCATGCCTGGTTTGGGTGGTTGAAAGTGCAAGACTCCAGGTCTTTCATCCTCCGTTGAACCAAAGCCAAACATTAATGGTTTGGAGAACATGCCCAAGCGCGTCTCAGTGCTGCCAGCGGCCAGGCCAACGCTTGCTTCAGTTTGGGCAACAGCTTCAGGACTCCCAGCAGCCAGCACTGAGGGCAGGATAACTTCTTCAATGAAAGTCTATCATCACGCCATGTAAAATCCCAATTATCTGAACTGGGAAAGTACAGTTACTGCTTTGTAGCTCTTTGAGGAGTTTCAGAGATGATCTTGGTTAAGCCCAAGATGTTGATTAAGGAGGTGAATGCAACTGTTGACTTAGCCCTCAGGGGTTGTTATAAATGTGTCTGTTTGTTTTTCCAGCACCTTGAGGGAAGGCTCCAACAAAGGAAGCGCGCTGGGTTGAAAGGTAACACCAGTGATTAATGACATATACATTCAGCATGACGTCTTTATCATGGGGTGGTCTTACTGATTTCGAGTTGAGCAACCTGGGAAGTGGAAAAAGGGGCTGTAAAAGTGAAAGCCTGGTGAAAATGAATTAATTGGTGAAACAAAAGTGTCAGCCTTCTTCATGCCTCTGGAATCTGGCAGGCAGTCCTGTCTTGCAGGGTTCCTGCAGCAGCTCCCTAAATCCTGACTGATGTTCCTTTCATAGCGTGCAGTGAGTAAAAAAAAAAAGGTAAAACAGGAATGCTGGGGTTGGTTCGGGCTTGTTAACAGCATGTGCCAAGAGGATTTTTTTGGATGATTGTGGCCCTCTTGACAAAGGGAATCCATTGGAGGGAGTTTAAGGTGGGTCAGAGTGCCAGGAGTTGTGCTTATGGGTTTACTTGGACTGGTTAGCTCAAAAACTTCTCTGTGGAGGTCGTGATTCCCAGTTCCTCTACTGGAACCATCCTTGATGCTCCAGTGAGTCTACCGGCACAGAACATATTGGGTACGGGCACTTCCCAAACCTCATCCCTAAGACCTGTATTAAGTCCTCTAGGACTTAGCTTGGCTTTGGTGTGGATAGTCCTGCTCTGCTTGGGTTGAGCAGAGCAGCCAGATGTTACCCTTGATTTCCCTAGTATTAGCTCTGTGCATGATGGAAACCAGACGTGCTAGGAAGAAAATACCCTTGAACATCAGCTTTGTAGGGAATAGGGGAATTCTATGTAAACAGGGGCCCTCAGCAATGGCTGCTGCTCTTCTTTGCCTTCAGTTCCTTTAGATGGCACCATCCTCCTGCGCTGGTGCCGCACTGGAGTCTGTCACAATTAGTATTCACCCTGCAAAAAGAGGAAAATTCCTTCATTACGGGGTGGAGGGAGCACAGCAGTAGTTGGGGTGGTGGAAGCAGCTCCATTATCAGCCCTAGCTTCCCCTGGGGAGGAAGGCTCATGCTTGGGATGCCCCAAGCCCAGAGCAGCCACCTTCCTCCTTTTTATAGGTATCGCTGGGCAGGATGATACTTTAGATATGACCTTCTTGGATGGAGTGAGCAGCCTAGGGGACGGGTCCTGGTGTTGGGAGATGGGTATAAGGTGTGAAAGTTGGTGGGATTACACCAGCTACAGAGCTGGGCTTTTGGCTGGGAAGAGGTGGGAATGGACAGTGCAGGGCATCCTGGACTGCAGGGCCCCATCTGGAGCCCACAGAGGTGCCAGGGGATGTGCCGAGCTGGTAAATGCATGCATCCCTCTGCAGGGGCTGGGAATCTGCCATGGCATGGCAGGGTACTTCAGGGTGGCCTTGATGTCCTCTGGGGCAGCCCAGAAGGGTGAGTAGCACCCAGTCCCATGTACACCATGTCTGGCTAGTCTCTATGGAGCTGAGGGTTGGCTGGTCCTCCCTATAGCTGGCTGCTTTAGGAAACCCACCCGGGAGCAGAAGGATTAAAGCAGAGGGTTTGGATCATCGGGGATGTGGCTGGTCTATAGGGACCATCCTACTCCTAATTAAACCAGCCTTTCTCCACCAGTGCAGGACCAAGATGCAGGGAAAAAGAGGAAAGTCACAGTTCTATTTCCTTGAAAAATTCCTTTTGTCTCTCTGAAAAAAAAAAAAATTAAAAAATTGAAACCAGGGAAAAATAAGCTCATTTGCCATTGAAAATTTTGGAAAAACATGGCCAGCACAGGGCAGGGTATCCTGGGCCTTTCTCTCAGTAACTTTTTCCCCACTCCTGGGTTTGTTTTTTGAAAAAATACATCAGAATCGCCAACACCTGAATCTTTGCACGCAGAAGAATATTATTTTCCCCAGCCAGGGGGGCTGCATCCCTTTCCTCCCCTGAAAGGCCAAGTCCCCTCTTTCCCTAATTCTGGACTGCCCTGACACAATGCAGCAGCGGGGAATTCCCGGGGTCAGCCCAAATCCCTTGTTCTCCCGGCCGCAGGAGCCGAAGCCTTGTTCAGCCCTTTTAGAAGTGCAAATAATCTCTATAAATGGGGAGGGGGGGAGGTGTGGATCCCGAGGAAGAGCTGTCTCTCTCCTTACTTCTTCATCTGTTTTGGTTAATTTTTCCTGCTTTTTTGGGGAAGCTATTTTCTATCGATGGGTTAGGCTGGCTCTGAATAAGCCATGCATCTCCATAGGGTCTCTCTCTCCTCTACATCAGGGGATGTACCCATCTGCACCCGCCCCTGCTTCCCAGGGTGGGGGGCTAAAACCATCCCCCACATGGTCTCACAAAGGTTTTTTGGCTTTGAAAGGTTCCCCTGTTAAACTGATGGTCTTGAATTTATATATATTTTTAAAAAGGATCCCAAATGTGTTCTGAGCCCAGGTAAATGGTAATTGCAAAGTGTTAACCTCCACGGCCAGGTTCAGACTGTCATTAAAACAGGAACCAGCCCCAAAATATGCCATATGACCAGAGGAACTGGTGGGTCAACCCGATTTGGTGTGCTTTATGTCATCCAAGAGCAAAGGGTCTACTTAGGGAGTAGCACCGACAGGAGACCAGGTCCTGCCATCCAGCCCCTGGAAAGGCCAGTCAAAAGCAGCATTAAAATAGAGATGTTTTCACCAATAAATAAGCAACCCCCCCCAAGAATTCCCTCCTGCCACCAGCCCAGTGACCCCTCATGAGTTGCCTTGATCTTCCTCTGCCTTTTGTTCCTCTCCAGCCAGCCTTTGTCTGCACCCAGCCCTCACAGCTGCGGGGGTGCCGAGAGTCCCCTGCCCTCCCTGCTGTCTCCAAACCAGAGTCCCTCCAGCCTCTGCCTTGCCCCAGCTCCGTACAGAGCCAGATCAACCCTCTTCCCGCTGCCTCTTCTTCTCACCCCGGTCCTGCAGGAGAGCCCACAGCACCTTCACGATAAATCCCATTTATTTTGTTACCTGAAAAAATAGATTTTCCTTCCTCTGGCTTCTGCCTGTCAGCTCTGATTACTTTCTTATTTATTTTTTCAGCCATTTTTGCCCCTCTCTCTGTTAAATACACAAAGTCAGTCATTAAGCACCACACTCCTTGGCCGAACCATTCCTTAGGCATCGCTTAGCTGGCAGCAGGAGAAAACCTCCCTTCCTCCCTACATTTATTTTCCTTTTAGATCACTTGGCTCTGCACGGGGTGGGGAGAAATAATCCTCAGTGTAGTTTAAATAGCCTGGAATTGTTTCTGTGCAGGGGAAGAATCCCCATTAAGCCTTAAAGTTTTGTATTTCGTATTTCTTCTACTGCAAACCCCAGGGCGGCAGAAAAGGAAGAGAGGGGTGTCGAGTGCTGGGTGCAGGCTGACATGCAGCTATTTGGAGGTGATGTTGAGGAAAGGGCAAGTGCAAACTTAAGGGGAGTGAAAGAATAACATCCAAAAGGTTACCAAAAATATGTTGAAAAAGTCAAAATAGCAAATGCCGCATTTTAATATCATTTAACCCAAATAAATTTGTCCTCCCAGCACCAGTCCTCCCCACCCGCCGCATCACAGAGTTTGCAACTCCTTGAATTTCCCTTAGGGCTCACTGCTGGAAGAAGGAGCTGGGATTTAGGGAAAGGCCTTGGCAGGGGGAAGCTCCTTCCCTTTCCCACCCTCTTGCTGGATACAAAGCAGCGGAGATTTCCATTTGGGAGCCTATTGGGACAATTTTGTCCTGGCGACCCTGCTGTCTAACCCTGTTTGCTGAGTTACGCCGGGTTTGCTGACAACTTCTACTTGAGTAAATTGTATTTAGACAACAATATATTTCATTCAAGTCTTTTGCAATGTCTGGACCAAGGTCAGTTTTATATTCTGCTGAAATCATAAAGTGACACTTGAGATAAACAGAATGTTTACTCTCTCCATGTGAGCTGAAGCTGATATGTAAATTTATCCTTATTCTTTCATCAAATTTGCATTTACCCTCTTAGTCAAACACTACAGGGTTCCAAATCAAACAGCTTTAATGGTGGTCAACCCTTTATGACCGATTGCCATATCAGAGAGAAAGAAACAGCAATTTAGATTAAAATGAAAAGAGTAACACAACATAACGAGCGTCATCCGGTTTGCCATAATTGGATAAACTTTTCATCTCAGTGCCCATGTTTGGATGCTCGGCTGCCCGGGAAGCAATTGCCATGTTCTCCCAGCGTTATTTTAGTGCCTTTATCTGCCCCACACAGACCCTGCTCACCTGGCATTATTCTTTCCTTCTGATCAAACAAGCTAAGTGCCACTAAACAAATCCTGGTGTGGGAGTTTTTTTATTATTATTTTCCCCATACATTTACATCAGGAAAGAATTTGATTCACTGGGAGCAGCCAGCAGCTCTCCAGCTATCTGCGAGGCTCAGGTCAGGGCGGAATAAAACAGTCAGGCTTGGCAGGGAAAATAGGAAACCCAAAGGTGCTTTACTTGCCATTTAATGATGGGTGACATGAGGCTGGTGAGCAGCTTGTCTCCAGGCCTGAGCCCACAGGGATGGGCTGGGGGCAAGGACCTTAGGCAAGAACTTTGGCAAAGTCAGACCGACAAACAACAGCTGGAAAAACACAACCAAGGGCACAGGATGGCTACAGAAATCCTCCAGGAAAAAAAAATAATAATTAAAAAAGACTATATTTAGCACCTGGGCTTGATATGCAGAGAAATACAGGGTTTATGAACCCAAAAGTAATGGTTTCTGTGCCCTGAAGGCACTGCGGCACTGAGCTAAGACCCCACAACTCGTTTCATGTGTGCCCTGGACCCGTGCTCTCAGAAGAGGAGGATCACTACTTTATCAAGGTCTGCCTACTGCACCAGGCAGAAGGAAGAGAAAGGAAAAAGAAAAGGAGAAGAAAAGAAAAGGAGAAGAAAAGAAAAGGAGAAGAAAAGAAAAGAAAAGAAAAGAAAAGAAAAGAAAAGAAAAGAAAAGAAAAGAAAAGAAAAGAAAAGAAAAGAAAAGAAAAGAAAAGAAAAGAAAAGAAAAGAAAAGAAAAGAAAAGAAAAGAAAAGAAAAGAAAAGAAAAGAAAAGAAAAGAAAAGAAAAGAAAAGAAAAGAAAAGAAAAGAAAAAGGAAAGAAAAGAAAAAGGAAAGAAAAAGAAAAAGAAAAAGAAAAAGAAAAAAAAAGAAAAAGGAAAAGGAAAAAAGAAAAAGAGGCATGTTCGACAGCAGCTTTCGCCTGGTAACGGCAGGTTGGGACCCTGGAATGCCGGAGCTTCTGCACAGGCATAGGATGTGCCCAGCTTCAGCCTTCCCCTTCTTCCAGCAAAACAACCGCTAAAAAAATAAACCACAACTAAAGCAAAGAAAGAAGAGAAAAAAAGGCTACAAAAAAAAATTAAATTAAAAAAAGCAGGAGAAGGTGGGGGAGAAAGGGAGAATTTTCCCTTTCAGCGGGGCTGTCAAATGGATATCTTCTAGTAGGAGGGCTGGGAGGGAGCAGATATCTGCCTCTCTCCGGAGCCTGCAAGTATTTCTGCCATTCATGAAGCCCGGGGATGCCACACACATTCTGTTTGTTCAACATAAGCAAACAGATTGTAAACTGGCTGATAATTTTTGTACTGACAATGTCATTTACAGCTGTCAGCCTTTTGTCTGTCATGTTTGCTTTATTCAAATATGAACCAAGTGGACCTCCCTTCCACCGCTTTCTTCTGCATTAAAATCACATCAATTCCCTTCCATTCTGTCTTATCTAAAATTCATTGGAGGCCAATCACTTGGATGAATGCTTTGGGGTTTCCATGGAGGCAAGAAGTCTAGTGTGGACTTCAGGGGATTAGGAAGTTTCAGATTTAAAGCCTTGAAGTGCACGTTTCTTTCAGTTCTTTCTTTTGATTGCAGAGGAAGGGGAAAGAAAAAAAGAAAAAAAGACAAAAATCAGGAAATTTCAGGATAATTTCATTTTTCCTAAGTGCCCCGGCATGAAGCCATCCTCCCTGTAAGTGTCTGGATGCTCTCAGCTGTCCAGCTTTTGCTTCGACACAATTTATAGCCATGATTTTTCCATCTGAGTATACTGTACCAGCACCTTTCCCCCCAGCACCCTCACCAGGATGCTTCCCACTGCCTCCCATAAGAAATTCAAACCCATCTCCAATTAGATTGATTTGGATCCAGCTGCTTCCCATGGTGCTGCCCGCAGGTCTGGAAGCATCTCCCTTTGTTAATAGAGGTCATGGCACTTTGTGTTAAATAATTCACAGCAGACTATCGGTCTGTCTGTCTGCCTGCCTGGCTGGGGGCAGCTGCAGATGTTGCCCGTTTCTGCAGCAAGCTGCAAGCTCTTCTATGCTCGCACCTGGGCAATAGTTGGACACCGAGGACATTTATTTTGTACTTGTTGCCCAAGCTCTGAGCTAATCTAAACCAGGAGGCGGTGCCAGTGGGATAAATTGACATTGACTTGCCTTTTGTTTTTTTTAATCTTTCAGCCTTTCAATGTTATTGAGGGGGGGAGTGTTGATTTCTAGGCACCTGTTCGGAGCTGGTTTTGGGAGCCAGGTCCCTGCTGCCCCACTCAGGTTCAAATAGCCAACAGAAGAAGGGGCCAAAACACAAACCGGGCATTAATATTGTGGGTTTACATCTTGCGGGCAGAAAGGAGAAGGAACCCATTGCCCAAGGAAAGCTGGGACTGGGCAGTGCCACTGCTCCCCCCTTCCTGGCTGTCCCACTGGGGAGAGGATGCAGGTGACAATAAAAGTCAACTTTTTCCTCTCTTCCCTCATCTTCCTCTCCCTATGCCCAGGGATTAAAAACATTGAGTCCAACCTCAAAGGAAAAAAGCCCCGGACTGGTTTGTTAAGTATGAAATCTTAAAAAAAAGTGCTTCTTATCTACCTTCTCGGTTCTGAAACAGAAGCGCTCTTGATACGTGCTTGGAGCCCCCACCCACCCCCATGGCATGGAGGCAGAGCCAAGCTTCCCAGCACAGCATTTGTCCTCTGGAGAAGAGGTGACATGCCCACTGAGCCACCCCAGCTCTTCTGGCACTCCTATAGCCATGGCAATGAAGATGGAGATGGCACTAGAGTTGGAGGTGGCATGGAGATGGTCATGGCAATGGAGATGGTGAAAGCAATGGAGAATGTGATGACAAGGACAATGACAATGGTGATGGCAATACCAATAGTGATGGCAACAGTGATGGTGATGGCAACAGCAAAGATTGTCTCGGGCAGCTGATCCCAGCAGCAGAGATTCACCCACAAGCCCACCATTTGCAACCTTCCCCTTCTCCTGCGTCCAGCACATGGGACAAACCTTGTCTGGTCAATCTGTTGGAAGTTCTGATTGGTTTTTGGGGGGTAGGCTGAAGGGTTTCCCTCTGCCAGCTCTGCACCTGTGGCTCCTCTGAGCTCCACAGAGTACATCTCAGTCAAAACTAATATTGCAGTGACCCTCCTCGCTGATGCAGATTGAGCTGAATGTAAATGCCATGTCCATCAATCCCACCAGCTGGTGTCTCCTCCTTGGTGCCTCCCCATCACCCTACTTAGGCAGCAACTTAGTGTTGGCTCAATAAAGCCTACACACACCTACAGACACACACCACACAGCCACAAACAAACAAGCCCGAGCAAACAGGTGAACAAAAACTAATCAAGACTTTTCTCCCAGCATCTGGGCAGGAGATGAGGTACTGGTGTTGCCTCTAAGACTTCTGCTTCTAAGTACTGCTGAGTCCACATCCCAGGTGGTGGGATGGAAATGGACACCCTGCCCATTGCTGAAGGTCCTTTCTGGAATTTCTCACAGCCCTTGCCTACCATGGCTCCATGCTGCACTGCTCAGTCCTGTGCTGAGTTAATGCTGTAGCTGGTGATGGCATCAGATGCTCTTCCCCCTCACATTCCCCATTCGCTCATTAAGAAACACATGATAGTCATGGTCCCTCACCCCGTGCTGCAGGGAAGGGAGCTGGTACAGGGGGGATTTTCAGTGCCTGGGTGTTTAGACACATTGGAGTTCCTTGGTGTTATTGAGAGGGAAGGCAGGAGTGACAATAAGGTCACAAAATCATGGAATGGCTTGGGTTGAAAGGGACCTTAAAGATTATCTAGTTCCAATCCACTGCCATGAGCAGGGACACCTCCCATGAGAAGTCCTTGTAAAGTCATGCCCACCTGGGCTCCGATGAAGGTTAACTCATCTGTCAGGCCCCTTTCCAGGCCAAGACCACAACTAACCAGGCTGGGGGGCTGCTGGACACAGGGCCTAGCATCCCCTCATCCCTAGAAGAGCAGCTGCCCAGTCCAAGGCAGTACACACCTTCCTCTGCATAAATTGTCCTAAAAACCAGTCTGGACTTGGATTCTAAATTCACTTTAGAATTGTAGAATCATAGAATCTTAATGATCAATTGTAGAATCATAGAATCTTAAGATAATCAAGTCCAAGCGTTTTTGCATCCAATGCTCCCTATTTAGGAATTGCCATTATTTCCCCCCTTTTTTTTCCCTTCTCTTTTCCTTTCAGCAGCTCATCGAGTTCAGGGAGACTTTGGAGATGACAGAGATTGTTCCCTTGTAACCCTGGTGCATTTAAACATTTCCAAATCCCAGCGATGGAGTTGCTGATGGGTTTTGTTCCCTTGCTACTCTGGCTCATCTTCCTTTCAAGTTGGGGTCTTTTTTTTTTTTTTTTCAAAATTACAAAGGGGAAAATAAAAGAAAAGGAAAAAGACTGGGAAGGAGCTTTTCTCTATCATTTGTCTTACTGCCTATAATAGCAGGAAAGAATGGGGGGAGAGGAAAGGAAACTTTTCCTTTGTTTCAGTAACATCTCATTTCAATTTGAAACCAAAGTCCATGAGCGTGTGTGTTGCTTGATAAACTCCAAACCCAGAAAAAATAACTGAATGGAAATGTCCCTCTCTGTGGATGCTGGCTGGGGAGAAGTGCTTTAAACTGCTTCTGTTGGAGCTTATAGCTTTGAAGATTATTATGGTTATTTTTCCAAGCAGGGCTTGCTCTGTTTTACCCCAGAATGGTGTCAGGAGTCCAGGAAATCATGGAATTCTGTTGCTCCATGCTCAAACACTATCTCTTTGGAAAATTGTATTGTGTGCCAGTTGCACCATTTTATATATAATCTCTGTTTCCAGGTACTGACAAGTTGCTTGAATGCCGTGTAACTGGGCAGAGCTGCTCTAAACACCGGTGTCAGTGCTTCTGGGATCTCCTCCTCTCCATCTCCTGCTCATGCTCTGTTGGGATGTGCTGGGTGGGGTGGCTGCTCCGTCGATGCTCCATGGTCATCAAGGCCAGAAGCAGCCCAGTAACGTAAATTCAGGATTGCTGGGGAATGCAATAATGGCTCCCAAGGCTCTTCTAATTAGCAGGACCCTGTGTGGCTCTTGGTGAGACCCTGCCCTGGCTCTGATGGGCTTTAGGTCAAGATTTGGCCCTGTTAACACTCCACCTCACCATCCTGCCTGCCCAGATTTGAAAGTCTGTCCTCTGCTTCAGGTCCTGGACAGCCTTGGCTTCACTTCTGTGCCAGCTCAGCCTTGGGGAGGGGGAAGAGATACCTCTGAAGCTTTGAGACAACCACTGGTTGATTGACGGCTTTCAGCCAGCTGGCTCCTTGATGACCATGAGCAGTACCACAACCTCACAGAGTTACAAAATCAACCAAAAAAGTTTACTTTTTTTTTTGTAAACTTTTTCCCCTCTCCTTTCTTTCTCATTTCTTTCTTTCTTTCCCAAACAAAACCAGAGCAAACCCTGCCTGGCTCTGCCACATGCCGTACAATACCACCCGGACAATCCAGCCCCACAATTCCCGTCCACTCCTGGGATATTTACGACATATCCCACAGTTGTCATGTCAACACGACGAGCAAGGGCGGCCTTAAATCAAGCTGTCAAGGGGCCAGAACAGTACCGCTATGCACAATAACGCCCCTGACTGACATTGGCCATTGCATCTCTCATTTCAGGAGGTCTGAGGCTGCTCCCTCGCTAGTTTGGGCTGGTCCTTTGGAAGTGGAGTAAGGCAGGGGAAGAATATCAATGAGATGGCAAAGGTGGCCTCATTTTTTTAATAAATAAATAAATAAATAAATAAATAAGAGTTTGTTGGAGTATCAGGTGGTTATTTTCCTTCTGGGGAAAGTCACTCTGTGCTGCATGTCCTCTCAGAAATCATGCAGCCACTTCAAAAACAGCTCTGCTGTTGAGCTTGGAAGATGTTCTCCACCAACCTCCACAACTTCTTTACTCACCCTCTGCTTCTTGGATGCAGGAAGCTCACTTTCACCCTGCCCCAAGACACCTCCATCCCACCTGAAACTCATCTAGCAAGTGGGGCAGGAGTTATGAAAAAAGCACATTTTGCTTGTCACCAGCCTGTTTCCTAGAGGAAAAGGAGCAAACAGGCAGGTTCGCTTGGCGGTTGCCCTGAGATCTCCTGGACATCCCATTCCTGCAAGTTTTGTGCAAATACATCAGTGAGCTGGGGGAGGGGTTTGCTGGGAGTGGTGGCGAAGCTGCACCGGGGAGAGCATTCCCATAGAGGGAAGAGCCAGGCCCTGCTTCCAGGGAGAAACCTCACCTTCTATACCTTCGTGCAATATATCTTCATATTTTTTGATGAAAAGAAGAAATACCATCTGCATTTCAAGCCCCGTTGCCCCAAAAATAAGAGACTATTTGGGCAAAATATTGCATTAATGCTTCTGAAGCACAGAGGTGAAGGAGGAGGTTGCGAGTTTGTTAAATACATGATGGCGCATCAAACCCTTCTACGTTCACCTGCCATGAGCCACACTGTATTTGTCTGTGCTGGAAATGTATATCAGGCCTTTGAATATTTGAAAACAGATTTTCATATGTAGAGAAATATATATAAATATAAGTACCTTCCTAGGTGGGTGATGTTTACATAATTGTGGGTGTATTTATTTCCGTTCTACTCATTGCAAGGTAGTTTCACTCAGAGGATACTCAAGCCCTCAAACACTTTATCTTACACTTGAGATTGGCACATGCCCATGGATCAGGACATCAGCCTGCACCTCAACATCCACTTTAGCATAAGACCGTCCCAAATTGACCAATTTTTCCACACCTGCCCATCATAACTCCATTTGTTTCCATACATTTTGCTCCACAGCACCCCTAGGAAAGAGGATGGTGACCTGAATGGGCAGAACAAGCTCTTGGAAGCTTGTGGTTGCTCTGCAGGCACCACTTACCCCCTTCCCCACCGCTTTGCATTCGCTTATGAAATCCTGGCGGAGCAGAGGAAAGCAGCCCGGGGGGTGATTTGCACCATTAGCAAAGGCGATAAACCGAGCAGGGGGGATAGACAGGAAAGTGTAAAGCAATTAGCGACCTTGTCAGCAGCCTGCTTCCTTCTGTTGCGTCCAGGGGAAGGTCTTGCCAGGTGCCACCACAGCCCTGAGAGCCAGCAAGGACAGGACCTGGTCCCCAGCACCCCGGCCAGCCTTCACACCATGCCCACTCAGGCCTTCACCGATAAACAGATGGCTTCACAGCCCATTAGGGCTGCTGGTGGCTATTTTGTGAGCATGCAAATGATATTGCTGTGTTGCACAGTGCCATTATTTACTGCTAATTGCTAAAGCTGTCCATCATTATTATATTCCGCGGTGACAGGATTTGTATTTGCATAGTTTACGCTATCCATCCTATCTAAAATTAGCATTTTTCTTTTTTTTAAGAAAAAGTTATCAGTACTAAAAGAAACCATCACAGAATCTACTGGGGTAAAATATCTCGGGGCTTTTTTGTATGCATACACCGACCCTTCTCTGCGAGGAGGATGAAAACCAGCGCGATCCGACTGTGAAGTTTGCAAACAAGGTCCCACCCCAGGGTCTGCATCACATTTCCCTTTGTGTCCTGGCTAAGGGCACGCAGAGGATCACAGACCCCATCCTCACACTGTTTACTTTGGGAACAATCAGTAATGTATGAATAATAATGGCACCCTCTGACCATGACTAATTGAATTGCAGCATGCTGCGCAGGCAGGAGGGAAGCTTTGCTCCCCGCCAGTCTATCAGCCATGCTTTTCAAGTAGCAGAAGACAATGATTGATGTTGATGTGCTTTCAAACAAGTCGCCTTAAACACCTAACCACAGCACGTCCCGACCTGCAGCTCCAGTCCCTATTAAAGCTGAGCCTGGATTTATCCATTTCTGCATTTACTCCCCTAAAAGTCCTCCTGGAGGCTGGCTTTTCCCCCTGGACAAGGGTACCTTTTGCAGCATCCCCCTGGCACAGAGCAGCTGGGTTTTACCCTCAGCGCTCCCTGCTAGACAGCCTCATTAGCCTAACGAAGCCAAGGCAATCAGGCCTGACTTTCCACAGGAATGTGAGGAAGGGTGGGGTGGCACAGCTACCCCTTCCCAGTGGAGATCTGGGAAGCACAGTCCGGCAGGACCAGCTCTGGGCATCCATTGGCTGAGATGGAAGCAGGGAGAGAGGGAAGGGGCATGAATTTTGCTTTAGTACCTACCTACCTATCTATCCATCCATCTACCCAGCCAGCCAGCCATGTATCTACTCATCTGCCCAGGAGGCTGAGAAAAGAAGATCATAAACACAGAGGCAAAGCCAAGACTGATGGAAAGCCAACCACTGCCATCACAGCCTCTGGCACAGAAGGTGCATCCAGAACTCCAACCTTTTGGCTCAGACTCCGGAAGTGATGCTACCTATGGCCCCTCTTCCCTGAGAATCCATGAAAAAAGCTCCTGGAAGAGCCCAGGAGAGGAGCCCCGCTTGGAGCATTGCTGTGCTGGAGGAATGTTTCCCCCTCAGCTCTAAAAATTCTCATTTCTCCATCCATAGCAAGACAATGATGATTATAATAAATATTAGTAATACTAATAATAAAAACAACAAAAATAATAATAGCAGCAGCAAGGCAAGTGCTAGCAAACCCTGGGGTTTATCCTGCTCCAAGCTGGCTCCCTTGCCATGCCAGGAGGCAAATGTCCAGGCTCGGCCGCACACAGGCAGGGTATTTTATTTGATTAAAAAGGAGGATGGGAAGTTCATTAAATCCTTTCTTTAGCAATACAGTTAAGTGAAACGTTAGTGATTTATTTTCTCCCCCTGTATTTGGGTTTTCAGGGCCTGGGTGCCAGCCGCTGGGGTCAGCTCCAACTCTCCAGTGCTGGCCTTGTTTAGGAGTCAACAAAAGCAGTGTTTAGCCACCCAAAGCCAAGCGGAAATCTGCACTTTGGCCCAAGTCTAATGATCACTCCTCGGCAGATAACAAGTCTTGTGTCAAAATCTTTTGCTAAGCTTCACCTCCCAGCTTTTTCCAACTTGTTTTTTCTTGGCTGTTACTGTGTAGGAAGCATTGCCCAGCAGCCGGTGGCACCAGCACTCCCAGCTCCACTGTCACATTCCCAGCTTGGCATCCTGCCAATGGACCAGCTCCACACAAGCACCCCCAACAAAACCTCAGCAGGAAAGACCTTTGTTTCTCTCCTGGAGAATGGGGACATGGTAAAGTTGCTGAGAATGGGGTGTGGAAGGTAAGTTCAGGTGGTTGCTGCCAGTGCAGGAGCATCCCTGTGTGGGAGCATGCTGGACCTAGGTCCCTGACACCTTGGGTAAGACAGGGATGCAGCAGAGCATCTGCACCCCAACCAGGCTTACCAAAATTCTCCTGTTGACGTTGGAATAATTCAGTTTCAGCCCCCCGTGCCAGGAAGATGCCACATTTGGGCCTGAATAATTGGGAAATAGAAGATAAGTCAGGTGAATTAATGGAGCATCCTGATGTGGGAGCATCCCTGATGGCTCAGGGGAGCCAGGGATGCAGCAGAGCACCTCCACCCCAACCTTGCTCAGCCAAAATCTGCTGTTGCATTGGAATAATTTGGTTTTAACCCTCCCCTTGCCAGGAAGATGCCACAATTGGGGTTGAATAACTGGGATACAGAAGATAAATTCGGGCAGTTGCTGGAGCATCCCAGTGCGGGAGCACCCCTGGGCTGGGTCCCTGATGCCTCAGATGAGACAGGGATGAAGCAGAGCAGCTCCACCCCAACCTTGCTTAACCAAAATCTCCTGTTTGGCTTGGAATAATTCAGTTTTAACCCCCTTCACCAGGAAGGCACCACGTTTGGGGCTGCAGCTCCCGGGGCTGTGTCCCCAAAGCCGCATCTCTGCCGGCAGGGCCCAGCGGCACTCACCGCACTATATGTACACTTGGTCAGGCTGTGTAAACTTTGACATGTGGATGTCAATCTTTCTCATATTTGCAGATGGCTTTATCAGAGCGTGATTAGTTTCTAGAACAAATTTGAGCAAAAGAAAACATTACCTACAGTATGTAAGCCAACAGACCGGCTAGTTTTCAGATTTGTCTATTTACATGGGCACTGGGTGTTTTGCTAAGGCTCTCTAAAAGTGATGGTAATTGAACAGTGCCAGTGTGTTAGTGGAAGCTGATGAGTTGTAAAGGTTTTATAAACAACCACGGTGGATTTGGCTATAGCCTCCCCAGTAATGTTTGTTAATCTCACTGAGCGAGTGTGCACCGAACGCAGTGTAAATACCCCTGAATTTGGACGTGTCAATAGTGTAACTTTTACTGTTTGTAAAATCATTCCCTGATATCATCAGTAAGTTTACCAAACGTCCCAGGGCCAAATATAATAAAAGCTTAAGTAAGTGCCTGCAGAGGAATGGGGGAAAACATGTTTGCTGGGTTTGTTTCCTATTTGTTAAAGGATGGCAAAGAAAATAGGATGCCCATTAATAAATACAGGCATCATCCCTGTATCTATGGAAGTATCCACAGGGCTTCCCAGTGGCATAACAAGGCAGTGCCTTTGGATGGCTCAGGCTGGGATTGGGTGCTGTGCCAGATCTGCTTCTGCTTTTCCAGGGGAATCCTGCAGCCAGGCGAGCTCCTGATGGAGCTGTCTCAGCTGTTTCGACTCCCTTGCTCAGCCATCACGTTCTCCAAACCCAGCCGCAGGCTCTGCCAGGAGGAAGCCACAGCCACCGCTGCAGCGATGCCGGGGAAATGCCGAAATTTCATCCCAAAAATGGCATTAACCACTAGAGGGCCCAAAAATTATCCACAGCCCCACGGCGGCAGCAGGGAGACGTGCTCTCGGGACGGCTTTTCCCTCGCTGGGGAAGTAACTCTGCTTTGCCTTTTTAGGGTTGTTTGGTTTTTGTTTGGTCTTTTTGGGTAATAAAAAGGGGTCCAGAAAGAGGAGGAGGAGCCGGAACCGGGGATTAATAAACACTCCCCGCCCCCCCCCCCCCCCAACTGGAAGTATTGATGGCAGCAGGAGATGAGATGGCTGTGACATTTAAAGGAGGAATTTGTGATCCACAAATATGAGCGTGACTGACACAGCACGGCAGCACATAAAATCAATACAAATAACCTAAACCTTAATACCTTGATCCCAGGGAAGAGCAGTGCGTTCCCGGGGAGGCTGCAGCTGCCCAGGCTATGCCTGCTGGGGGCTATCGACCGCCAGGCGTGGGGGCAAGGACAATTAGGATGCTCTTTAGGATGCCCTTCGCTGCTCCTCAGGCTGGAATGTGGAAGAAGAGGCAGCAGAACTCACTTTGCTCTTCCTTTTCCCAACATGTTATTCTGTTTGATTTATAAGGGCAGGTTTCCAGAGGAGATCGGCTCCCACTTCACTCCTTAAGCAGTGGGGCCTGGGGGTAAGATCATAGAACAGTTTGGGTTGGAAGGGACCTTAAAGACCATTTAGTTCCCCGGATGGGGCAGCCACAGCTTCTCTGGGCAACCTGAGCCAGTGTCTCACTACCCTCAGAGTGAAGAATTTCTTCTCATCTCAATCTTCCCTCCTTCAGCTTAAAGCCATTCCCCCTCATCCTATCCCTCCATGCCCTTGTCACAAGTCCATGCCCAGATTTCCTGTATCCCCTTCAGGTACTGGAAGGTGTTCTAAGGTCTCCCCAAAGCCTTCTCTTCTCCAGGCTGAACAACCCCAACTCTCTCAGCCTGTCTCCAGAGCAGAGGTGCTCCAGCCCTCAGATCACACTCTTGGCCTCCTCTGGACTTGCTCCAAGACCTGGGCTTATATGAGTGTTTTGTCACTGGGAAGGAGAAGCTTGAGCTCCCTCCAGGTGTTAGAAACATTCAGCCCCAAGGACAGTGGCTAAGCCATGGAAAAATCAGACCTTTAGCCATGACCGAGGCATCTCATACCTGCTAGTAGCTATTGTGGCTTCTGTGGGTCTAGCCCTCCTGTGTCACCACAAACACCTACCTGCAGCCCACCCAGCCACTCTGCAGCTGAGGGTCAGGGAAAGTTCTGCCCATGCCCAGCTCATGCTCCTTGTCCCTCCTGCAGAGCAAACTCCAGCAGCAGAAACCAGCTGACAGCATGGTCCAAAACCTGCCAGGCAAGCAGGGAAGGGAGCCGGCCCTGGGTGATCTTAAAGGTCTTTTCCAGCCAAAACAATTCCCTGATTCTCTGATCTCCACCCCAGCACCCGGGTAGAGGACAGAGGCAGTGAAAAGGTGACAGCAGCCGTCATCATCCATGCAGTGTTTGTTAATGTGTGTACAGAGGAACTCTGTTTGTTTGTAGGTCCTTAGTAGAAGTGTGTCTAATGTTGACTTTTTGAGCCTAATATTGTTTGAATTTTCTATCACGAGCCTCAGCCACACTACCCGAGTGCTCCTTCCCTCCGCATTTGTGCATTCATCACCTTTGAAAAATGGCCAACAAAAAGCCTAATGGGTCTCCTGGCTATTCCCCCCAAGAAGCATCAGCTTGGGCTTGTGTTAGCCACAGGTTGGGCTTGTGTTATCCACTCCTGGGCAGCCCTTTCAACCCCAGTTGCAGGCAGGGATCCTGCCTGCACAGGGCTCATCCCCCCACTTGGTTCAGACCGGGCCAGGGCCATGCTTGTTTTCACAGTCAACAGAAAACACCCTGTTCTGGCCAATTCTTCACTAATCTTAAAGCAAATACAAATCTCTTACCCATCCCCCCAGCTCTTTTCATGTTAAAGTTTATCATGACCCCCCCAGTATCGCTGTGGCTGGGGGGAATATTCCAGCCTGCAAACCATGCGTGATCCAAGCCCTTGGCCCTGCCGTGCTCCTGCACAATTAGCAATCACAGTCCTATCAGGAGGCAAAACTTTTAATCACTGGGAAAAAAACTTCCAGGGTGCAGGAGGAGGTTACTGCTGGGCACCCACCATCGTGATCCCAAATTTGCTTTGGAAAAAGCTTTGCTGCTAACAGCAAGCACTCAGAAAGGACTCCATGAAACTAATACCCAATGATGGAATGACCTTTAAAAGGACATAATTTAAAAAAAAATCCTGGGTGGGTGTAATTTTCTCTTCCCTCTTGGGTTTAGAAAGGGGGGGAAGAGGGCACTAAAGCTTATTTTTCTATGGGTGAATGCAAGATGCTCGTTGCAGAAAGACACGACTCCGGAAAGTGGCATTGAAAGAAGCACAGTCAGAAATACCACTCATGCAGGGAAAAGGAAAGGAAAGCCACCAAGACAATGGGAATATAGGGATATTCCAATTTTTTATGTGCACCATGCAACAAAAGCTGCTGCTTGGACATTACTGTTGTGAATAAGAGCCTAAAGCAGGTGTTCAGAGAGCAGCTGCCACATAAAAGCCAATATTTAAAGCCATTCTGTTGACATTACAATTATATTTACCTTTAATGTCTTCTGGGCATTATTAATGTCCTCCACTATCGCCTGCTTTAACATTTTATTTTACATACCGAGGTTTTCCCCCCACCCCCTTGGCAGGGTCTCTAATTGCTCCCACCACCCACTTGGTGGCAAAGGTGCTGGAGTAGGCACCCGGGAAGGGCTTTTCCCAGTGCTCCAGGGGCAGCAGGATGCAGTCATGGGCCCTTCAAAGCCAATGGACCAAGGTTTTTGGTCATTGAAGGGGAATTATACCAGGGGAGAGGAGGCTTTGTTAGCCCCAGTCTTTCAGTGGCAGAGGGTGTTTGGTTCGGCACCACAGACACCTGTGGAACAGCACCCAGAGTGTTTTGTTAAGGGGTTTTTTAGTTGGTTGGTTTTTTTCAACTGTAGTCTTTCATCTTTCAAGCAGAGAATTTATTGGCTTGCTCTGCCATCCCAGAGCATTGAAAATTCTGGTAGGTTTGTGGTTTGTTTTTTTTGTTTCTTCATGGGAAGAATAATTCTTGGTGAAGGGGAAAGTATCTTAGGAACAAGGCAAGTGGGTAGTTTTGAAGGGTGGACAGAAAAACACCACCCCCACCTGTCCCAGGCTGATGCAAGTCAAAACCCAGGTCTCCCAGCCCAGCAGTCCCAGGAGCAGGACTTAGCAGTGGCAATTCCCAGAGGGGCGTTTTCCCAGCCCTTCCCAGGAGCACAGGGCCTTCAGGACCTCATCCAGCACTGCATTTATTCCTGCACGCACCACTGGATAATCCCATTTACTTCCTTCCCAAGAGGACCCAGACAGGCAGGTGACCAGTGGCTGTTGAGCAGGATGGAGCAGAAGTGGGCTCTGCAGGGATGCTCCCCCTCCATTGGGATGTGATGAATGGTGGATGGGGGGAGGGGGCAAGAGAAGAGAGGGCTCATAACCCCCCCTCCCCCCTGATGCCAAGCTCAGTCCCACGATGGAGCCGGATGAGACCCATCCCCTGGAGATGATGCAGCAACACCTTGTTCCCCCACTTCACCATCCACAGGGATGTGACAGGGAAAACAGCACTTCGATTAAAAAGCCTGCTTTAAACCTTGTGTTCAAACCCCACACAGGCACCAAATAGCCTCAAAGCACCCAAATTTGCTGCTTACTGAGAGCAGGGCCAGCCTGCTGCCACCAGCTGCAGTGAAAGGCCAACAGGGCTGGGCCTGGGGGCCCCCCAGGCCCAGCTGAAGGCCCAGTGTAAGTACAGTATATCTCCCTTAAATTATAGGCACTCCGATTAGCATGTCCTTGTCCTTGCTCTGATAAAAGAGCCCAGAGGCTGGCTTAAATTATAGGAGCAAATCAAGCCTTCTTTTGATTCTGACCCTAGAGACACAAGAGTCCCAGAGGGTCCCAGTTTTCTTCTGCCCACTTGCCTTTATTTATTGCTAATTTCCCCTCCTACAATAAACATGGCCAGGGTCATCTGATCCCCATCCCGTTGGCGTTTTGTAGGCGACATAAACCACGGTCTCCTGGTGGCATTCCTGCTCCCTGGTTGCCGCCAGCCGACAGAAAAGTCCTTTATGAAGTGGCTGGGGAGACAGAGGGTGTCAGGAGGAGCAGGGGCTGCTGAATGGATGGCATTTCAGCCCCCCTTTACAGCGGCCTCCCTCAATAGATTGGTTATGGGACAGCTCAGACTGGGAACAGCACAGGATGGAGCTGGGAGCAGTGGGGAAATAGCCGGCATATGGCTGAAATACCCTTCTCTCTCAAGGGGAAAAAAATAAAAGGAAAAAGAAAGTGTTTAGAAATTGGGGGCAGCCATGTGGGTTTAAATGGGTGGGAGAAACTCCCCTGCGAAGGTTTTTTGTCGCAGCAGGTGGGATAGGATGGGATACCTGCAGGCCAGGGCGCACTAGTTCTTACAAAAGGTGACAGGCAGCAGCCAGCCCAGCACCAACCACCACCCTCCCATGCTTCCCATTCCACCACCCTCTTCATTTCAGGGCTGGATTTGCTTCGGCTACAGGAGAAAAATTGTTATTTCCATCCTCTTCCCCTTCTGTGGGCTGGAGAAGACTACAAAATTATTGCACAGGGCCACCTCTGGCACAGAGAAATAACCTGCTCGAGAAATAACCACCCAGGGCCTCTTCCTCTCAAAAAGTTATTCAAAACAACACTAAATAAGTTCTTCCTCTCCCAAACAACAAGTAAATCAACTTTCTTTAAATCAAAACCAAACCCCACCCCAACAGAGCTCTGCTTCCAGCTGCTGGTTGGAGTTTTCAGCCTGCTGAAGTTAGTCAGGAGCAATAAGTCCTGAGAACTTTGGTGGTGCCCAGGGAACCAATTTTAAAGGATATTTACATGCCAAGAGCGCCAGTAGACAGGGAACATCTCCAGAACACCCTGACACTGCTGCAGACCCCAGGAAAACTCAAGATGTCCTTTACAAATCTGTCCCCTCACTCACTTTTCAGAATAAATCCAGGGGTACCCAGAAGAATAGAGGTATATTCTGGATATTTTCTCCTGTGAAGAATTAAGGGGGATGTCACGGACCGAGATAGGTGGTTTTTGTTTGGCTGTAGGTGTGTTGTTTTTTTTAAACAGAAGTTTAGGGAACAATATGTCCTGGCTGAGACACCAGGAGATTTGGGAAAATTGAGAGCCTGAGAAGGCATATTAACAAAAAATATAAAAAATAGCAGCCTGTTTCCACTTAGCACAGCTTCAGCTGCTTGAGTTCGGGGTTGCCTGTGCCTTTGAGACTGACAAGCTCCTTTCCCCATTTTTGGCCCTTGCACATGTATTTGGGGTTGCTCCTTGCTCTCCTCCCCACATCTCAGGTCCTGTTGGGATGGAATCTCCCAGCCCAGAGGATGGCGGGGATCCAGGTGGCACATTTATGCAGCCACATCTCAAATACTGCTCAAACATCACCCAGGAGGGTCAAAAGTTCATCCAACCAACTCCGACACTCCAGTTTTGTTTCCTGCTCAGGAAAGCGGGTGAAGGAAGGAGAAACAAGAAAGAGGAGAGAAATCCAATAAACGCAGGGGTGAGAAGGGAGAGGGGCCAGCGGTGAGAAAAGCAAACATGGGCTGGGACAAAAGGAAGAGAAAGGGGAAGGGGAAGCCCAGGAAGCAGGAGGACAACAGCAGGTTGGGAGGAGCGGGCCACAGGCACAGGGGTTGCTGCTGCCAAAAGAAGCAGCCATGGGTATGTGGCCACACTATTACGGCATTCAAAAGTGTTTGATGACAATTTTTTCACCATGAACCTGGTCTTAGTAGGTGAGACTACACCAATGTTGGCTCTGCTGACACTTGTCCCCAGCCCCAAGGGCATGGTTAGTACAGACCTGTGTCCCCAGCCCCAGGGAACACAGCACAATACAGACCCATGTCCCCAGCCTCAAGGGACAGAGCATGGTACAAACCCATATGCCCAGCCCCAGAGGACAGAGCACGGCACAGACCCATGTTCCCCGCCCCAAGATGCTTGGAACATGTCTATTTACCTTCCTTGAATTTTTGGAACTGCCATACAAATGGCAAGGGGTGATCTTTTGGGGACAATCTTACTTTTTGCAGGAAATACTACCTTAATTCCCACCACCCATGTCCTCCATGCCACCAAATTCCCTTCTCCTCCCTCATATGGCTGTGCAAGCTGGATGACTCCAAGGTGTAGGACATCAGCCCCTCCTCTCCACTCATTGGGAGACACCTAAGGAGACGTTCCCAGCATCACTGGGGGAAGGTCCGTGCTTCCCTCCTGGCCCCCCGCCAGCAAGAAGTCCCTGTTTGTGCCTCCTCCTGGCACAGAGTCCAGCTTCTCCTGGGGTTTACAGGAGGCAGGATGGTTCCTTGGAAGAGGTGAGCGTGCCCTGGCACACTCCTGGGCTTCAGTGAGGTGCTGGTACATGGTCATGTGCACCTTGGAGGTGGAACAAAGGCTTTATGGCTCTGGCACCACACACAGAGCCCGGCCAGTGCCATACCCTGTGCTCTCCAGTGACCTTGGATCTTTATTGTTGCTGAGAATGGACCCTTTATAGGCTCCAGATGGAAAGTGTAAAATTAATAACCCCTGGTTGGCAAACACCCATATGTTTTCCACCTTCTCCAGAGATACAAGTTGTTTATAGTGACATTTATTTAATGCAAATTAACATATAAATGAAGATACATGGCTCTTCCTAGAGACTTGTAGAAACTGCTTGGCACTGTCTTGTTCAAGCCCATCATGGATGGGTAATGATATAACTGAGGGGAGAGGGCTATAAAATAAAAACATTTTGCTGGCTGAATTCCTGGGCTACAAGTCCCAAACCCTGCTGTCACCCCCAAACCCACCCAGGGCAGCATCTGGCTGGCCAGAGGTGCACCAGGACCACACCACAGGGCAGCAGATGAAAGATGGTGCGGTTATTTTTTTTTCAGCTTCTTACTAACTTTTCTTCCATTCTCAAGAGACCATAACAACTTGTTTACCAAAAGCCAACTCCTAAGGTGAGAAAATACAAGTTAATTACTTGATTTTCAGATAAAACCCAGCCTCTCCAAATCTGTAGGAGCAGTTTCCTTTGAAATAACCTCAGCTTTTTTCTTTATCCTCTCCAGCCAGAAGGAATTTCACCAGCCTCCTGCGAGGGCCCTTTTCTTTAACAATATATACCAAGGCAGCCTGGGAGGTGCTAATAGCTTTTTATCTAAATGGACTGTTTCTCCTCATGCCACCGGTGCTTTGGGTGGTGGAAGGAATACAATACATTATCAGGGAGCAAGATACATGTGTACAAAAGGTATTTACTCCCAAGAGGTTAAAGATACGGCACAAAGAAAGCCAGCTTTGCAAGGGTACCCTGTTAACTAGTGATGGATGAACCACCAGAAGAAGAAAGGTCTGAAAACTGCAGGCAGATAAGACCTTCCAGACCCTTCTGCTCCCCTTCCAGGCCTTGCCTGAGCCCATGAGGACCCCCTGAAGGTGCAACCACCAAGACTCGCTTGCAGAGCAGTGGGTTCCTGAGGTCTCAGCCTCAAGCAGAAGGCTTGGTGTACCTTGTGATGACCACCCAGGAATGGGATGGCATTGGGTCCACCTGCACTTCTGGGGCTGCCATGGAAACCAAAGTGCCCAGGTGGGTTTGTGACCACTTTAGAATGAACATTGTCCCTGCAAGTCATTTGGGTACCCTGGGACATGCCTGTGGTGATGTCCTCCTCCCAGACCAGTGAGAAAAGGTCTTGGAGAAAGGAAGGAGAACAGCCTGCATGGGGAAAGCAGAGGGGCAGGGTGGGCTCAGCCTGGCACAGCAGCTCCTTTATAAATAAAAGCACCACTAGTTACCTCACATTTGTCCGCCAACGACCTTAGTTAAACCAGAGCAAGTTTCTTCATTCAGAGCCGGGCTAAGCCTTTAAAAAACTGTTGACTTTCCAGAAAAGCAGGAAGCGGGTAAACACGGCAATTGGCTGCTCTCTCTCCTGCCCACATGTCACCATAAGGCAGGAGGGGAGGGGGGAAATTCTATTAGGCTTTTATTTAACATGAATTTGAATGTATTCCAGGTCACTGATCACATAAGCGATCATGATATGGGTAATAAAGAAGTTCCTACCATACCTTTATTTGCTTTATACCTGTAATAAATCTTTATCACACACCATGCTGATTGCAACAGTATCACTTCCTTTTTTTTACCCTCCACCTTCCTTTTTTTTCTATGAAGCGACAAAAAAAAAAAACAAACCAAAAAAACCCAAAAAACCCAACTTGATTCATCTGCCATCCCCAAAGCCTCCCCTGCTGAGTGGCTGGGGCTGGGAGAGCGTTCTGGGTCAGGGCTGTCTACCAAAAGGCTGCTGACAGGATGTTGCAACAGCCAGGGTGACTTTCCCCCGGGTCCTTCAGCCAGACCGTGACAACCAGGTGCAGGTGGCAGGGCTCTGTGTGCCTACTCACAGCTCTCCTGGCCAGCTCTGCCTGGCCCTGCCTGCCTCAACACCCTCTCCAGCTTCTCCCTGCCTTCTACAGCATGCAAATCCCAGGACAAGACAGAACATCCCACTCCATGGGCATGGGGATTTGCAGCATCCACTCCCGGGTCTCATCCTGCAGGAGGTGGGTGCTGCAGGAGCTTCACCCGGGGGGTGCAGGTACCAACACACACAGGCAGGTCCTTTCAACCCACTGGTAAGCAGAAGCCAACCACACACTCCTCTAGCTCTGCCAGCACCAGAGACCAAGGGCAGTTTTGCATCACCTCTGTGCCCTCCTGAAGACCAGCTCAGCCAAGAGTCCTCCTTGTCTGAAAAGAGTCAGGTAGAGATGGGCTCAGACCCAGAAAGCCCCCAGGAATTTCCCCACAGACTCCAGCTGGGGACAGAGACCCCCTTAGTGACCACAAACATATAAACTATAAAGTCATTAAATGTTTTGGATTAGAAAGGACCTTAAAGACCATCCAGTTCCAAATCCCTGCATGGGCAGGGACACCTCCCACTAGACCAACCCCATTAAACCTGGCCTTCAGCACTTCCAGGGATGAGGCAGCTACAGCTTCTCTGGGCAACCTGCACCAGTGTCTCACCACCTTCAGAGTGAAGAATTTCTTCCTAATATATAATCAACCCTATCAGGGGACAAAGCCAAGAAAACCCCACTCCCAGTGTCTTTAGTCACAGACAACCCAAGAGAACATGGTGATATTTAAAACTATATCAGCAGCCATCCTACAAGAAGGAAAATTCAGGTTTGTTTCATATTTGCATGATGCTGGAAAATAACAACCTGCATCTATTCAATAGGGAGGCACCAAAACCACTTTAATTGCTGCACAAATAAAACTATGTAGGAAAAAATTCTTAACCAGAAAAAACTCACAAATCAAAGACTGCAACTATTTAGCTCAGAGAGGGGCAGAAGAAGGGTTAAACTCTACCTGCGCATTTGTTACAGATGGCAAGCCAGAGATTTATCTTTGGCCTCTCCAAACATAGGAATAGGGGTCATGCACTGACACTGGGTGGAAGCCAGTCTGTGAGGGATAAAAGGAACCGTTTTTCCCCCCCCACTGTGATACCACTTGTAAAATTCAGTTCTATGGATTCTATCATCAATCCAAAAACTTAATGTATTTCATGAAGTGCCAGACATTGCTCTCACTAAGTGAGCATCCGCCATCTCATTAGAAATAACAAAACAATAATGAGCTCTTAAAAAAATATGCAGATCCCCTCCAGCTTTAACAGACCCTGAGATCCAGGGTGTCTCAAAGTGACCAACACCTGCCCAGGCAGAACAATTTTCCCATCTCTGTATCACCAATCCCAACTCCTTCAGCAAACCCAGCTAGAGAAGCTCCCCACTCTATGGAGCATCAGGCTCTCTGGATCCTGTTCTCCCTCAGCCCCTCATGCTTAATCTGTCTCATTTGGATGATTTGCATCCAAATCTCCCCAATTTTGTCCTTTCCTTTTCAAGCACACAGCCTTAGCTCTTGCTAATGCAAGGGCATCAATCACCTTCATCTTTTCCTATTTAATGATATTTATCCATCATCACATGGGAGAGGAATTGGCTGCGGCTCAGTCTGGCAAAATAAATTGGTACCAGTTCAAGCATAATCTCACTAAACATACAGGTTTTAATATCCCCCCTAAGTGAACTGTGCTGCATCTGCAGCCCATGTCCTTGCTACAAAATCTGGACACTGCTTACAAACTCCTGCAGGTTTCACTGCTGGTAGGAACCCAACTGTCTTGGTGCCATTGCAAGGGCAGGTTTGTAGTTGCCAGAGCCTTCTGAAGATGCTATCCAGTAGCTCAACCCTGGTAAATTTTGCTTATCCAATTTAATCCACTTTATGCTTAAATCTCTTGCTCCAAGGCAATGGATTGTGACCACCTTCAGGTTACCTCACACTCATCACAGGCTGTGTCTGGTCCCACAGATATTTGCCAGGTCACTTTGCCCAGCTCACTCTGCCTTTACAGCAAAGGCTCAACCCAAGCCCCAAGAAAACTCTTGGATGTCACCAATTCTAATCCTTCTCCCTTTGGAGGAGTCATCCCTTTTTTTTTTTTTTGAGTGGAGGGGTGTGGGATCAGTGATCAAATTGAGGGAGCTCTGGCTGCATGACCCTTTATCACCACCCTAAAGCTAAAGTCCTCAAGGGTCCTGGAGCAGTGTGAATTATATCAATCCCTTTCCTGGGGTTGATTACCTGGCTTCTGAAAGGCTGCAGATCCCACCTTTGGAAAGGCAGAACCTTGCACTCCTCCTTCCAGGGCCTGAAGAGGCAGCAGCATTTAAATTCAATAACACAGCTTGGGTATAATTTCACCCCTGTTGTTGTTAATTGCTTGAATATCAGGCAGGCACATATAGTGATTATCTGTAGACATTTATACCATCCCAGGTCTTTTTTTATAACTTTATTTCATTTTCTGCTGTTTACTCAAAGTACCTTTATCATCACAGGCTGATAGTCTGTTCTTTATTGCCCCAGTGTGATTGCAAGGAGTCTACACGCAGTGCAATAACACACATATATAAATATTTGAACAGGGAAAGAAAGTCTGTCTGATTTGCACCAGGGCAGGAATAAATTAAAACAAATAATACCACTAGAGGGACCTTCACTCTGATCGGCAGCACCAGAGAGGTCACAGAGTCCTAAGGAGGTCACCCTTATCCCAGCCAGCCATGGCAGACTCCCACCCCCTTACAGCCCAGACCCCTTCCCCAGGTTTATCAGATATCACAACCTCAGCACCCTGCAGACCTTTGCAGGACTTGTCCTTTGCTGAAGACCGCTAAAATAATTCCGCTTGAGCACAAGCAACCCACTTTGGGTTTTTGCAGTTAAAGACCGGAGTGATTTTAATTAGTTTACTCGGGTCTTTCGCATTGGGTCCCCACACAGCCTTGCTGGTTCAAAGACCTTCTGTGTGTTTTCCCTTTTCTTTTCTCTGTCCCTCTGGCTTTTAACACCAAGTGTGAATAGTCGAGGAGGGGAGCGAAAGGCGCCGGACTTAGAAAGTAAAAAATCTCCAGGAAGGGGGGGAAAAAAAAAATTGAGGCAAACACAGAAGCTAATTTAGGCAGGCATAGCTGGTGGTGTTTGTGGTTGTCCCTGACAGCACTGCTGACTCCAAAGCACCTGTGTTTGCTCACCAGCTTTCCCCAATCTGCTAGAAAATGGCCTGAGCATGTCACATGGCAGGCAGATAGCCCCAGCGCCATGGGAATCAAAAAGCCGGAGCTTTTAGCAGAGTTAATCATTAATGCACCGTCTCTTTGTCCCATTCAGGAGTGCTGACAAGCGCTTTGATATTTCATATTTGCCAGCGGGTCAGCAGCAGCCATGCCCAGGTACTAATGAGGGGCCTGGCCCACACCTTCCCCTTCCAATGCCCGCCCGCAGGTCTCCTCTCCCCATCCATATGTACCTCCACGCCTGCACACACCCCAGCACCTATGGGAAACCTCTGCCCCACATGCAGAAGAGCTCCCGTGCTTTGGCACCAGCAAACATTCTCTGCTCCCACCTCAGGCTCTTCCAGCCATCTTTTAAGATAAAAATAGTGAGCTAAGATGTTGGAGACATGCGGCATCTGAGTTCTGTGCTTTCTATTTCTTAGCAGCTGTCACTATGTGTGTGTGTGTCTTGGGATTGAGCAAATAATCCCTGGAGAATAATGTATGGATGGGGAGGAATGCCAACTGCCTTACTCTGCTCCTCTTCTCCTCCCCCCCACCATTATGTCACCCAGGGCCTTGGATATTTGCCACATTTTTTGCCAAATTGTTTGCCCAGAGCCTGATTTTTCCAGGTGTTGGGGGTTAAGGACCTCACCACTTAAAGACATAGTTTAAGAGGGGAGTGAATAGTTTCTCCTCCTAGGCACAGTCCTAAAGGCATTAGTGGCCAGTTCAGCTTCCTCTGCCTTCACAAATAAAATGCTCTTTTTTGTGCTGGTTTGGAACAGAAACCCCCATCCCACAGTGTAAAGGACAGGTAGGTCCCCAGACTCGGTAAAGCTGATGGTTGGTGCCAGCTCCAAGGAGAATCACAGCCAAGCTGGGAGGTGCTTGGGCTCTCCCTGTGCCTCCCTCCAGCCCTGACAGCACACTTCACCTCTTGGGAGCAGAGCCTGCCCAAACCACATGTGGTGACCAAGGGGTTTCCTGGGGCTTTGTCCTTCCATTTTTACTGTCAGATATGGAAATCCAGCTGAACCACAACATTCTCCCTGCTGTAAGTCTTTCACCCACCATGCCTCATGGATTCTGCACAACTGATGGGCCACCAACCACCTGTGCAATGGCCACATCAACACTAAAGGAGCAAATGCTTCTGATTAGCTACATCTGCACTTAAGAGAGCCCTGATATTGTATCTAAACACAGGCAGATAGGAAAAGCACTTGCCCAGTCCCAGCCTGGTAAATTCACCTTCTTTTCCCTCCACCATTATTCCCAGATGCAGACACTCAAGTTCTGTTAAGGCCTTCTTGTGTCTGAGGTTTTCCTCAAGCACCTGCAGATCGAAAATGTATCAAGTGCCAAATGAGAAATTAATTCCTGATACCTCAGGAATAATATATCCACATGTTCCCTGTCTACTCTTCTCAAAATAGCCATTATTTACTACTGAAAGGAGAGATATGGACTATTTCTTCATCTGCTCTGGCCAGATTGGATGGTGTGTATGTTCTCTGCCCTCACCTAAGCCTCCAAGCCCTATTCTGAGCCCAGTGGCACAGCCAACACCCACATCACCTGCAGAATTGATGGTGCAGGGGCCTCATCCCATGAGGCATGAGAGACCTAAGCCAGTGATAGGGTGCTCTCAAAATATTGGTGACCTTGGCAACTTCTCCAGACATGGCTCAGTCCTGTAGGAAGCCCAAGACACCAAGACTTCCAGGCTCCTTCAGTGTCCTTGAGAACTTTATCTCTGTGAGTCACCATTAGCTGGCCTTTACCAATCTATTACATTTAAGGGAGTTTCCTCTTTGATCTGAAAAAAACCTGGCACAAGGAGCTGGTGGCCCAGCCCCACATTCCTCTGGTGGCTTTGGGGAGTGCCAGGTTCATGAGGAACATGGTGGCTGGGCTTCCTGAGCCAAGAGCTGCTCAAGAAGAAACTTCTCAGCTGCCTTGCAGCTTCTGGGTGCACCTCCTCACATCTCAATGGCTGAGAGAGGGGAGGGATCGTATATGCAACAGCCCCTGTAAATATGACTGTCCAAACACACGTACCTGTAGCATCTGGCATAAGTACCTCAGACCCAACCATCCCACCATGTCACGGGTTGTGCCAAACACACAGGCACACACTCTGAGTTCAGCGCAAGCCTAGGGCAGCCCTGGGGCCACCTGAAAACCAAGCAAACATTGACACATTGCAGCCCCAAGGCCACTGGCCAGCTTTGATCTCCACCTTTGGAAAGGTCCAGATAGGTTCAGCTCTTTTGCAACAAGAGCTCAGCGGAACAGCAACAACAAGAAACACAACTCAAAACCCTCATGCACAGCAAAGAGCAAGCTCATGGACCTCCAAGGCAATAAAACCACCCTGAGGCCAGGATTTGGAGGGTTCATGTGTCCATAAGAGCTGCCCCCACCCTCACCTCACAGCCAAGTATACCAACAATGAAGTTAAGCACACTCAAAGCCACAGATCCTACACCCCCAACTCACAGAACCAGGTCAGGATTGGTCCCTCTGCTCACTTATGCTTATTTACTCCTTTAACTTTTCCAAAGCAGCCAAGTAACCCGGCGGAGTGTAAAGGCAGGCCATGCGAAGCCCCCAGGAGCTGTGCCACATGGGGTGGAGTGGAGAGCCCTACCACAGAGGACAAAACCAGAATCCAGCCTTCACTACTACTCCCAGTTGCTTCTCCCCACCTTGGAGCCACCAAGCAGGTACCAGCTGCTGCTGCTGCTGCATCCCAGGTGGGTGAAGATGCCTGGGCCCTCTTTGTAGGGTGGGGCCCTCTAGGATTGGCCAAGAAGAGGGTGGGAAGGGATGGATCCAATGTTTACCTTGCCTTCTGCAAAATCCCAGCACCGTGGAGGTGGGAAGGGGTCTCTGAACCTCTGTCTGGCCAGCCTGGATCTCTCTATGTCCTCCTGCCCATGGTCAGCAGCAGCATTTGGTTTGATTCATGTTTTTAAGGACTGCAGCTTGAGTTAAAACTGTCAGAAAGCTAAAGGAAAGATTTTCCTTGCTCTCTGCAACCTCTGACTTGGAGGGCTGCTGGTGTCCTCCAGCCGAGGGTGCTGATGCACAAGGTGAAGGCAAGGCTGGAAGAAGGAGCCAAGATGTGTTGAGGCTGCCCAGGAACATTGAGAAATGAGAGATCCTGTGGTGGAGGATCAGCCTCCCCTGAGGAGAAAACCCTGGGTGCTAAAAGGCTCCTTAAGCTGGTGGAGAGGAGATAAATGGGAGCCTGGGGTTCCCCAAACTGGGAGCGGAGCATGGCTTCCTTACTAGCACCAGCAATTAATGAGCACAGCAGCCTAATTATGGTCGTCTCTGGCCACGAAGCTCTAATCTAAGAGGTGTTCTTAATGAACTCCCGAGGCTGCCGTTGGACTCCGAGGGTAAATCACTTCCATGTGAGCCTGGCGGGGGAAGCTGCTCTCCCAGCCAGCAACCAGAGCTCATTCAGAATTCCTTGTTTAAATATTTTCCCTGCCCCGTCGCCGCAAGTCGATTCGCCGCGTGCAGCCCAGGCAGGGGCGAAGGCAGCCAAAAAGGAAGCTTTCCTGGAAAAATCACAAGGGCACTTTCAGCCCCAGCAATCCCCATCCCAAAGGCAAACAGGGAAGCCTCTGTCCCTGGCTGGGGCGGGCAGGGTTTCCGCCTTGCCTCTTATTTGACGTAGCAGAAGAGTTAGGTGAAGCCGGGCAAGGGAAGGGGCCGCTTCTCCTCCTCTGGGTAGAAATCCTTGTCTTTCTAGGTGCTCTTTCCAAGCTTGAGTCTTCCACTCGGTGCTGATGGGCTATTTATTATTCCCTGCATTTCTTTGTGAGGGTGGATAATTGCTGAAGGGGGTGCAAACACCCAGGGAGCCAGCTGCAGGCAGAGCTGGCAGCCATGCCATGGCATGTTGCAGGGAAAAGCCATGTCATCTCTATTAGCAGCTTCGTTTTTGCCCAGAGGGATGAAAAACCTGCTTCCTGAAGCTCAAGTGGAACTCTTTGCAGTGAATGCAGTGTTATTTCCCTCGAGCCTAGGGTGCAAAGAGAGGGGATGCACCACAGCGTCCTCAGGATCAGTCCCAAAATGAGCCCAACAAATGAATGTGAACCCTTCCTAGCATTGTGGGTGACCTTCTCGGTGACCCGCAGCCACTCAGTTAACCTCTCGTGATAATGAGATAATGAGAGGCTCCGGTGGGTAAATATGCAATTACAGGGGTGGCTGGAAGAGGGCAGGGGTGGCTGGGCAGCAGTCGCCACAGCCCCCTGTGCCTGGGGAGTCCTTGGCACCTTCCAGCTCATTTAATGGGGAAGAGAAGCATCTTTGCTCCTGTGGAAAGGCAGGCCAGAAGGAGCCAGGTGCTCAGATGAGTGAATGCCCAGCAGGTCTGTCCCAGCGAGTCAGGCATGTTTGATTTGCCTGTCTTCTATTATTAATAAGGAGGTGGAGAAAAGGAGGCTCTGGGGAGAGCTTATAGCACCTTTCATTACCTGAAGGGGCTACAGGAAAGCTGGGCAGGGACTTTTGACAAGGGCATGGAGTGATGGAACGAGGGGGAGTAGTTTCAAGCTGAAGGAGGGGAGATTGAGAGGAGATATGAAGAAGAAATTCTTTGTTGCAAGGGTGGAGAGACACCGGCACAGGTTGCCCAGCAAAACTGTGGCTGCTCCATCCCTGGAAGCATTCGAGACCAGGTTGGATGGCGCTTGAATCAACCTGGCCTAGTCTCAGGTTGTCCCAAATGTCCTGCTACAGAGGTGTCCCTGCCCACGGGAGGGGTTTGGAACTAGATGGTCTTTAAGGTCCCTTCTAACCTAAACCATTAAATGTTCCTATGACTCCCCATGGTGCTCATTAAAGCCAAGACAGAGGAGAGAGCAGGCGGCATGGACATGCTGCAGGAGCACCCTGGGTTTGCTCCAGTAAAGCTTTTAATCCTCCTTTCTGCACTCAGAGGGTATATACCTGATGCTGCTGAGATCAGGTAGCTTCAGTAACTGGGGGAGACACACAGGCACAGGTTCACCTGGAGCTGGTCCCATACTACCTGCTGGAGCTTCTATGTACCCTGTGTCCCCTCTCCTGCACTCCACTGGGCCTAGGAAGAAAGGGCTTGTCTCATTTCCAGGCAACCTAGGCAGGCATCAGTCACCTCTATGTGTAACACCAGCTTTTCCTGGCAGAAGCCTTTCCAAGGGAACATTCCACAAGCTGAAGTGGATGCGGGGCTGGTGTGTGGATGCTGGGGCATCTCCGGGCGATGCCTGCAACCTGCCACCCCTCCGTCATGGGAACTGGGTGGTGCAAATACACCAGTCAGGTACTGGCTGGGAAATAACACAGTGCTTGGGTGGATCTCAGTGGCACAAGGTACGGCCAGAAGTATGAGTTACCTTCTGGAACACTTGCAAGTCACCCCAGCAGGTCCATTGAGGGTGTTTAAGCGCCAGGAGACACCAACACAGCATTAAAAAGCAAGCAAAATGGCTTTGAGAACTCCCTTGGGATGGAGGGGACTGGAGGTGGGGGACGGGTGCCCGGTGTTGGCTGTGTCCCCCCCACCCCCGCCAGGGCAGCCAGCTCCCTGCTGTGCAAACAGGGCCAGGCGAGATAAGGCATGTGTGCACAGCAGCGCCGCCAGGAATCTAGGGCCCAAATTCCTTCCTGACAGCCACCTTGTCCCAGCTGCCCCCCTCCGTGTCCCTCCATGCAGCAGAGGTACCCAGCAGGGGTGCACCGGGATGCTCCCAGGTGTGATGCAGGGGATGACACCAGCCACGCAGCCTCCTTCCAAAAAACAGCCGAAGAGATCAGGAGCATCCCCAGAGCAGGAGGGAGTGGGGATTCATTTGCGTTTTAGCATGGGTGCAGGTAAGAGGGAGGAATCCTGTTGGCAAACACAGAGCCCTGCTCCACCTCAGCCTCCCACTGCCCCGGTGGAGGGCTCAGAATAATAAAAGCTGGTTTTAAAATTAATATAGTGATACCCAGGAGATTAATCTTCCCGATAAGCAGACAGTGGCGTGACTGGATAGGCCCATGGTTCAAACAAAGGTTTCTGTTGAGTAGGCCCAGGTAGAAGACGGATGGTTTGTTAAACATTGCCAGCATAGTTTGCCAGTGCCATTCCCCGGTCACCTCTGGTGGCAGCTGGGGCATTGTGCGGCAGATGCAGCTGCTCATTTCAGCCAACTTCCACCCCAATTCTTATCTTTGTTGGCCTTGCTGAGCTGAAGGTGGTTTCGGAATTCTGAATGCATCACACTCAGGGAAAAAAACATTCCCAATGGTCTCAAGATGTCAAAAAAAAAATTTAAAAAAAAAAATCCCAGCCAGCCAGTGTGGCGTCTGCTGGCCCAGAGGCTCCCCAGCTTTTACACCAGAAGCAATTTGGGGGTGAGGGTGCTGCCCTCCCCTTCGACTTCCCCCTTCCAAAGGCATCAGGCAAGGTCCAAGGCGGGCCCAGAATGTTTTGAGCAACTGGTACTTCGCCCCTGTCTTCCACAAGGGCTATCCAACTTTTTCCCAGGGGCCCATCCAATGGAAGAGATTCTCCCTAAAAGCTGGAAAAAACCCCAGCAGGGCCAAAATCAGCTCTGCAAATAAAATCACCTCACTACCTCTTTTCTATTTCCCCAGCAGTTCTGCAAGCAAAAGCGCTCCCTGGCTCTACCCAGGCAGGCTGGGACAGCAAAATCAGGGAGATCCCACCAGCTTCTCTGCTTCTTCATCAGCTTCTCTGCTTCTTCACCTGCTTCTCTGCTTCCTCCTTCCCCCCAGGAATGAAACACTAAAGAATGGTGTGTCAGGGCTGCCCGGGTGCTCTTCAGCATCAATTATCATCGCTCCAAAGGTCTCGGTGGCTCGCGACTACCTAAGAGCCCCATTTATTTTTATTTCCACCCAGACAGGGTCTCTGGTGTCGCTCTGTCTGTGTGTCCCTCCCCTCCCAACCCTTGAACTCCTTGGCCGGTTTCAATCAGATTTGGCAAGACAATGGCCCTCTGCAAGCTTGTTAAGTCCTTCAGGAGGGGGGTTTTGTGGACATAGGCATCCGTGTGCAGGCAAGGGGTTGGGGGATGGCCACGGGCTAAAATCCCCCTGCCCAGGACCCCTTGTCCTTCCCAGAAGAGCAGGAGCATGTGAGATGCTCCCCAGCTTTTTCACCTCCCTTTTGGGGGGATTTTTCCCCCTCCTTTGAATCCTTCTGGGTGTTTTTCCCCTGAATTGAACATTTGCAATCTCTCTTTTTTCCATAGCAGGGCAGCAGGGATATCTAGGGGGGGATAATTAATGGCGTTATAACACTTTTTATTACTCTCTCAGGCATGTTAACAGCGCTGAGTCACACCAGGGGATTAGGACAGCTAGAGGGATGTGAAATCCTTTGGAGGGCTCTGCTGGAGGCAGGTTTCAGCAGCGCTGGGGGCTGAGGTGCTTTGGGGAAGGCATCAGGACCTACCTGGGATAACCCCAGCCCAGTCCCATGCAGGGCTGGGTACTGCCAGAAATGCATGGAGGAGATATGTGACCCCTCTTGATTCCCCTGGTTATTTCCCCTACACCTCCAAACACCGCTGGCCAGGTACAGGGTCCCTAAACTTCACAAAAACCACATGGTCTCCAGCTGCCTGGAAGCAGCCAGTAATTAAATGTAGGAGCTACAAAAATCCCAAGAAAAATAATTATTTTTTCCCAAAGGCTAGATTATTATTATTAATAATAATATTAATAATAACATTAATATTAATAATAACCATTCTCATTATTGTTATTATTATTGTTGCTATTATTGCTATTATTACTATGACTGCTATTATATTGTTATTATTGTTGTTATTACTATTATTATTATTGTTGTTGTTGTATTGGAGCAAAACCCCCTCGATATGGACAAAAACTTGACTTTTTTGCATTTTGTGAGGGGGATTTGTTGAACTCTGGGCAGTGGCTGGTACCTGTGGCCATCAGCCACAAGAGGCTGGGTAATATGGACCTCTGGGTCAGCTCAGCCATGGCTGCTTCCTATTCTGAGCTATAGGCTTCAATTTAGAGTAGGGAAGGGGAGGATGAAGCTTAATTGACCTACATGCACATGGACACACATCACAGGCCACTGCTCTTGGCTGGCCAGCTCATCTTGTGTAATCGCCACATGAAGCATCTTCAGTTAACACCAACACCTCTGGAAAAATAATGGAAAATCACAGAATCACAGAATCCCTCTGTCTGGAAAGGACCTTTAAGATCATCAAGTCCAACCATTAACCCAGTGGTATCAAGTCCAGTGCTAGACCATGTCCAGCAGCACCACATCTACATGGCTTTTAAACACCCCCAGGGATGGTGATTCAGCCACCTGTCCGGGCAGCCTGTTCCAGTGTTTAATTACCCTTTCAGTGAATAAATTTCTTCTAATATCTAATCTAATTCCCCTGGCACAACTTGAGTCCACACCTGACAAGGGTGATTTCTCCTTCGTCTTCTCCAACACTGACCCCAGGCAGGCTCCCTGGGGAATCCGGGTGGAGGTGAAGGAATCCTTAACTGCTCCAGCCCTGTCCTAGCACCATCCATGACCAGGCTGGATGGGATGGCTGGAAAGGAAGCTCACATTACCCCAGCACATCCTCTCCAACACGGCTTGCTTCTCCCAAGCATCATACTGGCAGGGGCCACCTGCAACCCAGGGACAAGCCCTCCAAGGCAGAAATACCTGAGGAGAGCAGCCAGTCCCCAGCCCCACATGAAGGGTTCACAGGGAACACAAACAGGTCCCAGCAGCCAGCCAGGAGCAAGCCAGCCCAGGCACCCCTCAGATGATGATGGTGGGGATAGTGCCTTTCACCAAGGCACTTTTCAGGTGGCAGAGGAACCAGCAGCAAAGCTGTGCTGGCAGCAGGTCCCTGCCAGAGCTGTTCTGTTCACTTGAAAAAAAAAAAAGGAGGAAATCAATTGCCAAATCCATTGTTTCAGTAACTAACAGCAATGACTGGGGCCTTGGCAGGTTACAGAGCTCCTGCCGTGAAGCAGCTCATGCCCATTGTTATCACAATCCCGTTCAGGATCACCCTGCTTTGAAGTAGGTGAGGCAGGCTCAGTTCTTCCTTTTTTTTCTTTCCTTTTTTTTTTTTTTTCCCCCCCCCAAAAGCCCCAAGTCTGTGATTTAAGATGGAAGCAGAACCTTCTAAAGCAGCAGGGGGAAATTTGGCAGGCATCAACAGACAACCCCCTAAGAATTTGTGCTGCACCAGCAGTAGGGGGAGCCAAGCTTTGGCTGCAGTTGGAGGTGCTTTGGGGGTTGATTGATGGGTCTGTGTCATAGTTTGGATGAGCTGGACATGAGAAGTGCCTCTGCTACCACAACGTGTCAATACAAGGGATGTAGGGGGGTTGAAGAGCTGTTGAGTCTCTGAGCAGCCGCTACCCACGTTGGGAAGTCTCCATGGGGATGCTCTTCTCACCCCTCTCCTGGTGAGGAGGTCTTCTGAGAGGAGCACAGGGTTTCCAGTCACTCCCCAGTGGTGTATATCCCCTTCATGACTGTCCCTCAAGCCCAGGGACCTCTCCTGCCCCCTCAGGAAGGGGCTGGGGCACAGATCCCTGCTCCCCAGCCTGCTGACTTTCCCTCCAACTCTCCTTCTCACAGCTTATGGGTTTTATCCAATTTAAATGGCAAGGATTTAAAATGCCACCTGAGTTAAAAGGCCCTGATTAAAACCGTAGCCTCATCATATTTCTTAAACATGCAGTTGCATTGCTGTATTTACATTAGTGTCAACTTTAATTTAAATTCTGCATAACTATATTTGCTCCCCTAAATTCATTCACCAGGAACACAAGCGCAAATGACTCTGCAGGAGCTCAGCTTTCTCTTTGTCCGTGGTGGAGCAGTTTGGAAATTAGCCCCATAAGGGGCACCGGGAGGTGTTATTCTGCCTCTTTACTGTCTCATTAATTAACCCATCTAGGCCAGGAGCAGGTCTATGCCCTGAGGTGAGCAAGATGCCAGCCAAGGTGCTCTGCCATGGCTGTTGGTAGGGTTGCTCCAGCCGAGCCCCTGGGCTTTTTCCTCACCCTTTGGGTTGGGCTGGCTTTGAGATTAATTGTCCTGTTTTATGGGACTGCTCCATAGCAATTGGGTGTGATGCCTGGGCAGGGGGTGACAGGCTGACCCTAAAATGGGCACCAGCATCAGTCTGTCTTTAGGTCTGTCCCTTCAAAATAGAAAGTATATTGGATAAGCCTTATGGGTCACTTCCAACTTGAGATATTCCATGTAATAATACAATTAAATTAAACAGGGAACCCCAAACTCTAGGGGTGAGAAGATACCACTTGGTCATAAAAATGCAGGTGCTGGGAAACCATAAAAATCTCTTTTCTTGTATGCTCACCTGGCCAGAGTTGTCCTCTGCTTGCCATGGGTCTATCCCACTGAGGCAGCATCCCCGGGCTCAGGGGACAGGATGGGCCAGGTGTTTGGTGACTCTGGGGACACATGGAGTCAGCTGGGAAGGCAGCACTGAGACAGTAGGAGCCCTCCTGCTTTTCAGCCCATCTTCCTGACCACCCACCAGGGAAGAAGGGAGAAAAGGGAGGGGGGAAAAAACCCAACAACAACAACTAAAAAATACCCCGTCAGTTTGTGGCATTTTTGCAAGAGGGTTTGAGTGCAGGGTTTCCTGCAGATGTGCTCTGGGGCTGCGGAGGCTCAAAGTGAACTCAGGCAGGCGTTTGCTTTACTCCTCCTTTTGCCTTTTCACCTTGTAAAACCCTTTCAAGCTTAATAAACCTTCTCACAAGAGAAGCCGGTGGTGTAGCCCCAGCTCCCAAAACCAACAGCCCCAGGGTCGGACCAAGAGTAAAAACAGCAGCAGGTCCCAGTGGGCAGCAGCGCTCAGCTCGGCAGCACAACCAGCCTGCGCCCTCCTTGCTCCTCAGTTATTTTTAATTACACTGGGAAACCAAAGCAAGGGGTGGCCTGGGAGGATTAGGGAAGGGAGGGTGGTTTTTGTGGAGGGAAGGCAAGCGTAGATACCAGCCTGCATGCAGCAGGACCTGCCCCTGCCAGGATGTTACCATCAAGCCTTGCACGTGGCTCAGCATGATAGATCTCACGGCAAGGACAGTGTGTGCTTACACCAATAAAACCCTCCAGGGTCCTGGTGCCTTGTAGAAATAGGAAATATGGTGGTTTACAGCTCTGGCTGGTGTTGGCAACGTCCTTCATCCAGTGGAGCATGGCACTCCTGCAGCCCAGATGCTTGCTCCCATCAACGATGCTCTTGCATAGGTGTGTAGGAAGGAAACGCCTGGTTTGTGTTCTCTCCCACCCAGACATCCCAGTGGGACTTGGCAGGAGAAGGGAGAGCTGGGCAGGGGACAAGGAGGGGCAGTAGCAACTGTGTGTGCCTGGGAAGGGCTTCCCAGCCATTCCCAAAGCAGGAAAAACAAGCTCCAAGGGATGAATTACCATGAGCGTTTGCTGTCAGGTGGCCCTGAGGGTGAATGCAGCACCAATCCAGTGGGAAGAGCGACTCAGGGGGGAATCCAACGCAGGTGAGGCAGGACTGGGGTGGCTGAGGGAAGGCCTGGCTCAGCCCCCGGGCCGCAGCTGCTCTCTTATCTGGCCGGAGGAAGAGGCCGAACAACAAAAGGGGCTAAGAAGCAGGGTTGATGCATGGGAAAGCCATTGGCCGAGCATTGTGGCTGCCCTTCTGCTGAGCAAATAGTTCAAACTGTTCATTCCCATCTCCTATTCTCCTCCTGGTACATTGTTTGTGTCCTTGCATTTCATTCCGCGAGGAAGATTGCTCTCTGGGCCTATAAGCAAACAGTCCAGAAAAGAGCCAACTATCCTCTCCTTTTCCCTGGAGAACTAGCATTTTTATTTCAGCTCCAAGCTGTCAAAGAGCTGGAGAGTTTATGTCAGTATCCTGAATTAATTGCTTTAAGCTGGAGCAGCCTACACCAGCCACCAAATGTCCAGAAGATGTTTATTAATAATGTTTCCTCTAGGTTTTTTTTTTTCGGGGGGAGTGTTGGTTTGATTTTTTTTGTTCCAAGCTGTGCTCTCACATACTGTGCCCTCTATTTGAGGGTGGTGAAATGAAAGCTGCTTATAGGGAATTAATAAAAGCTCCCGAGGTATTGTCAGCCCCTATGCTTGCCATGGCGGCATGGCGGGCACAGCCAACGGCGCAGAAATCTCCTGTTAGGACTTTTCGGGAAGGAGACAGGGGAAGATGGATTGCTGGAAGGATGGAGAAGGAGGGAGCTCTTGTTTAAACACAAATATCTTTGGTAATTAACAAAAGTGGCGAGGAAATTACTGACAGAAAAAAAAACACATGAAAGGTAAATGGTTTTGTGTTTAAACATGATATATTTTAAAGTGTTCCCCAGTGTGAAAGTCCCTGTTTAAGGGAATGGAGTAATAAACCAATTTATATACCAATAGAAAGTCAAGATCCTGAGTGCCTTTGTGTAAATTTTCCACTTGACTTTTCATTATCTACCTGAACAAAATCAATCTATATGTATGGGATCAACATGCAATATGAGAGATAAAAGACGAAATAAATGTGCTTTGCATATCCCGCAGATAACAACGCCGGGCTCCTGGAGCTGCCTCCTCTCCAGGCAGATGCATTTGAGAAAATAAATCATTTTGCAAAGGAAAAGAAAGCAAAGCAGAGTGCTGCTTCTTAAGTGTTTACTCCCTCGCTTGAAATATTGATCCTGTCAAATGAACAGTGGTTAATAAGTAACTCAGGAAAAATATGCCGGCTCTCTCTGTGCTCCCTGCTCCAGCACAGACCCAGCTCCTACCCAGCAGAGCCCCAGAGTGTCCCCACTACAGGCTGGACCTCTGGGCAGAGCCTGGACATGCCTGCGGGCCCTTTGTGGGATGGAGCAGATTAAAAGGAAGGTGACAGAGGTGGTAGAGCGGGGACAGACCCCTCACCCTGCAGGAAGCCCTGAAACCCCAGGGCATTTCATCATTCCAAGCCCTGCTGCTTCCCGAATCTTCCTGCATCCCAAACCCTTCCACATCCCAAACCCTCCCACATCCCAAACCCTCCCACATCCCAAATGATCCTCCATCCTAAACCCTGCTGCATCCCAAACCCCACCACATCCCACCCCTTGCCCATTCCTCCTGTCCTTGCCCTCAGGCAGAGATGGCATCCCATGGAATCGGCCACTTACACACCAGGACAACTCATCCTTTCCTCACCCCAGCTCATTCCTGATTCAAAATATCCCCAATTTCACCTGAATGAACAGTGTTGCCATCAGCTGGGGGACCAGCTTTACTAAATCGGGTTAAATGTGCAAAAGGGCATAACATTTCTGGGGTGGGTAGTATAGGATACAGTGCACACAAAGAGAATGCCCCAGATTTTGAAAAAAAGCACAGATTTTGCTCAAGCAGCCTCAGCACCCTAGTGAAACCAGCTAAGAGCAGCTAAAAATCCTGCCCCTGAGATGTTATAACCCTGGAGAACCCGGAGCAAGTGCTCATCCCTGCAGTTTGGGTGCCTTCTCCCTCCACCCACCCCTTCTCCTCCTCCTCCCAGGACCCAGTTGGCACTTGGCTTTTTGCTATGACAAAGCTCATCTGGTTTCATGGATCCCTACACGAGCCTCTCTTCTTATTTTTTTTGTCCTTTATGGTCAGGTGAGGAGGCAGAAACTCTTCATGTGGTTATTGTTGTGTTTTGGTTTTTTTGCCTTTTGTAACAGGATATAGAAAAGGTTAAGAGGCACTTGAGCAGACACAACTCCCTCCTGGGCACGCGGGGTTCTTATTTCTACGGCCGTGCCTGTTGCCCTGGTGGATGTATCTCCCCTCCCAGCATTCTGGTGCCAGGGGAAAGCATGAGGCAGCCCCCAATGGGCATGGAAGCAGCTGCCACCCGATGATTTTATTTCTTGGAGGGTCTCTACATGTTTCCTGGCTTTTGCAGCATCACTGAAGGATTGGACGTGGGCATTTCCCTGGGTCAGGCATCTAATTTTTGCCTTTCTTTACCCAAAAGGCCCTTTCCAGAATTTTTTCCTTCTTCTCCTCCTAAAAATCCAGACAGGAGGGAAGAGATGGGGGAAGAAGATGGGAATGGGGATGAAACAAAGAGCAAACCAGGAGCGAGCTGATGACTTTCGAAACCAAAGAGTCTGTCAGGATGCCCCCGAGAAACACGCTCTGCTGCCGGCTCAACATCTGCAGCTATTTTATTAGTTTGCTCATGATGTCTCCGATTGGACCCAGGGGTGATAGAAAGTCCTGGCAGCCCCTTTTGAAACGAGCTTCACCTTCTGCCCCACCATCCCGCTGCCTCCCTCCTCTCCCAGGGCTGGTGGCTTTGTCACCCCCCACCTCCCTGGCCATCAGCTCAGGGGCAATGCACGGCTCCATGCAAGACAGCAAAGCTGCAAACCTCTTGCCAATAAAATGGGGTTTAATTATCACTTTTGGGGGTATTTCTGGCTGTCGGAGTGTCCCCTCCTCCCCAAAGCCCTTCCTGAGCTCCCTCTTAGTGTGGCACCAACGTGCATCCCTCAAAGATCTCCACAGATTCATTCCTTCAACCTCCTCGAGGTGCTGTCATGATTTTGGTTTTACTTTTTGAAGCCCAGAAGGATCCATCCTGGCAAAACCCTTTCTTCAGCTTTCTGCAGGCCTGGATAAGGCTTCTCCTCACTCCCACCAGGAATTCCTGGAGAACGACCCAGTTATCAATCGCAAGTACAGGCATAAGAGGAGATGGGGACCTGTGGCTTTGTTGGGACACATCTATGGCAGCAGTAAACAGCCCCCCCAAGTGGCCCCCGCTCCCTCCAGCGTCTATAACTTGTGCCATTATTAAAATAAATAAAGGTGGGAGAAGGGAACGGCAAGTGCAGGCAGCTTTGCTGTCGAGGACAAGCAGCATTTCAAGGTGTTCAAAATCCTCCAGCGTCGATGCCTTTGGCACCCGGGGAGGGGGGCAAGTAAAATCAGCAAATTCACACCCCTCCCTGCTGTGGGTGCTTGGCAGCTGTTTTCCAGCCGTGGAAGGATGAGATTTGTTCTTTTTACTGCTTGTGGGAGTCAAAAACCTGTCGAAAGCCCCTGCGGTTTATAATAAAACCCAGTCCCTGGCAGGTGGGGCGCGGCAGGAGGGTCCTGCTGCTGTGTCCTCGCCTGGTGCCCGTGCCCATGGCAGCGGGGCTACCCACAGCCTCCCCCAGCTGCTCTGTGCTTCCCCTGAAGAAACAGCTCCTCTCCCCTGGAAAGGGGCTCTGGAGGAAGTGGGGAGGGTGGAGATGGAGGAATGGGGCCTGTGGGGAGGTGAGCTGTGGGCATCTAGGGGGGGAAGTGAAAGAAAGGGAAAATAGGGAAAGAAAAGGAAAATTAGGAAAGAAAAGGGGAAAAAAGGGGGTGGCAGGATGGAAAGAAAAGGAAAAAAGAGGAAAGAAAGGGGGGAAAGTGAAAGAAAGGGGAAAAATTGAAAGAAAGAGGGAAAAGGAAAGGGGAGAAAATGAAAGAAAATTTTAAAAGGGGAAAGAATGCTGTGAAAAGGGAGAAAAGGAAATAAAGGGGGGAAAGGGAAATAATAAGAAAAAAGAAACGAAATGGGGGAAAGGAAGGAGGAAAAGGGAAAGGGGGAAAATAAATTTTTAAAAAAAAAACGAAAAAAAGGGAAAGAAAGGGAGGTAGAGAAAGAAGGGGCTGGAAGAAAGAAAAGGTAGAAAGAAAAGAGGGAAAGAAAGGGATATGAGGGAAAGAAACTGGAAAAGGGGAAAGAAAAGTAAGGGAAAGAAACAGAGAAAAATGGGAAAAAATTAAAAGAAAATTAAAGAAAGAAATTAAAGAAAAGGGAAAAGAAAGACAATGGAAAGAAAGGGAAAAGGAAATAAATGGGGGAAATTGAAAAGAGAGGAAAGAAAGGGAAAGAGCGCGAAAGAAAAGGAAAGGAAATAAAAGGGAAGACGGGGAAATAAAAGGAGAGGGAGAAAAGAGGGAAGACGAAGAGCCGCGGCTAGGAGGAGCGAGGGCTGCTGCTACCCCCCATCCCGCACCAGCTCTTCCGCGGCCCCGCACACGCCTGTGCAAAAAAAACCCCCCCTTGGGGAGGGGTGGGAGACCCCCCCCACGCTCCCCCGAGGAGCCGCCTCCGCCTCATTTGCGGTTTTAAAAACTTCTTTCTTTTTTTTTTCTTTTTTTTTCCCTTACATGCAATTTCACGCCCGACTGCACCTGCAAACATAACGGGACGGCGGAGCCGCCGCCCCCAAGCCCCCCTCCGCCCCCCCGAGCCACTGCCCCGCCGGCAGCCCAGCCTCGAGCCCCCCCGCTGGCTTCCCGGCCCGTTGCGGGCCCTTTTCGTTAGCCCGGCCCGTGGCCCTGCTCTCCCCCCGGCCAGGGGAGCCGGGCCCGGCGGGCTCAACAAACGGCTGTCCGTCCCTCCATTCTTCTCCCTATCCATCCGTCCATCCATCCGCTTTTCCATCCCTCCATCTCTTCCTCCATCCATCTATTCATCCATACATCCATCCACCAATCTCTACATCGATCCGTGCATCCATTCCTCCATCCCTCCATTACTCCATCCATTGATCCATCCCTCCATCCGTTCATCCCTCCATCTCTCACCCACCCAAAACAACATCCCGGGCTCGCTGCGCCTTTTCCCGTCCTCCTGGGCCCGAAGCGCACAGCCCGGCTCTTCCCGGGCAGCCCTGCGGGGTGGGCCATACCGGTGCCCCCCGCCCCCGTTCCCCCCCTGCTCAGCTACACGGCAGGACAGCAGGTCAAACCCCTCCGACTCCAAGTAAACTCTCCAAAACCTGCGTTGTTTGTAGGGGTGCCCCGCAGACCCTGTGCCTCTGGGACAGCGCGACCTCCCCGGGGACGCAAATGTTCCTTAAAGAATAACTGGGGAGAAAAAAATCAAGCAACCATAAATAAACAAACACACAAAAAAAAACCCACAAAAAAAAACCTCATTGCGGCGCCCAGCCGGGCTTGGGTGCTGTTTTGTTTTTTTTTTCTTTTTTTTTCCCCCTTTTTCCTTTTCTTTTTTTTTTTCTTCCTTGTTTTTTCTTTTTTTTTTTTTCTTAATTTTGTTTTACGTTTTTCCCAATAAAAATAATTCGGTACCAAATTCAACTCTCTCCGCCCGGCCGCTTCCTGCCCCCCAGCTCCGTCGGCAAAGAATAAATGTTTCGCTCGCCACCGTGAGAGCCTGAAAAACGACCGCAGCCACAAAATACTCCCAGACTTCCCTCCCGGTCCCCGCCGGCCCCAAAGCCCCGGGTTTAGCTCCGCTGGTGACGAAGCTGTCCCTTAAATAAGGAGCCGCCAAACTCCGCGTCATCCTTTAGTATTGCCTCTTTTAAAGTTTGGGCAGGGCAGAGGTAACAAACTTCGAACTAATTATTTTATATATATATATATGTATGTGGGGTTTTTTTTTCCCCTTCTCCCCTTTTCCATCCTCTTCCCTACCTGGTTTTATGTGGTTTCGGGATTAATCTAAGTGCGGAGCAGAAAGTGGACTTTACCGGGCCGAAATACAGGATTAGGACTATTTCTAGAAGAAAGAGGAGAGTGTCAACTGCCTTTAGCCTGCAATAGTCTAAAGCAGAATTACAGCTTGTAAAATAGGTCTCCATCAGTTTCCCAGGAGACGAGTTAAGCCCTACTTGGGTGTTCCAGCTCTTTTTAGAACCAGCAATAATTAGACTCATCTCACTCCCGAGTTGTCCGGTTTGTTGTTGGTTGGGGTTTTGTTTTTTGGTTTTTGGTGTTTTGGATGATCAATAAATGCAATCCTGCCGGCTGGCGCGGGCAGGGCAAGCAGGGCCCGGTTGCTGCCTGCACAGCCGGTCCCCAAGGGAGGGGGATAAGACTGGGGAGAGGGGAGGGGGAGCCGGGTGCCAAAAAAAATGCCCATCTCCTTGGGGGTTTGACGGCTTTTGAGCCATCGCTGCATGTCATTAGACGCCCGAACAATTAAAAAAAGTGCCTTTTGCTCCTTGCAGATGGGAAGTCAGGGGGAAAATAATATAAATATAATTAAAACCGGCTGGATCGTGTTGATTTGGGGGCTCAGCCCCCCCGTCCCCTGCCTACCCTTTACAAAAGCCAGACGGCTACACTGGATGCCACTGGGTGTATATCCCCCCCCCCTCCCGAAAAATAAAGCTGTATTTGTGGGAATTAACGGCCGGAACGGAGCCGAGGGAACGCGACTGGGAGCGGAGGGTGAGGAGGGAGTTGGGGAAGCTGGGGATGCTCGGATACAGGAATAGGGATAAAAATTATCAAGGATCGCGGGCAGAAAGGACACGTCCCGTGTCCCCCGCTCCCGGTGCACCGGGCCCTGCGAACGCCGGGAGCGGGGGACATAGATGGTGGAGGACAAGGGGCTGAACCGCTCTGTCCCAAATTTTTGGGGCCGAGGACAGCGCGGGACACCCCAAGGAGGGATGCTGCGGGATGCTGCGTCCCACTCGCATCCCCCTCCCCGTGCGGGCGACAGGCGTTTAATGAGAAGTAATTGGCGAGCTCTTCGAGCTGCATTACGAGCGGGCCGGGGGGTTGTTATTAATTATTGAGAGCCCATTAACCGCCCTGAGCCTTCTCCTCCTTGCCGGGGACACGGAACTTGTCACAGCAACTCGGGGACGGGGACACACGCACATCCCCGCTCCTGTCCTGGCTTGCCCGAGCTTGGACACCGCGCTCCGAGCTTGTGGCCGGAGGAAGGACACGCTCCCGGGGGGATCATGTCCCCTCCCCGGGTTTCCCCTCCGCATCCCGGGGACTGTCGCCACCGTCCTTGCCCGCGTGGGCGATGCCACTCGTGTCCGTGCCCGAAGATGGCGGGCAGAACGAGACAGCCTCGGGAAGGGATGGCATCCCCTCCGAAACTCTCATCCCCCTATTTTTCCCCCGGACTTTTTCCCCCTCCTCTATTCCACCCGCTCTATCTTCTCCCCTTATTTTCCGCGCCCCCCCCCCATTACTTTCACCTATATTTTCCTCTTCCTCTTCTCCTATTTTCCCCTTTCCCCCCCCCTATTTCCCCATCCTATTATTCTCCCTCCTGTTTCCCTCCTATTTTCTCTCCTATTCCCCTCCCCCCCCCCCCATTTTTCCCCTACTCCTCCCTCCCCTATTATTTTACTCCTGTTTTGTTGGGTTTTTTCCGCCTAATTATTTTGTCCACGCGGGTACAGGCAACGGGGCCGGGTCCTGCCGGCTCAGGCCCTGCCCTGCCCGTCGGTACGGACAGAGGCACTGGCAGCATTTCCCCCAGTGTCACGGCCACGGGAGAAATGTCCCTCCGCGGGGAGGGACACGGCGTGGTCGCTCCCAGCCCGGAACAAAAGAGTGACACGGAGCCGGGGGGGGGGGGGGGAGAGGAGAGGGGAGGGGAGGGGGGGAATACAAGACAAAAATAAAAATAAGAAAAAGTAAAAAACCAAGGAGGAGCGGGACGTCCCCGTCCCTCTCCCACTCTCTTACCGAGCCACAACGATTCTCCCCCTTGCCAAAGGGTTTTGGGGCTGAAACGGGCCGAAGCGCGGCTCCGAACCCGCCCGGCCGCCGCCGCACCCCTCTTCTGCCCGGGCGACCCCCCCGTCTCCCCAGATAACCCCTCTTTTCTTCCCTTTCCCCCCCCGGCACCGCGCTTTTCCCTCCTAAAACGATTCGTTGGCTGGGAGAGGGACAGAGGGGTCAAGACCCCCCCCCCAAATCCAATCTCCCCGATGCTTCTCTCGCCAGCTTTAAGGAGGAGGAGGGAGGGAAGGAGGGCTGGAAAAGGAGGTGAAGGTGGGAATGCGAAGGGCAGTAGAAGGAGGAGAGGGAGAGGCGGGTGGCACCTACCTGCGCCCCGGCCGCCGGCCCGGCTCTGCAGGAGCCGGGAGCATCCCGGCATTTATTGGAGCTGGAACCGGGAGACTTGTTGACTTTAGCACAAAGCAAAGATTTCGCTGCCCGCTAGTTTAAAAATGAATATTTTACCAAGATATCGATCAGCTTTATAAAATTCAGTTAAGCACAATGGCTCAAAAGGTGCGGGGTGGGATGGGGGGGAAAGGGGGGGGCGAAGGAAAGGGACGCAATATAATATCTGTGTAAATTTGCTGAAGTATGACGTGGTGTTGAAAGTTTACCCTCCTGGAATTTGGATCTAGATTTCAAACACCCCCCCTCTCTCTTTTTTTTTCCTTTTTTTTTTTTTTTTGTGTGTGTGTGTTTTTTTGGTTGTTTTTTTTTTTGTTTTTGGTTTGTTTTTTTTTTTGTGTTTCTTTTTGTGTGGTTTTTTTTTTGTTTGTTTACTGACTTTGTTTATTCACGGATCACGGTTGCTTAAACCGGCGGGAGTTTGGCTGGGGGCGGGCGAGTTTTGCGGGGAGAGAAAAATGCCCGGTGGATGATGTGTAAAGAAAAAGGAACAACGTCTGGCGTGGGGATTTTTTTTTTTTTTTCCCTTTTTTCCCCCCCTCTCCATCAAGTTTCCATCCTGGCGTTTCAGGAAAATTAAAAATAAAGCGGGAAGGGGGGCGGGAAGTTGGGGGGAACCTGCTGCCGGAGCTGGGCATCTCAGCGGGGCCGGAGCGGCGAGGCCGGGGCTAGAGCAGAGCGGAGGCAGCGGCCGCGGGGAAAGCGGGAGGTGAATGGGGGGCACAATTCCCTCCCCAAACCGACGGCACCCCCCGCGCCCGTGCTCCTTCGCCGCGGGAGCCTTTTATGTGCTAATGAAACACATTGCAATGCCTTGCTCCACAACGTGTGTGTCCTTGCCGTATAGAGACCGGCAGATTTCTGCTTGGATCCCGGTTTTGTTGTGTTGTGGTTTTTTTTTTTTTTTGGGGGGAGGAAAGGGTTTTGGGTTTTGTTTTGTTTGGGTTGGGTTTTTTTTCGCCTCCTTCTTCCCTCTCTCCTTCTTCCATTTTTCTCCTTCCCCGGGCAATGCGGAATGTTAAGGAGGATTTGAACGTTGTTTCACAAAGCAACATCGATGGCGACCGCAAACGCATGGGAAAAACAACAAGTGGTTGGGAAAACGGGCAGGGTATTTTCGCCGGAGGGGGGGGGGGGCGTTGTGTGGAAAGAAAGAAAAATAAGGCCGGCTGTGCTGCCCGGGAGTGTCGGTGGGGCGGCCCGAGGACTCCGGGGCCGGACCGTCAGGCTCGGAGCGGCCGGGAGGTGTTAAAATAAGGGACAAAAAAATATTAAAAAAAATAAAATTAAAAGTGTCTCGTTTTTTCGCCGCCGGTTTATGCCCCCGACGAGGTATCGGGGTATTCCCACTCCCGGGAAAGTCAGGGATGCGCTGCCTCCCGCAGCCCCAATTTCCCCCCCTCATTTATCACTGACTGCGTGGTCCCGCGGCCGGGCTGCGTCCGGTGCGGAAGTTTTGCGGGTCCCGCTCCCGACCCCAGGATTTTGCGAGGGTATCCCCACCCCTCTCTGCCCCTAAATTCCCCCAATCAAACACAAACACAGAGCCCACACGGGCTGACTCTGCATCCCCGGGAAACCGGTGGGGAGCTGCGGGCCGGCACAGCCGCTCCATCGGAGATGGCCGGGGCCGGTGGGGAGCGGACAGGTCCCGGCAGGCCGGGCCGGGCTGGGGCAGCGGAGTAGGAGACGGAGGAGTCCCGGCGGAACAGAGATGCAGGGGAAAAAAACCGCCAATAACACTTTAATATAGTTCTGTGAAAATCTGGCTAGTCGCTACCAGAATACACATTTATAAGCCATAAATAAAGCATACAGAAACGATAAATTAATCAGATCCAAATAGTTTACTCTCCCGGTAACATCAAGCTTTTGTTTCAATTACAACGATCTATCCTGACTTTTTTTTTTTTCCCCGTAGTTTGTTTTTTTTTTTTCTCTTCCCACCCCCCCCACCCCCCTTCTTTCCCCCCTTTTTACAACTTTACAAGACTTTTGGTCCTCGGGTTCAAACCTAGCATGGCTTTCACAGCGAAGGAGGGTTTCATTTCGTTTGCATTTGTTTGTTTGTTTTTTTCCCCGTCACTTCCACACACAAAAATAGATATATTTATACCTCCTGGCGACAACGACAACAAAAAAAAAAGCCCAACAGAACACCCTCCCCCGTCCCCTCGCCCCCAACCCACCCTTCCCCACCAAAACAAGGCAAACCAAGGGAATTGCAGCCCCCCTCCTCCCCCCGACCCGGGAACGGGTGGAGGGACACCAACACAGCTGCCCTCGGATCAGACACTTTTGAGACACACGGCTGCTGTTTTCCGAATGGATGCAAACATCTGGAGCCAACGGAAAAAAAAAATAGATATATATATATATGTATATGTACCATGCTCGACAGCATTCATAGTCCATCTCTTTGCTGGGGGGGTTGTACGAGGGGCAAGGGGGTCTTTCCCCCCTCACCAGGGAGGTTTTTTCTCTCTGGCCCCTTTTAGGAGGAGTTCATGATGGGCCGGGAATACGCACCTTGGTAGTAAGAAGTCTCTCCGGCTAAAGGGGAGGACTCTAAGCCATTTTTGTTCGTTACAGGCCCCATGGCCAGGCTGCCTGGCATGGGTGAGGCATAGCCCGAGTAGTGCATCACCTGCTCATAGGCCTTCAGGTCCATTTTGTGGTGGTGATGGTGGTGGTGGTGAGGGTGGTGGTGCTGCTGCTCAGTGGAGGACATCAGGTTGTTGATGGAGAAGGGGTGGTTGAAGGCGTAGTGGTGCTCGGGCTTAAGGTGGGCGTCGTGGGGCAGGCCAGCATGGGGAGGGGCCAGGAGGTGCTGGCCTGGAGAGGTTGCTGGTTCCCCAGGGCTCAGCCCGGGGTTGCCCTTCAGGTCAGCCAGGGCACGCTTGTGGTCCTGACATGGCGAGGAGCTGGCTGGGGACTCAGTGCTGGCTGAGCCCTCTGAGCCCCCCCGAGGAGCTGCCTTCCCCCAGGGGCTGGCTGGAGGGCTGCCCGGGCCCCTTCTTGCCCCCACCGCCCACCCCGCTGCCTGCCCCACCGTTGTCCTTGGCAGCCAGTTGCTTCTCGCACTTGAAGCGCTTCTGGCGGCGCAGGTAGCAGCCATTCTCAAACATGTTTCCCGAATCGGGGTGCAGGGTCCAGAAGGAACCTTTTCCTGGCTTGTCTGGGGAGCGGGGCACCTTGAGGAAGCAATCGTTGAAGGAGAGTGAGTGGCGGATGCTATTCTGCCAGCGCTGCTGGTTCTGGCGGTAGAAGGGGAAAAGGTCCATGATCCACTGGTAGATCTCGCTCAGTGTCAGCATCTTGTTGGGCGACTGCTGGATGGCCATGGTTATGAGGGAGATGTAGGAGTAGGGCGGCTTGGCGTGTGTGTAGCTCCGGCGGTAGGTCTTGGGGTCCCGGGAGCGGTTGAGGTTGGATTGCCCGTAGATGGGGCTCATGGAGTTCATGTTGGTGTAAGGGGCCAAAGCGTTCATGGAGCCGGCTTGGCCCCCCATGGGGCTCATACTGGGGCTGAGGTGGGTGCCCATCCCTGCCACACCGGCTGAACCCATGCCGGGCATGGCCCCCGCACCTGGGGACATGCCAGTGAGTGAGGGGCTCATGCCCGTGTTGGCGTAGGACATGTTCATGGAGGTGGCAGCCGTCATGTTGGCCGTGGTACTCATGGCCGACATAGTCATGTACGTGTTCATGCTGTTCATGCCCAGCCCTGCATTCATGTTGCTCACCGAGGAATAGCTCTGCAGGGGCAAGCGAGAGAGAGGAGGGAGGTGTGGGGGGGGGGGGACGGGGAGGAGGTGGGTAGCCCCATCGGGGACTAGAGCAGCCCGGGGGGACGTCAAAGTGGTGGAGGACCCCCCCACACCCAGCCAGGACTGCCGCCGGTGAGAGTCTCTGTAGCCCGAGGACTCCCTGCCCCACGGGGTGGGAAGGGTTAAATCCCGGGGCGGGGGGGGGGGGGGGGCAGTGGGGGTGGTTGTTTTTCTCGTTAATGAAAAACAAATATATATCTATATATATATTTAAAGAAAGGACGGGACGGCAGCAGGAGTGGCGAATCCGTCCTGGAAAGAGGAGTTGGAGGAAAGGGAAGGAAGATCCCTGCCCGGACGAGAAAAATATCGGGGGCAGGGGGAGAGAAGTAAAAAAAATACGGAACCGCGCACCCTCGGGACCCTCCACCCGCGCCCTGCCCTCACCCTGCCCGCAGCAGGCAGTCCCCCCAGCATGGATCTGATGCCAAAGTTAATCTTATCCTGGGGTTGGCACGGCGGGGGGACCGCGGCAGAGGCCGGGGTTGGGGGGTCGGCAGAACCCCCCACGGCTCCTTTCCTTACCTCGGGCTCCCCGTAGTAGTTGCTCCAGTCCGTGTGCTCATGGCCTTCCATTTTCACCGCTCCCAGCATACTGGAAGCGGAGTGCATGGCAGTTTAAAATTTAACAGCCACAACAAACGACGACAGAGAGCAACCCCAAAAAAAAAAAAAAAAAAAAAAAAAAAAAGTCCCTAGCCCTCCCTCCCCTCCGTTGGAGCCTCTGGAGGAGGAGGAAGAGGAGGGAGGGAGGAAGGGGGCGGGGGGGGGGATCCAGCGGCGCTGGGCTGGGGTTATTTTTTTATTTTTTTTTGCCGCTCCTTGGGTGGGTTTTCGCAGCGCTTCGCGGTGAAGAGTCGCCCGGAGGCGATGGAGGAGCCGGAGGAGGAGGAGGGAGGAGGGAGGAAGAAGAGGAGGAGGAGGAAGAGGAGGACAAGTGCTGCAGTGACGTGGGTGCCTGAGTGATATAGCACGGAGCGGCCGGGCAAGCCTCCAATCCCCAGGTCCTCGGCTGCCCATTTGAATAATCAGCTCACACCTAGGCGGGAGCGGCTCCTCCGCGGCCCCCCGCGCACCTATCCGTAACCCGCCGGCCAAAGCGGGGGGCCGGGGTGCCGGAGCCACCCTCCCGCACCCGGCGTCCCCCCGACTTGGCAGGGGTATCTTGCGGGAGCCCATTCCCATGACCCCCACCCCGCCCCGGGCAGCCCCGACGGGATCTGTTTAACCCCCTGCAACCCCAACGGGAGTTATGACACCTCCCGCCCTGCACCTCCGACGGGAGGCAGCCCCTTCCCACACCCCCGATGGGATCTGTCCTCCCCCGCCCGCCCTCCTGACGGGATCTGTGCACCCCCCTCGCACCTCCGGTGCGAGCTGTGTGTCTTTTCCCCCCACCGGCCGGAGGCAGCCCCCAGCCCCACTCACCTTTTTTCCCTGCGGATGCTAGGCGGAGTCCCCTGCCTCGGAGTTCAGGCCGCCCCCCACCCGGCCGCCCCCCGGTTCTGCCCCATCGGCAGGGCCCTGCCGCCGCCGCTCCGGCTCTTCCCCGTGCTCTGGCTCAGGTACCTACAACAAATTCGTAACTAAAACAAACAAGGCAGGGCGCGGGGGGCGGGGGGAGAAGCGGCCAGGGGACTCCCCTGGTGCGGGGTCCCGGTGGGCGCCGTAGGGGCAGCGCCGCCGAAACGCCCCAGAGCAGCACGGGAGGGGGGCGGCGGGGGGGGGGGAGGTTGAGGGGAGGGAGAAGAAGGAAGGAAGGACGGAAGGACAGACAGACAACAAAAAATCAGCCGGCTCCAAACCCGTCCCCCTCCTCGGCTCCGCCGCCCGCCCCATCGGGCACGTCGGGGTCCACCTGGCGGAGGGGGGCGGAGAAGGAGGGAGTGGGGGGTGGTTTCCTTCCACCTCCACACACCTCCCGGGCCGAGGCTGTGTGTCTCCCCCTGGCACCATCCCTGCCTACCTCCCCCCCCCCCCCCGCTTCCCGGCCGCCTCCACCGCGCCAAGGATTTGGTTTTGCCTGTTCCATAGATCCCCACCTATATCTCCCCACCTTCACAAAATCCCATAAGCCGCCGGCTTTATTTATTTATTTATCTGTATATATATATATATATTTTTTTTTTATTATTATTTTTTTTTTGCTTCCGAGACGGGAGGGGGAAAAAAAAAACAACCCATCGATCGGCGCAGGCTGGCGACAGTTTTTAAATGTTAACACAAAGCCAACCGAGAGGAGGGGTTCAGCTCTTCGCCGGGTCTGGCTCTGGGAGGGTCCCTAAACCTCCCCGCAGAACCCTTCCCCCGAGCTCCAGCACCCTCAGGAGCCATCGCCCAACGAAAACGACTTCGTCGCCTACTCCCGGCCACGCTCCTATTGCGATAGCCGCCGCGACAGCGGCAGCCCGCCTCCCTTCCACCCCCTTATTTAGGGGATTTCGAGGTTGGCCCGAGGGGGTATGCCCCCGCCGGGATGGAGGATACCCCGAAAAATGAGGGGGACGGCGGTGCCCCCTGTCCGCAGGGTGTCGGGTCCCTCCCTCACTCCCCCGATGTCGCGCTGCTAAAGCGGTGGCGGGGCGCCCTCTGTCGCCTGCTGTCCCCGGGTCAGCAGAGGCGGGAGGGGGGTGTGTAGTGGTGCTGGGGGACACCCCGGAGGACTCTCGACGGTGTCCATGCGGGTGCTGCACCCCCTGGGAAGGGGGTCTCCCAATAAATGTCTCAGGCACGCCCGGCTTCTCCCCGGGGTGGGGAGGCCACCCTGTGTTATATTCACCGCAAGCCACCCCTCGGGTTAGGACTGACGGGGGCTCCTGGGGTAGGTGCACCCTGGGTCTGACTTGGGTCAAACTCGCCAACCTCACACATCTCCATGGAGCTATTTGCTCCTTTGGAGTAACAAAAATCTCAGAAAGGAAGAATCTCGGGAGAACTCAATAAAATTAGTGACATGGCTATGGAACACTTCAAGGATCATCAGTTATGGATTCCTCTCAGCGCCCCGCTCACAGCTGCCTCCAGCCACCCAGGGCTAGGGCTGGTTGGCCTCAGCATCATTCTTTCCCCTCGGCACAAGAGGTGAAGGAGGGATTTTCAGCAGAGCTGGATTTGGTAGGGAAGCTCCTGGAGGGCTCTTCAGGAGGAGGAGAGAGGCCATACTCAGAATTCCCTGAGCCACAAACTCATCCACCTTCAGGCCTCCATCCTGCAGATGTCAACATGCTCCAAGCACATCTGGCACCCTCTTGTTATCCCCACAGCTCAGCAGGACTTGGAATTTTGTGTCCACCAAAGATGAGATTTTTTCCACCACTTATCACCTCCTTACATGTGGACTAGAAGTTGCTTTCACAAGAGTCATATTCACTTGGGGTTTGACCCAAAAATGTTCACTCCTCAGCTACAGAGGATTGGTGCTACTGTTGTTGCTTCAGCCCAAAAATTTGAATCCAGTTTTTCCCTCTTGGTCTGTTATTGTACCCCATGAGGCACCCTCACACTCTGTTCCATGATCCAAGTCTCTCATCCTGCCCAGCACATAAAGGACCTTCCAAAAAAGCTTCCTCATCCAACACTTGCTGCATGGAAGGTTCTTCATTAACTTCTCCCCCTCCACATGTCCCTTGTGTCACAAGAAGCAATGGTGGCCCCTCAGTCTTCACCTCCAGCCTGGTGTGCGTATCTCAGGGATGTGCAGAGGATGAACTACAAGCAACAACATCCTCCTACTCAGACAAAGGTTTTGCCTCCACACCACAAGGACATGGACTTTCCCAGCCTTTGGCATGCAGAAAGGTGGGTAGGGCAAGATGGCAGTTTCTCTGGAGGTGGGGTAGATGTGGCACCAGCCCAGCAGGCAGCAACCAGGATCTCTGCTCCTGGAAGACAACCTGGTCTTGCAGCCACCACCTCCTTCTTGCTTTCTTCCACACCACCAGCCTGAGGAAACCTGCTAAAATTAATCTCTTTTAAGAGAGCAGAAAAATACATCTGCTTGCCCTATAAAAAACATTTTTTTAAATACCTAGGATGATAAAAACTGAAAATTTCCAGCAGTGTCTTATTTAAACATACCTGGTTGGGTTACTGAGGAACACACAGGCCATTTAAAAATTACATCTTCTCTCTAATATTTAACTAATACTTATTTTAAATTTAATTTTTTTGAATGCTGTTCTTATTTGCATTAGCAGCCATGACTCCAGGATCCATCTCTGCCTTCCCAGGGGCAGGGGGCCAGTGACCAGCATGAAGCTTTGCCAGAACTTGGGGCCCTCTTTGGCCACATCCATCCCTTGCAGCCATGCCCCCACGCCCCATAACCGGGCTGGTTTGTGCAAAAGAAAATAATAATAAATACAATTTAAAAAAAGAACCACTTACCTTGTTCTCGACAAGAAACAGGGTAATTATCTCCCTTCTACTGATACTAATCGTAGTTAATCCAATATAATGAACTCTGCCCATTGCACTGCTCTTTCAAAATAACTACCTTGGCTTTTTTTTTTTTCCCTTTAATTGGGGAAGGGGCTCTTCTGTGTAACAGAAGCCAACGTTGCCCCCAGGATGAGAGGCCTTTCTTTCCATAACCAGAAGCAAAAGGAGCCTCTGCAGCTGCAGATCTTGTCAGGGATTTGTCCCTAAAAAATCCTGTTAGGGATTTGTCCCAAAAAGTAAAAATCCTGTTAGGGATTTGTCCCTAAAAGATCAATCTTGTTAGGGATTTATCTTTTGAGATGAGTGGCCCACCAGGAAGGGAAACAGCACCAACAGGATGATGATGATGATGATGGGGAAATAGTCTGGAGAGGGGTTAAGCATCTGGGCCCAAGCTCTCCAGAAGCCCCACGGAGAGCCCAGCTCTCCAGCCTGGTCTGGTCCTAAGGTCACATTCCAGAAGATGTTCCAGGGTTCCGCTCTGGAGGACGCCTCCCAAGTTCCATTAACTCCTGTGGGACATGTAAGGAAACACTATTCTTTGCTAATGCAAGGATTTCAATGGGAACTCTTGAAATATGGGACATTCCATGGTAGGGAGAGTTGTTCCTCCATACTTGGAATTACCTGTGCACTAAACAGGGCTGTCCCCAGCTGCAGCACCACCGGGAATTACCACAATTACACCGTGTAATATTGACTTTACTATTTGAAGAACTCGACAGCCAAGTCTCTCCTAATTAGATTCAACATTTAATGGCACTTCTTAATTCATGAAAATATTTTCCAAGGCTTTAACAAGTCTAACAAAGGAAGAGTTGGGAGTATGCAAAATTTTCCTGCTTTTAATATCTGATCAAGAGCTAAAGGATATCTCGCTTCTTCACACCAGCATGATACATCCCCTGGTCCCAGCTTGCCAGGGACTCCATCGAAGACAAACTCACTTCATCCCAAGGATCCAGTCGGTCAGGACATGGCCAGCATGGCTATTTTTGGCATATTCAGTCCTCCAGGTGCTATTTTAACGTTCATTCCCACTCTGTAATTATTCAACATGCCAGTGAAGGTAACGAGTTGCTGGCATCACTGGTTGGCACCACAAGATAAAATAAAACCCTGGAAGTGCCTGAAGGATATGACAGGGGATGAAACAAAGTCCCATTATTGTCTCCCTCGGGGATGGAAAAGGTCTCGTCGGCTCACCAGGATGCTCAGTGAGTGCTGGCACCAGCACAGATGGGAACAACCAGCTCCTAAGAGGTACATGAGGAACCTGAGAGCATCTGCCCATGGGTGCAAGGACTAATCAAGGTAGGACATGGCTGGTCCACAGCACACAGGGGTGGTGTGATGGATCCTGGTGAGACCTCAGCGCTGCTGAACTATGGCTGGCTGCCAGAAGCCAGCAACTCCCGCTACGTAGGATGCTGACATGGGCAGAAGCCCCCTCAGAGAAGCCCACCAGCAGGATGGGGCCTTCTGGAAAGGCTCTGAAACAAAATCAACAGAGTGCATCTGCTGGCTTTTTACAGTGGCCCACGTGATGCCTTGGCACCAGTTTTCTCCGCAAGAGCATTTTGCTGGGTAAACAAGATGCACCGGCATCTGGAATGAGGTCCGGGTGAAAAACCTGGAGCCAATGGAGTCATCCCAGTGCTTGGGGCATGTGAGGCTGCTCCAGCTCCCTGCTTTGACATGGCAGAGGGAGAAGGAGGTGCTGAGGGAGGTGGTCAGCAATGGTAACACTTCCAGATCAAAAAAGAAAGGAAGACGAGAAAATCCTGCCATGGATGTTTTCTTCAGCTTCATCCCCAAGGGCCCAGGAAGGCAGGGGAAGCTTCACCTGGCTGACCAAAGTATTCAGGTTTTGGTTTCACTCAGGGGAAATATTTTTTTAAAGGTTTAATTATCAGTTGCTGAAAACTGAAATGTCTTTGGTTTTACAATAAGAAAACAAACAGAAAACTTGAATATAGGGACTCCTCCTAAAAAACCTCTGCTTTAAAAACACCCTGTTGTTTCTAACAAACCCCCTTTCTGCTGGAAACCTTCAAGCCTGGTATGGTCTGAAGGTGCTTCTGTCCCCACAGGGATGAAGAACACAGAGAATTTAATCACTAAAGCAGGATAAAACAACCCCCCTGCAGCCCAAAGTGGTCCAGCACATCACCCCCATCACCTTAAACATGGACCCAGTTACAAAAGACTTAAAACACCCCATAAAACTGAAGAGATGTGACCAGCCAAACCAGTCACTGAAGCATTCCTCTGTCCTCGAGCCCAGCAGGAGCTGCCAATGCTCAGCCTGGGGATGCAGCTGGAGAATGAGGTCCTGGGGACCACAGGGCCTGTACTCAAACAGATCCTAGAATAATGGTGCAGGACTTGTACCTGTGAACCCTCAGGCCATGGATGAAGGGACCCTGAAGGGTGCTGGTGGTGAGGCTGGTGTGGGAATGCAGAAATGGCAGCATGCACAGGCTGCCCCAGCTCTCACATGGAAATGGAAATCGGCTTGCCCAGGAGATCAATCCCTGACAGCTTCACTGAGGGCTCTGACGGACATTTATAGCCCTCTGAGTCATTACCGGCCTTGTTTAAACCAGTTATACCTGGCCAAGACCTTGAAAATAGCTTCATTTATACTGAACGGCTCCTCTTGCGCGCGGTGGGTATAAATAGCAGGGCTGAACCGCTTGTCCAGCACCACAGCTCCTTTTTGGAGCACGCTTTGCTCCGAGCCCCAGAGTCACCCCCCTGCTGCCTCACCCCCATCCCCCTGTTGCTCCCAGGGGACCCTTTCTCCCAAGGTGCCCCATCTGGAGCCACTGGCTCATGGAAATGAGGTGTCCCTGGCAAAGCTGCCAGCAAAACAGCCAGAGCGGAGATTTCTGCTCTGAAAAAAAACATCACAGGAGTTTTGCCTGGGACTCAGACCCTGTCTGTGAGTCTGCGGTTCCTTGACCACTAATAGTAGCCCAGGATCACCCCATAAATCTGCTCGGGGTCTGGCCGCACAAGCCCATTTCTGTGCCATGAGCCAGCCCAGGGCCATCGGGACATCCGCACCCCTTAGGCACAGCCAAGTTACAGCAAGATTTTTGGTCCAGGATGGGCACCCCATCCCAGGGGCACCCACCTTGGCCATGGGCCAGCAACATCCATCACTAGAGCTACGTGTTGCTGCCACCTGCAATGATATTTTAATTCCACTCCACTCATTTCCAGGCAAAAAAAAATCATCTCGACCTGTGCTGTGCAGATCCGGGAAAGCTCTGACTGCCTGATCGGCTTAATTTTTGCCAAGCAAACATTCACCTGGCTCAGAAAGCCTTTCTTTCTGCTAAAAAAAAAAAAAAAAAAAAAAAAAAGTATCTTTCCAATAAAAAAAACCCCACTGAAACTCAAGGACAAGCCTTCAGCATCTTCTCCCTGGCCCAGAAGTGGCTGCAAGGAGGCTGGGGAATGGGGGGGTTTAGGCAACAGCACCCAACAGCTGAGGGTCCCAGGTGGGATGCATTGACCGACCTGTGACACCCACTAGCACAGCTCATCCCAGGCGCTGGCTCCTGAGTGCTGCCAAGACCCTTTTTTCCCCTAAAACTAAGCCAGTGTTTCCCTCCCGGAGATAAAACTGATATTCCTTGGGAGAACACCCCACCAAGGAGCAGACACTCAGCCAAGCCTGCAGCAGCCCATTATGTTTTGCCCCATCAGGCTGCTAAAGAAAGGACATTTAAGCTGCTAAATAAAGTGCTTTTAGGCTGCTAAATAAAGTGCATTTCCAACGGACAGAGTTCCTGCAGCAGGGATGGAAAAGCTCAGCTGAAGGTGGTGGCTCCAGCTCCCTCCAAACATTTCTTCCCCGCCTCTGATCTTTTTTTTTTTTCTTTTCTTTTTTTTTCCCTTTTTTTTTTTTTTTTCAGAGGAAACGCTGCCCAAATCAACACATGCCCCAGGAATGATTTTACACGGGGTCGGACAGCACTTTTCTGCTGGAAAAACTTCCAATCAGCTGCATTCACAAGGCGAGTTTATTTTTTTCACTGCTTTCTGAGTAGGTTTTGTTTCGGTGCCAGAGTAAAGACCTGTAGGCACATATTTTGAGCCCAACCTGCAACACCATCATCGTCACTGGGTTTCAATGAGCAGAGGGCTGTGAATGTAGGTCACATTCCCAGCCTGGGAAGGAGCCGGGACATCCCTTAATATCCCTGGAGCTTTGTGATCCACGAGGAACCTGCTTCTCCTCCCCGGCACACTATGCTGGGGTTTGAGCATCCCAAACAGACGGGAAACCACTTCTCCCCACCCCAAGAAGCCACCGGGTGTTTTGCAGCCTCTAGAGCCCTGCTTTAGGGAGAGGGGGGGCATGGCAAGGGTGGAACAAACTTAACCATAGCTTTTTAAAGCTCTCCCACCTTCGCCTCCTCTCTTCCTCTGGGTAGGTGTCGCGGCGGCGGCAGAACAAGACGGCTACAGAGGCTGCTGGAAGTTGTCAGGGCCAAATACACTGGGAGGCCCTTTTTTTCTTTTTTTTTCCTTGGAAAATATTTCCTTGCCCGCAGGCTGTGGTGACAGCAAACATTCCTTGCTGGGGCTAGCATGGGGAGACATCACCCTACAGTGCTGCTGGGGCACCCTGGGCTGCCACCCTTCTTCAGGGTGCAATTGCAATCTGCTGCTTCTCCCATGAGAGATGTGGACAAAAGTCTTTTATGCTTAGATGATTTGGGTTTGGCTCTTTTTAAAAGGTGAGATGAGAGCAACTCATGTGCACCCCCAGCCTGCAGGGTGAACTCTTGCTTCAAGGAGCTGATGGGTCACACACAGGGGTAAAAAAAAAAAAATTTTTTTTTTTTTTTAATAATAAAAACAGAATCCATAGCTGTCAGGGAGCAAAAGCAGCCCATTAGAGTTAGGGCTGCGGTTGTAAAATCAACAAAGCTGCTATTTCCATCTGCAGGGTGCTCCTCCCATCCCCAGGTGCATGCTGGGGGGTTGATTTTGGTAGCCACAGGGCCCGCAGCACCTGGCAGGCATGTGGGCCAGTGAGCAGGCAGCTCCTCACAGGGTCCTGCAGCTCCTATGAGCCTCTGTGGGCAATAACTTGTTCTAGCCCTGGGTCAGGACCTTGGGGCTGGTCCTAAAGGCAGCTGAGCATCCCCCAGTTCTGCTGAACTGCTCTTTTTTATAGTTTTTTTTTCCATGGATAACTAACTGATTATAGCTTGGAAAAGAGATATAAAAATAATAACATTTAAGAAGATGACATCTCAGGCATTTGTGGGTATTTTCCTCCAAATATTTGCAGCTGCAGAAGAGCGTAAACTCCTCAAACTCATCCATTTGGGAGAGAGCCAGCCCCAAGAAGCCACCTTGGTGATGGTCCGAGGGGCTGCACATGGTCACACGCTGCCTTCCCTTCTCTCCCTGAGCTAGGGAGACCTGTTCCCCGAGGACATGCTGTGACCCGGGCCCACCCATCCCTCCTCCCAGCTGGGAAGCCAGGGCACTGCTTATCTCTGGCAGCAGCCTCTCCGTCTCCATCCCCCGGGCCCAGCTAATTCAATCTCCGCACAGGAGCCGGGACCTCCCCCAGGTCTCCCACCAGGAGTTAAATCCACTCGGGAGGGTACACGGGACCACTCCACACCTCATCAGCTGTGGCTCCAGATGCACACAGCATGGCTTGCCCTTATCTCTGCAGACACCCACCTGGAGCCATGCTGCCTCTACGTCCTTATCCACCAGTATTTACTAAATTAAGTCCACGGATTATGGTTTATATGTCGAGCTTTATACTTTGGGTACATTTTCATACACTAAAGCAGCAGGAATGGGCATCTGGAAGTGTCACACATTGATTTTAATGCCAAAAGATGCCCTAGAGAACATATTTGGCTCCTTAATTACAAAAAAAAAAAAAAAGGTCAGAAAGTGTAGTGATGAGGGAGCAACAAAAGGACCAGACAGCAAAAAGTTGAAAATTACAAAAAGGGAAGAAATAGGTGTGATTTATTCTTAGCTCTTCTTAGTGGGGTCTCTCTTGCTCTTGTCCCTGCATGGAGAATGGGGACCTGGGCCTTCGGAGGTGTCCCCAGTGAAGGTGTCCCCACGTGCACAGCAGGGTAGTTCACACCAACACAGCTACTGGGAGCGACTGGCACATCCCCATGCCCACACAGGCTACATTCCCCGCAAAAAGGGAGGGGGCTAAGGCATGGCCGGTGTTGGCAACTGGCCAAAGACCCTCAGCAGCTGCCACCCATGGCTGCCCCACCCAGTTGAGCATCCCCATTGAACTCAGCATCCCCATCCATCCAAACATCTCTATCCACCTGAGCATCACCACCCAACCGAGCATCCCCATTTACCCAAATACCTCCATCCACCTGAGCATCCCCATCCACCCAAACATTCCCGTCCACACAAGCATCCCCCTAGGCTGATGCCAAGCACCGGCAGTGCAGTGGCCATGGCCACCCTGCCTGCTTCTCAGGGAGTCCCCGCTATCTCCCTGGCTCCTGCTGCAGGGTACAGGAGCATCACCACTTTCACTGCAACATACAACTTTCACTAACCCCACTCTTTCCATCACAAAAGACCCACTTACAGGCCAGCTTTCCCAATCCACAGAGCCCATTCCCACCCCCGGCCGGGACAGCAGCCTCCCTGCCCCGCTCCCTGCCTTGCCCCCGGGCTCTTGAAGTTTTCCCACAGCAAAATGAGGTTTTTTTCCCCTGCCGGCCGCTTCCTCCAGCCCAGCTGCCCTCTCCCGGGGGGTGTTTGCAATGAAGTCGCGGGTTGACAGGCTGAAAAGCCGCCGACAGCCCTCGCATTAGCACCTCATCAGCTCCCCGGGGACCCCGGCAAACACAGCCTCCCCCTGGCCGAGGAAATCCCTCGGGGCCTTGTGATGCAGAGCCCCCGGAGGAGGATGAGGATGCTGCTTCCTGGCCCGGGAAGGGGGCACAGCTGCCTCCAGCCCCCGGCATCTCGGGTGGGCAAACAGCACCTGGGAGGGCAGGGATGCCAGGATGTGGATTCAGGAAGCCCCCCCGCCCCTGCCCCCCACACATACAGATGCTAATAGGCTCCCCCTTCTCCCTACTGCAGAAAGGGATGTTCCCCCCCCCCCCCCCGCATCTGGCTGTGCCATGGGATTAGGCCCAGCACGGGGGGCTTCCATGACATACCCGACAGCCTTGGGAGGAAGGTTCCCCGCTGCTGGTCAAGGGAGGACACAGGATTTATTCCCCGGTGGCAGCTCGCAGCCATGAACGCCGCCGTGACAAACGGCCACCGCGGGAGCATCTTTTGCAGGGGAGGCTACAAAAAAGAGGAGATAAAGCAGCGTGGCAGCGCTGCAGGGGTCAGGGCTGGAAATTTAACAGCCTGCCATCCCCTCCTGCCCCCTCCCCCGGGGCAGCAAAGGCAAACAGCCACTCTCGGGGGGAGCAGAGGAAGGTTCAAGAATTGCACACTTTCTGCTCTGGCAGAAACATCAGCCAGGGCCTGGAGAGAAGAGAAAGGCACCTGCAGCCCTCCCTAGTGCTGCTTTTTTCATCCCCACAAGGATTAAAGCCCTCTGGTCCTTTCAAACCCCTCTGACTTGCCTACACATGGTCCCAAGCCACCTGCTATTGCCTTCAGTCTCTCCAGAGGTTATATTGGTGACATGATGCAGTTTGTCCATGGAAAAGCCATGGGACAGGGAGGCAGTGGTACATGCCAACATGCTGACCAGGTACCCACCACCAGCCGCCATAAAACTTCCTCTGTGTTCGCTCACTTCCAATAGCAGGGAGCAGGGTGTGCCAGTGCTTATCCTACTTGGAAAAGTTGTCCTTTAGGCCAGCCTTCCAAAAAACTGCAGGCCAGCTGGAGCAGGATGCTTGGGAAGCCCTCTGGTAGGAATGGGTCCCTGCATTATCCTCTTCACACAGAGGGAAGTGGATGGGAGCTGGTGTTCATCCCTACAGGGACACAACCATTGCACTATGCTGCCTTGCAAAGCTGCAGAGGAGCTTGCTCTTTACAACCAAATACAGCCTGGCTCACAAGCTGGACTTATCAAGGAGGAGAGATGGTAGACTCGGAAAGGGGGAAAATAAACAAATTTGGAAGCAAACTAACTGAGCAATCCTCCACTTATCTCCCAGTCACAAGTCCTGCTTTGCCGGGTGCCAGCCGATAACATCACAAAGGCAATACAAAGCATATAGCTCTCCACAGAGCTTCAGTTGAGTGATGCAATCAGAAACAATCCCCAACACTGGGCAGATTAAAAAAAAAAAAAAAAAAAAAGCCTTTTCTTGTCTCTTAGACAGCTGAGATCAGCTCCTGCTGCTGCCTCTGCCATGCTGGCATTCCCAGAGCCAGAGGATGGTTCCCAAAGCCAGGTGCCTCATGTTGGGAGCAGGCACTTGTTTGGAGGAGAGCTGATTTGGGAAGCTCAGGTGCTGCAGCAAGAGGCTGCAGCCCATGGAATGTTGGGGGTGGAAGCTCCACAGGTATGGGAGCTCACCCCAAGCTCACAGCCAGCCTGTGCTGTGCTATCTCCTTTAGGTGTTGCTTAAATCAAGGCATTGACCTCATCAGAGTGAGAACCAGGGCAAGGCATGCCCTGAGGGCAAATGTGTGACAGCCAAAGTCCTTTTGGCTTCCCAGAGGATGAGCAGATCCCAGCCACCATCTCAAGTCAGGCACCCAGGACTATCTGTCCCTTCAAAAAAGATCACAGCAAAGCAGCAAGGGCCAGTAGTGACAGGACAAGGGGTGGTGGCTTTGAACTGAAAGAGGGGAGATTTAGGCTTGATATTAGGAAGAAAATTTTTACCCTGAGGATGGTGAGGCACTGGCCCAGGTTGCTTAGAGAGGTGGTAGATGCCCCATTCCTGGAAACATCCAAATTCAGGTTGGATGGGATTGTGAGCAACCTGGCCTGGTTGAAGATCTCCCTGCTTACTACAGGGAGTTGGGACTAGGTGACCTTTAGAGGCCCCTTCCAACCCAAACCATTCCATGATTCCATTATCATCAAGAAGCTGCTCAGGTTTCAGCACAATGCATAAACCACTTGAAAAAATACATGACAGCTTCGATGCAGTCACATTACCCAGCTTTCCTGGGAATAAAGCACTGCTGAGCATCACATCTGCCTCAGCAACAAGGAGGTTATCAAGACTGTGCCACATCCCTCCCACAGATGTGGCCACATGTTCCCCATTAGCCCCCTGTCCCCAGCATCACCACCCAGGCACTGGTCCCCAGGAGACCCTCACCATGTTGCCAAACACACATTATGTGGTACAAGGGGCAATCCCTGCAGCTCCGGCACTCGCCAAAGCACACCAGAACTCCTCACAGTCTTGTTTGACTGAAATAATTTTATTTGAACACAATATGCTATTTCAACAGTTTTAAGTTGCATGGGGTTATTTAAGGTGGATTCAGTTTTAATTTAATCAGTTTAATGGGATTTCATGTTTTTAGATATAGACCCTCCAAATTGTCTGATTAACTTTTCAGAATCAATACGCTTAACAGCAAAGCATACAATTACTGAGGCAAATGATCTCCTCTGTGGCTTCTGTGTGAGCAAACGCCTTGCTTCAGCCAGGACCAGGGTGGGGGGGTGCAGATCTGCCCACTCCCCCACCCCACCCCCATCTCATGGTGACTGAGGAGGAGAGTCTCCAGGGCAGCAGGAGATGCTGGAGGAAGGCCACCCACTGCTCAGTTTTGCTTTAACACATTAGTTTTTTAATGGCAACATATTAAAGACCCAAAGCATCTCTGGGCTGGGGCTGCGTCCACTACAGTGGCACTAAACAGCCCGAGTTTGGCCAGCACTGACCTACAGGAGTAGCCCCAAGCCGCCCTATCCCCTCACCCCTTTATACCTCCCTCTATGTACCCCTATATACCAGCTCACACCAGCATCACTCCCCATACTGGGCACAGGTCATGTACCTCCAGCTCCCAATTTATTCCACCAGCCTCAAATATCCCCCTCGCTTTTGTCAAGTTGCATAATTTTTGAACTTACATACTTGAAAAATTCTTTTAGAAATGTCAAGGTGACTGGCGTATTAAAAATAAGCCAGAGCAAACAGGAATGACATTATTTTAATTCTTACAGTGCCAGGTCATTCACTCTGTAATAACATCACAGAGATACCAACCTCCTGCCCCTGCCATCATCCTGCCTGTTACTTTCCCAGTTGTTTTTATTTGTTCATCCACAAGATAAAAAGAGAGGAGGAGAAAAAAAAACAAAAACAAGCCCTCGCCACTCTCGTGGAAATCCTTTTCAGCGGGATTGAAGAGATTTCTTTCCCGAATCCCACTGAAATTTCACAGTATTTGGGCAAATTCAACCTCCCTTGAAATCTCTGCTCTATGACAGTAAAATCCCGTTTTCTTTTCCTATCTGGGCAGTTTTCCTCAAGGAAGCATTCCAAATTCAAACACTGGACCATGCATTACTGTGATAAGCTGTGTCAGTGATACCTGAGTACAAAGTGCATGTGCAGATAAAGGAACCAAGGTCCAGAGAATTCCAGTCCTTTTGCAGAGCTGGGACTTGCTCGAAATTCTACCTTTTCCCCAGGGCTATGCTGTTCCTGGAGGTGGCCAGCAAAAATACACACTCGTATGACTTGGGTAGTAGATGGTCTCATCCCCTGGGGCTGTGAGCACCTTACTCTTTGCAGAAGATTCATAATTAATGCACCAGAGCGAAGGCTGGCTCAAGGCACAGCAGCTCTGTGAGCCAGCTGAAGCCTTTTGGTTAAAAGAAGGAAAAATAAATAAATCCCATTTCTTTTGGCTCTCAGACACCAAGCAGTGCAGACAGGATACTCCAGCCTCTGCTGTCAGCTGTGGGGTTTTACCCCTCAGTAAAACAGAGGTTTTTAAATTCCTTTGCCCACCAGGCCAGCTGCTCTAGTTCCCTAAACCAGCCAAAGATTCACCTTTTCCTGGGCACAGTTTGTTTTCCGCTGGCTCAGGGAGTTGAACCAGCTCATGGAGGAGCACTGGAGCAGCAGTAGGAGCAGGGACCTTCTGCATTGAATAGAATCAGATTGTTCTGGTTGGAAAAGACCTTTAAGGTCATCAAGCCCCACCGTTAACCCTCAGCACCACACCTACACAGCTTAGAAATCCCTCCAAAGATGGGGACTCCACCACAGACCTGGGCAGCCTGTGCCAGGGCCTGACAACCTTTTTGGGGAAGAAATTGTTCCCAATATCCAATCTAAACCTCCCCTGGCACAGCTTGAGGCCATTTCCCCCGGTTCTATCATGTTCCTTGGGAGAAGAGACTGGTAACTCCCTTGCTCCAACCTCCTTTCAGGGAATTGTAGAGAGCAAGGTCTCCCCTCAGCCTCCTTTCCTCCAGGCTGAATACCTCCAGTTCCCTCAGCTGCTCCTTGGAAGTTCTCCAGACCCTTCCCAAGCTCTGTTGCCCTTCTCTGGACATTCTCTAGCCCCTCAATGTCCTTCTTGTGGTGAGGGGCCCAAAACTGACCCCAGGATTTGAGGGTGGCCTCACCAGTGCCCAGCACAGGGGGACAATCCCTGCCCTGGTCCTGCTGGCCATTTGCCTTCTGGTGGCTTAGCCACTGGACTTAGAAGGGCTTGTGGCTCCTAGGCACCACAAGCAGAAAAAAGCCATTTTGAGTGTTGCACACCGTCCCAGCCCTCCAGCACAGGATGCTCTGCAGCGACAACAGGAGGGCAGATGGCCCTGGACCACAGCATCCCTGCTCCAGAGATGCTGAAAGCCATGCTAACTATCCGACAGTGACGAGAAGATACCTTCCCTGCCTTCCTGCTGCTGGGAAGCAACCAGGAGAGCCGGTAACACCCAACACTGCCGCAGCTGTTTGCTTGAGCAAACAGCATCAAGCCCTAAGGGCTCTTTCTGCTGGCCCAGCTGCCAGACCTCGCTCCAGGAAAAAACATTTCCTCAGGTAGGGCATTAACTGCCCGCCTGAGCCGGGGAGTTATTTTTTTTCCCTTTCAGCTGTGCATACAGCAAGGAAACCCTACAAGTCACTGCACCCTGATCTTGCACTTCAGCACATTCCCAGGCTCTCTGCAGAGGATGCCACCAGGAATTGAGGATGGACCTGCATCCCAATCCAGGAAAACACACAGGATCCTGCAAACTGGGCTGGAGAGGGCAACTCAAACAGTACAGAGGGGACTTCTCCAACCCCTGCCAGAGCCAAGAGCAGAAAAAACAGGTTTAAGGACAGCATTTACACCACTGGGAGAAAATAACTTGTGAAAATCTGCTGAAACTGTGGCCAGGTTAAAATTAGACAATGAGAGATGGTGCTGGGGGCTCAAGAGCAGAGGGTATGAAAAGAAAAAAAAAAATAGGTATTTCTTTCCAGTGTTTGTCCAAGCAAACAGAAGCTATTTGCAAATGGTTTTGAGGTAGTTGTGGCCTCCCTGGAAGTGCCAGAGGCTGGAGAAGGTGCAGCAGGATGTTCCTTACCCAGCAAACAGGTTGATGTGCAGCCAGGAAGAGCATCTGCTCCCCTCCAGAGGTGATCCCAGCTGCATGCCTGTGGGAAGGATGCTTCAGCCTGACCGTGAAAGTAAAGAAAAAAAACAGTAGGTGGGTGCCCAGCCTGCAGGACCCCCAGCTCCAGGTTTCCAGCATCTCTGCAGGCACTGCAACAGGCTCCCCAGGGAGGTGGTTGAGTCACCATCACTGAATGTGTTTAAAAGTCGTCTGGATGTAGTGCTTGGGGACATGGTTTAGCGGTGGATCATCAGAAATAGGGTAACAGGGTTAGCATAAGCTTGGACTTGATGATCTTAAAGGTCTTTTCCAACCTGAACAATTCTATGATTCTATTATTCTAAGGGGGGCAGGGAAGTTACAGCTAAATTAATGTGTGAGGAATGGCTCCTCAGGAGGGGAGGTATGCAGGGTGTGGGAGGGATAAAGGCATCTCTCTGTCCTGGCTTTGGCCCCCTCTGCCCAAAACTACCCCAGCTGGGCTGGGGGAATGATGCCACCAAAATATTGAGTACACACAGGGAAAAATTGGGGAATATTAAGGAATTTAACATGAAATTGTCATTGGCCTTCACAGAGGGAAGAGTGTAGCAGGACGCTCCATCTCTCAGAATGCCTGCCTCGGTTTCCCTCTATGATTCAACTGCTTTTTGACTCTCAATTTTGCAGGCACAGGCCTGGAGTGAAACCCTCCTTCTCTTTCTTTTTTGTATTGCAAAGAAATGCTCACACTATGACCAGATGCTCTAAGAGCATTCCCATCACCTCCACATAAGACAACTGAGACACTTGCTGACCACAAGCACCTTTTGAGCTTCACCTATTCTCGGCACATTTCCCTTCCTGCTAGTTTTGTCCATAGTCAAAGGGATAAACTACAAATATAATTCCCATCAAGAAGAAAAGCACCATATCTCTCGTACAGCAGCAGCTGGACCAGATCCTGCAGGCACTGTAGCTTCCGAGCGCTCACTTGACTGCTCCATTTCCCCACAGCACGGCTCACTGCCATTTCCATCAGCAATTCAAGCTCATCCATTACCTTGCCCACATTTAATCTAGCAGGATTTAGACAAATTCCACCACGCTATTTAAATATTAATTAAGATTTCTCACTGAGCGCATCCAGCATAGCCTTTCAAACAGCTTTCATCCCTCCAAATCTGGGAGAGGGTGCACTTTGCTGAGTGCTAATGAAAACCCAGCTTCCAGGTAAGAGCAAGGGCCCAACTCCCCAGTCCTGAGGGACATGGTTTAACACCAAAGTTGGTAGAGTTTGTTCAATGGTTCGACTTGGTGATCTTCGAGGTCTTTTCCAACCAAATGGGTTCACAACTGGGGCTTGGTAGAGGACAATAGGGGCTGCAGAGGAGACATTCCTCCCACCCAGATCCTGGAGCCGGGCTGTGCATCCTGCAGCCCATGCCACGTCTCCCAGCCCGTGGAGAGGACGTGAGAGGCATTGGGATGGAGCAGCAGGATAAAGGCTGGGTCGGCCCAGCTGGTGCTCACTGCCAGACATGGCCTGTATACCTTGGCCACAGCCCCAGCCCAAACTGGCAGCCACATCACCCCCTCTTTGCAAGAGTGGGGAAGGGGGGCAGTCTATGATTATGGCAGTCTGGGGACACCTTGCAGCCCTGGGGGTGTCCCCCATTCCCTGCACCCCAAGCCAGTGGCTCCTCCATCCCTGGGCTGCTGCGGAGGTGCAGAATATTTGGAGGAGCGGACACAGGGGCATTGAGAGGGCTGTGAAACACAGCAGTGTCTGCCAGCGCCCAGGAGCTGCTGGGCCACCAGCCAGGGCAGAAACAAGAATAACACCACTGTGGTTCCCCAGGCAGGGTAAACAAATACCTGCCCAGCCCGGATCCCGCCTGGCATCAGGGGGACACACAGGGCCCCCACCTCCAGCTCTTCCTACCAGCAAGTATAAAGGGGAGAGGAAAGGTAGTCACATATATCTATGTAATCCAGGTATTCCAGGGATAAAACACTCTGGAAGGCATCAGCAACCTTCAATATTTGCTTTATAAATGCATAAGCTGCAATAAAGGCTATTTTCCCCTCTTATAATTTCTATGGGGATGCACAGGTTGAAACTCTTCTCTAGCAACAACGTTGCTTTTAAACCACATGGAGTTTCTTTTCATTAAGACCTTCCTCTGCCAAAAAATGGTTGCTTTCCTGAAAATTGGGCGGGGTTTTTTTTTCCCCCATGAGGTAGCAAAAACTCCATAGAGATGAAAGGGCAGGAGTTTGGAGAGTTTGAAGATACAGTTTCCTGGCAAAGCAAAAGGCACCAGGGGTGCTGGAGATGCCCACAGGTTTCTGGCCATTAACTGTGTTTGTCTGAAAACTGGCCAGAAAGCTATTTCTAATCAAAGGTGCAGTTTTACCACATTTCCCAATAATATAGTATTTTAAGAGGGGAAAAGAAGTTTTAAAATTAGTCCATACATGCTTGTTTGGCATTTGGAAGAAATCTATTCTGCTGCTTCTTAAATGACATTTGTTTGCTCTACCAGAAATGACTTCCTGAGATTTGAAGCAATGATAAAAAACCCTAAAGTGTAAAATAGAAGTGGAAAGCACCAAGCCCAGTGGCTGGCTGGGGCCAGGTTGCCTTGCTCCGCAGCTCGCCAGTGCTGTGAGGTATCAGACCCCCGGCAGCCTTCATAATTGTCCTGATGACACGTAATTCCCTTTGGAATTATCCACACGGATCCACCTAGCTGCCCTTGCTTTGCTCTGCCGGCCAGGACTGGAAAAACACATCCCAAACCCCAATGTCCAGGCAGAGCCAACAGGAGAGGGCAGCAGAGATTCACATTTCGGGCTCTGCAGGCATCAGCGCAGGCAGGGAAAGGGGGGCCAGCTTCGCAAACATTCCCAGAAACGCATGGATAAATCCAGCTCCATCACCCATAGCCTCCCTGTGTGCCCGCCAGCTGCTCCGCCAGCGTGAGGACAGACGGATGAACTGTGTGTCCTGGGGAGCAGCCCCCCACAGCCGGGATGCACGGCAGGCAGATGCCCTCCAAAAAACAGACACAGCTACCCCGGGAGGGGTGGGGGGCGGGGGGCTCCTCTTTGTGCTTCATCACAGGGAGACCACAAAGCTTTCCCTGATTCCGAATGTCTCCGCGAGGTGACGCGATGTCCCAAGCTGTCAAAAAAAGCCCCTGTATGAAGCCACCTGGCACCGGGTGTTTGCTGGGATAGGGGAGCAGCACCAGGCTCCTTTTATAAACAGCTGGTGGCCAAGCTAAAGTGACACCTGCTCCGGCTGTTTGTCACCTTTCCTAGGGACCATGCCAGCAGGCAGCATGGGAGATTTTGGAGAGAAAACACAGAATTGCAGCACAGCAGCTAAACAGAGCAGGTGACAGATGTCTGTAGGAGACCTGCACCTCCACAACCATCCTAAAAGCATTTTTTTCTGCCCATGATGTACCATATCAGCAGCCAAAGCACCAGCATAGCAAGGTGAAGCCAGCCCTGCACTCCCTGCCTGCCATGGAGGAAGGGATGGCACAGCCTCACCTTGGGGTTTATCCTTGGAGTTTGGAAAAGCAGCTTTGGGCAACCCTCAGCTCTGCCAGGGACAGGGAAGAAACAAAAGAAAAGGGGCTCCATTGCAATGGCAGCATGGCACCAGCTCCCAACACCTTCACCAGCAGGATGCCCAGATGTGCAAACCAAAGAGCAAATCATTCCTTCTGTTAGGAAACCCACCCCTAGCCTGAAGGCAAAAGGATTTCTCCAAGGTCACATAGGATTCCTCTGCAGTAGAGCTAGAGCCCCAAGGCCAGGCCAGTTTTCACAGCACAGGCAAGCCAGCTCTCCGCAGCAGCCACCACTGGGGCAACAAACACAGAAGAAAGCAAGCCAGCCCTAAAAATGCCCTTTAACACACTGAAGACAGCAGCATCCCACAGCTTTCCCCCACAGCACCCACCATGCATCACCACCACCAGCTCCTCACTCCCACAGAAACCCTGAACCTAGCCAGGGAGAGATGTCCCTGGGCTCACCAGGAACCACAACAGCTAGGATTTAGACTGGCAAAGGATTTATAACATCCAGCTTTCTGCTCCCCCCAGCCCTACCCAGCAACCCCCAAACCTCCCCCAACACTCACCTCCACCCGTGACACCTTCCATCTCCCAGAGACAGGCCCTTCATACCCTTTAAATTGGCCTTTTTTTCGGGGGGGGGGGGGGGGGGGGGGGGGGTTGCACCCCCACCCTGATAAAATCCACCTGAGGAGCCTTATTTAGCTGTTAATTAATTAGCCATGCTCTCAGCATCCTCAGGCTGCCCTGCTCATTTCCCACCTGGGGCTGACCCCTTGGCTGCAAATTTGAGGTCCAGCCATGGGGCACCATGGCATATAGGGACGAGGGGGCAAACACAGCTAAGGAAAGCTAAATGCTGTTTCCTAACACTGGGGCAGAAGGAAAACCCACATACAGCTTAAAAACCATTACTATTCCCTTGTAATTTGTTGACTTAGTGGTTTCCTACAAACAACAGATGCTGCCAACCATAAAAACCTTGAAGGGGTGATGCTAAGGACTTCCAGCATCCCTGTGAGCAAACCCAGCTTTTCCCTTTGCACTAGGAGCTGCTTGGTGGGGAGGGGGGGGTGGCTGTGCACAGCAGGGTGGGATTTGGGGGGGATTTAAAGCTTAAGCTCAAGGACATTTCTAGGAAGCAGGTAGAAAGCAGAAGTTCCCAGAGCACTGAAAAACGGGGACAGATTTTCTTCTACCTGACAAATCCTGATCCTAATAATAATATTATGCTGTAGTATCTAAAAAAAAAAGAAGAAGAAAAAAAAACCCAAACAAACGAACCTTAATTCTTGTGAATTAGGAAGAACTGTGGTGCCTCTGGAGGCAGCAGGACAGCATAGAGGGAGACTCTGATATATAGAACCATAGTGCAGGGGTTATTGCCCTCATTGAGGGCTGGGAAGGATGTCAGCGATGGGAAAAAGCCCTGGTGAGGGGGGAGACAGAAAGGAGGGGATATCCCAGGGCAGGGAGACTGGGATCATGTCCCGGTACCCTGAGCTGCACTGGCAGCAGAGCTGGTGCCGCCGTATTTGCAGCAGGATGTTTTCCTTCTGAGGCACATGGCACTGGCTGCCAGGAACTGCTCAGCTTCAGCTGAAATCTTTCAGGCTTTTTGATAACTCCAGCTATTTGGGAGGGAGGGCTGCTGGTTTCCCCCACCCTGCTCCAGCGAGAGGAAGATAACTTGGCCCTGTTTAGCAAATCAAGTATTTTTTTCAGTCATTGAACCCTGGGTTTGTTTTCCTTCCAGTTTGGCTGGGAAGGCATAAATGCTATGAGAAATCTGAAATACAAGCAGAGTTGGGGTTTTAGTTTTTTTGGGGGGAGTTCCTGCCTTTTTTTTTTTTTTTTTTTAAACACAAAAGAACTGTGCTGCTTTTCTGCTCCCTTGAGGTTCAAACCCTCCCTCCACAAATGGGTCTGGGGGGATGATCTGGGCTGTGCTCACTAGGGCTTATTTAATTCTTTGTCATTCTGAGCAAACTCAGCATTAGAAGAAAGAAACTGGATCTACCGTGAAGGGAGATACGGGCAGGGCAAGGACAGGGGCAGGACAGGGGCAGCTCTAGGAAATACTTTTGTGAACAGTTAATTCACTTAAAAAAATTATGTGTTGGCCAGGAGTAAAATGATGAATGAAACTGGGATCTGGTGGTACTTGGGTGCCAAGGAAGAGTTTTTATCCTGGATTTTGTGGCTTTTAATGTAGCATATCATTACCCTGGACACTGCCAGCTTTGGCAGACTCTCCTTGCATTTTCTTTGCAGCCATGAAAGGAAGAAACTCATGTTTTTCTTACTGTGTTGTTGCACCAAAGTGGGGTGCTGGTGCACAGTGGAAGGAAAGAAGCAGCTCCTGGCCTCACTCTGAGGAATGCTGCTCATGGGGGAGACCAGGAGCTGCCCAGGCTGGGGAACCTGCTGCCAGGTGCCTGGAGCAGAGGCTGGTACCAAAAGCATTATTCTGGGGTCATTCCCTGGCTGCTTATTTCACAGAAGTATCTTCAGGGCCACCCAGGAAAACTCATTCCTGACTGATTCAGAGAAAAGACAAACGGTCCCACAGCTCTATCAGAAAATGGTGAATTAACCCACAGCACTGGTTCCCCATAGCTGCAGTGCTTCAGAGGGGGATGAAGACCATGGCTCCAGTTGGACTCCATGCTCTAAATCCACAAGAAACAGTGGTGAGCATCCTCCCCGCTGAGCATCTCACCAGGATGCAGAGCATTGCTTTAAAGAGAGGTCTCAAGGGGGTACCAAGATGCTCCAGTACCCAGGTGTGCATCCCAGCTTCCCAAAGCTTGCCTGGCCCTGAGGAAGAGCAAAAGGAGAGACTGTGTGGCACCTGTCTGACCCAAAACACCCCATCTCCTGCCATTGTGTGTCACCGGCTCCAGGGAACAAATTGGCCTTGGCCTCTCTAACCACACAAGTCTGGGGTTCAGCTGGCTCCAGCTCTCAGGAACAATTAACAGTAGAGTAACCGCAGGCAGGCACCATTTTCCCATCGTTTGTTTTGTTTTAAGGGCCTAATAACTTCCAGCTGGTGATTTGTAAATGAACTGGCTCCACACAAAAACCTGAACAGAAGCTTTTGACTCCCAACCGTGTTTCACTAAGCCAGGAATTTCCCATTGGCATGGCAGCAGAGGGAAAGGAAATGCAGTGGGGAGACCAGGATATGGGAGAAATGTCTTTCCGACATGTATTAATGAACCTCTGAAGGATGGAAATCATTGAGCATATCTGCATCCAGCCCACAGGTCTCAGTGCTGGTGAACACGATGTCATGAACGATGGCATCCCAATGGGTGGCCATCACGATGGAGAAGACTTCTCCATGCCAGCTGTTGGCTTTTCTCCAGCAATACCACCAGGTGCCTGGGCTGGAGCACTGCTAAGCAGGCACAGCCCTATCCAGAGGAATGCAGAGAGCATGGCCAAGTCTGTTGTTCCAGGGAAGGAGCAGAGGGAAATGATAGTTTACTCCTGAAACTCACATCTTCATAAAAAGTGCAGAGATACGGATGCGCTGGGTTAACCCCTGCAGCAGAAATACTTGAGGTGAGGCTGAGATATTTGCCCCACTGAAAAAAAAACAGATACTGTTGGGCATGAAACAGCCAGGATGTAGCAAACGCCTGCTCTGGAATTTGGGTGCTTGTCTGGAAAAGCAAGGTTGCAGGAAAGGGTTAGTGAGGGGGCAGGGGGACCAACCTGGAGCAGCCCACCTTCGCCTCCAGCCCTGCTCATTGTTTCCCTGAAGGTTTCCAGTCCTGGAATTTCCTTTAGAGGTGCAAAACAATATCAGGAAAATCAGTTTTTCTTTTTTTTTCCTTTTTGTTTTTCCTTTTTTTTTTCCTAAAAAGCCAACTGAGGGCCCTCCAACCCTTCATGGAATAACATCCTCTGCCCCCCAGGCTCCCTGTCCCATCTCGCTCACCCGGGGCAGACCCTTGGATTGCTCATGGCACTGGTTTCCTCCCCACTCCCCATGCCAAACTCAAGGGCATTGATAAGCAAAGTGGCTTTTTTTCTGGAGGCCCCACCTTGAATGAAAGTGAAGGCTTTGTCAGAGCAAAAAACCCTTTTTTAAAATTTATTTTCTCACAAATTGACTTTTCATCTACATTTTGCTCTGCGTGGTTCACAGTTGCCACTGGAAAGTGCTGGATTTCCTTGGGATGCCTCACTCAACTGGTGCTGCAACAAAATTTGAGGTTCCCCCCCCACCAACCCAAGCTGCCATTAAGAGGACAAATACATTTCCAGTGCAGATGCTGGGGCAGCAAAGCAAGTGCCCACCAAACCTGCTGCCCCTGGGCAGGCACCCCCCGAGCTGTCGCTCCTTGCCCACACGGACAAGGCAAAACCTCCTGTTCATGCTGGTGTGCTTGGGATAAACTTCTGACATATGTCCCCAGCCCAATTTCCTGAGATAACCCAGAGAAAAAAAAAATAATAAAGCTCCTCTTCTTGCTGTCCTGGGGCCAGGGGTGATGCTATCGGTGCATCCTCGCTCCTCCGCCCATCATGAACAAAAGCAGGATGTGGCATCTGGTGGTTTTGGGGATGGGGGGGGAGACCCAGAGGGGTGCCCCGGTGCTTGGCATTACTCCAGTGGCTCCATCTCCATCCCTGGCCAGGCTGCTGAGCTGTGGGATCCAGCCGTAAAAGCCAAAGTCATCTTGAAGATTTGGAGGTTTTTTCCCTGGATGCTGAGGCAGGCCTTGGAGGGGCTCAGAGGTCCTGTGGGATCAGGGTGGGAAGGGGATGGAAGGGAAGGAGCTGGGTGCAGGCAGTGGGACAGTCAGGAGGAGCATCCCATCCGGTGCCCAAAGGGAAAGGGGGGGGGACACGACACATCCTCCTGGGAAGGGGGGACAGCCATGACTCACCCACTGCCCACCTACCAACAAAAACCTTTGGGGTATTGCAATACCCCAACCCCCCTGGGGTCTGCCCTCTCCGTGCCCAAGGGACCAAGCACTGTAGGCATCTCAGGTTGGGATGAGAAGCGTGGTGGGGAAAACATCCCCTCCCTGGGGGTATCCAGAATCAGGTTTATTTGCTGTACCTGGGAAATTAAGGAGGGTTTCTGTGGACCCTAATGATGCTTCTTGCCCTGTTTTTGCAGAAGACACTTTGCACAGCATCTTTTGGGGGATGTGACTCCAGCTTTGCCCCAAGGGGATCCCGGCCAAGGGGACAGAAAGAAAACTGCCACAATATTTTCAGCCAATAACCCAGGAATGGTTGAAGGTCAGCTCATGGAGTGGGAGGTTTTTACGAGCAGGGGAGATTTCTCTTACTTGGAAAAAGCTCTTTTTTTGCAATGCGATCACTGGAAACAAAGGAATTTTATTAAAAACAAATGAACAAAAACAAGACAAAACAAAACAACGAACCAACCAAAAAACACTGGACATGTAAGATGTTTGAGTTATTGGTTTGAATTCTTGAGGAGAAGGCAGAAGGGAGGTAGCACCCACTGCTGAGTCCATGGGGCTCCCCAAGGTCTCAGGGTCATTCCCCCTGTGGGTACATCTCTCTGGGCCCCCCCAAAGGTGGGGCATCCTTTCCAGAACAAAGGCTATGTGTGCTCTGCCAGGAAATCCCCAGTCCTGCACACACTGACCGCATGTCCACCAATTCCATTGTCATTTGTGTGAAATCTATTTATTATTTTTTTTGTTTTTCCAAAATAAATTGGTAGGAACAGCTGTGTGAGGCAGGAGAGCAGAACACCCCCAACTGTGCAATGTCCCATCCTCTGGCGATGGAACCAGGGCTGAATTTTTCAGTGAATAATTTTTGAAGAGTGAGAAAGAGCCATAACAGCCTTCAGGGCAGGCCAGAGCCTGGGTCTCATTCCTTCTTTTTTTTTTTCCCCATTGCTTTTCCTTCATTCCTGTATTTTTTATTATTGCTTTTCCTTTGTTTGAAGAAAGCGTGTGCAAAACCAAAATAATTCAAACACAGGCAGCAACTGGGATGATTTTATTCACCTGTTCCTATTAAACCCCTTACCACGCAGGGATGTGTCGGGAAGTATACGGATCCAGCCCAATGCCTGGCACATCCTCCCCTCCTTGCTGTCTGGCACAGCAGGCAGAGCTGGGCATCATGGGCATCCCCAGGGTGGGCCATGGTCAGTGGTGACAAGGGAAAAAATGTCATAATACCACTTAAAACACCGATTTTCAAATGCCTGGGTGTGGATGAAGCCTTTCCCTGGCTTCAAAGGACAGTGAGTGATGCTCCTACAATGGGTACTTTGAAATCAGGGAAAAACTTGGATTTTCTGGTGCTTTTTCCCTTGAGTTGCTGGGTTTCACAGAAGCATCTCGCATTTTCTCCATAAGAGCCAGAGGTTTTCAGGAGGAGCCCTGCACCACTGCCCACCCCACAGCCCAGAACCTGTGTTTGAATTTGACTGGTTTCAATTCATTTGCTGCTAAGTCGTTTTGGAAGTAAGAACTGAAGAAGACACGTGTTTGCCCAGGGGAAGCATAGGATGTGCCATGTGGTGGCCGCTCCAGCACAAAACTGGAAGCAGCAAACCCCAACCATCCTCTAAAGATTATTTTCAATCTCTTTTCCTTCTGGGGTCAACTATTCTGCTACAGTGGTAATGATATTATATCATTTGTGACCTTTTTTTTCTGTTTTAGACCGACATTTTTCTAATGGAAATGTAATTGACACCCCTTAAACAGTTGTGTATTTTAAGCATCTTCTTCCTTCTGATCAGAAAGGTGAATGAACTGAAGTTGGGCAGCTAAAATTAAAGTTGAACAAACAGGGTCAGGCACTTGAGGATGATTTTTCTCTTCCTCATTCCCAATATTCCAGCGGAGCTTTAGGTATGTGAGGATTTTTGGCTTCTGCACAGCTAAAAGCAGAGGGGAACATCTATAAAAGCTGTGAAGCAAAGATGTGCACATTTTATATTCAAGAAGGGAGAAGATGTGCACTTGGCAGTGTCATTTTTATATCCCCTCAGCTCTCACCACAGGGATTAGCCTATTTTTAGCCAAGGAAGCAGCTCCTGGGTGCTGACAAAGTGGTTGTGCTTCGGAATGGCAAAGGGATCCCCAAATCTCCAGTGCACGCCGGGCCCAGCCCCTGGCCTGTCTCTTCTTCTAATCAGATCAGAAACCAGATGAAAGTTGGTAATGATGAGCTAATCAGCCCTGGGGACCATTAACTGGAGGAAACGATATGTTCTTCGTTGTCAGGCGTGTTTACATCACTACTGAAGCATGGAAATGGGGCTAATTGGACACAGTGACATGTGATTGTCCATGTGTATGTTCCCATTGGGTTTATCTATATGTGACTCCTCTGGAGCAGCATCCCTGGTTGAGCTTCCCCAGCCATACCATGGAGCTGGAAAAACCCCCCTTTCTATTTCCAAATATACTTTTCAGATGTTTTCAAACTGGAATATTTCACCTGTCTCATTTCAAAATTACTTTTTTTTTTTTTTTTTAATTTTAGGAAAGTTTTGCAACAAACTGCTATGGGCAGGCTTCAGATTTCACCTGGCAAAGCCAGTTTTTGTTATCGCAGGCTGTGGATGTTGAGGTTTGGGGTTATTTTAACCTCTTTAAATATCGCTTGATGCTGTCTTGGGAGAGGGGAGTGACCCACGTTGTGTTTTAAATTAATCATCTGGAGGGAAGGCAGATTGGTTTTGCTTCTTGGGCAATTCTGTTCCAATAATTCACTCTCAGTCATCTCAGATCTCTCGGCTGGTGAGGTTTGGAAGGATGACAGAGGGAGGGTGAAGGCAGGTTAGCCTGGCAGCACCAGGAGAGGAGTTAAAGCCAGCACTGCTGTCATCCAGCCACGGTGAGCACTTTAGCTTAGAAAAAAATAATCTTCTTTTTTTTTTTTTTTCTTGGATCCCTGAGGAAATCAGCCCAAGCTGCTCCCAAGCTGCCAGTGTGGCACTACTCAGGGCACTAAGGAACTGCCCCATGTCCAGGCACCCTCCAAGGAGCCTCTGGTGGCACCAGCCACCACAAAACATCTCCCCTCAGCCAATGCTGCTGCTATTCATCCTTGCTTCTCCCCACCCAAAGCTTTTCCAGGGAAGGACCAGGACCAGCAGCACAATGTGGGCAAAAGTCCTGCTCACCATGAAGGAGTTTCCTTCTTGACAGTAAAAGCGCATTTAAACATTTCCTCTTGGTTCAGAGCAGTGGAGTCAGTCAATGTAATCTGCAGACAGTTTCATTGTCTTTATTACCCATTTTCCGGTCTCCAGCTGCAACAGGAACTCCTGGAGCACCGTATGCCCCTCCTTGGCCCCTGTGCCCAGCCCAGCAGTGACCAACCCTGCCAACTTTTGTGTGGGACATAATTTTCCTCCCAGTAAAACATCCCATGGAGGTGGGGTGCTCTGCTCCCAGTGCCCTGTTCCTCCAGCTCCTCCTGGAGCAGCTCCCAGCTCCAGGTACCAGCACGTTCTGCATTTCTCCACGTCCATGATATTTAAGCCAGGATGTCATGGTCAAAACATCTTTGCCAGCTGCACGATTAACTATGGTCGTATAATTAAGCACCAAGAGGAAAATTGCACCTGCTTTCCCATGTGCATTAAGCCCTTTCCCAGTAATACAATATATTAATTTATCTGTATTCTCACCCGAGTGGTCAGAATCCCCTGACAACTGCAAAAAGTCCTTTGCTCCATCACTGGATGTCCTGGACAAGGCAGGAGCAATAGGTTAGGGCTGCACCATCAGGAAGTCCCCAAATTATGACAATTGGTCCTCCCTGCCTCAGACCTGGGCTGTCCCCAAGCTGAGCCACTGACAGTGATTTCTCAGCACAAAGATGTCCTTAGAACCAGAGAATCATGGAATTGTTTGGGTTGGAAAAACCTTTAAGATCAAGTCCAACCGTTAACTGAGCACTGCGAAGGCCACCACTAAACCATGTCCCTCAGCACCACATTTACACAGTTTTGAAATCCCTCCAGGGATGGGGACTCCACTGCCCTGGGCAGCCTGTGCCAGGGCCTGACAAGCCTTTTGGGGAAGAAATTGTTCCCAATATCCAATCTAAACCTCCCCTGGGTAACTTGAGGTCATTTCCTCTTGTTCTATCACTTGTGACTTGGTGCCTCTCATAAAAATTAACCCCAAATACAGCAGTTGCTTAAAATAATAATAATAATTATTATACTATTAATATTAATCAATCTCTGCCCTTTTTTTTTCATGTTGCACTGGGAAATTAAGTGTAGACTTTGATTTGGGGTGAGGTTTTTGGTGCATAGCGGTTTTGGGGCCAGGCTTGGGCTGGTCCTCACCTCCCATCCCCCGGGTTTTGGAGGCCTAGTGCTGTGGGATGCTTCTCACTTGCCAGGGAAGGGGGGGCCACAGGGCAGCCGGGGGAGTCCCAGCCTGCATCCGTCTTGCAGTGGTGATTGGTGGGGAAGGGCTGGGGAGGGGGAAGAATGGACGGCAGGGGTATAGGAGTGAATGGGAAAGCAGGGATGTGGGAGCGAGGGAGAAAGCAGGGATGCGCAGCAGAGACGCGGGAGCGAGGGAGAAGCGGAGATGCGCGGCGGGGATGCGGGAGCGAGCACGGGGGGGCGGGCTGCCGGCAGTCGTCAGGGCAACCTGCCTCCATCTCTGCCTTGCCCGGGCGGGGACAGCCCGTAGAGACCCACTGCCGGGGCGCGGGGGGATGCGGAGGCGGGGGGCGAGGGGGGCCGGGTCCCTCCCGCCCCGCTGCAGCATCCCGCCCGCCGCAGTGCCCGCATAGCCCCGCAGGATGCCGTGTCCCCTCGCCGCGGGCACAGCCGGCAGAACATCCCACACCTGAGTGAAAAGGGGCTCGGGTACGGCTGCTGCTTTATTACCTGTAAACTTGGATTTTTGTATTATGATTATTTATTTATTTATTTATTTTTAATGGGAAAGCTGATTTTCATGCAGGCGGGGGCAATAGCCTGTGTTCCCATCCGGCAAGCATGGTCTGTCTTTCACTTTAAAAGGTCCGGATCCTTCTGGTCATCTGATTCGGGTCAAGCAGGACTTTGCATCGCCAACAGCCGGCCGATCCCACCGGAGCAGCTCCGAGCGCCGGCTGCTTCCCCCTGGCAGGGAGGAGGGAGGCTCCTTCAATCCCCGGAGGGTTGAGAGGTAAAACATCTCTATGCAGCTCGGTTCCTCTGCTTGCTTTCTCCGCAGGGGTTAATGAAACCGCTGAGATTCGTTAGGTTCATTAAGGCGGATGGTGGCATTGATTCCCGCGCCATGCCACCACTTTGCAGCCCAGATGCGCCCCCCCCTCCCCCCCGCCCCCGCTGGACACCCAGTTAGGACCCTGAAAGGGATGCTTCGGCCTGGGGAGGGATGCTGCTGCCCTCAGGAATGACGTGAAGGTGCCTGGGCTGGGAAGCGGGTGGATAGAGGGAGCAGGGGGACTGCAGCTGGGCACCACAGCTCTCATCCCCTTCTCTCTCTGCCCACGCGCTACCTGCAGGCTGCCCTCCCCCCCCCGGCAGCGTGCCCTCCATGGACCACCACCAAGCATGAGCACCGACACTGAGCAGGTCCTGGCAGGATCCCAGACGGCTGGCGTGCCCCTCTGGACTGTATCCAGCTGGGCTGCCTCTGAGGTGCCCCCCAACACCAGTGCGGCATCGAGGGAGGCTGGCCGGCAGCAGGGGCAGGTGGAGTGGGGCAGCAAGGCAGGTGAGATGGCAGGCATGGTGGTCATCCAATGCATCTATGCCCTGGTGTGCCTGCTGGGGCTGCTGGGCAACTCCCTGGTCATCTTTGTCATCCTGCGCTACGCCAAGATGAAGACGGCCACCAACATCTACCTGCTCAATCTGGCCATTGCTGACGAACTCTTCATGCTCAGCATTCCCTTCGTGGCCACCTCCGCCGCCCTGCACCACTGGCCCTTTGGCCGGGCCCTGTGCCGCACCGTGCTGGGTGTTGACGGGCTCAACATGTTCACGAGTGTCTTCTGCTTGACTGTCCTCAGCCTGGACCGCTACATAGCGGTGGTGCACCCGCTGCGGGCAGCCACCTACCGCCGTCCTCGGGTGGCCAAGATGGTCAACGGGGGTGTGTGGCTCCTCTCCTTGCTGGTGGCTTCACCCATTCCCATCTTTGCCGGTACAGCAACCACCCATGATGGCCAAGCAGTAGCCTGCAACCTCCTGTGGCCGAGCCCGGCCTGGTCGGCAGCTTTTGTGGTCTACACTACCTTGTTGGGCTTCCTGCTGCCGGTGCTGGCCATGGGGCTGTGCTACCTGCTGATCGTTGGCAAGATGCGGGCGGTGGCCCAGCGGGTGGGCTGGCAGCAGCGCCGGCGCTCCGAGGGCAAGCTGACACGCCTGGTGCTGATGGTGGTGGCCATGTTCGTCATCTGCTGGCTACCTTTCTACGTGGTGCAGGTGGTCAACCTCCTGCTGCCTGGCCGCTTGGATGCCACCATCAACAACGCTTCCCTCATCCTCAGCTACTCCAACAGCTGTGCTAACCCCATCCTCTACGGCTTCCTCTCAGAAAATTTCCGTCACTCCTTCCATGGCGTGCTGCGCCGCTGCCTCGACACCAGCCTCTGCTGCTGCCATGCCGAGGAGGGCACCGCCGAGGAGGAGGACGAGGAGGAAGAGCCCCTCGATTACTGCACCCCTCCCCGGGGGGATGACAAGGGCAAGGGCTGCATCTGCCCACCCCTGCCCTGCCAGCAGGAGCCCGTGCACCCCCAGCCCTGCTGCAAGCCCGGACCCCTCCTGGCAAGGACCACCGCCTTCTAGGCTGTCCCCAACTCCAGACAGCAGGACAGGCATGTCCCCTGTCCTCCAGCAAAGGGGATGCCGGGCAGAGAGGGGACACGCTGCCATGCCCCGCACCGCCGCTCCTCATTCATGCTGTGCGGCTTGACAAAATAAAAAGCCATAAGACCAGCCCGTGATACAGGTAATTACTTTGACTGAGTAATTATTGCTCTGACCTCAATTAGGAGCCTGTGCTGAGCTGAGGGAGGGTGAGGATTTCCAAAGGTATTTGTGAAGGGGGAGTGTAGCTATGGGGCGGGAGCCCCTCCAGAATAACACCGCCCAGACTGCCCCTTCCTTCCCAAAACATGCTCTGAAAGATTGAGAAGAAGTCCTAAAGCACATAAGCCCCACCACATCCATAGCAGGATGAGGAACAGGACCAGATTGGACTTCTCTGGCAGCTCTGCAGGGCATTGAGAGCACAAGATCATATCCATCCCTCTGAGAGTTAAAAAAAAAAAAAAAAAGAAAAAAGGAGTAAAAAATATTTTTTTAAAAGGGGGGTTCTGAGTGACTGAGATCAGAGCTTGAGACAATACAAACAATGCCAGGGAGCTCCAAACCTCCCTTCAGCAAATGGAGGAAGGAAAAAATTTTGGTCCCACCAATAAACCTCCCCTGCCCCTCCCTGAATTTCCAGGATTTTTTTGCACACACAGGACCAAAATTGTAATTTCCACAAGAAAACCCAGGAGAACCAGATCAAACTCCCTTGGCCGCAGGTAAACATCACCCCTAGTGCTACCTGACATACATCTCCACAGGAACCTGAGCTGAGGAGCGGGCGCCGGGGCTGTCTCGGCTTGGCCACACCAAGTACCATTAAATCAGCCATTTCCAGCTCATTCTTTTTAAACTTTGTCCTTTTCATGTTATTCTCCTTCTCCATTATTTATGGCTCACTCCTTCTATTTTAATCACACTGGTGAAATAACCAGCTGGGCAACTCAGCCTGACTCTCCACTAAGAGTCCACAGCTCCTTTTTTTTTTGGCTTGTGACTTCTGGAGCTCAGTGAGGACAAAATTTTGTGGGTTTTTTTTTAGGGGGGGGAAAGAGAATATTCCATTAACAGCTTTCTATAAACTAGACTGTAAAAGCTTTATTGGTCTACACACAAAATCACCGTCTGATTGGGCATTGCATAGGGTATATTTCCAATAAATAAATATTTACAAATGTGCTGGCTGTATAAAACAGTGGGTCAAACCATTTACATCATGAAAGTTATGGTTCATAAAACATTTTTTAATTTCCCTTGGAGGTTGGAACACAGCTCTATCGTATCGGGAGGGGACACACACACACCCCTCCTCTGGCAGCGTGCTTCTTGTGCAGAGCTGGAAAAACACATAATTCTTAGATTTCCCCCCAGTCTGTGGCTGGGAAGCAAGCAGCGGGCTGGATCCTGCTCTCCCCCCCCCCCGGAAAGTTCTCCCACAAGCTTCAACATGGCTTAAACTCAGGCCTAGGACAAGACTGAAGGAAAACCAGGAAAAAACACTGCAGACAGGAGGGGTCAGTTAAGAGGGGTTGTGAAAAAAAAAACAAACAAACCAAAAAAAAACCACACACAAAAAACCCCAAACCCAAACAGTTTAACCCAACAGCAGAACACCAGAAAATTGTGGAAGGAATTGCGTGAGGAATGCGAGTCTGTGAACAACCTTTCCTAGCATGGAAAAAATTACCCTAGCATTCTTGGGACCCACATTTAACCTCCACAGTATCCCCAAAAAAGCCCAGAAATTGTAAGATGGAATAAAAATCAAACATTTGAGCCCTCACATGGGGATTCTCAGCAGGATCCCTGCTGTCACTAGTGATTTATGGTGAAAAGTGCTCAACTGCCAAGAGGTGAGAGAAAAAAGATGGGGGGGGATACCAAAAAACAGATTTCTGCTGGTAAGCAAGGCAAAGTGCTGACCACTATTAGATCTTTGCTCCTTCTTCCATCACTCAAAAAAACCAAAACTTAACCCGGACCAATGGCAGGAGCATCCCAGCTCCTCACCACCCTGGGAAAACAGTCATGTCCAGCCCAGCAGCACGCTTCCCAGCCAAGAAGAGGGGAAATTGGGGCCAGGCAACCTTCCATGCTTTGCAACGCCTTGGCCAGCCATGGCACGCGTGCTCTCCCCCACACTGATGTGGATTTAAACAGTTCCAGATGGAGACATCCCTCCTGTAATGTGGATTTTCCTTGGAGCCCCCTCCAGCAGCTGGCTCAGGAAAAGGAAAACTGAGTGAGCAAAGGGAGATGAAACAAAACACTCTGTGACTTCCACTCAACCCGCTCTACAGAATGAGCATTGCAAGAGCCAGCTGGAAAGCAGTGAGTATTTTTGGGAGTGGGGATGATCACAGCTTTTCCCAAATGCTCTTTATCATTAAAATATTGCTGGGGGGTGTAGGGGCAGGGAAGTAAATGTTACCCAGTTTTGTCCCCCTCCCTCTCTCTCCATCCATCCCAGTCTCCCTACAGTTTCTGGCCAGAGGTGGCACAGCTGGAAGCAACTGGCTGAAGTCCCATCTCCTTCTCGTGAGGGCCGCTGCACTTGTAATCCATGGTGGCAGGAGGCCTGCAGCACTTCTTCACCAGGTGGTAGCCCAGGGCCAGCAGGGCCAGGGCTGCGGAGAGGGCACCCACAGCAACGCCCACCAGCACGCCGGGATGGAGATGCCCTACCTTAGGTGGAGTCCGGCTGGGGATGGGGGACTGGGGCCCAAAATCCCCCGAGTACGCTCCCTCCTCAGCCCCTGGCAGGATTTTGATGCAGTGGAACTTTTGACGGAGCCGATAGCCATCCTGGCAGTGGCACTGGTAGCCACCCGGGTGGTTGGTGCAGTTGTGCTCACAGTAGTCCATGTTACACTCATCCAAGTCCACGCAGACTTTCTGGCCCTTGTCACCCTCGTCAAGAATGAAGCCCTCGGGGCACTCACAGGACTGGCCGTACTTGTTGCACTCAGCTGGGCACTGGCTGTCGTTGCAGTGCCAATAGCACCGGCTGGGGTCCCGCGGGTCCACAGCGTATCCAATGGAGCAGCTGCAACGGTACCCGTCCCCCTCAGCCACGTCCTCGCATTGCTGCTCACAGGGTGCCTCTTGGCAGCGGGAGATGGGCTGGCAGCGCTCCTCCACCATCTCGTAGCCGTGGTGGCAGCGGCACTCGAAGCCGCCCAAGGTGTTGACGCAAACCTGCTCGCACAGCCTGGGCACTGTGGCGCAGTCGTCGATGTCCTTGCAGCTGCTGCCGTCGGCTGCCAGCTGGTACCCCTCTTCGCACATGCAGACGAAGCTGCTGTCGGCCACCACGCAGTGGTGCTGACACGGGGCTCCGGCGCAGGGCGAGCTGCAGCCGCGGCCGTCGGGGGCCAGAACCTTGCCGTCGGGGCAGGAGCAGTGCGGCCCGCCCCCGCCCTCCTCGCCACAGGCCGCTTCGCAGCCCCCGTTAGCCAGGCGGCAGGGCCAAGCCCCGGGGGCACCGCGGCCCCACCGCAGCCCCCCGCTGTCCCCTGCCTCGTCGCAGAGCAGCTCCAGCCCCATGGCTGGGATGAGGGCGACGCTGCCGGGGGGAAGAGCCTGGAAGTCCCCCCCGCGGACGCCGAAGGGGGTGGCGTAGGTGACGAGCAGCCCCTCGACGGGGGGCAAGTGTGGGCAGCTGCCCCTGTAGTTGTACTCGCAGAGGAAGCCGTCGGCCGGCTCCTGGCACATCCGCTCTTCCCACCGCAGCTCTCGGGACACCGTCACGCACCTCTCCCCGCAACCCCGCAGCCCCGTCGAGGGCTCCCAGTTGGAATAGTCGGTGCGACCATCGCCCGTCACCCACTGAAAGCCCCGCAGGCGTTGAGCCGGGTCGGGGCAACGGTGGGACAAGCGTAGCCCCAGCCACAGTCGCCCGCTGCGGTTCTGCAGCAGCACAGCGATGGCATCTTCGGCCACGGTGGACCGGACGGTCATCAAGTGGCCGCCACCCTTTTCGCACGCCGCGCTGGCCTCCACGAAGGGATGAGACTCCCAAAAGATGCCAAAGCAATCGTGCTCCAAGCACTGGGCGCCCAAGGGGGGGTCGGGCTGGGGTTGCCCCCCAAGCCCCAGCCCCAGCAGTAGCAGCAGCAGCAGTGGGAGCCGCCGCATGGCGGGCGGCGGAGGGGCCGGCCGGAGCAGCGAATCTCTGGCATGGCTCTGCCCGTCCTCTCCCCTCGATTTATAAACCCTCCCCGCCGCGGGAAGGAAGCGCCTCCGGGGACGGGCCGCCGCTGCTCTGCCCAGGGATTGCGGCGGGGGAGGGGGGAGGGCGGGTAAATCCTGGCAAGCCGCTCACCATCCACCCATCGCCCCCCCTTCCCCGGCCTTCTGCCGGCTCCTCCCCGCCGAGTCGGGGCCGGTCGCGGGCCGGGGATGCTCCCTACGGAGAGTTGGGTGGGACGGGGGGCGTGGAGGTGGCCTCCGGGTAGCCCCCCGGGATGTCCCAGGGACGGCTCTCCCAAGGGGATGGGCAGCCCTCGGGAGTGGGCAGAGCCGGAGAAAAACGACGTTTTCTCCTCCTGCAAGCACTGGACGGACAGTAACTTGCTGAAGGACACCCTAGGAGGGCAGTCAGACATAACCCCGCCCCCGTCTTGGTCCAGCACCACTCCAAAACCCACATAGCCCCCGAAGCTGATGTGAGACAGCAATGACAGAAGCATCCACGGCAGCCCCCGTGAGCTGTTCCCACTCAGGATGCCCCGCCAGGACCCCACCAGTGGCCTGCTGGTCCCTTCCACCCCCACTGCTCCTCCACCAACTCTCCGAACTTCAGCATCTCCATTTCACATCAGTTGCTTCCAAGAGAGGCTGCCGCTCAGCTGTGAGGGCCACCAGATACTACCCAACATAGCCAGGATTGGGGGCTATGGGGCCAGTGGCCATGCTTGCCCACCCCTTGGCCTCTTACCATCTTCTCCAGGGGCAAGACAGGGTCCCTAAGGGATGGTGGCACAGTGCAGGGCAATGTCTACTGCATCAGCTGCCAGCCCTTCCAGAACAAAGTCAGACTTGGAAGAAAAAAAAAACTGTTTGTTTTTTTTCAAAAAGAAAAGAAATTCTGTTATATCCTCAGGGATTTACTGATATTTGCTATAGCAGTGAGGGGCTTGGGAGACCCCTTACCTGTGCTTGGGGGATAAAGGATCATCTCCTTGTGCACTACAGTTTGCAGCCCGGCAAAGTAGTCCCAGAGGATTTGAGGTAAGATGGGATGCCAGAAATTAAATAAATAAATAAATAAATAAATAAATAAATAAATAAATAAATAAATTGGGATTTCCCCTGGGCTTTGCAAATCAGCCCCCCAGTGCTGTGGATAAACAGGGCTGGCTGTGGCCTTGCTCTTGAAATTCGAAAAAATCGGCGTGAGGAAAGGCCAGCAGCATGGTGTGCCCTGCCCTGGGAAGCATCCCTGCTCCCAGGCTGAGGTGGAGCCCTGGGAGAGGAGCCCCGTCCCCAGTGCACCCTGTCCCTGCAGGCACCTCGGCTGCTACTGGCAGAGCAGCTGGACCCTTTCCGTGGTTTTATCTCTGCAGGATCTACCTCTGCTGCCAGAACACAGCCAAGAACAAAATAAAAATGAAAAGCAAACATACAAAGCTTTGCCACTCAAGGCAAAAGGGGATTAGACCCTTTTTTTTTTTTTTTTTTTTCCAATTTTGAGTGGTGTTTTTACCACTGCAATTAGCCCTGGGGATCCCCTGTGATGAAGCAAATATGTATTTCCTTGCTTTGCTCATTGCAATGAAGGTACTTTATTAAATTCTGGTAGTTTGTCTTGTCCTCTTCCAGCCCCAGGCAGTTTGTGTTGCTCACGCGATGCTGTGGGCACTGATTCCAGCTGGAGAGAAAAGGGAAGATGGGGAAAAGAGTAATAATAAACCTTAATAAAAAACAACAACAACAATAATAATAGTAATTTAAAAAATCACGAAGCAAGCTGTGCTGTTTGGTAGCTGCAAAGATAGCCTGATGGAAACTGGAGCAGACAAAGGAGCTTGTCTTTCCTCCTACCTGCCTTCAGCCTCTTTTCTCACCTTCATCCCTGGCTTTTCTGGGAATATCCAGGAGGTGCCATTTGCTGCTCAGACCACAGGAGGGGCGCTGGAGGTCTCAGATCTTGGCCTATAAAGCATCCTAAACTAGCATTTCACCTCCTGGAAAACCTTAGCTCTGTTACCTGCACAAGAAAGAAATGTCAGTGGGTTCGAATTTCCTCAGCAGGGATGTGCCCCAGGGAGAAAGGTGTTCTTCTGGAATGGAGTGACAGGTTAGGGGATGTATGAGTGAGCTTGCAGTGGCCTCTGGTCCATGCCAGTAAAATATTTCACTCAAGAAGAGCTCAGTAACTCTTCATTGCTACAAAATGGGTAAATAGGGTCATTCCCAGAATATTTCTGGAAGGCTTGGTAACACCAGCCTTTCTTTGCTTTAGTAAAACCTGTTGTTTCCCCAGTTTACATTTATTTTTTTTTTTCACTTCTGGTAGTCTTTTTCCTTTTTCTTTTCATTTTTTCTGTTTTCAGAAGCAGAACTGCAAAATAAGGGGAGGAAAGGTCAGGGCAAACAACGGGAAAAGAAAGTAGACAGAATGTAATGGGTGAAAAATTAAAAAAACACCACCAGATTTCTGTTATTTTATTTTTAAAGTAATTCTAAAACAAGATAAAAGGTCCTTTTCAAGGCTGCCTGATGAGAAATGTTCCAAAACTTTCCAGGAACAACTGCAGCACTCCCCAAACAATGAGTTCTCAGCCCTGAGGCCCTTACCCTGCCAGCAGCAGTTCGCAGGGTTCATGGTGCCGGTCGGAGGGAAAGACAAGAGGGGCAGGAGGAACGAGGTTAATCATGGTTTACTAATTGTGTCTCATCCTGACGCTCTTTCCCCCCCTCCCCGAGCAGGCCGGGCTGACTCACAGCGCTAGCACGGCCCTTCCTGCTGACATTCTGCTTTTCCTGCAGGAACGCTGATTAATCCTGCTCCTCCGTAGTGCAAAGTTCCTGAGGGACATTCCGGGCCGTCCGTCGTGGTAAGGGAATGGGGGTGGAGGGGGACGGGACACCCTTGGCTGTGCTGGGTGCGACTCACCCGGATGACATTGTCACCCTGGGCCGGGGGAATGCTGGGGGCGAGATTGGGTGGGCTTTTTGTCCTGCAGCCATGGGATGTGGGTCAAGGATTTTTCTTGCTGGTTTGTAGGAGGGGGGAAATGGGGTTCCTAATGTCAGAACACTGATGTAATGTACACAATTTAGTATCATGTAATAGCGTACAAGAATAGAATAGAAGATAATATAATATATAAAATAGAATTAATATAATATAGTGTATTTAAGACAAAATAATATAATTAATATAATATATACTATAAATACTGTGATATATAGTATAATGTAATGTAATAATACAATATAGTATAATTAATACAATGTAATATAGTACGATTAATACAGCACAAATAATATAATTAATATAGTTAATAGAAAATAATATAAAAGAATTCATATCATATAATATAGTTTAATATAATGCAATACAAATAATATAACACAATATTAATAGAAAAGTATAGTTATATAGTATATGGGATAATAGAGTATATAGTATAATATAGTATAGTATGTAGTATAATTAATACATTACAATACAATACAAATAATAGACTATACTATAATAAAATACTTAACATAATATTAAATTGTTGTGTCAGGATTAAACAAAATGTGCATCAGACCATAAGGGAGCTTTCCCATCCATGTATGGTCTGCACACGATCCCACTGGGGATCATTAAACCTGCCTGAGGGTCCCTCAGGAGATGTGCCTGGCGCTCCCTGGTGCCCCCTCCAGCTGGTGTCCCTGGCAGGCAAGGCCAATATCCCTGCACTGGGTCAGTGAGGAGAAAAATATCTCGAGGCCAGGAAGTGCTGGACTAATAAACACATCCAAAAATAAGACTCCAGACACCTAGGCAGGGACCTGCAAAGGGCTGTTGCTGCAGAGTCACACTGTGACTTTTTTTTCGCTCTGGCTCATATTTTTCTGTTAATTCTTGGCCCACAACCAGGGAAAGCAGCTGGTGCCGCTTCCCACAGAGATTAGAGCTGCCCCAGGCCAGGGCTTTGAAATACCTGGCATGGCAAGTGTGAGACACCTCCTACCATCACTTGGCCTGGTGACATACCTTTACATTCTGTCCTGTCCCTCTGACCCAGCCCACACAGCTTACTGAATCGGGTTTTGGGTTGGTTTTTTGTTTTGGTTTGGGCTTTTTTAGGGTTTTTTGTTTTAAACACTATAGAAGCCAAATGTCTGATAAAAACCTGCCATAACAGACATGGGTGGTAAGGACAGGTTTTTGTCATGGAGGTTTTTCCCCCATCTTTGTGACCTTTTCCCTTCTCAGGATGGCCTTTCTTTGGTAGGGTATGTCATGGAGGCAGCTCTAGCCACTTGCCATCCTGCAGTTTGAATTCATCAGGTGACTTCTGTGCCCAGCTGCTGACCAGAGCCAGAAAAGCAGATTTCTGCCCTCAAACAGATCTATGCTGAATTCAGCAGGATTGCTTGTGGGCTTAGGACCTCACTCATGGACTTAGGACCTTACTTGCAGGCTTAGGACCTCGCTCGGGGCTTAGGAACTTGCCTGTGGGCTTAGGACCTCATTTGGGAGCTAAGGACATTGTCTGTGTGCTTAGGACCTCACTTGTGGGCTCAGGACCTTGCCTGTGGGCTTAGGACCTTTCTTGTGGGCTTAGGACCTCGCTCAGGGCATAGGACCTTGTCTGTGAGCTTAGGACCTCATTTGGGAGCTAAAGACGTTGCCTGTGTGCTTAGGACCTCACCTGTGGGCTCAGGACCTTGTTTGTGGGCTTAGGACCTCACTTGGGGCATAGGACCTTGCCTGTGGGCTTAGGACCTCACTTGTAGGCTCAGGACCTTGCTTGTGGGATGCAACTGAGATCATCCCAGTGCCCCAACCCAACAGCCTTGGCAGACATGGAGTGAACAGCCCTCGCTCAGGACAGCAGCGCCTACAAAAGGCTGAGAACCCACTGACTTCACAACATTCAAGGCAAGCACTGACAGAGGATCCGTTTGCACCACGGCAGGAAATGCAAGAGTTACGTGGACCAAATCAATAGGTTTCAATATTGTATATATGTGTTAAAAACCACTAAAGACACATTCTGTGTAGATTTTATTGATGTTCCACCAGAAAAGCAACATACAGCATTATTCCAGGTGTGGGATGACCTGAGTCTTTCAGTCAGAGGCCACTGGAGGCTGCAGTGCCATGCCCTTGCTGTGTGGATGGCACAGTCACATTCCATCCTGACATGCGACTTTCATGAGGTGTGCCTCAATTCTGGGCTGTAAAAATACAACACTCGCTACGTCACAAATTGGTTGATGTGTATAGAGCATCTCAGACCCAGCATCAGCCAGCCCACCCTACCCTGGGGACAGCAGAACAATCCTAAGTCTTCCTTATAATAGCCCCTTGTTTAGGAATGGGGAGCAGAGGTGCTCCAGGTACTGTGGTGAAACCTCTTTGGGCCAGGATGGACATCCCATCTCTTGTAAGACAGGGAACCAAACTATCTGGTCCTGTTCCTATTTGCTTTTAGGGATTCATCAGGCCCTGGATAATTCCCTAAGGAGGACACAGATCAAAATGTTCCTGCTGGGTTTGCAGCAAGAAGAAAGGGAGCCATTAGATCATCCAGGTGTAATCGCACCAGGGTGAAGGATGCTACATCAGGAAAAAAAACACCGAGGAGAAGCCAAACTAAACCTGGGAACAAATCCATGTCTTCCCAAGGCTGTACCCACTCCATTGGTAATACAGCAGACACACAGGAATACACTAAGGTCATAACAGCAATCAGGATTACATGTTTTACTGAGGAATAAATAACACCTCTCAGATTTGCAACAGCTCTGAGCCCACATTTACGCTTCCTTTTCTCTTTTTCATGGTATCATATGCAACAATTAATTGATACCTTAACTGAAAATAATAAAAACACTCCTGAGACTATTGATGTCTGGAAAATGCCTCAGCTTTCCCTAAAGCAAACTGAGTCATCCCTGCAACACGAGGCATGTGGCTGGGACTGCCTTTTCCCCACACAGACCTGACAGCACAGGCATATTTGCATGTATGTAGGTTGTCCCGCTGATGGTGGCAGGATTATTCCTTTGCTTAATTTATTCCTGTATTTGCTGGCTTGTCACAGCACCAACAGGGGATGAATTTTCTGCAGGATTTCCAAGAATGCTGCCACTGCATTCACTGCTTCTCCCAGCCACTGTCGGAGAAAAGGAAGCACAGGCAGAACATTAAAATAATTTCTATCAGCTACATTTTCCTGTGTTGTTTTGGTTTGGGTTGTTGTTTTGTTTTGTTTTGTTTTTTTATTTTACAATGAGGAGAAGAAAAAAAAAAATGGCAGGAAAGCGTTTTCCTCCCCACATGGAAGAACAGGATGCAGGTCACTGCCTTCAGCAAACTCCTTTGTGTTCAGTTCCCATTTCTGCAGCAATTAAACCTCAACTATACAATAAAACCAGCAAAAACTTCAGGAAACTTATGTACCCTTCAAATCACATCCCTGTTCTTCCCTAGCACCATTTTGCCTTGTAGAGCATGGGTAAATAATGCAGCTAGTGCTGCAGGATGGGAAGCAGGAATGGCCTCTCTGCCCCTCATATTTTTTGGGGAGGATTCATGCTGAAACAGGTCAGAGAGGCTTTGTTGTCAAGAGTATAAAGAGCTCTGTTAAGTGAGGTACCTGGGGAACAACTCTGCCCTGAGAAAGCCTTTTGTATGAAAAAGGGTTAAAAGTTTTATATGGAATAATTAGCCAATATGCAACATCCAGTGTATTCCTTACATGGGGAGGGATGGAAAATTTCAAACCCATTTCAGGCAAACCCGAGGGTTGAAGGCAGGCTGGCTGCTGCCAGGCAGGTGGAGGGCGGGGGAGGGTGTCTTTGGGATGGCCAAGGACAGGGGTCTGCAGGGGTAGGGCAGGGAAGCTGCTGCAGTTGCGTGTCAGCATTTCAAACACAAGTAGGGGAGAGTGAATGAGAAATTAACTGTTTTCATTTATGAAGACAGATCAATACTTGTAATTTGCTATTTTTAGGCAGGGTGAGGGTCTGCAGGGCTGAGGAGCAGCCCTGACAGGTAAATTCAACTCCATCCCATCCCACGCTGGCAGCACTGTCCCTGTTAACCCTTCCCTGGCTGGTTTGTAAACCCCAGGACTCATTTGGGCTGCTTTCCCCCTCCCGGCACCAAGACTGCCCTTTGCAGGGAGATCAGCTCCCGCTCTGCAAGAAGCCCAAGGACAGGCTCTTGGACATCCAAACCCATGTTGAACAAACCGCATCATGCTCTCCCCTCCCTTTTATTTCTCTTTTTTAATTTCAAAAAAAACGCTCTGCCTCCCCCCCTCACTGACCCCAGGGTGCCGTTACCTGTGCTCACCACCCACCCCACGGCTCTCAGGCTGCTCAGGCACCCAGCAGTAGTTGTCTGCTGCGTTTTTGGCTGGCCGCTTCTCCCTTTTGGCCGCCCTCCTCCTGCAAGCCAGTAGGGCCAAGGCAAAGGCCAGCACCAGCAAGATGGCTACCAGACTGCCCAGGATGTAGTAGAGGAGCAGCCGGGGACCATCAGCACTGTGCTCAGGGTCAGGAGCTGACCCTGCTGCCGTGGGGGCCAGCAGCGTCACCCCAAAAGGGATGCCCAGGGTTTGACGGATGCCCGTGGTCCATGGGGGGATGCCTGTGGTCTGCGGGGCACCCGTGCTCTGGAGGGTGCCCATGGTCCGTGGGATGCCCGGGGTGCTCCTGGGGTGTCCCATATGCTTCTCTCCAGTGGTGGGTCTGGTGCGGCAGCCATGTCCATCCTCCTCCGGGAAAAATCCGGGAGGGCAGAGACACTCGAAGCTGCCAGGGAAGTTGCGGCAGGGCCCAGGGCAGGGATCCCCCAGGCACTCATCCACATCCAAGCAGGCATTGCCACTGCGATGGTAGCCAGGCTTGCAAACACAGTGGAAGGAGCCAGGGACGTTGAGGCAGAGCTGGGGGCAGACTCCGGGCTGGGCACACTCATCCTCGTCGCGGCACTGGTGGCCACCAGGCCCCATCATCCGGTAGCCGGGCCGGCAGAGGCAGATGAAGCTGCCGGCTGTGTTGCGGCACTCATGCTGGCAGGGTCCATCCAGGCACTCGTCCACATCCAGGCAGTGTCGGCCATTGGGCGCCAAGGTGTAGCCATCCTCACAGCCACACTCAAAACCACCGGGCTGTGTCCGGCATGTCCCCTGGCAGGGATTGGGGTGGCAAGCATCCTCAGGCAGGCAGGAGGCCATGTCAGGTGCCAGGATGTAGCCCGGGTGGCAGGCACAGCGGCGGGGCTCCCCCGGCTCCTCCAGGCAGAGGTGCTGGCAGCCCCCATTGTGGTGGGTGCAGGCAGCGGGGCAGTGGGGACCAGGGGGGTGCCAGGCGAAGCCCCCATCCTCCAGTGGACCCTTGCAGAGGGCGAAAGCCGAATCCCCGCCCCCCTCGCAGTCAGCCTGGGCCAGTGTGCCGAAGGGGGCGGCCGCCAGCCGGGGGCTGTGGACCCCGAAGGGGGTGGTGTAGGCGACTCGTCCAGGCCCTGCCAGCGGCAGCGGCCCGCACATCCCCCGGAAGATGAACTTGCAGAGGAAGGCGGGCAGCAGAGTCCGGCAGGGTCGGTCGGCCCAAGACGGCATGCCAGAGGGGCCGGCCGGCTGCAGGCTGACGCAGCGGGAGCTGAGACAGGTGACAGCGGGCTCGGACAGCCACGCCGTGTAATTCCCGGGCTCCCCGCCCGCCGCCCAGGAGAACCCCCGCAATGGCTCCTGCGGCTGGACGCAGTGGCCCCGCGATAGCCACAGCCCGATCCAGGCCGGGCCGGGCCAGCCAGCGGCCGCCAGCAGCTCCTGCAGCCGCTGCGCTTCGGCGGGGCTTCGCACCGGGGCCAAGCTGCCGCCGTTGTGCCGACAGCGCTCCTGGGCCTTGTTCCAGCCCAGCTCAGCGCGGTGCAAGGTGTAACAAGCCGTACCAGCGCAGATCACCTCGGCCTCCTCCCCGCCGGACCCCGGCACCAGCAACACCAGCAGAAGCAGTCGGGCGATGGCCATCCCGCCGGCTGGACGGACAGACGGAGAGACGGACTTGCCAGCCACCGGCTCACATCCCCTCGTCCCACCGCATCCTGTGCAGCCGAGTCTCCTATTTATCACCGGAGGCTACGGCTTCCTGTAGCGTGGCTCCGGCTGGTTGTTGACGGCCCCGGCGCTGCCGGCCTCGCCATCCTCCCCTTCCCCTCGGCGCTGCCGGCTCCTCTCTACCATCCCAAAGCTCGGAGGCTGCAGCTGGCAAAGCTTTTCTGCAGGAGAAACAAGCCGGATTCCTGCTTTTTTTTTTGTGGTTTTCACCGGCTTGATCTACTCACTCACCCAGCAGATGATTTTTCTAATCCCTTATAGGGCCCAATAGTTTCAAGCATTGCTAAAAGGGGAAAAACAAAAACAAAAAGCCGTGGGATCCCTCGCAATCGGCTTCTAAACGAAACCGAATATTTGGCACGGTGTCTCATGCACACGCTACATTTCCAGTGCATTTTTCTCCTTCTTCATGCACTTTAAATAGACGGAGAAGCCCTGAAATAGGAGCTGGGTCGTGGGAAGGTCCAAGCTTCCAGGACGGAGCCGAGCTCAGTCGGTCCCTGATACCAACCCCTCTGTGCCGGGGAAAGTGCTGGCCCAGGCCCTACACCAGCATCAGGTGGGTGATGCTGTGATGCTCCATGTTAGCCATTATCACTGGACCGTGGTCTCGTGTAGTGGAGAGACTCAGCTGGGCTTAGCCCGGTGTCCATGGTTGTGCAGAAGGCCAGAAGAGAAAGGGCAAAGGCATTAATGCAGCACACTGTGAGGTTTAAACAAATATTAACGTTGCTAAAGTCTCTACAATAGCTTGAGGCAACTTCTCTGTAACAGTGTGGAAGGATCTGAAAGCATTTTAGCAAAGTGATTGACATTTAAATATTTAAATTAAATATTGCCTTCTGCAGAATTTGCAATGGTTATCCTTTTTCTAACCAGGTGATGCCAAGGAAGCCAGTGACTTCTGTCCCAGCATTGTGCATATTTGAGCCCCCTCACCCAAGGCACATCGTGGTTTGGCCCCATCCTTTTTTATTTTACTGTAAAGCTGTCCTTTCCAAGCAGATTCCTGCCTGCAGAGAGGTCAGGATGGTGACAGTGTGATGGAGGGGGAAGATTAATGGACGGCCCTGAAGAAGGGAGGACTGCAGGAGATGGGCTCCAGATGCAGTGCTCCTCGTGCTTTCCACTTGCTGGGAGAGCAAACAAGCAAAAAGTGAGTGTGTTTTAACAAAAATCTAATCCCAGTTCCCTTGCTGATGGGGTCTGCCCACCCTTCTGCATCCCAGGATCTTCTCCTGGAGCTTCCATCTTGCAGCAGCAGGGACTGGTGCTGGGGTTTGGATCTCAAGTTGCATAGACCTTGGGTGCAAAGGAAGGGGGCGTAGGAGCTGGAGCCCTTCACCAGTCTCTCCTTTGGGTCAGCATCCAAACTGAAAAACTGCCTTAGGAGGAAAAAAACATACTTTGATGCCATCCCAAATTGATTTCTTTCCACTTGCACAAAATAAGAGCTCAACACAAAAGCGTTTCCTTTCTGCTAAACATGTCTTTGCTTCTACAAAAAACACTTCTGGAGTCTTCTCTTTACAGCTGAAATGGTCAGACAAGGTGGGGGCTCAACTGACAATTTATTTCAACAACCCAAACAAGCAATTTTTGCCTGACCAAGTTCCCTGGACAAAAATTGGCCTGTTCTAACTATAGCTCCTCTTTATATTTCCAAGCTGGGATTATGGACAAACAAAAAATTTTTTAAAATAATTTCTAGGTCCATATCTTAAGAGGCCATTCCAGCAGAGTAATTAATGAATTGCTGGTGATATTCTTCATTAGGTGTATGAGGTCTAATCAGGTAGAAGTCAGGGCTCCTGTCCCAGGGAAGAAAAGTTCTTTTTCAAGACCATGGTGGCAGATCCCTTCCTTTGATTTGCAGGAATATAGCTAATAACTTTTTCCAGTGGCTTTTAATGTCTTTTAATAAATTTAATGTTCCTGCTAGAGCCATTAATGGGCTGGTTACAGTTTCATGTGCAGGAAACTTCTCCCTCCCCCCCACTTTTTAGTGGGATCTTAATCTGCGAAGCTTCTGCTAGTATTTTTATCCACAGTTTTGGCAAGAGATGAGTTTTTGGTAACTTAAAAACACATCGTACTTCTATTGTTTTTTACTAAATACACCATGCTTTTTAAATTTTCTTCTTAGTTGGGTTGATGTTCCCATTTAAAAATCAATCACAGCCCTGGTTCCTAAGTTTAAAGGGGTTTTGTTTCTCAACCCCCCCCCCAGCTGAAACCCCTGTTTCAGCTAATAAACAAGCTCAAATTATCTTCTGGAGACCAGAAATCCTGCCAAGTGGCATGCTGCACTTCCAAAGAAATAAAAAATTAAATTAAAAACAAATTAAAAATCAGCTTGCTAAAGGAACTGGTTAAAAAATGTTTATACAAGGCCAAAGAAGGAAACATGTACCGTCTGCTTGACATCAGCAGCGGCTGTTTGTGCAAAGCCCCAAGGCTGGGACAAGGGACAATGGGGCCAGAGGGGGGGACACCTGCGCCAGCAGCAGCCAGAGAAGAATAGGAGGAACTGGGCTTCCTCTGGAGATGTCCTCAAGGCCACGGCTTTGCATCGGGGGTACAAAGCATCGAGCTCCAGGTGAGGAGCAGCTCTTGGGATGGGGGTGACATTTTTGGGGTGGGGAATTTGGGCAATGTGGGACTGGGTTGGCTCCTGCTAATGCCTGGTGAGGACACTGGAAAGGCTGCTGCGTGTTGGCATGAGTGCACTTGAGTTTTGAGGATTTACAGCAACACCTTATTTGACATTAAGGTTTTTATAGTCTGATCTTAAAGCAAGAAAATCTAAACTTCCTCAGGCCTACTGGAACATTTTCCAGCTTAATATTTTTGAAGGATGATGCTCAGTGGCCACTGTCAGAGTCCCTTGCTAAGAAGCAGGAATTAGCAGTGCCGTAACAGAAAGAAAACTCAAAGCTCCACGAACAGGACTTTGCTTTATGTAGTCTTGTCTCTTCAGGAAATACATACCCTCCTCAGTTACTAGTTTTTTTATATATATACACATAAACAATATTACACACATATGCACACTTCATGTACAGATTTAGAAACCTTATTCTGCATATTCATTGAAACAGGTTGCACAGGGAAGTTGTAGATGCCCCATCCCTGGAAGTATTCAAGGCCAGGATGGCTGAGGCTCTGAGCAACCTGATCTAGTGGGAGGTGCCCCTGCCAATGCAGGGGGGTTGGAACTAGATGATCTTTAAGGTCCCTTCCAACCCAAACCATTCTACGATTCTATGATATTGTTATCAATAGGTATATTAGAATTCCCTTTGGGCTACAGTAGGTTTTCCTAAATCCAACTGAGGAATATCACACTCCAGGATTTTTGCAGGGGCCTTTTACACAGAGAAAGAAAAATATTCCCTGTGAATAAATGCAACAAAGCCAGCTTTATAGGAAAAGCAAATGAAAATATTTCACATTCTTTAGTGGTAATGGCTCTGAATAATTTTTGTAAGACCTTCTTTTAGTCCTGTGAGTTTTTCTAAGTGCCTGTAACAAGGAGAGCGTGGCAGCGTGGAGGGACAGGAGGTGTTTCCACCTTGCTGTCAGTTGTTAAAGCAGCTGAGCCCGCCTGTGGGGCAAAAACACAATGTATGTTCCCCAATGGGATAGCAGCCACACTGGAAAAAAAGCATTCCTACATCAGGCTATGCAAATGCTACAGCTACCCGGATCTGGATGGCTGTGAGCAGCAAGGGTTTGTTCAAGTAAGACCTTATCAGTGGCTCACATGAAAGGCAGCCCCATGAAGAGAGCACTTCCCTCTTTCCCAAGCCTCTCCAGCTTCACCCTGCAGAGAAGAAATGGTCCCTTTTATCCCCAAAGCCTGAGGCTGGGCACAGTGCTGTACATCCCCATTTATTTGTCCTGCCTTTTCCTCGGTGCCACGGATGATGCTGCCAATGCAGGTGGTAACTGTAGAGTTGGGAAGGGTTATTCTGTGATCATGGGCCAGTGGCTGTGGCCAGGGAAAATGCAGCTTGTGTGCCAGCCTGTGCACTCCTCTTCTGAGGAAAACTGCGTTTCCCTGGAATGTTTTGTCACCTTCAGAAACACCTTTTCCCCCTCCTCTGGAGAAAGGGATTACTGAGGGGTTTTCATCCCCTTCTGCAAAGATCCCTGCAGAAAGTAGCTACCTTTTCCCAAAATCCTGTTCATAATAATATTTACTTTGAAAAGTTACTGGAATTTGGCAAGCTGGCCCTATTTCATGGTAATAAAGGTAACTGCTTGCTTATGGGTATGAAGGAGGCACCAGGGAGCCTCTTCTGTGGATGACCATTGCCATGCAGACCTAAGAGAAGAATACCTCTCCAGGTCTCCATCCTCATGTCACCATGTGTCCTGCCTTCTGGAAAACTGCACAGAAACACCAATACCACACCCAAATAAAGCTTGGAGCACCTGAGACTAAATAGTCATCTTTTATTGAGCTGTGGTCCTAGCAAACCTTTGGAGATTCAGAAATTCAGCCTGGGTAGCACAAATGCCGAGGACAGGGAATGGGAGGGCAGAGAGATCACCCCAGGGATGGACCTGAAGCCAAATCAGGGTTAAGTAAAACAGATTTGTACTCCTGCTGCTGTTGGCAGTTTTAGTGAGGAGAGCCCCATGTTTTGGCTCCCTGGGATGATTAGGACAGTAAGGGGGGAGAGTGGGAGGAAAATTAAAACACATGTGGTGAAGACAAGATGGGAGGAGAAGCAGCACACGTCCAAACTCATAAACTGACCCCTTTTCACTCTTATTGTGTGTGTTTATTTCCCTGGGTATGAATTTCCCATGTAAATTGTGTATCTGTCTCTACTGGCAACTGGGGAATGGCTCCGAAATGTTATTTTTATGAAGTTTGCTCCCTAATTAAATGGGTGGTTGAAAGGGAAGGTGGTTACCAGGGCTGGGTTCTCACCACTCTGTCCTCTCTTTGACCATCCCAATGGTCATGGTAGATCTATACATTTTGCTTGAGCTGCTGCTTATACTACTTCAGTCTTGAAACTATCAATCCTGGGATCTGTACTTGCTTGTCTATTTTTAAATGATTTTGCTGCTCTTATTTACATGTAGAGCAGCTAAACCAAGTGGTTCTGAGCTGGACTTGGGCTCTGCTCAGGCTGGTTTTGTACCTACCCAGAAAAATGAAAAAATATTTGCAATCTATGCAAATGCTATCAGAACAGAAAGGTGAAATACATAGGGAGGGTTTCCATTTCCAGTCAGGAGGTGAAGCAATCTGAAGAGATTCCTGTCCCTGTGCCACCAGAGCAGCCCTGCTCTGCTCCTTTTGTGTGCTCATGGGAAGCATTTGCCCCATCACTGTCACTACAAAGATACATCAGCCATGTGTGTGTGTGTATATATATCTCCTCAAAGTGTGTGTATATATATATACGTGCTGAAAGTCCTGGCCACAAAGCTTTATCTTATAAAAGGAAGCAAAAAGGTGCTTTTTGGCTGTAAAATGTCTTCTGGGGGCTGTTCTGAAAGCCTTTTTAAACATAATGCTTTCTGCATTCCAGCAGCTGTGATGTAGCTCCCCAGGAGCCTGGAAAAGAAGATTAAAAATTTGGTAGTTTGATTGACAACTGCTGGATGAAATCCAACGGGGCCAGGTCCAAAGGTGTTATTGATCTGACCTGATGCTGAACCGCAGCACCAAAATTGAACGATTCGCAGTGTCAGGTTATATTTCCTACGTGCACACTAGGGATTTTGAGGGCTTGCTGTGCTCTGCCAGGATTTCTATAGATTCATACATGCCCCTGTGTTGTGTGCACCGTAAGCAATAATTTACAGTTAAATTGTGCACTTTTCTGGTTTTATTGTAAAGGTGTTTCTACCTTGCCTTCGCAGCCTTGAGGGCTTTCATTCCTCTTCTGTTGGACTCCCTGAGTGTTTGTTGAGGGGCTTAATACTCAGTATTTTAAGGAAGAACCAGGATGTCGGGGCTGTGGTTGCAGTCACACCTTCAGCTGCCTGTCAGACCTGGTGCTGTATCACCCTCTGGAAGGAGCAGACATCATTAGAGCAGATCAATGCCATTAATCTCTCTGGGCAGACATCTTCTGAGTCTCCTTCTTAAGGCTCCTGCTTGTTTATTTTCCAATTAAATTTAGCAGTGAGGGGGGGCAATTAAAAGAAAGGCATGCAAGCATGGTGGCTGGGTTGGTATCACAGGCTGCAGTGCCATGGAGCTGCCTTATCTCCATCTCCCCATGCTGTGCACTCCACAGATAAAGATTTCCTTTTACTCCCCATTTAGTAAACACAACTATCGGTGCCCATGATCTCCGTCTGCCTTCCCCTTGCCCTGGTGCATCGCTGTTTGCTTTCTACAGCATGGCTCCCAGGGGACTAAGAATGATTGCTGCTATCAAGAATCCTCCTCCTCCTCCCCTCACCTACAGCACCTTTCCACTCGTTATTAGCCTGTGGCTTTAACGAGACAGGGGACACGAAGACACAAGGCCCATGGGATGGAGGCTAGCGTGCAGCAGCACCAGCATGAACACAGCTCTTCAAACCCCATCCTGGTGTTATACAGAGAGGTTGGGGGGGGCTGCTGCCCACTGCATGGCTGGGTGACACCTTCTCCCACAGATAACATAATTCTGTAACTTGGGATAAACTCTGCAGGGAGAGACATGGTGGGGTTCAACCAAGGAGCCAATGCAGATGCTCCTAGTTTGCTAATGTCTCATCCCCAACACCTGCACAGGCTGTGTTGGCAGGGAGCCCTTTGCTGGTGGCATCTCTGAGCCAGACTCAGAACAGGACACCCTCAGGGAAGACTTTAAGTGGCTCCTTTTGGGCAGAGCTCACTGCAAACCCCGAGGAAGCATCCTGGGGTGAAGCCAGGTATCCATGCTGCTCAAACCACCCACACCCCACTGCCACGACACAGGCATGAGAGGCAACATCTCCTTGGGTTTTCTTGGCTTGCTGCCCCTTCCACAGGTGGTGGGGAGCAGGCAGTCTTGTGGCCATGCTCGTTAGGGCTTGATGAGCATCAGGCTCGTCCTGCTGCAGATATTTCACCCAGCTGTGCTCCTCCAGCACACTTCTTCTGAGAGCTCAGGCTATGAGGACGTTCTTTGTGCTGTGCATCAAATATTGCTCCAAATTCAACCTGTGTTGGTCCTACAGACTCCAGATAAGCACCTGCAGGCTTTGTTACAGCAAGTAGGGGATGCAATGGCTGCTTTGTATATTGTTAAATGATCTGGTGAAGCTTCTTGGAGGTGGTTTTGTCTTTGCTATGATGGTGCTGTAGCTGCTGGTTGGTAATTCCCAATAAGCTGTTTTGGTGAAGATTGCTGCAGGACTGGGATATGGTGCATTCTGGGTCACTCTGCCTGGGCTGCTCTGTGGGGAAGAGTGGCTGGAAAGCTGCTTGGTGGAAAAGGACCTGGGAGTGTAGGCCAATGGCTGGAATATGAGCCAGTGTGTGCATAGGTGGCCAAGAAAGCCAAGAGCATCCTGGCTTGTATCAGCAGTAGTGAGGCCAGCAGGACCAGAGCAGGGATTGTCTTCCTGTACTGCGTACTGGTGAGGCCACGCCTTGAATTCTGGCATCAGTTTTGGGTCAGAAAAGAGGACATTGAGGGGCTGGAGTGTGCCTGGGGAAGGGTCAGGAGCATAGGTCTTAGGAGGAGTGGCTAAGGGAACTGGGGGTGTTCAGCCTGGTGAAAAGGAGGCTGAGGGGAGACCTTCTTGCTCTCTACAATTCCCTGAAAGGAGGTTGGAGCAAGGGAGGCATCAGTTGCTTCTCCCAAGGAACATGATAGAATCTGGGGAAATGGCCTCAAGTTGTGCCAGGGGAGGTTTAGATTGGATATTGGGAACAATTTATTCCCCAAAAGGGTTGTCAGGCCCTGGCACAGGCTGCCCAGGGCAGTGATGGAGTCCCCATCCCTGGAGGGATTTCAAAGCTGTGTAGATGTGGTGCTGAGGGATATGGTTTAGTGTTGGCTTTGGCAGTGCTGCGCTAACAGTTGGACTTCATGATCTTAAAGGTCTTTTCCAACCAAAGTTATTCTGGATTCTTTGCTGGAGGCTGCAGGAAAACGGGTTGCCTGTTGCTGGTTAAATGTTGTTGGTATTTTGGGTTGTTCTCCTGGAGAACATGCTGTTTGGAAAGCATGGGGGAAGTGGGGCCCCAGCCGTGGATTTTCATGGGCTCCCAGTTGGACAGCAAAAAAAAAATCTACATTGTTTTTGCATTGCACTCCAGTGTATTTATGCAATGTGTTGGCAAAGTGCAGGTCAAAGTGCTCATGCAAGGTTTGACTTCGCTTTAACTGCAAAAAAATGGGACAATTCCCTCCTCCCAGAAACAGAATTAACACCCTGTGGAAAGGGCAACAGGGTAAATAAAAACATTATGGTAGTACCTGATGGTTTGATTTGATTTCTGGATATTGCAAGGTACTTGTATGTTTTTTTTACTGCAGAAAATAACAAAGTCATCTTGCTACAGAATTTAAAAAGTAACTTTTAAAAAATAATGGAAAAAATGTCCTCTAACAAAACTGGTTAGCAGAAGTGAAAAAAGCCAGGGCAAAACCAGAACTTGGCAGCACGTGGCAGGACTCACGTGCAGTATGAAGGCTTGGATCATCTACGTGGCAATCTGCTGCTGAACTGCTGTGGTTTTTTTTTTCTCAATATGTTGTTTCTGCTTAAATGTGGTGAAACAAGTGCAGATGTGAACTCCACAGCCCAAGCACCCAAAGCTTGTTGTTCCCTTTAATGGTCTGCAAACCTTATTATTAGTTATTAAGTACAACTTGCCCAACAGATGCTGTGGGATTAATGAGTGGAAGGACTTGGTGACTCCAAGCATTGAGGAGGGTCTTGGGGATATTGGTAGGCTGCTGGAATTGTTGATCTCTGGTGCGTGTTTTGTGCCCCAGTTGCTACATGTTCAAAACCAGCAGTACTGGTTGGAAAACCCGTACTAAATCCCAGGGTAATTGTCCTGCTGAGGTGATATTTTTGATGGAGTAAGTGAATACCCGCCTGGATGGAAGGAAACCGTGAATAAGGAGAGAAAGGAACAGCTCCCACCTGAATATCCCCACCCTCTGAGCATCAGCACAGCGTGTCTCTCTCATATTTCCTTTTTTTTTTTTTTTTTAGAGGCAGCAGAAGATTTGCTATTTGCGTGGCAGTCCTGACTTACGGGGTTTTTTAAAATCCTGGCAGTGTGCATTTTAAGGACCCTCCCTGCAGCTTTATCAGCATTTGCAGTTACTTGCTGTTCTCAGTGCTTCTCCAACCCTGAAGCAACTTCCAGGCTAAAAGTGTGGGGGAGGATTTGGGTGGGTTTCTAGCCTTCCTGGCAGCAGATACACTACAAGCACTGAGCTGGAGACAGTGCCCTATTATGCCCATGCAGGGGGTTATTCCCCATGTCATGCCCTGTTCCCTGGCTGTGGTTTGCAGCTCTGGGTGGAGGTGATCAGCGTGGGCTCCCACCCAAGTGGGCTTTCAATGCCTCCTGCTTTTCAGCATCGACAGCCAAAAGTGGATTTTTCTGCCTATTTCTGAGCTGTTTCCAAGTGAAGCTGCTCAGCTGTGTACATCTCCAACGTACAAAGCATCCTCATTATCAAATGGAGGCATTTTGGATCTCTTGCAGGTAAAGTCCAAGCTGCTCTCATCCTTATCTTGCACGTGGACCTTTTTGCACTTGGGTCAGGTGCTCCTCCTGGTCCTGCTCCTCCACACCCAGAATCCTTGGAGCATCCTCCAGTAGGAGGGTGTGGTCGAGCGGTCAACTCTGATGGATCATGAGGTTCTGACCTGGCAGCATCCAAGGGGACAACCAGGAGATGGTGGTAGCTAAAAGCGTCTACAGCACCTCTGTGAGCAGGACATTTCTGGACAAAAATAGCAGCAGGTGTTGGTGCCAAGGTGGCAGCTCTGTGCCATGAGCTCCTGGTGGCCCGGGGTGGCATTTGGTGTTGACCCTGTGGTTCTCTGGTGGGATCCCTGTGTCTGGGCTGTCCCTCCTGTGCTGCCTTGCTGGGGTGAGTTGTTTGCAGGCAGGAGGGAGCTGATGCAGGGTGTTATTAGCAGCCCAAAGGATAATGGATGACATAAGCTGCTGGAGGTTGAATAAGGACATATGTCACTGTCTTTGGGCTTAAATTGTCCCCAGGCAGGGTGCCTGGAGCCAGAATACACCCAGCAGAGGAAGGCTGAGCTCCAGAGCTGGGCTCCACAGTGTTTTTGGCCCTGTGCCTCAGTAAGTGACTATCTGACCTTGCAGGCCTCAAGCCGCTCAGCAGCGGGACCAGCCGTGCTGCAGAACACACCTGCTGAGGAATGCCCACCAAGATGGGGACAAACTTTTAGCAGGGTCTGTAGTGATGTAATGAAGTCATCTTTTTAAAGTGAAAGAGGGGAGATTCAGACTAGCTATGAGGAAGGAATTTTTTACCTTGAGGGTGGTGAAACACTTGGCCCAGGTTGCACAGAGATGTAGTAGATGCCCCATCCCTGGAAACCTTCAAGGTCAGGTTGGATGGAGCTGTAAGCAACCTGGTCTAGTTGAAGATGTCTGTGCTTACTGCAGGGGGTTGGACTAGATGGCCTTGAAAGGTCCCTTCCAACCCAAACCACTCTGTGATTCTATGCTCATTTCTGTTGCCCATCCTCTCCTCCAGCACAGCTCCAGCTCACGGGGGTCCCACATGAGTCTGGTTTTCATCCTCTGTGTGGTGGTCAGACCCCCTTGAGCTTGGACCTTGTGTGTTTAAACCCAGATATTTCAAACAGTGTCTCTCTCTCTTCCTCTCCATTTTAACACAGCCACTGATAATCTCTGGCTGTCTAATAAATCATCTTGTGCCACAATTATAACAATAGCTTAAAAAAACCAAAGGTGACATTAAGAGTTCCTGGTCTCCAAAAGCAACTGGGGCTGCAGACTCAGGAAGGAGCTGAGTAAACAGAGGGCTCTGGCTGAGGTCTCTGAGGGGCCACTGGCTGGCCTGCTGCAGTAGCTGGGAAGCCAGTAGCATCCCATGGGGAGCAGGCTGAGCCCTGGGATGCAGGCAGGGCTGCTGGACCTTAGGATCTGCCTGTGGGAGGTGTCTGAGGGCTAAGCACCCAGGGAAGTGAAATCAAGCTGGGGATTGACCTAAGAATGCTGAGCTTGGTGGGTGGGGGGGGGTGTAATTCTGAGTGTGCAGGGGGGTTTAAGTGGTTTAGGTTATATATGAGGTGCTCTTCCCAGGCTCTTTTCCTTCAAGTGGGAAGACTGGACCATAGGTGTAATATTATATTAATATTCAATATGTGGAGAAGTTAGGAGGGTTGTCAGCAAAACCTCTACCTTGAACTTCCAGAGGGCTGACATTGGTCTCTTCAGGATGCTGATTCAGAGTGTCCCTTGGGAAGCAGCCCTCAAAAACAAAGGAGCCCAGGAAGGCTGGGCTTACTTTAAGAATGAAATTATGAAGGCACAGGGGCAGGCTGTCCCTGTGTGCCGAAAAAGGAGCTGGCAGGGAAGAAGACCAGCCTGGTTGACCAGGGAACTATTACAAGAACTCAGTAATAAAAAAAGAATGTATCATCTTTGGAAAAAGGGGCAGGTGAATCAGGAAGTATTTAAGGATATTGTAAGGGCATGTAGAAAGAGAATTAGAAATGCAAAAGCTCAGCTATAACTTAATCTGGCCGTCTTTGGAAAGGATAATAAAAAATACTTTTTATAAATACATTAATAATAAAAGGAGGGTCAGGGAAAATCTTCATTCTTTATTGGATGAGGAGGGTAACTTAGTAATGGAGGACAAGGAAAAGGCTGAGGTACTTAACACCTTCTTTGCCTCAGTCTTTAATAAAAGACTAGCTACCCTCAGGACAAATGGACTCCTGAGTTGGTAGATGGGGATGGGGAGCAGAATCCCCCTCCTGTAATCCAGGAGGAAGTAGTTAGTGACCTGCTGTGCCACTTAGATCCCAACAACTCCATGGATCCAGATGGGATTCCTCCTAGGGTGCTTAGGGAGCTGGCGGAAGAACCGGCTATGCCACTCTCCATCATTATCACCAGTCCTGGCTGACCAGGGGGGTCCCAGATGACTGGAGGTTGGCCAGTGTGACACCTATCCACAAGAATGGCCGGAAGGAGGACCTGGGGAACTATAGGACTGTCAGCCTGACCTCAGTGCCTGGCAAGCTTATGGAACAGATCATCCTGAGTGCCATCCAGCGGCATGTGGAAGACAACCAGGGGATCAGGTCCAGCCAACATGGGTTTAGGAAAGGAGGGTCCTGCCTGACCAATCTCATCTCCTTCTATGACTGGGTGACCCGCCTAGTGGATGAGAGTAAGGCTGTGGATGTGGTCTACCTTGATTTCAGCACAGTCTCCCACAGCATCCTCCTGGAGAAGCTAGCAATCCATGGCTTGGACAGGTGCACCCTTTGCTGGGTTAAAAACTGGCTGGATGACCAGGCCCAGAGAGTGATAGTGAATGGAGCTGCATCCAGTTGGTGTCTGGTGACCAGCGGTGTCCCCAGGGATCAGCAATGGGCCCAGTCCTATTCAACATCTTTATTGATGACCTGGATGTGGGGATTGAGTCCACCCTTAGTAAGTTCGCTGATGACACCAAGTTGGGGAGGGAGTGTTGATCTGCTGGAGGGTAGGAAGAAGCTGCAGGAGGACCTGGACAGGCTAAGTCGATGGGCTGAGGCCAATGGCATGAAATTCAACAAGACCAAGTGCAGGGTCCTGCACAATAACTCCAGGCAGTGCTACAGGCTGGGGGAAGAGTGGCTGGAGAGCAGCCCAGCAGAGGGGGACCTGGGAGTACTGGTTGATGACCAGGTGAACATGAGCCAGCAGTGAGCCCAGGTGGCCTGGAAGGCCAATGGCATCCTGGCTTGTATGAGGAATAGTGTGGCCAGCAGGAGTAGGGGTGTGATTCTCCCCCTGTACTCAGCACTGGTGAGGCCTCACCTCGAGTACTGTGTCCAGTTCTGGGCCCCTCACTTCAAGAAGGATATTGAGGTGCTGGAGCGGGTCCAGAGGAGAGCAATGAGGCTGGTGAAGGGACTAGAGGGAAAGTCTTACAGGGAGAGGCTGAGGGAGCTGGGGTGGTTTAGCCTGGAGAAGAGGAGACTCAGGGAGGACCTTATCACTCTCTACAACTACCTGAAGGGGGAGGTTGTAGTCAGGTGCAGGTCAGGCTCTTCTCCCAGGTAACTAGTGACAAGACAAGAGGGCACAGCCTGAAGCTGTGCCAGGGGGGGTTTAGGTTGGATATTAGGAATCACTTCCTCATGGAGAGGGTGATCAGACATTGGAATGGACTTCCTAGGGAAGTGGTGGAGGCACCGTCCTTGGATGTGTTCAAAGGCTGGATGTGGCACTTAGTGCCATGGTCTAGCCAATGTGATGGTGTTAGGTCATAGGTTGGACTTGATGATCTTAAAGGTCTTTTCCAGCCTTGGTGATTCTGATTAGGAATATAGAAATGACCTGGTAGCAGCAGCAGGGCCACTAAGAAAACTATGAATTTATAACTCGGAAAGCCATGATGAAGCTGCCCGAGCTCCTTATGGGCATAGGTTTGTTTACACACAGGTCTGTGCAAAAGGCACAGCTCCCTGGGTGCCAGTGGGTATGGGATGTGAGCAGGCATTTGTCTTGGGAAGCATCCCTGGGGCTGGGTATTCACCTCCTGGGAGCAGAAGCAGTGGGAGCACCAAGCTCCTTGCAAGGAGACACCAAGAGATGCTTTGCCTCTTGTTGCTGCAACTTGTTGTTACAGTGCTTTTTAAATATCATTTTCTTTTTCCCCATGTCTGAAAGCTCAGCACAGTGCCTTGCAATTGCTAAAACTGCTGACTGGTTTGTACTGGGTGGTCTGGGGCTGCGTATCTATGGGGTGCACAAAACAGGGTCATAATAGCCTCTTGCCACATCTTCCTTGCAGACAGAGCGTATTTAGGAAAATAAGGTCATTAAATTAGAGGCTGTCCCTTGGCACTTGCATGTGGAGGGATCTCTCCTCCCACTCATGCTGGTAGGGTGAGCAATATTCTACAACAAATATTTCTGAGGAGTTACACTGTAGTGGGGGGAAGGTGAAGAAGAGGACAGACTTAAAAAAAAAAAAAGACAAAAAACAACCAACCCAACAACCCCTCCTTTTAATTTCAGGGGGAGATTTAGAGAGATTGCTGTTGGAGTCCCACCAGGACACCTGGCTAGCGCCCACACCCTCTGGCCGCAAAAATAAACTGTGGGATTTCTATGGTCAAAGGATCCAACCCTCTGGGATTTCTGAGCTTGGAGAAGTCAGTGTGAGTGGTAATTTGCTTGTTAATGGCTTGTGATCTAGATATCTGCTTCAGGCTTCTTTCCTTCCCCTGGGATGGTGGGATGGGGCTTTCTGATGTTCAGAGTGTGGGAGAGCTGGGTTTCACTGCTGGAACCCTGGGCTGGGCTCATAATCTGCCACTGCTGCAGAAAAATGCTTCAACTCTGCTGAATACCCTGCTATTTTCAAGTTTTATAATATATCCTGGTCACCTGCTCTGCTGATAATTTGGCAGTTTTTTGGGAGCATAGCTTGGGATTCTCCCCTTTAAGTAGTAAATGCTGGAAGGGATTTTCATGTTAGCTCATCCAGTTCGGTGGCTGTGTTGTTTTTCCCCCCCGTGCAATGGAATAAAGGTTATTAAATACTCATAGCAAGGACTGTGAAGTACTGATACGGATACTGGGAATTCAAACGTGCCTGCCCTTGTGCCACACTGGGCCTGATAGTTTAAAAAAAAAAGTAAAAATTAAAAAAACCCAGCCTAAACCCATGCAGCACGCCAAGCAGAAGTGAGATAAGGGCAGGACCACGGGCTGAGCATCACTGGTGCCTTCACTAGACACAGCTCTGGCTAACATCTTCCCCTTTCTGCAGCTGCTTTACCCCCTCCAGCTCCTCTTGTGTGAAGTGACCAACCATGACCTGGCTGCTCCAGCTCTGTGTCACGCAGCAGTGTGAGGTCAGGGTGTTTCACAGCCATGATGCAGCAACAGCGTGATGTTGCCTTTCAAAAAAGGAGGCAAAGCATTGCTTTTCTTGGAAAACCTCGGAGGCTCCTGCCTTTGCTTTGCTCTCCCAGTGCTCCAGAGCCAGGCATGGGGAGAAATGGTTTAATTAACATTTTTTGCTGAAGCTTCTCTTTTTTTTTTTTTTAATTTCCCCTTGAAGTTTTAAAACTGCAGCAGAACTCAAGACCACAGGCTCAGAGCTTGAGTTTCTCCCCAGTTAACACATGCTACTTTCAAAGCTGTTACTCTCCATTTAGAGAGGAAAACATTGCACAAGGGAAACACTGTGTGAGGATGGGAGAAGAGAAAAGCCAGGGTGTGCCCAAGCTGCTGAGTTGTAATAAGGCCCTCACTGTGCATCCCTGCACCTCCTGCTTCTACCTACAGGTACCTTAATTCATTGCAGCCTCAGAAGTGCTATAAAAATTAATAATATGGCTTGACTGGAAGCTACAGCAGTGATGCCAGGTGTGTTCCTGCAGAGAGTATGGATACGGGGCAGCATCTTCTCTAATAAACCTGCCTAAAACCCTGATGGATCAAACACTGCCCAAACCAGCTCTCATTAGTGCTGGACTATAGTGATGTATTTAATCACAAATGGCTTTTTTCAGCCCTGGACACAGCTCCTGGGCTGGTGGGTGTCTAGCCCTGCTTATCAATAGCTGGACTCAGGAAGGCTTCAGAGATGAGCCAAGGGGGAGGGTGGCTGCAGGCAGGTGAGCAAGTCTCTGCCTATCTAAATGTGGAGTTAATGTGTAAAGAAAGTGTGGCACCAGCTCCTGCTCAGGTGATAAGGGAGGACTTGTTTCCCTCTATGCTTCATAAGGTTTCTTTCCCATGGAAACAAGGTTGCCCGTATTACATAGGAACATACATTTGTGGGAAACATCTTTGACTTGGAGTTGAACTGGGGTGGAAGAGAAGTCTTGGTGACAAAGATGGGCATTTCCATACTCAGCATCCTCCCCCTTTGGTGCCAGAGGGGGAATCCCAAAGGAAGCACCATCATCCTGTGCACTTGCAGATCCAGCCTTCACCATACTTGATCCCACCATGGGGATGGTCAGGCCCAGAAAAGGCAGTGAGGCCCAGTATGGAGCTTTTGGGGGCTCTTGATGATGTTTAGGACAATCAAGCACATGCCTAAATGAAGGTGTCTCTGAATGTCTGCAACTTCCTTTCTGGAGCAGAGCCATGGGAGTGGTGGGCTTTTTTATTAAATATTAATTTCCTCTCCTTATAGACTGTTTACTTGTCATGCACAATTTCTTGCCTGCTTTCCCTCATCCTCCTGTTAGTTTCTGCATTTGTGGCTTACCACCACCACCACCCAAATCCCCTGGCTGAGGTTTGCTGCCTGGCAGCCCCAAGCATGAAATGTGCAGATGGGAAAGAATTCAGGTGGCACAAACTAGCTCCCGTGGGGTATCAGCTCTGCCTTGGCAACCTAAACACCAACTTCTTGCTGCTGAGCCAAGCCTGATTTACTTGTAATTTCCTCAGACCTTGGGCCTGGGAGGGACTGATGTGACTCAGTGGGGCAGGGCCATTCCTCCATCTCCAAAGCACCCAGCTGGCTTGTTTCTTATTTTTCTATTTGTTGCGGTTTTTGGTTTTGGTTTTTTTTTTTTGCTGTCCCAGCCCAGCTGCATTGAATTGCTTTTCCTCTCCACTACTGATGCACTTGCTTATGTGAAGGAGATGGATTTGGAGGCAGCTGAAACCTGCCCCAGGAAAATGTGAAGGAAAAGGCAGGGTTGTAAACAAACCGTGGGGCTCAGGGAGGGACGGGCGTTCCCCTGCTTGGGCAGCAATAGCTGGAAGGAAAGGGAGGGTGGAAAATCCTCCAAGGGGATGAGTGTCTCCCCCAGACTCACAAGAGCCTCAGTTGGGGCTTGGTTGGGTGGTGAGGGATGTTTGCTGCTTCCTTCCTTCTCTACTGGCTGCAGGGCGGATTAAAAAATCAATATAGCCCAAATGATCAGGGATTGATCAAGGGATGTCATGCAACAAGGTCATGAAATTCAACCTGCAGTGGTAGAAGAAGGATAAATAATTATATCCTTTTGAAAGTGGTGTTAGAATCAGACCCACTGGGTTGTAAAGGACCTTAAAGCTCATCCTGTTGTGGGCAAGGATGCCTTCCACTAGACCAGGTCACTCCAATCCCCTTCCAACTTCCAGGGCTGGGGCATCCACACAACTTTGTTGTTCTCATAATACTTCTGCAACCAAATCAATCTTCTGTGCGTCTTCCATCCCCAGAATGAAAGCCTCTCTCCCCATCTGTGGTCAACCAGAAGTCCCATCGGGGTATTTTAAGAAGGCAGATGAGCCTTCAGCTCAAATATGGTTTTATTTTTTTAGAAGCTTGGCAGAAGTGTCTTGCAGCACATAGAATCATAGAATGGTTTGAGTTGGAAGGGACCTTAAAGATCATCTGATTCCAACCCCCGTGAATGGGCAGGGACAGCTCCCACCTAGATCAGGTTGCTCAGAGGGCCATCTAACCTTCTCTTGAACACTTCCAGGGATGGGGCTTCCACAACTTACCTGCGCAAACTGTTCCAGCGTCTTACCACCCTCACACTAAATAATTTCTTCCTAATGTCTAACCTAATCTCCCCTCCTCAAGTTTTAATCCATTCTCCCTTGTCCTCTCAGTACAAGCCCTTGTGCAAAAAGTCCCTCCCCAGCTTTCCTGTAGGCCCCCTTTAGCTACTGGAAGGCCACTTATGAGGTCTCCCCAGAGCCTTCTCTTCTTCAGCCTGAACAACCCCAATTCTCTCAGCCTGTCTTCATAGGAGAGTGCTCTAGCCCCCTGATCATCTTTGTGGCCCTCCTCTGTACTTTCTCCAGGAGTTTCATGTCCTTCTTATGTTGAGAGCTCCAGAACTGGACACAGTACTCCAGGTGGGGTCTCACAAGAGCCAAGTAAAGGGGAAGAATTACCTCCCTTGACCTGCTGGCCACGCTTCTTTTGATGCAGCCCAGGACACAGTTGGTTTTCTGGGCTGCAAGTGCACATTGCCCGCTCGTGTTGAGCTTCTCATCCACCATCACCCCAAGTCCTTCTCCTTGGGAGTGTTTTTGATCCATTCTCCACTCAGCCTGTATTTGTGCTTGTGCAGTGTTTTCAACACAAAAATGTTGTGGTCATCCCCCCAGGGACCCTGTGCAGAAGGAGCTGATCTGAGCTCCAATGGACAATGCATGGACTGCTCTTGCTGGGAGCCTGGCAATTCCTGTCTGCCAGAACTGGGCTCTTTTTGAGGTGTTTCTTTAGTTATACCCAGAAAATGCTCCTCTTCCAAAGAGAGGGACGATGATGGACAGACTGCCCCGCAGAAGCAGGTGCCTTTGGTTTGCTCTGGATGCAGGGAAAGCAGCTCTTGCCCTTCCAGTGACATGAGCAACCTCAAGAAAAATCTGTTTTCCTTTATGCTTAATGAAGTTTGTTACTCAGAGGCAAAAGAAATCAGATATTTATAGCTGAAGTGCAGTGTGAGGAGCTGAAAGAAAGATCAGCCCAACTAGCTTTCCACTTCCCTGCTGTGACCATGGATGCTGGCTCTGGGCATCTCTTCCAGGGTACCTCTGACTGGGAATAGCATGGCCTTTTTATCCCTATTTCTTTCCTTTTTTTTATTTTTTCTCCTATTTCTTTTCAAATCCAGAATGACATTCTGGGAGAGAGCATGGCTTTTTGGGAGCCCCACCCCATGCTGTTCTAGGGCCATGTGCTTTGGCAGAGCAAGCCCCTGGGTTTCAGTAGAGCTTTGCCTGTGCTCATGTTTTTCAAGAAGCTGCTCCAGCTTTTTGCAGGGAGCTCAGCAGAAGTCACAGATGTGTCAGGACCCAGCTGGGAAGCATTGCTGGAGCTTTATTTCTAGTGTCATCAAAGCTGGCTGACTCCAGTATAAACAAGTGAGTTATCTTTAGCTAACATTATTCAATGTAAGCCTTATCATATAAGTATATATAAACAGAAAGTCAAGGGGGAGCCAAAGTTAAGCCCTGTCCATGTAAGCTGGCCCCTGGTTTTTGATGGGTTTGTTTTTCAAGGCACAGGGTTCAGCTGGAAGTCATGCTTAAGGTAGCAAGAAGTGGCCAACACTTCATTCCTGAGAGCCTGGATGTTTGGGAGGGCTCTGGGTTTCAACTCCAAGAGTTTGGATCCCAAGTTCAGCAAATGCACTGGAATAACCATTCCCTTCACTCCTCCCCCTGTCTCCAACCCACATCCCCTGGGATTTAGGCCTTAGAGGCTGCAGATGCTGCTGCCGGGTGTATTTTCTCACCCAGGACATGTGATGCTGTAGCTCCATGTGTGAGGAATTCTTGATTATTCCCTGCCCTGTAGTATGTAGAGCCAGATCCCCCTCTGACCCACTTCTTAAATGAATAGAAATCCCTAAACTAGTCATCTGCTTATGTGGGAATTGTTTCACTTAAGCACGTGCCAGCAGCAGACTGCAAAGATTTTTCAAAGTAGGAGATAAATGTCTGTTCCCAGCAAAATCAGTCAATAAATGTGTAAATACTTCCTTCACATCTCAATCCCTGGAATTGTGTGAGACTTCAGCTTTCTTTTTCTTTTTTCTTTTTTTTTTTTTTTTAATGAAGTTTCTAGTTCCTTTGGTTGTGGAGAAGTACTCAGAAACATCCACCATCCTTACTCTTCAAACCTCAGGCTGGAAACTTCTCACTTTAGTGGTTTTAAGTGAAACCCGTGTGTGGTCGGACCCCTTATGAGGTGTTGCTGTAGATCAGGAGCAGGCTGGGATCTGTCCTGCAGCCAGTCATGCCTTCCTCTGTGGCTGAGCCACACTGAGGCTGGTTGAGCCTGGGACCGCTAACAAGAGAGGGATTACTAATGAGATGGCAAGGTCTCCTTGGCAGGATTGGTGCCTCCGTGTGCATCCTGTATCATTTTGAAAGCTGCTGTCAGCACAGAAGTCCTGGAGAGTTTCCATTCTGGGGGAAAAAGCTTTGCCTTTCCACCCATGGGTGTTTTGTTGATTTTAATGACCATGTGCAGGCTGTCCTCAAGCTCCTGGGAGGTGTATTTTGACAGTGGTTTTCCTAGCTTGTGGTAGAGCAGATGGATTAAAAACCCTCTGTGTAAAACAGGAGGGAAGCAAAAGCCGTGTGCTGCTACAAGCTGTTTACCTTAGTGATGATGACATGGTTTGGGAAGGGGCAAAAAACAAAACCTTTTTCGCATGGAAAACAAACACTTTGAGTCACACTCCTGAAATACAGCTTGGGAGAGCTGCTGCGACCTTGTGGAATATATAGAGCGGTTCCAGCTTGGTTTTAATTTTCCAGGCACTCAAGTTGGTCTGAGTTTTCTTTCCTTTGTTGTTGGTTTTGTTTCGTTTTTTCTTTATTGTTAACTGTTTTAGCACTAACATCTCGTATTTACCCAGGGAAATGGGGCTGCTCAGCATTTCAATGGCAGGAAGGCATCGCTGCCTTGCTGTAAGGTCAGGCCTCTGCATCTGCCTTATTACTGTGACACTGGTGGCGGGATCCTGAGGTGCTTCCTTACATTTCAATGGGATGGAGGAGTAATCACATTGGAACTGGGCTGCCTCCACATTGCCACCACCCTCAGCTGCAAAACCACTGAGAGAAAGGGTATCCCCAGAACTGGAGCATCTTGTGCCAAGTTTCTGCTCCAGGGCAAACCCACAGCTGGGCGATCAGTATGTTTTGGCAAAAGAAAAAATGTGTATCTCTAAAATCACTAGAAAAAGGTCAAGCAAGGTTTTATTATCTTGCTTTGACTCTGGGCAGAAGTAAATCCTATGCCACTTGAAGGGCTGCTGGGATCTCACGTCTTCCTGGGCAGATGTTGGTACAAGATGCCCTTTGCTCAGCATCCCTGTTGACTGGTGTGTGGATAAAGCCCAGGTCCTGACCCTGGGGTGCTTCGAGTTGTCAAAACAGGCTGGATTTGTACTAATCAGCAAACGAGCATGTGGGTATTCTTGAACCTGCTCCCAATCCAGGGGGATTGGGCTTGAAGGGACAGCATGGTGGCTCGAGAAGGAGGGAGGACCTCCAGATGCAGGAGGTGTCACAGAAAAATGTCAGTAAACATCCCTGTAGTAGTCGGCATGATAGAATGGATCCCATCCAGAGGTCACCACCACTGGTGCAGAAGCTTCTGCTCTCTCTGGATCAGGTCCATAATGAACTTGCTCCAAGAGTCCATTTTCATACTACAAGACTAATACCTAGTGACCCGGGTGCAGGGAGCCCCTTCTCTGTCCTGGGCTCCTGGACCCACAGGAGGTGATGGGAGGTGAGATATGCAGCTGGGATGGATCTGTCTCCATCGAACAGCAGCTTGCAGGTGGCCAGTGACCGCATCTGTGGGATTAATTAGTCTGGTAAAGCAATTAGTAATTACCCATGGTACCACATGAGGGTTAAATGAGTAAAAGGGCACTGCTTGCAACAAGACATGGGTAAATTAATAAAAAACCCTTTGAGTCCCAACTTGAGGCAGAGGCTGACAGTGTTTGGGGATCAGGTCACTGGCCTGAAGCCCGACTTAATTTACTGGAGCCGCCAAGTTCTGCTTCAAACCACCTCCATGGGGTTACTCTGTAGGGCTGCTTTGGACAGCAAGGGTCACACTGCCTTTTTTTCATCCTCCGTGGACAAGGTGAAATATTGTTTTCCTCCCTCCCGGTGCTGGTTGTGGGGTGTTGGTGGTGGAGGGCAGAGGGGAGGGCTGGCTCCCGCTGGGATTCAGCCGGGAAGCGAGGCACTCCACAGTACAATGCATTATTTCCTGCAGGGAGGGACCCTGCAATACAGGAAAACATCAGCAGTTTTCTTCAGTCATCCCTGGGGCTGTCCTGTCTCCCTGGTCACCACATGCCCCCGGGTACAAGGTTGTTGCCATTGCTCTAACAATGCATCTTGCAATTATTTTTTTAAATTATTAAGCAAGACTAGAATTTATTTATTTTTTTGCTTGAAATAAGCTGCTGCTCATACTCCTAGCACAGTATCTTACATCCTTGCTGAGCCCAGACGTGGCTGCACCTTGTGGGAGCACATGAGTATATGGTGCATCTGCCATGGATGGATGCTGGAGGCAGCCTTGTTTGTCATTATTAATCTCTGGGATAAGAACTTGATAAATAAAAGATGGGGATGTGGTGATTGTTTGTGACATGGGCTATAAAGATAAGAGCTGGAATGGCTGTGCAAAACCCAACCCAGACCATTCTCTGGCCAGAGGATGCATCCTCTTTGCCTGGTGTTTGTGTTCCTTCCTCCTTATTGCTGCTGGTGCCAGGGGATGTGCTGGCTGCCTGGGTTTGGGTGTCCAAGCTGAAAAGTGGCCTCTTTAGCACAAAAATAACAGTAAATAAAGGCAACAGCCACTTGTCTGGTGCTGCTCTGCATCAGGGAGGGAGAAGTGCTGGCTCTAGGGTGCATCTCAGCTGGAGGAACACCTCCCCTTGACTCTGGACCCAGCTCCAGTTATTTTTTTTCACCCCCCTGTCCTGAACTGCCAAAAGCAGCAAAGAAAATGCTTATTCAGGGGTTTAAAACAAAGGCACTTTATCTCTTTTACAGTGCTATTTATTTGTGTCCCCATAGGCAGGCTCCTCCCCTGCACTATGATAAACATGTCTTATAGGCATCCGCTGCTCCGCTCGCTCCTGGTGGGGATGGCTGATTAACAGAGGCAAGGGCTGAGGTCACTGGTATTTTGGGCCTTTGATGCACATTTCTATCCTGAAGGTGCTGGCACTGGGCGAAACATGTCAGCAGTGACAAGGAAGACCTTTTGGGCCCCAGTCTCCCTCCCCAGATACCGCTGTGCTGATGTTGTTCCCAAATCGCTTGCTAATCTTCTCAGGGGGGCTGGGATATTCAGGGGATGGAGATATGTCCCCTCTCAGCTTTGGGAAGGGAGAATCCCCCTGGCTGCTGCCAGCACAGCTGCAGGGATTTCAGTGCTCTCTGGTTAAGCAATGGCTGACCTCACCTAACTCATGGTTGTAATTTGAGATAAATAAGAAATGTTGTCAGTGTCTTGGGTGTTCCCTCTCCTGTGGTATTTCCCAGGCTTTTTACGTTTCCCAGGAGTTAGGTTATCTGTAGGGGTTATCTGTGGATGCTTTCTGGGCATCCACATGGATTTTGGTGAAGGACAGCATGGCCCAAAGACAGGTTAACGTGTCCCACTGGAAGTGCAGGATGGCAGTGGGGAGAGCCCTGCAGATAAGCATCTGGATCCTGCAATTGTTATCCCAAAAGGAGCAGCAGGAGGAGAAAGGTGGGGAGGAAGAAGGGATGGCCCCAGTCTGGGGGGCCAGAGAGGAGACAAGTATGGGCTCACAGAGGATGGGACGTGAGTGGGCTGTCATGGGAGTGTTTGCAAACTGCTGTGAACCCTCAGGGGTGCAAAAGGAAAAAAAGCCTTGCTTCATCCCTGCTGGACACCTGCACGCCCTGGCCTGACCCAAACCCAGCTGGTGGCAAGTGCAGCCTTTCCACTGACCTCACTGGGGAAATATTCCCTCCCTCCTCTGTTTTTGCAGGAAGGAAGGGATTGGAAAACGAAAGACTGGATTTAAGGAAAAATGAGTGTGCTTAAGCTGCAGCAAAATGCAATGAACCTGTGCCTAAAATCGTAGTGTGTCTCCAAAGCCCTCTTGGAGTTTCCCCACAAGACCTGCACCCTGTTTTCTCACTGTTGAGATCCTATGAGGGCTCCAGCTGAGACTGGGCCCATCTCCAAGCCGGACGCCTTCAACTACAAAAGGTCTGGGGGTCAGCCCCTCCACTCCTCCAAAGTAAAAGCTTCAAATTCTTTTTTTCCACTCTCAGGCTGCCCTTTGAGACCAAGGGAAAGTGCTATGCTAAGGCCAGGCTTCCCGTTAACCCCTCCCAACGAAGCTGATTAATTTCTCTGTTTAACAACTAATTCTGGGTGGGTTTGGCGTGGTTTTCAGAAAATTATCGTGAAAGGCTGGAAAAGCCTCATCAGGCAGCTCTGATACTGCAACACCCCGACAGGACAGGCAGAGCCAGGGGTTGGTCACAGCAGGTGGGAATAACAACTCCCAGGTTTTTCTCAGGGAATCTGCTGCTGGTGGGGAAGCAAGGTGTGCCACACATGCACTGTAAATTCAGCAATTAAAAAAAAAAAGGGAATATGATTCCCATCTTGCAAAGAAACAGGGCAACATCTATTTGACTCTTCAAAGGGCAGGGGTGGAAACGTGGCATCCTGTGGGTCAGCTCGTGGTCATAGGAATGCACAGTGCTGGCGCCATCCTTCTCTTCCTTTGGAGCTGTTCCCTGCCCTATTTCTCAAGCTCTTAATTTGTTTATCATTTTTACTATTAACAGATGGCACAGAGAACAGCAAAGCCATGGGGTGATAGTGTAACGCTGCTCCTGGTGACACCCCACTCTACCCGAGGAGCAAAGTCAGGAACAGAGCCCCATCCAAACCACAAATTCCCTTCGAGGCAATGACAGATTTTGCCAGCTGAAATGAAAACCCCTTTATGATACAATCTGCATGTCCTCTGAGAAAGAGAGGTTTTCAATGCACAGCAGTATTCCTTTATTTATCCTCAGCAAATTCCCATCTTGGCTCACTGCAGCGGATTCCTGCAGCTCCCCCATTTATGTACAAAGTCCACAAATTACTCGATGCATCATGGAGGGAATCTCAGATATGATCTTGCTTGTACGTGTGTCTCAAAGCTGGAAGCATTCAGGACTGACCTCCTGTGTGACTCAGGCTATAAATTTCACCCCACATTTTTGGCACTGAGCGAGAATAATGTGTGTTTGAACTCTCACCTAGCTTTAAAAAGGCATTTGGTCTTGATTAAAAGATTGTAAAGGTGGAGAATCTGCCACGTCCCTGGATGAAGTGTCTTGGGGTGAAACAGCCTCAGCTCCGTAAGAGGAGAAGAGGAACGAGTGTTTTATTTCTGTGCAGTCCATCTGTGCCCATCAGCCCTAGCATCTCTCTCCAGCTGCAGGCACTTCCTAAAAACACACATTTGAGGGTGGCTGGTGCTATACAATGACCCGAATCCTGCCTGGGCCTTTCACTGCTGGCACGAAGAAAACTCTTATTTTGCTGCAAGGGCATAAAGCTGCTTTCTTTGTGCAAATCATCCTGTACATCTATTACAGCCACAAACTTGGAGGGAAGCAACGCTGAAGCATTGCAATTTCCAAATTTAAGTCATAAGTTGTGCACGGCAACCTCACGTGTGTGTGTGCGGCTTCAGTTGTGTGGCTCAGGGTTTCAGGAGCAGAAAGCCATGTTGCTGCCATGCCACCCCTGTGCCATTGGTTTTCCATCCTCCTAATTCTGCTGCTTCATTTGGGGCTTTGCTGAGCCCCAAACCCATGAGCATCTTCCATGGAAACAAGGTGGAAAACGTCCTCTTGCCCTGGGTTGAGTTATCCCTCCCTTCCTTGCAGGCTGGTTGGGTTAGTCTTCACTTATTTAGGACTTTTAGGGCCTGTGCTGAACTAGCTGCATGTGAGAAACCTCCATGGCTCCCAGTGCCAAGGGGTGGAGAGCAAACCCCATAGCCCCGTGAGAACAAGCTCTCTGGTATGAACTGGGAGCTGCTGAGATCATGCAGGAAAAATACATGTTGTGGTCCTGGCTCTGTTGCCATGGCAATGAGCTCTCGGTTTACATCACCAGAGCAGCATGGGGTCACCCATGGCTTGCCTGCTTTCCCAAGGAGCTCCCATCTTCTCCAACCCGAAACCTGACTGGGACAGATCTGGTTTGCTTAATGAGATGGCAAATAGAGCAGCGTTGCCTTAGGCTCCGTGATAAAAGCTGGTCTGCACGAAGGAGCTTGGAGACAAAGGCAGGCGGGGGCCTGAATTATGGGCTGGGAGGAAGGGACACCCTGTCCGGACTCTCCCAGGGCTGGTCCCAGAGAAGCCCCGCCATCCAGATGGGAAACCCATTGGGATGAGTTAATGGGAGAGGCTCTGCAGGCACCTCTGGGACCAGGGGGTCATTGCCACACAGAACGAGCTTTTGGGGGACTTGTCTTTAAAGCCAAAGGTGTGTTTATGTCAGGTGGAAGCATGCCTCAGCCATAAATGGGTGCCAACCCAGACTCGAGGGCTGGCAGCAAGGACGAGGTGTGCCTCTTCCTTTCCTGCTGTACCTCTTATTGGAAGACATCTCTCCTGCACCTTGCCACTGGCTGGACACCCTCATCCTACATTTCTCCACCTGTCAGGATCTGCTTCTTCTCTCTGCTCAGTGGCTGAGGACACCAGCACAGACCAGTGTGCAGGGTGTGCACTGCACTGGAATCTGCAGAGAAATACTTTCAAGGGGCCCAAGGCAAACACACCCTTTCCTGCTGCATGCTCTTGCCTTTAGATAGGTGAAAAAATCCCCCCAAGCTGTGCTCAGGATATTAATACCTTGGTGGGGAACTGTGAACATCTTGACATCTGTGAGTAAAATACTTTCATTAAAAAGTCAACTGCGTTCTTTCTCCTTGTTGTTCATTCTTGTTAGCCCCGGTCTAAGGAAAAGATGGACACAGGGAGCAGCAGGCAGCAAGCAGCAGGAGGCACCAGCTCTGGTTTAGGCTGCTCTCTTGCTGTCCCTTTGGCTGATGCCAGATCCCAAGATCATCCTAGAAAAATGAAGTTATTTTTGGATAGCTGTGAAAATGGCTTTAAAATGGGGAGAAGGAAAAATAGCAAAATGAGGATGTGCTCCAGTATTCGAGTATCCCAATCACCTCTGAGAGGAATGCCAGAGGAGCTGCACCAGCCTCTGATGCTAAACACAGGGGGATCTGTCAATCTCCTCCTTTCTGCCAGGTGGGTTTGCGGAGGGACCGTGATGGTAGGGCAGGCTTGGAGCAGCTAGAGTGCTTTTCTGTAAAAGCTTTTTCCATCTTTAAGTAGCGTGAAGGGGATTACAGGGAGCAGCCTCTTTCCTTCAGGGAAACAGTGCAAACATACAAACCACAAATATCTCAAATTTGGAACAGCCTGAAAGGATTACAGACAAGCAGGGAACATGGGTCCCCCACCAGGGCATCCAAGGCAGCGTGGCTGCCTTGCTCCATCACAGCCTGCATGCTGCCTTCGTCATTCCAGCCTGCCTGACCTTCAGCTTCCTCAGGGATTAAACACAGGACTTGTGGGACATGAGTCCACTGGTGGGAAGCCCCTGGTATCTCTTGCCTAGCAGAGCTGCCCTGGCGGGAGGGTGGGTGTTTCAGCACAGCCAAATGCCTTGGCTGTTTCTGAGTGCAGACCCACCACCATCCAGCTGAGATGACCCTTCTGTATTTTTACACCACCCGAACAGGCAGAAATGTTGTGGCAGCTGTTGGGCTCAGGGCAGGCAGCCCATTTGGAAGGAGAGCAAATTTTGTGACGATGTCACATTAGTCCCCAGACCCTCCACTCTTCGCACCTTGGCAGGCATCGGAGTTCCCCTAAAAATGCAGCCTCAGAAGCACCTGGGGAGGTGATGTGGTTGCAGTCAGGGCCCCGCTGCTTCACCAGTGTTTTGGAGGTAGAAACTCCACCCCAGCTAGCACAATCCTGCCAAAATAAACAGGCAGGCTGCATGCTGCTGCCCCAGGGTGCCAAAGAAAAGGGAATTCCCAGGCTCATCTTTGGAAGTGGCATGTTTGTGCTGCTGCTGAAGGGAAGAAGTCTCCTCTGGTTTTCCCCTTCTGGTTTGCATTTCCTAGCAAAATAGCCAAAGTGACTTTTTCAGCCCCGTTTAAAAGGTTCAGAGAAGGTTCAAGCTATCTGCCTCTGCTGTCCCTGCCAGAGAGTCAGACACCCAGCTGCTCGGCACCGTGGTGCAAGTGCTGCACCCTGTCTGTTAAATAAAAGGGTGAGGTTACTTCTTTGTTCTGTGCAGAGGCAAATATGGGACATTCCTTCCCGTATACTAACAGTTTCCAGAAGAATAAAATTCCCACCCTGATCCTCACAGCTTAGCCCGCAGTGACATGTATGGTGTGTCTTTGTGCACCTTGTCCCACTGCCGATGGGGCTCTCAGGGGCTGGTTAGCACCAGAAAAAGGCAGGAAACATTTGTGGAGCCAAATGGTTGGCATTTCCTGATGTGAGATTTCTAGGCTTATATCTCAGTTATATCTTATACCTTATGTGGGGGGAGAAGGAAAAATGGTCTGTTCCCCACATCCTCATATCTCAGTTCTAGGTGAGTGTCTTGAACTCCCAACCTCTTGGTCAGGAGAGGAAAGTGCTATTTGTGGAGCCACGCTCACAAGGATCCACTCATAAACTTTTCCATAACCTCTGCTGGCAAGAGCATGGTTCCCTTGGGAAGCTTTAAATGTCACATTGTGCATCCTGGCAGCATGGGGCGAGGAAAGGTCCACTATGCTTGGAGGCAGCCAGTCTGTTCTCTGGCCCCAGAGACAAGGAGTCCATCTTTAAAAAAAGGAAAGGCTGATGTTCAGGGAGCTCTAAGTGATTTGCTTGAGTCTGTGAAGTCTTTACCAGAGTAGGAAAAGCATCTGGTGTGCTCCAAGTGCAGCACCTCTGCTCCCAAAGCACCTCTACCGCTGACACTTTAAGGATGCAGCCTGTTCCCTTTTTTTTTTTTTTCTTAAAAGGATGTTTTTTTCATGTCTTCATGCGTCTGAGAGGCAGGGCTGAAACAGACACATCCATTCTATTTTGGGATGTTCTTCAGCCACCAGGAGCAAGCTTGGGCTGGGCTTAGGTGCACCCCAAGCAGTCCCACAGCTCTGTGGTATTCCGAGTACAGCCAGACCAGCACCACCCCCATGGTCTCAGACACTGCCCGGGGCAGCAGAGATTTTGGCTGGTCCTATTTGCCAAGGAGATCCATTTATTTATCCACCGATGTGATGGGAAAAGCACGGCAAGCAGGGTCAGCACAGCAAGCCATGGTCCGCTTGTGATCTAAGCCTGGGGTGGGGAGCAGGTTGCGTGCATCTCCCGAGGAGTGAGAGGAAAAGCGGGAGGTTCTGGACAGCCTTTGATGAGGGAAGCATCCTGTGGGAGCGCGGACACGGCCAGGCCTGCCCGGGGTGGTGCAGGAAGGCTGCGGCACGGCTGGCAGGCACGGCCAGCACACCCTGCCCTTCCTCCTGCCCCGCCTGTCTTGCGCAACGCCCTCCCCACCCTCCTGCCTCCTCGCTGGGGCGCCCTGAAACTGGGGGCAGGTGGCTGACATCGGAACTGATTCCCCCCTGGTAAAATAAGGTGGGCTTCAGAAAGGGAAAGCCGTTAGCAGAATTGCCAGCTCCTTTAACAAAACACATTTTTCGTTTCATCTGCATTCCACTAGCAGCCATTTCGAGAGATCCGCTGCAGAGCGGCCAGGAACGGTAAAATACCAGAAAAAAGGCTCTGCCCACTTAGAGCGAGAACCCACGTCTTCTTCAGGGAAGCCCATAGCAGCCTGGTGAGATCACACCAGGGCTTGAGCCAAGGCGCTCCCATTCATCAAAGCTGAAAATCACCCCGTAGCACCAGGGATAGAGCCTGGAAACCTTGTGTGCATTGGTTTATGTTTGAGGGAAACGTCTCCGGGGTCACCAGCACTAGCCAGCCGTGGGGTGAGTGGAGAGGAGAGAGCCAAGCAAATGAGCAGTATCACCTCCCCTGCTTTTCAGTCAAGTCATCTGGGACCCATCTTTGAAACGAGGTGACCCCATGTAATGTGTTACTGCAAGTGGTGACAGCCTGTATCCGCTCCAGAGATGGGGAAAGCCCTGCCATGCTGCAGCACTTCTACAGCTCAGCTGCTGGTCGGGGAAGATGACTGAGTTTCCTTTCCTTCCTTGCCCATCTTGGTTTTGAAAGGCTTGTTCCCCTCAGCTGTGCAGTGATGGTGCACAGCTGACTTGGGATGGGATGGGATGCTCCCCCTAGCTCGGGTGCTGTGCACACCTAGGAGCAGCTAGCTCTCCTTGCAAAGCCTCCACGTTTAATTTTGGTTGTTTTGTTTTTTTTTTTTTGGGGGGGGGGTGGGGAGTGCTCTGCTGGCATAGACTCTGTAAATCTGTCACCAGGCTCTCTGTGAAAGAGCAGTTGGGATGCTCTAGCACGTTCATAATAAATATAATTACACTAGCAGTAGGCACCTGACACTGATGAGTCCTTTGCAACTACAACCTAATTAATCTTCATTATATTTCAGTGTGATAGGTGAAAAATATTCTTCTTCTACATAAAAACATGCTGCTTAACCCGCTTGTAGAGCCTCCTGGAATAAAAGCAGCATAGCTCCAGGAGAGGTTCCTTGTTCATGGAGGGCACAGCAGCACAGCTTCAGGAGAGGTTCATTGTTCATGGAGGCCACAGCATTGTCTGGCATGTCTCTGTTCCCACCTTGACCTGCCACCGAGATCACACGTTCATGGGACCAGGTCTCTGGCTGCTGGAAATCCTCACAACCCTGTGTTCTTCTCAGAAGCTGAGTGCTCTGACGATTTCTGAGCTGCAAAAATAGATGCACAAAATGCCACCTGCCCTTTTTGTCACCTTCCAGACACTGGTGGGGACCTGGTCTCTCCACCAGTGTGATTCCTTTAAAACAAACAAACAAACAAAAAAAACAAAAAAAAAGGAAGTTTTGATGTAAGTGGATGTCCTTTGTCAGGCATGTGTTGTCCTGCAAGCCAGTCTGAAACATGGTTTTCCCCTCCAGTGGTTTCATTACATTGTCCAGCTTCCACAGGAACTGGTAATTCAAACTGCTTTATACAGACTCTTAATATAATTTTTACAGCTTTCTAACCATGAGATAATTGCACTCTCTGGGACCGTGTAGCAATTAAAAATACATTTTTATCAAGTGACACAACTGCAGCTCCTCCTAATCCTTGAGCGTGTTCGTTTTGCTGTGTGAGATTATTTAAATAGTGTGTTGGCTGAGCAGGGATGGGGACCAAAGGGGGGAGACAGATCAGCCTGGGGTGATGAATGAGAGCCCTGGCCTTTGCTTTATTTCAGAGCTTCTGGCAGGGAGTTTTATTTTGGTTATTTTGAGAGCAATAATAGAGAAATGAAGCAACCCGCAGCTCCGAGGTGCAATGCATGTTCTCAAACTAAAACCAGAACAGAAACCTCAGCCTGAAATATTCCAGTGTTGCCCACTGCTGCTATTTATCTCTGCTTTTCTTCTCTCCCCTCACCTTGTTGAGGGTCTCCAGCCAGCACAGTCAAGGGACTGACTGAATTTACACCTTTTTGCATGGATATGTGGGACCAGCAAAGCAGGCCCCACCGGCAGCATCGCTGCCAGCTGCTCAGCAGGTCTGTGCACACTAAACAGAGTTGCTTTGCTTGTAGTCACGCTCAGAAAAATTGTGTTTTTTTCCCTACAACTGTGTTTTATCTGGGGTGAAGGAGATGGAAGGAGGGTACTCAATGTAGGAGAGGTCAGATCCATACCTTTAGGCACTGGAGTTTGTTTTGCCTGTGCCTATCCAGGTAAACTTGGAGCCTTTTCCAGCCCCGTGCCCAGCTGTCTGGGCTGGTCTGCATCCCTGCTGTTAGCCTCATCCTTCGCAAACCTCCAGGTACAAAAGGTTTAGGCTTGCATTAAAGTTCCTGCCAGAGCACGTTTGCAGCAATGTTGTTTTCTTACTGCTCTGCAATAGTAGTTTATAATCGTATAAAGAGTAATGAAATAGGAATGCAAAAGCCCATCAGTGCACCGTGTTCTGGGATTTTAATTAAGGTGAAGTAAAACTTTGTAAACTCAAACTCCGCCCAAAGGAGTATTTTACTTTCTTCAATTTCTGCAGCTCTTGAATTTTTGCATTTGTGGTGCTTCACAGTCATTAAATATCCTGAAGTAAAAGCAGATGCTTTTAGCAGAGAGCTCATGGCCTGAACAACAGTCACCACTGCTATACCAAAGGGTGTATGGCCTCTTCCTAGCCCTGTTGCTATTCAGGGGTATTAATTTATTTCATGGTAGCTGGGGAAATTTTTTATTTTTTTTTTAATAAGTTTTCTCTGGAAACATTTTTGTGTATTTATTTTGTAAATGTGAAGAGCAAGGAGGCCATCATTCTGCAGTGGAGAGCAGTAGGTCTCAGACGAGCTTACGCTCAATCCTGCTTCCAGCAACGAAAACTATCCCTGAGGTTTAGTGCCATGTAATTATTTGAAACAAGAACAAAGCTAGATGAATTATTGCAACCCTGGTGAAAAACTCTGTGACCCTTCTCCTCCTCCTTCAGCTGGAGTTAATAAAGCCCCTCACCTTACCTGTGCATTAATTTTGACTTTCACTAGTTACAATGCAAGGTGTATCTTGGCAAAACCAGCTGTAAGCCCCAGTTTGCAGTTCAAGCTGTTTCACTGACCCATTGTTAATCTCCTTAGACACTTCAATCTTCCTTTTTACAAATTATGCCCGTTGCCATCTTCCCACTCATGCCATCAGAGCCCCAAGATTCTCAGGCTATGCCTATATTAATTACAGTTGAATCATGCTTTAGACCTGTCCTGGGACAAGATGGGGAGCAGCCTGCATCCATGGCATCGAATTCTCCTCCTCCCACACCAGTGTCATGTCCTCAGCCTCTTCCCCCAAATGCCTGTTTTTTAAGCTTTTCTCGCACTTCAGGAAAGATGGTATTCCCTGATTTCTCAATTTTTTTTTAACCATAATTAATATCTGCAAAAGCAAGCAGTTGCAGCTATACTGAGAGCTCCTGCAGAAGTGGGGTGTCACTGCAGCTCCAACACAGCTGGAGCAAAGGACCAGGTCTGCCTATTCCTACCCTTTCAGGAGACCTGGATGCTTCTCCTCATCAAGCAGAACAGTGTTCCCATGTATTTCCTTTACTCCTCTTTGCTGTCATTCTATGGGCAAAACAATGAATTATTTCCCATCCAAACATGGAGTGTTGAGGACCAGAGAGGGCAAGGAGGGCTTAGGGGAAAAGCAAAACTTGCTGGGAAGAGTCCAAAAATAACCAATTTGTTAGATTCCTAACACAAAGCTTCCCTCTGCCTTTTCTGTTTAATGACCATGCTAGGAACAACTACTGGTGGTTAAAAGGGGATTAATTGTGTTTTTAATGAGCATGAACATTCCATTCACACAGCAGCTGAAGCTTGCTACAGCCTGTGCAGAGATCATGGTGTTCCATCAGCATTTTCTGGTAGTGGTGACAAGGACAGATCTTGTGTCCCTTCCTCCAGGCAGGACAGTCAAAAGGAGCATACTAAGATGGAATAAAAGATGAAGGCAGATGAGAAAACTGCATCAGGCTGATTCTGCACCCAGGAAACCCCAGTCAGGTTTTCACACCCTTGAAGTACTGCAGGTAGACTAAATGCATCTATGTTGCCATTTACATTTGTCTGTTATCTAACTACCCCTACAGGAAACATAAAGCCAATTATTTAAGTAGTCCTAAGAAGTTTTCACATCTCTCTTTTCTGTTTGATATCTGGTAGATAATTATGCCCAACACTGCAGTGAGAGCCCTTGGTACTATCAGAAGAGATGCTGCCAATTACAAAACCTCTGGAGTGAGGCTTGACAGATCATTTGATAAATGGTTGAAAACAAAAACAGAGGCTAGAAAGGTATTTCTGTTCGGTGAATCAGATATTTGAGAGGCAGGCTTCACTCCCAGTGTGGCGCTGGTAAACACGACGGTGCTTTGTGAACTGCATGAAGCAGCAATTTGTTGCCAAGAGTTCCTGTTTGCCTGCTTTGCGGTGCTGCTGTGATTTGCCACAAAATTCTCTCTCTGAAGCAAGCAGCAATGTGAGAACCCATTTATCTGCAGGCTTCAGAGCAGGAAGAGCATTCTCCGAGTCCCATAGCAAATGCTTCTGACCTCCCGTTGCAGCAGTGAGATGACAGATCTGATTCAGCTCTAACCAAGATGTTTCTTGTATCGATTTGCTCCCCAAAGCAGCTACCAACTGGTGGAGGAAAGGGGTGGCTGTAGACCAGCATTTATCCTGGAAAAGCAAGGTGTTCTGTTTATATGTGAATGTGTAAAATCTGTTGAGTACAGACGCAGCCTGCAGGAATGCTCCCTGCAACCCAAGCTGCGCAGCTGGGGTCTGACCTTCACAAGCATGCAATGACTAATCCTGAAGTTTCCTAAAACATTTTTGCCAGGTGTTTATTTCTCCAGACCCTTCTGCATGTTTACTCAACACAGGCGAAGACTCTGCACCCAACCTGGTGATAAAAAGGGCATTTTCTCATCACAGGCAGGGAATGAGCAAGTTGGAGGTACAACTGCGCCCATGGCAGAAAGTTGAGAGCCAGATCCCAGCTCCCCGAAGACACATGGGATCCATGTTGGTGCACAGCAGTGATTTCGATGCCAGATATAGCCTGCAGGCACAAGGGATGCTTTACTGCTTGCCTGGGCTTCACAGCAGGGTTTTTGCACAGATTTCGGAGAGTCTGGAGTCTTGTGAGGCACTTTCTAGGAAGCAAGGGAAGATACAGCTAGTCATTGCAAAAGAGTCTGATTGTTTGGTTTTACTTCTTTTCTTTAAAATTCTCATCAGTCGACAGCTGGGATCAGGTGGAGTTTGTCTGGTATCACCCACATCAAATCAGCAGCTATTTTAATAGAAGTCTTGGTCAAAATAAAGGGTGATAACATTAGCAAAGGCTGGGACTGTAAATCTGGCATGAAATTGCTATTTTCTTGCCATTAGGAATAACTTCGGGGTTTTTTTGCTTTATTTCTTTTGGCTGGGAGCAAGGTGCTAATATTAATTTATCCTCTGTGATCCTTTGCAATCCATTTGGCCTTATGAAGGAGAGGAAAAAAAAATGTGGTTTTTTTCCTCTGCTGATTGCATTTTTTTTTATATTTAAGTGCCTGTAACTAAACAGGAGGCAGTTTGTTTCCACGAGGAGCAGCATCCTGCAGATATCAGCAGTGTCTGTTAGCCACAGTCTAAACATCATCCACCTGCTTTCTAGATTCTTGACAGAGAAATGAGATGTTTATAATCTTTCACAAACCCCCAGACTCAGCAAACTACTAGAATATGGATTTGACTGGAAATGTGAAGAGTTCTGGAGTTAAAAAAAAGGTTTGCATACAGAGGTAAAGCTTGCCTGAGCTCTCCAGAGCAGCATCAGATCTTCAATATTTCCTGGGGTGTGACAGAAAATCATCCACTTCCAAAGGCAATTGTTGGTTTTGATGCCTATAGTTTAGCAGGGGTTAAAATATTTTGCTTTTCTGGAAGATACAGGGAGAAACAGAAGTTTACAACGTGCTGATGGCTTAAATATGTGCAATAAACAAGGGCACGTAACAAACGAGCTGTGCGGGGGATTTATTTGGTAACAAAGGGAAACCATCAGCCACTGCACCTCTTACATTTTGTTTTCTGTCGACCTAACAGGCCACTTGTCAGGAGCATGGTGGCAGGGTTGTAGTGAATTAACTCAAAAGCAGTTCTCCCCCCGAAGCTGTGGGACTATATCCTATCACAAATGCCTACATATAGGAATGAGCTACATGGAAAAACTGGATGAGAAAAGCGCTGCTCAGCATCAGGAATTCACAGGCAAGAGCCAAAATCACGGGACATCCTAATGCCAATCAAGTCACGCTGACCTGGATCTAAGTTAATTTTCAAGAGAACTTCTCACAGAAGGGTCTTGCCCAGGGCCCTTGACCTCGGTGGAAGCCCTTCCAGTGACTGTCATAGGCTTTGGACATGTCCTCGCATCAGTAACATGAAGTTAATATCAACGGTTCAATAGCGCGAGGGAACACGTAGTGGTGAAGAGAGCTTTTCCCACCCCCCCAGCACACCAGACATCTCTCCACAACAACCCCTGCACAAAAATGGGGATCATTTAGGAGGTATTTTTCCTTCCTGTGCAGCAGCACCCAAAATTGTTCGCTGCATTGGTTAAAGTAAGCCCCAGGAGGGGCTATCTATCTAGTCTGATCTCCTTGACCACCAGCCATACAGTGTTCCCCAGTTATTGTGCACAGTTGTGGCTAACTAAAGCTTTCCCTCTGAAATCATCTGGAGATGAAGAAGCCACCATTTCCTTTGGGTTTGCCCAGGTTTTCCTGTCTCCAGGCAAACAAACTGCACCTTGCTAAAAATTAAATTTTGCTGCTCTTTAATATTGCAATGTCTCCTTTTTAAGACAAAAAATGCATGAGGACTTTTATAAATTCATGTGTTTTCCAAGTGACACCAAGATCTTGGAATTTTTTGCTGGAATATATATAACTCCTGCTTCTTGAGACTTAACATATAAGCAGCATAAGGGAGAGTATATATATGGGATGTTTCATGTATAGCAAAATCATATGCCAAAGCGTATTATGCAGAATCACACTAGAGCCTAACCAGTACACACCACTGACATACAGACCAAGAGCCTGCTGTTTGTTTTTCATTAGGATTTTGTCTGGAATTTGCATTTTTAGACTATGCTGAAAGCTCTGTCTCCGTTTTGGGGACAACGCTAAGGTTTGCTGAGTGGTGGCTTGGCTCCCATTCAGGAGAGCTTCAGTTCCATCAGCTTCTACTTTGGGAAAAATGCATTTTGAAGCCCTCTCCTCCTCAAAGACTCTGCAGTGGTCAGATTCCTCTCAATGTAACTGTCAGTTGAACAGCACGGGGGGATTAATTTGTCCACCAAGGGAAAAAATATTCAACTTGGCCTTTTTCTGTCCTTCCCAGAATATTTTCACTTCAGGCTCCTTCAATATTTAACTTGTCTTTTTCCTTTCTCCCTAGCAAAGGGGAAGTTCAGCACAGACTAAGCCTCTGCTGCGAGACTGAGGTTATGTCAGCTAGCAACTGGATGTGGATCTCTGGATCCTGGGAAGAATGAGCTGGGCTGCTCTTTCCAAAGTCTGCAGCATCCTCTGGCGGAGCCACAAGGAAAGGATGGCCATCCAGGGGAGAGGCATGATGAGGTTTCATCTTGGGAAGGGTTTAGGGCTTCTAAAAACGTCCCTCAGCTTCACTTATCCACAACGGGACTGGGAAGAGCCAAAATCACAAATGCCCTAATGCTGATGTGGTGATGCTGTGGATGGGGAGCTGCCCCCCGTTCTCCAGAGAGGACAAGGCAGCCCAGCAATCTGCCTGGGATTTGGGAACTGCATTTCCATTCCTTCCTTTGCTGCACACGTCCTGGCCGTCCTTGGGCCAAGCATCTGCAGATTTCTGACGGTTCAGTGCCTCAGGAGCAGAACCTGTATTTGCGGCGGAGTAACCTGGTTGGCAGAAATGCTTCCCAACTTCTCCCCTTTTCCTGGTCTTAGTCACCATGACCAAAACCCAAAACCATTGCTCTGATAAAATCTGCATTCCCAGGCTGCAGTTCTTCCCTGGACTTTGCTGTGTTTGTTGTGTCCTGTTTTATTACAATAGCCCGGCGTCTGCAGTGCTCAGCTCGTGTGGGGCCACTGGGTTCAGCACCTTCTTCAGTCATTTCATTCCTCCTGTTGAAACACTGCAGAAAAGAACTAATGATTCAGAGTGAGTAAGACACCCCTCCTTCTCTCTCCCCCTTAACAACTGGGACACTCACTGGGGATGAGGGAGATGGCACTTGATCTTCTGCTCTAGGAAGACACAGGGTAATGTTTACCCCTGAAGCACATCACCCAGGACATTTGGAGAATCAAGTTCATCTCCTCCAGCCTGAGCAATAAGCCGGGTGGCAGAGGATAGTGTGAAATCCAGCCTGGAGTCACGCAGCCACCAGCGTGTGGAAGGAGGGCTGGGAGAATCCCTCCTGGGCAGCTCCACAAAGATTGACACGCCGATACAACCCTGCCAACTTCTGCCGCAATTCACTCAATCCTTATGAAAGCAAAGACTAAATTGGACAGGAGCCTGCACTTCATCTTCTCTCCCAACTCCTCTGGGTGAGAACTGCTGAGCAGACCAGGTTTCCGATAAAGTAAAAGCAAACACCATTCCCTTGTGCTAAGAGACAGGAATATTATCCTGACATTTTAGCATGGATCACTCATATTGCTGCTCGTTCTCTCCACTCCTAGAGCTGTGTCTTGACAATAGAAACATTCCCCGAATACAAACAAAATAATCAGGGTTGAAAACCAAATCTGTGGTAGAAGCACACGCTCCTCTGTGGGAGCTGTCAGGCTACATTGGCCTGCAGGAGTCTAAGAAGTTGAGTCTGCACTAGTTATTTTTATTCTAAATATTTTTATCCTGTCTTTCCTATAGTACTTTTGTTTTTACTTAACTGTGTGAATATTTTCTAATATCTAGTAGCCAGCAGCCTGGTAATTATAGGATTTGGATTCAAATTTGTATGACAGAAGTACAGAAGAAGGTAAATAGCGTAATAACTTTGTCATGTGTGCCTATTCCTGTTTTTTTTATTATTTTTTTAATAGAGGAATTTACGTTACATTACCTCAAGGAATTACAATCACCATCCAACTTTTTACAAGCTGTTAAATTTTGAATCTTAAAACCTGCCCTTAAGTAAAAGAAAAATGCTCCCAAGAGGAATTTATCTGTGATTTGTCTTGGAAACAAGATTTGTGTGTCTAAGTACTTAGCAGCCCACGGAGTGGCTTTTCCCATTCATCAGCTGTTTAAAATAATTTCATGTGATAAATGACAGCAATACGGTGAGAAACAACAGCTTGTCCTGCAGGAACAGAGGTTCAGGCCAATGTGAGACCCCATTTGTGCTTCTCCTAAGCCAAGATTTACCCCACCATAGTTCAGAGCCTTAAGTTAGTTCCTTAACACTGGAGATAATCCACACCAGCACCCATACTGGGAGACAGTGAGGGGCTGATCTAGCCCAGCAAACAGGGCTGTAAAATGAGTAGAGATTTATTGCACCTGAGGAACAAAACCACCACAGACAGCCAATTTAACCTGATCAAACACTGCACTTCGCAAATGTGAAAACAAATTGATTTTGACTTGGAATTTTTTTCCAGTTTTGTGGAAACAGCTAAGCACAAGCTAAAAAAATTAATGGATTTCTTTCAATCAACCCTTCCGAGTGGTGGATGGATCATTGGAAAAAACAATGTCCCCCCAAAAATTGTTACTTTTCCTGCATACCCGCCTGGAGTTTTAGAGAGACAGTAACATACTACACCAGAGTGAACTCTGCAATGAGACTGGAGCAAAGCTGGCCCACCTTCTCAGAACAAAAGCCCTTGTCACACAACTTAGACAGATCTGAGATTTTCTTCTGCGTGAGGTGAGTTGCCTCCACAAATAAATTTTTGGGCTGGCCTACACGAGTGGGCAAGAGCCAGGCCTGGCAAGGCACCCTGCTGTATTCCTGACCATGGGGAGAGGTGCTGCCGTTTCTTGAGAGAAGATAGTTAACAGCGTGACAGAAAGGCCTCCAAGTAATTGGGTAAAATGCCCCCCTGCCTGCAATTTTGGAAAATTTTGAGGGTTTCGTCAGTAGGCCGTGCCCTGCAGCGCCTCTCCTCCGGGAGAGCCGAAATACCCGCCGCGCACGCCGCCTGTCCGCGCCGAAGATGCCTGCCTGCTCCCAGACCGCCACCTCCCTAACTCAAGATGGCGGAAAAAAGACAGGTGGTCTAATATGGCGAAGCCAGCGAGCGGCCATGTTGCTTGCTGGCGGCAGGGCCCTGCCAGGCCGTACCATTCCGCCGAAGGGGGGGAGCGGTGGTTGCTGCCAGGGACGGCGCCCGGGCGGGAGGAGCGCGGCTGAGGCGGGAGCGGCCGCCCCGCCTGGCAGGGTAAGGCGGGGCAGGGGCTGTGAGGGGCAGGCGGGGCCAGGCCGTTTCTCCAGGGCTGGGAGGCATGCCCGGGGAGGGTAGTAAGGGGATCTGGCTGCTGCTTCCACCGCACTGTCCGACAGGAGGGTGCTCACCGGACTTGAGGCGCAGGCCGGGCGTCGACGCTTCGCGAGCAGACATGGTGGCGGCGAAGCCTCGCCTGGCAGCGGCCCTTGAGCTGTCCTGAGGGTGTCCTGTCCCCTGCGAAGGTGACCGGTGGCAACCAGCTTGCCCCACATCTCCGTGCCAGGGTTGCTTAGAGCTCCAGCCACAATGGGGTTTCTTTCCCGCGCTTTGTTTCCAGTCAGGTCTGGAACTCGTCGTGCCATGGGGAGACACAGGTTTTTGTCAAGCACAGGGAAAAACGTCTTTGTTGTTTTTTTTTTCCTTGCAGGGCTTAGGGGGCACCTGTGCATGCTGCAGGCCTTTACACCTCTAGAAATCTGTTGGCTGCATAAAGCAGATGGTAAAAACCAGAAAAAAAGTGGCAATTGTGTTTTGTCAGTGGCAAAAGGAATAACGTAGTGTGATGTTTAGATAGCATTGTGTCGGTGCTGTTCCACCTAGAAAGCGTGGCCAGCCTTGATTTTCTCAGGTGAGGAGCATTTCCAGTTGTGTCTTGAAGATAATACACTTTTTTTTTTTTTAGCAAGGCAGAAGTCAACGTTCTGTCCATTAAAAAAAAAAAATCATTTAAATTACACTGGGAGGAATTTAGCCAAGAAGTCTGCTCGTGTTTAAATTGGGATGCTCCAGATGGCAATTCCTCAACTTTCTCAGCAGTGCACAAGCAGTTCAGAAAGGTGTGGTTGTTACTATTCACTTGGTGTCCTGACTTACCTAACTTTCTGTATCTACTTAATGTGGGAATTATGTGGCTAAGCTAAATTTTCCAGATGATTAATACAGTTGAGTAATTCCAGCTCATAGTATGTCCCCATCATGCTCTCTTTCAATTATATTAGCTTATTATCTCACTGTGGGGCCCTTTGTTGTACATGTACATGCAGCTATTGAGAGTTTAAAGGAACCCTTCCTGGGAAAATAAGGAAGAATTTCCTCCTCACTTCTCTGAAGAGAAATGCAAAATCTAATTGAAAAGGCTTGAGCAAAATCAAGCAACCAAAGATAATGTGTACTTTTCAAAATACAGGGCATATTTCTGTGAAATAACAGATTTTTTTAGAGGTATACAATTCAATTTATTTGATCTATTGGGTTTTTTATTTTTTACCTCTAGATACTCAGGTGTGTCCCTTTACTCTGGCCCATAACAATTGCAAAGTAGAAGTGAACAAAGTCCAAGACATGATGATGTTTTAGAAATCCTTATCTCCCTTCCTATAAGAAGATAACATTTACTTTGTTAATTATTCTGAATTAGAGAGCTGCTATTGACTGTGTAATTGTATAATTTTTTTAAAAGTGCACTATAGCAGAGAGCAAATAGAAATCCCTTCTTGGAGACTGAAGGCTGCCATTAGGCTTTCTCTTGAAAATAGCTGTACTTATTCCAGCGGCCTTATCAAAAACTGTAACCGTATTGAAATACGTTTTGGTTTTTGCAGTGGCTCTGTTAGATTAATTATGTTTTCAATAAATCTTGCATATGGCTTGGACAGGTACATCCTTCGCTGGGTTAAAAAACTGGCTGGATGACTGGGCCCAGAGAGTGATGGTGAATGGTGCTGCATCCAGTTGGCATCTGGTTACCAGCCATGTCCCCCAGGGATCAGCACTGGACCCAGTCCTATTCAACATCTTTATTCATGACCTGGATGAGGGGATTGAGCCTACCCTCAGTAAATCTGCAGATTACACCAAGTCGGAGCGGGGTGTCGATCTGCTGGAGGGTAGGAAGAAGCTGCAGGGGGACCTGGACAGGCTAAGTCGATGGGCTGAGGCCAATGGCATGAAATTCAACAAGACCAAGTGCAGGGTCCTGCACTTTGGCCACAATAACTCTAGGCAGTGCTACAGGCTGGGGGAAGAGTGGCTGGAGAGCGGCCCAGCAGAGGGGGACCTGGGAGTACTGGTTGATGACCAGGTGAACATGAGCCAGCAGTGTGCCCAGGTGGCCTGGAAGGCCAATGGCATCCTGGCTTGTATCAGGAATAGTGTGGCCAGCAGGAGTAGGGGTGTGATTCTCCCCCTGTACTCAGCACTGGTGAGGCCTCACCTCGAGTACTGTGTATAGTTCTGGGCCCCTCACTTCAAGAAGGATATTGAGGTGCTGGAGCGGATCCAGAGGAGAGCAACGAGGCTGGTGAAGGGACTAGAGGGAAAGTCTTACAGGGAGAGGCTGAGGGAGCTGGGGTGGTTTAGCTTAGAGAAGAGGAGACTCAGGGAGGACCTTATCACTCTACAACTACGTGAAGGGAGATCATAGTCAGGTGGGGGCTGGGCTCTTCTCCCAGGCAACTAGTGACAAGACAAGAGGGCACAGCCTGAAGTTGTGCCAGGGGAGGTTTAGGTTGGATATTAGGAAGCACTTCCTCACGGAGAGGGTGATCAGACATTTGAATGGACTTTCCAGGAAAGTAGTGAAGTCGCCATCCCTGGAGGTGTTTAAGGAAAGACTGGATGTGGCACTTAGTGCCATGGTCTAGCCGATGTGGTGGTGTTAGGTCATAGGTTGAACTTGATGATCTCAGAGGTCTTTTCCAGCTTCAATAATTCTGTGTGATTCTGTGATTACGAGGCAAAGAGTTCAAAGAAGTTACAAACAAACACATACAATGCAGTATGTGGAAAAAATGCTGTTTTCATTTAAAGCTTTTTGTTGAAGTCAGTGTTTTAGAGACAAGCAGCTTGCTGCTTTCAGAAGTACCTTCAGGGTACAGCAGAATGTGATGTGTTAGGGCTGTTAACCTCTAAACAGCTTCCTTTTTGCTTGCTGCTTTGGTAACTGGTAACGAGTTCATGATGATCCACAGTAATCTTTTTCTCCCAGTGGGCTGTGAACCGAGGCTGTGAACCAAGGGTACCTTGTGTTCATTAACAGAGGCATAAAGTTAAACCTATCAATGATGTTATCAGTACTTTTCCTGTTTGATTACTGGTTGTTATTTCAAGCCAATATTAACGAGCAATTAGAATAAAATATGTCCTGTTTGATGCAGTGACTGGATTATTTACTGCAACATTTGTCATCCTCCTTTCAGTTGCTGTGGGTGGCAATTCCTCAAGAATCTTCTCTTGTCATTAAGTGTTAATGAAGCATAAAGAGTAAGGAGAAAATAGCTTTCCATATCTACTGGGGATAAGAAGCTACTTCCTTACTCCCAAAATGAAAGGAAAATACTTGGAAATCTTCCATCACCTGAACTTATTTTTTTTTTTGGGGGGGGAATCTTACATACTCTTTTATATTCCTGAAACATTTTGTTCAACCCTTAGCATCATGAAACTGTAAAACATGAAAACAAGCTTTATTCAACACCACTTCAGAGAGCTAAAGGTCAATGTTCTTTCCAAATAGTAACAAAAAATACAAAACAATGGGAACCAAAGGAAAAAAATTGTGAAAATTGGTTAATTCGTGGCATTTTTCATTGGAAACACATTTCAGTAAACCATTGCTGGGCTGATTTAATCTAGAACCAGCTGAACTAAAGAGCTGATGTTGGAACGGTCCTCTCCATTTGGCTTAGTATCAGATCTTAGTGTTAGTAGAGCTCACATGAGAGCGTGTATCAAGGATTTATCACAGATGGGGATCTTAAAAAGGGGAAGGAGGAAATTAGCACATGCTCTGCTCATTGATTTCTTTAAGCGCTACTGATCCGTGAGTGTCGCAGCCGTGGGGTCAGTTCTGTTCAGAAATGAAGAGGGATATCCTGCTGGAAAACATTAAGAAGGGCAAGCCAGGGGACTGATGGAGTGGAAGCTTTTGTGAATTTGTGGACTGAATTTGGTATTAACCTCTGGATCTGCATTTCTTCCCACAATCTGCAAGTGTGCCGTGGGAGCTGTTAGGGTTGTGTCTCCACATCGCTGGTGAGCACTGGTAGGGAATAGCTGGCAGACATCAGAATTGAGAGTGTTTTAAAGATGCCTATTGGTCAGGATTTGTAAGGCAGAGACTGTGATAATTATGGAATGTTTGCGGAGTCTGGATTTTTTTTTCTGATAGGATTTTGACAGTCCTATTTTTGTATACCAACTCTCCTCAATTTCCAGCTTTTTGGGATGTTTCAACACATGCTTTGTTTGTCTTCTGGCTACTTTCCCTGAGTATTTTTACTGTAGTGATATTGTTGTTTTCTTCTGAGTAAACATTTTTGAACTTGTGTTATGAGGAGGTTCTGCACCAGCTAGGTGAGAAGACCTAAATCCCACGCAGTCCCGTTGATTGGGGTGGAACTCATCCAGCACTCGGGATCAACCCCCAATTAAGTACAAATATTGGCAGTTCTTCATAACTCAAATTCACAGACAGTTTCTAGGAGAAAACTTGCACGTTTCCTGCAACTGTCACTGCGCATGTTCAGTGGCACTTAATGGGGTCATTAGAAAAATCAGTTTAAACCTTTAAATGCAGGTTTTAAAACATTATTTTAGGTGTCACAAGCATTGAATGACTCAGGCTTTGCAGGTTAGAAGATGATTATCCTCTTCAGCACTTGCTGCAGCAGATTGTAATAGGAAGAGTATTCTCAAAGTTCTCTTCAGCTTGCCGTTCAAACCTATTCACTCTAGGCAATGCATTGTGTTTGACTTCCTGGTGCTTTCTATTGAAGAGACACTTATCTTCTTAATCAGACAGTTCATATCTGCCAGGAATGTATTTAATATAATGTCAAACAGAATTTAGATGAGAAGTGAAAGTATGGTTTGGTGTAGTTTTCTGCCAGCCATTATTACTCTGAGAGGGAAGCACAGCAAGCCAAGCTTCAACAGAACCTTGAAGCAATGACAGGCTGATTCCTCTGTTTATTTTGGCCTAATGTTCTTCCTTTGGTTACAAAGCTGTTGTAAGCATGTGCTGAATAACAGATGTTTAAAAAAGCATCATTGTTCTGCTTTATGAGCCCAGGTAATAGAGACCTCTTGTTCTAAGGGTGTGCAGGTGGCACTGTGGGTTGAGGTGGGAAAGCCACAGAGTTCTTGAGCATCAGATTGACTGTAATCACAATTCCTATCTGTCTCTAGAGCTGGGGGGATGTCGCGGACCGAGATAGGTAAAGCCGCGACCCAGATTGTTCATTCTGAAAATGTCAGAAAACTTGTGATCCCTCTGTTGGTTGAGATGGAGAAGTTTTGAATTTTTTTTTTCAAATAAAACACTGTTGCCTCCTCAGAAAATGTGTAGCAATCTTTAGATATGTAGTTTGCCCCTGGATATTATGTAAGTGGCCAGAGACAGTAGAAGAAGAGCAAGAATTCAAACATTTATCTGTTTTTCTGGCAGGATGGAGAAAAAGAAAATTCTAATGAAATCCAAGGTTGCTGCTCCCAACCTCCTGAGAGCACTGCATTCTCTGTACCAGTTTGGTCACCTCTGTGACGTGAGAGTACACACACAACATCTTGGAATTCAGGAGGAGTTTCTGGTTCACAAAGCTGTCTTGGCAGCTTCCAGCAATTATTTCAAGGGCCTTTTCCTGCATGATGAGATGTTGGACACCAAGAATTGCACAGTGACTCTGCAAGACATTTACACGGAAGAGTTCACCTCCTTTCTGGAGTTTGTTTACACGGCAGAAGTGGAGATTGAAGCAGAAAAACTGCAGCGGATGAAAGAAATAGCTGAAAGACTCGAATGCAAGGATTTGCTGGACATTTGTGAAGAAGTGAAAGCTGAGGGCAGGAAGGGGTTGGATTTGAGCCTCCATCTGAAAGGTCAGCTGTGTGAAAACAGCGTGCCACAGTGGACACGCATCCAGCAAGAGGAGAACTGCAAACTGAGTGACTCTTCCCAAGTTGTGGCAGTACCTGTGCAGAGGAAACTTTGGGAGAGGAAAAAACATAAGAAGTTGCCTGCTGGCTACAAACTCATTGAAGGTCAACCAGCAAGCCTGGAGCAGGAGGACACTGCTTTTCCACAGCCAAAACCCAGGACAGCAAAGCTACCAAAATGTGACAAGACAGATCCTGGAAGCAGACTCAGCATGGAAAACAATAACAGTCCTTCTCTCCTAAGTCAGACTGAGTCAGATGAAGCCTGTGTGGTAATTGGGAACACAGTGCCTGAGCAGTGGGAAGATGAAAACGGTTTAATTTCCAACTTTGCCCATAAAACAGCACATAGGAAATCCCGGCAGCATGTGGCCAAAGTCTTGCCACAGATTGCGTGCGAGAAGTGCAACGTATCATTCCATGTCCTCAAGCAGTATCAGTCACACATGGAGCTCAAGCACAACATTAACCTGACTGTCGAGCACAGCTGCAAGGCCTGTGAGCAGCTCTTCTCCACCCACCAGCACCTCCGGCAGCACCACCTCACTGCTCATCCTGACCAGCGGGGCTTCTCCTGCGTGTTCTGTGACAAGAGGTTTAAGCACCAGAAGGACATAAGGAACCATATTCGCAGGGTGCATGAGAAGAAGCGGGATCCCCAGGCCTGCCCCTACTGCGACAAGGTCATCAGTTCCAAGTGTGGCCTGAGGGTCCACATACGAACCCACACTGGAGAGAAACCTTATAAGTGCCAGCGCTGCCCCGCCAGCTTTGCTCAGAGGTCTGCATACAATACTCATGTCAGGTACAGCATTCTTGGGGAGGGGGGTGTCCGTTCATGCCCAGGAAAACGTGTTTTTTCTCTGGGCACCAGGATAAAAGCATTCCTGAAGCCCTCACTGCTTTAGTTACAGAATTCCTTGGATCTGATTGGAAGTGTGTTGAAATCGGCACAGATTTTTTACATTGACCTCATTGAGCTCTCAGCCTAGATTACTGGAGTGAGGTCTCCCAGACTGGGAATTTAGGCAGACGTTTCCCGTTGAATCAAAGGGGACTTGTGCAACCGGATCTGTTAGGTGATTTTGGAAGTCCCAGATCTGGGGTTTTAAATAGGAGCCTGAAAAGAATTGGCATCTGTTTAGAATGCACAAGAAAATGCCTATTTCATAAACGTCAGAGCAGTGTGGTGCTGGTTAGTATGGTTTTCATCAGCCATATTATCCTGTGTGCTCTTTTTCTGGGTAGCACAAGCTTCCAGGTAGGCATATTAAGCACTGCCTGGCTGAAAATAAGGTGTTGAAATTGCACGGTCATTTCCAGAGCTGCAGAAGCCACTGTACGTGTCAAGTGTCTCCGTACCCTGCCTGTGTGGTGCAGGAGATAGGTGGTTTTCTTTCATTTAAAAAAATGTCAGAATTTGTTTGTAGTTCAGTAAAGCAGAAAAAAACCTTGCAGATGTGTCACAAGTGCAATGACATAGCATGTTCCACACGGCAGGCAGTGATGTGTGGAGTTAGATGCTGCAGCTGGTGGCTTACAAAAGGGTCTGCTTCCTTTTTCCATATTGGTGTTTAATCTAAATTTCCCTTGTTTTAAGCCCATAATTTCATACCCTGTTCACCATGGCCTTGGAGGAAAATTTGCAGTGCATCCTATGTTACTAGTCTACTAGTTACTGGTGAATATGAGTGCCAGAGAGGCACCATCCTTGATGAACTGAGACCTTTTAATTTTCTTTAATTAACTGGTCCAACTTCACACAAAATTTCCCTGTTCCCAGCTCTCCAAACCCACTGTTAATTTCTTAAATGGTGTGAAGAACAATTAGAAGTAAACAACTCTTCCTCAGAGGCAAACATGTCTGAACTTAAACAATTAAAGCTATTGAAGTTATGCTCTGTTGTTTGTTTTAACAGAAAAATCCATGAGTCTGGGCAAGAGAGGAAACTCCTGCCTGACTGTTGGATGGTAGTTCCACCAGCACATAGACCAAACACAGCAGGCTGTGACAAAGATCCTGACAGAGGAATGTGGGATGGGATGTCAGAGGCTGAAGGACGGAAGCGTGCGAGGCACGAGGAAACCGGGAATAGTGAGGAAGGACTCGGGGGTTCAGCTGCTACCAAAACAGACTGTAGCAATGGGCAAGAAGAACGGAAGCAGAATTATGAAGAAGGTGAAGCACAAAGTGAAAAAACAGGTGAAGAAGGCAATGAAGGTGAAGGTGAAATGAGCATGAAGGGTGAGGATAAGGTAGATGATGAAATGGGGTATTCCAAAGTTGAAGACAGTAGAGATAAGGAGGAGGTCTGTACTGAGGAGGATGATGAGTACTCTAATGAGAAGGATGGTGAAGAACATGAATCAGATGAAGAGTTTAAAATTAAGAAGGTAAATAAAAGTGGGGTGAATAAGAAATCTGCCTATTTAATAAGATGCGATAAGTGTAATGAGCAGTTTGTTTCCCGGAAAAAATATGTGGATCACTGCAGAGATGTCCACCAGTGCTTGCCTGGCAAGGTCTATCAGTGTGACATCTGCAGCAAGTCGTTTGCTAGTTACAACAGCTGTAAAGAGCATCGAGCCTGTGTCCACACTGAAGAGAGGCAGTTTGCCTGCACCCTCTGCAATGCCACTTTTAAAAGAAAGAGGGATGTGAGGACGCATTACGTGCGGAAGCATGAAGGCAGAGTCAAACGGCCTCTCTGCTCCGTCTGCGGGAAGATCCTCAGCTCCCGGACAGCACTGGTGTTCCACATGCGGACACACACAGGAGAAAAACCTTACGAATGTGGCATTTGTCATTCAAAATTTGCTCAGCCATCACAACTTAAGATCCATACCAGGTCAGCCTGCAGTATTGCATCTCTGCTTCCCGCTCCCTGCATGTCCAGCATACTTACTTTTCCTCTTCTGACTTCCCTGGTCTGAGTCATTCTCCTTGCATGGCCTTTTAACAGGGACACTGGGATATAGTTTGTCCTGTAGGATCTGTGATTAATTTTTCTACGTAAAGGCTTTGTCTGCAGCGGGTCATTGCATCTCTTTGGGTGGGGATTTTGAAAGAGATGCCCTAGCCAAACTTGTAAGCAAGAGAGTGTCATTTGAGACAGTCTTCAAAGTAAGATGATGGTCTTGACCCATGAGAGGTAGCACAGGCTGAAAAGTTAGTCATGGACCTCAGAGACCTGAATCCTACTCATTCTTTGTCACTTTGAGCAAGTGCTCAGTGTGGGATTTCATTTCTTGGGTGCAATAGAAAAGCTGGATTTCTCATCTGAGCTGCCTCTGTAGTCACTGCAGCCAGGCTGGATGAATTGTTCGTGGCTGGTGTCCATGTTAAAAGTGTCCTCTCCCAGGAGAGGGTGAATCATCCTGTGGAATTTCCCATCTTTCTTTAAACAGGGCGCCTAGCAGATAGCTTATGAGAGGAGATTAACTGTTGGAGGGCTAAACCAGGTGAGAGAAATCCCATTACTAGAGACTGTGGACTCATACAATTGAGAGAGTAGCTTTCTTCTGCCTCCCAAGTGCCCTTACAGGGATTAAAAAAAATCGGAGGCATACTGATCCAGGACCAGCAAAACATCTGACTTGTCAAGATAACCTCAGCTGAAAGGCAGCAGAGCTGCTCTGCATGTAAGATGTGGTGCGCCTGCAAAAAAACAGTGACTCATGGGGTTTGTGTTGAGTAACTTGGCTGCCTCATATTTGCAGCATTTTGCGTGATACCTCAAAGTTATGCGAGTTTCTGCACATCCTGCTATTTGGGTTGAACAGGGGAAGTCAGCATGGTGTTAAGACCAAACATTAGGCTTAGACTTTCTCTGATTTGAACGAGTTTCAATTCAGACATCCAGCATACATTCAGAAACACTGTTTGCCCAGCTTTCCTTAGTGCCTTTTGTCTTAAAAATGGGAATATGCTGACAGTTAGAGCTTGGGGGCCAGAGGACATGAGACGGGGGGATTGCAGAAGCCAAGGATGTGGCCTGCAGTGTCCTTAGAAATCTGCTGGGGACAATTTGGATGTGCTTTCAGTCTCTAGCACAGCAGCAGCTTGTTGTTTTCCCTGCTTTTTCCCTTCCAATGCTTATGCTATGAGCTGGAACTTGGGAAAGAAAGGTGGGTTTTGTGGGGCCTGAGAGTGAGGAAAAGGTAAACCTTAAACAGGAATTTTAGCACTTCAGTGTAGCACCAGTACTGGCAAATGCTCTGTTTCCTGAGTGAGCAGTGTACTTCTTTCCACTTCAGTAAGAATTATGCTGCCTGTAGCGTGTAGAACGTGATTTCAAACACAGTATTTTGAGAATGCACTACAAGAGCTAATTTATTAATGATTTGTGCTCGGCTCCATTTAGGTCCCACACAGGGGAAAAGCCATATATTTGCGAGGACTGTGGGGCTTGCTTTGCTGATAAAGGCAAACTCACTGGCCACAAAAGGACGCACACGGGTAGGTATTAAATAGTTCTGTTCCTTCTGTCTTCTCCCTTTATACTGTTGGGAATCACCAGTTGGGATTTGAAGAAGGTGCACCCTTTTTTTTTTCTTTTTTTTTCCTAACTGGCAGAAGAGACTTAAGTCCCAGGAAAGAGCTACTAGGGATAGAAAGACCTTTGAAAACCAACTTTGAGGTACAAAATGCTGCTGTGAAAGAGTTCAGAGTTCCTTTTTCTCTTTCCTCAGGAGAGCGACTTTTTAAATGCGATGTGTGTGGAAAACATTTTGCCACCAACGAGTACTTAAAATGCCACAAGCAGTGCCACATGGGTGCCAAGCCCTACAAGTGCCAGGTGTGTGGGAAGACATTTGGCCTGAGAGCCTCGCTAGCCCAGCACAGCAACGTCCATGCAGGTAACAGGGCAAACTCCTCCAGGTTGGGAAAAGAAACAGAACTGGAAGCTTGAGTCTGAAGGACTTTTCCAGTTGGATGGTGATGTTCTATTCCAGAACCACTTTTACAAGCTCCTTGAATTGGGTCATAAGGGGAAGCAAGGCTCCTGGCCATCCTGGCTTGTTAAACAGGGCACAATATCGTCTTGTACCGTATCAGATGGTGCTTGCCCAGAAGCTGGAAGTTCATTTTGTGCTGCTGAAGGACGTTGGAGCAGAGAGCAGCTATGGTTGCTGCTCTTCCCCTTCCAAGATCAGGAAGCTGTTTTCTGGCTTTCCCTCACAGCCAAGAAACATTTAACCCATTGCCTTAAAAACCAAGGCCTCGAGCACATCTCTGCTACATACACCATGTTACCAATATTGAGCTTTTAAAAATTCTTTACTCTTTTTGTCTTCTGAAATCAAGGCCAAAAAGAACCTGCCTCCTAACTCTGTGCGTCCCGGTTTTGTCTTTCCAGAGAGGCGGCCGTATTTTTGCGAGCAGTGCGGCAAGACCTTCACCCAGCAGGGCGCGCTCCGCCGCCACCAGCGCATCCACACTGGGGAGAAGCCCTATAAGTGCAGAGCTTGTGAGAGGACCTTCACCGACATGTCCACCCTGCGCAGACACGTGTCGGTACGCTGCCCCTCCTCTACCTTCATCAGTGGGGACCTTTAACTACCGAGAGAAGTTTATTGCCTTAACGAGGGCTCACGGTGATGAATATTAGGGTTGAGGGATTGGTTTTCCATCTATACACAGCTTTTATAAATACATTTCTGGAGTGTGCAGGATTTTCTTCCAGCAGCACAGCAGCTCCCACTAGTGGCTGTTGAGCCAGTCCTCTCCCAACTAGTTGTCTTCAAAAGGAAAATCTCATCTTAGTGGTTATTTAAAATGCTTATTAGGGATGGAATAATTTTCTTGAAAAAGGCGTGGTACCCCATTCTGTACACTGCAGGCTCTACAGTCTTTTAAGCCTCAGAGACCTTAACATGATAGCTTAGAATGTCTTCATGTTGCAGATTAATCTGATTTTAGATGTTTCCAGCATTGTGATGTGCTGGAAAGCAGATTGCTGAACTTTGCTGCTTCAGAGAGCTTCGGGTCCTTGAGCTGACTGCTGAGACAGAACGTTTTTTTTCCAATTACAAGTTTGTAAGTTAATGTTTGCCTGTATGTTAAAATTCTGGCTTCTTAAGGACATGTTCCCTGACAGTGGAGCCAGAAAACTGGAGCAGAACTGGTAAAGCAGGCTTGTTCTTGTGTGCCAGAGCTCAGCTTTTGTGTTTGAGCACAATATCACAGAGCTAACCCTGCTACTATTCGACTTTGCGCTGGATTAAATCTTCAGTTATTGAAGTTGTTAGTATCTGAGAAAAATCTCAGATATAACTGTTGTGTGTGGTTCCCCACCCCCCCACCCCCACCCCCTTTTTTTTTTTTTTTTTAATAGATTCATGACCGGAACGCTCACTGGAGAAGTTTCTTAATAGATCTTACAACCAAAAAAGACCATAATTGGTCCAAAATAGAGACGCTTTCAGAAGCCTGTGTGGGTGAAGATTCAGCGCCGGAAATTTGGTCAGTTGACCAAGGTAAACTTTATAAACCAGAAAGCATTATTCTTAAAAAAGTAGAACATGTGCCACCTGGCGTTAGTAACGCGGAAGACACCGATCGCCCCCTTTTATACTTATGACGTAATTTACCGCCAGAAAACCGTGCAGCCTCTCCAGGTGTTTGTGTACGGACTCGGGGACGGTGCTGCCGCTGTACATGACTGCGTTTTTTTAAATAAAGATGCGCTTATCCGTCCCGTCACTGATTTGATTGCATCGATTTGACTGCGGGAAACTCAATTCGGTCTGAATCGGAAGGCGGGGATGGTTCGCTACGTGGTGGCCAGGCCTCGTTGCCTAGCAGCGCTCGGCGCGCCGCCTGACGCTACTTCCGGCGCGCCGCCGCGGCGCCTGCGCCCTCCCTCACCTCCGGTTCGTTGTCAGTGCGGCGGGCGGGGCTTCGGCGCCTCAGCGCATCCGGGCGCCGCCCGCGGGCTGTGCGGGACGGGTGGAGCGGTGCGGCGGGGCTCGGCCCGCTGCCGGGCTGCCCGGTGAGTGTGGGGCCTTTCCCCGGCCTGCTGGGGGCGGGGACCTGGCCCCGGCAGCCTGGCTGCCTCCCTCCCTCAGGCACTGGCCGTTAGCCGTCTCCTCCCAGCCGACTGGCCGCCGTGGGCCTCTCCTCTCGCTCCTCGGCGCGGCGGCCGTTCGGTGGGGAGGCGACGGGACGTGCTCCCAGCCTTCCCGTGGGATCCTCGGCCCTTTCTGGAGGGGAAGGGGAGGGAATTTCCCCTCAGCAGGGAGGTCAGTACCTTTATCGCCTCTCCTAGGTGCGGGCAGACAGCTGGGATTCCCCTCCTTGTTACCCTTCGGGGGCTGCTGCCCGTTCTTCTGGCTGGGGAGAGGGGTGTGTGTGGCCTGCAGTCAGTCCCATCTCCTTCGGGCAGGGGAGGCCGCGGAAGAAGCCTGCTGGGGAGAAGGGCAACTGGCCTTGTCACTTGAGCTTCGGGGAACCAATGGCCCATCCGCCTTCCTTGCAGGAATCTCCTGGTCCGGGGTCAGCACACGTCTGCTGGCTCCTCGTGGGGTGCTCTAGCCTGTCACCTAAAACGGGATGGGTGTTTGCTGTCCTTTGCTTCATAGGTTGAATCTCTGCTTCAGCCCTGCAGGCTGTGCTGGTTAGGTGTGGTGCTGTTATCGTAGCTTTGATTGTTGGAGCAATCCTAAAGTGCAGCAGGTTGGTGCATGGCAGTGATGTCTCTTTTTAGACTGCGTGGAGTTATTGGTGCAGAAGAACAGACATCTTGTGGGTTCGATCTAAATCAAGCTGCCTCTTTGTGTCTCTTTTCAGCTAATTTTGCTTCTGGAAGGGACACGCTTTATGGTGTGTGATGGCTGACTGCGTGCAGGAGTTGCTTTTGTTTGAATCTCAGTTCTACAGGCTAGTCCTGGTGAGCAGGCTCAGTTTGCAGCTTCAGGCCTTGTCTGTTTTAAGATCAATCTGTCACACTTGGGTTGAAGATGATGTGCCAGACCAGTGCCCAATATACTTGCCACAGGAATGGCAACAAAAACGCCTTCATGGTGCAGCGTATCTCACTGTATGTATTGGATTACTGCTTCTCTGAACAAATTCCCAACCAGCAGAAGGCAAGGGGTGTGTTTTCACAGCAGCTTTTGATTCTGCAAACACTACCGTGGGAAGAACAGGAGGTTTCTGTTCTGTAGCCTTAAGAAGAAAGGAATTGGCAGAGCCTGGCTGTTAGCACACGTGTCTGCGGTCAGCTCCTGAAACGAGCTGCTCCTTACAGGCTGGGTCACCCCAGTGGGAGAAGTTTGTGGTTTGAGTTCGTGTTTCCTGATGGGGATCGCTGTGTGCTGCATGTGACCACAGCTTTTGCTGTCTGCTCAAATGGAAAAAAGATGGATGGTTGGGAAATAACCCGATAAGTAGTTCAAAAATAATTGTATTGAGGAAGAAAAGTTACATTTTTGTATTCCCCTCAAATACATGGTGTGCCAGTGTGTCATGTAACCAGGAGGGAAAAAGTCACAGAGTGACTATGGAGGAAGTAAAGCAAAGTTTAAATGTCATCTTATATTTAGGAGAGTCAGCTTTCCAGTCAGGAGTCAAATCATGTCGTTCCTGTTCATGTAACATTTCTGTCAAAAGTACAGTGCAGTGCTGGAGTTTGCTTATAAAAGTGGACAGTGTTTTGAGGTGCTGCTGGAGCTCTGAGCTGCCACCAGCAAGTCTTTGTTCCCTTCCTGTGTCTTTTGGTTTAGGTGTAGCAAGCATAACTTGGTAACAATGTTTTTTTAGGTATTTATTAGAGTAATATTAACAGAACTATTTAAATCTTAATATTGAAGGTTTACTGAGCTGAAGATTCAAAGGTTAGGAAACAGGAAGGGTTTGGTTCTGAGGATAATCTTTTTCTGTAGAAGCTAAGGTGGGAGTTTGGGTGCCCATGGTGGATTGTCTTGGCTGTTCCCCCACTTGCATGAGGTTGGGGAAACTTTTCTTCTCCCTTCAGGTCTTGTCTGCTTCATTTGTGAACTCCTCAGGGCAGGGGCTCCCTGAGGCTTTGTATCTGGTGTAGTATCGAGTGCGTGAAGCATTCATTTTATGTGGCTACAAATAATTTCCATGAATCCATCTGTTTTGTAACACTAACTTTACAGTTTCTTACATAGTTGTTAGGAACACAGTAAAACTTAAAAGATTGCAGGGGTGTTGTTGCTCAGAGTTGTCTTCAAAGTTCAGAGAAACAGTGTTTGTTCTGGGATCAAACATTTTTTTAGAAGACCTCAGTTCTTTAAGAGCTTTGGAGCATTACTGGGAAGTATGACATCACCTACATGGTAGCAGAAATTGTGGAGCCCTTGTAGGGCTGCAAGTGGGTGTGCAAAATGTAGAGACTGGAAGGCTGTTTCGAATGATGAATATTTTAAAAAAGGAAACACTTTTAGGAAATTTTATTATTTCTTAGGTTTACAGCTTCAGAATATGATTATTCCTATGTCTCCTATGCTTTGGTCAGTCAAGCATTTGGAATTTTATCCGAGTCTTGTTTAAAAGTCTTATCTCAAAAGCCTGTTTAAGGAAGTGTTTATTTAGGATTGCAGTTAACTTTCACTTAATCTTACCTTTCTCTTACTGCCTGATTAGGAGGGAAAGTAATTTCTTAATTCCATATGCCATAATGAGAACATTTCTTTTGATCTCCGTCTGTTTGCTTTGTCCCTGTTACAGGTTCTCAGAGTCTCTAGTGTTTCAGGTAAAATTATGGTTGAGATTTAAACTCCAATTAACTGTAGAGAAATCTCTATGCGACTGGCAGCAGGTTTTTAGATCTGGCCGCTGAGGGTGGCACTTCTTGAAATCTCCACTTCTAGCCAGGCTTTTCACAACGCTCCTTTGAAAGTCTGGTCACTGAAGTTCAAGCACCTTAAGTGCCTAAATCTGAAATGAAGCACTCTTGAAAGTCTGGACGTGGCTTTTGGCTGCTGAAATCTTAAAATTAGTTTTCTTAGCTTTCGTGCAAATAGCTAACGTGCAGTGTCGTTGACAGCTTCTTGCAGGGAGAAGAAAGATGGAAAGTAATGCAGTTCTGCTGGAATCCAAGTCCTCTCCCATCAACCTGCTGAATGAAATGCATCAGCTGCGTCTCCTGGGCCACCTCTGCGACGTGACTGTCAGTGTGGAGTACCAAGGGGTCAGGGCAGAGTTCGTTGCTCATAAGGCTGTGTTGGCAGCAACAAGCAAATTTTTCAAGGAGGTGTTCCTTAATGAGAAAGGCATGGATGGCCCAAGGACCAACGTGTTCCTGAACGAGGTCCAGGTTGCTGATTTTGCTTCGTTTCTTGAGTTTGTCTACACTGCTAAGGTAGAAGTGGAAGAAGACAGGGTGCAGCGTATGCTGGAAATAGCCGAAAAGCTGAAGTGCTTGGACCTTTCAGAAACCTGCTTCCAATTAAAGAAGCAGATGCTTGAATCGGTGCTGTTGGAGCTGCAAAACTTCTCAGAATCACAGAACTCTGAGGAAGAGAGCACTGCCCAGCCAGGTGCTTTGCTGGAGTCCAAAGCAGCTGCTGCAGCAGAGGCTGACCAGGCAGGCTGTCTTCTGGATCTTCCCAGCTCCCCGGCAGGCAGGCCCAGCAACGGAGTGTCTCCTGAGATGCCGGCTGCCAAATCAAAAGAGAAAATGGACAAAAAGAAGGAAATGCTCAAGCCTCCTTTTGCCAAAATCAGACGGGCGAGTGGGAGACTGGCTGGGAGGAAAGTATTTGTGGAAATCCCAAAGAAGAAATACACAAGGCGGTTGAGAGAGCAGCAGAAGAACGCAGAGGTCACTGCTGAAGATGACACATACCCTCAAGACCAGGATACATGTGATGTGGAGAGGGAGGAGGAGCAGGTGGAGAGCAACGTCAAACCTGAAAGCGAGGAATGTGACGGCAACCTTGAATCAGAAGAAAACCTGAAAAAATCCGAAGAGGATAAAAAGAAACGGGGCAGTAACTTCAAGTGCAGCACGTGCGAGAAGGAATTCCTGTACGAGAAGAGTTTCCTGAAGCACATCAAGCACAGCCACGGCATCGCAGCCGAGATCGTGTACCGGTGTGACACCTGCAGCCAGACCTTTGCCAACCGCTGCAACCTCAAAAGCCACCAGCGCCACGTCCACAGCAGCGAGCGCCACTTCCCTTGTGAGCTCTGCGGTAAGAAGTTCAAGAGGAAGAAGGACGTCAAGAGGCACATTCTCCAGGTTCATGAGGGTGGTGGGGAGCGTCATCAGTGCCAGCAGTGTGGAAAGGGGTTGAGCTCCAAAACTGCCTTGAGGCTCCATGAAAGGACGCATACAGGCGACAAGCCTTATGGGTGCACAGAGTGTGAGGCTAAATTTTCTCAGCCTTCTGCACTTAAAACACACATGAGGTATGAACAGACTTCACTGGCCTTATTAGATTCTGGGGGGAGAAGCAGGATCCCCTGGAACGCACCTTGAGCCTTCAAGTGAAGTGGGGATGTAAAACGTGGCTGACTGGAAATTCGTATTTCCTTTTCTCATAGCTTTTTTTCCTCCCTTCCCCCAGCCCTGCTCTTCAGCTTAAGGGAGTTGCTGTAATTTTCTTTAAGCCAAAGCAGTGGTGCAGGGGTTGAGGCCTGCTGCTGCTGCTGAAACACACACTTCACTTTTCCCCTAGGGACAGACCTGTTAGGAGTCAGTGGGACATTTCACATGAGCAAAGCAACCCCCATCCCCATGCCGAATTATTTTTTGGATGAGGGCTATAATTATTTCAGCTAATTCAGTGCCTCTTTATAGCCAATAGAATGATGTAATGCAGTAAGTGTGAAAATATTCTTTAAAAGTTTGGCTGCGTATTTAATTGAAGACCATGCAGGGCTGATTTAATCGGTTGTAGTGCAGTGAGACTCAGAGGTGGATGTTCAGGGCCTAGCCAGGTCAGCATGGAGAGGGAGGTATAGGAGAGATATCCCAAAGTACTGCTACTCAGCCCCAAAAAGGGAATGTCACCATATTCCCCTGCCCTGAGGGAAGTCAGTGGGTTTACTCCCAGTGGTAGGAAGCAAGCTTCTGCTAGTGCTGCTGTGGGGTTATTGCTGATGCAGCTGTAGGGCATCTCTCTTTCATCATGAGTCCTTTCCTAACCACAAGTAACTGTTTTGTGCTGCTTAAACTATTATTTCTTTGGCATAAGTAGAGTTTCCCCTCCATTGTGTGACACCATGACTATTCAGTCATGAGTGCTGGAAACTTAATGCTGTCCTTACTTGTGTATCGTGATCTTCTGTGGTGAGAATTTTTCATCTGTATGTATTTTTACATCTGTGTTCCTCCTGTTGATATAAATCACCATGAAAACTGGCCTGTGTTCCTGCAGCACTATTCAAAACAGCCCTGAAGTGTGCATAGGCTCAAAATTTAAGCTAGAGAAAGCTGGTACACTGGTCTAGGCCACAATTCTAGAAGCTGCCCTTCCTGCATATGCAGCCTTCCCCAAGAGATCACACTCCAGGCTTGGGGTGACAGCAAAAAAAATTACTGTATAAAAGTGGCATCCTTTCATTCCACTCCTTAGGTGCCACTTTGTTCCAGAGTAGCCTGTGACTCCCTGCTTGATGGCCCTGCTGGAGCAGCCTGCCAGGAAGCTCATCACTCACGTTCTGTGTGGAATATTTTATTGGTAGTGTCACCAATACAAAGATAAGCTTCATTTCAGATCCCAAGATGGTTACATTATTATTTCAGTCTGTCTATCTGGATGCAAGTTTTCTAAACTTAATTTTTTACCTTTAAGATTTTCGTTTTACCATAAAGAAATTTCCAGATCTGAGCCTTGATCATGCAGTGTGTGCGTGATTGAGCAAAAAAAGCAGCGCTGCAGAAAGCACAGTGCAGAATTTGGCCCGGCTTGAAGGTGTTATTAAAAGGCACTAAAATCTCGTGCTGCTGTGCAGTCACTGTTCAGAGAGTTGTGCAACTTTTCTGCAAAGGGAAGAGCTGTACCTCAGACCGTTAACGTTGCTTTCTCATTTCAGAATCCATACTGGTGAGAAACCTTTTGTCTGTGATGAATGTGGTGCCAGGTTCACTCAGAATCACATGCTTATATATCACAAACGATGTCACACAGGTAAGGCTTGCTTTTATAGAATCACAGAACATGCTGAGTTGAAAGGGACCCATCAGGATCATCGAGTCCAACTCCTGTCCCTGTGTAGGGCACCCCAAGATTCACACCATGTGCCTGAGAGCATAATCCAAATGTGTCTTGAACTCAGGCAGGCTTGGTGCTGTGACCAGTTCTCTGGGGAGCTTGTTCTAGTGCTCAAACACCCTCTGGATGAAAAACCTTTTCCTGATATCCAACCTGAACCTCCCCTGATTCAGCTTCCTGCCATTTCCCTGAGTCCTGTCATTAGTCAAAGGAGTGAAGAGATCAGTACCTGCCCCATCTCTTCCCCTCATGAGGAAGCCGTAGACCGCAACATGCTGCATGCAGGAGGAGACCTGCTGGGAAGGCAGGAGATATTATTTTCATTCAGAAAATGCTTTTTTTTTCGTTGTTTTGGTTTGGTTTTTTTATGAAATAGGCAGACTGGGGAGAGAGTAAGAGTAAAAGGAGTTGATTAAAGAGAAAGGGAGTTCCTATCTGGCTGGGATCCCACATTTCAAGTGTGGACTGAGGCTGCTTTGGATAGTCCTCAGTGTCCTAAGATCTGTCCTCAATAAAAAGTCTAGCTGAATTCTTCAGAGAAAAATGATTTCTCTGTAAGTCTGGAACAGTTAGTCTGAGCAATGCAAAACAGCTGTCATGGCTTATTCTGGTCTGCAAAGAAACCCTTTTAAAAGGGCACATCCTTCTGGGTATCCTACATAGTATACATTGATGTCTTGGAGTGCCCCTCGGTACCACCTGAGAGTTGTGTGTGGTACTTTTGCACCTCTTAATTGCCCTGTCTCCCTAACATCTGTCTTCTGCTGGTAACTCATAACTAAATGTGGATGGCAGAAAACATTAAATTACAATGAAATGTTCTGGGTTTTGTGCATGATGTTTAAATTCTCCACTTGCTGTAGGGGAAAGGCCTTTTATGTGTGAAACGTGCGGGAAGAGCTTTGCCTCAAAGGAGTACTTGAAACACCATAACAGAATCCATACTGGATCCAAACCATTCAAATGTGAGGTTTGCTTCAGGACGTTTGCCCAGAGGAACTCACTCTACCAGCACATAAAAGTTCACACAGGTAGGAGGTGCTCCTTTGGTTTGAAACAAACCACTAAGAAATAAAGACCGAAAACTCACAGCCGCATAATTCAGAGAAGGACTTTCTCAACCTGGATTTCCCAATATTTAATTCCTACCTTGATTCTTGATTTAGTCCATTCTTTCATCCACCTCCCTTCTCCTCGTACTTCGTCTGCTTCTTTCTGAGTTACAGCAACTCTCTGAAATATTTCCAAGAGCTCTGCAGATACTAATAATGCTGCTGGGATTATTAGTGACCACAGAACTATGTCTGTTGTAGCTCTGAGCAAAGCACTGCTCTGGTCCTTGTCTGCATGCCCATCTTTCATGTCTGCATTCTTTCCTGCTTGGATTTCCTCTTTGGTGTGTTTATTCCCACCTGCTTCTCTGGGTTTTTGAGTAGAGAGCAGTGACCGTAGGTACAATAACACTGACTTCCAAATGATGCTGTCAGTGACATCTGGGCTTTGTGTCAGTGTAGGAGGACAAGAGAACAGTCACTCCCACTCTTTGCAGCCTCAGCATTTCTCTCCATTTTGTGTTCTCTTACTGTAGGAGCAGGGGACATCACCATGGCAGTGCTGATGTTAATGGTTTTTTCCTGTTCTGGAGCATCATCCCTTTTTCTGTGACACCACTTGCATCTGTTAGGAAGTTTTTTAATATCCCTTTTTCTGCCCTAAACAAAAGACTCTCTAACCCTCTCGTCCTTCCCAAGAAGCGCTTCATACGGTGACTGTAGTGAGAGAGTTTCTGGTGTATTTGGCAGTGACCTCTGGTCATGAGCAGCTCTGGTATTCATGCTCACAGAACGTACCTTGCAAATAGGAAAACTTGTATTCTGGGACAGGACTTTAGCTGCTAATGGAATATATCTGTAAAAAATGGGGAGACTTGAAGTGGTTGCACAGACTTATGCAGGCTCTGTAAATATCTGTAAGTATCAAACACAAAAACTTCAAATGTGTCAAAATTGATGCAACCGTGAGAATTCTGAAAGCACCTTGGGTTTTTTTCTGAAGGTGTTTCTGCCTGCCCTGTTGTTTCATGAAGCACAGGGGTTCCTTGAGGCTCCCCAGTGGCAGCACCTCTGTGCTAACACAGCTCTCTGCTTCCAGGGGAGCGTCCCTACTGCTGCGACCAGTGTGGGAAGCAGTTCACGCAGCTCAACGCGCTGCAGCGGCACCACCGCATCCACACCGGGGAAAAGCCCTTCATGTGCAACGCCTGTGGACGCACCTTCACTGACAAGTCCACTCTCCGCCGGCACACCTCGGTAGGAACCTGTCACCCTGCTGCCCCCCAGCGCTGCAGCCTTCCTTCCTGCCCACGTACTGTCAGCTTTGTCAGGCCTGGAGGGACTTTCTCTCCAGGATTTGCTGGGTTTGGCACATCATCCTCTCTCCAATGTGGCGTTATAGCACTCGCATAGTTTGTGGTCAGCCCTGAGCCTGCAGTGAAGCCGTTGTTAATCCGTTGTGGCATTGCCCCTGTAGGTCATGCCTGAGAACTGTTCATCACAGATTTGTTCTGTGACCTGGGACCATGTGCCTCACCTTCTGGGCCAGGGTCTGCCAGAGCAGTTAGAAGGGACACAGATTAGTGCCTGGGTGCATATACCTAGTTTTGTGGGACAAAGAGAGAAATTTTTCCTACCAGCATCAGGTAGGAGCCAGATCCTAGGTTTTGCCTCCCAGACAGTCATCGTGTGTTCAACCTGGTTTTTGGTGTGTTGTTTTTTTTTTTCAGATACATGATAAAAACACACCCTGGAAATCCTTTCTTGTCATTGTGGAAGGAGCATCTAAGAATGACGAAGGTCATAAAACAGAGCTTCCCGATGAAGAATACGATGTGTCACCTAAAATCCCAGAGAAGCTGCTGTCCTTCTCAGAGAACGGCCACTACCAGGGCTTGACAGCTGTCCCTGGCAGTGTGACCACACTGCATGACACCAGCTCTACCACCAGCACAGACTGTAAGTCTGATGGGACTCCAGGCCCCCAGGAAGCCCTGATGGCCACCACGCTTAGTGAGCTGACAGTGCTGCAGACACAGACAGATTCTATTCAGCCACAGCTCCACGCTCTGGTGAATATGGAATAATGTGGGATTTACAAATCCCATTGGAGCTGCGCCCTTTGTATAGTCCTTTGACTTAGGAGGTCACTGGCAGAGGGAACAAGGGAAGCTGTAACAGGGAAGCAGGGCTAGATGTCAAAGACATGCACTGGATTTCCAGAGTATCCTCCAAAAATCCATTACCCACCTCCAATGTGTACAGCTCCATCTCTGCAGGTAGGGCAGAGTAACAGCACACCAGGGAGGTGGCAGAGGAGGCAGAAGTCCCAGGAAGTTGATTATTCCTTACGAGTTCAAGGGTGTTCATTTTAGCTGGCCTGCAGTGAAAGCAAGTCCCTACATCCCAATGGGTTGTACAGAAGGTGGGAGTTCGATTTCCAGTTGATTCAATAACACACGTACAATCAGGAGCAATGTTGTGTTCCTCGGCCTTGTAGCTTTAGTGAAATTAATTGCGTTATCCCTAGCTGGAACTCATCCATAAAATCAATTTTGCTAAACTGCTTTTCAGGAAACATTGGGGTAGCTCTGTTTTTGCCAAAGATCCAAGCAGTGAGCCAGCTTGCTCCTTGGGAATGTGGGTGGGAGCAAGCTTCGGCCAGACCAAGTTTTGTCCCTGGAGTTTTGATTCTCTAGTTGCAGAATGGGCAAGTGGGAGCCCTGGGCTGTGTCACTTACTATTTCTCCATTTCGGTGGGACCAGGTGCAGTTTGACACTTGGATTCAGTTCACCTGTGCAGGGGGTTGGATCTAGATGATTGATAAGGTCCCTTCCAACCCAAACCATTCTGTGATTCTATGATTCTAGTTGCTCCAGTTTACGTATAACTGGGTAGTTAAGAGACCAAACACTCTTCTGTACAAATGTCTATGAAAAGTAGTACTTGAGCTGGAAAAGCTGGTGGAGAGAGACAGCTTATTGGCTTTTTCCTGTTAGCTTGGATCCAGGCCCTTTTCTGCTGGTTCAGATAGCTCAGTGATGCTCTTTTCTCCACCATAACTGGCTCTGAACTGCAAACCTACTTTTTTACTCCAGTGGGAAAAGTTAATTACTGTTTTGCTGTTGAGTTGTTAACAGCTAATTCCACCAGCGCCAGAGTCTCCAGAGGCAAATTCAGTTACAAACAGGAGGCAGGCAGGGTACATATGACTAATTGACAGAAAAAGATGCAAATAAGTGATAAAAGTACTGGACTGTTGAAGGGATTTAGGTGGTTATGTCCCGGATTGTGAGTCCTTTGTGTGGAAGGCTGTGCTGGCAGCTGAGCGGCAGTTTTAGGCTGGTGTCTGTGTGACTGTCCCTGCTGAGCTGGGGTTTATTCATCACATCAGCCATGAATAAACTTAAAGTTCAAAGGCTTCTCCACATTAGCATCTGCTGCTAAATTTCAGTAGTCACCCTGGCAATGTGCCTTTTTTTGTGTGCTTTAAAGAGGGAAATGTGACAAAGTGAGCAAAGGGATGAAGGGTCCCAAGTATTTCTCAGCCCACGCTCCAAACCTGCCACTTCACACCGCCTGCTCCAGCACCCACGGGGTTTGGATCCCAGCCCCACTACTCACTCAGAGAATCACGCTTCCATTTGGGCATTTCTTACCAGGACCAATCTTTCTTGAATGTCTCCTCCTCTTCCCCAGGGAGTACATCCCTTGTTCTCCCCAGGCATGGCCAGTAAGTGGGAAAGCTGTTGCACAGGGAAACCCGAGCATGTCTCTGTCCTGGGTCAGCATCTTCTGCGGTTCCTTTGCTAACATTGAAGCTGAGCTAGAAAGAGAAAGTTACTTGGGTTGCCCTCACTGGAGGACTTTGGGAGGTTTTGAGGTATTTTCCTGGTGCAGGGAAGGAGCCTTTGAAATAGTTGGCACTGACAAAGACACAGCTAACTGGGATGACTCATGTTCCTGGGAGCAGCTGTGAATCAGCAGCAACTTGCTGGGATGGTTAATGCTTCAAACTCAGGACCAGGTTCCCATTGCAACCCTGCAAGAAGCTGGAGCTTTTCTAATTAATTTTCCTGTTTTGCTTTTCTGTTTCTCTGTATTTTACTATTAATGCAGTATCCCCACAGAAACTTTCTCAGCTGAAGCTGCAATAAAAGGTTTCTGACAGCTTGCAGTGGGGTAAAGGTAAGCACAATCATGCGTTGACAGGGCCTGTTCTAAGACTTGGGGGTTGGCAAAGCAATAAAGATCTCCAAACTCTGGCACAGAGCTATTTTTGAACTGTAAAGGGATGTCTGACATCTTACCATGGAATCAAGAACTTAATCTATAGAAAGGGAATTTTTTTAAAGAGAACATTTCCAAGAGGTTATATTTGAAGTATTTATTCCAGCGCACTGATCTGTCAAAGCTCAGTATTCCATGTGACCACTGTAAAGAGTTTGTAGATATATTTAAACTCTGAGCATTAGTACCTGTAGCCAGGGAAGCTTTTGTACTCTGCCAATATAGGGAAGCGAGTTACTCATTATGAACTGTTCTTATTAAAATACTGAAATCTAAAGACTGACCCTTCCAGTGACTCGATGATCCAATGTTTCTATATCCTCGACAAATTCAGACAGACCCTTGGCAGGGCTGAAGCTGTACCTTAACAGCTCACTGTGCACTCTGGACTTCCACCATCACACCCCACAGCTTTCCATCAGGCTGCAGCTTCAGCCTTTTGCATTTCCCAGGAAAGAACATTTATCACTACTTACATTTATGATATTTTACTTTATTAATGTACAGATTCACACAAAACATTATATTCTTGCTAAGGCCATTTCATTAATAAGTTTTCAGAGTACAGAGTTGTGTACTGGGGGGGGGGGAATACAGCAAAGTGGCAGATTGTCATTTTAAAACTGTCACAATTTACCACTGACACACTGGAGGACATGCTGCAGCCTACTTCTACAGAACTAATGTGTATTTTAATGGTATTACTCCAGAGCACACTTACAGACCACACGACCCCATGGGTATGGTCTCCTGGTCCACCAGCTCCATATGCAGCTCATCACAGCTGTGTGTAACACTGACAATTGGAAAAGTGAACAAAAAAAAAAGGCAAAAAATGCTCGCCTGGGTTCTGCTGACACTGGGAAAGGAAACCTCACAGCCTGAGCTCCCTTCACCCAGAGGTGCTGGGTACAAGTCGAGGCAAAAGCTGTCAATACTGTGGGGCTTTGCTTGCTAAGGAAACAGATAAATTGAACAAAAACTTTTCCACCCCTGTTTACCACAGGCAAGTTCAGCAGTTCCATCTTCGGGCCCTCTTGTCCAAGATGAGAGCAAATCTGCAGCTAAGCCAACTTCAGCAAAAAGACTGTGCTACCTGGTGGTACAAGGACATGAAGGACAGGAACTGTCCATGTTTGTAGGACAGACAGAGGTGGCAAACGGTGGCCTAAATTAAAGCGATGGTTTTGTTGCAGATGGAGGTTGACAGGAGCAGTAGCCTTAAAAATTCCATCTGAGGACTGAGGGAACTGAAGGTGCTTGGAAGCAGGAGCATCAACTAGGCATTTTCCATGCACTCTGTGCCAGTTCTGCACAGCTCAGAGGTCTTTCTACCACGTTAGGACGCACAGGACAATACAGAAGATGTGACCAGTGACATCAGTCAGGAAAACAAAAAAATAGTAATAATTTGGTATGTACCAGGAACAGTTTTTGGTTTTCTTTTTAAGCCAATGGTAGAGATAAAGTACCACTGTGACAGAACTAAACCCCTTAGACTAATAAGCCAAACCAATGTCAACTCAAATATCTAGATTAAAAACAAACTGAAGAGAAGAAACTGGCTGCCAGAACACAAGCAAAGACAATCACTTTATCAAGAGAAACAAGAGGTGAAGCCCACCTGGGGCAGCAGTGCCTGTCAGGGGCTACTCGAGTATCCCTGCTCTGGCCATGGAAAAGGGCCCACATTAGCAGTTGCAACAAATAAAGCAATTAGTTAATTACTTTTTCATTCTTTACATGTCAGCAGTGCAGCTGAAAATCACTTCATTGCAGAGGAATAGTGAGCGACAACTCCCCCTGACAAATTGCACAGGCTCCCAAGTCCTCCTTAATACATACTCCCAAAAGAATGGGTAGCTTAATCATCCCCAGGGAAACAAAGCACTGCATGGAACAGCCTGGGGTGCAGACGTTTTGAAACACGTTGCTAAAATTACCGCAGGAATTTTTAAACATGTCTACACCTTTTCAAAGCAAACTGGGAGTCATCTGTTACCCAGACAACCCAAACAAGGTTTCTGCCTGACATCAAGTCTCAGTCAACACCTTCACACAAGGGGGCACCATGCACAACCTGTGCGAAGAGACGGCAGTGGGGGGTCGTGTAAATGAAAACTTAGAAAAATAGAACCAAGAAAATAGAGAATAACCCTACATTTTTATAATCTTTAGATCTGAAATACAAACCACACCGTTAACCAGGGCAACTGGTGGCGGCTGACACCAGTCTCAGCTATCCTGTCCCCTGAGGCGCTCTGCAGGAGGTCATTCTGGATGCACAGAATGCATACACACACACGTGCATGCTGCATGGAAGTGTCACAAAGCCTTTCACTAGCACCGTTAAAAACAATAATTTAAAAAAAAAAAAAAAACCAACAAGGTCCATCGAGAAACAGAAACAGTAACAAAACAGCAACAGGTCAGAAGCAACTATTTGTACCACACTGGTGCAGACTAACTGTTTCCAAGCTGGAATCAATGGTGCTGCATCTTAAAAACAGGAGAGCAGGAAAGAAAAGTAGCTGCAAGGGCAGACACTGGGCTCCCAGCTACCAAAACCAAGAAGGGATTTCTGCTGCTTTCACCTCGGAAAGACCTGTCAGTGCCATGCAGAGCTTCATGTCCCATCTACCCATGTTGTCACGACAAAGAGCAGGATACTAAAGAAACACACAACTCATCGGATTTGTAAGCAACAAAAATAAAGCTAGATATTGCATCACATATCCCATAGTGGTCCTTGGTGGTAACACATGAACAGATGACTGAGGCTGCATGCCACAAACACCACACATGATTCACTTCAGGTCCCCATCCCCTTCTCCCTGGATCGACTTTTTGATGCGAAGCAACATGGTTGTGAGCCACTGATCCAACCGCGATATCGAATCAAATTCTTTAACCTATTAGAAAACCAAAAAAAAGGTTTAAATTAAGAATCATAATCAGAAAGCAAATGAGACCACTGTAATAGAGCGTTCTGCAGTTCTTGAACTCTGGTCTTCTAAAACATCTCTTCCCAGAGAAAAAAAAAAAAATAAAAGGAGAGATCTATCAATCCAAAAACACACAGAGCACTTTAAGGCACTGTCAAACACCCAAAGGAGCTGGAGCAAAACCAGGCAGGATCTTTACTTAACTCACAATGATAAACTCAAAATTTAAAGTATTCATTCTGGGACTTGCAGGAGCAGGGGCTGGAAGCAGCTCCACCAACACCCAGGTCTCCCACAGGCTGTTTCGGGGCAGGGGGGAAGTGCTGGGTGTTTTGCCCCGCTGGACTCGGTGGCAGCACTGAGAGCTCAGGCAACCAGTGACCCCACGTTTATCAGTGTGCACACCCCAAAAGAAGAGAAAAAAGGAACAACCCACCACCCACCAGTCTGTCTCAGTGAATTTGTGACTACTCACTGCCTCAGTGTATGCTTCGCTGTTCTGCTCCTCGTGGGCTTCCAGCAGTTTCTAGGAAAACATCGTTAAAAATTAAAGAATACTGTTACTGTGTGTTCTGCAGGGCCAGCACTGGGCATCTCATCCCCAGGAGAGGGGACCTCAGCACCCACACATGGGGCACCCACATCTCCAGCAGCAGCACCTTGGCAGCCTACTCAAACCGCCTGCTACGGACATAAAAACAGTTTTTTGTTTTGTTTTGTTACGTTAGCTAGGATAATCATCCTTCTGCTGCAGCTACTGCTATGAGTCTGGTGTAAATCCACTGCAAAGCAAGTCTGATGCCCTCTAAAATATTCCAACGAATGACCAAACCTCTGGCAAGGTGGCAAAGCACAAGGTGAAGGGCACTGTGCTGTAATTTTAATACTGGTGTTACTCACTTTCAATAGCTTGCACTCCCGTGAGTCTGTGAACGCTGGGAACATTTCTTCATATTTCTCAAGGGCGAGCTGAAAGAGAGAAGACAACCTTTACACTTGTTTCACCCAAAACCACTTGCTTTTTATTTCAGTTTTTGCCTTCCAGTCCTAAAACCCCACTGAGAGCTTGGGGAAGTATTCACAGAAAATCCAGTTCCACACTATGGCACTCCAAGCTCCGCTCCTTGCGACAGCCAAGCAAATCCCTGTGCACGCAAGGAGGTGCTTCAGCCAGCAAAGGTTGGTCAAAAGAGAGGCAGAAAGTTTGGGGTAACAGCCCTGAGCCCACTGACCTTTGCATTCAGCTCATCCACGATGAAATGGCACAGAGCAGCTTTGAAGAAATATTCTTTAGCGCTGTACTTGAGCAAAGGATTATCCATCGTGTTCGTTCCAACCTAGGCACGAGAGTGGGGAAAGAAAACTGTGTCATTAGGAACTGAAATAAAAACAGGACAGTTGATTAAAACCACTGGCAGCACCACACAGCCACCCGCAAATAAAGACGCTGGAAAAAATGTCTGTACAGAAAGCTGCTGGGAAGGCAGGCAGATTTCTAACTAATCCCAAGGGAAGTCACAGACTCTCTGGTGCACACAGCCCATCCTCTCAGGGAGCTGCTGCATCAGCTCAGGGGTACCTCACTGGTATCTCAGCATCCGGCTGATGGAGAAGGGGGGAAGTCACCTTAGTAGAAACCTGCTTCAGTATGAACCCTCCAGAAGCACAAATGCAGCACTGTGAGTTTTCCCAGGGAAATACCTGGCACCACACCACAGCAATCAAGTTTACAAATTCTGTGGAAAATTTGCTGCCAAAGGTATTTGTAAACACTATCAAAAGTGCAATTATAGATTTCCCTCCCTCAGCCTTTCACTAGAAACAGGAGAATCCAGGGACAAAAACACCTTTAGTAAGTTAAACCAACTCTTAAAAGTGAAGGAGCAAACCATGCCTCTTAAACACATTGTCAGCCCCAAAATAAGCAGGATCGGGAGCTTCTAGGCCACGGCAATTTTGCAAGACTGACACACTGACCCACTTTGCATAGTCTAGCAATGTTTGTCCCGTCGGCTGCAGCGCACATCCTCACCTGCTCATAGATTTCTATTGCCTTCTGGTACTGCTCCAGTTGTGCGGCGTAGGCAGCCACCTTCAGTAGACACTTGTTGGCTGAGCTACAAACAATTAGAGAGTTGGAGTCAGTCACTGTGTCCTGGGGAAAAACAAATAAACCTCTGGCACCTCCAAGTACTACATGTACTACTTAGCGTCCATAAAAGCAGGACCCAAAAACTGCAAATTAAGGGAATTTTCTTTTTATCAGCCAAGATTAATACCATCAGAAAGGCACGGAGACCTTCAGCTCAGCACAGAGCTTGTGTTTGTGTTCAATTATTTCATGCTTTCTCTGCCCCCAAAACAGGAACCCCAAACCAGACACCCTAGGGGCAGGATGAGAACATAAAATAGAAATCTAAGCAGGGCCTGGGCATCCCACCCAGGGACATTTCAGAAGAGGCCACGTGCAGGTGTGCGGGCCATCCAGGACAACCCCCAGGGCCTCCAGCCCTTCCCTGCTCCAACTCTGCCACAAAGCCCACTTGCCTGTTGGACTCCTCTCCTTTGTAATAGTCAGCAGCCTGCTCGTAGTGTGCAATCGCCTGGGGACAGAAAGAGTGTGTCTGAGTGCCGCTTCTGAAGTGCCATTTGTGGTCAGAGCAGTGTTCAGTGACCATGTTCACTAAAGCTTTTCCATCCTGGCCACAAAAGGAGCAGTGGCACAGCACACTGCAGGGTTCCTGCCAGGCTCCATACACGAGGCTACCCTTGGAAACCTGGCTGAGAACTCGTGGAGGGTCCCCAGCTCCAGTGCAGGTTTCAGACCAGTGACACCACTCTCGAGGTCATGACTACAAACACTCAAACCACAGCTCAACATGAGAACAGCCCTGACATAGCAGGGCTTGATTTAAGTGGGGCTGCACATCAAGAGGCAACACTGAAGTAATTATAATTAATAGAGAAGTAAATTACTGTCTAGAAAGTAGTATCTAGAAACCACAATTTTTTGTTCTGCATACTTCAAGCAGCAGATTTGCAGCCAGTTGAGTGGCTGCAGGATTCCTGCTCAGGGCCCTCAGTTATATGGGAACGAGAGAGAGTTGGCGCTGAACTGTGAGCTAAAAGGAACAGCAGCATCCTTTGGGAACATCAGAAAATAGCTACAAAACTGCCCTGCAAAGAGCTTTTTGGGTGTGAAACACCACTTCAGCCAAGAACGTTTCTCTCCTGGGCATCTCTGCTCAGCAGAGGGGCACACCAAAGAGTCAGGATTGCCCCGTGAGAGACCCGCACTGGGAAAACCATCGCTCCCCCTGTTAACGCTCACGTCAAGTTCTGGGGGACTTCCACCATCGCATCCTTACCTTCTCAATGTCCACCAGCTCGGCCTCGTAGATCTCCGCAATGGTGATGTGGTGCTTGGCAGCGATGGTGAACCGGCCCTGGAGGAGGCAGAAGGTGGAGGTGAGGTGGGAGCTGCCCCCCGGCCCGGCACGCTCAGCCTCCCCCAGGCTGCAGCGGCCCACGAGCTCTTACCATGTCGGTGTAGATATCGATAGCTGCATTTAAGCAGTTGATGGCCTCTGCAGCATGAGTGTTCAGGAAAAACAACAAAGTCAGCCAGCACATCAGAATTCCCAGCCCAAGACCTCCCCCCCCTCCAAAAATCAGATCTCCATGTGATTACTCTTCATCAGACCACACACCAGCTTCTCAAGTAAGTATTTACTTGCACATTTACGTCTATCTAGAATGACAAATATAACATTTTCAACTCCTAAGATCTACAGACATCACATCCCCCACATTTTTGTATCTGCAGACCAAAGCCCGATACACTGGGCCCAAACACCCCACCCCATACTGAAAGGTAACCCTCAAAAATTAGGGAAGGCAAAATACAGATAACTTGTACCCTGGGGTTTGCCAGGCTGCATTCTCAAACAGAGCAAAATGCAATATACTGACCTCGTGAACACACAGGGGCTACCATCTGCTAGGATATTTGGGGGGTTACAGTTAGAAAACAGCATTATTAACCTTGAGGTAGTTTCTTCAGCCCCCAGCACAGGAAAGCAGGGGTAATGCTGGTGGTTTGGCTGGTGTGATTCCAAATGCTTCACTAGGAAAAGGGGAACTGGAGGTCTTCTAGAAAATCATGATCCTGCTATTCAGGACTAGATCTGAAGAATCCACGTCCTATATCCTCATCCTATCAAAGGTTGGTCTGTTCTCCTCCCACCCCTCATCCACCCAGGAAAACCCTCTGGGAGCAGGGCTGGGGCTCAGGGCAGGGATCCCACTACGATCCACACCTCAGACTACCAAGGGGCAGTGCTTCACAACCACATGGTGCAGTGTGGGCCCATGCCCCCCCATTTTGTTCCCCTCACCTTGGGGGTCAGCTTTTTTGTAGGCATTCCCGGCATCCACGAAGCTGGTGGCTGAATCGTGTTTACTCTGCAGCTGCATGTGCAGCTTGGCTGCCTGGCAAAATGCATTCCCCGCAGCTGGGAGAGAAGCAGAGAGGTTGAGGGGTGCAATAACCCCAAACTGTTCATGCCTGCATGCTCATCCTCACTGCTGGCCGTGCCCTGCATCTACTGGATCAGCGAGGGGGACCCTTTGGAGCTTGAAACCCCTTGGATTTGATGTCCCACCCCAAGATATTTCTGTGCTCATGAGCACACCCAGGGCAGTGCTCCTTTCAAAGGCTCCCCTGCAGACTGAGCAGCTTTCATTTTAAACTGCACCCCAGCTCATTTAACATCAGGAACACTCAGGTTACCCACCTTTGCCCACTCCCCCAATATTTAAACATCGCAAGGCTGAGCAGGGATCACCACAGGGACCATACCCATGGAAACTACCCCCAGGATGTAAACCTTCACTGCAGGGAGATGCTCAGGCACTGGTGAGTCACCCTGACACCAGTCACCCTCTACACAGCCGCCCCCTCCCCCCAAGGTGGGGGCTGTACTCACCGCTCCAGTTTTTGGCGATCTTGAACATGTTGGCAGCCCTGGTGTACATCTCGCAGGCTTCCTCCACCCTGGTGTTGCCCCTGAAACACAGCCAAGAGCCCTTGGTGCCGTGCTGAAATGAAACACTGGCCCCAAGCTCAACCAGGGTTTCAGAGGTTGCAGCTCCCTGTGCTCGGGTGACATGACCCCTCCAGGCCCTAATTTTAAAACACAGGGTGAGCATCACACTGCTGCAAGAGGGGAAAGCTGGATTCAGGGGCCTGGAAGCCTTGCTGCCAACAGGGAGCAGGAGGAGCTGGCGAGTACCAAATGACCAAGCCCCTGTTAGACCAGGCGGGGGTGAGTCTTCCACTGCATAAAGCAGGGAGAGCAGAAGGAAATACATTCCTGAAATGGCAACAAAGGGCATGTTCCTCAAGAGTTTGGAGCCCAGAGCAAGCCCCCATCCGCTCCATGACTCAGGTGTCTGCTTTTTTGGGCAGGAGCAGCTGGTTCACATGAGCCACTCAGCAAAAACACCTGCAAAAAGCAAACTCTAGTACTGCATCGTTTAGGGAACAAAATTAAAAATTCAGAGATGCTGGACAACTTGCTGCCAAAGAACAACTCAACCCAAGTCTCACAGACAGGGTTTAGTAGCATAACACAGCTCCTCAAAAATCATTAATTTATCTTGAGATAGATGTTAAACATTTTTGTTAATTACAAGCAGATTTCCTCATGGATTTACTCCTGCAAGCCTGGTACTGCCCTCAGTCCTGTTGACCCAAGAAAGGGCAAAACATTATTATCAGCATTATTTTCTCCCTCCCTCCTCCTGGCAGACAACCACATTTCATTTCGAAGCACAGGCGGGTTTCTTGGACCACTCTTTGCTCTTTTAACGCTGCCTTTTACACAAACTGAAGCCAAAGGAGGCGGTGCGAGGCAATGCTACACCCTGCAAGGCATCCAAAACCTGGTGGTTTTCAGCCTTTTAGTCTCAAAAAAAATAAAAATTAAAAAGCACTTGTGCAAGCTAATGGAGCTCTTCAGGAAACAGCCCGGCTGTCGATAAGGCTTTTGGCCAGGCACGTAGTGGCCTGGGCACCCCCTCGTACCACGAGGATGCTGGGAGCCAAGTCACCCACTACCTTATCTGCCATTTTAAAAACAATTTTTTTTTTAATTTTTTTTTTTTAATCTATTCTTAGCCCAAGAAAATAAGAAATTTGTCTCTGGAAATCTCTGCCTGTTCATTCCAAGGATTTTCAGCAATTTGCTGGTCGGATTACACCCCTGGAGCACGCTCTGCCCGATTAATCTGCCAGAAGCAGGGGAGGAATTTATTTATAAAACTTCTGCTTTTAGGGCTGCAGTCATTTGATTTTTTCAGGCTGGTATGTTTAGAAATACCAAGGCCTCCATAAAAGCTCATTTCTTAAAATTACAGAAAGAGCTATCAAGAGGAAAGCCAAACCTGCTGGTTTTTCAGAACCCTCTCAGGAATATCTACTTTTGCAAAAAGAGACCCAGGAAAAAGGAAGCTCTGCTGGTTTTGGGGGGTATTGCTCCCCCTGGGTAACGCCATCCCTCCAAGGCTCTCCGTGCCACGAGAGGACAAAACAATCCGTGAACCACTATGCCTGGTCCAACCCCCCCTGGAGCTGCAGAAGACCTTGAGGAGGATGCACCGCCTGCAGCAGCCCGAGGGGAGCCCCCAGGTGCTCCCAGGATAAGGAACCCCGTGAGAGGATTAACAACAGCGAGTCCCACCGGGACAAAGCCGGCATGAGCAGGGACACGACGGGTTGGACACGTCCAGGGGGTGAGGGGGGACACAAGCAAACATCCCTAGCTGCAGAAGCCCGGCGGGCTTGTCACACCGCTGGGCCTATGAAGCACCTGAGGGGGGGGGGGGCGCTGCTGGAGCACCCCTGGCCCAGGTCACCCCTGCTGTGCTACGGGGGGGCTGTGCTTTACCCCCACCCTAACACTGCAGAGGCTAAGGGAGACCCTCACCCACGCTGTTGGGGGGGGTGGGTACAGGAACTGCAGACACCCACGCACAGGGCCCAGAAGCCTTCCTGCACCCTGCTTTTTTGCAACCCCGTCCTTCGCACCCCTGCACCTCCCCCTTTTGTAACCGCTTCCCCCTTTGCACCCCTGCAACCCACTTTACACACCTCCACCCCTGCTTTTAGCAACCCCCTCTTCGCACCCCTGAACCCCCTTTTGCAAGTGCCCCTCCGCACCTCTTCACCCCTCTTTTTACACCAACCCCCTCACGCCTTGCGAGTCCCCCTTTTTTGCACACTGTGCCCTTTCCCCCCTTTTGCAACCCCCCTCCCTTCGCGCCGCCCCCTCCCCCCGGCTCACCCGAAGAGCCCCCGCAGGAAGGAGTGAGAGCCCTTCACCCGCTTCTCGGCCTCCGCCATCAGCTGCACGGCCTCCCGCTCCTTCCCCGTGCTGTCCATCCTCCGGCTTCGGCTTCGGCCTCGATCTCCTCCTTCTCCTCTTCCTCCGCTGCACCGGCGGGCGCGTGCACCGGGAGGGCGGCGGCGGGCGCGTGCACGGGGGCGGGGCCTCTGTCAGCGGGCACCCTGCGGGTTGCACGGTGCGGGTTGCACAACGCACGGTCCATGATTTCTGTCGCGCGCTGCACAATTCCCGTTGCAGGATGCACGCTCCACACACCCCCAGTCCACCACACGCCAGCTTCCCAACCGGCACCCTGAGAAGGCAGACACACCTAAGGGGAGCTCTCCCGCAGCTCTCCAACCCTTTGGAAGCAGCGGCATCCGCTCGTGATCCACATTTCATGCGCTGTGAAGGCCCGGGAATGCTCAGGACTGTGCGTGCCGCTGGAGTCAGTCGGATTTTGTGCCCACACGAGGAGGGGGAACAGCACAAGAGGGTGCAGCTTGTGTAGCTGAGCGGCCCCGGAGGCGTCTGTCGCCCCCAGAAGTACAAAAATAATTTCTGAAGGGACAGTCATTCCTAACCGCCCTGATACTGTACCTACCCCTTAGGAAATGGGCTGTTGCTGGGGTGGGAGTGCTTAAAGTCAGATGAAATGGGAGCAGGATCCACCTCCAGCACTTCATTGGACTGACATCCATGAGCAGCTCACGTTTCTAACAGTCAGATCTCAGGCAGGATCAATCCTCATTTCTCCACAGCCAAAGAGTATGCCAGAAGGAAGGAAAAGTGAATTTTTTGCAACTTGAAGGTGCTTTTATTGTGCATTTATCCCACCCTAAAGGTGCTTTGTTGTTTTGTGGGGTTTTTTGTAGCTCCGATTCTGCAATTACTCAGAACTACTTAAATGCAGGACATAGAGCTGAAGCTTGTGCTCCCAGGAGAAGGGTCATCATTCCCAGTGGATGTTCTGCATTAAGCGAAAGGACACCAGAAACGTCAGAATAAACAGAAAAGGTGCCTGTTTTTCTGCCATCTTGCTTGCATTTGTGTCCTGCCCCCCAGATTATCTGAACACATAGATACATCCCTCCCTTTGGTACAGCAGTTCAGCAGAAACTCCACACAGGCTGATTGCACAGGGGAAAGGGAGAAATCACTTTTTTTTCCCCCGGTAAAGCTGCCACCAGCCTCATTTCCTTAGAACCGAAGGCCCAGGGGCTCAAGCCCTGAGGGATGCTTGCTACCAAGGGCTGAAGTACGAGCCTGTGCCTGGGGTGTGAGAAGGGACCCCCAAAATTTACATTCTCAGGTTTTTAAGGCCATAGTGTGTGTGTCCCTAAACACACAGCCCCACGACCCCTTGAGGGAAGCAGGGAGGGCGTCCCCCGGCACAGCCCAGGGATTAACGGTGGAGGAAGCGACAGGACTAAACCGAGTAGACAGCTGGCCCCCAGATTAGGCAGATTAGCGGCGCTGAGGCCTGAGGCAGCGGCTAAGGACGGAGGAGGCGCCGGCCCGGCCCTCAGCGCCGCACTACAGCTCCCGGCCTGCCCCACCGTGTCGTCACTCTTCTGAGACCTGCTTCCCGGCGTCTCCATGGCGACGCGGGCGCATCCCGGCCCCCCGAGGCCTCTCAGACAGACACCCCCCGTCCAGCCCCCTGCGGACGCGCCCAAGCCCTCCACACCGGGGGAGCACCCCCAGGGCCGAGGCAGTCCTCAGGCCCCCTGAAACGTCCCTGGCCTCGGAAGAAGGGTGGGAGAGCAGGACAGAGGCCCACAGAGGGGCAGCCACCAGCCCCCCACTGCCTCCCCAAGCACCTCTGCCCCTCACACGCCGGCTGCAGGTGCAGGTGCTTGCCTTCCACGCCTGTCTTCCACCCTATCCCCAACAGGAACCGACTTATGGTAATCAAGGTGTAATTAATCCCCTCCTGCCCCCCCCCCCCCCCCCCCCGTGTGCTCGTATCCCAAGTTTTCCCTTTTTCAAGCAGGACGTGATGGAGCCTCTTTATCTCCACGACCTTGGGTTCCTGACAGACAACAAAGCTCTTCAAAGGATCCTCTACCCCATGGCTGTGCAGCTTTGCCACCTAACCCTTGCCCTGGAATGGGAAGGGGGGATTTGTCAGGCCTTTCCCAATTTAGGGGAGAATGCAGAAAACCTAGCCAAAGCCACTGAAGAATTCTCTTCTGCTGCAAGAAGGTGAGTTTGCTGGGTGTCTCCCAGGTGGATCTGGGGGCTGGGAGGGAAGAGGAAGGGCTGGGAAAGAAACTGGGAGCCTGCCTGGTGCTCCCTGCCTGCACCCTGCTGGGGAGGAGGTGGGAACATGCGGAGGAAGGGATGGGGAATGTGAAGTGGGGAACAGAATTAGAAGGGGAAAAGGAGAGATGGGAGAAGGCAGGGATATGTGCTTGGAAGGGACACAGCAAAGGAAAACCAGTGGTTAATTGTTGTAATAAAGCCAAGGCTGGCACTCACAGGATGGCAAAGAGCTGAGCCCTCGGATTCTGTTCCAGGCTGTCTGAGGAGTCCAGCGACGAGGTGCTGAAGGAGGACATGTGTCCTGCAGCCGAGGCCCTTGTCCTAGCTGGGAGGTGTGTGCTGCTAGCAGGCTACAAGCTCCAGGTGCAGCCGGAGAAACCCAGCCTCAGGGAGGAGCTGGCTGCCGCAGCCAAGAGGGTCTTCACAGAGACAGTAAAGGTAAGGGCAAGGGGACAGTGCCAGAGGGCACAGGCAAGGAGGTTGGGCTAGGATGCAGTGGTGCCATCTTGGCTGCACAAAGGAAGAAACAGTGAACAGGGATTCTTGAGCCTTAGCTACTCTGACCAGATTTTCTGCCTTTTTTTCTGGTTAGATCCTTCAGATGGAAGATGCTGCCAGGGTGAAGGCGATAACTCAGGCTGCCAGTCGACTTCTAGAGTGCCTGGGTGTGCTGCGGGCTGCAGGAGACATGCCAGGACTGCTGGCTGCTTTCCGGGCCTTCTCTGAGGCCTTGCTTCTGCTGAGCAATCTGACAGCACAGCGCCTCGAGGAACTGGGAGATGGTCCTCGACAGAAGAGCCTGGCCCAAGCTCTGCAGCTCCTTCAGAAGTGCATCCCTTTGCTTCATGCAACCAAGCACAGCGATCTGAAACACTCCCAGGATCAGCAAGTCAACTTCTCCAAAGACTATGCCTTCCAGCTGACAGAGAGGACCATCCAAGAGCTCACCTCCCTGCTTGTTGACAGCACAGGCAGCAAGGAGCCAGAGGACAGACACGGGACCTTTTCCCAGCATGTGAGCAGGCTGCTGGCTCTCCTCTCTGGCCCAGACCCAGCACACCTCTGCGACAGTGAGTTCAGTGTTCACCTGGAAGCGGTGGTTTTCTACTGCATGCTTCTGGCAGACTCATCCAGGCCAGATCTGAAGCTGGACCTGGTAAAACATTGCTGGTTTCTGCTACAGCTAAGGAAGAGCATCTGCAGCCGGGTAAGCCAGCAGGAGGGATGGGCAGAGCAAAGCTGGGGAGAAGGCAGCCTGGAGGAGGAATGTCACAGCATGAGAGAGGAAGTGGAGGCTCTCAACCAGACAGTGCTCACAGCTACCCTGTGCCAAATCCTTGAGACCTTCTTTGAGGGTAAGGAGCCCCTGAGGCAGTTAGTGGAAGATGCCCTCAGCCTTGCTGGTACAGGGTGTTTTCCAGCGGGACAAGGAGGATTTTTAAAGAGGCTTCAGCCCCTCATTGCCATCTTCTTCACACACAGCCAGCAGATGCTCAGAGCTGCAGACTTTGTTCTGGCCAGGTGCACCAACACTCCAACCGCTGAAGAGATTCGAGTGTGGGTGGAGTATATGAAGAGGCTCCTTGCCAGTCTCCCTCCACTGCTGACAGGAATGAGCAGAAACACAGCCCAGACGAGCAGCCCTGAGCAGCTGCAGTGCCTGTACCGTGCCTGGATTGCAGCAAGGGAAAGCCTCTTGCAGTGCTTTGAGGAGACTGTGTGCATGCCTGAATTCCTTAAGCTGTCCATCCAGGAAATGGCCAAGCACAGGGAATGGTGTGAAAAGGCCCTGGAAAGTCAGAACCCCGAGAGGCTCCCTTGGCATGTGACTCGCCTCACCAGCTGGGCTCAGTGGGTGGTTGAAGCTACCACCAGGTATGTGGACAGAGCCACAGATCCCATTTTCAGGAATGGTTTGCTGGTTTGGGTTGAGCAACTGGCCAGCTCCATCCTTGAGCTGAAAGCTGTTGCAGCCCTTTGCCCAGAGGGACTCTCCTGCCTCAAAACCAGGGCTGTCTTTTCAAAGGCAGTGAGCTGCCTGATGGATACTGCTCACTGTGTCCAAGATGGGCTGGATGGGTCCAACCACCCAGATATCCTCAGTCCTCTCCGAGAACTAGTGCGAAGCACTCATACTGCAAAAGGGCTCAAACTTGGCCTGTCACACACTGGGCTAAAAGCCATTACAGATGAGGCTGCCTTGCAAGAAGACATCTTAAGTCACCCATCTCCACGAGCAGGTAACTTACACCCAGGTATTGTCCCACGAAGAGGAGATATGCACCCTGTCGTTACGGCTCTCCTCACAGCCACGAGAGCCCATGATCCAGCAGCTGTCAGTGCTGCTTGCTCCACCTTGCTGGAGCTCTCAGAGGGCTGTATGGAGGCAGCAAGAGAAGCGCTGCCCCTTGCTGAGCCCCCCCCATGGGGACACACTAGGACAGCACCAGGAGATTTTATTACTGACACCATGTGTTATTACCTTGGCCAGGGAAACAGGCCCAGGGCAGCCTCATCATCCAAGCAAGCTTCTCCAAATGGCACTCACACTCTCCAAAAGGATCTGTGAGACCAAAGAGTGTTTGGCAGCCATGGCAGGCTCTTGGTATAGTCTGTCTCAGCAAATATTTGGCTTTATCTTGTCTGCGGACTTTCTGAGCAGCAAACAGGCTTTGGATGAGACCATGATGGGTTTAGCAGAAGTGGTTCAGTTAGCAGGAAACATTGCAAGCATGGCCTGTACTAAGGGAAATCCCACGTCTCCTGATGTCTCGGAGAGCTTTCTACAGGTCCAAGCCAAGTTTTCACGTGCTCAGATGAACACTAAAGTGTTACTTGAGAAGGCAGCATCCTTTGAAGGCCCCAGCAGGGTGGGGAAGGCCAGCCTGGAGCTGCACTGTGTCCAGTGGGCTGTCAGCATGCAGGTCCTGCTGAGCGCTGTGGATCAGTTGATTGGTAGGGACGTGCTGCTCTTGAAGGAGCTGAGGAACGCCGTGAAGAACAAGGTTTGCTCACGGAGGCTCTTGGCTGCTGTGTCCGAGAATTCCCTGAGGCTGCAGGAAGCCGCCCGGCTCTCTTCCTTGTCCTGCCCTGAAGATGGTGGTCGCAGTGAACTGCTAGAGCTCAGGGAGGAGATAAAGGTGCTAATGGAAGCACTGCTGGATGCCTCGGATACCCTCTCTGTCTCCCCACTGTCTACTGCCAGCTTGTCCATTCGCTTCGAGCTCCTGCAGAGAGACCTGGCCCTCAGGGCCAAGGTGTTATCACTCCACCTGGAGAAGGTCAATACCAAACATCTGCAGGTTATCCGAGATGTCCTTGGACCAGCCCTGTCCCCACTATCTCAAGAGGAGAGAGAGAGGAACAAACAGGCCTTTGAAGAGAAGGCAAGTCGCCTGATGGCCAATGTCCAGTGGGTCAAAACCATCCTCCACAACATTCTGGAGGCCAGTGCTTCACTGCCATCACAGGCTAAGCTGCTCTCCGTCGCAGACCACCTCCTGGTCCTCACATCTGATGTGGTGGGCAGTGCCAGCCAGCTCTTCCAGAGCCACTGGGACACAGTCCACCTCCACCTGGACACTATGGTCTGGTACTGGTCAGCAAAGGCACACTACCTTGTCACCCAGCTTCAGCCTGTCCAGGGCATCAGTGGACATGCCCTGCAGCTCATCAGGCAACGCTTGCTGAACATAGGGGACCAGTGCTCTCCAAGACAACACAGCAGCATAGCCAAGCTCTTCCCAGCCCGACAGCTTGGTGCGCTGAGCCACACCAGGTCAGCAGAAACCTGCCTGAGCAGGAGTGAGCGAGCAAGTGGAGCTGTCAGAGAGGCACATGAAATGGTACGGTAGCTTTTTCCCTCATCAGCTCTTACATCAGGGTGATGGTCAGGGCTGTCCATCAGTCCTGCTACTCACACCATGGAGCACTAAGATAAGTGATGCTGGCAGGGACCTCTGGAGGTCAGTACTCCAACCCGTTGGGCCACCTCCAAGGGGTGGATCAGGTTGCTGGCTGCCCTGCTCTGCCAAGCCAAGTCCTGGGTATCTGATCTGATGGGACACCCTTGCATAAACCCCCTCTCCAAAGCAGTTTCTGAGGAGCAGAGGGCTGTGCTGCTCTCCCTCCCTGAAGCACCACCTGCCTCTGTGCAGTTCCTCGTCTCCCCACTGACACCAATGACTCCAGTCCCACAACAACGACTGGTGCTTGTCATGAGCTGGCAAAGGCTCCAGCAATATGATCCAGATCACTCAGCAGAGTGGTTCAGAGCACTTAATCGTGCTGCTCAACCGTAGGCCCTATCAGCTCAGGTGACAGCTATCACACACACACACACACCCCCACTTTGGAGACAGCACCAGGGGACAATGGGGCACTGGGATGTGACAGTCCTGCTGTGGGTGAAGGCAGAGGAGAGAGGGGCTGGCTGGGAAGGCCTGGCCGACCCAGCTAGGTGGCAGGAAGCTCTCCCATCTCTTTAACTCACCAAAAACTGCTTTAGAAACACGCAGGTGGAGACTTCTCGGCATTGGTGCATCCACACACTCCAGACTTCAAATCTATTCAGTTCTTGTCTCAGCAGCACCAGAACAGTCCTCCCAGCACCTCCCTTGCCAGTGGCCCTGCAAAGCTTCAGAGGGAAGACAGTGAGACACGGCAGGGTGGCCCCAGCAAGATCTCCCTGGTCACCAAGGACATGGCAACAAGGATGCTTCACATGACTCAGTTCCTGAGGAAGAAGGGCCCCATCATGGTATGGAGTTATTTCACCCTCTCCACCCCAGCATATTTTTCCTCAAGAGCACAGTCAAAGCCAGTGACAGGGCTGCCTGGTGCCCACTGAAGCCCCTGCATTACCCCACTCTTCTAAGAGTGACACTGGCTACAGTGATGCACAGCACTACAAATTACTTCCTCCTGATTAGATGTAAACCTTGTGTCCAGACTTTCCTTATTTCACAATACATCTGGGCTTCCTGTCTGGTCAGGAAAGCACACTTTTTTCTCCTCTCCCCAAACACATTTCTTTCTATTTCTTTTTAGAGCAAGGACCAGCTTGTGGCCTGTGCAATGCAGATAGCTTCCGAAGGGCAGGTGCTTGTCCAGTTTGGGCGCACGGTTGCCAAGCACTGCCTGGACCAGAGGTGCTCCACAGAGCTGCTGTGTGCTGCAGAGCAGACTCACACCATCAGCAGCCAGCTCGCCATCGTGGCCAGGTGAGTTGCCAGGGTCAGGGATAATCTCTCGCCAGGCTGGTGGCTCCCTTCTCCAAGAGTTTTGGAGTAAGTGATTCAGGGGAGGCACACTGGCTCATGGTCTTCCAGGAAAATCCTTTAAAATGTCTTTTCAGGGTGAAAGCAGTCACTGCAGAAAGCAAGTCCTCTTCTGAGCTGCTTGTGAGCAATGCACAGAACCTCATCCAAGCAGTTCTGCATGTCCTGAGGGCAGCTGAGGCAGCATGCATCAAAGTAAGTTAATGGTGAGGGCATCAAATTAAGTTTTGTGAGGTGAGTCCATGCTGTGGGGAGCTCCTGCAGCCATGTGGGTCTATGGGAGGTGGGAGCCGACTGCCGTGGGAGTAAAGATTCCTACTGGGATGTTTTTACTTTATGCCTTTCTTTCTTGTTTCCAAAGCCCACTATGCATCCTTCCAGGCACTGCATCTGCTGTGTCATCGCCATCAACCCTGAAGTCATCTTGAGCTGGTCTGCTCCCCATTTCAATTTTGGACAGGAGAGCAGCAGCATCTCATTGGAGGCCTTTATCTGGAAATGGTCCACATCCTTCCTAGCCTTTATGTTGTCTCAATATGAGCTTTGATCAGAGCTCCCAAGAGCTTCCCTTGCAGTTGCCAAGGATGGCTGATCGATCCAACTGTAAATAGTTTGGGAGAGCAGCCTTTATCTGAAACAAGTGCAAATACAACCAGGCTCTGCGCTGTTGCAATGGCTCATCATATGCCTCAGCCTCCCACATAATCCTACAACTTTCACTGAGCTCCAGCACATCTTTTTGAAGAAGACACACTTTTGCTTAGAACTCTGTGTGATGGAGAATCAGCCACAAGGCTGGGAAAGCTCCTCCTGGGGTTAATTGCCTCTAACGTTAAAAACTTACTATGTATCTCAATTTTTTACTTGCTGATGTCAGCCTGAATCAACTAGCCATTCTTTTATCTTGATTGTCTAGATTTCAAAGTCCTTTATGACCTGGCTTTTTCCCTTTGGAAATTTCCCTGCTTCTCAATAAACTAACTATACTGCATTCCCATTATGTCTCTGTAAGCAGGTTTTTAAGCATTTTTTTAAGGATTAACTGGTAGAGATGCCACATTGGTCATACACACACCGATACATTCAGGCTCTTACACCATTTAAGATATTTTAAATTATTTAATGTACAACTAAAGCATGCAAATGTTTTGTCTCTTCCTAACAGGGCTTGTGCCAGCCCCCACCTGACTCTGAAGAAGAAGAAGTAGCTGCTTTTTGCATGCAGTGGAGAAAAAACCTGTTGTGGCATCGAGCCAAGGAGTCTTTAAACTCTGACAGGGATGAATTAGGCCTCCGCAGGGCTCAGGCAGGGGCTGAACCCACCCTGACGGCTATGGTGCAAGAACAATCACCTCAGACCAAGCATCCAAAACCTATTAAAGGACATATAATGATGAGCAGCCACGTGTAAAGCCAAGAAGGGACTTCTGCTGGAGCTAAACTGTGTGGTGAACTGGCCTCAGCAGGAAGAAGGCAGCCTGTGCTGCACTGCTCCCTGCTCATACCTCTTCTGCTGGAGCTGCCCTCAATGGAGGACTGAGAGCGCAAGGCCTGGAAAAGCTTTTGTGTGCTGGCTGCTCCTCCTGTAGCAACTTCCACCCTGCAGAGACACTGCTTCCTTTTGGCAACCCAACAAAGAGCTGAAGAAAATGCTGCCACACGCTAGTGTGTTTCCTAGGAGGCCTCTCGTCCAGATGGCATTTGAAGTTGAGTCATAAGATGCAACACTTGAGACACGGAGAATGCAGGATTTGGGCAAGAGCTTTAAGACCCAGTCAAAGGGAAAACGGAGGGTTTCCTGTTCAGTAAAATATCAGTCATGGATCTTTGTTATCCAGCACAGGAGTCACTCCGAAACCATGAGTCGTAAATCAACAGCCACCAAGTGGGGCTACAGTTCTTTATATTCATGTAACGCATGCCCCCTTCCAGCTGGAAGCCAGCTCTGGCTCTCCTGTAGTCAGTCAAGCTTTTTTTTCTTCTTTTGCAAACACTGATACAGGGAAGACAGCATTTAATGAGGTACCTCTGTTGTATTTCTTTCAATAACTGACAGTTCTGTGTTACTCAGCACCCAAGATGTCAACAGAAGAATGTAGGAACACACTTGTAGCAGCACCAGCAACTCCGGCTGGAGGGAAGGCTCAGGGGTCCATAAATTATTCTATTGCTCATCTCAAAGAAGCCTCGGAGCTGGGATGTCTTTCTCAGGCCCTGATCTTTGGCACATTATCAAACTTTTTTGGAACCATCACCTTTTTAGCAACCAACACCTTTTCTCCTAGAAGGCGCAATCCTAAGTGCTGCATAGGAAGGGCAGCCAGATATAGATAATCCTGCAGAAGAGCCAGCACACAGGGTGGAGCTCAGACACAAAATATTAACTCGGAGGGGAACACGGAAAAAGCACTACAAATCCTGGAGAAAAGAAGAACTGGATGAGAAGGAAGGCTGAGGGACAGAACCACTGACTTTTGAAATGCAAAATGGGAGTGTAATTAAGCATTCTCTACTTTGCAAGGATAAACTGGTTTTATTTGCAATATGAATGACCCATGTTAAAGTCTTTTAATCAGAAAATATTTAAAATATTGAAAACAAAAGTATTAAAACAGGCTACCTAGGGAGGCTAGATATCTCCCAATGAGTATTTTTATCCTGAGGCAGCAAACACCAGGTGGTGATCTAGCAACACAAAGCCTTTCTGAAGCACAGAGAGCAGACATTTTACTCCTCCACATCTCCAGGGCTGACAGGAGCAGGAAGCATTTTGCCTCACCTGCTGCCCCTGACTCAGCAGATCCTGCAGAGAAATAAGACTTTTCTTCCCAAATCCCTCTCAGCCCCAGGACTTTCTTTTACCCAGATTAAAACATTCAATCCTGATGATCACCCACCTCATAGCTACAAGCTTCCAGAGCATCCAGGACCAACTGCTCCTATTCCCGCTCTCCACATCCATGCTCCACAACCTCAGGGCATGAGTTGCAAGTGTTAGAGGGAATGCTGCTCCATGCCAGCACGCTGCACGTGTAGAAGAGATGGAAATGAGCCTCCCCTGCAAAATACACAATTAATCCACACAGCAGATCAGACCCAACTTACTTGGTGGCTGCAGCCCATGCCAGCCCACCTCAGTGTGATAGGACTGTCCCCACCTTCCTGGTATCAGGTAGTTTAGTACTTGCACCATAGCAATGAGTCTCCTCCACCTTTCGAGGGAGCAGCAGAGCAAGTGTAGCCTTGGGGCAAGAATCTGCAAGGAACAAAGCAGGGAGCACCCAAGCAGCAGCACACAAACCCTCACCAGTGGCTGGGGATGCTCACGGGGATCTGCTGGCTGTGCACAGCTGGATCTGGAAAGAAGGAAGGAAGGAGACGGTTACACATGGACACAACAGGCTGTGAGGACTAACTGGCCCCTTCCAAATTATGGCCCCTTCCTGCTTATTTTGTACCCCTTCTTTTCTGAAATAGAGACCTGTGGTATTAAAGATACCGAGATGGAAGCAGAGGTCCAAGGTTAGAAGCCAGCACTGTGTCCCCCTACCAGAACACACCTGCAACTCCAAAGTAGGTCCAGAACTAGACCGATGGCAAACCACCTGAGATCCCGCCATTATTTCAGTTGTAAGGCATGTCACCTTGCCCTTGGTATCAAAGCTTTTCCTTTGACTCTTACTTTTCCAGTACTTTCAAAAAAACACAGAAAATCCAATTCAGTGATGATATCACCACCACCCTACAAGAAGCTGCAACTTCAGGTTAGTGCTGCACATCCCACAAGTACTTTCCACATCTAAAAACTGTCACTTTTTCTCTTTGTTCCCCTATCAAGCCACATGCTATTTCCAAACTATTTCTATTTTTCCCTACCATAAAATTTATACAATTTATACTCTGGGAAATCAGGCAAACTGAAACCATCACTGCCTTCAGTGATGTCCTCTCTGGCATGATGTAGAAGATGTAGAAGTCAGCAGCTTCCCTCAATTCATCCCAGCTCTGCTCATCCATGCAAGACACTTGCAGTTCTTTCCTGGATTACCATTTGCCTCAAAGGCACAAGAAACCAAACCCACAGAATTTGTGATCAACACTAAACCATCCTGGTCACAAGCATTACTTGGGACAAAAAACAGAAACAAAGAGGAAAAGGTCCACCAAGAAGAGACTTAATGCAAAGACACATTCCAAGTGGGCGGGAACCAGATGGCAATTGAGCGGACAGCAAATTTTTATTGTCAGTGTGGCTAGCTCAGTATGACTACAGTTCCTCTATAGAAAAAGCAACCCAAAAGGCAAAACAAGAGAGGCTTTGAGGACAGTTGTGGTCTCAGCATGCAACATCTTCAGAAATCAAAGAACATGCATGACATTTCTCATAGCAATGCTGATAGCTGCAGTAAGAGAAGGATGATGTCACTCTCCAGACCAGGGGTCTGATCCTGGATCCAGCCAACTCCACTTGGATTCAGTACAAGGTTAGTTTAAAAACCTGCCACCATCTGACTACAAACTGGTGTAGGGACCACAGCAAAAACAGGTTTAGTCACCTTCATCCTGCAGACGCCCCACTGCTCTCTCCTCAGCACTGAACTAGCTGCCAACATGTCAACATCACAGTCATTACCAGACTTTAACTGTACCCTTTTTAATTTTTTTGTTAAAAATGTCATAAAGACACCATGAATACAAGTACTGCAGTTACATCAATACAAAAAAAGCAATACAAATTAAGCAGCTGAATACAAAAATACATTGAAATACATGAACACCACAGTGTAACTTATAGCACTACTCAGAATTGTGTATGCGTGAAAAAATTAAATAAAAACCTTTTTTGTATTAGACAACTTAGGTATTCTCCACTTTTAACAGTAACTTTCTCCTAGGTATGTACTTCACAATTTCTTCTATATACAGTATAGAATAAAATACTTTTAAAAGATATGACATTTTTAATCCTCAATATGCGATATAAGTCTCTTTTACACTAAGAATATTGACTGCATGAATAAAAACTGTCAGTGTCTTACATCAACTGATCTGAAAAGGAGGATCAACGTGTGCCTTTTACATCATTTCCATAGGTTTTAAATCAGTTACTAGGTTTGGCTTGATGCATTGGACAATCCTGGTCAAACAGTGTCTCTCACAGTAATGTACATAATATTGCTTGTATCTATACAATCATACAAATGTGGCAATCATATCTAAATGTTGTTTATGAAAGAGACAGCTCACACATATACAGGTCTTCAGACTTTCTTAATGACTTATTTACAATGAAAGTGCTTTTATCAGCTCTAACACGATACGTGGGGTTGTAGGTTTTTTTCTACATGTCAATTATTAGTCTCCCTGAAATTGGAAAAGTATTATCTAGAAAATACCACAGCTTTGCAAACACTAGAGCATACTGTATAACTGCATGTGGTTCTGAGATTAGCAGCTGAAAAGTGTTGATAATTATAATTTAAAAATAAATAAAGCAAAGAGGTAAACCAGTTACAAAATAGCAGAAAACTGCAATATTCACAACAGTAAAAAGACTTAAAATCAATTGCTAACAAAACGGTGAAGCAGTTGGATCGAAAGTCTTGAAAACATCTTTTAAGGACTTATCATCTGATTCCCCGTTGGGATCATTATCCTGTGCCTGCGTTACCTGTCCTGGCTGCCTGACCTGCCTCGGGTCGCTGTACTGCGGTCGGATTAATCCTGACAAAGCTTGGATGGGGAGATTGTGCACCGCAGGAGCAGCGCTGGAGTGTTTAGCCTGAGATTTACTGCTGCTATTTGCTTTATCCGAAGCAGCTTCTGCTGATCCCTCTGTGGTTTTTTCCACATTGGAGGCAGCCTTCTGTGGCGATGAATCTTCCGAGAGGCTGGGTTCATTTTTACCAGAATTTTTCAAAATACTTTTTTTCTGGTTCTCTCCGTTCTCTCCTGAACTGGCTGGAGCTGTGTCCAATGTGGAGCTGTGATCTCTCGGATCATACAAGCTAATACCACTGAGGATGGAGCCCGGAGTTCCCAGCCTTACACCACTGGAGGATAATTTGGGTGCGTAGGGAGGCAGAGCATCCGGGTCAGGTTTAGCTGGCACAGCTTCCGAGGGCTGTGAGGAGCTGGCAGCGGATCTGGCAAGGCGGGGGTCGAACTTGGGAGGGTGGGAATCCTTGGCAGCTCCGTGGTGTGCATCTGCACTTGACAGTCTATGGAGTCTGGGATCCACGTTTTTCTGTAAGCGAGGGTCTCCTAATTTGCTGGAGCTGCTGGCATGGGAATCTGCAGAGGGATCCAAATAGCCACCCCTGCCCATTAAGCTGTTTTTGGCCTTTGCAGCCAGGCGTGGGTCAGCTGGCACTGCACTTGGGTGGGGATCATTTTTCAGATTCCGCAGTTTGTTAAGTCTCTGGTCAGCAATGAGAGGAGGAAGAGGTAAATTGATTGAAGAGACGGGGTCAGGCTTAGGCAAAGGTATGGGGAGCAAGTCTTCAGGCGCCCAGACAATATGCTTAGCAAAGTTTGGTTTCATCAGGGTCACGTCCATCTTAATGTGGCTGAACTGCCTAAGCTGAGATCGGGGGTCCCTTAACGTCACACCAGGCAAAGGTTCCAAGGGTATGAGGAAAGCTCGCTCTCTTAACTCTCTTTCTGAGTCCTCTTCATCATCATCCATCCCTTTCTGCTTGACTTTCACCCCAGCGTGTGCGTGATGTAGGTCAATCTTCCCCCCTGCAAGGGATGAGCTGGTGTGAGCACCCTCACTGATCTTGTGCATCCTGGGGTCCCGCACAAGCCGTGGGTCCAGGGACGCCGATTCTGAAGGCTTTCTGGGGTTGGACCTCGGAGAAGCCCGAAGTCTGGGGTCAGCAGCCTGAGGCCCTGCACCTTTTTCCTTTGCCAGCCTGGGATCAGTAGGAATACCAAGCATGTGTTGCTCTGTGGAATGTTGTTGCCGATTCCTGAAATTCTCGCTTTGTTTCTTTAAGGTTTTTAGTATTGATTTAACACTGCTCCCCTCTTCCTCTTCACTACTGGAATACCAGTTGACGTTGTCATCTACAAAAAAAACCCAAAAAATTATTCAAGCAAATGATCAACAGGGAATACAACACATTTACTCACATAAAGCGTAACACCTCAGTGAAATCAAACCAGGAAGACCTGATATTAAGTCATCAGTCTCTTGTATTATAACAACTGTATTCTAAAATGACAAAAATCACTTTCAATGAAGAACTGACATAACAAAAAAACGGTAGCTAGTTGAGATACTCCCGAACTCTGTGCTGTATTCTCTCCACATACCTCTCTGATAATATTAATCTGGGAAAATAACCTGCTTTCAAATTATATCTACCAGTATTAGTAAAAAAAAAAAAAATTAAAATCTGAGTCTAGATAAAAATTACCTTAATCGTAGGATGATAGAACAAAAATGGCACCTTACATCAGTCTTAAAACCAGATAAATAACAAATGTGGAATCTGCTGACTTATTACAATCCAAACTACAAGGTTTTGGGGAGAGGTCAAGATTCAGATGGGAAGAGATAGTAATATTTCATTTTAAAGGATACATTCTCAACTACCTTCTGCAACTTACTGGGAAGTCCTATCAACACAGCTGTGTCCACATCCCACAGTTGCCTACTCACTGCAGGAGGCCGGTGGTCTCTTCTGGCTCAGTAAGATGAGAAATAAAGGTAAAATGCACCATTGTCCCCACCACCTAATGCAAAATATCGCGTGTTTCCTCAACACTTCCTGTACCACACAAATACACAGCAACAGGAAGCGCCATGTTGATGGAGGCAGCTAACAGGGACACTTTTCCATTACTCTGCTTTCCAAAAGCCTTTTAGACTGGAGGACCAGTCACTCTCGAGTCTTCTCAGTCAGGTGAGAAGTCCCCCACTCAGAGTAGGTCACTCTGGTTTGGTAGGCAGCCTGAAGGGCTGCATCTCCAGATCATTTGATCGGAATTATTATCGTCCTTGAAATAATTTGATACAGCGACTGCCTTTTGGCCAGAGAGCAGATGGATGCATTTCTGGTCACAGAGCCCAGGGATTTTAAGAAGTAATTGAGTTATCAACAACAGAACCTTTTAGAAGTACAAATTATATCCAAAAATTATCCACGGATCTTTGTACTTTGAACTGGAATACAGTAATTAAAGTGTATACTAAAATCCCAGAACAAGCTGGGAAAGAAAGCTAGACTATTCAGCTGAAAATATTATTTGAGTTGGCACTTGCACTGCGAACAGTAACATGATGAAAATCCAAGTCAACAGCTTTGCTGCAGACTAACATGTGGTCAGTAAGTACTTTTAGAACTCATAACAAAATCATCTTTACCTTCATCTTTGCTCATTGCCCTCTGTCCCTGGCTGCTGACAGAGTCTCCATCTCTTTGATGCTTTTGACTAAGTCTTACATAAAGGGCCTTCTGCATCGCTGGAAGAAAATCCGGTACATTAATGGCTTGTTTATGGCCCATGTGGCTACTCATGCAATCTGACTCGCCTCCACCTTGGTGTGACTCTTGAGCCATGAGGTGAGCCTGGTGATCTGTATATTCTCCGTGCCACGTCCCATCTGCAGCACAAAAAATCCCAGTTAGCAGCTAATCTACAGCAGAACTAGTGAAACATAAGGCACAATCAACCAAAACTAATGTGACATATAACACAAGTGGAAAGCATCAGCTGAAAAACCCTATACACTGAAGACATTCCAGGAGGTTTGGCTTTCTATCCCAAAGCTGCTCAGCTTTGGAGTAGTGATGTTTTAATACCACACCACTGCAAAGTGCCATCTCAGAGAACAACAATTTTTACATGTCCTTACCACCAGAGTTATTAGCTGGCTGGAAGTTATGCACAGCTTGGTGAGAATAGTAATTGTCATAGAAATCGGCAGGGTTCTGGATTGGCTCGTAGTTCATGTTCGGCTGCCTTTCACCAGGCATCTGCTGGTACTGTGGCCCTGGAGGACAGTGGTTCTCCCTCGGCATATTCACCATATGTCCTTGAACTCCTGGGGCATTGTAAGATCCGCCCATCCCCGGCGGGGTGAGAGGTGGCCCACCCTGCTGTCCTTGCATAGGCATTCCAGTCTGATTCTGCGGGCTGAGGAAGCCTGGTGGCACACCCTGCATAGGGGGACTTTGAGGCATTCCTGGGCCTTGAGGCCCTCCGCAGGGATGATGGCCAGGAGAACCTGGGTGCATTGGTGGCCCATTGTGCCCCTGGGACATGCCAGGTCCCGGCCCTGGGCTTGAACCTGGGTTGTACATATGCTGAGAATGGGGGTCATTTCCTTGAAATGGTGGCCTCGGTGGGGAGCCGCTGTTATAGAAGGTTGGTGGCCTGAAGGCAAAAGAAAATTAGTGAATCAAATTTTGCACCTACAAAGATCAACAGATGTCTGTCTGTACTTATTTCATCTTCAGTTGGATAAAAATCTGATAGAAGCAAAAAGAAAGAAAGTAACTATATGCACTACACACAACAGAGCTTGTCTGGACGTAAAACATTTTTTCAATATTAGCATATGCAGAAATAGACATTTGCTGCAACTTAGATTTTTAAACATCCCAAAGCCAACAGTCTCCATCAGAAGTGTCAATTAGCTTCAGTCAAGAAAAATCTAACTATAAAGAGTTGAGAAGAGAATGAACTTGGCTCAACCTGCAAATGGAGATGGGCAAAGCAGGCACAGAGCCAAAACAAGAGTCAAGGGAGTGACTTTCTGGAAGGTCAAGGCCCGATAAGTTCTCTTACATGGAAAGGAATTGCAATAGCCAATATCTGAAAGATTGTTAACTTAGCATTATACTCAGCAGTATATACTTCTGACAGAAACAAAGATAATTGGTTAAATATTTATGCAGCCATGTTTTAAGGACAGTTCTACACAAATTTCTAAAACCTACTTTTTCCCAATTTTGTGTGCTAAATCCACAGTAGGCTTCACAACTATTTCAAAGAGAGATGGGATTTTCTTATATTCTCCTGAAGGGTCTTGATAATTTTCTATGTCAGACTCAGAAAATGGATATTGCGCTGGCGGGGTTGGCAGAAGTCCAACACCTGGTGGTGGCTTAGGAAGAGGAACTATGCCATGCTTTCTGAGTTCCTCCAGTTCTTTCTCATCTTCATTTTGTGGTTCCTCCTCATTATTCAAAACCTAAAACAAAGCAATGTAGCAAACGCTTCATAACTTTGTAGTATATGCAATTCAATGTAGCCTTGCACTTCCCATTTAAATATAATCACCTGCTACAACACCATACCCACTGACATCAAACTCAGACAAATTATATATCTGTTATTATTAGTTTTGTACAACACAGATTCTCAGCCAGGAAGAAAGTTATTTCTGTAGTCAGGAAGGGATGATTTCACACAAGCCCATTTCCTTCAAACAGGAATTTTAAGTGATAGAAGTTGAAGGACTTATTCTAAGATTCATGTTTCATTCTAAGATACATAATGTTTCTAGTGTTAAATTCAAGTCACTTCTCTGTTAAGGCCTGTTGTAGAGTAACTGAAGAGAGACAAGAATATCCTACTTAACATAAAGGTCAGAATTTCATTAATCATTCCAAGAAGGCACCTCATTCCTTTTTCCATCCCTGAGCACAGAAGTCAGCCAGATGATATCTAACTTCTAGGCAACTAAAGGCAGACAACAGAAAAGCCACACTTCTTGTTACGGACTTCACAAAGATTTCCACAGAAAAAGACAAAAGAAAGTTCATGGGCAGAAACTTGAGTTGTGAAAATAAACAAGTCTGATATGGCTAAAAAAACACCTGAATAACTGATGGCAAAATGGGATTTCCTGGCACTGAGCCTGGCCACAGACTTACTGTGCTAAAGAGCACCAGGGAAGCTTAACATTGTTACTGTTCAGCATCACACTTCCCCAGAATCCTACAGAAATGTCTGGCACCCTCCCCCCTGTTCCTTCTAGCAACAAACCTTGTGTTTACAGACTACAAAGTGCTCACCTTATCCAACAGCTCTTTTGTTTCTGCAGTCAGGGGAGCATGAGAAAATTTGCACTTATCTCCTTGATAGCATTTTGCTCCTGTATGGTAGAACTTGCAAGGGAATTCATGTAAGCAACATGTTAAGGATTCCTAACAAAGGCTGAGTTCTAGTTTGCGCTGTTCGGCAAGTTCACGACATTCAGCTGTTAACTATCCTTCCATTCTTCAACAGTACTTAATCTTTCCAAAGTAGTATCTTAAGAATTTTGAAAGCTAATAACCAACTTACCTCCTAATTCCATTGAACACCCTACTAACGATTACATTACTGTGGCCTCAACATTATTTTTGACTTGATTCTAAAATTGTGATTAAAAAGACAAAGGTTCCAATTCCAGAACCAAACACAAGTCCTTTACAAAAAACAAAAACAGATCAGGGTTTCAAGAGTATGTGGACAAACACAATTAACTTCAAGGGGTTTTATGTTTTAAAACATTGAAAATCCTTAAAACCGAAAAAAACCACATTAATTTTATATGTATTTTCTCCTTTCAGTTTAATTCAAGTCTTTTTTTTAAAGGATATTGTGCAAATAAATGCAGTTCTCTCCTTTGGTGCAGTAACCTTGTATGTAAAACTTGCAGATTTCCTTTTTCTTTTCAATCTCTGCATCATGATCAAATTTACACTGCTCTCCCTATAAATAAAAACAAGAAAAAAACATTATCAATCCGAAATGCTGAGTAGTTATATTTCCTATTTAAATAAAAACATCCTCCTTAGCCAAATTGAAACTTTTTTATCTTTACTAACACAAAACTGCATTATAAGCGTGTCCCTAAAAATTGAACAGGGGGGCCTGGACACAGAGAAACAATTCCTGACTCTGGATTCACTCAGGAATATATACAGTGGTCACAGAAAACAGTTGGCTGTACAGTACCAGTTCTCTTCTTTGTCTCTACCTAGCAATCTGCATTCAAAATGTGTCTAAACAACTACTTTACTGAAATTATTTTCTATACAAATTATTATGCACTTGATCAGAAAACCTGATTCTGTTTTAAGGTTGTATGGGAGAACTTAAAGAAGTCCAACAAGCAAGGTATTAAGGCTCTTCCATGTAGGAAAAAGAGTCCACACAAGACCAAGTTTATATCAACCATATCATGTCACATATTAGTATTACTTTGCTGTAGAGGTTTTTGCATATTTTTTATTTATTTTCATGAAAAATACACTAATGCTCTTTCAGCTCTTGTTTTAAAACTGAAGGTGGCAGCAGATACTCATCTCACTGAGCACGGCATACAAAAACACGTAAAAGCTGCAACAAATGCAGTTTTCAGTTCCCACCCCGGTTTGGGAAAAAAAATACTACTTTTCACCCTTACTTTGACCATTTGAAAAAGAAACAGAAAATCTTTTATTGCTAAATACACAGAGGAAACAAACAGAAATTATGCACTCACTTATTTGAGAAGCATGCAGCTTTTCTTAAGTGTGTTTTCTAACTGACTGAACTAGTCTCACATCAAAGGATTCAACTCCACAGCAGCACAAGCTTCAAAAGGAAGCAATAGCAAATTTTTTTTATGTAATAAGAGACTGTCTTGCTAGGGCTTTTGTTTGGCAGCTGACTGCTCTGAATAGCATTCTCTTCTTTCTGCTGCCTTCCACTTGCTGGCTGAAGATGATTCTTTCATAGGGGAACCATTACTACAACCCAACTTTTTACTTTAGAGAGAGAAATAATTTAGCATAATTAGCAGTTCCTTCAATGTTTCAAAATTAGCAGTAGCACATAAATAAATAACCTAATACATTCAGAAGCCATTGCCTATTTACAGATTTCACACTTACAAGATCTGTATGTTTACATATGATACATTGTCAGTGTAAGTTTATGATACTATCACATTTTTTCTGTATAAAATAAGAAGCAAAGACAATAATTTTTAATAGAATTTGTTATAATTCAAAACGTATAACAGAAGGGGTGATTTCCCACAAGTATTTCTGTTGGCATTTATCTACAAATACACAAAACATTAAATCAAAACACTGAGTTCCAACACACAAGTTTCCTCTGCATCAGCTGAAGCCCAAAAGAACAGAGCATCTTCTCCCCTTCCTCACACCCACAGACATAGCGCATAATTACCTTAATACATCTCCCTTCAAGGAAATATTTACAAATCTGTTTGCCTTTGTGTTCCACTGTATGCTGATTTATGAACTCCTGACTCATATTAACCCATTTCTTCACTGGTTTGCCATCCTGTAAGAAAAATGAACAGCCTACTGATGCTTATTTATTAAACACAGTTGCAAAAATATTAGAGCATACTAATTACACCAAAATGTTATTAACTACACCATGATTTAAGTTCTTAAAATTATTATACCCACAAAGTAAATACACATACTTTTTTACAGGAGCTTTAATACAGTCTTTTTTACAAATGCAACCGAATCAGGAACTTCTTACAAAACAACAGACACAAATGGCACCCCTGCAGACAGCCAGGAGTTGAGTAACCATCCAGGCTTCCAGACCACCGTCCTAGGCACAAGGCTCTACTTTGCCAACCCTTCCCTTCTACGTGCTTCTCACGCAATTGTTATCTCCACATTATCTATCTTTTCTCTCATTAGAAGAATAATAACCTGTTTGTTTATATTGTGAGGCCAAGAAGAGAGGAAGCACAATTCAATCATGACCTAACATGCAAGAATTATTATGTACCTGGTGAGGCAAATAATTGTTCCCTCTTGTAAACTGATTCCCATTTTCACAAAAATTAGCAGGGGCCTGAGTGCTGAGTAGGAACTTCTGAAATTGAATGGATGTGGTCCTCCACGGTCACCATACTGAATCATGGGCACACACGACCATCAGCACATCAAGCATCTGGTCTCATTTTGCTTGGCAAATTAAGCAATGTCACAAAACTTTAACAACTAAGAATGATTAGTGCATTTTTTGACACTGAGAAGCAGAAATCTTTGAGCTAGAAATGTCTCTCCTGGATCAGTCAAGATCCATTTTCTACTCTGAACACATTAACTCCGGAGAAATCTCAGCTGCTTCAGACAAAGCAGCTTTGAATCTAATAACTGATCTTCAAGGTTAATACAAGTATCACATGAACATGATGCTCCAAGTCTTTCTGACCAAAAAAACCTGACCAAACCTGACCATCCCATGCCACAAAGCACTTGAAACAATGGCCCAAAGAAGGTTAAAACACTCCCACTGTGTCACTCAGAATCCTCAGTGGTTACCCCTCTACACCAGGCAGCTCAGCATCTGCGTCACAGAATTAATTATTTTGCTGCAGCCAGGAGCCCAGCTTTTTGTTTTCTGTCTGCTGGGACCTGCCTGCAGCTGCCTCCACCCCTCCTCAAGACTTGGGAGACAGCACTGGAGGAAAGTGCACACTCTGCGGCCACAGCAAGGAGAAGTCTGGCAAACAAGGCACCATCCTAACAGATCCAACAGCTGCCCTTTTCCCTACCATGTCCAGGGCAGGGAGAGGAAAATCTGATCAGGACCACCCAGGAGCCCCAGAGATTCAAGCCTGCTGGACAACGGGGAAAAATTAACATGGCTGAATCACACTTCACTGCATTAGCGAAAAGCCAACCATGTGCCTTCTCAAGGGACAGAGCCACAGACATTTTAGTTGCAGTATACAGACTTAAGTATAATTTGGCTTAAATGGTATTTTTCAGTCATGGATGGATTTGATCCATTAATCATCAATTCTGTATTGTTTTTCATTTAAATGAAGACTGGAGCAAGAAATGTACACACAGTGTGGCAATACTGAACACTATTTTCTCTAATTCTTGTGCAAAGAATTACTAAATTAAAACCAATTCCACACAGTCACAGCTATGGAAAGAGAAGGAGAATTCTTCATGATTCAGATGGAAACTGGAAAAAGCTGTGAAGGTGTCCATTTTTTGTGCCGAAAAATCTCTGGTGAACTAGTAGTAACAAACCACCTTATTTCAGATACAGTTAACACTGAAGTCCATGCACCACTCAAACCCAAAGCTCATACACCACTTTCATATTTCCAAGAAAAACAAGAAAATTATATGTTAGCTTAAGTTATCAATTATACCTTGTACATCAAGTGTTGGAAAATCCTAATAATTTTCTCAATAAGAGAAAAAAGTTTAAATAGATGTATTTCAAATACTCTTCTGTTAAAGCAAAGCATCCAGTCCTTTGAAATAGCTACATCAGGAACTCAACTTTAATTCCACGTACCTCATGAAAGCCATCAGATCCTTTATTGCCCCCTCTTCCCCTTCCACGATCTTTACGCTTCAACTTCTTTTGCATTCCACGTCCTCGACCAACATTGTAATTACCACCTCTCTGAGAAATACCTGAAAACCAGCAATGACCTCTTTTAAATGAACTCAGAATGTGAAGAAAAATGGTTATCTAGTGACATTGAATACAGACAAACCTAACAAACTATCTACCTACCTTTTTGCAGTCTGAACTCCTAAATAACATCTTGAATCATAAGTTGGCAAGTACAACCACACCAGCCCCATGTTATTCTGTGCAACCGCCTGCTCTTTGAAAAGCTCTTCAAATCAATAGCAGCCTGGCAGACCGGATACAAAATTAATCTTGTTCCAAGCAGCACCTCACAATCAGAAGTGCAGACGTAATTTCTAACCAGCCCATATTCTTGAAATATTTTGTGCTGTTTGGTCAGTTTCTGAACACAGAAGTAACCAGCCGAATTAACACTTGGGTGCACGTGCATGTTTCATTGTCACAATGTGCAAGAAACCCAAGATAATAACCTAAGACAATATGACAGAATAGCTTTAAATATAAAAATGTTCAATGGTAACTGCTGGGAAGCCCCAAGAGGGCAATTATCCAGCTACCAGCATGCCAGGAGTCATGGTCTCAACTAAAACCAAGACAGAGTATCTGCCTTCTCAGCAATTTAAAACCAAAGAAAAGCAGTTAGGAAGTCCTATGGACATCACACCCACCTTCAGTTGGCAGCCACTGAAGTTATCTCTGATAACTTGCAGACAGAGATTTTTAAGCAGTATTACCAAACAGCACTTGAAAAGTCATTTTTGCCTCAGCTAATCTTTTGCCAGTTTATTTTATTGTGAACCAAAACAGAATGCAGTAGATCTTCACCACAGTAAAAGGAAGACAGCTTACTACCTTTGTGTAACACATGGTACCTTCCCAAGAAACAGAGAAGTGTTCATGCTGTCATACAAAACCCTGCTCTGATCTTGCCTGAGAGACAAATTTTAGCCATGATTAAAGGGAGAAAAATCTGCAAATTGAACTGATGGCTTCTCTAAAATGAGAATTTGCACTCATAGAATCTCAGAATCGTCTGGGTTGGAAGGGACCTTAAAGATTATCTAGTTTCAACCCCTATGCATGGGCAGGGACACCTCCCACAAAAAAAAGGCCTGAGAACAAGTATTTCTGGGTGGTAGATGAGGCGCTCTCTGTCAATAGCACACACTAGCTCCACTACCTGAGTTCCCACAACCCTTGGAAGTATGGAGAAACACAAGAGGACCAGGAAGTCAAAGCCCCTTCATCATGCAGAGGCTGGAGATGTCAGCTGGCTCCAAGAATTGCATGGTAATGGTGAGGAAACCATCAGACATCAAATGAAAGGTGCAAACAAGAATGTTTCCATAACTTGCTTTACATAACCAAGGCAAGAAATAAGGTGAGCAGGACTCTTTCAGAAATGTGTTGCTTAAGAGGAATACTTTCCACCAGCATTTATATTGGACCAGCTTTGAATGCAAGAAAAGTTGTGAAAAGAAAAATGATACTAGCATACTTGTGGGGCACATTAATAAAAACTTCCAGGCACCTATAAACATTTCTAGGTACTTTATTTGAGGGGGCCTAATGCAGATTTTGGAATTGACACATTTACATTTCTTTCCCCAATCAAGTTCCATTTCAGACTTCCATAAACTACATCAGAAAGTCGCTTTACAACCCTATGATTTCTTACTCAAGCAGTTACACAACAAAGACCGTGGCTTTTTAATAGGGTTTCATTTCTTTAATTACTATGCACACATTACCCAACACTTGATCTTTCCCTTCAATATATGCACCAGTGCAACCATGTGACATTATTACTTCCTGATGAGCACTGTTAGCACTTAGGGATGCTTGGAAGCTCATGGGAAAGCCACCACTGGCAGCTTGCTTCACTCCACTCTCAAGACAAACATAGAATGAGAGATTAGTTTGGGTTGGAAGGGATCTTAGAGATTGGCTAGCAACATCCTGAAACGATGCATGATACAATTGCTGCCACCATCCATTACTACAGTTTATGATTCAAATTATCTTACCTTTCTGGATCCCTTTCATCCCCTGTTTTTTCACTGGTTCTTTCGGGAATGGAGGTCCTAAATCAGTGCTGGAGGTCTCTTTAGCTTGCCTGTATTGTTTAAGCTGATCGGCAAAATCTTCATCCTTTTCTTCCTCGTTATAATTACCAAAGTTTTCATCACTGTAATGACTATAGTCGTCATAATCCTTACTTTTAACATTTTTTTTATGTTGCACTTTCTGTGAACTCATGTAATTTCCTGATACGTGTCCATGCTGTATGAAAAGGATTGCATTGTTCAGAAGCAACTCAGTATTGCAAAAAACATCCCTCCAAACTGCTCTACAAAACCAATTGTTTTCACCTTGTTTAACTGTCATGCTGTCTACCAGATCTGCCCAAACAAGCACTGATAATAAGCAGTGAAAATCCATCATTTATTAAAAATCAGTACTTCTGATTCTGAATGCATCAAAATAGCAAGAAGGACAAAAAAAGAACAGCATCAGCATCTATACTCCAGGAAACTTTTTGGTGGGGTTGACAAAGCACTTTAATGTATGCAGTTCTAAGTACTACTTAGATGAACTATGATTAAAATAGATTTTTTCCATTCATGCTCTCATTATAGTGAAAATCTCGGACACAGATGGAGCAACCTGTCCTGTCTCTGTCAGTCTGGATTAAATACTGCTTATGGCCACTCATAAACCATCACTGTCCCTTCTTTAATTCCTGCAGACAGGGTCTTCCATTTGTTAATAAACTGGGCTAGCAGAGAGGTTTCTGGAATGGTTGCAGACTGAAAGGAAAATCTCCTCTCCTCTGAAGTAGAACAGTTTCACCAAGCCTCTAACTACAGCTCTAGAGAAGAGCATTCTATTTCCCACAGTGGTCTCAGGAGGGCTATCAAACTGCACAAGCTGAGAAAAGCCACGACAAATCGAACTATCAGAAAGCAGAATCACCTCCAGATACTTAAAGGTGGCTTTTCAAGAGCTGTTTCCTCTTAGTACAGTCTAGCTCGAGTCAGCCTTCAAACACTGCAGCATTTACATTTGCATCATTTAAATTACACTAAATAAAGACATGAGAAATCAGCTTAAAAAATACTACCTGACTGAATGAAGAATCATAATCTCTGTATGAAGAGCTGCTGCTCTTTTTATGTGGTCTTTCTGTACGCTCAATATCAGAGTCATGGCTGTAGTCTGAACTGTCATCACTGGAAGGGGAGTTATGCTGAAAAAAAAGAAGAAAATAGCTGTTGCTATATATGTTGATATATAATTCTCTGTGTAACTGGCCTGCCATATATCTACTTTAAGGAAGCATTAACCCAATAGCTGAAAATATTTTCTTAATTCTCACAAACCTCTGCTGCTGGGGGAACTAAGGCACACTTTTTGATGACCCACTCTGTTTAACAGAGAAAGAGATCTGATCTGATGAGGCTTCTGAGTGTAAACACTGTGGGCTGTGTGGTTTCTCTGGGTTACACCAGCTTCCTACAGGTCTCTCTGAGCCCTGCTTCTCTGTGGCAGAGCAGGGATGCTGCTGGAAGGCTAACAAATCTTGGAGATGGTTAGAAACTTGCATATGACCACAAAAATTATTAGCATCCTGTCATTTTCTGTGGGGAGAAAACTCAGCATTACTGAGTTACATTGCAAGTGATTTTTTAGATGTATTGTTTTGCAGAAAATTTAGAGGGGAACCATGCAAGAGTACTGTATTTCTATGACTTTTAGAAAAAGACTCCTGGGTTTAATTTTCTACGGTAAAATGTTGTGAATCTCTTGATTTGAAGTCCATTAAAATATATATTAGACACATTATCTTACTGAACTTTGCTGAAGAATTCGTGTAACTACCCTGAAACATTTTATTTCCATAAATATGAGAATTAGCACAAAAAGCAAAATAGTAAATTTACATTTTGCCTCTTATCCTAAAAAACTCCTAAATCTCTATGGTTCAGCTACCATTACCATTGTCAGTGGCAGTGCTTAACTTACACCACTGTTTAAGTAATTTAAGAAGTGGTTTAACACTATGTCCTTTCATGTCAGAACTACCACAACTGAAAGTAAAATGCTGTTAAAAGAAATACTGAAATAAATAAGCATCCAATGAAGATGTGTATGACAACTAAAATAATTACACCCTCAATCTGATTTTGTACTTCTTTTATATATAAACAAATGAAAACCAAGTTTATGAAAAATGCATTTAGGCAAAGCTAACAAGTAAGTTTCCAAACTAGAACTTGAAATGTACTACAGCTGGATTATTCAATAATCTAGTATCTGTTTTCCCCATGTAAACTGTCCCTGAAATGTGTGAATATGCAATTCATGTCTCAAAAGTCTATTAAAAAAAAAAAAAAAAATTAATATTGAAATGCATTGGTAAGATAGGAATCCCAACACTTGCCCTCAGAGACCAAAGAAAGACTGCCTAAACAGCAATAAAACCATTTTAGTTTTCCTGGATCGTTGTCTAAACCTGGAAACTTGGATCTAAAATAAGCACCTCCAATATTTTGGTTTGCATTTCCTAACCTTATGCTTATCCCGTCTTCTCCTTTTTGATTTTTTCTTTTCTTTTTCTTTTTTGCGTTTCTTCCGTGATTTTCTATGTCCTTTTTCATTTTTCTGTTTATCATCACCTTTTGAACCATGTTCTTTCACATCTTCATACGCTGCATCATCTATTTCACCATCTTCTAGCTCTCCATCTTCTCTGTAGGAGGAAAAACAGCAATATAATAAAATTACATGTTATTATCCATCTCCTCTGTCCAATAGCACAGTAAAAACAAACACACCCAGCATTTCTTCACAGCAGCTACATTTTATACATGTGCATACACTTTTTAATACAACACCCCAGGAACTAACAGGATTTTAGAATTTGCTTTTACAGTTAGAGAAAAATGGAATGTAAGCCATAAAATGGCCTTGAATTGTACCACAAAATTTAAAAGTTTTAAAACTGTATCTTTTTAATTCTCAGAACAAAGCTCTCTTATTACAGTTTTCTCCAACCTAGATTAAAAAACCTGCTCCAACATAAAGCACTCTGGTGCCCTTAAACACATGTCAAAGTGAAGAGGTAGTTTAACCATTTCTAGAAGTACTTTTACTACAAGGGATGATTTAAAAAAAAATCAGAAACTATCAGAAAATCTAACACTTTAAGCACTTGCAAACTAAATAACAGGAAGGCTTGTGCTTATCTCCATCTGTAGGGAAACAAAGTTGCTGTGATTACATCAGACATAATTTAAAGGGTTTTTCTCTGACCCAAACAATAATATCCCTGAAAATATTTTGCCATGAAAGAAACATTTTGACAAAATCTGTTTATCATTGCTATTTCAGACATACTTCTGAAGCACCCTCAACTCCTCTCCTACTATCTGGAATTTGCTGGGGTTTGGTTGTGGAAGAATTTACTGCTTTTAAATGTTTATAATTGTTTCTATGTAATTATTTCTAGGTTACTGCCACTCCTCTGGGAATTCAGTCTTTGCAGGCATCACAGAACCTCACAGAAACTCAGTCCTGAATTTTATGTGGCAATTGCTTGAAGATGCCACTAGCTCTGTGGTGTCTGAAGCCCTCATTCTGTAGATGTACCATATTCAGCAGGTCGTGGGGGCAGCAAGGGGAGAAGCCTGTAGATACTAGAAAACTATACATAAAAAACCCTAAACGAAACAAATGCTGGTGGCAGTAGAAGATATTAGTAATTAGGCTACACTAAATTGCCTTACAATTTGTCCACCCCAATCCTGTATTCACAACGTATCAGCTAACCTGATGATCAACCCCATCTACTTCAGGGGTCTGGGAACAGCAGGAAGGGGGAAGAACTCATCAGGAAAGAATCAAAAGACCCGAGTCTCCACAATACAAAAACAGTGGTTAAGAAGTTAGAAGCAACCCAAAGTTCTGACTTTTTAAGAGGAGTAAATGGATATGCCAAGGAGAAGACATGACTGCTGTATTGTCACCTTCTATGTCTTGCAGCTTCTTAGAGCTAAACACTTTTAAAAACCACAATGCAAAAAACAGGATAAAAAAACGAACAAACCAAAACCCAAAAAACCAAAAAACCATCAAGATATGATTACAGATCACTAACTGGCTGAAAAATTGAAGAAAAACCCCACCGCATCCAGATTATCAAATCACGTAAAGGCTTTGGAGAGAACCTAAGGAAATCTCTCCATTTCAAGGTAGCACCTCTTCACCTTTGAACCTCAACCATTGGCGAGATCCTACAGCAACTGTGATACTTCCCTATCGTCTCATGGCAGCCCACTGCCACCACATAAAGACAAGTTCTAGACATCCCAGCCTCAAAAAGATGCTTTGCTGCAGGAAAACCAAAAGGAGCTTAGAAAGAAGGAAAGAAAAACTTCTAAGCTCCTCTGCCTTAAGTTTAGCTGCACTGCAAATGCAATTGTCACTGGTTTTGCTTATGGCCTTACTTTGACACATTTTTAGAAGGACATTATTTTTCAGTGCAAATATAAAACAAAAGAAAGCTCTGAAGTCAAAATTAGCTTTTTAGTAACTAATGGGAATTAATAATAATAAAGGAATGCCCACTACCAAGTGGGCACCAAACAAAGTACAAAAGCAGCTTCAGAACCAGTTTTTATGTGATTTTTACAAGGTACCCATAGAGATCTGCTCATGCACTATTTTTACACTGCCTCACAAAGGGCAACGTATAACACCAAGATACTCCCACACTTAAGAAGAGAGAAAGAATCTTCAGAATATCTACCCCAAGCATAAACCAAATCCTGTCTTCAAACACAATAATGTCCATTAACTCCAGCATCCCCTCACACACTCTGCTGTACATCCTGTAATATCTCAGGAAAGCATTTGTCACATCTTTCCAGAAGACACTTGATTAACAAAGTGTGCCTAATGAAACGGAAATGCAAATATTAGAAAAAACCAGTATTTTTATTTTGACAAAGTGAGCTAAATTCACTGTCTCAAGGATGTCTACTCAACTAAAATAGCCTCTTAAGTAAAATGCCTACTGAAAATGGGAAATGAGGTATTTACCAGTTACCAGTTCCTTTGGGAACTGCCACCTTATATTTATACTTCTGGGATGCATCCAGGACTTGAGCAACTTTCTAGGTAAAACAATCAGGCAGAATCTCAGAAACACTATCCTCTGGATTGTATTTCAAAGGTAACATTACAAAAGTCCTCTCCTCCTCAAATGCCTAAGTACTTTCCACAACATCCTAGAATTTTCCAAACATTCAACTTCAAGAACATAAAAAAAAAGAGACCAGTTAAATATTATTTGAAAATATAATGGTCAAAAAGGTATAATTTCTGGGAAATAATTTAATTACACTTCAAAGAAAATTTAAAGGAGAACAAAGAGAGGAGAAATTACCTTCTGATTTATAGGCATTTTTTTCCCCATTTAAAATGCAAACTGGAGCTAGAAAGTGAGTGCAGAACCCACCCGTTTTGCTCAGCTATAGCAAGCAGCTTTGGGAAAGGCTTTCAGCAACATGAACCATGATTACCTCCTTTTCCACTATGAGTAATGTAAGTCAACAAATAGATGTGGTCTGGAAAAAAACACAGCTAGCAGATGATTTTCTAAGAAACGGATCCAAGTCTTAAGAATATAATGAAGTTCAACAAGAGCAAATGCAGAGTCCTGCACCTGGGTAGGAACAACAAAATGCACCAATACAGGTTAGGAGGTGATCTGCTAGAAAGTCCTGGTAGACAACAAGTTATCCATGGGACAACAATGTGCTCTTGTGGCCAAGGCCAATGGTATCTTGGGGTGCATCAGGAGGAGTGTGTCCAGCAGATTGAGGGAGGTTCTCCTCCCCCTCTACTCAGCCCTAGTGAGACCTCACTTTGAGTACTGTGTCCTGTTCTGGACTCCCCAGTTCAAGAGGGACAGGGATCTACTTGAGAGTCCAACGGAGGGCTATGAGGATGATTAAGGGACTGGAACACCTGCCTTATGAGGAAAGGCTAAGAGACCTGGGGCTTTTCAGTCTAGAGAGGAGAAAACTGAGGGCGGATCTAATTAATATCTATAAATACATGAGGGCTGGGCAACAAGAAGGCAGGGACAACCTCTTTTCACTTGAGCCCAGTGATAGGACGAGGGGCAATGGATTAAAACTGAAGCACAGGAAGTTCCACCTCAACATGAGGAAGAACTTCTTTACTGTGAGGGTTACAGAGCACTGGAAAAGGCTCCCCAAAGAGGTTGTAGAGTCTTCTTCTCTGGATACTTTCAAGACCTGTCTGGATGCCTTTCTGAGTGATCTGCCCTAGTTTTCGGTCCTGCTCTGGCAGGGGGGTTGGACTCAACGATCTTCAGAGGTCCCTTCCAACCCCTGACGTTCTGTGATTCTGTGATTTCTGCAGCAGGTATCTACAGTAAACAAATCACAACACTGATCTGAGACAATATGAACTTCCATTTTGCAAAGCACAGCTTTCTTGCTTACAGATATTCTTGCCTCACACAACATCTTAGTGTGCTTCTCTCATGGCTGGAAATGCCTGACACACAAAACCCACAATGTCCTTCATCCAAAAAAGCAAGGAAGAACAATTTTGTCTTTTTCAAGAGTCACTTCTCTTTCAAGCACCCTACCCCACAAAAATAACCTTCACAGAAATAACACCAAACAAGCTGTGGGGGTAAGAGTTTACAATGCCCACAAAAGGTGTACCTCAGGCGTCAAAATGACAGCCTCTGTGCTGAAGGAACAAACCCTGGCGACTTTTAACTTTCTTGGATTCTATACTTGAATTTGCAAAGGTGGAACTGAATCTGATCCATCTTCAGATTAACAGAAGAGAAATTAACAGAAGTAATCCCTAACCTATTACAGTGCAGACCTGCAGAGTAAAATTCTGGGACAGAAAACAGCCACAGAGGTTCCTCATCTTCCCAGAGGTCTCAGCTAGCATTACCAACTCCCTCCTATCCTACAGAATTTAAAGTCCTTTTGGAAGAGAAACAAAAGCACCTTCATTAAATACTCAGTTTAAGTTGCTTAGAGGCATTTGGCTACTGCTGCCTGACCTACTGGAACTCCTTCAGAGAGCCCTGGATGACTTGGATTATTAAAACGAGCTGCCATATGGTGCCACGATTTCCTCATAACCCAAGGGACAGCAAATGCAATCTTGCAATCCAGAACACACGAGATGCAAAATTAAGTAACCTCACCGACACTCCACTAGCTAAACAAATCCTAACTAACCAAAGACAGCACGCTGGCTGTGATCTGTCTTGTCAGCCAGCCCCTGTACAAGGACTAGCTACACATACACAAAATTTGGTTCATCTCCAAATGCAAGAGCTGGAACTACAACAGATGGATCGCTCCATTTTCCCGCAGTCTACAGATACCTGGAGCTTGATGGGTATGTGGAAACAAAACCATAAAGCGCTTCCACTGTCCCAGTGTATTTCTAGAGCATCTCCAAAATAGATTACAAAGCCACAGAAGCCAAATTTTTTTTCAGGGACAATCAGTCCAGTGAACTCACTGAGAGTTATGCAAATATTTGGTTAGAAAAAATAGAAAACCACACTTAAAGTAACTCACCATTACTCTACAGATTAATTTTTAACATTCAAACTCAGCTTTAACTTACCTTTCTTAATTTAGTCCAAGTCATTTTTAAAAATAGCATTCTCTACATTCAAAGATTTACAACCCAAGCTTCTTAAGTCCAGAATACAAAATGCATTTTATCAGTACAGACTATTGTAGCTCTGAAATACGTTAAGAAAACTAAATGGTCATCTTCCCTGTGGGACAGTTTTTCCCATCTTCTTAACAGGAGTACTTAGCATACCTGCAGATATATCAGATGCTACCTGAGAATCATACTCCTGAATGTTTTAAGAACTTTGGTGAATGAAATCCTACAACCAGAATGTGAATTTCTATCATCAAACATTATTTTCTGTAAAGTCCATTTTTGGTAGGTTGGATTCACAGGTGAGGAACGGTCTCATTTAAAAATAATTACATTTTGTTATACAGTGTGAAGCTTCTGACTTTATTTATTAGAATAAGCCTGAAAGAGAATATAATAGCCAAGACTTTCCAAAAGCATTACTAAGACTGGAAAAAGTATATAGTAGAAAAAATTAAAAGCTGCAAACATGTCCCTTTTACTTCTTGTACACATAGACACAGTAGCAAGAATGTAAACTTCATACATGAGCTGATCTCTGACACATTAAGTAATAAATTATTTTTAAAGGAGCTACTAATTTCTGGCAATAACTGAATATTACTGTCCAAAAAAAGAAAATAAAATGTATTTCTTCCTGAAGCGACTGCGTGGTTAAACCATAACCTCTTTTTTCTGTGATCGGTTCTAGAAGAGATAGGTTATCAGAAAACATCAAGGATGGGGCTTTTGGACATTACATTCTGTGATGTAATGGACATTACATTCTGTGATGTCCAAAAACTCATCTTCTCATATAGAAACAGTATGTTAACAGCCCTTAATTCACAGGGGCTGGAAACAGCATCATACCCCTGTTATGCTGACCTCTGAATATCTGTAATAAAGACATGTAACACAGGGGAGAGAGTTTAAACTGATGGAAAAACTTCACCAATGTTTTTGACACCAGTCACGACTTAGTGAAAAAGCTTCTGTCCAGCTCACCATCATGCCATCAACCTGCAATACTCACAGGTAACATTTTTGTTTTATAAAAATATGGAGAGCATGATAACTCAGACACAATACATGAGAATTACATGTCTAGAGCAAGATCTTAGAGAGCTAAAATTCACAAGATTAATTTGCCCTAGCACACTGCTATACCACAGAATTCATTAATGAATAAGGAAAAGAAGTACAAAACTAGAAGGCCTTGTTGCAGTTAACACAACAAGCCAGTGTCTAACTAGAACTGGCACTGGCTGCTTTGACAATGTTATGCGGGACACTTAATGGCACTTTTCACTGTTGAGCACTCTGCAAATGTGAAGTTATTTTAATCTACAGCCAAGCAGTGAAGCTGCATCATGAAAAGTTACTGACCAGTCTGCTTGGGTTTTTCAACCTCTGTTTTACTTGTGTCCCCAGTGCTGGCTATAAGTGTTCCTATAAAATGGGGGAAGTGAGAAAGCTAGCAGTGAGGCATGCCAAAAAACAGCTTCCTGTGGTGGCACTGGAGGCCAACCACAACTTTTGGAAAGCTCACCTTCTCACCCTGCTGCCTAACCATCTCTAGCCTCTGCGGTTTATTGCTGTAGAAGAAATGCCTGACATTCCTACAGGACACCACCTCCTGCCCAGCGGGATGCGGAGGAACAGCTCTGTCAGCTGCATTGTGGCCACTCTGCAGCCTCTGCTGGACGGCAGGCAAACCTGGTGTGCCCACATGTCATGTTTGGGACCATTATCTCTTCACTTCCCAGTTTCCTAACAGCAAAGCAAGTTTTAAAATCATGTTCGAATACAATAAATCACCACAAGGCTGCATTCAGCGGTCACAAACAACTTCACATGAACACAATCTTTAGTGATTAACTATTACTAGAAAAAAAAAAATCCCTAACAATAGCTCTAAGTAAACGTTTTCAAACCAAACTATGCACGTGTGGACAGAGGGCACGACAGCAGCAGGTAGAATAAGACACATTTATGTAGTTGAGATTAACTGGAGATGGAAGGAAGCCTTGTGGCAAGGGAAGCTGGGAGCACAGCCGGGTAGGACAACAGCCGCTGCGGATTAGAAACGTTCAGCCCTTGTGCTCCACAAATGCTTCCCTGGTCTGTAAGGCCATGGCTGAGGAGCCATGCGGATCAAGGCATGACACAGGCAACGCCACTCACAATATCCTGTTGACTAAGCAGTAACGGATACAATGTACAACTAAAGTACATAGTGCAGATCTCAGTTTGCTGGTACTCCTCCTGGTTACAATCCGCCACTTACATTCTTCCCTTAATTTGCCAGCGGCTGGAACTGAGCAGGTCTCCATGAGGGCAAACCAGACAGACCTGTTAGAGCAGCCGAGAGTAAATCATGCTTGCCCAGAACAGGAGTGCAAAACTGGTGAAGAGAAAGGGAGCAGCTGGAAGAGGAAACTGAGAAAAGAAAACAAAAAAGGGGTGGCCGGGTGGAGTCTCAGTTACTTGCACCCCTGTGATCTGCGAGTTAGCATCTCCATGTTCAGAGCTATCTTTAGGTCACTGCTATTTTTACAGCAGATAATGGTATAAGAAATCTCCAAGTCTGGAGATTAAATGACAGTAAAGCAGAGATAGCCAACAGAAAGTACCAGTACCAACCTAGCGTTTTAGATTTTAAAAATAAATTAACACCAAGTTATTTTCTAAAGTTTCTGGTGGCAATTGCAAATCTGGCACTGGTTTCAAGTGCAGAAGCAGCTGCAGCAAAAAAAGTCATTCTTATGCCTGTAACAGGTCATTATCAGTCAGAAAATCAAAGTCTACAGAAGTCTGGGTGAGCACCGAATTCTTTCACGTCTGATCAAAACCACTAACCAACTTCTTTATAACTCTACAGATCAGTTTAAAAATCAAAACTAACTAAATGTTAACAGAAATGCTATTAATTTATGCTCCACAAATGGATCTAATCTGTTAAATTACTTCAGCACCCTCCTATCCTGGGCTGTACCTACAGTAAACTAGTCCTACTGAGCTACCAATGCAGTAAATAACTGATTACAAGATAAAACGTATTGAAACTAGACATGTTAATCTTAAAATACCTAGCCAGTTTTAGTGAGACTCCATTCAAGGTAACTCAGCATACACATGTATCAGGTACTTTTGTCTTTCCTACAAAACTTACAACCAGCTTTTCAATGGAAACTGGACAAAACCAATTCAGTGCTAAAAATGGTTCCCAGTTAAAGGTGTGCTGCCTCTCCTCCTGGAGAGTCAGTCAACCATGTTTTCTGTGGAATGGAAAAGACCCTGTTTCTCTTTAGGCCTTCCCAGTTACCAGCTGGTTAGGAAATCTTTATAAACTTCAGAAAGTTAAAATACTACATTTTGGCAGGATTAGATTTGCACACCTAACACAACACAAAGACTTTGGGTCTTTTTTTTTTTTTTTAACAACACTCTAGATGTATGAAGAATACACTTTACTATACATGGATCAGAGGGGAGCAGAAGTTTTGTAACAGATTTGTTTACAAAAAGTATATTTTTAACAGGTAAATGTGTTGTTAGACTTCTGAAATTAAAATGTTATAAAACAATGTTTATAAATCAGCCTGTATTAAAAGTACATTAGACTACTAGGTAGTAGTTATTTATTCTATTTCGTCATTTACCAGCAGAACAGGTGTAGTGGTGAGAGGAACTCTACTTGTCAACATTACATGAGTAACTCCAAGTTAGAAAAACTGTGCTTCCAGCAGAACAGTGAGTGACTTGGGCTTGTCCTCAAGGACTTTAAAACACAAAGTATTTTCACTCCTTGAAACAGTGAAAGTCACAGACTTACTAACTCCAGGAACTCCGAGACACTTTGCATGCTACTGCTGCACAGTTTTAATATGTAGCTATGCCCTTTCTTCAGTAATCCCAGTGGATTACTAAATTGCCTTTTACACAGCACTCTTTTTGGCACATAGAGCATGACACAACTTACACTATTTCACAATTTAAAGCAGGAAGGTGAAAACAAGAATCAGCAGCTCTGGGGTCTGCCCTGAACTCATTATTACATTCCAGTACAATTTTTGGACCAGTCAGCTCGTACAGCCCTCCACTTCCCAATTTGTAACACCAAATTACTGACTCTTTCTCCAGTGAGGGAACAGTTGCATTCACTCACAAGCCTCAGTGTTTTTCAGTCCTATGAAGCAAGTACCAAGCAGGCTTGTGGAGCTGTGTGTGGAGGACAGAATGAAGCCCAGCTGTCGAAAATCAGCATTTTTAACTCCTGCAGTTGTGTCACAAATGCTCTGAGTAGATGTAGACTGAAGGACTGGTTGCTGTCACCCTGGCACAGTATTTTTGGAACTAGTTAGGAAGGCCAGGGCTGCCTGGAGAAAGGATTTGAATTTCCAGCAGCTGCGGGAGTGAAAGGGAGGGAGGAACAGAGGTCCTTTCACCAGGAAAGGACTCTGGTTTTCTGCGCATGGGGATTGAGAGGTGGCAAAGATAACGTCAGTCAGACCTTAATCTGCATAAAAAAAGATCCAGTTAAATGTGGAAGGTGTAATCTGGCAAGAAAATGACGTTAAATATGGATCTAGTGAAAGATTCTTGTATGAACAAAAACAAACAAACAAAAAAAAAACCAACTCAAAGCACCCTTTCCTACCTGGCTAGCAGCACCAGGGCAAGGGAGAAAAAGAACAATGGTGACATTCAACAGACACCCGCTGGAAAGTGCAATTTATGGAAAACAGTCCCCCTTCCCAGCCAGAATAAATAAAAGAAGATGTAAAAAGCATGCATTCCAAAAAATAAAACCCTACTAATAATGCACGTCTAATTCAGTGACACCCCCACCCTCCCCTCCTCACATTCCCCACCACCACCACCACCCCAGTCCTCACCTAAAGGTGACCTGCCCCCCAAAAAACATCGTTAACCCCCTAGGCACATTAACACACAGCATCATCATCATCATCATTATCAGCATCATCACCCCACTAGTATCACCATTATGAGAAGCGGAGAGAGAGAGAGAGAAGAATGTTACTCGACCTTTCATCCCCTGCATGTTGCCTGTCAGAGTCGGGCATGTTTGGGTCAAGAACTGGGTTTGGGGGTTTGGAGAACAGGCTTTCAAAGGCCATTGTGCTGGCTGTGGTGTGGTGAGGAGGAGGAGGGAGGTGGAGGAAGGCAGGACACTGCCGCTGCCCGTGGTGCGGAGGGAGGAGGAGGAGGTGGCGGCGGCGGCGCGCACAGCCGCTCTGGGGGCGGCTCGGTGAGGAGGAGGGTCGGGTCCCTTCAGTGAGGAGAGATGATGAAGGTTTCACTCACGGTTACTTAGTAAGACACTAACGGGCACTCAGTGCAGGGCGAGGCTGCACAGGCTGAGCCCGGCCGCCCCGCGCGGGCAGGAGGAGGAGGAGGCAGCAGCGGCGGCGGCTCGGAGGAGCAGGCCCGGGGCACAGGAGAACGAGAGGACACACACACGGGGGAAGGGAGGTGCTGGTGGCCGGAGATAGCTGCCCTATTTCTTCCTTACAAACATGGCGCCCGCTCGAGGCACTCTCACAAAATGGCGGCGGCAGACGGCGGCAGAGGAGAACGGCGGCAGCGGCGGCAGCGGCCCCCCCCGGCGCTCGCCCCTCGGCGGCCGCGGCCCGCACGCGCCGCCACCACCACTGCGTCTTCCGCGCCCGTCGGGGCCGCGATGGCGTCGCGTCGCCTCGCCCTTAGCCGCCGCCGCCGCCTCCCGCGATCGCGCTCCCGCTCCTCCGCCGCCGCCGCCGTTGGCTAGCACCGCCCCACGTCACGCCGCCGCCCCGGCCGCCCATTGGCAGCGCCGCGCCGCCCTCGTCACGCCGCCGTGACGTTGAGTGGGCCCCGCCGCTACGTGTGCGCGCGCGCGCGCCAGCGGAGGCGGGGGGGAGGGGGCGGGCCCCCGCTCTCGCCGCATGCGGGCTGGCGTCACGTGCGCGCGCCGCCGGCCGTTATGGCGGTCGCTGTCCCCGTTATGGCGCCGCCGCCTCGCCCCGCCTCGGTCTCGCGAGAGGCACGAGTCCGGCTCGCCACCCCCTCCCCCTTCCGCACCAGCAGCCGTCACTTGTTCCGCTGCGACTGTAGGGGGAATTCACCGCCTCGTTGGCTGCCAGGGGGGCACCCAAGGCAGCTAATTAGCTCAGGGATTGACGTTTCTAATTAAAACAAGTGCTTCCCTCCCCGGTGTGGCTATAAGAAGCTCTCGCTTTTCCAAAGTAAAGCCCGTCACTGGGCTTTTCCTCGTCTTTAAACAAGGGGCCTGGAAAAATCTGCCCTTTAGTCAAGATGGGTAATAAAATTGTTACTTGGGGAAGGGGTTATTAGTCAAGGCATGATAAAAACCAGTATTAAAGAGGTTAAGAAACAATAACAGGTTGACATTTCTAATTAAAACAAGTGTTTCTCTCCGTGATGTGGCTATTATGAGCAGTCACCCTCTCAAGGTGAAGGCAGTTCCTCAGGCTGAGAAGCACTTAAAACGAGGATGACAAGGGGCCTTGAGAAGTCTGGGTAATAAAATTACTTAGAGAAGGGGTTACTGGTCAGGGCATAATAAAAAACAGTGTTAAGAAGCAATAACAGGTTGACATTTCTAATTAAAACAAGTGTTTACCTCCCCAGTGTGGCTATAAGAGCTGTCACCCTCCCAAGGTGAAGACAATTCCTCAGCCTAGGAAGCACTTAAAACCTGGAGCCTGGAAAAATCTGCCCTTGGTTAAGACAGCTAATAAAATGGTTCCTTAGAAAAGAAGTTACTGGTCAGGGCATGATAACTGGTATTGAAGAGGTTAAGAGGCAAGAAGAGATTGACATTTCTAATTAAAACAAGTGTTTCCCTCCCCAGTGTGGTTATAAGAACTGTCAACCTCCCAAGGTAAAGGTCCTTCAGGTTGGGAAGTGTTTAAAACAAGGATGACAAGGGGCCTAGAGAAGTATGCACCTTAGCTGGGTAATAAAATTTTTCCTTAGAAAAGGGGTTATTAGTCCAGGTGTGATAAACACCGGTATTAAAGAGGTTAAGAAGCAATAACAGGTTGACATTTTGATTAAAAACACGCCTTTTCTCTCATCAGTGTGGTTATGAGAGCTGTCGCCCTCCCAAGGTAAAGGCTGTCACCAGGCAATTCAGCAGGCTGGGAAGTACTTAAAACGAAATGACAAGGGGTCTAGAGAACTCTGCACCTTAGCTGGGTAATAAAATTACTTAGAGAAGGGAGTATTGGTCAGGGCATAATAAAAAACAGTGTTAAAGAGGTTAAGAGACAAGAACATTTGGTTGACATTTCTAATTAAAACAAGTGTTTCCCTCCTCAGTGTGGTTCTAAGAGCTGTTGCCCTCCCAAGGTAAAGCCTGTCACTGTGTGCTTCCTCAGGCTGGGAAGCACTTAAAACAAGGAGCCTGGAAAAATCTGCCTGTTAACCAAGACAGGTAATAAAATGGTTGCTTAGAGAAGGGCTCATTGGTCAGGGTGTGATAAAAACTGTATTAAAGAGGTTAAGAGTCAATAACATATACAGAAATGTATGAGATTAAGGGAAGATACACTTTTATTAGCATCACTTCAATAGCTATTGTTCTATTAAAAAGGAGGAAATGCAGAACTCATTAAGAAATCCTTAGCAGAGGTATGGAACAAAAAGCTGAAGAATGTTATTGAGGCCAATAATGAGAAAAACGAAACATAAAACACCCAATCTCATAATGTTTCTGTTGAGAATTCTATGGTAAGAGTTTAACTGTGTGCTGTACCCTGCATCTTTCAGCAGCTCTGGGTGGATCCCCACGCAATGCAGGCTGGTATTTCCCATCTTCTGGCAGCTCCATGATCTGGTTACACTGGCTGCAGCCCTCGGCATCCCTCTCTGTGCACCTTGTTCTGCATTTCCAGTCCATTTCATCATCTTCTGCCTTCCCATATCTCCATGTTCAGTGCTTTCACCTCAGGACAGTCCTGTCCAACTCAAATAGCTGCAATCAGCTGCAAATGTTGTCACCTCATCAGTTACTCCATAAACTTTATGTGCCTGTTTCCAACAACACTGGCACCAGGATGGAGATGTCCCACCTGCTAGCCCTCTGAGCCAGCCTTTTATCCTTGCCCCACTTCTGCTGATGCACAGCAGTTCAGAGTCCCAGGAGAAGTTTGTTTGTTGTCCTCTAACCATTTTAACGATCTTTCTTTTGACATTGTCTTTTGAGAGACTTTGTCAAAACTTCCTGGAAAAATCCCAAGTAAGTTACATCAACTTATTTTCCTTTATAGGCAAGTCTCCCTGGCTTGCGGGGCTTTTCGGGACAGATTACTCTCTTTTTCCAGTGCCAGCAATCCTAGCAAAAGCTGAAATTAAAATAAAGACAGAACACCCACAGTGGCTCCCACTTGGAAGGGACGTTTTTCTCCTTACACAGAGGCAAAGCATGGCCTCACATCCATGAGGAAAGAGCTGTCTCTCCATGTGCGCACACACTAGGCTGAGACCTGAGCAAGATGAGGAGAGCAGGAGATCACAGATATGTTCAACCAAGAATCCAGATGGTCACACAAGTCCAAGGGAGCAGAGCTGAGCTGAAACCAGGTTTCTGCAGCTCCCGGACTGAAATAGGCTCCAGGGTATGGGTGGTGGCCTCCGATAGGCCTAGTGAGGGCCTTTGGTCTAATTAAGGCTAATTAGTCCCATCTCTGTTGTGTGCAGCCCAGGAGCCAATGCCCACAAGGCTCAGCACAAAAGGCAATGGGTGGAAAAAAAAGGGATTTCAAATTACAGACTAAAAGCCTGGCTGCTGCTTTTACTGCAGCATGTGCAGGTGCAAAAATCCCTTTTAAAGCAACAAAAACGTGTCAGCTGGAGGTCGTTTAAATATCCCAATGCCTGGTTGCCATGTCAGGGAAAAGGTACGTGTCCAAGAAGTTCACAAATGGTTCTTTTTTTTGGTTTTTTTTTTTCAAATTATAACTAAATTTGGCAATAGCATCTCAACAAATTCCCCAGCATGTGCTCTCAGATCACAGATATCCTGGGATCTGGGGAATGGTGCAACAAGCATAGCAACGTACTTAGCAACCATAACAAACAAAAATGTCGTGGGTCAGCTCTTCCTTAAATCCCCTAACAGGATTAATAAGTGTTTTGGCGGGTGTGCTTTCACTCCAGTGAGGATCCGAACCATGGTATGGATCTGTGGGGTGGGAGGGGACACGGCAGTGCTGATGGATGTTCCTTTCTCCATGCACGGGCTTATTGGGGCTGGGTAATAAAATTCAGATTTTAACCTGCACTTAAACATAACCTGATGTTCCCTTGTGTGTTAAAGAGACAATTATCATTCTTTTGTTTGCAGGGATGTACCTCATCAAACTGAGAGTGAGGAGAAGCACAGGGATGCTCAGCATCCCTGGGTGCTTGTCAGGGAAAGGCCCATGAGGAATGTGTTTTGGAAGGAGGATGATGAAGAGGAGGAGAAGATGGGACATGAAGTTGTGATGGCCTCCTCTTGCCCCTGCCCTGGTGAAGAGGGTGGAGAGGAGAGGGAGCGCTTTCCCATGCAGACCTCAGAAATTCCAAGGCGCCATATCACCTTGGTGGGTGCTACATAGCCTCCCTCCAATGTCACTTCCACATGAGGTCTTCAGCCTTTGCATCCTCACCCCCCAGCCATTTGGGGTGAGAAACTGCAGCTTTGGGGCTCAGGCAGGATGTCCAACCCCCCCTCAGGGCACATCTGGAGTCAGCTGCAAGGGGGACTGCTTGCCTTCAGCCCTCCAAAGGGGAGCAGAGGCAAGCCAGTTATTTTTTGGGCTTCAAAATGTTTTTTCCCAAAGAGAAGTTGTATTTACCAGGGCCAGAAGAGCTTCTCTCTGCACATTCCAGGCTCAGGAAGTCTGCAAGATACTGGGGAGGGGAAAAATAATCTCCTTGAGTCAGCTCAAATGCTGTCCAGAGGTTTGAGCCCAGTCCAGACACCGGAGAGCCGACCTTAAATGTTTCTGGGCTGCAAGGGAGAGCTGCAGCCAGCAAACGCTGGGAAAGATGGCTGAGCTCCCTGGCCCTGGTCCTGGGCGGAGAAGTGGTTGGGAGGACAGGCAGAGCTTCCCAAGCCCCGGCAGAGTGCCAGCCCTACTGGGAGAGGGGAAACCAGTTCACCCTGGCCTTGGGAATTGGGAAAATGTTGTCAGTTCGGGGCTGTGTTGTGAGGAAAAGCCTCCAGTGCAAAGGTCCAAGCACCCATCTCCAGCCTTGCTAGATGCTTAAAGCATCAGACAGAAACTCTTCTGCCCTGTCAGGGACTTATCCTCTTAATTCCTGTTTTTCAGCACCTGGTGCCTGCCAAAGCAGGGAAGCAAAAGTGCCATCAGTGCAAGGGTGATCAAACGCATCGTTCACCCATCAGAGGTGCCACAGGTAGGAACAGGCAATAGAGACAGCAGAGGTAAGGCACCAGGAGCTGCTCCTGGCCTGTCCCAGCCTCCTCTTCTGCATCTCCTGGAGGAGCACATCCCTACACACAGGAATATCTTCATCATCCCTAAAACAGGGTAAAGGGCCCATTGTAGAAACACGTCCAACTGTGGCTGGGCAGAGCCTGCTCTGGCAAACCACCAGCTCTGGGCTGCCTGCTTTGTAGCCTTCTTTCTCCTAACTTTATTTTTTCTTTCCCCAGAGCTGTCCATCTGTCTTCAGCTTTTCCTAAAAAAACAAAACATTCCTTCTTATTCCAGCCCAGCTCCTTTCCTGTTATGCCTTGTGTCTTCCAGAAGCACTTTTCAGTGGCGTACGAGGACACGGCCAGCCGCCTCCGCAGCGCTGGTCTCTTATCTGGGGCGCTAATTTAAAACACCCGCAGGTCTGGGTTCACAGGGATAACTGCTCCCTGTCCTGGATGAAACATGGCTTGGCTAGGGCCTGGGTAGCTCTGAGGAAAACCTTGTGGCCTGCTGCTTGGGGGCATCCTGGGATGCAGGTGTATGGTGGAGTGGTCCAGCAACATGTCCTGCCTGTTCCCTGTCCCTCCTCCTCCCTCTAAAAAGCGTTCTCCTTCCCCAGCTCCATGGGGACACCACCCCCCCACCACCCCAGGATTAACAGGGTGTCTTCAGCAGGACACGGATGCCCTCCTGCCTTGGGAGAGGACATCTCAGCCCCCTTTGAGGGAGGCAGCATAGAGTTGCACCACTAGCTGCTCCCTTCTCTCCTGACGGTCCTCCTGGGCTCTGTCCTCCTGCAGCTGGGGGTCTTTCCCTGTGGATCTCCATCTAAAGGTGGCCAACCCCCAGGTCTGGGGGCTCTGTAAGCCCCTGCACTCCTGGACCTGCACCCTCCCCCCTCCACCAGCCCTGCTTTTAGCAAAAGCTCCGCTTTCAGAAAAGCATTTTATTTTAAATTTTGGCTTTGTTTTTTTTTTTTTTTTTTGTTTTGGGTTTGTTTTTTTTTTAAGAAGCAAGCGTGTTGGCTTTTCATTTCCCTCCCCCAGCACAACCCTGGGATGCATTTCCCTGCCCCTGGCTCCACTGCCCAGCCAGAGTGCCCGCCAACCCAAACATCCTCCATCCACCATGCCTGGGCTCCAGCAACCCCGTGCAGACAGCAGCACTGAATGTCCCTCCTTGTTCTGCAGGGAGAGGTCCTGCCCCCCTCCCAAGCTCCCAGGGAAAAGCCATACCCCCTAAACAAACCTGGCAGCGCCATCCAGCATGGATCGTCTTCCTCAGGAAGTCTCTTCCCCTGGGGCAAGGAGCAGAAAGGAATTTTTGTAGGTGCCTTTTTTTTTTTTTGGGGGGGGGAGGGGTGGGGGGCAGTGGCAGGCTCCTTTTTCTCGAGGCCTCCAGAGGATCTTCAGGGGGGAAGGATCCTCAAGAATGAGCCAAAATAAAAATAATGGAGGCAAGTTCTTGCTCCCCGGACCCTGAGTACCCCCTGGATGGCTCCGAGCAAGCATCACCCCCCTGGCCGCACGTGTGTTGGTTAATTAGTCTACTCAGAGGCTACGTCAGTGTTTAATTGTACTAAAACCAGAGTAATGGAGAAACATGCATAACGTTGGAGGTGTGTTAACATGCACAAGCACTGCTCGAGGAGCAGGTCCCGAGGGGGAAGAGCATGAGCTCGGGGAGGTGTCCAACCCCCATCCCCAGCACATGTCCCCACCAAACCCCGGCTCTTCCCAGAGCTGCTTCCACACCTCCAGCTCCCTTGGCGCCAGCACCAAGTGCAGATGAAGCCTTCCCCGAGGTGATGGAGCTGAAGCGTGGGATGGCCCTGGGCCATCATCTGCAGAGCCCTGTGACTTCTCCTTCACACAGCAGCAGCATCCTGCTCACCAGGGAGGGCACACAGAGGCAGCCAGCTCTCACAGGGATGGATGCTCAGGGATTTTTCCGGTCCTTATCAATCCCACGGGCTTTTCTTGGCAACCCAAGGGGAGTGGAGGCATGTTTTTACAGGGTTGCGGTCAGTGCAAGCAAGCTAGGGCCAGCAGGGAGGAGAGTGGTGGCCACTATGAGCCCCCCTCCTCCTGCGTGCACCAGCTTAACTTCTTTCCTACAGAAAAAAAGGAATTAAAAAGGATTCTAGCTGCTTCTTTCTGGGCTGTGAAGGTGCCTATGCTGCAGGACATCGTCCTTCTGGCACCTTGGGGGAGAAGGATGCTGAGGGTAACCCCTGCTCCTGTGTCTTTTGCACCTCATTTGCTTTCCCTCCCCCCACCCAAGTTGTAAAAGTGAGCCGGGCCACAAGAACCTGAACATGGAGGGGAGGATGGTCAGCTGCTGAGGGGCTGCAGTGTGGGACATCACCGGGAGCTCCCATTGCCCCCCTGCCTCCAGGGCTCGGTGATCCGGGCAGAGCAGGGACCATTGACGCCAGGGAAGCTACGACCCTGGCTGCCACCTCCCCTAAAACTCATAGGCAGACACAAAGACAGTGATTTTGGACACATGCTTGGCCTGGAAGACACGATCCAGGTATTCCGACATATCCACATCCACCTGGATGGTCTGGGGACCCTTGAGGCTCTGCACTAGGATGAGCTCCCCGGTCTGCCGGTCCGAGCGCTGCATGACAAAGTGGCCACGGTTGTTGCCCCCCACGATGCCGAAACGCAGGCTGTCGGGTCCCGGACGGCCAGGCGCTGCTGCTGTGGCCATGCGGAACAGCGGGGTGGGCGTAAGCAGGTTGGATGGCAGGGGAAGGTAGTGGAATGAGATGGTTTTGGGAGCTTGGTGGCACGACCGGCTCTCCATCGGGCAGGGGTTGCGCTCGCACTGGCTGCAAAGGCAAAAACTGGGGTGAGAGGGAGGTTCAGGGCATCAGCTCCAAGGGGATGCTGTACTTGTGTTTTTGGGACCCAGCACCCAAAAAAAAAAACTCCCACCCCAAAGCAGGGTCACATTTTGCACCCCACAGCACTTACAACAGGGAGGTTTTGACGTAGGTGATATTGCCGGTGGGCGGGGGGGCACTGGGGGCTGACACACTGGAAGCTCCCCCCTGTGTTGATGCAGGCAGTTCCCCTGGTGCAGTTATCCTGGGACAGGGCACACTCGTCGATGTCTGCAGAACAGGGAGGGGGCAAACTCATCAGGGACCCCAAACCCACTCCACCGAGGGCTTCCTTTGGGCAGAAAATAGGCAAAAGCGTCTTGAAATGGGTCAGACATAAAATATGAGCAGAATATGGCTGAAAACACCTGAAATCCTGGTTCTGCACCAACTCTCTTCTCCCCAGGCCAGCAAGGGTTAATGGCAGTGCCCTCACAGCATGTAGGCAGCTTATTTTCCTGACCTTCTGCTAAGTTGTTGGAAAACACCAGCTCTTTTTATTTACTAAACATCCATGTAACCGCTAAGAGACCATGCAATAAAATCAGGAGCTTTGAATGGAGATACTTGCTGGGAGCTTTAGCAAGATGCTGTGAAACTCACAGAAACTGGGGGAGAAAAGGCACAAGTGTCAGTTTTCTCACCATGAACTGCCATAGTCAGCACATTAAAGCACCAAAAAAAGCCCTGTTTTTCAGGAGGAGGGTTTCATACAAGTGGTTCTGGCCACCCACCATCCCAACCTGCTCTGCAGTTCCCGTTTTAGGAGGAGAAAGCTGCCAGCTTCCCAGTTGATCCCTTGTCACCTAATTCTTGCTTTTTAACACTGTTATGTCTTTCTTCTTGGGGACATCCCATTCGCAGGGGAACAGCTTGGCCACCATCAAGGGGTTCCCTTGCTCTTTTCATAGAATCACAGAATTATTAAGATTGGAAAAGACCTCTAAGATCATCAGGTCCAATCATCAACCCAACACCACCATAACAACTAAACCATGTCCCAAAGTGCCACGTCTACACGTTTTTTAACACTTCCAGGGATGGTGACTCCACCACTTCCCTGGGCAGCTTGTTCCAATGTTTGACCACTCTTTCAGTAAATAAAGTTTTCCTAATATCCAATCTTTCTGGGAGATGTGTGGCCCCCAAAGCCTCACAAGTGCTTGAACCTCCACCATTTTCCTCCTCTCTGCACCCAGCCTGGGAACCACCCACCACAATTTTTGTGTGCAGAAATGCTTGTGTACAAGGAGGAAAAAAAAAAGGGGGAAAAAAAATGTAGAAAAAAGCAATTGTGAAGTTGGGCAAAAGTGGTAAATTGCAGGTTTTTCCATGCCCCTCACCTTCGCAGCTCTTGCCGTCGCCCAGGAGGACATAGCCCTGGGGGCAGGCGCACCGGTAGGAGCCAGGAAGGTTGACGCAGGCGTGGGCACAGAGCCGGGGACCCCCCTCCCGCTTGTACACCTCACACTCGTTGAGGTCTGTGGAGAGAGAGCCAGGGGAGCAGGTGCAGGGCTGAGACCACCCCCGACACCCCACCCCCCTGCCTCTGTATCCCCCCTCCCTGGCAAGGCTCACCCTGGCAGACGCCGTTGGCGGCCGTGCCACTCATGTGGAAGCCGGGGTCGCAGCTGCAGTGCTGGGTCCGGTCAATTTGGGCACAACGGGGCTGGCGGCTGAATGCCGGGTCATCTGTGACGCTCCAAGCAGGGGGAGCTGGGGGAGGACACATCATGGGATGGGGTTTGAAATGAGGTGAGGTAACAAAATGCACCCGGAGGGTGGTGGGTCACCCACCCATCTGTGCCTGGTACTGGCAGGTGGCTCCGGTCCACTGCTGGGGACAGAGGCACTTGTACTGGTTCAGCCCTTCCAGGCATGTCCCACCATTCTGGCAGGGGCTGCTCGAGCACTCGCTGATCTCTGCAAAAAAAACCACAAGTGGCCACATTTCATATGTGTTCAAGGCCAGTCTGGATGGGGCTTGGAGCAACCTGGTCTAGTGGGAGGTGTCCCTGCCCATGGCAGGCGGTTGGGATTGGATGAGCTTTAAGTTCCCTTCCCACTCAAGCCATTCCATGATTCTGTGATTTTACTTGGGGAAGTGAGCCACAGGAGCACTGCATGCACATGTGCACGTTGGTATCCCACGGGCACATCATGACCATGGATTTGGCTGAACTCAAGACACCAGTGGTGGCACTGCCATGGTTTGCCACGATGCAGGGAGCACCATAGCACCAGTGCCTTTCCCTCCTCACTTCTGCCACTGCAATTTCCAGCTTTCCTTCAGGATGAGAAGCCTTGAATGACCAGCGGTGGGAGCCGCAGCACCCCTGGGATGTTGGCTGTCTGGGATTCAGGGACAAGCTGTGATACCTCCAGGTTTGGTGAAACCCCAGTAGTGCTCCCCCCCCCCCCCCCCATGTTTAAATAAACCCAAATGACATCCTGGGGTGTGAAGCAGGCAGCCCGGAGCCGTACCTGTGCAGCGGGGCTCCTGTCCGCTCCAGCTGCCGTTGGCCTGGCATGTCCGCGTGCCAGAGCCCAGGAGCTGGAAACCCGGGTCACAGGTGAAGTGAACTTCGTGCTCCACCAAATACTTGGTGCCAAACTTCTTCCCATCTACCGGGGCTTGCAGGGCAGGGCAGGAGGCTGCAAGAGCCCAGCAGGGAGGGAGTCAGTGTCCAGGGGGGTGCTTTGATGGAACATCGGCTTATCTTCCCTGTCCCCAACTCTACTGTGGTTCACCCAGTTCCTCCAAGACCTCCTCTTCAACTTATTTTCCTCAAATATTTGGCTGCTGAGGTTAACCAGTAACATCCAGCCCCACAGTGGGACTGAGCATCACCAGCAAGGGGGTTTGGTGGCATTTCTGCCATCTCTCTCATGTGCTTTTGCTTGAGACACAGTTTTCCAGCCCCATTTGCCCCGAGTGCCTTGCCAGGAGCTCTCTGCTTCACAGCTAAAGGCTTTTGAGCCTCCTCACATCTCACCAGGCTGGAAATGTGCTGGAATTCACAGGCACAAATTGTCAACATGGATACAGGTATCTCTATCCATGGAGATGCCCAAACCTACACCCATTTCAGCCCTGAGCACCCCCACCTGCACACCCCAGCATCTTCTGAGGTCCTAGAAGCAGCTGGTGGGACCCAGGGAGGACTCACCAGCTGACAGCTCGGGGGTGGCTTTGGCCAGGGAGGCATGCAGGGTGCTCAGGCGGCTCTTCATCACACGCAGGCCCTCAGCAAAGCGTGTCTCCTGCCCCTTCAGCAGCTGCTGCATCTGCCGGATGGTGGCCAGGAGCTGCTGCCTGCTGAGGCAGCTCTGTGGGGACAGGGTGGGTGCTCAGAGAGGGGACAATGGCTCCAGTCCCCATGCCATCTAGGAGCCAACCTGTTGCTTGGAAATAGGGATGCTCATGCAGGAGCTCTACAGCATCAAAGGTCCCCTGAGACACCTCATTTTCTACTTTTTCCTCTCATTTACACAGAGGCAGGAGGTTTTTTAGCCCCTGCAAGAAGTCCTCAGCTCAGACATCCTCTCCTACATCTCAGTGGGTAACACAGCACTGCGAGCATGGCTGCAATCACTTTGTTAGCCTTGGGAGAGATGCCATAACTCGTGTTCCATCCTGCTGGAGCTACAGCCCTGTCCCACTTCCACATTACAAAATAAGAGGAAAACAGCAGTCTTGTGAGTTCTGCCGGGGCCAGGAACGCTAGTGGGACTCCTGCCTGCAAACCAATGGCTACCACGGGGCTGACTCATGCAGGAGACAAGCATCATTATTATAGGTTTCCTGCAGAATTTACTTAAAAACGAGGAAAAAGAGCAAGAGCTGAGCAAAGCCACGATGGTTTTAGAGCTCTAAGATTCGCAGAGTGCGCGAGGGGGCAGGGAGAGCACACACGCTCTGGGGCCAAAGGGGCATTGAGAAGAGCTGCTGGGCACCAGCCCACCTGGCCCAAGGGATTTCTTTTCCCCCCAGCCTTACTGTGAAGTTCTTCTCCTTCCCAAGGGTTTACAAAGAAGAAATAAAAGCCAGTAGTATGCTGTCCCCAGGGAGGTTTGGGGGGGGGTCACGAGCTGCCGGTGGGGAAGAGCCGCTCTTTGCCCGCAGCTGCAGGGTGCAGGGGAGGGAGGCAAAAGCAAATAGATGCCTGGCACGCAGGTCCCTTTAATAAACAGCTCTTTGTTAGGGCTGGTTTTAACTCCCAGAGCCGGCGGGAGCGCCGGGTGATGTGCTGAACCGCAGCAAACCCCATCTCTCCCCGTAAAATGGTAGGATTTCTGACCCCCAGTGTGGAAGTGGTGACTTCAGGTGTGGGGTAAGAAGCGAAAAGGAGCCCCAAAGAAACGGGGTCCGGTTTAAGCCCGGGTTAAGCCATGTTTAAGCTCTCCCCCGGCGTTGCCCACCTGTTTGCCGGAGCCGGAGGAGACACGCATGGCACCGGGGGGAGAAGAAGAGAGGAGACCCCCCCCAGCGGAAAGCCCCTCCTAGGGGTCCCCCACCCTTCCCCCCGCTCACCTGGGGGGCCGGAGCCGCCGGGAGCAGCAGCAGCAGCAGCAGAAGCGGGGCCAGCAGCAGGAGCGGGCGGCGGACCCGAGCCCCCGGCATGGTCCGCGGCTCCCCCGGGCTCTGCCGCCCGCTTCTCCCCGCCCCGGCCCGGCCCGGCCTCCCCCGCCGCCCCCGCTCCCCCCTGCGCGGGACAGGACGCGGCACTTCCCCGCCCCGGGTAGACCGGTTCCCCCTCCCGCCCCCCGCCCTTCCCGGCGCGGCCTTTTCCAGGGGGATGCTCCGGGCATCCCGGAGCCACCGCCACTTCCTCTCGGGAGGGCTCTATCCCCTGCCAGCATCCCCAGGACTGTCCCCAGGACACGCGTGTCCACGACGGGACCCCTCCTCAGCCCGCACCCCTTTCCCAGCTCCTGCACCCCCTTTCCCAGTCCCTGCACCCCCTCCTCAGCCCGTCCCCCCCGCAGGGGATGTGGGAGGCGGCCGTTCAGTGCGCGGGGTCCCTGCTCCATCTGCTGGGCACGGCTGTAGAGCAGCCCCTGCTCTCACCCCATTAAAAAAAAAAAAAAAAAAAAAAAAAAAAGGGACAGCTGGGAAGGGCCAGGGTAAGAGCAGGGTGGGTCCATCCCTCCCGACCCCCCTTTACAGACTCCTCTTTTCCCGTCCTTGCAACAGGACCGATGGTTTGCTGGGTGCACAGACACGAACCTGTGTTTGGGAGAAGGGAGTTTCGAACCTCCTACTGGTCTTGTTTAGGCTCCACGCTCACCATTTCCCATGGGGACATCTCACGGTGTGAAATCCCCCAGTGGGCTGGGTAATGGGGGCCCAGGGCATCCAGAGGGGCACTCATCCAAAAAGCCCCAACAAATGGTGAAAAAGAGGAGAAAAAAAGGCCATGGTAGGCTGGCTGCACCCCACCTCGCTGTTTGGGGCAGGCATAGCCTGGATGGAGGGAAGCCAACCCCAAGTGGGGTGGCACAGGGGAGTTCCCCACATTTCCACCCCAGCTGTGCTCTGTTCTCCCTGGAGTGGTCAGGGCTGCTCCTCACCTGTGATGTGGGGAACTCCGAGCCTCCTGATACAGCAAAACTAGTTACAGGATTAATTACACCTCTCCATGACTTAAGCACAGGAAAGCTCTGGGGAAGGGCTGGACTGTGCCATGAAAATCATGCAGGACGAAATAAAACAGATTATTTTATTAAAATATACCCTTTCTGTCCTTTTCTGGGAGCCCATTTCCACTAGGCTCCTGCTTTCACAGCAGCACTTCGGAGTCCTCCAGGCAGCTATCAGTGCATGCCAGCCCAGATGCCAGCGAGCTGCCAGCAGGCAAGGTGCTGGCCTGGCTCCACGACGAGCCCTTGCCTGTTGTTCCTGTGCCCTCAGGCAGCAGTGGGACGTAGGCCTCCTCTGCTGGGCCACCAAACTGCTCCTCCAGGACATACCTCGTCCCCCATTGTTCATTGTGGTGGACATCCACAGCCACCAGCGCTGCTGAAGCTCGGGGGGAGCAGGGCTCGGCAATATCGCCAGGGTCCAAATCAGAGTCTGCTTGGGGGAAGCCTGAATCCTGGGTGGAATCTGGGCTCTCCTCAGGCAGGCTGGTGTTGATGTAGATGATGTCTCTGGATCCCTTGGGTAGGCTTTCCAGCAGCTTCTCCAGATGGACCTTCAGCTGTGAGAATGTCGGACGGGTGGCAGGGTCAGCTCTCCAGCACACAGACATTATTTCATAGCTGGGAATAGGGAGAGGAGTGTGGTTATCATAGTATCATGGAGTGGTTTGGGTTGAAAGGGACCTTAAAGATCATCTAGTTCCACCCCCCTGCCATGGGCAGGGACATCTCCAATTAGACCAGGTTGCTCCAAGCCCCATCCAACCTGGCCTTGAACACCAGGCACTAAGCTACGGGATGTACAGGGGCTAATTCCTTGCTTCTCTCCAAACTGGGCAAGCTAGTTCTGCTCCTGGGACACCCAGTCCTCCTCCTCTCCTTTCCACAGGTGCCTGTTCCCAGGCTGGATGTCAAGGGAATGCCCAGTGCCTGCTTCCTTCAGGAACAGGCATTGGAGAGGGGCCTTGTAGGATCTGTTGTGCCACTCTGAGCAGCTTTGCCAGTTTGAAGGGTTTGTATTTGCAGCTCTTTCCCATGGTGAAGTTAAACATTTTCAGTTACAACAGCACTGGAGAAAAACTCAGGAAGAAAACTTCAGAGAAAAAACCCTGCTGAACTGCTCAGAAATTGAAAGTTTTGAGGTTGCCTTTCCAGATTCACAGGTTTTAGGCACTGGAGGGCGCTAAGTAATTAGAGGGAGTTTTGTGGGGCAGAGAAGAGCATCACCAGCTGCGACCTTCTAGCCAAAACCATCTTAATTACAAAATAATAAACAAAATAAGGAAAAGCCCGATTCCTCAATGCAGAGGGCACTACTCCTATCCCTGCAGGACCCAGCGAGGTGACCTTGGCACTTCCCACGGTCCTCAGCCCTCTATGCCAGCCCTGCATCCCTCACTTTCTCCTGGGATATGTGTTGGGATTTCTGTGCACCGGTTCGCCTGGCGTGAAGAGGATGCTTTGTCCTCCGTGGGTGATACACTGCTCTGGGATCTGGCTTTTGGTAGGCACGTCAGAACTCGGGAGATTATGCAAATATCAAAGGGCTTGAAGTTTTTGTGACACTTCCATTTAACATTTGTCAAAGGAGATGTATTTCTGGCCAGCTCTCCTCTGAGAGCTAACCTGCGTTCTTGTAAGCTCTCTGCCTGTCAACCCCAGGAGGAGGAAAAGTTAAATCCTTGCAATTTTTTTAAAAATCCAGTCTTTAATAATTGGTGTTTCTAGGGGCTGTGGGAGAAATGGTGGAGGTGAGGTGGGAGGTGACTCCCTCTCCAGTACAGATACATCTTATTTCACTTGGAGAGGCAGGTGGGAGCACAGGTTGGACTGCGCTGCCATGTGCAGGTTTTGGCCAAATTTAGTGCTGAGCCACAAATCCACAGCACACAAGTTTGTTGTGTCCCGATCAGAAGGACATTCAGCAACCAAGAGCCACGCAGCACAAAGAGCAGCACCCCATGGAAACCACCTGGACTAAGGGCAAGGGATGTGCAGGTTGTTTGCAGGCAGAGGGTGAGCAAAGGGGGCTGTGCTCCAGCCCCCAGGTGGAATTAGGACACTCACAGCTCATCCAAGCAGCCCTCAGGCTTTTTCAGGCGCTGCCCATGGAAGAGGTACTCGTAGATCTCGTGGTTCTGCACCCCTGGGTAGGGTGTCATCCCTCGGGTGGCAATCTCCCACATGGTGACGCCGAATGCCCACTGTGGGGACAAAGGGAGAGACTGCTGAAAGGGCACTTCCAGGAGGAATGAATGAGGCTGTTCATGGGGAAAGGTCACTGCCCGGCGCCTGCCAGGCCTTGGTACAATGCTGAGAGCTCTCACTCCAGCCCTGCTCTCCCAAAATTGGCAATAATAAGCCATGCCACAGAAGAGGCGGGCTGCCCACTCAATAAACATATTCCAGGGCGCTGGGCAGGCAGTGAAAGGTCAGTGTGTCCCATCAGCAAAAGCCTCCTGCTCCTCTAGCTGTCACAACCGTGACAAAGTGCAGACAACTTAACCCAGGGATAGGTCCCCAGCTCTGTCCTCCTGCCCTCCTGGCTGCCCGGCCACCAGGACATACCACATCACTCTTGGTGGTGTAGACACGGTCAGCCAGGGACTCGATGGCAATCCACTTCACTGGCATCTTGGCTATCCGGCCCTGGCGGTAGTAATCACCACTGTAAATCTTCTTGGACAACCCAAAGTCTGCCACACACACCGTCATGTCATCCCGTAACCTGCCAGAAGGGAACAGGGACAATATCAAAGAAGTTCAACGGGCTGAATTCTGAAGCAGAAACCTGAGTCTGAGCTCTTTCCTCATGGCTCTCAAGCACAAGGGAGATTTTTTTGTGGAGGAAGCCAAGTTGTGCTGTAAAACCACCAGGCTTCTGCTGGTGTTCATCAGTGGAAAACAAACTCACATGCAGTTTCGAGCTGCCAAATCCCTGTGGAGAAAGTGCCGGCTGCTCAGATACTCCATCCCTAGGGCAATATCAACCATGAACTTCACCAGCGTCTGCAGGGGCACAAACTGGGGAGGGAAGGTGCGGGTTAGACAGCACAAACCTGTTTGTTTTGATCCCTTTCCTAGCTTGTTTTTGGCTAAGAAACAGCTTTGCAGAAAAGGACCCTGGTGTAGAGCAAGTTGACTGTGGTTCAGCAGCATGGCTTTGTGCCAATGAAGGCCAACTTTGTAGCCAGCTGCACTAGCAAGAGAGCAGCCAGCAGGTTCAGAGAAACTCTTCTTCCCCTTTATTTGGCACTGGTGATATTTTGGACATCAGAAGAAACTTCACTGAAAGGGTAGTTAAACACTGGAACAGGGTGCCCTGGTAGGTGGTTGAATCACCATCCCTGGAGGTGTTTAAAAGCCATGTAGATGTGGTGCTGAGGGATATGGTTTAGCACTGGACTCAGCAGAGTTGGGTTAATTGTTGGGCTCGATGATGTTCAAGGTCTTTTCCAACCAGAATGATTCTGTGAGGCCACATCCAGAGGCTGTGTCCCATTTGGGGCTTCTCAGCAGAAGAGAGACATGTTGGTGCAAGCCCAGAGGAGACCACTGAGATGGGGGTGGAGGAGATGGTGTACAAGGAGGAGCTGAGATAATTGGGCTTGTTCAGCCTGAAGAAGGCAAGGTGAGAATCCCACAGGCTTGGTGGAGCTGGATCCGACTGCTACCACCTGACAGAGGCAGGATTATGACCAAGTCCTCTTGATGTTCTCAAAAAACAAAGGCAGGTTTGTCCCCAAAAGGGGCAGGGTCCCACCTCACAGACACAAGGCCTTCTGCTCCCCGTGCTTGTTACCTGAGGGGCCATCTCCAGCCGCGAGCGAAGGAGGAAGCTGTGCAGGTCACCATATTTCATGAACGGAAGAATCACCATGGGCTTGGGGACCTGCTGGGAGCTCAGCTCGATGCACACGCCTGGAAAACACTTATAGGTTGCATGGCCTGGTGGGAAAAGGCCCCACTCTCCCCCCAGGATCCGAGCCCTCCCCAGTCCGGCTCCCAAATCCCAGCTGGAGGACAGGGAGTGATAGTCCATACCTAGGAGCCTGATGACATTGGGGTGGTCGAAGTCCTTCATGCACGCTGCTTCACTGAGGAACTCTTCTATCTCCCTTTGGGAAAAGTTATCCACTGGGAAGGGGAGAAAAAGGAGGAGGTTTCAAACCCCAAGAGCTTTAACCCCCTGAACCACTGCTGCCATCTCCCTTCACAGCACAGCTCCTGCGTGGCGCAGGGGGAAGGGACCACTGGCATGTCATTGCCATCCTTGGTGGTCAGATATGACCCTTGGTGGTCAGATGTGCCCCTTCCTGACTGGCACCAGCAGCTGTGGCAGAGGCATCAGCATCCCCACAAAATGGTGCCAGGATGCAGAGAGCACCTTCTGAGACAGGTAGCAGGAGTGCTGGCACCCACTAGGACAAAGAATATCAAGTTCTGCCAGGCTAGGGTGACAACTTACGCTTCATGGTCTTCACAGCCACCTTCTGTGGTGCACCCTCGGGCTGGCTGAGATGCCCCTCCATCACTGACCCGAACTCCCCTGCACCATGGGAAAGAAGCAAGCTCTTGATCCATGGCCCGAAGCACACCCTTTCAGGACACCACTATGTCCTCCAAGGTCGGAAATGCTCCAAGACAGAGACCTCATCCCCAAAAGGCTACAATGGGAAGACTTGTGTCTTATCAGTGGTAGAAGGAGCACATGAGCCCAGGCATCCTGGCACTTGGTCACCTTAGCCCACCATCTCCCCCACATCCCTGGAGCTGAGGGATCATCACAGAATCATAGAATGCCAGGTCGGAAGGGACCTCAAGGATCATCTGGTCCCACCTTTCTAGGTAGGAACATGGTTTAGATGAGATTATGACATTTTAGATGATGTAGATAACAGTGGCAGCCCCTGCCCCATAGGTCCACCCCCAGCTCTCCAGCCTTAGCACTCACCCTCTCCCAGGACTTTCCCCAAGCTAAGGGCGTTTCTGTCCACGACAACATCCTGCAGCTTCTGCTGGAGCTCACTGCTGACGCCCAGGCTGCCGACTGTGGGAGAGGGGAATAGGAGCTCAGGTCACCTCCAACCAGACATATCTGTTGCCGTGCTGTCCCTGTCAACCTCCTTCCAGAGGGATAAAAAAATACCCTTACGTGTAAGTTCAACGGCTCTCCGGCAGTAGGACTTCTTGGCCGTGTAGCTCACTGCCAGCTCCAAGTCGTTTCGGCTGAAAGCATTCCTGGTGGGACAGAAACAGATCCTGCTGGGCCACATGTGGCTGATTCTCCTCCAAGGAAGGACCCGCCACCACAGGGCTATGGGTAGTGGAGGAGGAAGTGCACAGTCACCCTCATCTTCTTCATTTGCCTCTTACTGGATCCATGCCATGGCTTACAAGGTCCAAGCAAGTCAGTTACTGGATAAACAAGGCTGATCTGTCAAGGAGTGAGTCACAGAGGTGTTTTGGGAAGGAAGCAGGATACTTATTTCCTAATTGGAGAGCTGTCTGTATCAGTAGGAATAGGGTGCCTAGATCTACTGCCTCCTAAAGAGATCTCTACTCTTGCCGGATGCACAGGTCCAGCATGTGCAACCCCATCCTTTAGCCAAAAAGAACCTACAGGGAGCTTCACAGCAAGGCCCTGAAGCAGTGGTGATGGGTGCACTGCTGGGGGACGCTGTGCAACCCCCCTGGGACAGGGCCCTGCAGGGCTCTGGTAAACAAAACCTCAGAACCTCCCAGGGAGCCAACATAACAATGAAAGGTTACACCAGTTAGGAAAGGGATCTGTATGTACTACCAGCTTCCAAACTAGGATGGGGGTGATGCCATGGGAGTAGGTGGGATTCCTTCACCAGCTCAACAAACTCCCTTTCTGACACAATGCTCATCCAGAGGAGTTAATTAAATCCCATCTCCAGTTTGGCAGTGGAGACCCAAGCAACAGCACTTACAAGAAAAGCTGCTGGCACCACAACAGTGGAACACAAATGGCAGCTCAGGGCACTGAAAGGCCACTTGGAAAGTCACGAGGGTGAGTGAGTAGTGTTGGCTTATTGTAATAGCAAACAGCCCTTTGTCCACATCATTAAACCAGCGGTGCGGTGGCAGATGTGGCGTTTGAGGAGGCAGGAGGGGTTTCTCCAGGCCACAGGATATTCTGCACTGCTGCTCTCTCACCTCTGTCTCAAAATGCTGAGGCTTGCACAAGTTTACTTCCTGTTCCAAACAGGAATAGTGGGCAAAAGGTGAGCTGCTGGGTTTAAGGAAGGGAGGGGAAGTACCCTCACTGCAGTAAAAATACACTCAGTGCCTCACCACAGCCAAAAATATATGCCATTTGTGGGAATTATGTCAGTACTGGAGGCAGAAGCCTTCTGCCTGCACCCAGCCTCATGGCCTGTAACCTGCCCAGTTCCAGGCACCTTCCCAGCCTGTTTTCCCTTCGGCTTACCCATATTTTGTTTCCACGCATCTTTTCTGAATGACCACAGACAAGCAGAGGACCAGCCCGACGACGATCGTCCCACAGATGAAGCCCAGGGCTACAATAAAGGAGTCTGCATTCCCCAAGGCTGGAGTCGAAGACGTGGCTAAGGTTATTAATCCTGAGAAAATATCCCATTAATGAAGCCAGTCCCTGCAGCACCCAGTGATCATAGAATCCCAGACTGGTTTGGGTTGGAAAGGACCTTTAAGATCATCCAGCTCAAACCCCCTGCCATGGGCAGGGACACCTCCCACTAGACCAGGTTACTCCAAGCCCCATCCAGCCTGCCCTTGAACGCTTCCAGGGATGGGGCAGCCACAGCTTCTCTGGGCAACCTGGGCCAGTGTCTCACCACCCTCACAGTGAAGAATTTCTTCCTCATGCCTAACCTGAATCTCTCCTCTTCCAGTTTAAAGCTTGAGGTGAGGATTGGAGGAGGATTTCCCAGGGGCTGAAGCCAAAGCCCAAAAGGTTACATGGGAGAAGAGGGCATGAGGACTCGGGCTGCATGTGAAGAGTGAGTCTCTCTTGACTTCCAAAGCATGCTGAAGGTCCCAGACCCTTGATAGCCTGGCTGACAGGGAAAGCATCTGAAGGGGGATGGAGGGATGCCAAATGTCCTTGGCTGCACAAGGAGAGCATGTCCTAGGTGTTTCCCCATCATCCTTCCACACACTCAGGGCAGAGATGGGCATCTCCTTACCATTGTCAGGGATGAAGATATTCACTGGGCTGCTGAAAGGTCCCACTCCCCCCTTGGTGACAGCAGCCACCGCGATGGAGCAGGTGGCATTGGTGGCAACCACGGGCAGGATGGCCATACTGGCATTCTGCCAGGCTTCGGTGGAGACATTCTGCTGAAGAGAGGAAGGGAAGAAAAGTCTGGGCTGGGGGAGACAGCGGCATGTCCCTACAGCAGGCAGGAGACCCAGAGATTCATTGAGAATCAACACCTTGTTGAACTTCTGCCTTGCTTTGCTTTTACAAGCCCAGAGGAAATGCAGCTCCAACTTATTTACAGAGAAGAATAGCCCTGCCTGAAGAGCCGGATGGGATCAGGAAGGGGGCTGAGCAGTGCTTCCCCTTCAGTCCTGGTGCTGCTGGAAGCAGCTGAGAAGCTGCTGAGAGGCAGGAAAGCCATCTTATGAGGAAGGGGGGAAAGGTGTTTCATGCCCTGGTGGTAACGTGGATTTTGACCCCCAGCCCTCACCATGGTCAGCATGGCCATCCGTGACTCACACCCCCCTTTGCTGCCAGCCAGGGATGTTTGTGGCTCATGGCCATGAGCCACAGGCATCCCTGGCTGGCAGCAAAAGGTTCAAGCCATGGCACAAACCTTTGTACTTAGTAAAAACATAAGTGTGGCTTTCCCTGCAAATTCCCTATCTTCTCCTGGCCTTCTTCAGCTAAGACAGTGCTGCTGCTACTCTCCGCCAACCTCCAGCTGCAAAACAGCTGCCCAGTGGCATCCCAAACATCTGGCAGGCTGCTGTGGCCAGCTCCTTACCCTAGCTAAACATCCCAAGTCCCAGCAAAAGCAGCAGCTGAGGGGTATTGGTAGGGAAGGGGAGGAAGAAGGAGTTGCTCCCAGGGAACTGCTTGCTGTTTGCAGTCTCCCGTTCCTGGCATCGTTCGGTGGAAACACACACAAGATCTTTTCCCTACCACCAGGCTAAAAGTACTCCTTTGGGATGGCAGATGGCTCTGCTGGGTCATCTGAGGACAGAGCCTGGCTGATATCAAGCAGACCGTGGCGAGGGTGAGCATGCTGGCAGAGCAGACAGTCACGCCAGCAGGACACAACTGCCAGAGTTGATGGATTTTTTATGAGTCTTGCAGTAGTTGAGGAATTTCTTCACATCCCAGCTCCGGCAGCCTTGGCTCAAACAGGAATAAAATCAAACAACTTTTTTTAAAGTTTTTGAAGTAGTTTTTCAGCTGGTTGTGGAGAAGAGGCCTGCAGGTGGCCCTGCAGACACAGAAATACAGGCTCCTCTTGCCTTTATAGTACTGGGGTTGTTAAACCAGTAGTTATTTTGGTCTTGATTCTGTGACCGCCCCAATAAAAAGACGTGCTGGCCTCTGCCCTAGGCTGGCTCTGACATGGCTTTTTGCCTTCCATAAAACCTGGAGGCTGAGGAAAGAAAGCAGCAGCAAACACGACTGCTTCCTTTGCACTGCAAAGAGCTGAGGCAGCACAATGACCTCTCGCCTCAGCTCATTCCCTTCCACAGGGGCTTTCTGAGCCTCCTGAAAGCCAGCCTTACTGAGACCAGTTACAGACCAGGAACCCAAGCAGAAAGTTCACCCTGTAAGCATTTGATGGGGGTAATTTATAAAAAACAACAACAGTATCCCAGGGTTTAAAGGTCAAGTCCTGTTTTTTGCTTTCTGCTTGAGAGATGACAAATATGTCAGCATTTTTTTTTTTCTCTGTGCTAGTCACAAGACCATAGTATTGTTTCCCTGACTTCACTCGGTCTGCATCTATCCACGCTCTTTTTCAGATGTGCAAAAGGAGAACAGAAAATGCAGCATCCTACAGAAAAATAGGGTGTGAGTCACTTTTTCCACACTGGGTTCAGGCTGTAAGTGCCTCTCTGTGCTCTCAGACTGGGACAGAGGAAGACCAAACCACAGGGCAGAGGCAACAGCTGGACACATCTGTGCTATGATCCAGAGGCTCCCTGGCCAGACGGGAGACTCCTTTGCCCAGTAGCTGAGATGAGCCAGGTCAGACCAACCTTGCCCTAGGAAATTCATGAAGGCTAGTTCCTAAATCCCAGGAAAGGCAAGTAAGGTTGTGCCAGATGACCTCATTTGTTCATAGACAGGCCCCCGGGCACCAAAATGTTCCTCGAGCTATGAAACTCTGTGCATGGGTTTACAGATGACTTAACACACGGAATAAATCCCATCTGAGTAAGGAACGACTCCAGACCCAGGGAACAAGTTCTCCCAAACACCTCATGATTGACTCTGTTCCTGAAAGTGCCACGAGGTGCTGCCAAATCTCAGCTGCCACTCCAAAGGCCATACCAAAGACTGTCAACTCTGGAAAGAGCACCTCACTTCTATTTTAGAAAGAACAGGAGCCATGCTAGCAAACCTTCCTGTCTCTTTCAGGCAGAACTGCTTTTTCCCAACACTAATCACAGAATCATAGAAAGGTTTGGGTTGGAAGGGACCTTAAAGATCATCTCGTTCCAACCATGAGTTCAATAAACACAAGCAAGAGAGACGATTTGTATGAAAAAAGCCCAGATGAAAGCATAAGACAGCAGACAAATAAGCTCCAAAAAGAATACATGTAAGTGCCAAGACCAAACCGCACATCCCTGATTGATGCCTGCCAGGATTGTTTTAGGCTTTCATATTCTCCCCCATTTCCCTGGTGACTTACCAACCCCTTGGAGTTCTGCCACCTGTACCAGATGTGATAGCCCTGCAGTTCCCCGTGGATCCTCCCCAGGGGCGGCTTCACCCATCGGATCTCCAGGGAGGAGCTGGATTCGTTGAACGACACCGTGACATTCAGGGGTGGGTTGGTGGGGGCTGCAGGGATCGAAGAGGAAGAAGGTGAGGGGAGCCAGATGTGTGGGTGCAGGGACACGGCAGGCTGATGGAAAATGAGCTGTAGCTCAACCAGAAAGTACACAGTATTTCCTACAGCCTTTAATATTCCCAGCAGGTGACCACCAGTGGGTAAATTTCCTTTCCTCAAACAACAGATTTGAGATGTCCCACGCCATAAGCAACCATGACTCTGGATGAGCATTGCATCCAGACAGTCCTGCCCAAAGTGCAGCTGAGGCCAGGAAAACCTTCTTGGTCTTTGCTACTCATTTCCTACCTCCCTCGGTGGTGCTGGCGGTTATCCAAGGACTAAACGCCGACCAACCGACTTCATTCCCGCAGGAAACACGGATGTTATAATCCTCCATGGGCCCCAGCTGCTGGATGTGATACACATGGGGAGGCACCGAGGTGTTGAAGAGAAGAAATGAGATGTTGCTTCGTGGAACAGCTTCCTTGACCTTAATTGAAAAATCAGTTGGCAAACAGGGATTAGTCAGCAACAACCTGCAGGGTGAGAAGTGCAGCAGGAATTTTACATCTGTAAACAGGATCCAGAGCCCTGCCTGCCATCCAAAACACCAACAGAGCCTTGTTCCTGCATGCTGGCTCCTCTCTGCTCAGCAGAAAGGGCTCCAACACATCTGGAGAAGAAAGAGTTGTGGTGGGAACATGGCAGAGGTGTGTGTGAAATCACCACCTCTGCGGCAAGGGGGAGGGAGGGATGATTTGCTGCTTCTTGTGACACAGAGCAAAAGGAGCACCCAATAATATTACCAGGCAGCAAGGCCCAAACAAACAGAAGAAAATAATTTTTCGTGCAACACACCATTAGATGTTGCAGGACTAATCACAGACCTCATCAGACTCCATCATTACATTTAGCACCATGGATGAATTCAGTGTAATAAACCTAAGCCATGCTTTTTACATTAAGAGAAACTCTTTTCTCCAGCATCTCAGGGCTGAAGGGCTGGCTGGTGAGCACCCATGTGGCTGCCCTTGCAGAAAACATCCCATTTTGGGGAAGCACAGGCAGTGGGAGAAAAAAGGGAAGAGCAAGAATGAGGGACATCAGCACAAGTGAGGCTGCTAACTCAGAAGACAACACACCGGACATGTTTCAGCATGAACCACTAGCATAAAGTCATAAAGTCCTCTCAAAAGCTTCCATGCATGGTTTTGGGGTGGCTGGAGACTTGTTGAGGAAGAACCACACCCTCTGGGTAGTCCAGGGTACACAGGATAGTCTCAGCACCAACACCAGTCAAAATGAAAGAGAATAGCCTTCAGCCTCAAAAAGCTGAGAAGGTCCCCACACATTGCTAGATGCTTTGGGAGAAGTGAGCAGTGATCAGGTGAACGTACAAAACACTCCTGAAAGCACCACCATGACCAGCTGTTCTCCTGAGCACCGAGCCCAGCTCAGCTATCTTGATCCTCAACTTGTCTTCTGGAGAGTCCATCAGATAGATGTATTTATAAAAAAAAATAAAAATCAGGCTTTTTGCAAACTTAAAAAGTTTTAACTTGGCAGGTCAAACAGCAACAGCTTCCCTTTTAAGCCCCGGTGTGCTCAGAAATGAGTCATTTGGTGGGCCACGCTACCCAAGCGACGGGATTATCAAAGGGGACAGGAGCAAAAGGGCTTAGTCACTGCTGTGTTTTTGCCAGAAATCATGTCTTGTTTTCCAATTCGAAAGGCAATTTCCTAATGACAGACCCTGGACGTTAAGTCATAGGAAATTCCTTGGCTCTCCACCCCACTTCCTGAGCTCCCACTGGAAAGCAGCAGTGGATGTGGTATTAATATTAGCTCCGGTACCTTTCATCCCTGTGGCTGCTTTCACTTTTATGTGGCTTCAAACATTGCCTCTCTCCATGCATTATCTCAGCCAAAGTATGGATTAACCAGTATAAAACCCATATCCACAGGAGAGCAAGCAATGGGCTGCAGCTGTGAAACCCAGCAAGAGCAGGTGGAAACTGCTTGCAGGGCTGTATCCCTGGAGATCCCAGAATCCCAGACTGGTTTGGGTTGGAAGGTACCTTAAAGATCACCTAGTTCCAACCCCCTGCCACAGGCAGGGACACCTCCCACTAGAACAGGTTGCTCCAAACCCCATCCAAACTGTCCTTGAACACTTCCAGCGATGGGGCACCCACAACTTCTCTGGGCAACATGGGCCAGTGTCACACCACCCTCAAAGTGAATAATTTTTTCCTCATGTCTCATCTAAATCCAACCTCTTCCAGTTTAAAGATGGCATTCCCTGACTTGTTCCAGGAGACAGGCCACCCCTCAGCTCCTTCCCAGTGCTTGCAAGAACTGGAGAGCTGAGAATAACCTCCACTTCCAAACCCCACCGGGAAGACTGTTTGGTGGGGAAGTGTTTGACTAGGACATAAAAGTAGGAACAAGCAGGAGCAACTCAGGGCTGGCAAAGTCTCGCGAAGAGCTACCTGTAGCAGTTCTGGGCATCTCTCCATGAAGAGGCATGACAACCTGTCTTGCCTGAGGGGAGAGATTCTTGGGGCTCACTCTTGCACACTTCACAGACACAAGTCCGGATGGGCTCTTCCAGGCAGGTGACTTCCCTGTTCCCATCACCTCTTGTTTCTGCCCCCACTCAACCACCCTGCTTCACACTCCCTGACTGAAGACCTTTCCACCAACTCTTCCCCCTCACATGGGCAGAACAAAGCTGCTTTGTGTGAGCAGAAACCACCAAGCTGCTCTCCAGCAGCATCTTCCAAGCCTCCTGTCCACCTCGGCAGGGCTCTGGCATTCCCAGAATTCAGGGACTCTGCTGGCTGCCCTGGAGCATGCACGTGAGAGGAGATTGCAGAGGCAAAGCAGGGTTGTGGCTGTTACCTGGACACTGCAGCTGTTCAAGGCAGAGAACGCATCAAAGCCCGGCACCCAGGATATCATGATACCGTGGGCTGTCTGGTTCAGGACATGCACGCTGGTGGGTGCAGATGGTATTCCTGCAGGGAAAAGCCAAGGGCAGTCAGCTGGAGGCCTGAGCACACAGGGGCATGGCTGGCTTCCCCCAGGCAGCTGCTGGGGCTCACTCAAACTGTGGGTGAATTCCGGCAACTGCTGCAGGGGCCTCCTCTGTCAGGGAACCACTGGACAGGGAAGCAGAAAAAAAGTCATTTGCAGGACTATTTTAACCCTGGTCTATATTTGTGAGCTCTCTGGGCCGCTGAGAAGCAATGACATATTTTGGGGAACACCTTCCTCACATTGCCAGAGTGGCTGCTGTGAGGAATGTGGAGAATTTCCATCATTTCCTATGGAAAATTGTGAGCACTGCCCTGGTTATGAAGGAAGGAAAAGAGTGATGCAGTGCTTCCGAAACCTGCTCTGAGGCTGATAGTTCTGCTTTCAAATGTGCTTTTTGGTGTTTCCACCCATGGCAGTGAAACCGGGATGACAGAACCGCATGGGGTGACCGTGCTCCTATGTGCATCCTGCTTGGTTTTAATCACAGAATCATTCTGGTTGGAAAAGACCTTTAAGAACATCAAGTCCAACCAAAACCTAACCTTACCAAGCATTAACCTAACTCTACCAAGTCCAAACGTCTTCTTCAGCTCATAGAAAATGAGTTGGTGGGAAGGGTGGAGATCAGGACAGCTCCTGCTTGGATATGTGTAGTCAACAGGTAAAGTGAGGATCGTGTTGGTGCTCACCTTTCACATTGACCTGACCTGGGTTGGAGGCCGTCAGGCCTTTACTGTTGTGAGCCTCACAGCTGAACAGTGCTGGTTCATTCAGACCTGCCAGGGGAAAAACAAGGACCTGTTCACTGGACCTGCACAAAACCCTGAAATCACACCAATTCTCCACCTGCTGCTCACACAAAAAACCCTTGCGGTTGCCTTTCTTGAACTGTTTTTTTTTCCAGCAACACACAAAAAAAACCAGCTTTTGCCCTCATCACTTCCCTTGGCATTTCCGTGCTGACTGCCCGGGGGTGACCCCCACGGGACAGCTCACCCACCTTCCACACTGTGAGCATGTGCATGCCACCAGCACTAGACATGGCACGGCAGGTTAGACCATATGTCCCTACGGCACGGTTGCACAACCTCCTGAGGAAGCACTTATTTTGCCTTCAGAACAGGGGAAAGGCCAAAAGCAGAAGAGCCCACCACCATGGCCTGCAGTAGATGACTTAGTGCTCCTCAAAGATTGCTCAAATCTTCCAGCTGATAACAAGGAACAACTGCTTTTTGGGGCCACTGGAAATACCCAAGTGCAGATGGCTGCTTGCTTCCCCTGGTGTGTTGGTGTGGCTGGTGTGAGATGAACCCGGGCAGCAACAGCGCTCAGGACTTGTGCTTCATGCAAAGGATTGGATGTAGTGATAGGACAAGGGGTGATGACTTTAAACTGCAAGAGGGTGGATTTAGGTTAGACATGAGGAAGAAAGTCTTTACTGCAAGGGTGGTGACACACTGGCCCAGGCTGCCCACAGAAGCTGTGGATGCTTTATCCCTGGAAGTGCTCAAGGCCAGGCTGGCTGGGGCTTGGAGCAACCTGATCTAGAGAGAGGTGTCCCTGCCCATGCATGGGGTTGGAACTGGATGATCTTTAAGGTGCCTTCCAACCCAAACCAGTCCTATTTGATGATTCTATGACTTGACCAGAGGCGCAGGTTGTCCCTTCTGGACACACTGCTTGCTGCTGGTGCCAGGCAAAGGAGGACTCACCACAGTGTGCTGGACACACTGAGCGTTGCCTCACACCAGTGGTGGTGCCTCTCAGTGTGACGGGGCTCCTGGGCCAGGAGGGGGACTGTTCAAATGATGCGACCTTGTGCGTGCCAGCTGGATGTAAGGACATCCAAGAGGAATGAGTCACTTCTTCCGGCTTTCACTGCCTTTTAAAGCCTGCCTTTGGAAGCCAAGTCAGTTATAGCCTGGCTGCTAATGAGCTAGTGGCCTGCTCCTCATGAGCAAATCAAGAAATCTCTCCTCTCTTTTGCTTCTGCAGCAAAACCATGATGACTTTTATGTTACATGGAGGACTCTTCTCCCTGTGCTCCACCAGGATGGCATGGAGACACTCTGGAGGGGCCAAACCAAGGTCTTTTGGAGATATTAAGAGGGGACCACCAGTAAAGCAGCCCACAAGAACAGCAGTGAACTTGTTGGCACATCCACAGGCTAGAGGAAAAACCTGCCTCTTGCTCAGGAAAGAGCAGTTTGAGTGTCCTGCCTCTTCCAAGGAAGCAATCACCCCTGCAGTGGTCCCCAGGGCTGCTGAACAAGCCTGCTGGGCAGAGCCATGCTCCCAGTGCTGAGGATGGAGCAGTAACAGGCTGGAACTCATTTTTGCAAACTGGTACCTCTGTGGTGCCTCTTCTGCAAAGCTGGACCCCCGTATCCCACTGGATTCAACTGGAGGGCCGGATTTTATGCCAAACCTCCTGGGAAATGTATCTGTGCTGAGCTTTCCAGCCACACGCCAGCAATGCCCAGGGCCACATGCAGATGAGGCAGGCTGCAATGGCCTGTGACAGCACAACAGTAGGTTTGATGCCAAGAGAATGGGCTTTGAGATGGCACAAGACACCTTCCCACCCTGCCCTTCTCGGTAGTCACACTGAGGTGTCCCCACTGGCCATGGCAAGGCCACTGCATCACTCACCTGGCACGGTCAGGACTGATGGGGAGATGTGGGGCTTCTCATTGACTCGGACATTGTTGCGGAACCAGTAGATCTCCACAGGCTCTGGCGGGCCCACAGCTTGGCACGTGAGGTTGAAGGGACTGTTCTTGGTGACATTCAGCTTCTCAGGCTGACGGATGAAGTGTGGGAGCCCTGCAGGGACTCAAGCAGAGAAGCATGAAATTCAGAGAGCTCAGCAATGCAGCCCTATCAACAACCCCAAACTCTCCTGCCAGGGACTATGCCCAGCTCTGGCAACATGACCCTTTCCCATCCAGGACTCCCTGATTCTGGAGGACAGCTCACAGGTCCCAGATCACGGTCTCCAGGGCTGTTGCTCAGCCAGGACACAATTTTCCACACCTCCAGCACATCCACCCTAGCCCTCCTCCATCTCACCTTCCAGCTGCACCGAGATGGGATCTGACACCACCTCCATGCCAGAGATGTTGAGTTTGCAGACATAGGAGCCGTTATCCGAGCGTTGGGTGGCAAGGATGCTGCCAGAGAGAATGGAGACCATGTCAAGGCTTTGGTGGGGAGCCTTGGCCAGTCACAGCTCCCGCAGGAGGACATTGCCAGCCTGGGGATGGGTTTCAACCACCAACAACCCCACAGCACACACTGAGCAGAACTTGGGCTTGCAAAGCCAGGCTGTGGGGGGTAGGGAGCATCAGCACGTCACAGTACCAATCCCAAGACCCTGCTAGCCATCTGCCCTTCTATCTCTCCCCAGAAGCAAACGTTCAGGGCAACCCTGCAGAAAGGATGGCACTGGTTACCTGAAGGTGGAGGTCATTGCCACCTCCTCCTCATCAGAGATCTCAAAGTGGCTAGTGGCAATGCGGTCCAGCAAGTGGAGCTCCCTTCCATTCTTCCACAAGGAAATGCCTGGAGTGTCTGGCCTGAGCAGCACCTGAGGCACTTTTATGGAACAATTGAACGTGACATCCTTGTGCTCATTTATCACAATGTGTCGCACCGTGGGATTAAACTTAATCTGTCCTAGAGAGCTGGCTGGTGGCTTCTCCCGGGGCTGCTCTGTGCTCTGGGGAGGCCAGTGACCAAAGATGGCCATGCTTTGCTCAGGGCGGTGGGACTCTGCCAACACATACAGCCTTAGACCTTGATTTTGGTCAGCATCATCTGCAAGAGAAAACATCAGATTTATTACCACGAGCCAGGAGTTGCCCCCCTCCAAAACCCTGAAAAGCCCCATCACTTTCATTAGTAACTAAAGGCAGCTCATTTACAGATGCTCCAAAAATTCGAAATCTCTAGGAGACTTCTTGAAAAAGCTTTTATAAGGAAAGATGGAACTGGGGGCTATCACAAGACTAAATATGTACAAGCAGCACCTTTAAAAGAAACTAGAGCAGCCCGGGCTAAAGAAAGTGCTCAGCCGCTTGCCTTTTAGCAGGGGAGAGGCAGGAGCTATTTCTGCTGCACCGCCCCCCTGGGACTGGAATATAAAAGGATCCCTGGGCAGAAGGAATTTGGGACTTCACTGCAGTAAACCCCTTTCGGGTGCCTCATCTCCAGCATTTTCAGCTGGGGCAGAGCATGAGTCCCTGGAGGGGATTTCTATGATTTTAGCCTCTTTACTGGCAATGCTGGTGCCATCCAAGGACAGGGTGAGCTGCTCTGAAGGAAGGAGATGTTCTCTGTGTCAACTCCAAACACTTCTGCTAAGCAAAGTTGCCTCCACCAAGCTGCTTTTCTCAGGAAAACAGTTGCAGATGGATGAAGAAATGCCCTCAGGCAGTGTGTAGGAGCCGGCTGCTGTTCAGTGGTGTCCTCCCATGGTCTCTTCCCAGACATTTTTCCCAAGGGAAGGCTATTTTCCAACCCTTTCTGAGAGCTTCATGCCCCCACCTACATAACACACCCAGTCCTGTGACAGCATTTTGCCTCCCCTCCCCAGCCACGAACAAGACAATGAGCATGTAAAGCAATTCCCCCCAAACAAAACTGTGTAATTTGAAGATACAAGATCTAGAGAATATACCACAACTAGATGCTTTTACTAGAGAGTTTCCAAGCTTCCTGAGGCTTTCACAGGCACACAGAAATCCCAGGCGGAGCAGTAAATCTCCCTTGCTGCTTTCAGCAAGCAAAGGCATCGTGCCAGGCAGGAATTTCAGCTAAATTAATTTGCCTCTTCAGAAAAAAACCCAACCTATTCAAAATTTGAAAGATAAGATGGCAGGTAGAAAGCACAACCTTTTTATTTAACCCGACTTCAGCTGAGTTTGTTTTGAGGCAGGTCTTAGTCCTCTAACAACAAGTTTTTTAAAGCTACGTCACTATTATTGTGAGTAATGGAGTATGACCCTGCTGTGCTTTCCCAAGAGCCAAGAAACACAACCTAATTTTGAGGCTGGATCTCTTCCTTTGCTAAACTGCTCCCTATTTTTAACCCTCGAGAAATGCTACTTCTAGACAGAAATTTGAGAAGGAATTTTAAGTTCTAGTGGTGCAGAGGAAAGCGCAAGGCTCTTCCTGGCTCTCACACAAAACAATGGATTTCCCTTTTAGAAAAGAAAAAAAAAAAAAAAGACCCTAAGCTTTTCCAACGTGCTTCCTAAGCTTTATCATCCCAATAAAAACAAAGCCCATGTGATCACTGCAAAACGGGGCTGACTGCCATTCACTTGCCGGCTTGGTCACCAGCTCTCAAATAGCCAGGCAGCTCCCAAAAGATTTGCCAAATGCAAACAAGTGAGCAATCCCAAAATCCCCTGCCCTCCCCAGCTCTTCCTAGAGCTGAGGCCATTGGCTGCCTGGCACAATCCAACCTCAAACAGATGTTTTCATGCTCCATTTCCAAGCTTTCCAGCTCTAGCTGGGGCAGCTCCCCCAGCAGGGACCCCCGGTCCTGGCACTCTGCCTAGTACTAGATGATTTCTGCTCACCCCCAGCTTGTCCTGGGCTGCTTCAAGTGAAAGGGCAAAGAGCAAAGGTGATCTCAGCCTTGTTTTATAAACTGATTAAGTGAAAAGAGGTGTTTGCTGGACCGGGAACGAAATATTTTCCTCTCTGACTCATGTGATAACAGGAATTTTTCAGATCTAGTGCTGCCTTTGGGTTCCCCTTCCATCCCCAACTGTCTGGGATGTGGATATCAGCACAGGCATCTTCTGAGGGATTTGCCCTGTGTGGCAAGCCACCCCTTAACGATTTGCTAAGGCTGGCTCTAAAAGCCTACGCCAGAGCTGAGAAGCCAAAACACTGTCGTGCCTGTGTGGGTGTGTGCCACATTGGAGCAGCTCCCCTTGCTTACCACAGCCTGGCCCCAGGGAAAAGCTGGCATGGAAATAAACCCACTTGTGAGCACAGTGGTGCTCTCTCGAAACACCTGGGATGGCAGCAAAACAGAAGCGCTGAGCAAAGACAGATCTCACTATGCAGCTCAGCAGGTCCTGCGTGCCCCTCCATTACCTGGAGAACAGAGTTTTAACCAAAAATCTGCCAGCTATGAGAGGCAAGATACTTGATTATGGATGATACAAGATATGGATTATGGATGAAAAGAAAAAGCAATGAGTTGCACACCCCACAACAAACAGCAAGTGATTGTGCTGCAGTCCCAGTACGGAAGGCATTAGAAAACACCCAGGGCTGCCACAAAGCTCCCTATGTCCCTGGTCCTGGGTTTCCCACTACTGAAAGTAATTCACCTGCTGACAACAGCTCTCTGCTCGCACACTTGTTGAGTGTATCTTCACACCCGGACAGGGCAGGAGGAATCCAGAGCCCCTCTGCCTGCAGGGTTTCCTCCCTCCCTGTCCCCTGGGAGCTGTCAGAATAAGCGAATTTCCCCCAGGACCACACATGACTTCCAAAGAGACTCTTGGGGTTTAAACACCGTTTGTACAAACCAGTCCAGGATTCCTGGTTAAATCCACAGTGAGTTCCCCTTGCTGCAGATTCCCAAGTCAAGGCTTTTCACTCCACCCTGCCCAAAGGAAACAGTTGTGTTCCTGCCCTCCCTGCTCAATCCCACCTGCACACCGACTCCGAGATCCTCCCAGCATCCCTGAGTGGGGCCTATAAACCCCCAGCATCTCCCAGGCTGCAACCAAACATGAGGCAGCCCCGATGACAGCAGGCTTTTAGTCCAAAACCTGCTTTTTGCCTATTTGCCTTGCCTTTTTGCAGGTAACTAAGCACGTGGAGCTGCAAACCCAGCGAACTGTCAGCACCACAAAGCCACGAAGTGCCGGTATGCAGCTGAATAACAGGATAAATCCCAGACCTGCCGACCTCTCGCAGCTTTTTTGGTCCCTGCCTGTCGCAGTGTCCCCAGCAAGCAGAGCAAGCCGCTGGGACACGACTATGCTCCAGAGGCAGAGCCAGGGCAGCTCTCTCCGGGACTGCCAGGGGTGTGCTGCCGAGTTTCCCCCCAGGAGTTAAGCATTGCTAGGGTCTGCAGGCCCGGGAGAGGGTGTGGGGGTACCAGGGTGCCCATGCAACACCCCTGCCGCTGGCAGGGTTAAACGGAGCAGCATCTGCCGGTAAAACGCTCCACGCGCAAACATCCCTGGCTGGACCCCCGACCTCCCCACACTGGCACAATCCCAGCCCAGGACTTCCCGAACCCCCATTGGCACCTTCCCAGCCCAGGACCCCTCTCGACTTCCCCCACCGGCACCATCCTGACCCAGGACTCCCCGGGACCCCCGGACTCACCGGCCCAGCCGCGGGGCGGGCGCAGGGCCACCAGCAGCGCCCAGAGCAGCGCCCATCCCCCGCCGCCCATTGCCCGCCGCCACCAGCCCCGCTCCCAGTGACTGGCTCCGCTCCCGGTGACCGGCCCCGCTCCGCTCCGCCGCTCCCGGACACCACCAGTGCCGGCCGTCCCGCCCCGTCCCGTCCCGCCTCCCGCCCGCGGGGCGGAACGGGTCCGGGGCGGACCCGGGCCTCGGGCCCTCCCCACAAGCAGCACCAGGCAGGTTGGAAAGGTGCGCAGGCCCAGGTGAGACCTGGTGGGTGCAATCGGTGCTGCGTGGGAGAAACCCAGCCATGTCCTGGGCTGCGGCCAAAGCAGCGGGACTAGCAGGGCGAGGGAGGGAATTCTCCCGCTCTGCTCCCCTGTGGTGAGATCCCCCCCACTGTGCTGGGTCCAGTTCTGGGGTGCCCAACACAAGAAAGACACGGAGCTCTGGAGGCAGGCTGAGAGAGCTGGGGTTGTTCAGCCTGGAGAAAGAAGAAAAGGTCTCCAGGGAGACGTAAGAGCACCTTCCAGTACCTGAAGGGGCTATAGGAAAGCTGGGGAGAGACTTTTGACAAGCGCATGGAGGGATAGGACAAGGGGGAACAATTTCAAGCTTAAAGAAGGAAGATTTACATGAGATACTAAGAAGAAATTATTTGCTTTGAGGGTGGTGAGACACTGGCCCAGATTGCCCAGAGAAGCTGTGGATGCCCCATTGCTGGAAGTGTTCAGGGCCAAGTTGGATGGGGCTTGGAGCAACCTGGTCTAGTGGGAAGTGTCCCTGCCTGTGGCAAGGGGTTGGGACTAGATGATCTGTGTAAGATCCCTTCCCAAACCAGGATGGTTCTAAGGACATGGTGTGCTGAACGCACCACACCTCGTGTGCCTGGACCAGAACAGCAGGACACGAGGGGATGGAGACAAAAATAGCCATAATGAGAAAGACTCAAGTGAACCTAATGTGTAACACAAGCTCTTTAATGTAAGGAGTCAAACAGAACCCATCTTCTGGTGGGATGGAAAGGGAATGACAGAGTTTCTGGGTATCCTGAACCTATCCCAAACACTGGCCATGCCTGAAAAAGCTTGAGACCCAGCCATGCGGGGGTCATCAGGGTTTCCCCCTGTTTTGGCTTGAGCAAGCTCTTTGCTGATTTTTTTTCTTCCTTTCAGTGAACTTTGTAGCAGCGCCAGTGGACTGATAATAACCAAGGTCACTTCTGGCTGTCTGCAGCCTCCCCCTCCCGGCTATGGGGCAGCAGATTAGACTGAAGGCAGGATCAGCAAACCAGACTATTCCCTTCTCATAATATTTTCTCTATTTGGCTTTCAGTATAGGCTAATACATCATGGAAGTCAAGCCTCTCATTTTCCTTTTTTCTCACTTTTCTGCTTACTGTCGCTTCTATCGCCCTCTCTTCGGATCTCTCTGTTTTTTTCCATTTTTCCTTACAGCCGACACCCGAGGGCCCCGTCCGTGCGCCCGGACACTCCCCCCTTCAGCTGGGAGACCGTGAGAGTGGTCAGGGGAGGAGGGAGGGGGTCGGGTGTTGCACATCCCTTTGCAAATATATATTCCCTTGTCACCAATAATTAAAATCAATCTGTTTCACTTTTCAACCCAGAGAGCCTCTCTTTATCATTTTTCTCCCTCTTTCCCTACCTTGGGGGAGGAGGGGGGGAGGGGAGGGGTGAATCAAGACACTGCCAACTCGGTGCCAAACCAACACACCCCCACCGCAAATGGAAAGAGGCTGGGATTTGGGGAACTAGCAGCCCGTCTGACTTGACATGACTCAGTATATTTCTCCATCACAACCATTCTGCTCCTTGCAAAAAAATTATCTGAAAATATGAGAAAAGTGTAACTTTTTTTCCCAGCAGCCTGCTGTAGTCTTTCCAAAGCTTTGAAGTTAGGAAAAGAGATGGAAATTTTGTCTGTACAGAATCTGGGCTGCTCATTTCTGTTTGTCTATAATTTATGACAAGAGCTGGGAAGGGCAGGGCACTTCTCAGGCTGTTAGAAAGAAAAGAACTACATGAAATCCTGTTGGGAATCTTCTCCAATTGGGCAGAAAAGATGTCTCAAGTTCAGTGAAAAAAATTAACAAATCACTCCCAGACTTCTCTGACTTGCAAAGCTGCTTATCCACTGCGTATACTCCAGCCCTGATGACAGAGCTTGAATTTCCCCCCTTGCCGCCTCTTTTGCTCCACACCAGCTTCCCACATCTTGAAGCGATCAGCAGCTAAGGAAGGGCGCGTGTCGCTGGAGGCCCAGATTAAAGGGGAGAAGAAAAATGTGCTAAAGCTGCTGCAAAAAGACTGAGGATCTTGATGGGTGCCTAAGAGCCAGCACCTTCTGTGCCACTCCAGCAGCCTTGCTTTTTCTCCAGATTTTGAGCACATTCCCCATGCATCCAGTGTCACTCAGGGAGTAGGAGGAGAGCGGGGGACAGGCATTTGACCCTCTGTCTTTCCAGGCTGGCGGTTGATACGAGCCTGTTGTTTGCAGTCAGCCTTTGCTGCACGGGTGCACTTTCATCTGGCTGTGCTCCCCCCTGCTGCTGGCATTGCAATTTTGGGAACAAAACAATGGAAAGGCCTTTGGAGTTTTATGGGCTGCAGAGTGGAAACGGCCCCTCACATCAGGATAATATCATATAATCACCCTGCTAACATAGGGTGAGGAAGCAGGAGCAATTTATGTGGAAGAGGAGGGGAAAAAATAACAATGAGAACACATGGGCAGGTAAAGAGGATTTAAGCAGCTCTCTCAAATCCCCTAATTTGGGTCATTTCTTTACAGTAGATTGGTTTCTGCTCAGTGCTGGTGTAAACTAGCTTCCAGCTCAACAGGGTTTGTTGTGGTTCATTTGGGCACAGCTTTATGTGAGGAAGAGGTGGTTGCATGGGAAGGGGAAACAGGGAGAGGAGAAACCAGAGGAGAAAATCTTATGCTGGGTTCATGACAGAAAACATCTGGAAGGACTGTCTGATCCCTCTGGCTGCTCTTGGGTTTGTGACATGCAACTTCCACCTTGCCTGGTATAGTTGTGTCCTCGCTCTCTTCCCAATGGCATGTGGAATACAGCTCAGGAGCAGCCTCAATGGCCTTCCTCCAAGCAGATCATGTATTTCCAGACCTCATAGCCCAAACTCAACAGCTGCTGGGGGCTGCAAACAAACGGCTTACAGTTTTTGGTTCCAAAATACAGGCGTGGCTGGCATCACAACCTCTCCCCATATAGCATCCCCTGTTCTCACTGCCTGGAGATGGGCATCAGAAATACCTCAGAGCCCTCCCGGGCAGTGGGAGAGGAAAAAAGCACAACTGATGTCAAAGGTAGGAGAACCAAAACAAAAGGAGAACCTTTAATTGGAAACAAAGGCTGCCTGTCTCCTCTGAGCGCCTGGATCCAACCCTGAACCAGCTAAACCAGTCGTGCTCACAGCTCTCCAGGTGCTGCAGTGAGCACAGACCACTCTGGAGGCAGCACCCACCCCTCCCCTTCTGAAGGAGGAGGGCACGCAGAGGGAACTGCAAGGCTACTGGCCGTTTCTGATCCCTGGCTCTCCAGCACAAAGGTTATCAGATCTATTGCCCAGGCCACCCCTCCCTTTCTGTCCATTTTTTCCTACTCGGTTCATATAACATACACTTACGGAGTCCTGCTCATGAGTGTGAAGATGCCTTATCTTTATCATCATGGGCTGATCCTGCCTGGGTGAGAAATTATCAGCCCCTTCCAATAACATCAGCAGCTCCACAGGTAGTCTCAGCTTTCTCTTTGCAGGATCCCAGCAAGCCTTGTATGTGCTTTCAGAGGCACACTGATGCTTCAGGCTAGAGACTGAACTTGACCCTTGAGGTTTTTTGCAGTTTCACTTCTGAACATCCACACCATTTCTTCACAAGACTACTTGGAGATCTTGGGAGGCAACGTAATACTTGTGGAATTGGACCATTTAGCAGAAATGGCACTCGGCAACTGGGCTTCGGGCTATTATCTGCCGAGATTTTTTTTCCCTTTGCTATTTCTGTATTTTTATTTTCATTTTGAAGAATCTCTTCTTTCCTTTATTTCAGCTTCCTCTTTGTGTCTATTTTAATTTCTATTTGCAGGGGCTCCTGTTCTTTTAAATACCAAACTCTTTTGGCAACAGGTTTTTAGCTCAAGGTGGATGGCCTGTTGGTGTTAAATGTTATACTCCCGTCACAGGATGCAGCTCTCAAACAATTTGCAGAGAAGAATGAACATTGTGTGGCACTACTAAAATGCCTTTTTTCTTGTGCTGCTTTCTTTGGGCCCATGGTACATGCTATGTCTCTTACCAGGCGCATTTTGTCCCTTGGCTCAGCTGTTTCTTCCTAGGACAAATTCTCCTGGTCTGCAAACTATTTGTCAAAAGCAGAAAGCCGTTTCCAAAGACTGGACCTGTCTTGAACCTTCCTCATTTTGAGCCCTGAGAGTTCTTACTTGCCCACAAAATTGCTGTTTATATTTCACATTCTTATCTGTGTAAATACTTCCATTTGTCTCCATATGGGAATTTGGTCCTGGCTGGAGCTGTAGATCCAGGCTACCATTTCTTCTGGTTGTCTTCCTGCCAGGAGCTGTGATAAAATTTGAAAGTACACTGCAGCTTAGTGTACTCTTGCTTCTCCTAAACCTAACTTTCCCCAGCAGGCTTCTTCTCCTTTCTGAGAAAACAATGCTGCTTATTGTCATGACTTGAACCAAGGATTTCCCAAACCACACGCTGGAACCCCGGTTTCAAATATGTTTTCAGTTCTTCCACAGCTTCTCCCTCCTCCTTGCATTTCTCATGTGAAACTAAGCTCGGAAAAAAATCATCCTCATCAGAGCGCACTACCTTTCCACTTACAGGGTGCTTCATCCAGGTTTTGTTCTGTGATGATTGCCTCCCAGACGTACACAGGCTCTTTTTGTGCTTCACACCACAGGTATTAATTTAAAAAAAAAAAAAAGGCGTTTTCTGGTATGCTATAAATGGAGAGAGGATATTGTTGCAGAATGGCACTATGCTGCAAGCTAGTAACTGGCTGTGATCTGTAGCTAGCAACCCCGTCTTGTTTAGGTGAGCAATTATAGAGGTGAGAGGTAAAGAAAAGAGCTCATTTTGCAATGTACATGTGGTTGAAAAGACCGCAGGGTAAGCTTGCTTACTGCCGACATGTCTGCCTGGCACAGATGCCTGCGTGTGCTCCAGTGTCTGCATGATGGCCAGATTAACAGCATGGTGCTGATCTCATCAGTGAAATTTGTGCTCTAAAGAATAAAAATAATCTGATTGCCCCACCAGGTTTGGATAGCTGAGTACATCCAAGAACACTATTTCTGCACACTCTGCTGTGAGACCACAACCAGCGGATGCTGGAACTGAAATGGCCTGATTACACCTGTGTAACAATTAATTATACAGAAATGCATGTCAAGGCATAATTCCTTTGGCAAAATCTGGTGGTTCTCAGAAAAGCGAGGCTGACTGCCTGACACCTAGTGCTCGTCGTCAGATCACAGAATCACAGAATTACTTTGGTTGGAAAAGACCTTCAAGATCATCGAGTCCAACTGTTAACCTAACACTGACAAGTCCTTAACTAAACCGTATCCCTAAGTACTATGTATACATGACTCAAATACCTCCAGGGATGGTAGCTCCACTACTGCCCTGAGTAGCCTGTTCCAATGCCCAATAACCATTTGGGTGAATAAATTCTTCCTAACATCAAATCTAAACCTCCCTTGGCGCAACTTGAGGCCATTACCTCTTGTCCTGTCACTTGTAACTTCATTGAAGTTTGCAGATGGAAAGATTTGGGCACCCTCAGCCTTAGCTTGACCAGTGTGGCAGGCTGTCCCTGCACCCATCCAGGAGGGAAGATAGATGATACAGCCTCTCTGCACTCAAGACAGCAGAAGAGCCACCTCAGGCGCTGACCCCCAGCACATCAGGAGCTGGGTTTTTAGCTAGTGTAAGTCAGTGGAGCCCAGACTCACAACTAGTTATGCTAATCCATATCACACGAGCATCTTGTGAGGAGGGTTGTACAACATGCCTGTTAACAACTGCAGAGTGGCAGGGGTCTGCCAGTCTTATGAAATGTCTAAGATATATTTTATTTTCTGTTTCCTGAGCACCATGCCTGCCTTTGGAAAGTTAAACGCTCATACATACTGCTCAAACTGTACAGGTAAATGAATTCCACGCTGCGTAAACTTTTACACCTTGAAGCAAAAAGACAGTGAAGCATTAAACTGCAGAAATACAGGTGTGGCTGCAAGAGGGGATTTCTTCACAAGCCTCAGATATTTACAGGATGGTCATCATAGAATCACAGACTGGTTTGGGTTGGCAGGGACCTTAAAGATCATCTAGTTCCAAACCCCTGCCATAGGCAGACACCTCCCACTAGACCAGATTGCTCCAAGCCCCACCCAGCCTGCCCTTGAACGCTTTCAGGGATAAGGCATTCACGACTTCCCTGGGCAACCAGGGCCAGTGTCTCACCACCCTCACAGTGAAGAATTTCTTCATAATGTCTCACCTAAACCTTCCCTCTTCCAGTTTAAAGCCATTACCCCTTGTCCTGTCGCTACCTAGCCTTGTAAAGTCCTTTGGCTGTTTCCTAGCTATAGCCGTAAGTGAAGGCACCGAGTGAGAATTCGGTTCAAGAGGGGTTTGATGGTCGTTAGGGGCTAGAGAGGTCCAAGCTCATAAGTATTTGGAGGCAGAACAGCGATGGGGATGTAGAGGGCTGAGGTGGTAGCAGAGGGCTTGGTCCGCATACCAGAGATTCTGTTTTAAAGATGTGACCATATCACTCCAAAACGGCATTTTGAGCAGGACTGCCCCCGGGAAACACCGCCAAACGCCCTCTGGCGCGGCGTCAGGCCCCAGACGAGACAAACCCCTTCCCGCCTCCCTCCACCATTTCCCTCCCGGCGTCCCGCGCGCCGCTTCGCGGGGCAGGGCGGGAGCGGCAAGATGGCTGCGCCCGTGTGAGAAGCTGCCGCCGGCGACGTCCACGCTCTCCGCATCCGCGCTGCCGCTTCCCGCTGTGGCCCCTGGGGCAGCGTGGGAGCCGGAGCCCGGTCCCGGTGGCGGGTGTGCGTCCGTCCCAGAAATAATGAGGATATCGGGCCCCCATGTCGGACCACTCTGACGAGAGGGCGACGATGATTGCGGCCGGCGACCTGCAGGAGTTCGTCCCCCGGGGCCGCGAGCACTGCCGCCGCCACCCCAGCGCCCTCAGCCTCCAGCTGCGGCGGCTGCAGCCCGCCTCCGAGCTCTGCTCCTCCGACGGAGCGGCCGGCCTGGTGGGGTCCCTCCGGGAGGTGACCATCCATGAGCGGCAGCGGGTAAGAGGCGGCTTCGGCCTGGCTTTCTGCCTTCCTGAATTAATTGGCCAAGCCATGACTGCTGACCCATGACCAGCTGTTGTGATCACGCCAGCAGGTCTTGTAAGTTTTCCTTAAAAATATCTTGGTTTTCAGGAAAGTTGGCAGTTGAGGAAAGGCGTCAGTGATGTCGGGGAAGAGGTGGACTACGATGAGGAGCTGTATGTGGCCAGCAATATGGTCATCTGGAGCAAAGGGAGTAAAAACCAAGCGTCTACCGTTTATAAGGCGTTCACTGTCGACAGCCCTGTTCTGCAGGTGCGGAAATGCGGAAAGGAAAGGACTGCGTGATTGCACGTTAGCTAAAAAATAGGACTTTTCAAAGTGTTCTGAGGTGGGGTTGTTTTGGGAAATATGAAAAGGTGGGATTGTGTGGTAGCACCAGCTTGTTCTTTAGAAGTAATTAATACTGTGTTTGGTCTTAGGCCTTATGGTGTGACTTCAGTATACCCCAGGAAAAATCTGATGGTAAGTTTCTTGCTTACCATAAAGCCAAACAAATGCTTTGAATTCAGCTGTCTTGGCATGAGAAGTTTAATTATCGGAACTTGCTGTGTTGAGACAGCCACCCCCCCTTGTTTACATTTTGTGTATAGAGGGTGCCTCAGGAAAGACATAAACTTCACTGTATTTTTTTTTCCCCTGTTTTCAGGCAGTGATGAAATAGTAGAGAAATGTATCTGCATATTGCAGAATTCCTGTATAAATGTGCATAGCATAGAGGGGAAGGATTACATTGCTGCTTTGCCCTTTCAGGTAAGTGCTGCCATTTTTTTGTCCACAGGTGGGTTTGTTGACTGGTTGCATACTGTGTTGGGGTGGGGAGATGTGAGTAAAGCACAGGGTTTGTTGCTGTGTTTTTTTTTCATAAATCTATTTGTAATTGTTTATAGGTTGCAAACGTCTGGCCAACGAAGTATGGTTTGTTATTTGAGCGCAGCAGTTCTTCACATGAGGTACCTCCAAGTCCACCCAGGTATGTAATGAGTGGCTTTGATTGTTTCCTTATAGTCTGTTGGCTAATCTAATATAAGAGGGCGAGAGTTGAAGAATCTGAAATAATGAAAGCAATAACAAAAGGGTCTGTGTGTTTGTGATGGCGACAGGTGAAATCAGGTAATAGCAGGAAGGGGGTGAGTACTGATAATCCACAATATTCCTCTGATATCATGTAAAGAACTAGTTGAGAGTGGTCATCCTGGGAATAGAACAAGGGAGGCATGATATGGGTGTTACTAGCCTGGGAATTGTGATGGAATGGCTGGGATGGACGACTAGGAGATTCACTGAAGGATTTTCATTGAGACATTTTCTTTCAGCTGCAGGATGCCTTAAATGTGTGTAGCATCCTTCTACCTCTTTGGTGAGGATCGTAGGCGCTGTGCACTGTGGCTGGACATACAGCCGAGAAGCAGAGTAAGGAGTTGGATGGTGTGCTGATGAGCAGCTTTAATGCAGCCACTTGCTCTCTCTTAGGATTTATGTGTCCATTCCAGGCACTTGTGGTTCTCTAATACTCAGAAGAGTTGGGGTTAGAAATAGAGGTCCTGAAAACACGCATTGTAAAAATTGTGATTGACACTACTCAAACTGGTCTTCTGTGAAAATTCCCTCTTTTGCTACTGCCACCACAGATGGGGTGGCTTGATTGCTGCTCTCTGATGGATACATATGACCTGCTGGCTGTCTGCTTGCCTGGAATCTGAGAGCTGCAGAATCTAAACTCTGAAGCTGAGTCTGAGATAAGGGCTTTCTCCTCTTCCTCCTTCTAAGTCAGCTGGTGCCACCTCTGTTCGCTCGGGCCAGCCAAATCTGTCGTGTGGCCACCAGGTGGGGTCATTCTCAAGTGCTCTGAGGTGTAAAACCAAGACCTAATCGTCCTGTTTGGTACACCAGCCTTTGTCTGACTCTACTTAGTTAATCCAACAAGCTTCTATAAACAGAATATATGTCTCTACTGTTAGATTTCAGGCTCTGATTTATTAAGGTCTGAGAAGCTGTTTTGGGATTGCAGCACATGTACAAGCTACAAGAGAGAACACTTATGCTTGTTAGCATTTGGGTTTTCAACATCTCTTTGCTTTTTTCTAGAGAACCTTTGCCTACTATGTTCAGCATGCTACACCCCTTAGATGAGATAACACCTCTCGTCTGTAGGTCTGGAGGTAGGTTTACATCTTTAATGTATCCTTTGGAGTCCATCAGTATGGCATCAAATGCTTAATGTGTCACTTGAGTGTTTTCTGTATCACAAAATCTGAGAATACCTAATTGTTTCCAGAATTCAAAAGTGGGTTGTTTTAACTGCTTTGTGAACAGGGAAACTGTTCAGGAGAGAAACCCAGGTTGCAGAAGACAGAGGGTATGAAAAAGGCTGACTCTGTAACTGGTAACACTGCTGTGGAAATTATTCTTTCGCCTTAACTGGAGTTAACTGCTTCTTTAGCAGGCGTGTTTGGCTCTGGTAGAGTGCAGTACGTTGCTGATTACACCTTGAGGATCGTGTTTCTCAATGCTGAACCTTCCATTGTGATGACCTATGATACTGTGCAGAGTTTACATACTATCTGGGCTCTTCGGAGAGTAAAGCCAGAGGTACAAATTCATTGTCAACTAAATATTGTTATAAAAAAGATGTTGTGTGTGTTTACGTCGCCTTATGGCTGGGTGTGTTAGAAGTGCCCGGTATTTGTAATTTATTTTATTTATAAGATGTTTGTTGGCGTGCATTGTTTGTTGTCTTTTTTTTTTTTTTTAAATAGTTTCTTTCATGTATTTGCCTGTACCACAGTCAGGGCGATCACATGGTGGTGATGATCCTGAAGCACACTGTGCTTATGGTACTCCTGATGATGTACTAGAAGGTTATGACTCTGATTAAACTGTTGTGTACTGTAAGAAAACTGACAAACAGCTTAATGCCGTGGAGACCACAGGAGTAGTTTGAGTGACTCTGTCTTCTCTCCCAGGAACAGAACACAGTGTTGAAGTTCTCCGAGCAGATGGGCACGCCGCCACACATGGCCACTAGCAGCTCTTTGACCACTCATCTCCGAAGCTTCTCGAAAGGAGACTCTCCTGTGGGCTCCCCTTTCCAGAACTACTCCTCAATCCACAGCCAGAGCCGATCAGTGTCATCACCCAGCATGCAGTCCCGCTCGCCCTCTATCTCCAACATGGCTGCTTTGAGGTGGGCAGTAAACACGACGCATAGACAAATGATACCAAAGAATATGAGCTAAAGGAGAGGATGGACATCTGGTATTGCTGTCTGTCTCTCTCTACTGTTACGAGTCTGTCCATCTAAGGTGCAGGTGCCTCTGTCACAGCATCTGAAAGCCCTCCTGAAATGCCCTTGTGACATTTGCTGTGCTATTATCCTTATAGCACAGGAGAGTAATCGGTGTGCAAGAGCCAAAGAGGTGTTCTGTCATCACACAGCTGGTCTGTAGTGGAGTCAGGGACTGTCTGCAGGTCTTTTGACTCTCAGGAGTGTTTTCAGTCAGCTTTTCCAAATAAAGCCATATTTAGAGAGGGGAGATTGGAAGAGATTTTTGATGGAATTGATGACACAACTTAAAATGTTGATGTTCTTACTTTTGAAACTTTGTCTATTGTATTCTGACAGAGGTGCTTGGAAATTGTTTTCCTATGCTAGGGTGTATTGCTGAAGAAAACTAATATTGAACCAGCTACTGGGTTAGGGTGGTTCTGGTTTGTTTTTAAAGTCTCTACCAGTGTATGAGCTCCCTGGGATTCTGTACTTGATTTTGAAACTCCACTTTTCAGTAGTGTCTTATGTCTTTGCTTGCAGCCGCTCTCATTCCCCTGCCCTGGGAGTGCATTCTTTCTCAGGAGTGCAGAGGTTCAACTTTTCCAGTAATGCTCAGTCACCAAAGAGGCATAATATTCCCCATTCACCAAACAGCACTTCCAGTGATTCCTTCCTTATACCAGAAACTGAACCAATCATTCCTGAGCTGTGCATAGATCATCTCTGGACAGAAACAGTCACAAACTTGAGGTCAGGTGCTTGGGTTGGAATGGGAGAAGTTCTGGGTCTCCATTGCAGGGGGTGGGGAGGGGGACGTGGAATAAAGTAAAAAAACCCCTCATTCTACAGTGTGCTTTCTGCAAATGGTGCTACATTAAAATAGATGTGTGGACCTGCCCTTCCTAATTTTTTGAAAAAATGATGCTCACTAAACGCGCAGCCTCTTGGAAAGGGGATTGGGGCACTTGAAAGAGTTTTACCCACTGTGTTATCTGTAGCCCTCTGAGCTGGGGAATGGTTTAGTGAGATCTCTAAAGCAAAGTAGACTCTAACCTGGTTGTTGCTTTGGGGTTTTTCTGATCTTCTACAGGCAGTATCTCTCTGTGTAACCGTCAAAAGGGCAAAACAAAGCATAAAACCCTCAGACTGAACAGGAGAGCAAAGCCCAATAGGGCTTTGTGTGCCAACAAGTAGGGAATGTGGAGAAAAAAATGTGGAGTGCTAGAAAATCGGTTTCAAGAGTAATGACTGAAACTGAGACTGGTGCATTCTTGCAACTCGCTGCGTTGCTAATGAAATCCAGTGTGACCCTGCAACCTGTGGGCACTGGGTTTTCCTTCACTAAAATTTTTATAACAGACCAAACAGTGGTCTGATCATTGTGTCTCTTTTACAGAGGGAAGAATTCCCAGGCATCAAAAGTGTTTATTACCACTGACCTTTGTGGGCAGAAGTTCTTGTGCTTTTTGGTGGAATCCCAGCTCCAGCTGCGGTGAGCATCCCTATCTTGGGGACAGGAGAACAAAGGGGGGCACTCTAAAAATGACCAGCTAGATAGGAGTTTTATCATACTTATTCCTTCAGCTAGTGGAATCTGTTAAGATGACGTGTGGTAGGTCACTGACTCTTGTATGACATGTTTTTAACTGTGGTGGCACAGATCATTTAGGCTATTTAAATAAAACTGAAGTTGAGAGAGAAGATTCACTGTCATTTGAATGGTATTCTTATTTATCATCATCTTTACCCTTTAGAAGTACATTAGGGCTTTTAGTTAGAATAGCAGAGTAAAAATGAGTTGACTGGCAGGGCAAAACAAGCAAAGGAAGGAGGAAGGAACCAGGTATACCAAAATAAAAGTAACTGCGCCATGCAACAGTGTTAATCTTCTGTCTTCTTTCTGTAACAACAGATAGTCACGTTTCCTGTTGTTTTCTCAAATCTCTTAGGTGTGTAAAATTTCAAGAGAGCAATGATAAGTCGCAGCTGATCTTTGGTTCTGTTACCAATATCCAAGCAAAGGATGCAGCTCCGGTGCAGGTACATACCTCTGCGTGGGCTGTTAACTGGAGCATACTGCTTTGTCACTTGTCACACAGCTGTTGTCTTCTTAAATACAAGAAGTTGAATGTGCTGCTTGATTCCTACAGGGCATTGATACGCTGCTGGTTCTGGAAGGCAGTGGAAATCTCGTGCTTTATTCTGGAGTGGTTCGGGTAAGTAACAGCTTTTCTATCCCAAAGTAAATGTTTGAATCTCTGGTTACAAGCTGCATCCATCAAGTGTAGCTTATGTGCAGTGCTGGAGAGGTAATTCTGAAGAATCAGTGGCACCTTGTCGTACACTTAAATAATCTCTTGACCTTATTTTCAGTGATAGTAAAATACTAAAGTAATAAAATTATTTTAAAGAAAGAAAACTTCCAAGAATACATAAAAAAAAGATTCTTGCTGAACAGGAAAACCTTTCAAACTTCTCTGTAGCATGCTAGGTAGTTTTAGATGTCAAATTATTTTGCTTTACAAAGGGCTGTTATTAGAATGGACGTGATTAATCCAAAATAATTAGAACTTTTTCTTAAACTCTGTAGAGGTGCACTGTGCACTCTGTGTATGCAGAAACTTTGGACTCTGCAATTTGTGTGTGTGTGTGTGCATGCACAAATTTGTGTGTATAATAAGTATACTCTCTGAAAATAGTTTTCTCAGTGAAGCCCTACTAGAACTTTTAAGTGGGAACAGGCCTGTAGCAATAATGTACAATACTGACCATATATGGTAGTTTATTAGTGTGTCATCATGTGAAGAAAGTAATTACAAAAAGTAATCTTTACTCTTCAGAGACTTTTGTTTAAGCACATAGCCGCTTTTCTTAAAACTTTTCCTTTAAGATGTTAAAGTCTGATCAAGTCTGTATAGGTAAGCAAGCTCACGGAAGCACGGGCCTGAAAACCCACTCCTTGTTTCCTGTATCTTGTTCCCCAAAAGGTGGGGAAGGTTTTTATTCCTGGGCTGCCTGCTCCATCCCTGACGATGTCCAACCAAATGCCTCGGCCAAGCACTCCCTTGGATAGTGTCAGCACTCCATCCAAACCTTTGAATAAGCATCTGGGGCCCCTGGAAGAGGTAAGAAGGAAGGAAGTCCTGCCTTGGAAGTGTTTTAGTTGTAACATCTTCAAATGACTGGTTGATTTTAATTTTGAAGGTACCTTTTGCAGCTAAATCTTTTATTTTTCTTCTGTAAAGCTCCTGCGTAAACAGTGTTTATAGAAGATCTATTTAGTGCTGCCCTATTTATTTGATTTCTGTAAAACATCTGAGGCATAGGTTGGAAAGATGTTTGTAGTTCTTTACAAAATACTTGCCAGTACATAAAAAATGTCAATTTTAGCTGTCCTTTGCTCAGATCCTTTTATTTCAACAATTCTAAGCCTTATTTTTACCACTTTTCAGGGTGTGCTTTTGTCACCAGTTCCAGAGCTAAGGGATGCTTCCAGACTTCATGACTCAACTTACATAGAAGACTGTACTTTTCAGCAGCTTGGCACTTTCATTCATGCTCTGAGAGATCCTGTCTACAACAGAGTAACTCTGGTAGGTATTGTCCTGTAATTTCAGTTAACCCCTCAGTAGCAAAGCAAAGTTTACTTCTACTGCATAGCAAGATGTTACTAGCAGCTCCTGATCAACAGTGAAATGTCACACCTGAATTGGTGGCTTTGCATTTTTCTCTCTGTAGAATACTTTAGAAGTCACAGAATGTAATTGATTCCCTCAGGTGATTCAACTCAAGGTCTATTTCAGGTGTTTCACGGAGCTAGCATCCAAGGTTGCAAATCTTCAGTGTAGCAAATAGCTAGGAGTTAGGAATATGCTTAATAGATAAAGGAGTTCTAAGTTGATGGAAAAGGACCTTGGCTTTATGCATTTTGTAATTTGACTCTTACCTTTTTTATTTTTTCAGGAACTCAGCAATAATACAATGGTTCGGATTACAATTCCTGAAATCGCCACTTCAGAACTAGGTATGATTCAGAATCCATCACATGAAATACATTCCATAATTTTTAGGGGTCCATTTTTTAAATTGTTTCTGCATTGCTTAGACTGTGGTGATCCAGTACCATGTATTCCAAACTCTATTCACTTAGCTTCTAGAGCTGCTACCATCTGTTTAGGTGTGCTCGGTTGCTTTTACTGCTTCACCCACTGCACTCGTAAAACGTCCTTTGTTCTTTAGTTGCTTTGCTCCCACTATTGTGTATGCTCTTGCCTGAAGAGAGGCTGACGTGCCAGTTCAGACACAAGCTGGTTTCAGTAATGAGCAAAAAATAATTTTCCCCCCACTTTTTTTGGTGAATTAGAGGGGCTATGCTTACCCTGAACTAAAGGAACAGGTGTTGGAAGTTGTGTGCTGTGGCTTTTATTGAAAGAGTTGCCAGAGAGTTAAAAGGAGGTCCAAGAACTGTAGAGATTTGTAGCACTGACAGGAATAAGTACCAGGAGGTAAGATTGGAAAGCACACCTACATTTTTATTTTCCCTTTTTTCACTTTTCTAACAGTAAAAAGATGTCTGCAAGGTGTCAAAGCTATCCTGCCCAAGGAGGTAGCGGTACAGATGCTTGTCAAGTGGTACAATGCCTATAATGCTCCAGGAGGACCAAGCTATCACTCAGAATGGAATTTATTTGTAACATGTCTCATGAATATGATGGGTTACAACACGGAGAGACTGGCCTGGACACGTAATGTAAGCAAGCTCATGTGTTTGTTTTTCTAGCTTATGTTAATGCTACTGATAATTCCTCAAGCTTCAAAATGGTTAGAGAGACAGAATTGTGTCAGAAATAGATTGTATCTTGTCTTAAATAACAAGATGCCATCATATCAGTTCTATATAGCTGAATTGTAGGTATTATACATTTTAGCCTGTATTTATAATGAAATATATTTATAAGATATTTACCACCAACTGTCTTGGTCAAATAAAAATAAGTTATGAAGATTTTACTCCATATCATGACAACACTGATGCATTAAAGATTTGATTCACCTAATCCACATTAAGCCTATTTTTGCTAGAAGCACAAATCACAACTCAGATTCTTGTTTCCTAAAGTGGATTTTCCTTGTAGTTTTTTAATTGCAACATTTAAAGTTCTACTTTTTCCAGTTCTTTTACTGTATTTATTTGGAGTTTCTCTAAGTGAGTTGCCTGCTAGCAAGTGCAATTGCAGTACTCAGGAAGAAAACCAAACCAAAACAAACAAGGATATGTGTGCAACTGAAGGGAAAGCCATTACAGTATATCTACATCACTAGCATTAACTCATCCGTAGTGTTTCCTCTGTCCTAGTAAACACCAGATCTTAGGCAGTCACACTGTGAAATCATGCACCATACACTACATTAACTAGCTATGTCTAGAAAAAAAATATGAAATTGCAGTACATGTTTTATATGAAAGCAAAGGATGTAGAACTACCTAAAGCAATGTCTTGTAATGCTTAGTTTGAATTCAGCTGTTATGATAGGTGATTCACTTGTGCAACCTTGAGAATTTCAATACTGAGCTATTTCTGATCTTTTTTATTTCTTGCAGCTTGATTTGGAAGGGTCACTTTCACCAGTTATTGCTCCAAAGAAGGCTAGACCATCAGAAACAGGATCAGACGAAGTAAGAAATTGTTCTCTTTTACAAACAAGAGCTTTGGGAGGGGTGGGTTTGTTGTTTTGGTTATTTAAAACGCAAACCAGAGGAGACACCCTCCGAGTATTGCATTTCATTTGAGCTCATCTGAGACTACAGGCCTTTCGGGGAAGAAGAGTTATTTTGCCCTGTGCAGTGGTTGCATCATGTGACCTTGGTTGCCAGGGTTCTCACTGCCAGACAAGTAGGCTGGACTCAGGAGCAAATTTAGTATGGATCACAAAGCAACCCCAGACAGTCTCCTGACAATGTCAGTTCTTTCCTAGATGCTTCATCCCTTTAAAATGAAGCTCCCTGCACTCCCATAGCTACTCAGCACCTTTAGCAAGTCAGGAGCATCAAATTTTATACTAAAAAAGAATGAAACTTCATTGAATTTCTGTGGCTTGCAGGGTTTGTGCAGCACATTTACCATAAAACAATCACATCTGTGTTGGTTTATGGGGCAAAAACCTGTGTAACAGTGCTTTGGAGTTCCCTTGCTGGAAGGTGATGTTCGCTCTGGAACCTCTGCCTCTCATTCTGTTTGTTTGGTCCAGGACTGGGAATATCTCTTGAGCTCTGATTACCATAGGAATTTTGAGTCTCATCCTGTTGCCAAAGCTTTGAGACTGGATCCGCTGGAAGTTTCCCCTCCGAAGGATGACTTTTTACACAGCCTTAGTTTGGATTCCTCAACCCTCCTTTTCACCCATATTCCTGCCATTTTCTTTGTTCTTCATCTCATCTACGAGGAGCTCAAACTGAATAGTCTGATGGGAGAAGCATTTCGTTCACTTGTTGTCCTTCTGGTTCAGCTGGCCAGGTACACCCCACTGATACATTGCAGATATTCTGTGTCGTATAGTGTCTCTTGATGATGGGCATCTGTTATTTTTATGGGGAATTTGAGGATTGCCCAAATCAGAACAAACTTAATGTATTTGAAGAAAATGAATTAATGTTTAAAACCGTATGTATTTGCCGTAGCGAATCTCTTATACGGTTCTGGCCACATCCCAAAGTCAGCGTGCTTCACAGATCTTGGATACTGCAGCTCATGCTTTTTTCTACTGTGTTTTCACAGCTCAGCTCATGAGATCTGTCAGATACTCTTGTTTGTTGTGGCACCTCCACAGCAGGTTATCTAGCTTTGACAACTGGAATTTGGGGGAAAAAATGGTCAGACCTCAGGCAGCAGGGGAGGTGTGGGACAAAGCAGAACAACAGCTGAAGAGAAATACATCAGGGGATAATTAAACATATGGATTCACTGCTTAGGGAATGAGCAGTGCCCATGAGCTGTCTCAGTCAGAACTTGCCTCTTTATATCTAGTGCGTTCACAAACATAAAAAAAAACCTCAACAGAAAACATCACAGAAATCCAGGAAGATGGAGTGGTTTTTTTCCCCTCTGATACGTTTCACCTCTCTCTCATTCAAGGGACTTAAATCTTGAAGCTTATATAGATTATTACTACAGAGACTATCCAGCCCTTGTAAAAACCTCCAGGCAGACTTGCGTAATTGATCAAGGTGAGTTTAAAGCTTTGTGAATAAGATGAATAATCAGTGATAACAATGTGTAATCTATCTCTAGTACTGGGCATGTTAGTAACTGTCCCCTTCAAAGCTGGTCAGACCTTAACCCCAGTATGCACAACTGCTCTCCAGCTGCTGAGGTTGCCTCATTCCTTTGTTTTTAATGGCCTCCTGAAATGAGCATAGCATAGCCATGAGCTGGTACCTCATGGGACAAAGACTCCACAGAACAAGGATTTGAGAGGGAACAGTGGTTTAATCTTGGCAAAATCCCAGCTCAGGCTGGCTGAGAAATGTTAGACAAGTGTGGAAAAGCCTGGTAATGAGATGTGCCTCTCTTGTGGAAAATATTGTGAGGCTGGCAGACTCTCAATTTACAGTTCATAAAAACTAAATCAGAGCTAAAACCACAAAAGGAAAAGTTACAAAAAAGCCATATGTTATCTGTGCACCTGCTTAGTGTCCTACCAGCTGAAGTCCCAGTCATGTAAAATAAACTACCGTTTCTTCTTACCAAAAAAAACCACACAAAAAAATCTCATAGCATTGCTCAGGCTTTGCTACTCATGTTTGTGGACAGGAGAGGCAAAGAGATTATAGTTAGATTGTCCCCTCACTTAAGCAATTTACCGTTGTTGAATTACAAGAGGGTTCCAGTGAGGTTTTTAAGAATTACTCATTATACTTACTTCTTTTCACTGTGGGCTGAGATAATTTTTGATCCTGAAAGACAGGTAGGTGTCTCAGGTTTTCATTACTGTCTAGCTATAAACTTCCTCCTAACAGGAAGGAGGTGGAGTCTGTAATATTTTGAGAAAATACTCTATATTTTTTACGTTAAAAGAAGTACTGTAGGGCTTGCTTTGAAATATTGGAGAATTGCTGTGCGCTTGCCATGAACTCAGTGTCATTGCTGTTCATATGATTAAGTCCAAACAGGTTTCATGCACCATCCCTCATTTTTTTCTGCTGAGCCTCCAAGTATCTTTCAGTGGCTGAGTTCCTGTCTGAAGGGAGAAGGAGTGCAGCCTTATCCTTACTTACCAGGAATCTGTGAGAGGAGCAAACTGGTAGTACTGGTGTGTACTTGTTAAAAAAAACGTGTTTTATATTCTGTCCGCATAGCATCACTGTGGCCAGGGTTTGCCCCAGCTGCTTAATTTCCTGAGTGAAGCATCCCCAGTGGGAAGTCAACTAACAGAGGGTTTAATTGTGCTGTGTGGAGCAATGGGGGCAGACTGCAGGGGTATTGAGCCTGTGATAAATAACTCTGCTGTAGCTGTGCTGTTTGGAGACTTAAGCATCTCTGAGCATCGCTACTCTGTGCTAAGTAGACCTCATCTGTCTGCATGAAATTCTCTTGAGTATCCCTGCAATATCGTAAACTGTGTGGTGTCAGCCTCTCCACAGGGGGAAATCCCTCCGAGTCTCGTCTGCTCTTTTATTACTTTAGTATTACTGAAGGGTGGGGATGGGTTTTAGCAGGTGGGAGGAGGTATTTGAGGTTGGGAAGGAGAGCTCATGAGTGCAGAGTCAGTAGCCTATGCTTCACTGCTTATGTTTTTTTTTGTGGTTTGCAATAGTGGCATGTGCAGAGTAATAATGTAACTCAAAGTTAACTGTATTTTGTGAGTGAGAATTTCCCGACTTTCTGCTTGGGCATGTATCAACATAAATGTGTAGTCGCATGAGTAGTTCTGAGGGCTGATGTTATCTCCTGGTCAGCCCTGCTCACTTATGCACAAATGCTTTCTGAAGAAAACCAGCCAATACAGGGTTCGGAGCAGAGGTGTTGAGCCTGAGGTGGCTGAAGAGAAAAGACAGGGAGGAGAGACTCTGCTCTGACCACAGCGTCCAGGATTAGTTGCAAAATCTCTGCTGTGAGCAGCCAGGAGTTGGCCTGTCCTCAGCTTCAGAGGGTGGAGGCTTGAAGCAGCAGCACTGAGGCTGTTTAAAAAGCTGGACCCTGCTTTGAACAGGCAGCAGCTTTTCATTCAGAGCTTTTCACAAAGTAGCCAATATTCAAGGTGTCTGAGATAAAAATTGTGTCTGTAGAAGATCTGTGTGTTTTGCAAGAGAAATTAAATGTGAGAAACATGGGAAAGATGTCCAGGAGCATGTTTTTCTGTTTAGAAAACCTTTTTATTTTTAACTTTGAAACTGTTATTAGGGAAAAATCAGTTAATTGTTTAAGGATTTTTTTTTCTAAACTTCAGTATAGAAATGTAAAGCATAAAAGTTTGTTACTTGCTTCAGTTGTTTCAATCTTCTACTAATAATATTTTTGTAATAAACCTACCCCACTGTTTAATTAAGTGATTTTCTGCCTGTTTTGATGGACAACATAGCAGCAGCTGCACACTAAGTGACTCTATTACTGTGTCTCTTTCCTATCCAGAGTGTGGCTCTGTACGTACTTGGTGATGAGAGTGCTGTATCTAACGAAGCCTCCCATTATTTGTACAAGATTACATCAGGTAATGATGCTTTGAGCCCATCATAGTATTACCTAGTGTCTTGTGCTTGCTATGTGCTGTCCTTTTGCTCAGAGAATATGGAATTAATGTGGCCTTGTCTCTCCTAGGACAACGAAAACAGCAAGTGGAACAGGATGACAATCGGTATGGGATATTTTTTTAGTATTATTTTACACTTGAAGGTTTTTTTACTTTATGCTGAGTTATTGGCTTCTTCTTTATTCCACTTTGTTTTACAGATGCAGTTTCAGACACAGCACATCTGTTTACAGCCTGGCTGAAAAGTTAGTTATTTGGATGACTAATGTTGGTAAGAGCAGCTTTTATCATTCTGCAGAATTGTAACAATCATAAGTAATAGTCTTGTGCTTGCATAACATGAAATACACTTTATCTAGTTTTGATTAAAACGTTGATTTTTTTTATTTTCCCCTCATTAATTTTAAGGTTTCACCTTAAGAGATCTGGAGTCTCTTCCTTTTGGTGTAGCTCTCCCCATTAGAGATGCAATATATTACTGCCGAGAGCAACCTGCCTCAGACTGGCCAGAAGCAGTTTGTCTCTTGATCGGGCGTCAGGATCTGTCCAAACAGGCATGTGAAGGGAACCTGCAAAAGGGTAAATCTGTGAGTATGGGCACAAATTGATTTCACAGTCCTGGATTTTGGGTGGAGCACTCTGGTCAGAAACTTCCCCAGCATCTGCTGATGCTGAGGGGATCAGAGGGTGCAGAATTCAAGATTGAGGGCAATACAGGGTTTACACACAGATGAGGGTTTCAGTATAAAAACCAGCATCCGGCACAGGAAGAGTTCGTACAAAGCTGTGGAAACTGTCAATATAAAACAGATTTTAAAGTTAATTTAGGCATGGTGCTCAAAGTTTTGCTTACAGGGCAATTTGATTGCCTCTGTAAGTCCTCTTCCTCTCCAAAATGGCTACACCTTTGAGAGATGTTAGATTTTGCAGCCTGTCCAGGGACTCTGCCATGAAAACAGCAATGGCACAGGGAGAAGGAAGGGGGTATTTGCCAGTTTTGCTCCTTCTTGGGGTTCGTGTGGCTGGCATCTCCCCCTCTTCTGGAAGAACTGGATTGCTTTCTGAAATACACTTCATATTTCTCTTTTTTTCCCCAAAAAGGGTTTAGTTATTTGTGTCCTGAAGTAAAATGAAAAAAAAAAAAATTTGTGTGGCGTTTTTCTCTTAAACATTTTCTTCCAATGGTGTAGCTCACTTAAGTGTCTTTTTGAAGGATTCTCTGGAGGCCAGAACTCTTCTTGAAAGCTGGCTAGTGGCATGTGTAAAAGCACCTAATAGTAGCAGATCATCTGTAAACTTTTCAGAAGTCAGGAAGAGGGATTTGTAGTCTCAAGTACATCTTGGTCAAGATCGTTTTTGCTGTCTTAGCTTTGGAAGTGATATTAAAATTATCCCATTTTTTTATAAGAGAGGATTAGTGACTAACTATCTCTCAAAAAAGTTAATTAATTTAGCAGAAAAGTAAATGAACGACATGGTCGAATCCCATGTCCCACCACACATTAACAAGCCTTTTTACTTTCTGCTGGTGAAGTTTGTCCCAACGGTAACAGTACTGACTCTTAAAATGCTGATAAATTTGATTTTATCACTTACTTTATAACAATGCCTCGAATATATGTTACCTTAAAAGGATAAAGTGATCTTCAAACACCAAATTGTTTGTCATTTCTCGGGAGGGCAGGGTGGAGTTTCCTGTTTCAAAACGGACGCTGGCTCTATGGGTGGTGCAGTTATGTATTGAGATTTAGTGCCTATTTATCGGAAGAAATTGGTTTTCATTCATTAGCTGTTAATTTACTTGCACTCCTGCTGTCGTGTGTTACCAGTGAGCCTTAGGAAGATCCTGTGTTTGATGTAGTCTCTGTGATTCTGTAGCTTTCAGCTTGCTGAAAATCTGAGGTACAGAGCAGCAAAAATGACCAGTGTAGGGAGAGGTGTGGAGTTTTTTCTTCCTAGATTTATCATACCAATAATTGTCATCACTTGCTCTGTTATTCTTTAAATGAATCTGTGGAAGATGGATGTCAGACCATAAGGAAACTGTATATTCTGTGGGAAAGCTTATTTCTGCAGAACTCTTTATAAATAAAATGAGGCGATGCTTCCTGCAGAGTGACTGCCTTGTCTGGAGCAAGTGTAGGGCAAGCAGATGACAGGCATACTTTGTTGCCTCCTGATCTCTGCTGTCCTGGCCATTCCTCTGGCCCTGAGCATTGCTCGTGTGATGTAAATAAACAGGGAGAACAGACTCTTAAATGAGGATTTTGTAAATCTTCGATAGAAAGAGGGCTTTTGCACAGTGCTTCTAAGCAATGCAATGCTTCAGTGTTTTTCTGGTCATGTCACTCTGGTGTGCAAGTTCAAAAAACGTTTTGGCACTGTAGTGAAACCCAGGTTGGCTGACAGCAGCAAACGTTTGGGATTTACTGACTATTTTAATAGGTAGCTTGGTTTTCCTAAGGTTGTTGAGGGGGGAAATCCAAACTAAAGCTCTCATTCTTGAAAACATCAATGGTTAGAAAAACAATGCAGGTTTCTGAGCAGAATAGGCAGAACAGCAGCCCTGATTGGGTTGGGGGTCAGCAGGTACTGGCACTTTTAAAGCAGATTGTCTCCAGGGGACTGTGTCTTTGCCTTCTGGATTTTAACCTCTGTTTTAATATACAGTGAAATCCTCACCTAGTTTTCTGTTTTTCACTGCTAAACTTTAAAAAAAAACAACAAAACAACAACAAAAAACAAACAACAACTTATGTTTTCATAGTCGTGTAGGCAAGGAGGGGAAAGCCCTTTCCTACTACTCCTCTGAGACAAAAAATAGTTTTGAAAGAAAGATAACTATTTCATGTTACCTCTTTGGGCTCCCGTTTATCAGTCCTTCAACAGCCTTTGCTACATCTTTGATATATTTGAGGTGTTGCTTCCTCCTGTCTTGACAGTTATTTCTCCCATTTGGTTGTGCAAAAATAGTATATTAGAATATTCAGAACTTCTTGCGGTCTAAAGAGATGTAAGGAGCGTGTGAACATTGTCATTTGTGATTGCACAAACCTCACTCCATTCTAGTGCTGAGTGCATCCAGGTTGTGGTGCTGGTATTTGCTGGCTTTCTGAGAGTTAGCAATTATCCATGTGCACCACTGGAAATTACTTCTGTCCTTTTTCTTTCCCTGGCAGTCTGTGGGCCCAGTGCTGTCCTCCGATATTCCCTCTGGAACTGAATCGGAAGAGGATGAGGATGGGATGAATGACATGAACGAGGAAGTGATGTCTCTCATATGGAGCGAGGATCTGAGGGTGCAGGAAGTACGCAGGCTGCTTCAGAGTGCCCGTCCTGTACGTGTCAATGTAGTGCAGGTGCCAGAAGCTAGTGACCATGAATACATAGAAGAGAAAGAAAATCGGTAAAAACTCTGTTTCTAGTAGTATTTCGTTATCATTTCTCTCAAGTGAAAAATTGTTTGAATATGGAATACGTAGCTTAAAGTTAAGAATGTCTAACCAAACAGCGCGAGATATTTTACTCTGATTGGAACATGAAAGGAGGCAAGCCTGAGTGAAGGACACATCAAAGAGGATTTGATTTCATAATCTTTGAAGCTCAGCGTACATCAGAACTCTGCTGTATTTGAATTGCAGGGCTCTCCAGATTCTAGTAGTGTATGGGAAGGACACTTAGTCTGAACCCCAAACAGCATGTTGAGGTCAGTTAGGGTTTGAAAGCAGATTGTAGCATAATTTTTTTTCACTTAAAATATATGAAATATAAGCAGGACCTACTCTGTAGAGAAAAAGTCTCTGTAGGGAACAAAGCATCGCCCGTCCCTTGCCTAAAACTGGAGAGCCCTTTATTCAGGGCTGATCTGACCAAAGGACCTAATTCTACAGAAAGGCAATTCACTGTCCCATCCCTCTCTCTTGAAACATCCGATTGGAGCCACTGTATGCCTAGTGGCCTCACAATTGTCCCCGTCCTCTTTCTTTATTAACTTATTTTAGGGGTGTTAAAAGTACCTTCTTTTAAAAAAAAAAACCTAAAACAAAGCAACATCATTAACATGTAAAACACTCTACAGAAGTAGGAAGCTAAGGGAATGCATCAAATTATTGTCTGACCTAACAAGCTGAGTAATCTGTGTTTCCAGACTAAATCATAGAGAATTGTGGTCAGCGTTCTTGGAAGTGCACTATTAATTCTGTACACAGGTTATTACTAGAGGTGATCACTAGTCATAGCAAGATCCCATACAGCAATCAGCTTTGATTTGCTTTCTCCTTTCATCTTGTTTCTGATACGGCTGCTAAATTGTCCGCAGCACAGGTTTCTTTAACTAGCACCTAGCCTTGAAGGGAAAAACAGAGACAAGTTTTAACATGATGTCGTTTGAAGTGTATCTTTGAGTTTAATCTTATAAGGACCAAAGGTGTGGTTCCAAAGTTTAGCATAATAAAAAAAAAAAAGGAAAGACAATATGCTGTCAAAAAATGGCCTGTCCAGTGCCTGTTGTCCATAGGTTCATTTTATATTTGGAAGAATTTTCTGTATTAAAACAATTTGCTTGTTTTTTCTGTCATCTCCCCCACCAGGCTGTTACAGCTGTGCCAGCGAACCATGGCACTCCCTGTTGGACGAGGGATGTTCACTTTGTTCTCATATCACCCTGTTCCTACGGAGCAGTTGCCTATCCCTAAGCTGAATTTAACTGGTACGTTGGTCAGAGTTTCTTTCGGTCAGTACCCCATTTCTTTCTGAACCTCTTGTAATTTTTATAGCATCTTCTGTGTCTCTCTGCAAAGAGTTCCATGCCTTAAGTGTGGGTTTTCTGAAGAATGGCTCTTCTTGTTTAGGATCTGTCACCTAGTTTAGGCCAATGTTATTATCTAACGTGGAAAACTTATGTCAGGTACATTTTGAGAAGTTAAATAAATTGCATAAGGGTGTGCAGCACATCTGTGTTGGTGTCACATAGGACACATATCCTACAAAGTCCCATGTTGCTGCTTTATCTGCTGTGCCTCTGTCTTATGACATGCCTGGAGACACCCAAAGCTGTCTTCAAATCAGAAGTGTTACCTAACACACTGTCAGTTTCTTCACTTGTCACCCTGCTAAGATGAGAGCTGTTTCTGAAGCAGTTTGGATTCACCTAATTGCTTTTCATGGTTTTGTCCTGGGCAGGCCGTGCTCCTCCTAGGAACACCACTGTTGATCTGAACAGTGGAAACATAGATGTGCCTCCTAACATGGCTTGCTGGGCCAGCTTTCATAATGGGGTGGCTGCCGGCCTGAAGATCGCGCCTGCCTCACAGATAGACTCTGCTTGGATTGTCTACAACAAGCCCAAAATTGCTGAGCTAGCAAATGAATACGCAGGCTTCCTCATGGCTCTGGGCCTCAACGGGCATCTCACAAAACTTGCCACGCTCAATATACACGACTACCTGACGAAGGTGAGGCCTGATTTCAGGAGCAACAGAGAAAAATATCTGCAGGACTCAAATTCTTTAAACAAAACAAGGAAGCTAAGTCAATGGTTTTCTTTGAAACACTGAATCGACAGTTGCCTGGTGTGGGAGAATATAAGAGTTGCTTCATTAATGTTAGTGCAGGACTTAGTTTAAAGGTTCTAAGCAGTTACATCGCTAAATCTTTCCATATTGTGCACAGCTCAGTATGAAAACTCTGGGACAAGTCTTTTTCCTTTTCTGAACACATCTGCTTTTTTTGGTCATTGGCATTTGTTTCCTTCCTCAGGGCCATGAGATGACAAGCATCGGTCTGTTGCTTGGTGTTTCTGCTGCCAAGCTGGGCACAATGGATATGGCTATCACACGCCTCCTGAGCATCCACATACCTGCCCTCCTGCCACCAACTTCCACAGAGCTGGATGTCCCCCACAACGTCCAGGTGGCTGCTGTAATAGGAATTGGGCTTGTCTATCAGGGCACCGCTCACAGGCACACGGCTGAGGTTCTGCTGGCAGAAATTGGTAGGTGCCAGCCCTGAAAAAATGAGATGAGGACTGGGAGGATTGCAAGGTGTGGATTATTTGCACAATGCATCAGGGAGCTGAGAATTTTAACATTTTTACCTATACGTCTGCCACCATAATATTCACCTCTCGTTTTCCAAAGCCCATCTTCTGTTTTTTGGAGGAACAGAGGCTTCTGAGAACCATGTGTTTGCATAGTATAGAACAGTCACTGAATCTAGGAGAAGAAATGTAGCAGCATCAGTGCTGGACCAAGATAGATATTTCCAGCTGTAAATTTTGTCTGAGGAAACCGGTCTGGGGTTTCTGGGGTTTCCAGCTACTTGGTGAAAGGACTGCAGTAACTACACATTCCTCCTGACCTAGATGCCATATCTGCAGAGATCCTGGCCCTCAACAGCTTTTAGCTGTTGTCACAAGGTACTGCCACTGTAGAAACCAGAGATGAAGGCACTAGGTGGGCAAAAATTGCTTTCATAGAATCATAGAATGACTTGGGTTGGAAGGGACCTTAAAGATTATCTAGTTCTAGTCTTTCTGGCTGACTAGGTCAGTGAAAGTGCTGCCATGGAGTCCTAAATTCTTCTGTCCCATATTTTAGGACTTCGCAAACAGTAGTCTTCAAGAGCTGATGCTGAACAGTAGATTTCTCATCTGTGTCCTCATTCTGTGCATAGTTCTTCTGATTTTATTTGTAACAGTTAAGTTCTTATTCGTGTTTATGTGTGACTTCAGTTAAAAAAGAAACTGTATGGATTATTTAGTAGGTCATGGGATAAATTTTAAGGGTGAATACATGCTGTTCCTGGAGGGGTTTGCCATTTGGTGATGGGTTAAGTTTGTAATTCCACTGAGAACTTTGTTGAGAAGGGACAGATTTTTTTTTTCCTCATTTCACTAGGAATGTAATGCTTAATTAAACAATATTTACTTAGCTGAGATTTTGTAAGATGAATCCCTGTTTTGTGTTCTCCAGGACGTCCTCCTGGCCCAGAAATGGAGTACTGCACGGACAGAGAGTCCTATTCGCTTGCATCTGGGCTAGCCTTAGGCATGGTTTGCCTAGGGGTAAGTGCCTCTCTTGTTTCAGCTGCAATTAGTAGAAGCATCATTAATATACTGGTGGAGTAATACGAGCTGTTTCATCTTTGACTCCCAACTGCCTTCGGCCAAAGGCATTTATTTTCTTGTATGGGAAGGCACTTCCATATTGTTTCTTCTCCTCTTCATTCCTCAGCACGGCAGCAATTTGATTGGCATGTTGGACCTCAACGTGCCCGAGCAGCTCTACCAGTACATGGTGGGAGGTCACAGGCGGTTCCAAGCAGGGATGCACAGAGAGAAGCACAAGTCTCCCAGTTACCAAATCAAGGTACATGCTGGTGATTTGGCTCATTTTAAGCTGAAAAGTGCAATAGTTGAAAGTCTGCTTGGTGCATCTAGATGCACTGAGTGACTCTGAATGCCTGCATGCATCGCTGCAGACTGCTGCCTTCCTAGGCAGGTGGTCTGAGAGCACACCTTGTGTTTTCACAGGAGGGAGACACCATCAATGTGGATGTTACTTGCCCAGGTGCCACGCTGGCACTTGCTATGATCTACCTAAAGACTAATAACAGGTATTATTAACTTTGGCATTGCTCAGGTGTTCCACAGTGGCTTGTGATAGCAGTTTAAACTGCTGTATTAAACTGCCGTAATGTTGGCTCAGCTGTCAGTTTTGTGCATAGATGAAATAAGATCTGGAAACCCTGATCCTGTAATGTGCTCCACAGGTCCATTGCTGACTGGCTTCAAGCACCAGATACCATGTATTTGCTGGACTTTGTAAAACCAGAGTTCCTTTTACTGAGGGTAAGAGTCTCTTTTCTTTCATTTCTCAGTCTACTCAACAATACCAAAAATGCATCTTATTTTAATGTGAGGTTTTTTATTACCTTAATTGTTAATCCAGCCCACATGCTTATGATGAAGAATCCTTACCAGCCCAAGAGGGCTGGTAACCAACCCTCTTGCTTGCTAGCCAAACTCCTACCCTCAAACAATCTCTGCTCATAGTAAGGCAGCTTGCATGTCATACAGTACTAGAGACAGAATTTAGTGAGAAATATTTGAATTATACATTTTATATGGAACATTAAGTTAAATGTTGAGGCAATTTTTTATAGTTTTTCCCAAATTAATTTCACAGATAAAAAATAAGTTAGGCTTTAGCATCTGTTATAAGTACACAGCGCATTTTCATCTCTGTTTACTAGCTAAAGATACAGACCTTTCAAGGATTTATTCTGTAGGTTTATTTTCTGCAAGCAAAATTTACAGCTCTTAAAGGAAATGCTATTTTCACATTTCTGATAGGAAGGCTGAGAAACAGTGAAGAAGCTGCTCCTGGGTAGTCTGCATTTCTGGATGCGTTTAGTACAATAAAAAAAAATGCCATTGGTGTTCGTATTGGGTTTTTTTCTTCCTTATGTTTTGGCTTTCGTTCTTTTCTAGACCTTGGCTCGATGCCTGATTTTGTGGGATGACATCTTGCCCAATGCCAAGTGGGTTAATAGCAACGTGCCTCAAGTAGGTATTTACACTTAATGTGCTTGTTTGCCAGTTTTGCATCTCACAGGATCGTTCTGCATGGGAACGTTTCCTTAGTCACGTGAGCTGCTCAAGAAAACATACAACAATCATGTTCACATGATAGAAATGAGGGTTACCTTGGATTCCTGGACCATTACTGGGGCACTGGGGACTCCCATCCATCGTGCTAGAGAGGAGAGGATTGAGGAGGGGTCATAGAATCATGAAGGTTGGGAAAGGCCTCTTAAACAGCATCAAGTCCAATCATTAACCCAGCACCACCATGCCAACTAAACCATGTCCTGAAGTGCCACCTCTGCATGTTTTTTGAACACCTCCAGGTATGGTGACCCCACCACTTCCCTGGGATGCAACTATTCAAGACATAAAATGGTGCCAGAGAGAAAGAGGGATTAAACTTCCCTCCACAATGACCAAGCAAGGAACCAGGTGCAAAGGAGGTTTCAGTTGAGCATTACGAATAACTTAATATAACTTAATAATTTCTATCAGAAATACAGGATGCTGAGGGGCTACATAGCCTCTTTGACATTTCATCCTCTTCTGTTTTCTCTTGTATTTGAGTACATACAGTAAGATAGTGCTCCTCACCCAATCTTGCCATTGTTTGAGAAATGTTTAAAGGGTCAGATCCGGGAACATTGAAAGGTATCTCTTTTTGGATCAGAAGTACCTCGGCTCTCAGCAGCCTGTGGAAGGAAAAACAGCTTTTATATGCCCATAAAACAGAACTGTTTTGTGTTATGTGTGAATCCCCTGATCCTCAGAGTTTCAGTTAATTGATCAGTTTCCCCTGGATTAATTTTTCTATCTCTTATGCTTTTTGTAGATCATAAGAGAGAACAGTATATCTCTTCAGACAACAGAGCTGCCTTCATCTGAAGACCTGAGTTTAGAAACACTGGCGTAAGTAACGTGCAAAAAAACTCTACTCCTAAAAAAGCATCTGAGCTCTTTGTAGAGATACCAATAAGCAAAAAAAATCTCTCCCTTGATATTTAGGGAATTTTATCCTTCGTTTTCTGTAAAGGATAAGACTTTCTTCTCAATTTTCGCTTTTTTTAATTATAAAGGAGTTTGTGATGTGTATTCAGATGAGGAAAAGAGAAACATTTAGTAATTTCCTGTTTATGTTGCTTATTAGGCAAGCTCATGTCTACATCATTGCTGGAGCATGTTTGTCACTGGGATTTCGATTTGCTGGTTCAGAAAATCTGGCAGCATTTAAGTGCTTGGTAAGAGAGTTTAACTTTTTTCCCTTCAATTTCCATAGAGCTGTAACTTATCTCTTGTATCTATATTTAGTAAGCATTTATTTTCTTTGCAGTACAAATATGCAACCGATTTCCTGAAGAGTTTGTCAGCACCAACAGCTTCAATAGTAAGTTCTCTCTAGTTTTCTCTCAATGAAAAGGAGGCCTTGTTGTGGAATGGACTTTGATAACCCTCACCAAAACCTTAATGGAAACAAAAACATCCCTTTTACTTTTCTATAACACAAACTATTTATAGAACGTGGCAGGGCTGTGAATCATTTTTGATAGGGACTTGGCTGGTTCTCCGTGCTCCCTCTTTCTGTGGAATGTGGTTTTCAAACTCGGGGGTAGAAAGCGGTGCATGAGCCCGCCCAGAAACGTGCATTTGACCACAGAAGTGTAATAATGCCTTTCCTCTTCTGCCTGAAGACAGGTCACTATAATCTTGAAACATGCCTGAGCGTCTTGCTACTGGCTCTGGCCATGGTGATGGCTGGCTCTGGAAACCTCAAAGTCCTTCAGCTTTGCCGCTTCATGCACAAGAAAACAGGTGGAGAGATGAACTACGGGTTCCACCTGGCTCACCACATGGCTTTGGGGCTCCTCTTTCTGGGAGGAGGAAGGTAACTTGCCATTTTCCTAGGCATGTTTTTTCCTTCTTTCAGCTCTTCTGCAAAAGCTGAAGCAGAGTGCAATTTACTTGATTTTTATTATATTTTTTAATAACATATGTATGCATAAAGACATCTTCTATTGCAAACAAAAGTCCTTTTGTTTTCTAGATTACTTAAATGCCACAGAAATGTTTCTGGGTTGTGTTTATTTCCTACTGCTACATGTTTATTTTGGCTGCTATAGGAACACATTTGTAAATTCATTGCCTGTGTGCACTTCACTAATATCCTACACTTCCCTGGGGACACCACTGTATTTTGAACACCTGTGTTGGTAGCCAGTATTTGTGAGTAGGGAAACTAATAGATAATCTTTTTTCTACAGATACTCACTGAGCACTTCAAATTCTTCAATTGCTGCTCTCTTGTGTGCTTTGTACCCTCACTTCCCTGTTCACAGCACAGACAACAGGTAAGGGTTTGCTAAGGTTCATATTTGCTTCAGCTAAGCATCTTCTTACTAAATGAGGTTATCTAGAGGCAGATGTTTTTTTTCACCTGGGCATTCTGTAAATATTTTTTTTAAGTTTTCCAAAAAAGTGAAAAACAGTAGAAATAAGTGGAGATTTAAGATGATGGTAGAGATCTTTGATCAGGGAGGAAATGAGAGTAAGTTTTCTGAGCCTCTAGATTGTGCTCCTTTGACTTGACAGTTTCATTTTCCTCAGCAGAAAAGACTTTTCTGCAAGGTCTGTCCATTTATGGCTCTTCATCAGCTTTAGCTGTGATTTATGAAGTCCTAACTAAAGCTAACATGTTAAAGCAATATAAAACCTACTACAGTACTACAGTTTCTCTTTAGTTCAATTAGTTTAGGACTTGATGATCTTAGAGGTCTTTTCCAACCTTAATGATTCTGTGATCAACAGCTGTATCTGGTTATTAAACTGTGTATAGTTTGGAATTTGGGAATTATTCCCTGCCTGTACTGCCCAGTGCTGGATTCCTTCTCCCCACACGCAGGTACCACCTTCAGGCTTTGCGTCACTTGTACGTGCTGGCGGCAGAGCCACGGCTCTTGACACCTGTGGATGTGGATTCAAACACTCCTTGTTACGCACTGATAGAGGTGACATACAAGGTAAGGTGTCCAGGAGGCCATGAGGAGGTGTGGGAGACTTTGCTCTACTGTGGCACGCTGTTTTCATTGTTGTGGCCAGCAGCCTTGGGTTTGCTTTCAAGTTGTGGCAGAGATGAGCCAGATTCTACGCAAATAATTGAAGGGCTGTGCTCAGCCCACTCATGCTGTACGTGTGCTTTGATGTCTTCTTGAGAGCAGAACACAGGACAAGTAAAAGGCACTACAAAGCCTTCAAACAGTCCCAGGGTCATGTTGTCCTCTTTCTAAAGAGGAAGGACTTTCAAAGGTGCAGAGGTGGTTGAAACCATCTATGTTTTTACAAGCCTTCTCCTAATTCTGCTGAAATGAGCAACTTAGTGTTTGTCCTTGGTGCTTGCGTCACTTGTCCTTTGGGGAAGAATCCTTTCTGCAGGATTTCTTTTGTACAGGCTTATGTGAGACAGTGATGCCCACTAAAAGACTAAAGAAAGAGTTCTTGGGCTTTCGGAGGAGAGGTGTGGTGTGGATCCTTTGTGGTTCTGGCAGAGTTCTGCATGTTCATAACATAGCTTATTTCTCAAACCTTCAGATTTCAGTTGAAGTGTGCCTCACTTGCATATGTTGTTCCATCCATGGGAAATACACCTTTAATTTAGGCTTATATTTATTTCCTGACACGGAAGACTGCTAAGTCATGTATTACTCAGAATTCAGGAACAGAAACTGACTGATTCTGCCAATGAGTTCTTACAAATGAGATGCACGTTTTCTTTCTTTTCACATAAAGATGAGCTTTACTAATATGTGAATTCTGGTGGCATTTTGAAGGGCACACAGTGGTATGCAGAAGCCACCGAGGAGCTGATGGCACCCACGCTTCTTCCAGAGCTTCACTTGCTGAAGCAGGTAAAGGAAGTCTCCATTTTATTGAGGAATTTAATCACTCAGTTTGTGTCACAAACAGTGCAAGAACAGAGACTCAATGACTTTTCATTCCCTGTCCAACCTTAGCCAGGCTCTGGACAACACTGTCCCATAATAGTGGCTCTGAAGATAATTCTGTCACTATGGAGCACATGTTAAATTATGCCACATTCTTCTCTTCAATCTTGGTCATAATGCTTTCAAGATCTGATGTAGCAGGGAGTTCCCTGTGCCAGAAAGTTCCACTGTAGGAGGGACAAAGCTAGGTGCTCTTCCTGAGTTTTCAGGGTGGGTAGCACTATAAAAGGGCACATGCCCTTGTAAAGGCCCAGAGAGAACTGTAGGCTCATGCAGAAAACACTTAATTGTATTATTCTGTTCATATCTAGTAATAAAAATGCTTACATTGACAGATCAGAGTGAAGGGACCACGGTACTGGGAATTATTGATAGATTTAAGCAAGGGAACAAATCATCTCAAGTAAGTATTCTTTATAATGCCTAACTGAATAATGACCTTGTAGTCATATTTTTTGAAAATTTTTTTTGAAATTTATTTTTAAACCTCCTGTTCTTGTAACACCTATGGTTTGGAAAGAAGTCTGGTTTTGATCGGTTCACTGTTATGCATTTGACAGCACTTCAGGGTGAAGAAAGAAACTGCGTAGTTGGTTTCACCTATTGATGTGAATAATTCATGCAAAAACAGGGCAGGGGAAAACCTGATAGTAAAAACCGCAGAGATTGGCAGTGGGATGGAGCAGTACCAGAAACCATCTCGTACTCATGGTTTTAGTTTAGTTTTGAGTTGGTGTGATGTCATGTTTCCCAGACTGTTGATACAGTAGTTAGCTGTTACTGCTTTGTGAAATGCTATTTTTCTCCTGTTACGTGAAGTATACAAAGCCCTGCTTACTGCACTTGAACTCTGCCTCAGGCAACTGTGAGAAGCAGAAATCTTACCGGAATGCAGTGTCTGTGGGTAAAATCATTCTCAGCTTTGCGCTATCAGCCTGCAGTGTGACTTGTCACTGCGAATAGTGTAGAAGCAGCCAGCTGCATCTTTCATCAGTTACGTGGTTTTCCTAGTTATTTTAAATGCCACTGCTGAGATTCAGTTAGGTCCGGGCCTTTAAAGATAACAATCAGGACTGAGGTGGAGACCCCAGCTCAGGAGGCGCATCCCAATTCACATCCCAATTCCCCTGGCAGAAGCCAGCTTTGTCCCTCTGGGCTGAGCCTTCACCACACCTGAGCGCTTGTTTGTCCAGAAGATCCTTCATGTACTGCTGCAGCAGAAACCAGCGTGGGTGACTGAGGAACTTGCTCCAGATGCTTTGAATCTATCAGCTCTCATGTCACCACGCTGATCATATGGCCTTGTCTCCAGCCCTTTAAAATGGCAGGAACCGGGCTGGCAGCATTCTGGAGACAAATGCACGTGTGAGAAATAGTTTTCTGCTGTCTTGCTGCATGTCAATCGCTGCTATGTTGTTATGCTAAGCAGTTAGTTTCAATACAGACAGTTTGATTATTTTCAGGATGCCCAGGGCCTACAGTTAATGACACAACCGATACTCTAAATGGGGTAAACATGCAGCTGCTTTGCAGTAGTGTAACTTTGAAATGCTGCACACTTCTATTTAGAGGTTTGGTCAAGAATAGTGGGGGGGTTGTTGTTGGGGTTGTTTATGGGGTTTATTTGTTGTTTTTTTTTTTTTACATGGAGAAAGGCCCATCTCAGCACACCTTTAAAGCTGTGGATACCAACTGGCATGGTTTTCCTTGGTGCTGGGAGCTCATCCTAGAAGAGTCTAGAAAGAGCCCGCAGCGGCTTCAGGAAGTTATGTTCTTTATATCAGTAGGGCTCATCCCTGTTTTTGTCACTATTGCCTGCCATCACGTCACTGCTTGATAGCAGCCTGGCCTGAAGATCCCAAGATTTCTATGTATACACAAGCAGTTTAAATCATCAGGACAGTGCTTAAGCAGGGATGTTACTACATGAGCTGTTGGAGTACAGTTTTCCTTTACAGGTTTGCCTCGTTGTGTACCTGTATCAATTAAAAAGTAAGGGCTGTTATTTCAGGTCAATTCTTTCCAAGGGTGGTGTCTTGTACGTGAAGCTGAGAGCTGGGCAACTCTCCTACAAGGAGGACCCCATGGGCTGGCGCAGTCTCTTGGCACAGACTGTTACTCACCGGAACTCTGAAGCTCGGACATTCAAGGTATCACTCCAAGCTGGTTTCCTGCCAGAAACGCTGCCTCTCAAAAGGCTGAGGGATGCAGAGCAGGTCGTGCTGTGTTAGTTGTTTCCAGCACCAAGCTCTGCCACATGGTTACAAGTACTGAAGTTACTGGCTGGCTGTGCTGGAAGGAAAGGAAGTCTGGTGGCTTTCACAGGGCATGCAAGGAGCTTGAGCTAAGAGTAGCTACATGAGTAGTTGAGTGAGTACAGTTGCCGTGGGCAGACAGAAGCCTTTTGCCCTTGATGTGCTCTGTGTAGATTACAGTCTTCTCACTTGTGTGCTGGGGAGGGAAGGACTGGGTGTCAATTGTTTTTGTATTTGTGTAGTAAAACCAAAAAGCTCATTTTGAGAGTGTGTTTTCATCTGTTTTTTAGCCAGAAGCAATTTCAGCTTTCACTTCCGATCCTGCTCTGTTTTCATTTGCGGATTATTTTTGCAAACCAACTGTGAACATGGGCCAGGTATGATGCCTAGAGGTGGACTGACATGGTTTCTTGCTTCTGTGAATAAAAGGTGGGGAAAAAACCTACGCTAACTGAGGAACAGAATCCAGCCCTTCCAAGTAGTGGGGACAGGGAACATCGCAAGGGATGTTTTGTGATACAAACAGAGCTGGCCCTATACTTTTTGTTGGGTTTGTTTGGTTTCTTCTCCCTTTGGTTGCATCATAATTGCTGTTAGTTGTCTACACCAGTTGTATTCATTGCAGAATGTGCTTAACAAATACTAAGAGTGTCCTTCACTTCAGTGTCCTGAGGCATTTAGGTGAAACCACTGCAGAACATTTAAGGTGTTTCACACTGTATTTCTCTGCATCAAATGACTTAAGGGAGGGAATAAAATCTAACCACATAGTTTTAATAAGCCCAAGAATGAAAGCAAGCTGTGTAGGTTTGTTAGCTGTCTCTAATTTATGTAACATCAGTGCATGGGTTAACTTTAATGGAAGGAAATGTGAGCAATGCAAGACCCTGAAATAAATTGTCTAGCATGTGCGCTTTGTTAAACATGTGTCTTTTATCAGAAACAGGAAATCCTGGATCTTTTCTCCTCGATTCTTTACGAGTGCGTTACCCAAGAAAATCCAGAGATGCTGCCCACGTACATAGCCATAGATCAGGTGGAGTAAACACTTTTTTTTCTTGTTTAAAGCCACACTTTGATGTAAGAGTATTGTTTACTCCGTGTGATTTTTGTAGAGGACAGAAAAGAAGAAAGGGAGATGTATTAGCCAACTTACAGGGAAACAAGAGATTTTTAAAAAGCGAATTGGAAAATAATCTAAGCTAATGAGAACTGAAATGACACCAAAAACATTAGCTGGCAGTTTTTCCCAGTAGGTGCAGAAGGGCAGCCCTTGGCAAATGGGAGTTTAAGGATTAATCTGTTGAATGTTTATGATAGCAATGTTTCTTTCCTCCTCCAGTTCACACTCTCACAGTCACTTTGTATATTTCCCCTCTGTTAGGCTGTGAGGAGACTAGCAAGAGGAGAAATGTCTGAGACGTTTGAGCTGTGGCAGATCAAGCTGGTGTTAGAATTTTTCAGTTCCAGAAGTCACCAGGAGAGGATGAACAGGAATCCAACCCGCGGGCTCTTCATGAACTCTGAATTTTTGCCTGTGATGAAGTGCACTATCGATAACACTTTGGATAAGTGGCTTCAAGGTACAGAGAAGGTTACTTTAATCTTACAGCCATGACCACAACTCAGCCTTCTTGCTGAGCTGTGTCGACTTTGATCATGCCTTTGTTTCCTCCCCTCCCTACATTTAATTGGAGTATCTTGTGTGTTGCAGCTGGAGGAGATGTGTCTCTGCATTCCTACCTGAGTGGGCAGCCCACCAAGGAATCTCATCAGACCATGCTGGCTTGCTTCCTTATTTATCACTCTGTCCCAACGCCAGGTCAGCTGGCAGCTGGAGGTTTGGAAGGTAAGACTAGACTGAGTTTGTCCTCGCATACTGAAAGGAGCACATCCTGTCGACTATGTGACAATGTGCATTTCCTCTGAAAGCTGCTCCATCCATTTCTGTTCTTTATTATTTCTGTCTGAAATCTGGACATAAAAGGTAGCGACTTTCTGCGGTACTGAAGAAGTCATAATTAGTCTGTATAAAAAAAGTCTTATTTTTTTCCTGAGCTGCAGGTAATGATTTTCTCACAGGCAGCAAGACCAGATAAGACAGGTTGTAGTGGGGAAAATGTTCTTATTGTTGGGCTAGCTCTATCCCAAACATCCTTTAAATCTCTGCCTAGTTAGAGCAATCTTCTAGATCTCCAGCAGTATACCTGGTTGGGATCCAGAGAAATTCTGGACCCTTTCACTTTTCTCTTGCCCTCCATCAGCCCAGCCTGGGGATATACCAGGCCATCTCCACTTGACAGAGGTTTCTCAGGTTGCACAGGAAAACACAGCTGAACTTCAATTTGGGGATCTCTGTGGCCTCCTTAGGGATGTGACAGGAATGTTACCACCTCAATGGCAAGAGGAATCTGGTGCTGAAGGCTCTGTACAATCTGGGAGTCATGGCACCCAGAGCCCACAGGCTAGTGTGTCTCCTCTGGGACATTTTCCAGTCATGTTCCTGGGTATCTGTTCAGGTCAAAAGGCCTTGATGGAAATCCTGGTTTCCTGTGTCCTCTCTACTTGTGACACTCCTCTGTTTTGGGAGTTCCTGCCACATTAATTGAATTCGGGATTTCTTAAACTTTCAATATAAAGATTTACTTGCAATGAAAGGAAGAGCAGCGAGCACATCTCCAGAGGTGCACCCTGACCGCTGGCTGCCTCTCTCGACAGGTCTTTTGTCAGGCATGCCATTGCACCGACACCGTGCTCATTTTCTTCCTTTCCTTCATCTCTTTAGGAAGCACGAGCTTCTCGGAGCTGCTCCTGAAGTTCAAGCAGTTGAACGTGCCAGTCCGTGCCCTGCTCAGGCTCGCACCACTGCTGCTGCAAAATCCCCAGTCCATGGTGCTCTAGGTCCAGGGCATCCACTTGCCCTGTGGCTGTGGAAGGATAGAGGCAGCTGGGGGTTGCTTCAGGCCTCTCAAAAACATGCAGGTAAAATGTACTTGGTTTTGTAACTTCTCAAACAACATCAGCTTCAAACTCATCCCCGGATGTGGTGACTGTGACCAGGAGTTATTTATAACTTGTTACAATGAGTTACAAAAAATTGTAAAAGTGAACTAATAATAAATTTACTTTTGTAACTAAGGATTGTTTACAAATATGTCTTTTGTGGTGAATTCTGAACCGTTCAATTTCCTTGTTTTTATAATTTCTTTGCTTGCGAATGGTCTTAATCCACTTCCACAAGGTACTGTAGATTTTAGGAGACAGGCAGCCCAGAAGATGCCAAACTTGCTTTTCCTCTCCGGTCTGAGGCTGAAAGGGAGACAGGCCACCTGTCGGCACCATGCCAAGTGCACTTGGCAAGAACTGGCATGGTCTTTCATGCTCATTCATGCAGTTTTTCTCCTCAAAGGTTCCTGCATCTCTCTTCCCGAAGCACGTCCTCTGCAAATGTAAATTGCTCTGCTCTGATTCACAGCGATATACTCCCTACTGCACTGTTTACATCTTTCTTTTTTTTTCTAATCTTTGTTCTGCAATTAGTCAGTGGCTGCTGAGCAAACACCTGCCTCCACTATGTTACGTTATGTCTGGGCAAGAACTGAAACTACTTACAGACAATTTAAATAATTGGGCAATCGTTTGTGTTTCCTTCATCTCTGCTAGGATGCCTTAAGTATTTTCCTAAAGGATTGGACTTGGAGCGTGCCTGGTTCCGTGTTTGTTCTGGGCAGGCAAGGCACTTAATTTTTCATAAAATGGGGGGAGTTACTCCAATAAAAGCAGCAAGAGCCAAAGCCAAGCTGTTTGGCTCCCTTATTCTGAACTTTCAAATTTGATCTTACTCTGCAGGACTTGTGCTGATCCTGGTCCCCTTTTTTTCCAGACCCTCAAGTAGGGGAGCCAAAGGACTTTAGGGAGAGGACAGGTGGATGGAGGAAGACAATTAGGAGTGATTATGAAGAAAGAAAGGTAGAAAAATCATACAAACCTTCTACGTGTTAACTAAAAGAATACTTTTAATGAGTATTAACCAAGGTTTTCAGTTGCTTAAGATATCCTGAAGGAAGGACGTGAGCTCCAACGACATGGAGCCAGTGACAGATTTCACCTCTCTCCTTTTTTTAAGCTGTTCAGAATTTCATCTAATTTCCTTGGGCACCCACATAGGAATGTCAGTGTTTTGCTTCAGGGGAGGTCAAGTCTTTAACAAAGAGCTGAAGGGCAGCTGCTTTGAAGCCAAAGCCGGGATGACAGCCCCTGAACTATCCTGCTTGTGGGTTGCATGGTGGTTGGAAGAGAGTGGGTGGGTGACATTGGGTGACCTGGGGGTGACAGTCTCCTGCATCCTGCTGCTGGCACCGGGTCAGGACAGGGGTTACAAAAAAGGATCAGCCCAACACACAACATGCTCAGGGGTGGATCAGTGAGGGCAAGAGGAAATCAGATGCGTCCTGAGGGAAGTTCCTGCATTGAGTGCACAGGAGCTGTCTTGCTCTTGTTTGCCGTTTAAAACCAAAAATGGCCTACTACAAAGGTACCTTCTTTGCTTTGTGAATTAAATAAACTCGTTAACAGGTATGGAAACCCCCACTTCTGCTCCTGAGATCCATCAGGTCTAGCCCTGGGGTTCTGCCTGCTCCTGCCCCTGGGGCTGTGCCAGCCCCAGGGCTGTGCATACCTCCTCCCTCGGGAGCAGCTTGGGGAAGTTGTTTTCTTCCTCCTAAACTGGAGAAATGGGAAGCATTGAACACTTCATTCCCAAAGTGAATGAGACTGCTTTCCCCAGCTCTCCAGCCCTGGCTTTTCAGAGGATGAATGCTGTTGAGCCTCTGAAAGCCTCTGGCGCAAATACACATGGGGTGCAACGGTTTCTCTGTTATTTTTTGCCCTGTCCCTGCTGCAGGAGAATGAGCAGAAAAGGCAAACTCTGGATGTTGAATGAAAAACTGAGAAACCTGAGCTGAAGAAGGGCTAATGCCTCTGGCTCTCGGGTTGAATTGTCCCGTGTTTGGAGGAGTTTTGGACACCAGTCTGGCACCTGCTGGCATGGCCCAGATGCTGCCAGGTGGCTCGGCCATCTGGAAGGTGACAGCTGCCTTTGAGCACAAACACAGTGGAAAAAGCAAAGCAGGCTTTGAGCAAGCGCCTGCCAGGAGAGGTGCAAAGCGCAGCTTCTCTAGGGCTGGGGGAAGCACATCCCCGTGCAGCCGGAGTCGGGATGCTCCCAGCTCCAGCCCGACGCTGGGAACACCGGCTCTGGGGGTAGGAAGGCAAGGGGGGTGGGCGTGTGGGTGGGTGTGCGAACTTCTCGGTCTGTGTAAATCAAGCGCCGAGGGGAGGCTTCCTGTTTCCTTTTTAAGGTTTAACGGAGAATTTGAAAGCAGCCGCCGCCGCGACCTGGACCAATGGTGTGGGCAGAGCGCCGGGGGAGGTTGGGCCGGGGGTGCCTGGCGCCCGTTACGAACCCAGCTTCGCTCGGCCGGCCCCACGTGGACCCCCCCGTCGAGCCCCCCGCGCCCCCTCCGGCCCCTGCCAGGGTAAGGTGCTAATTACTGTCGCGGGAGAGGCTTCACCAGCGGTTTAAAACGCTGACTGCTTTAGCTGCTGGCCGTGAATCGCAAATACATATATATACACATATATATATGCAATAGATTTTAGCTCCTGGTGCTGCTGTATGTTGCTCTCGCAGGGTGAATATTTTAAATTTCACAAGATTAAACTGCGAGTGCTGCCTGCTAGTCGGGTTTGGGGCTTTGTTTCATCCTGCTGGGGGTCCCCGAGTTCCCCCTGAGGGGCATGTGCTGCCCTTGAGCAGGGAGGAATCTGCTTAGGGGGGTGGGAGGACTTTGGGGCGTACCCTGGGAGGTGTGTGGTGGGGAGGAAGGGGTGGTGTCAGCACCTGGGGACCCCCGAAGCATCCCCCCCCTCTGCTTCTTCTGGCATGAGGCATCCCAGCAGTTTCACCAGGAATTCCCCCAGCTCCCTTGCAGGCTCTCGCTTGTCCCCACTGGCGAGGGGACCCGTCCAGCCACCCCTCAAGCCCCAGCCTGAGGTGAGGTGTCCTTAACGCACCCCAGGGACCTGCTCAGCCCCTCAGAGAGCTTTGCAGAGGGCAGCAGCTCTGCTCCGGCACGAGGATGGGGGAGATGGGACACGGAGGGTCTTGCCACCCATGCTCAGCACTCCGGAGGGGATCTTCATCCTACACTGGGGTCCTGTGCCTGGATACCTGCGGGCAGCAGCTCCCGGGGCGGGTGCCGGCCCCCCCCTAGTGCCATGCCCGGCTCCTGCAGTGCTTAGTCACCTCTTTGGGCTTGGCTTGTTTGTTGTTTTGTTTTGGTTTTTTTACGCCGTGCTTACGAGCTATTTCCCTGCTCTTTCTCGGGCTTTGGGCTAGGGACAGCAGCAGCCAGGCGTCCTTCTCCGCTCCCAGCGTCCCGTCATGCATGACCTGACTTTTGGGGGGGGGGTTTGTCATGGGAAGCAAATCCATCTATCCCATCCGTCCCAAACCATCCTTGCTTGGGCTCTGCTCGTGCTTCCCTGCGGCTGTCCCAGAACCGAGGGGCTTTGTGGTGGATTTACCAGTCTGTGGGACCCCTCTCCTGTCCCCTTCCTCGATCAGCATCCAGCCTGAGGGACGCCCCGTGGCACTGGGGCCTCTCACAGCTGCTGTTTCCTTTCCTCCTCCTCATTTTTTTGCTTTTAATCTCGGTTGCTCTCCCCCCCCCCCTGCAGGTCCTACCGTGGCTGTGGGGAAGAGCACAGCTTCTCCAGCCCATCCCACAGCCCCCACTGTCAGCTCAGCGTCTCCCCGCTGGCAAACTGGGACGGAGTAAGATGCAGGTCCCGGCGCGGTGGCCGCTGGAGCGCCGTGCTTGTTCAAAAGCCGGCCTGCCCCCTAGCCCAGTTCCCCTTTTCAGCTGGGACGTGCAATTTTTTGGTGACAGTGACCTCTGTCGGCACCGCCACCGGAGCCCGGTGCCACCGGCTTGGCTCCCGACTGCATCCCACCCATCCATCACCCCCCTGGGTGCGTAATTTTCGACGCAAACAGGAAGATTCCTTGGTTGGGAGGGCTAAATCCTGCCCTCCAAGACCCACCTCCTGCCCCGTGACCACACGGCGAAGCCCTGGGAGCACCTGCCGGGGTTTCCGTAAGCCCCGGGGGCTTCTTTCGGTTCAAGCTCTGCTCAGAACCGGAGAAAAGTTACCGAAAGGTCTCCCGGGGACAGCCCAAAAAACCGAAAACCCAGCGGAGATTTGATTGAAGAGCCACATGCCCGACCTCCCTGACTCATGTAAATAGAGATGTTAAGAGCTGTGACTAATCCCGGTAGCACTTTCTGTCAATGTTTTGTCCCCATTCCCCTTTCAAATGAGTATTTTTCATTATTTAAAATAACAACAACAATAATACATATATATGGGTGGCTTCACAGGAAAGAGGGGAAGTAAGCATTCTGGATGCCAGCGGGGGCTGAGGAAGCTGAGCCAGAGTGACCGGTCACCTCCCCTGCTCCCTCCCTGAGCTGGCAGTTGCTGCCTTTGCCCCTGCCCGTACCCCTGCCTGCTCGGGCAGAGGGGATTTTTCCTCTGAGAAGATGCTGCCAGCACCCCCATGGCAGCAGTTTGGGCCTGGTTGCAGGTGGCGGCGAGTTCTGGAGGGCGGTGGGGCCGCGGCGGCGGCCGGGGAGTGACTCACAGGCGCTTTGGGGCTCTGTGGTTTTGCTTTCATGGTTTTGCTGTGACTTAGCAACTTGGGGTTTGTTGTTTTTTTTTTTTTTAAGTGTTTTTTTAATGCGCTGCGGGAAGGCAGGTGCAAGCATGCCCAGCAAATGGGCCATCCCGAAGGATCCTGACCGGGTTTTGGGATGTTTCAAGGTCATTGGTTTTGCCTGTACTGGTTTGCGCAGCTGAAGCCCAGGGGCAATGCAGGTGTTGGCATCTCCCTTGGGTCCCCCATCTCCCTTGGGTCCCCCATCTTTCCAGAATGTAGTGGCAGCAGTAGGGACCAAGTGCCCCAGGGGGAAATCCCACTCAAATTTTCCTGCTGGGAAAAATCCCACTCAAAAGGATTTCCTTGCAGGGCTTCATGCTCCAAAAGCAATTGCCACCAGTGCCCCCAAAAAAGAGAGATCAACCCAAAGCTTTTGCTGCTGCTTCCTCAAAGATGCCTTCACCCTGTGCTCCCATGGCACTCTGCTCCCTTTTGGCAGAAAAATTCAGCCAGGGTGACATTGCCATGGGTTTTTTAATATTTTTTTTAGCAGATATTCTTCTCTAGCCATTTTTTTTCCCCAAACCATGGCTCTGTTAGGGCTGAAGCTCTGTACAGCCAGTGGTTTCCCTGAAGAGCTGCCACCAGCTGATGCCACCCACTTGCCCATGCCACCCTGGGTGCAGCTGGAATGGCTCCCACCCCTTTGGACCTTATTTTCTTCATTGGAAGGAAAATTGGATTTTTGACAATGACAAAAATTTACAAAAAAATCCCCACAACTGTCTTATTGCAGAAAACTCCTGCTTTCCATAAAGCTGGAGAGGTCCATATTATAAATTGTTATATTAACATATGATTGGTATGTAATTAATATATAATTAACCCTTGAGTTCCCTCTACATGTCCCTATGTGCATCATCGTTCCAGCTTCTGTCACAGGCCATCAGTGCAGGCAGCTTGTGCTTCTCCTGTGAGAAATGGGTGAAAGCCACAGCTGAGACACAAAGGGGCTGTTGGTGCTTGGGTGTTTTATTGGTGTTTTTGTGGTTTTTCCCTGGCCCATGGGCACTCAAGCTCACCAGATAAGCTGGAGCATCAGCTGGTGGTGAGCGAGCAGTGGATTGTGGCTGCATGGGTTGTCACCAAAGCCACCACAGCGTATTTGAGGTTTGGAGCTGGTTATGATGGCACTGGAAGGTTTGAGGCCACCACTGAGTGGTGGGAATGATGGGGGATGCCTGGATGTGCTGGCTGGAGGCTTTGATGATATCACTGATGCTACCGGGGATGCTCAGCAGGGCTATTTGAGGTAATGGATGCTCCTGGGATGCTCACCAGGGCTGTCTTCATGGACACAAGCAGGATAACAGCAGGAAAGGGTCTTTTGGCTGGGGAGGGAAAGGGCTCGGAGCAGGCAAGCATCCTTGAGCTGTTCTCTGGGGAAGGGTGATGGTTTCCACCCCCCCCCCCACAGCAGCTCTTTCCCACAAGGTTTGCAGGGAGGCCATGGCTTTTTTTAACCCGTCTTTTGGGGACAGGGTGGATAGGGAGTGTTTCCCAGCAGACAGCCTGGACGAGCATCCAGAGAGCTTGGGGATGCATCACCCAGCTAAAAGATTGGAAGGCTGGGGATCCCACCTCCCTCCTGGGACAGGGGATTTTGATGCCTGCATCTCATCCCCTCCCCAACCCCACAGGTTTGGCTGCAAGCCATGGGAAACGGGACCTTTCCCAGCAAAGGCTCTTTCCGATGGGAAACTCCCCTCCTGCAGCCTGTCCCAATGGGTGTAGCCAGCTGCTTTGAGGCAAGTGGGATTGCTCAGTGGCCGTGGGAATATCCCCCTTCCCAGTGTTTCTGTGGTGGGGAGACGGGACCCTATAAACCCGCCGGCACATCCCAGACCAGGAGCTGCAGCAAGGAGAGGCCGGGTAGGATATCGGATGGATTTGTTATGATCCAAGGGGTGTCGGGAATCCTCTCTGGAGTCAGGAACTGGGGGGACTTGGTATGGGAGGGTACCCCTGTGCCTGGGACAAGGGGGCTCTATGCAGCATGGACCACTCTGGCATCCTGGGAAGGATGCTACAACCTCCCTTTCCCCTGTTTCCCTGCCATTCCCACCAGTATTCCCATTAACTCTTAGTATTTCAGCCATCAAGCAGAAGCCAGGCATGTTGGGGCTGGCCCTGGGTAAGGGGATATTAAATCCTGGGCATTAAATGCCCCTAAAATTAGGGGCAGGGAGGGTGAAGGGATTAATCCCCAGGGCAAAGCCTCTGGGACTGAGCATCCTGCCCAGGTGCATAAAAAAGTGCATGAAACCCTCTCTGATTCCCACCCTGTGCCACAAATTCGTAAACCTGGAGATGAGGAGGTGACACATCCACACCCAAGATCCTGCACCTGGCATTCCTGATCCCGCTAATGAAGGTCTTCTTCTTCCACAGGCCATTCCCTCACCCGTTGCTGCAAGGCAAGGAGCACAAGAGGTTTTTCAAGCAGCATACATGGAAGAAAAAAAAAGGTTCTTTTTTCCCTCGGTGGCCAGTGGGGCTCAGAAAACCAGGGCACATGTCAGAGGAGGCAGCAGTGGGTAAGTCACGGCTGTCCTGGTGGGAACAGAGACCCAGAGGAGGTTTAATTTATTGTCCTCCTCCTAATTTTCCCTCTCCTAATTATTGTGGCAATGACTGCTGGAAATGGGAGGCATTTGGGGCTGTGCAGCTCCAGTCAATGACAGCAGAGATGCCCCATCGCCCAGCGCCTGGTGAGGGGTTGGTGACTTGGCTCCTGTTTGATGTAGAAGAAAGGACAAAGCCCACATAATGGGGGGGTAGCAGGAGCCAAATATGGGTCACAGCAAGGAGGGCTGCTGCTGGAGGGGGACAGCAGGGACCTGGCGTGTTCTTTCCCTTCTGCCACTGTCCTGCTGGGGATGCTGGGGCTGGTACTGGGGATGTTTGTGTTGGTAATCCTGGGGATGCTGGTTCTGCTGGTGATGTTGGTGCTCCCAGTGCTGGTGTGGCCGGTGCTGCAGGTACTGCTGGGGCTGGCACTGATGATGTTGGTGCTGGTAGTTTGGTGCTGCTGGTGCTGGAGATGCCCATTCTGCTGGTGATGTTGATGCTAGCACTGCTGGTGCTGGTGCCTGGGGTGGCAGAAGGTGATGGGGGGGGCGGTATGGCTGCAGCCAGGTCACACCACAGGCCTGGGTCTGGGCATAGGTTGGCTGTGCAAAGTATCTAAACCCAGCATTTCCTGGGAATTTCAGTTAGTAGAGAATTAAAAAAACCCCTGGGTAGAGAGCCATCCCTGCCATGTGCCACCATCAATCCCCAGGACATGCCACAAGGATTTGCTACAGCCAGGATGGGGGCACAATGTGCAGCTTTCCAGTGGTTTGGGGCTTTCCAGATTTTAGGGATTTATTTTTCTAAAAAAGATATTTGCCCTTTGGGACCAAACCCAGCATGAAGGCTCCGCTCCCCATCCCCACCAGGTTTCTCCCTGCACTAAAATAAGGCTGCCTTGAGCAATCCCAAAATGTGGTTTTTTTTTCTACCCACATAGAAAGTTTTCCATATTTTCATAATACTATTTGATGCCGTATTTTTGAACCCCCCCGTTTCCCAACCAGCTCTGGTGGTCTGGCACCTCAGACCTTGAATAACTCAAATCCTATTGTAGCATCAAGGTTATTTTTTGGCAAAAAAGGCCTGGGGAGGGTTTGGAAATTCCTGGAAAAGTATAAATAAGCTGGATTTTTTTTTTTTTTTGCCTTGGGTGCTGCTGGTTGGTTTAGGTGCACATTCCCACATGGTGCCCATGGACAGGAATTCCCAAAGCATGCAGACAGTGGCAGAGCTTTGCAAATCCCCCCCAAATCCTTTTCTTACTTTCATTATCATAATCAAAACTAGGCACATGGTGCAGATGATGCAGCAAAGCCCATCCGGCTCCTGGTGCTTGTCCTCCTAGCAGACAGAGCTGGGTTCCTCCATAATCCCAAAGCAGGGAAAGACAAAAGGACTTAGAGCACCAAATAGGGTTTTTCCTGCAGGAAATGTATTACTCTTTTATGGATTTACTCAGGCTGTGAAACCTGTTTGAAACGGTGCGTCATTCTGGGCTATTCCCTTCATTTTCTGATCAGTATCTGGATTATTCCCATCATTTGCATATATATTTATATGTATTTTTAAAAAATATATATATACACACATACAACTTTTTTTTCCTTATAGAAGTATTTTCTGATACATGTATTTTCTTTTATTTTTTTTTTAATTATTATTTTTTAATGGTGGGGTAATGCAGTGAATCTTCTCCAGATGCCTTTCCCTGGTTCACTTCACTTGTACCAGATTGTTAAATTTTAATTTTATTTTTTTTCCCCCATTAGAGTCACTTTTCTCCTGATAAGAGTCTTGAATAAAGAGGCTTTGGGCAGCATGTTGGTGGGATTGGAAAAAAAATGTGCAGCAGTAGCTTAGAGCTCAGAAAGTTTAAATTATTCCTGTTTAAAGTTGTGCTTTGTTAGGGCTGGCTTATGTTGAAACCTCTGCTCCAAATCCTGTCATTAATTAAAACAATTAGGTGGTTTTCATGCCCAAAGGTAGCATAAATCCCTGTAAATAGGTGTATAAATTAAGCCAGCTGGGGTTTAATTAAAAAAAAATTATTCATTTGATAATGGAAAGAAAACTACTTCAAGAATGTAAAAAAAAAAAGGAGGGGGGGAAGCCACTTTGGGTTTATTTGGTGGGGTTTGGGGGTCTGTTGTTTTGTTTTTTAAACTCCCGTTTTCCAGCACTTTCTGCACGGGGCAGTTCCCACCGTGGGCTGCAGGGGGGGTTGGTAAGAAGGAAATGGTTCAGCCCCAACACCAAATGCATTTAGTATCTTCCAGATCTTCACTATTTTCACCATTCAAATTAATTTTATTTTTTTTTAAGATTTTTAACATGTTCAACACATCCTTGATGTTTCCAATAGTGTCAATGCTTTCAGTGCTTTCAGCATGTCTGCTGGCAGCGAGTTTCTAGTGGTACAAAATCTGGCAATAATGATCCATCCGTGGCCAGGAGGGGTTTGTAGCTTCCAGCTCCACTTTCCCTCGGGATCTCCTTTAGGAAGGGGCCAGGGTTGGGGCTTGGAGCCCTGGTGTGACCCTGCTTGGGAGGTTGGCCAGAGTCCCTCCCCCCCTGTTATTGGGGTGGCATGGACTCAAATGAGGGTTTGGGGGGGATTTTGGGGGTGCAGGAGAGATGCTGCGGGTGCAGGATGGATGCTAAGGATACTGGAGGGATACTGGGGGTGCTGGAGAGATGCTGGGGGTGTGTTAAGGATGTTGGGGGTGCAGGATGGATGCCAGGGGTGCAGGAGGGATGCTGAGGTTATGGGAGGAATGCTGGGGGAGCTGGAGGGATGTTAGGGGTGTGGGATGGATGTTGGGGCTGCAGGAGGGATGTTGGGGAAGCAGGAGGGATGCTGGGGGTGCAGAAGAGATATTGGGGGTGCAAGAGAGATACTGGGGGGCAGGAGGGATGCTAGGAGTGCCGAAGGGATTTTGGAGGTGCAAGAGGGGTATTGGGAGGGCAGGAGGGATGTTGGGGATGCATGATGGATGCTGGGGGTGCAAGATGGATGCTTCTGAGCACCAAGCTGCTACTGTACATCTCAAGTGTTTCGGCATTTCAGGGCCTCTGAGGAGCTGCTCGCTGGGAGGGTTTCACAGCTGATTTTATATTTCCTGAGCTCCTGGGGACTTGCCAGTGCGGGGGGTGCTGGAAATGGCAATACCCGAGTCCATGCATGGCTGGGAGCCTGTGCCAACAAAAACAGGCATTGCAAATAAATACAGTATTGCAAACAAATGCATGTGTTGCAAATAAATACACACTATTGCAAATAAATAGACTATTGCCAACAAACGCAAACCTTCTGAACCAGTAACGTGTATTGCAAATAAGTATAAGCATTGCAACCAACTGCAAGGCTTGGAAATAAATACAAGCACACTTGGGTTTGGCCCGTGTCGTGGTGAAGCCCAGGAAATAAGTAAAACATTGCGGCTGGCAGCAGCGGAGCAGCCAAAAAAAACATCTTTGGGTTGGTTTTATGTGGGCTTTTTTAAGCTCTGCCTGGATTTTTTGGGCTGGACTGTGAGGAAATGGATGGGGTTCCCTTATTTTATGCATGACTGGGAGTCAATTTCTTGCTCCTGTTGATGGCCCTGGTCTCTCCTGCCTGGCCAGGGATGCGATGGGGAGATAATAAAGGGATAATAAATACTATTTTCTAAATAATAAAATGCTTTTTTAAATTTAAGCTGGGCCCGAGGAGGAGCTTTGGCTGCCGTGTGCAGCTCGACCAGGTAACACGTGAGGCTGCTGCGCTTGGCTTAAATGTCAGGGACCTCACAAACACGCCAGCGTCTGCTCTCGAGTCCCCAAAGGTGGTGGTTTTTTGGTTGTGTTTTGTTGTGTTTTTTTTTAAATAAATATATATTTTTATGTAAATACCTTCTCGTCAAACCACAGGCTGTTTCTCGGTTTTGTTTTCAGCAAGCTTTGCTGAAATGATTGGCATCTCCTGGCTGGGCGATGTGCTGGAGATGCCAGCAGCGCTGGGAGGGATGCAGCCCCCATGGGAATTGGTTCTCCCCCTCATCCTGCCGGAGGAAGGATGGGATTTCCCATGGGAACCCTCCTCACTGGGGGTCAGGGCACAGAATAAATCCTATTTTCTACTCTACAGGTTTAGGTTTCACCTGGCATGTGGCAGTTGCCAGCCCTGAAAATTCCTCCTAGGGCTTGTTCATTCATATGTTTTTTTCATTTCAGATTAATTGTCAGAGAAGCCAAACCCTCCTGAAAGTCCCTGTATGATTTTCCAGGTGGGTTTCGTTTCCAAACCATTACCATTTAACAGTAAAACCCATTGCTCACCAAGGCAGGAGGGTGATTCCCCCCCACCCCCGAAGCATCATTTGAAAAATTATGATGCAGCAAAACCAGATGAACCCCAAATTCGTTGTGTTTTTTTTGCCCATCTTCTTCCCAAAGGCTGCTCAAACAGCAGCAAAACCCAGGGGGGACCCACAGCCCACGGCTGCCTCTGAATGCTCATAAATTAGGGCTTCAAATTGTCCAATATTCGTGTGGGTTTTTTTCACGTGTGGTGACTGGGGCAGTAAAAGCCCAATTTCAGGGCACTCTCTGTGTTTCACTCTTTCCACCGTGACTCAAATTAAAATGAATTTTCTTTCTCAAAATTACGAGGGGGAAGGGGGGTTGTGTTAATGCTCCCCTTGGCCGAGCGGCAACTCTGACTGTGCCTGCCGGGGTGTTGAATCATGCCGCCGAGAAACGCCTGAGTCAAAATAGGAATTTATCAAACCTTACCTATTTTAGCTGCTTTTTGACTCTGGTTTTCAAATGATGACGTGGAAAGGGGGGGGGCTGGGGGGGGGGGGGGGGGCGGGGGGGAAGGGTTTAACTTGAAGAGCAGCAGGACGAAAATAGTTCAGTGGAAATTCAGCTTCAGCTCAGTGCCGGCGAGATTTTTTTTAAATTCAATATAGTGATTTTTTTGGGGTGGTTGATGCTGTTTCAGCTTGGCTCCAGCCTCTGCCCAGGGTGGGGGTGAAGGGGTGGGATGGGGGGGAAGACCAGGAGGGGCTGGAAGTTTTTTTGTTTTCTTTTTTTGGGGTGCTTTTGGTCATTATTTCTCGGTGCTAAATAGAGGAAGAATAAGTTTGAAGCGAAGCGTGTTTTGTTTTGTCACAGGAAGTGGGGAGAGCATTGGGAGAGCGCTGAAAAATTGACTTTAAATATTATATATATCGATATTCCGTCTGGAAAAATATTATATATTTGTGTATGGAGTAAATAGGGGGGGAAATTTGGCTGGGGAGGGGAGCAGGAAGGTGGGAGCCCCCTCCCTGAGCTTCCCAGGGCTGTGGTGGTTGGGAGGGGGAAGGCAGCCCTTGCCGGGGGGCAACCAGTAGCCATGCCCTGCCCCGAGGAGGCCAAAATTGTGCCTATCCCCTGGCAAGGGGCAAGCGGTGGTGAAGCCCCTCAGCTTTGGGAAACCGTTGGAGTTTTTTATTTAAATTTTCTTTCGGGCAAGTGCTTGGGGTTCCGGGGCTGTCAGCAGCCTCAGGAAAAGGAGTTGAGTTTCACAATGGCTCGTTCCTTCCCCCAGCTGGGCTAATTCTTTGAAAAAACCCCAAAATTGGTTATTTGAAAGGCAGGGGTTAGGTGGGGGCGGGTTGCCGGGAATAGAGCGCATCACTTCCCTTGCCAGGACAGCGTCGTGTTGCCCCAGCCACAAACCCTGCCCAGCCTGAGGGGGGGACACGGCTGCCAGCCTCTCCTTTCAATTTAACCACCCCCAAAAATTTGCCAGATTTAAGCCCTTCTGGTCCAACAGAGCTATCAGAAGCCAAAATCATCTCCCACACTCCAGCTTTGCTCTCCGAGTCCATCAGGCACCACGATGACTTATATTTTCATTTGATTTTATTTTTATAAATGCCTTCATCCTGCGGTATTAGTTGACGCTTTTTTTGTTTCATTATTAATATGGAAGAGGTGCTTGATTGGCGGCGTTGGTTTTCGGTGGTAAAGAACAGCTCAACTGATTTAATCCACCAAAAAAAGGGCTTAGTTGAAATGGCTTCGTGCCGATGGCTGGGAAAATGTGTTGGAAAACGCTGTTTGGGATGGGGAAAAAATCCAATGGGTCATGTTGGGGTGGGTTTGGTTTCTTCTGGGATGGGGAAATGCAAATAATTCAGATTAAAGTGAGGATGCTGGGGCAGGGCAGGGGGTGGGCAGGGGCTCTGCCCGTGGCTGCCCCGTGGCTCATCCCTGCCTTGGGGGCAAAAATTTGGTCAAATGCTCATTTTGGGGTTAAATCTGCCCTTTTTCTCGTTGTGTTGTGGCTTTTCTCTGCCAGCATTGGAGGCTGTACCCCTGGCTGAAAGGTTGCAAACAGTTTTGGGAACAAGATGTCTGCCTAAAGCCTGACAGAATTGGCCACAAATTGCAGATGCGACTGATAACAAAAGCCAACAACATAAAACATGTAGAAAAACAACATGTTAAAGACTACGAGACCACTGAAGGGCTTTTTTTAATGGATGTTTTTTTTTTAAAACCAGTTCTCTCATGATGGAAGTGAAAACACATGAAAAGAGAAATGCCTTTTTTTGTTGTCTTTTTTGTTGTTGTTTTGGTTTTAATTTTTGAGGCTCTTAAATCAGCTGCTTCTTCACCAAACGATGGGTGAAGGCAATGGCCGGGCTGGGCAGAGCTGTTGGCATCTCCCCAAGGCAGCAACATACCCTCCCCAGACCTGCTGGTTTTTAAAACTTATTCATTTTTTTGCAGCCAACGGGGGAGCTTGAATGTGTTTTGCGTTGGGTTGAGGTTTTTTTAACCTTAAATATATTTTACATGATAAATCAGGTTTTTTCTCAAAGCCAAGGGGAAAACAGTCTGCAGCTACCTGCCGGGGATGTGACGGGGGGGGGGAAGGGAAATTCTTTGCTTAAATAAATCAGGCTGAGCTCAGAAATTAGGATGAGGTTTTTGTTTTTTGTTCTACTTTATTTAATCTTTGTTTTTATAAATAAATACAAATAAGTCAAACTGAAACTCGATGGTCTTTGGTGATAATAAAAGAGCAGCCCTGGGGAAATTTTCTTCATTAACATGTTCTTTCACAGCCCACACTCGGGGTTTCGGGAGGAAAACTGCTTAACCTTTTCAGCAGCAGAAGCAAAGGCTTTTTTTTGAAGTCCCGACCCGGGGCTCACGGCACGGAGCCGGCTGCGCATCACCTGCCTGGGCCTTTATTTTAAGGGGCCACGAGCGGAGAAGAAATTCTCTCACTGCCCCTCGGCTTCCACCTCTCAATTCGCCCCTCTTCCCCACACCATGAGGGGGGGAAAAAAAAAAAAAAAAAAAGAAAAGTAATTAAAAAAAACAAGAAAAAAATTTTAAATCAACAGCTTTTTTTTTTTTTTCTTCTGTTGTTTTTTTTTTTTTTGGTTTTGTGGGGCAGCTCCGTGCTCTACCAGCTCTCTTACAACATACGAGTTTTTTGAGTATTTGCAGCTCACTTCCTGTATGAGGTTAGTTTGTTTATCATAAAAAAAGCCTATTTTTAAACCCATTTCTGCCAATAAGTAATTTGAACAATACTGGCAGGCTCTGGTGGCCTGGCCCTGGCAGCGATGGGCGCTGCGGTGCTATGCCACCATGCAGCAACCCTGTGTCCCCTCCTTGGATGCTCAGAGGGGGTTGTCTTTGTGTTTCAGGATTTACAATATTATAATATAATAAATTATAATATTTATAATACAAATTATCATCAACTATATTCTAAAATACTACACATCATAATATGTTAAATATATAATGTGTAATATGTTAAAATATATAATATCATTAAACTATGCTATTTGTAATATAAAATATTATAATTTTTTTTAACATGGGGCCCTGGTGATGCAGGGATGTGGCTCACGATGGCTGCCTTTTCCTGTCTCTCTCACTCCCATGCTCTTCCCATCCATCCTCACCTGCTTACGAAGATACGAATTAATGCCAATTAGTGCCAGAGCCGTGGAGATGCTCAGAGAAGCCATGGTTTGCTGCCACATGCATCCCCTCATCCTTAGGGAATGGCCGCTGTGCCATCCTCCAACTTTATTTCCCCTAATTAAAACCTGAGATAATTATGTTGTTGTCAAGAAATGTGTCCGTGGGTGCGTGACAGCCGTCACAGCACTGGGATGAAGCGTGGTTTAATTAGTGGCAGCCCACCAGGATGGGAGGAGAAGGTCCCCTTGTGGCCTCCTGGGAATGTTAACGGAGGAGCCTGTCAAGAGGCCAGCAAGGAGAAATCCATCATGTTGGGGAAGAAAAGGCCCCATGTCCCCAGGAGGGTCCCCAGGAGGGTCCCTGCCCTCAACCAGCAGCCAGCAAGCCATTGCTGCAACATCCGCGCTGCTTGGCTCCATAGACCCAACCTTTAATTGGGTCACCAATACAAAAAAAAAGTATTTTTTATAGAGTAGCTTAAGTGCTGCAGGGCTGAAGTATTAAAATCTCCAGAAAGGACCCAGCAGAGGTTTGGGATGCATGGGAAGGGCAACTGAAGGTGGGTAGAGGGTTGCAGACACTTTGCAGAGCCCTTGTTGGTGGGCAGCGGGAAGGTCCCCTTGGTTCTACCATCCTTGAGCTCATCTTACACTGTATAAATATAAGTGCAGCCCCATTATAGCATCTACAATGCCCCTTTATTGCTTCCAGGGACCTCCCTGGACGTCCCTGGGCCTCCATACACTGCATTTGATGTGAGGAGAGGTCAACCATCCTAGAACCTGCCAGAAACACCAGAAAACCTGCTGGAAACAGTGAGCTTTGTTGCAATATGAAAATCAAATGCAAAGCTGGGTGGGTATTTTTAGCTGTTTAAGGCTGAACAGGTGTTTGAAAGGTCAGAGGCGAGTCATTGGAAAAAAAAAATGATATATATGTAGAAAGAGAGAGAGAGAGAGTGTGGCAGCATGGCATTGTCACTCCCTTGGCACTGGATGGCCACAGCGTGGCAGTTGTTGGCCATTTGGCCCACATCTGACGGGTGCTTTGGCTTGTGTGTCCCCCAGCAACAGCAGGAGCTCATCGTTGGCTTTGGATGCTTGTCATTCCAGAGGCAGGCAGGGGTTCAGGGACATGGGAATGCCTTGGGTTGGTTTAGAGCTGGTCTGGCCAGGCTGAGGGCTTTTGTGTCCTCAACAGCATGGGCATGAGGCCGTCATGAGTGCTTGGGGAGGGGGTGAGAGCAGAAAGCCTTCCCCTGATGGACACAGGGCTCTGTGATGATGAGGCTTTCAGAGAGCTTTTTTTCCATCAGCAAATGTTTTAAGGATGACAAACTTCCTTTATTCCTTGAAAAGGAAAAAAAAAAGTGCATGTGGTTTTAGTTAATTACTACAGCAAAAATTTAAGCCCACAGAAAGAAATGGCCTGTTTCTTTGGGAGGACCTAGATGATGTGTCTTTGGTGGACCTGGGCCATGATCATGGCAAACCTGGGCCATGATCATGGCGAACCTGGGCCATCATCTTCAACATGACTGTGACCAACGGGGGCCATAATAACCTTCAACTTGGCCATGGCCAACCTAGACCAAGGCCAATGGTCAACCAGAACCCGGTCATTGTCAACTTGACCCATGACGACCTTTTATCACGGCTATGGCTGCCATCTTGGGCCATGATGACCTTCAGTTTTGGCCATGGCCAAAGTTGACCTGGCAACAGCCAAGCTCATGCCCAGAGGTGAGATCCCACCAGCGCTCTGCCCTGCTGCGTGCTGCCGTGCGGCAGTGTTTCTCTTCCCTGTTGTCTCTCCAAGATCACTGCGTTCAGGCAGGCAATGAGGTCCTTCCAACACGAGTCACAGCAAAGATAAATGGAGGTCACGAGGTGTGAGAACTTGCCTGCACGGGCCAGTGGGCTTCCAAATGCCAAGGGGCCCAAAGAGCCACCGGCAGAGCGGGACGAGCAGCTGCCAGAGTCTCGGCTGGGCAATAAAGCTTTTTTTTGAGTTCAAGAAGCCCCAAAATAGCACCTGAAACCCATAAACTTCCCTTTCAGGAACTTCTGTAATTTGAAACACACACAAGAAAAAAAAAAACAAAAAAATCCTGAAATTTTTTGTTTATTTGTCAAGTGGGACTTCAGTGTTTGTCCTTAAATACATTTGAGCTGGTGGGTGCCAGGAATGCTTGGCCTGGTGGTGGTTTCCTAGGGACTTTTCCATCCACTTCCCCCCTCCATTTCTTCCTGCCCTCCAGCTGATGCACGGTCCCACATTGCGTCACACAACCCAAAGCCCAGCACCCAGCTGATACTTCAGAAGAAAGTGGCTAACACTATCCTCCTCCCCCCATCCTGGCACAGGCCAGGAGCTCATTGCCTTTGAGAAGAAAAAAAATCAAGCGCCAAGCCCATGACCACACTTAACATCTTGGTTTGTGCCCATGGCACCACCGCTGACCCTGTAATTAAATAAAATGGGAATTAAAAGGGATGCTGACACCCAGGTGAGATGATCTCACAAAATACTGGACACTCCTGATGCCCCATTTTTGGCATGTTATGCTCTCCCTCCCTCCATGACAACCGTATTGATAATCTTATTTATTAGCCTGTAAAGCAATTTATTGGGGTCTTCCCAAAGAATGATGTGGGCCCTGGTAGAAGGGTAACAACCCAAGTAAAAATAAGAAAATTATTTACTTAATTTTATTATTTTACTAAAAAAATAATACACAAGTAATAAAATAAGCCCCCTGCTTCCCCAAAGTTCAATACATCCTAGGGCCAGGAAGGTGCCCAGCAGTTGGGCCTGAGCCCACCAATGCAGCCCATGACTGTAGAGCCCCATAAATGTGGGGAAAATTTAAAAAACCCACCCAAACTCAAAACAGTCTGTGTTGGGGTAGCAGAGGTGCCTCTTGTGGGGTTGGACCATGTCAAGGCAGCATTTTCCAATCCAGTTTCATTTTAGTCTCCCAGGAACTTCTGAGCACCTCAGAGCAGAGGGAAACACCAGGTACTTGCCCACATTCTGGATGTGAGGTGATAAATGGGGAGAACTGATGATAAAGCAGCAAATATCCCCAGCTCAGGAGATCCTTAGAGAAAAACAGCACACGGGACAAATAGCTGAAAGTTTTTATTCATATAAAACTCATATTAAGAACATAAAAGATTGCATCTTAAAAAAAAAACCAAAAACAAACCAAAGAACAACGAACGAAAAAAGATCTGCAATTATTTACAGCAGTATTGCACAAGTAAAGTGGCAATTACCCTGTCCAAAATTCATCAGTGCAAAACACAAGGAAGCCAGGGAAATTGCAGTAAAAATGCTACATATGCTGGGTCCTGTGGAAGGAGTTTGTGATTCATCAGCACAGCCCTGTGCACCGGGATTGGTGGTACCTGATGGTTGAGCTGGGCCAGGGAAAAAGTGGCTGAGATGGAGGAAAATATAGCTTGAAAAGGGGTGGGCAAAAATAAGCCAAATTCCCACCGATTTTCACTAATGCTGAAGTCTTGGAGGTGCCTAAATCACTACCGGGAAGTGAGGACTTAGGCACTTGGAGAAAAAAGTACTAATAAATGTCATTATCCAAAGCATGGTGGGTGCACTGCTAGGAGAAGACAGCGCTTTGGGAGGTGATCCATCAGCTATTGCTGGGGCAGGGAGGAGAGAAGGAGGGGGAAAAAAAAACCCCAAACATCTTTACAGGAACTTAAATAAGCAGAAAATAAATATACAACATTTCTACAAGTTACAGCATTATGGAACAGTAGAGTGCATTAATTACATGGGGGGAAAAAAAGAGATCTACAGTATTTACCAAGTTCAACTCTAAAAAAGTTTAGGAAAAAAGTAATATTTTTTTCTATTTTTTCTGTTACTTATTTATAAGCTGTACAAAACTTACATGAGAGAAAGGAAAGGAAATACATTGCACGCAGATATTTGGCTCAGATGATGAAAAGAATATGGTGCCCTACTCTAATAAATATTCAGGTATTTACAGTTATGGAAAAGAGGAGAAGCCGCAACACGTCGTGTGAGATCGCCTGGGAATAAATCTGGTTTCCCTGCAACCAAGGAAAACTCTTCATGACATCCTTTTGGCAGAACAAAGACCACAGGTTAGGCTTAAAAATGACCCAGAGCAGTCAGCCAACAGGCTAAAATAAGCATCACCCCTATTTAAAACCATCATTCTTTTGCTTGGAGATTTTTTGGGGCTTTTTTATTTTTCCCTACTCACAACTGTACAGGGGTGAATCTTGGTTTTTGGGGGCTAATTTTCCTATGCCTACCTTCCAGGTGGGAACAACTCCTGTAGAGAAGTCCCAGGCAGATGGTGCCAATACCTTTTTTTATCTTAAAAGTCACGTAATTTTTGTCTCCATAGTTGGCTGGGGTGGCCCAGCAGGGAGGATGGGGTAAAGTGCTCAGCATTTCTTTGGTGTACTCTAAGGGACACATTCTGGTGGCACGGTGCTGGGGTGCTGTGAGGCTTCGAGACCCAAAAGCTCCATTTCATCCACCCACCAGGGATGAAAATCAACCAGGGAGAGGGGAAAAAAAAAGAAAAAAAGAAAAACAAGTTCATTCAGTTTCCCCCTCTGCTACCAAATTTATATATTTTTTTTTTCCTTTTAATTTTATCAAGTCCATGTAAGGTTCCCCTGGGAAACCTGAGGCTACAGTGAGCCAAACCCAAGAGGAAGAGGAGCAGGAACCTGCCCCAACCAAGCGCACCACGTATTTTAACCACTGGCTCTCCACCAGTGCAGAAGTTCCCCCTGCCCCCTCTCCAAAACACCTCTTTTCCAAACCATTCCCTGCTCCTGCAGCTGAGGCCAACTCCTGCAACCAATGCCCATCTTGCAGGTAGCAGAAAAATAATAAAAAGGAAAAATTAAAAACAAAAGTTAAAAATGGCTCTGTAGCCCTCCAGAGAGGGTGTGATGAGAGGCTGGCAGCCCTGCACCGACACCACGGCTCCTCGCCTCCCTGGCAGGCACAGGCAGCCAGTGCATAGAGGTCAGGTTGTAGTCTGTCCATCATTAAAAACACTAATCATCATCCATGGCACTCGACAGCTTCTCCCTGCACACCTACTGCAGGAAAAACTGCTATGGTGGGCTTAGGCTTGGTTATTTCTCTTCCCCTCATCCCTCCCACCCCTCCTTTTTTTTTTTCTTCCTCTGGTGCTGGTGAAACAAGCAACAAACCCATGGCATCTGGAAGAGAGTTTGTGGACCAGCAGCACCAGCCAGAGGAGAGGGGAAGCTCCAGAGGCAGAGGGAGGAGACACATTTGTGCATAGATACAGGGGTGGCCAGAACAGCTGGATGAACCCGAGACCACAAGAGAATCAGAGATGACAGACCTGCTCCTTCCAACGAGCCCTCAGGGCTACTCTGGCTAGGTCTCCAGGTGGATGGGGAGACGCCCTGGGATGGCATCCAGCACCCAGTTGGGTTTTCCCAGGGGAAGGAGGGCAGTTTAGGAGGAGAGGTGGCAGTTGGTGGGGAGTGGATCCATACCAGGTCAGCATCACCTCTTCCAGCTGCTTCCCTGCGCACCAGCATCCACAGGCTTCATGCCGCCAGTCCCATCCTGCTCATCCCCCTGCTCCAGGCTGTCCTTGTCTGAACACAGAGAGAATCCCAGGGGAAGAAAAAAAAAAAATAAAAAAATCCAGCACTTAAAAAACCCTCCTGGGTTCAACAGCAGTTCCTGAAATCTGGCAGCAGGAGCTGTCGTCTCTGGGTGCAAAGCTGTGCTGTGCTGTGAAAGGGCTTTACCTGCCTCTGAGAGTCTTATTGCTGAACTACTCAGTCACCAACATTATATATTATATATAATATTATACAATACGTAAGCGTTTTCACACGTTTTATAGAAATAATTTCTTAAAAAAGGCAACCTGGTGGATTGTTTTTTGTCGTGGTTTTTTTTTGTTGTTTGGTTGGTTGTGATATTTTGGACCCTGGGAGTCTGACAGTTAAGTCTGGAAATTCAGAGTGTAAAACAAAACAAAAAATATTAAAAAAATTAATCAGTCAGCAGGAAATAGGCTATTTGCATGACGCAAATTAAGGTGGATTTGGGGGTAGCATTAGGTATTTACAGGTAAAAGAAGTGCTGATTTAAACCCCTCTGCCATCGTTGCCATCCTTTTGGGTGGGCAAATGCCCCGAAGGCAAAGGGAGAGGCAAGGGCTGGTGAGTCTCTGCGATGAAAAGGTCCTGCCGGGCAAGCTCAGGTGGCTCTGCCCCTCAGCTGGCTCAGGTTTTCCTTTTTTCCCCACTGCAGGGTTTATCCCAGGCAAGCTGACAGGTTTCCAGAAACGATGACCAAAAAAAAACATAGTAGTAATTTCATCGCCGTTGAGTATCTTCTCTGAGACTCTTTTGGAAAAATAAAAAATAATAATAATTAAAAAAGTTAAGAGAAACGCAGTAAACACCACTCTCGGATAAAATCCTGCATTGGAGAGTCCCAGCAGGTCGGTGTGGGATGTCCAGCCTCATCCAATGGGGGAGAGGCAAGCTGGGAGCCCTGCCTCTGTCCATCCATCTGTCTGTCCATCCATCCACCCTCCCTGGGCTTTCCCAAGGAGTGGCCAAGTCCTGGTGCCTCGGGATGCACCCGGCACTCACTGCATCCTCCAGATGAGGCGGATGATGTAACGCAGGAGGCGCAAAATCACGACCTGGGGGTTCCCTGCCTGGTGATCCAAGAAACCCTAAAACGAAAGAGGAGGAAAAGATAGATAATAACAAAAGAAAAACAGGACAGGGACTTTAATTTCCAGCGTGAAGCCCCTGAGCCACCAACCCCTCATGTGGTGCCACGCAGGTATTTCAGAGGGGTGAAGTAACACATTTTAACGAAGAATGAAAATAAATCCCAAAACCTTTCATATTTTCCTTCAATAAAAAACTTTATAATAGAAGGTTGAAGCTGCCCGCTCCCAGCCACATTTGCCTTGAAGGTGGCCACCCCAACAGGTGAGTGTCTCTTCACATGGGCACAGCTGATGCTATTGGGGCAGCTGAAATGTGGCAAAGAGGCAGTAAAATCTGTTAGCAGGGTTAAAAAGGGGATTAAAAACCACGGGGGAGGAAGGCTGAGAGGAAAAAGAACAAAATAGAAAGAAAAAAATTTTAAAAAGCATAAAATTGAAATAAATTTTCAAATAAAATACTTAAAAATAAAATTTAAACTAAAATAAAAAATACTTGGGTCTCTGCACAGGCGATGATGCACAGATTTTAGTTCAGAACACCCCAGGTGAAACCACCACCTCATTCACAACCCACAGCCAGCCAGACATGGCAGCGAAACCTTCCTCCCCAGAGCACGGGATCCCAACAGTGTACAATGAAAAGAGAAAGGAACAATGACCGAAGGAGTATTTACTTTTAAGCCTTTGGTGAAAGAGCAGCCCTGAGGTCCCCCCACTTCCCCTCTATACCATCCCCAAGCAGCCCAGTTGGGGCTATATTTAGTGCAGTACAATCATGCCCGTGCATGCCCCGCAGAGAGAAACCAGGCTGTTCACACCCGTATGCAAACATCCCTCCCTGCTGCGGGGGTGTCCTGCACGCATCCTGCTGTCCCCCCATGGAGAGACAGTGGTCCAGCATCCCCTGCCCGGGTACAAAAAACTCCAACCACCTTTGAGAAGGATGCAAGAGAAACACCAAATTTAGGTCTTCTTTAACAAAAAGGTGGTGTAAAAAATTAGGGAGTTGAAACAAGACATTTTCCACCTCGGCAGGCAGTTTGGGTACGGGTAGCAACGCTTGGGGCACACGATAGTGGCCAAGGAACACAGCCTCTACCGGCAAACACCTCAGCATGGAATTGGTCTCTGTGGCTGGAGGGTCTGACGGCCACCTCTGCTTGTGGCCAAAGGGTCCTGTGGCCACCTCTGCTCATCAGATCTGCAAGCTTTGTTAGGGCAAAGCGGGGTGGATGGCAAGTTGCCCGATTTCCCCTTGTCTTGCCCAAGAGATGGTCCCCAGCAAGGGGGTGACGTGATGGGGAACGCGTGGCCCCGACCTGTCCAACAGCTCCAACCTGCCTGGCAAGTGCCGTTTTGGCAGGGCTCTTAGTTCCCCATTTCTAACCTCCCTGAAAGGGCAAAGCCCAGCACAGGGTGTCCTGCCTACCCCTCCTGCTGCAAGGCTCCAGCTTCACAGGGACCACCTTTTCTCCAGAGCTGCCAGCCTGTTTGCCAAAGGAAAAGGCAGGCGGCTTTCCAGGGCATGACACCTAAGTTTATCAGGGACCTTAATCCTATGGAATGACACCGAAGTGTATCAGGGACATTAATCCTACGGTGACTGGTTAAATGAGCTGAAACCCACTCGTTTCTGAGTGCAATAAACGAGACTTGGCCAGATGCTAATTACGCCAGGTACAGAGTGTTTTTAGGGTCACGCATGACAGCCTCTGCTCATGTCATCTAGCAAGCAGGACGCAGCACTCTGACTTTCAGTTCTCAGCAGGCTGGAAGCTTGGCCAGTGCTGGGAACCACCTCCTGCAATCCTGCAGTGGCTTTGTGCCCATCCCCTCAGTAAGTTCACCCTTTCCCATCCCCCCATTAATTTCACTCCCTCTTCCACCCCACACCACGGTTTTGTGCAGAGCAGCACAATGTTCCACACAGGGCAGTGCTGAGGGAGCTGGTCCCCAGAAGATAATAGAGAGAGGACATTCCTGCTGATAACAAACCTCTTCCCAGAAGGTCCTCCAAGGGCTTGCCTACGCTCTGAATTTAAGGCAAAGATACGGGATGCCATGGCACTTAATGCTTCTGCCAGCCCTTCTGGATCAGCTTGCCACGCACCTCCAGCCTTTGGAACACTGACAGGATTGTCTGAGTCCCTACCTTTAATCAAAAATGTCCTTTAACCAAAAAAAAAAGCAGGTATATCACAGCATGGATGGGGGAGGTCAGAAGATGCATGTTCTGGACTGGGGATAAAATGCAGCTTATCTCCAGTTTATTCTAGGTCAGAAAAGCCAGAGTACTCAGAAAGAAAACGGAGCCAGTGGAGAAGCTTCCAGTGAGGTTGTGCAGAACGGGCCAGACCACAGCAGCCTAGCATCTGTTTTGGGGGAGAGCTCCTACCTCCCAGATCCACTGCACAGCCCCTGGGTGAGGAAGCAGGCCACAGGAATGACTCACGAGCCAGGGAGGACAGATAAGGATCCAGGCAGGCAGCATTTCGTCACCGACACTGCTGCCCAACATGCTACTGACTCCTCTTCCCACCAGAAACCACACACACCAACATGTGGCGTCCATAACACAGGCAAGTCACTGGCTGAAGACACTCCTCTGAAAGTTACTGTTACTTCATCTCTCTGGGTTGGTTTGTTTTGCGTTGGTTCTGGGTTTTTTTTATATTAGTGCTGCCTACTTTTTTGTTGCAACACTCAAAGTTGAGAGAGTTTACTGTCTTATAAATACACGCATTTCAAAACATCTCTGGCAGCTTCTTTGTAAGAGAATTAAGTTATCAGCCCAAGTCCATCTCTGTTTCTTATTTGCAACTACACTTCCATGCACACAATCCTCAACAGCAGGGATCTGGGAGCTGGGCCCAGAAACCAGCTGCAATTCACTGCTTGCCCATTTCCCTAAAAGCCCCAGTGCAAGCACCTGAACACAGCCAGGCACCACTTCCAAAGCCACCCCAAAAACACCCCAATGCACCCAAACCTTCCTCTCAAGTTTCCCAGAATCATAGAATGTTAGAGGTTGGAAGGGACCTCTGCAGATCACCTAGTCCAACCTCCCTGCCAGAGCAGGTTCACCCAGAGCAGGCTGCACAGGATGGCATACAGGCGGGTTTTGAGTGTCTCCAGAAACAAAGACTCCACAAGCTCTCTGGACAGCCTGCCCCAGTGCTCTGTTACCCTCAGGGTACTAAGTTTTTCCTTATGTTTAGGCTGAACCTCTTTGTGTTCCAGTTTGTGACCACTGCCCCTTATCCTGTCACTGGACACCACTGAAGAGAGTCTGATCCCATCCTCCTGATACTCGCCCTTTAGGTATTCACAAGCATTGATGAGATCCCCCGTCAGTCTCCTCCAGGCTGAACAGACCCAACTCTCAGCCTTTCCTCCTATGGTAGATGCTCCAGTCCCCCAATGATCTTAGTGGCTCTGCACTGGAATCTCTCCAGTAGTTCCAGCAGTGCTCAGAATTGGACACTGTTCCCGATGGGGCCTCACCAGGGCAAGAAGTTTCTTCCTCATTATTGTCAGGTCCCATCCCAATCCAGCCACACACACTTTATCAACCCTGGGTGCTACAAAAGATACTACGAACTTTGCACCCGAAAAGCCTCAAGTCCCAGTTTAAAGGTTATTTTTAATTGATTTAACGAGGCTGTGGCAGCAGGCAGCACAGCCTTGGGTCCAGGCAAACACCACCACCCGCGCAGCCTTTTCTACATCTGAGTGAACGAAAACGTTCACCACAGAACTAGTTTCCAGAGATGATTAAGCTTTTCCCTTTTAGAGACCGTGCGCAAAGAAATGGAAAGTAAGAAGAGGAAAGTTACCCTTCTTGGACAATAGGAGGCATTGAACTCGTCTCCAATGCGCCGCAGCTCCTGTGCAATCCAGATTTCAGGCTGTACATCTTCTGCTAGGGAGTGAGACTGCCACCGGGAAGCTGCAAGGAACAAAACCAGAGCATTTGAGACAGGTGAGCAACAACAACACCAAAATCAATACTCCATTAAATGTGGCAAGATTCAAGAGACTACTACTATTTTTCTTTATTATTACTATTAGTACTTTAATTATTGCTATTTTATTTTTTAAATAGGAGCATCTCCTCTGGCAGATCCAAACACTGGTCCCCTCTTAAATAGGGAGGAATGCTGAGATGCCAATTGCCTATTTCTTTCCCTAGCAAAACCTTCTCTTCCCCCTCTTTCTAAATACTTTTCTTGCAGGCACAGTAGCAGCTTCTTCTCTAACCTTAAAAAACCCTCTGTCTGGAGATTTTAACTGAATTCTCACATTTCTTCCCCCACCAGTTCCAAAGTGCTCAACAAGAAAAGGAAAACGATTGGTTTTGTCGTACTGAGAAGCAAGCCACAACTGGATTGGTACACCCAGAAACCACGCTTCCAGCAAGCTGAAGGACTTTCCATCTGCAGGAAGGAGCTGGGATCTCCCTGCACTTTAGCAGAAAATAAACCCAACATGAGAAAGCAGTGCTGGCTTATAAAAGGAAAAAAAAAAGAGCTAATCCATCAATTACAGTGTACTATACGAGCTATTTTAGTCTCCATTTTAAGAGGTTATTAGACACATGATAAACCCACTGTGCAATCCCTCAAATACCCGAGGGAGAAAGGAGCAGCCTGTGACCCAGGCAGGACCCTGTGTGGTACCTGCACCACCTCTTCCCCCTCCCACAAGTGCAGGATCCGAGCAAGAATCATGGCCTTAAGGAAAAAAAATACAACAACAACACACCCAAATTAAAAAAAAAAACCAAAACAACCACACACAACCCCCCCAAAAAAAAACCCAAAACACTGCACAAAACAAAACAGAGAGTTTTGGCACGACAGCTTAAAAGGGATCACAAGGGAATAGAAGTAGCTTCCAATCTCAAAATATTCAAAGGATTAGTGGGGCAGTAAAAAAAAAATAGTAAAAAAATTAAATAAAAGCCTGGCTCCAACCTGACTGGAAAATACATTTCCGAGCCAAAGTAGCGCTGCTTGGCTTGAGGATCTGTTTTGTTTTCACGCTGTAGTAGCGCAGAGTAGTACCCGCCGCCTGCCCAGGGACAGCCCCGGAGTATTTATTTTCCTCACTGGTGAATGAACCGCGGCACAGCCCTTGCGATACTCCACCCTGGGGCTCCAGGAATGCAAACAGGATTTTAACTGGGGCAGGGCGACCATCCAAAATCCCACCACCACCACCAGAGCTGGCCCTGGGCAGCCTTCCCCAGCAAGAGCTAAGTTAGGGAATAAAAATAAAAAAAAAAAAAAAAGGGAGATGGAACAAAAAGACGCAGAGAATGCTGCTAGGGGAAGAGGTACTGCTGCTTTTCCATCCTTTGCCCCCTCCTCCATCCTCCTTCCCCTCACCCCAGCGCTGCACCCAAGAGCTCACCCGCTTGAGAGACGAAGGCTGGGACTGGTGGCTGAGAGTGAAATCAGGCTGAGGTTTTCAGAAAGGACTTTCTGTGGTGCTGCCAAACAGCAGCGTCAAAAGGGTCCAGTCATAACTGGTCCCAAAACCCATCAGAGGCACTTTCGGGGGGGCCCCCCCCAGTCATACCATGAGCAGGCACCCGATGATGCCGGTGAGATGGCTGCCATGGGGATGGGGACAAACCAAGAGGCACTCCCATGATGTCTGCATCCCACTCTAGCCCACGGGATGCTCCAGCCGGGGACCAGCACAGCGATGCCGTGGGTCCTGCTCAGAAGCAATAAAAAAAAAAACAAAAAAACACCAACCAAAACACCCAAGAAACCAGCCAAACCCAAGCACAAACTGCACCTCCACCTCCCAGGCTTGGTCACCCAAACCTCCTCGACTTCAGATGAACCATGTGCAAAGCTCGGGGAGAAAAGAGCAGCAGCTCCAAAACAAGAGCAACAGAACACCAGCACCGGCTTCTCAGCTGAAGGCTTCCCCCTTGAAACTCACTATCACACGCAGAGGTATTTCCTTCACAAGCCAGGAGAGGCTCATGCTGCTTCACTGTCCTCTTCCACAGTGTGGGAAAACACCAGGATTAAAATAGCTCCAGGAAAAATCCATGTACAGAGCACCTGCTCCAAATACATCCCAAAAACCCACGTGCAAACCCTGTACTCCCACGCCTTTGGACAGAGCTGCTCCTCAAACAAAAAACCCAACCAAAGCAAATCAGCGCCTGTAAAGGGCCAAAGACTTTAAATATTAGTCCCAGATTCACACAGCCCCATCAAAGGGTGGGTTTCTTGTCTGGGCTGACTTTATGGTGAGCAATCACATGGCACGCCATCCCCACACATTATGAACTCATACTTACTCCTCCTCCTACTCATCCCCAAAAGCATCTTCCTGAATGCTTCCCACCTCCCATCCAATAACATTCCCTTGCTTTTTTCATCTCATTTAACCCCAAAAATGGCTTTGGAGGCAGCCAGCTGTACCCCCTCACGCTGTCATAGATGCAAGACACCCCCTCGGCATCGCCAAAGGATCTTGTAATTCCCCAGGGCTGCCTCCATCTTTTCCATCCGGCAGGGGCACCTTCAACACTTATTATTTGGGCTGTCATCCCTGAAAACTTTATACAAAGTTTTAGGAGATTAGAAGCTTGAGGGCACAGGATGAGTTTGTTTTGCTTGACAAATCTTGGACACAGTCCCCTGCTGCCCAAGGGAGAGGCTGAGACCACCTATCACACACAAACCCCTCTGGCTTACAGGAAACGCCTGTTTATTATTATTATTATATTATAGCCACTTGTTTACACTTCCTAGAGAAGCTCTCCAGCCCACAGCCCATGCCTTACAAACACACAAAAATCTACGCATACAAGTACAACAATAACAACAACAAAAAATTATACCCTTTGCTTCCTTGCAACGGGACTGACCCGTTTCCGTGCGGAAAACTTAATGGCATGCATCCAGTGGGACACAGCCGAGGAGGAGGTGTGCAGCACCAACCCACAGCCCTTTCTCCAGGCGAGCTGCACCGCAAGTCACAGCCTGGGAGCTTGCAGTCCCTGACCAGGGATAAAACAGCTCCATGGATCTGCACTCCCAGCTTAATTGTGCTCGAGAGTAGCCAGGGGTCCCATTTAAATAACTCGAGTATTTTCCATTTGCTTATGGTTGTTTAGGATGATGCTCCTAGCAACAATAACAGAACAAAGGCTCCAGTAAAACCAGCGTTTCAGCAGCTCTCCTCCAGTGATGAAAAAGCAGGAGCTCAGAAAAATCAAGGAGAACTTCAGTTTCTTCCTGGAGCACCAAAAATCAAAAGTCACTCGCTGCTAAAACATCGGTGGTGACTCTCCCCGCCACAGAACTCCAGCATCCTTGCCGGTCTGCACCACGTGTATTTGCACTACACGAGGTTGTGAAACTTGCATTAAGCTGTAATTACTGCAATAATGTCAGAAAATCTTTCCTAAAGGCATATTACAGTAACCCCCTCTGCAGCTGTAACCACAGCTATTAACCAGGGAGGGAAAAAAAAAAAAGAAAAAACAAAATAAGATGTTTTGATTGTGTAAACGTTGGAGTCAGTGTTTGTTATTCCTCAAGGAGTGCTACCAACATGGTACCTGCCTCCCTCCTACCTTCCCCCAGCTTTGCCCAGCGGAAGTTAAAAGGTTTCCTTCAATTAAGCGGAATTAATCACGAGAGGGGAACGGCATCGCGGGATGGCTGGAGCTGCTCCGGCAGGCGTATTTTCCCCACCACTAGAGGCTTCAGACCAGCCTTACCTGGGAAGCCACATGTAAACACACGCCCGCCCACTACCATGCTGCTTTCAAGCACCGATTTTTGGGTTTCGCCAACAACAAGCGAGAGTTTGGTGAGCCCAGCACCTCTGACACCATGTGGCTTGTTCAGAAAGAAAACAAGAGGGGAAAAAAAACAAGCGAGAAGACACTTACCTAGCAGCAGAGTGCAGACTCTGCCGAAAAAGCCCTGACTACGAAGCTGGATTAACTTTGTCCCCTCCTCCCCAGGCTGGGACTGACCCATCCCGAAAAAAAAAAAAAAATTAAAAATTTTGAAAAAAAGTGCTGGACGAGCGGGTGTTCCCCGACACCGCGTTTGCTTGGCAGCCAGCTTGGAAAAATCCCGCAGCCCCAGCCGACCGGTCCCAAATCAGCCGGGTCACCCGTTGCCAGCCCTGAACCAGCCACGTTGCCCGTTGCCAGCCCCTCGTGTGCCCCACAGCTGGTCCTGGCACAGGCTCAAGGCTCCGGCGGGGCCTTTCGCAACCCTCCGGCAGGTTCGGCGGGAGCGGAGTTGGTGCAGCGGAGTGCTGGTGGGGCACGGCAAGATACAGGAGGTGTTGCCGCAGGTGCGTTGCATCGCTGTAAGAATCTGGATTTTGCGTTTTGTAAAAGAAAAGCGAACACGGAGAGGGTGGACAGGGAATGAAGAGGATGATGATGATGGAGCGCAGACAGGCACAGCCCCCCATCCCACCCCGTGTCTCCCCAAAAACAAGCCCTTACCCATGGCGCTAAGGCAGTGGCTGAGGGCCTGGCAGGGCGGGCTGGGGGTCTGCGTGGCCTTGTCGCAGCTGATGGGCGCGGGGCTGCGCTCAGCGTCGAAGGAGAAGTACCCGCTGGAGGAGCGCGACAGCAGCGGCGACCTCCGCACGAAGATGAAGAGGGGCGAGCGGGTGGCGAAGGGGCCGGGGCTGGCGGGCGGGCCCCGCGGCGGAGGCCCCGCCGTGACGGCGGTGGCGGAGGAGCCGGGCAGGGCGGCGGGAGCGCCGGGGCGCAGCTGCGCGGCCGGGCCCGGCCCCTCTGCCGGCGGCAGCCGCCCGCCTTCGCCGTCGCGTTGAGTTTTCACCTCAGGGGGTTGCTTGGCCATCGGGGCTGCCTGTGAGTAGAAGGGGGGGAGCGGGACGGCGTGAGGCGAGGAGCGGCGTGAGAAGCGGAGCCGCCGCCGGCCCCGGCCCGGCCCCTCCCGCCCCCCCGCCCGGCCCCATTGTTCTGCCGAAAGTGCTGAGGCGGCAGCTCCGCGCCCCGCCGCCCCCCCGGGCCCGCCGCCGTCCCGCCAGCCCCCGCCCCGCCTCAGCCGCCCCCTGGCCCCCCCGGCTCACGGTGCTCCCCGCCGGCGGCGGCGGCGGCGGCTGTGGCGGAGCGGGGTGCCCTGCCGCGGGCTGGCGGCGGGGTGTGTGAGGAGCGGCGGCGGGCCCAGCCCTGCCCCTGCGCCGGCCCCGGCACCGCCTCCGCCGCCGCCGCCACGCCCCGTGTTTACAGCGCGGAGCGACCGCCCCGCCCGGCATCGACAGGCTGACCGACCGACTGACCCACCCGCCCAGCCACTGTCCGAGCGACTAACCTGCGGACCGACTGGCCGACTGACGGACCGGCCGAGCGACCTACCGACCGACAGGCTACCGCTGGCCCTCGCCGCGCCGGTGCGATCGGCCCCCGCCCGTCCTGCGCCCACGCCTGCGCTGGGCACTCGCACCCGTACAGAGCCCTTGCACTGTGCACTCACACCTTTACCTACACCCACCTTGCACTCACACCTTTACACGACCCCTCCACACTATGCACTCACACCCTTATACACAGCACCCACCATATGCGCATACACGCACTTGCTCTGCACAAGCACACCTTACACAGACCTATGCAAACCTCGTTGGACTCGACCGCACTGTGCGTGTGTGTGACCTTAGGCTCACCATGTGCTGTGTGTACTCCCCTTACATCCCTGTGCTTGCGCTGCACACGCATTACACACACACTGCTCCCCAACACACTCCCTGTGCACCGCACACCTCTTGCACTGTGCACACACATGTGCACACCCCCCGCTACCCTCTGCTTCCCACCCTGGCCCCCGTCCTCGGGCAGGAGGGGGGTCAGCGTCCCCGGCAATCAGTGTTGCCCAATTTTACTGTGGAAATAATAATTAAAAGAAAAGAAAAAGAAAAAAAAAGGGAAAAAAAAAAACAAAAACAAACCTAACCCCAGCAGCCTCCTCTGCGATACGTTTTGCATGAACAATCACAATATCATTTTGCGGTGACTAAGTCAAACCTGCACCCTGGCAGCCAGGAGCTGCCAACCACAGCTTCCTCTGGCCCCACCGCCCGTGCCAGGGAGCACAGCCCGGTGTCCCACCAGCAGCCAGGGGCACCCATGGACCTCTCAGGAGCTGTGGGGAAAGCCTGGGTGAAGGTTGGAGCTGCTGGTGGCTCCTTGGCCGGGGCTGAAGCATGGGAGACATTGCTGGGGATGGTGCACCCTCAATCAGTTTGCAGATGACGCCAAGTTGGGTGGGAGCGTGGATCTGCCTGAGGATAGAAAAGCTCTTCAGAGGGATCTGGACAGGCTCGATCTATGGGCTGAGGCCAATTGTATGAGGTTCAACAAGGCCAAGTGCTGATGCTGCATTTGGGTCACAAAACCCCCCTGCAACGCTCCAGGCTTGGGGCAGCATGGATAGAAAGTGCCTAGTGGGAAAGGACCTGTGGGTGATGGTTGACAACAGCTGAATATGAGCCAGAGCGTGCCCAGGTGGCCAAGGAGGCCAACAGCATCCTGGCTTGTATCAGCAATAGTGTGGCCAGCAGGACCAGGGCAGGGATTGTCCTCCTGTGCTCAGCACAGGTGAGGCCGCACTTTGAGTTCTGGGGTCAGTTTTGGGTACCTCACAAAAAGAAGGATATTGAGGGGCTGGAGAGTGCCCAGAGAAGGGCAATGGAACTGCGGAAGGGTCTGGAACACAAGTCTTATGAGGAGCAGTTGAAGGAACTGGGGGTGTTCAGCCTGGAGAAAAGGAGACTGAGGGGACTACCTTCTCACTCTCTGCAGCTCCCTGAAAGGAGTCTGGAAATAGTGGGGGTTGGTCTCTTCTCCCAAATAACAAGCTGTAGAATCAGAGGAAATGGTCTAAAGTTGTGCCAGGGGAGGTTTAGATTGAATATTGGGAACAATTTTTTCCCCAACAGGGTTGTCAGGTCCTAGAACAGGCTGCCTAGGGCAGTGGTGGAGTTCCCATCGCTAGAGAGATTTAAGAGCTGTGTAGATGCGGTGTTGAGTGACACGGTTTAGTGGTGGCCTTGACAGCACTGGGTTAACGGTTGGATTCTATGATCTTAAAGGTCTTTTCCAACCAAAACAATTCCATGATTCTATGGCCAAGGCAGCACAGGGAGATGACCAGGACCATGCATCTCCTTCACCTGCCTCTTCTTCTGCAGGTCTGTTGTGCTGGCAGATGGCATGGGACAGGGGATGAGGCTCCAAGAGGGGGACGATGCAGGGGAAGCACCCTGGGACATCCCAGCACAGCACAGGGATGGGCACTGGGGCATCCTTGAAGCAGCAGCCACCGGAGGATAAACTGCCCGCCGGTGCTGAGAAAGACCCAGAGGACTGAGCTGTGCTGTGCTAGCCGACATCTTGGCCAGCAGCCCACAGCACCTGGGGACATCTTGTCCCCCAGCTGCCACTGTGAGGGTGTGCCTTTATCAGCTGAGGCTGAGGGTCCTCTGTGAGGCCACCGAGGCCACCACCACCAAGGCAGGCTTGCAGGGGATGGCCCTGCTGCCAACCTTCGGGGACCCAGCCCCATCCCTTCCGGCCTAGGCAGAGGTCATGTGCACATAATAAATGTTCTCTTGGTTTCTGGGATGACCCTGAGCTTCGTGATGGATGCCGCTCCATCCGCTGGCACCTTTCTGCTGCTGGTGGGAACTGGGGAGGTATTGAGGCTGCAGTGTCTCTGGATGGATGACAAAACTGGTTCAGAGACAGATGGGAAGGTGGCCCCACTCTCAAAATCTTGCTCCAGAGTTGTAAACCATCCCTTCCAGGAGGTGCCAGGGCAGAAATCCCCTTTTCCAGCTCCAAAAGCAGCCCAGCATGTGGCTAATGCACGAGGGATGGTCTCTCCCAATGAGATGGGAAGGAAAAGGGACCAAGTTCTTCCCCTGGGATCCAGGAGCCTCCTGAGGCTTTGCCCCTCTGTGGTGCACCGTGGAGCATGCCAGGAGCTTCTAGTGCCGTGGCAGAGTGAAGGGTGGTCTCTCGCAGAGGGCTGGTGGGGGGGCATGGGGCCGGCAGGCAGGTGCTGTGTCTATTTTCTCCTCCTTGTTCATTTTGGTTTCTGTGTGGGTGGCTCATGTGAGCAGAAAGGTGATGGAGAATGCACTGCATGAGAACAGCCTGTCCTTGCAGACACCTCAGTTTAAGCCTCCCAATTTTGGTGCCTTTGCAGGGCCTGCATGTGCCTGCAAATTTTTGGAGAGCCGTCAGCTTCACCCCATTTTTCTCTGAGCACATTTTTCCCCCATGAATCACAGCACCAGCCTCCTGGAACAAATCCATTTAAACTCTATCCCCGTTCCTATTGTTGTGAACCATCTAAGAGGTATTTGCACCAAAGCCACATCCCCAGGGTCATCTCATTTTTAGCATTTGTTGGTGGATACAAATGAAAATAGGTGGAGTTTGCAAACCCTTCTCTCGGTCCCTGCAGCAATCCACCCCCCCAGCTCCTTGGGGATGAAGGGTCAGGAATGCCACATCTCAGCCCTTGCTAATGGCCAATTAGCAAAGCTCCTGTTGGACCCGCCAGCATTGGTGTCACCAAGATGCCACCATAGGACACTTTCTCATCTCCCAGATGGAAATGAGGGAAGAATTCGAGGGGAGGCGGAGAGGGATGAATAAGGCGGGTGGTGGGGATTCTGCAGCATCCTGGGCAGCATCTCCCACCTCTGAACTGTGCCAACATGGAAATATGGAGAGAGGAGAGATGGAGAAAAAGAGATGGTGGGGGAGGAAGGACCCCTGAGGCTGCCAGCACAGCCCCAAGAAGCTGAACCCCCGCCCAATTTCTCAGAGAAAAAACATCCCCAAAAGACCCCCAACAAGCAGCTGTTCACCACCCCTTTTTTTTTTTACTATACAAGACACCAACGGAAAAAAAAAGAAATGGTAACTTCTTCTTCTTCTCCAACTCATTGTGATAAATGTTACTTCACTCGGCGCTAGGAGATAAAATCAGGTTTTGCCTTAAAGCCGAGGCTTGATCTGAGCCGGATTTGGAGCCTGACCTTTACCGCGGGGCCGCGCTCTCTTGCCGAGCGATGCCGGGAGCAGAGGCAGCCCCCGAGGTGCCTCCAGGGCGGTGCCGGGGAGGAAGAGGGCGGAGGAAGAGGAGGTTTGGGGAGCGGAGGGAAGGCTGGAGAGGCCGGGGGATGGACGGGCTGCCTGGTGGAGCGGGACAGGACGGGACCTGGCAAACGCCACACGTGGGTGACAGCAACCTGCACCGGGGCAGGCAGCTGGGCGCAGATGTGGTGAGAGCAGCCGCAGGACGTGCACCGAGCTGCCACCGGGCTCAGCCACCTGCAGGTGACATCAGTAGCACAGAAAAGCTCCGAACCCTCCCCACCCCGACCCTGCGCCTGCCCAAACGACAGCTCTGGGAGTGACCGGGTGCCCCAGGTCCATATCCCCACTGTCAGGCAGGGACCAAGCCTGGGTCCTCCATGTCCCAGGTGAGCACTGACCCATCAAATTACAAAAAAAAACCCCAAAAACCAAAAACCACAAAATAAAGTAGAGCTGTTACTCGTCCACCAGCTTGTTCTGTGGCACTAGTGGCTACTATAAACACACAAAAGTTGCATATATATCAATGAGTGGATTTAAAAAAACATATAAAAGTTTGTTATAGAAACATCTAAACCATCTTTATGAGGTATGGCATTATTCTTCACCCATCTGCAGGGGTGATGGTAACATGGTGAGGGACCAAGGGACTGTCCATCAGCCTCTTTTGAAGGCAGTGGTAGCTGAAAACGATCCCGTTGTGACCCAAGTGGTCCCTGGGCTGGGGCATCCTCCGTGGACTGTTGCTTTGATTCACTGCTGGCTCAAGTTAATTTGTTACCTGGTTAATGGGTATGTCAAGCTGGGGGAAGTTATTTGTTGTCCCTATTGGGGCTGAGTGACATTGCTTTGGGTGACATTAATGCCTCACCTACAGGAACTGGGATCACTGCTTCGTTAGTTTGTGTCTAATTTGTGAGGTGCCTGCAACTTTTAATAACCTCAACCTTTTTTTTTTTTAAATGCCTTAAACCCTGGAATTAAGAAATGTGCTAGTAGAGAGATGTTATCAGCGGCAAGGGCTTAGCCATGGGTACGTAGTGATGGGTTGCCACCAAGCAGCAATGGAGGACCAAGACCCCAGGTCACCGCCGAGGCACTGCACGATGGCAAAGGGTGAAATATGAGTAAACTTGAGTTTTCTGCAGAAGAAAAAGCCAGCCACCCACACGTCAGGAAATCTCTCCTCTCCGTGTGGGTGGTGGAGGCCCCAAGATGAGTTATCTCTAAAGGGCGAGTCTGGGGATACCTAGAGATCTTCATCAGCGTGGATTTGGCACACGCTGAGGAGGAAATATCAGCTGCGCCAGCTCGGTTTTTGTGCTGTTGTTGGTTGGTCAAAGCTCTTTTTTAGCAGCTCATTTGAAAACTGGATAGAAAATAGGAGCCTCCACCCCTTCAGGTCACCCTTTTCCCACGGCTGTTGTGGCACTTGGTCACCCCTGTAAGGGAAAAACTCCACTGTTGCTCATAATGCAGGGTCATAAGATGCTCCAAAAAGTGGGGAGCACTTTTTGGAGCATCGTATGACTCTGCATTACGAGAGGAATTTAAAAAATGTATTTTTTTAAATATATATAAAATAAAAACTTGAGCCTGACAGATTTTTTGCCTGAGCTGAGAACATCTGGCACCAGTTAAGCTCCTAAGAAAATTAAATGAAAAGGAAAAGAATAAAAATTAAAAAAAAAAAGCAACCCCAGCACTGAGTGTTTATGTTTCCACCAGCTTACAAGGAAGTTTCTCCAGCTGATCCTCTTCAAGGAGCAACTTGCTACAGCTGGTTTGTTAACCAGCTGCTTTGTTTCAGACCTGAAGGCTTTTGCCAAATGCTTGGCTAACAAGCAGGCTGAGTTAAGGGATAATCCCAGAGTTATGTGGGGAGTTAAGGTGGGAAAAGGAGCCCCAGATGCAGGGAGATGCTCCCTGCTGCAGGAAGGAAATATCCCACATTGCTGAGTGATATGGAAAAGGTTTTCCAAAAGTGAAATTGTAGGCAGGGGGAGAGGCAGCTGCAGAGCCTGAGTGTGCATCCCTGAGTATTCAGGGCTGTGTTACCTGGCCTAGGTTTGGCTCATCTCCTGAATGGTTTTCAAGCTGACCAATTTAAGCAGAGGAAAAAAAAATACCCCTGAAATACAGCGAGAGGCAGGGAGATTTGTTCAAGGCTGTTGTTTGTCTCCCTCCTGTGGATAGATGCACAACTAAATTAATGCCCTCACCTCCCCACCCAGCACTCTGCCAATAAAACCACCTTTTTTCTCTCCGTTTCAAAGGATTATAAACTAGGGCACTGCATGAACACAACTGTAAGCAGCCTCAGGATAACCACATCCCACTGGCTGCCAGCTCTGCTGGAGGCTCTCAGAAGCATGCCACCTCCTTCTCAAGAGGTTAAGTCCACATACACATTACTTGAATGTAGCATGAGGGAGGAGGATTTGTGGGCAGCCAAGTCCCAATGCCATATTTTTTCATGCTGCACCCACATTGAGCAGTAATTTCCCCATGCAGGGTTGCTGGCTCTCCTCTGCCCCATACATTATCTTCTTTACAAGTCACCCCAGGTCTCATAACTCCTGGTTACAGCTCCCCATTTTATCCACAGTTGGGAAGAAGGTCCTCAGCAAGAGAAGCATGTCTGTACTGTGATTATCCCAGCAAACCTGGCTCCTCGGCAGCATGATGTGCTGCCAGCCATTCATGATTCACTCTCCATAAGGCACCAAGGCAGAGCACCACTAGCCTGCAAGGAGCAAAGCTTTGCTGCCAGATTTCTTTGAACTCTGTGTAATCTAGGTAATTCAAGTTATTTTGACATTTAACATCTGAGGAAATAGCGATAAAGCCAAGCCAACCTCATGCAAATTCCAGTGAGCAAGTTGTGTAGGCAGCAACAGTTCAGCATCTTGGTGGTATATGGCCACTGTCACTAAGAAATGTAAAAAGAGAGAAGGAATAGGGGGCACTTTTACAGGAATGTTTTCCTGGCAGTTTCCCCAGGTATTGTCACAATATTCTGTCACTGTAAAGGAAAACAAAACCTCACAATGAACAGAAAAGAACCTTTTCAATTCCACTAAGGAGAGGTACTTGCCTCTTGGTTTTCCCCGTTTCTAATAATTGTGTTGTGGCTTGTCAGACATTAATTTAAAAGCAGCAAGTGTGATTTCAGCCCTATCTAATCTAAATCCAGCCTGCAAACCTCAGTTTCTTTCAACCTAGAAGTTCCTGAGAGACAGGCAGAGCAGGAAGGCTGTGAATGTAGGAGCCCCAAACCTCCAAGAATTGCAATATCAGCACTTGGAGCCCTGTTGCTCACCCTGCACGTATCACTGACTCAAAACAGCATTTCCTCCTATTAATTAATTATCTGTAGTGGTTTTTTTGGGAGAAGAGACACCTGTGGAAACCTCACACCTACCGATCATGGGTTTTTTCCCTCATCAGGTGTAAAAAGCAACATGAATTCACACTCTCATTGCCCACATTGCATGCTATGTCACTTCCAATTGCTGCCTTCACTTTTCTTAAGCAGAGATGCTGGAGTCTCAGGCTGGAATTGCAGTGCTGTTTCCAATAACTCAGTCCTCCCTCAACGGGACAAGTTGAATTAACAAGTAATTTTACTATAATTTTTTTCCACGAAAGCACAGAAAGATACAAGTTATCATTCCTGCCATTAAGCCGAAGCACATTTATTTTTAAAACCAGTAATTACAAGAAGATCTTACACCAGTCGAACGCCAGTCCTTGGTAACTGTGCAAACTCAAGGCTTATTTTCGTGACCGTTTGTGTTCTATGAGCAGCACCACAAGTCTGTTCCGAAGGAGCTTTATTTCCTTTGCATATGACTTGCAGAATAAGTCCTTCAGCTTTTTGCGCAGAGCTCCTAGGGAAGGCAGGCTGTGGCAGCCAGGGATGTTCAGCATGCTCTCAAAGAACTCCTTCCACACGTCAGCATTGGCAAGCCTGCAAAGAAACAAACCTAAATTCAAGCTGTTAAAATACCATTTCCTGTATTTATCCCATTCCCTCCCCAGTTACAGGCAACTGCAGACATGGCTGTACCACAGTGCTGTTTCTGTCGTGGCATGCTGCTTGGGGAACCAGAGGGATTCTTCCTCCTTAGTTGTTGCTTCCTCCTGCCAGGCAGCAAAAAGACAAGGACACGGTGGCATCCACCATGTCCACTGCCAAAAGGCTCCCTGCGCTTCAGCCAGTGAATTCTGAAGCAGTTCACATGCACTGAACCCACAGTTTCTAAGGCACCAAGAAGTGCAAGGGCCACTAAAAGCTCTGACAGAAACAACCTCAAAGAAATGTGGTATGAATGATACATCTTTCTTAGACAAGGGAAGGTTTAGAACAGACTGGACACTAACCTTCTGAAGGCTCCCTCAGGCTTCCAGATACCATTTTCGTTCTTCACTTGCATGTAGGTACCAAAAAGCATGCAGTAGATGGTTGCTGCAATGCCAAAGTAGTCTGTCTAAAAGTATAAACAGGTTTCATATTAAAAATGTATTGAAATTCAGCTAAAACTTAGCTGAAAAACAATCTGTAGAGCCAACAGGGCAAGCTCTTTAAGAAGAGCGTTCAGGATGGCATTTTTAAAGCCATCAGCTGAAGCCACAACTCTACTGCGAAAGTCCAGTATCTCTGCAGTCCATTATTGAGACCAGCTCAGGCAGCAAGCCCTGAATGTTCAGACTGTTGATCCAGTCTCCTACCTGGTAGTTCCAGGGTTTCTGCGTCAGCATTTCAATACACTGAAATCCAGATGTTTCACACTTGGCAGTAAACGCCGTTCCTTCGGGAAAGAGTTTCATGTCTATACTCTGGCCCAAGTCAATGAGTGTCAAGCCATGGGAGAGACCTTCTATGTCACATGTATCATTGTCCAGAAACCTTCAATCATGACACGAAGAGACCATGTAAGTACCAAGGCTATGAGATATCATGAGACACTGGCATCTCAGGTAGCAAAGGGAAATACTTGCCTCTCTCCAAGTATGAAATTGTCAGGCTTTATGTCCCCATGGATGATTTTGCAGCTGTGGAGCTCTTCCACCATATAAAGAATTTTTACAGCAAAGTAGATGACAAGTCCTTGAGGCATCACCTTCTCGGGAAGCTTTTTGTAAATGTTTATGGCATTCTGTAAGAAAGTAAAGAACCATCAGCTACACAGACACAACTCAATAGGGATCACAGGTCCATCTCTATAAACACAGAATACGTTCATAAAGAAGGTCCAAGAAGTGGAGAGTGGAGTAAACATCTGAATATTGTAACATAAGAGCACTCCAAAAAAAGAGATGTTCCAAGCTGATCACGCTTACCAGCAACGTTCCATAGTTGTGGAGCTCACCAACCAAAATGCTTCCATTTTGAAAGAAATGAGCAGAATAAAAGTGGATGAAGAGGTGGCGTATACTTGGATCGAGCCTTTCGACCAGTTGTGTTGCTATATAGAACTCCCAAGGGTTGGCAGGCTTCTGGACCTGAAATCAGAAAACTGATTTACTACAAAACTCTATTAGCATTGAAGCAGAAGTTCTTCTCAGGTTGGGATTTTTGTTTTGTTTTTTGTTTGTTTTGTTTGTTTGTTTTTCTTTTAATAAAAGACTAGGCATTTTTCCTCTTGACCAAGCAGAATACTTATATCTACAATAATTAACCTCAGGTCAATACACTCAGTGATTAATCCTCTTGAATCAAGACTTCAATTACATGCCACAATTCCATTCTGGCTGATACACTCTTGTGTTATTTAACATGTCAGTCTCTCTGCAACATTGATGTTCCTGCTGGCAACAGACATTTTGTGTAAGAGCAAAGGCTTTTGAAGTCAAAACAGAAAAACCCTTCAGATTCCTTCCCCTATTATTTCTGCTGCTATATTGAATACCTGATGCTCAAAAAAACCAAACCTTAAGTCACCTTCACATACTAGAAAGCTCTTAGCTAAGGTGTTACACTAAAGATTTTTGCTAAAAGATTACATGTTGCAGAAGAGATACACAACATGCTTCCAAAGGTAGGAAAAAAGACCTGATGTGGAGAGGCTAAGGGGGGCGTGTGTGTGTATGTCAACTCCAGCCCGTAACCAGGTTTCAGCCAGCCTGTAGTAACTGTACACGTGCCCTGGCAGCAGATGCAGCGTTGCGTGACCTCGTACAACCCTCCCGGGCTAGAGTTGACCTCACAGTTGCACAGACTTTCCCTTTGGCAGCAGTTCTGATGTAAACACATGCTATCATCTGTTGCTCATTCCTGCCCAGGAGCAGCCTGGAAGAAGATAGGGCAGAGCAGAGAGGGAGCTGCTCAATCTGCACTTGCCATCCAGACAAGTGTGTTTATTAATAAAACTGTACCAGAGAGGTGTCACCCAACAAAGTCGACATAACCACCAGCTGCCACCAAAGAAGCTGGCTGCACAAAGGGGAAAAATGCTTGTGGAAAGCTAATGGGCGTGTATCTGGAACAAAGAGTGGCCCCTTCAGTGCCATCTGGTAAAAAGAGCAACACTATCTGCAATCCAGACATGTTCATTTGCTGTAGACCAAGAGCATTTGCACAAGTAGCTGCCTTTGCTCTGCTGAAAGAGATAGCCTGGCTCTAATTCTAACTCCTTAGGATGCTTGTGACTATTTTATAATGAAAAGGTGGAGAGGCAAGTCAAGAGGATAAATAACTTTTCACGCAGAATGAATCAGACATCACAGCATTCAAAGGGAACAAGGCTTTGAGGACAGACCAATATGCTTTACCTCATCTTTATAAACAAAACTCAGCAGAATCCATCAAGGAGATGTGTCATTATTATAAGACTCACAAATTTTCCAGCAGAGCTATTCCAAATCCACACTGCTCACCTTAAATATTACTTTCTGGTTGTTTCTAGGGTTGTTTGCATCCAGAATGGAAGCCTGATAGACTTGGGCAAAAGCTCCCTCTCCAACCAAGCAGTCCACATGGAATGAACTGGAACCTTGAAAAGATTAACAACTTTGTAAGTCCTGCTTGCAAACCTCACGGAAGAGACATCTTTACCCAGGAGGAAAGAAAAAAAGAAAAAAGCACCAGTCTATAAGTTAAAGCAATAACTCCAGTGCCAGTCCTTCTCCACAAGTTTCTTCTTGCTAGCCTGCCTTTCCATAAAAGAAAAGAGTGCTGTGAAGTCCCACATACTAAAAATAAATGTTTCTATTTTAGTGTGACTCCCTGGAAGTAATCAAATTCCAAAGTGCATTCCTTAAAAAGTAAACACTAACATTTAAGTCATAGAAATATGTTGCAATTACTGTCATACAGATTTTGTTGACACAGGACTGCTGCTGTTCTATACAGTTTGAGTGCTGTGCCACAGATTACTAGGAAAGGAAAACTAGGAAAATTCCCTACTCAGAATGCCTAAGCAAAAATGCTTGGGCTACAGAAGACAGACCAAAAAAGCAGGTCTAATTTCAGCTCTGAGGTTTAGATAATCTAGATAGATGCACAAGTAAATGGGAATTAGAAAAATACTCCTGAGGTTCCCAGAAGAACTTCAATAAATGCTTTAAAGTTAAATGTTTGAGTTAGCTCTTACCCAGCAGGTGTTCAGCCTTTGGTCTGATGGGTGGAAGAAGAGATTTCCATTCAAAATAGTTGGCACAGGTGTGGAGTGGTTTAGGAAGCTCCGATAGGAATTTGCAAATCAATTCCTTATCCCAGGGGTTCTCAACAAGGACTTCATGGAAAAAAGAAAAATATTTCAGCTATAAGAAAAGTGTCATTTCAAAGAGGTGACACAACCTTATACTTGAATGGGTGCCACTGATTTAAAACAAAAATAACTAAAAAAACCCAAAACAAAACCAAAGATGGACAAGTATTCCTCAGTTTTAACAATCCAGCTGTTATACCTATGTCTTCTCTGTCAAAACTGCCCAGAAAAGCAGATGTTTCTGAAGTATTTGAGCCTCAACTAGCAAAGAACTCTTAGGTACTCCTGAGTACTCCTGTACTTCAGATCTTTGACATCACGTAACACAGGTATGACCCACGCTTGTCCTTCCTTACATCACTTGTATGCACACAGAAACCTCCTTGTAGGAGCCACCAGACACTGCAGTGACCACCTTCACGTTGGTACAAAGCTCTGCAGCAAGAACATGACACCACTGTGGTCTTGGACTTTGCTACCCTGGTCTTGGACTTGACAGAAGAAAATTGTAGGCAATGCTCTGTACCTGCAGCTCTAACACCCCGAGTTGTCCTGTCCTGCCCCATTCCAGACAGCTTTTCATGGGAAATTTTGTCTGTCCCAACAGATGAGGAATATTTGGCTCTGCTCGTGGCAGTCTGTTCATGTAATCTTTGAGAAGCAGCTGTAGCAATTCCTTGAATTCCCTTTCCTTGTTTCAAGACATTTCCTTGAAGCTCTCCTTGTTCTGCAAGAGCAGGGCTACATATTCAAAACAAAGTATTATTAATTGACAGCAATGCCATTGTATTTTTGCATATTCAGTAAACAAAAAGGTGCCAAATGTGTTCACTCTTGTGACCTTGGCTATAACCAACGTTAAGATTAATAAAATGGACATTTCTTAAAAAATAAGATTTGGTTATCTTGTGCTACCCATAGTCTGATAACCTTCAAGTTCATCAGCCAATGAGTTTGGCCAATATTGAGAAGAAAGCAGTAGTTTTACATACACAGCCATTAAAACTTTTTGGACAGTTAACTTAATCTAAATGTGTCAGAAAACTTAAATCACAGGAGCATTTTAGGGCATTATCACCATACCCAGGTCTGTTCAACTCCACAGAGTGCCAAGATGAATGCTAAGCAGAGCCAGTCTGACACAGATACACCATATCTAGAGTCCTTGGAAAACTTGCACGCCAGCTCTGGCATAGACCTGCTGAGCGCTCCCAAGCCCTGAAAATCTCAGCAAGTCACAACCTACCTTAGCTTCTTGGTTTTTATCTGCTTGTGCAGTTCTTCAGAAAACTCCAAATCCATTTGTGGCAACTCATCCCCACAGGCTGAACAAAGGGGAGAAGCAACAAGAGCATGTGTTTATTTTCCCCAAAGGCAAGCACAGGTAGAGTATTCTTACCCAGACAAGAAAGTTAAGGCACACTGCAGCTATGAAAACTGCTAAGGTTGTCACAAGAGCTAGAAGTGAACAAGCCTATTTAAAAATATATAAGGAAAGACTATAGCTTGGTTTCTTTAGGGAGCGAACTGCAAGACTGAAGAGGGGCAGACAAGCATAAAGATGCTCCCAGAAGAAGGTGCTGGGACATGAGTGAATTTTGGACTATTTACAACTGCTGGGAACAACAACTCAGAACATCAGTTTGACAGCATAGTCAAAGCCTCTGTTGTCCCTCGCCACTTTCTCTTATTCCCCCAATTAAAAGTTCTTGGACACCTTCTGTCCAGGGCCAGCCCGTGCTCCTAGCTGCTGTTCTGCAATGAGTTTGTATTGGGAAGCAGCAGCAGTGGAAGCCATACCTCTGTGGCACTTGGCAAGGCCTGGGAGGTAAGCAGGGCACAGAAACAGAGCCATGCAGTACTCCACTAGCTGCTCTCGACCTGCAGCATGCATTATTTTACCTCTGTCCTCCAAAGCTTGTCGTGAATGTGCTGACAGGTAATTAAATGGTGTCGATACAAGCTGGGCAGCTCGTGCAAAGTCTCTCGTGTTGTTTGGACTGGGAGCTAATGTTTTATTACTGCTTGGTACATTCCACACCGTATAATCTTCTTTCAAGAACTCTGGTGTCCCTTTTTCTTCCTAGACAGGAAAAAATATATAAAGATTTGAAACAAAGCCATCAGAACTATCCCGCCAGAGCTGCACTGTAGCCTACCAGCAGCCTCTGCAGTCAGTTTCAATAATGTTGAGTCAACTTATAATATTAGAAAAACAAAGGAATGGCAATATCACCTAAATGACAGATTTATGTAGTTTTATATCAGACCTGAATATTGGCAATAGTCAATATTGCAGCAAAACACTAAACTACAAAAAAATTGATGTAAGAGTCTGATGAAGCCTCTCTAGTTATTTAGTGATCTATTCTATCCAAGTGGCCTTCAATTTTGTGCATCTCTTTGGCTATGAAAACTGTTAGGTGGTTATCAGAACATCGGCGTCTCTTGCTCCCTGTCCTTCCTCTCCCAAACAGATGACAAATCTACACATCAACTGCAGTCGGGTTTGTTCTAGAGATCTCCACTTTTAAGGTCCTAGGAAGTTCAGTAAAAATTAACAACTGAAAAAGTTCATCCTGTTGGCAGGAAATGTGAAAGGGTATCCAGCCTTCAGCCAGGTGCCATTCATCAGTGTTGCAGAACTGGGATGGAACAAAGGTAAATACAACCACCTCTGGCATCCCCTATAACTATGTAACCCATCTACAAGGGTAATTCTTGCAATAAGACCAAACACTCACTTCTGCTCCTACTGTACGGTCAGTTAAGGGACGTTCTCCAATGGTTCTGGGCTCTTCTGCCTTGTTTTTATGCTGTGGGATCCTGCAAAAACAGGTAGTTTAGAATGGCTTTTCCCCAGAAACTTTCCCAAGCAAACTGACCATAACAAAGATTTGTTGGTTTTATTTTTTTTTCTTCAAAGAATGCCATTTGCAAATACTTAGAGGAGTTACAGTAGCTCAAAGAAACAAGCTATCCACAGTTAACCAGAAAATTAAGCATCTCAAGCACACTGTCCAAACAGGAAAGTTGCACAATTCCACAGAGAAGCAACTACAACTTTCTCATGCTTCCACACAGCTGCTGGTGACTGTATTCAAGCCAATCAAGCCAAAATTATATGGAATAGAATCAATCCTATCTGTAATTCTTAATAAACTGAACTCAGCTGTTACTTTTTTCCTCCTTACCTGCTGTTCTCTTTTTCATTCTCATCTTCAAAGATGGAAAATGCAGGCATGAGAGGAGTAGCAATGTTAGCTCTCAGACTTCCATCAGGCTCTTAAAATAAAAGATAACCAATATTATCTTCACACAATGAATCCTATGTAAACAGCCACATGTTCACCCCTCACCAGGCAACTGATGGTTATGGCTGTATCCAGCTAGACCAGGAGCACCCTCAGAATTCCCCCTCAATTCATCTGTCCCATAAACTCTTGGAAATGGGGAAGGCTTCTCCATCTCAAACCCAAGACTGGCCAAGAGTACAGAAGCCTTCTTGGTTACACCTGACCCGTTGTGAAACACCTCTGTACTTGCTCTTGTAAGCCACTGCTACCACCTGCTTTTCAGACAATTTTAACTCTTATGATATGGCAATTCAAATACTAACACCCAGCCTGCAAAATGTTTTAGAAAAAAGCTTTACTCATAGCAAATACCAGCTGTGCTCTTTTCAAATTTAGGCTGTAAATACCACAGAAGTCTCTACAGAGAAGCAACACAAATGAATAGGCTTGTTAACAGTAAAGTGCTTCTGCTGGACTCAGACTGTGCATCAAAATTTAGAACCTCTCAGTAAATTAAATTCATTATTGGGAGAGAAGTGGCTTCTTCACTACACCAAACTTATCTAACCAACAACTGTTTATCTCAAAATGATGAAGACTGGTGGGAGGGGCAAACAAGATAAAAGACTGAAATAGCATGGACTGAAAAAATAAGTAGTGCTTACCACTTTTCCTGCAAAAGACTTCAAATTGTTCCTCACTTTCATCAAGAGGTTCAGGCAAGATGGGTGTTTGAAACATATCCATGAGAAATCCTCAAAAAGAAACAAAACCCACAAGAATATCACTCCCAGTAAAAGAAAATAAATTTTCAGAGGTTCTCCCCTTGTGCAGTAGTCAAATCAAACACCAACTGATTATCATCATTTGTCAAATGCCAATAACTAATTATTCCTTCATCTTGCATTTAAACATTCCAGACAACTGAACAAACGTAGGAAGATCCAACGTGGCCAACACATACTTGTAGGTGCCACGGCCTCCCCTCCTTCATGAGATTTCAGATTCTCCTAAAGGAACAAGCCCTCCTTTATCTTCTTAGATACTTGGAAAATTAATGAATACCATTAGATTTTTTTGTTTTTGTTGTTGTTGTTTTTCTTTTTACAAATATGTATTCAGCTGCAGCAGTCTGCTACATCAGTGGTTAATGGGGGAAGAGTACAAAAGGGATAAGACGGCATCATTACTCCACATCTGACACCCAAAACACAGTTGCAATTTCCCTTTCAAGATTTTGTCAAAGCAATATTTAGAATTGACAATGTCTGTTAAACAATCTAAGACCTTTTGCGTAAGTCACCTTTGTTTGAGCTTTGGGGGAAGTTCAACATCAAAGTTGACTAAGTAACTTCCTAACGTTCTTCCACATTTTAGGTCATCATCTCAGAAGCAGGATTCCCTGATAGCACTGACAAGAGCAGCTCAGAGGACATGCTGCCCAAAAGAAGCCTGGTAGATGTATCACCAGTGACTTATCCAAGGGTTTACAGGCTGTGGCTGCTGGGATGTTATTAATATATCTATTTCTGATCAAAAGCTTTGGGTCATCCAGGTAAGGGCAAAACAAGAACACAAATTTAATTTTATTGTCCTCTCTGAGGGAATGGTGCACACGCCCATCACTAGGCAGCCTCCTTGGATATTTGGCTACACTAAAACTACCTGGCAAGATCCCATCAACTCCAGTGGAAGGAGCACATTATTCCAGATGCTTACCCAGTGCTTCCTTTGTGTGAACGGTAGGCGAAGGCTGCACTTTGAACGGCGTTGCCTGCATTGCTCCTCCCAGCGAGGTGTTTGGGGTAGCTTGAGAAGCATTTCCAGAGGCAAAGGAAGAATTTCCAACTCTAGATGCTAGAAACAAGAACAGGGAGATAATTTCTGAGGCAGCCTGGGATTGTTTATTAACATTTCAGGAGCTAGCAAAGTGTTAGCAAGAGAAGTAAACAAGATAAGGAGCAGCACGACAACCCACAATTTTGGGAGAGCAGACTTTGGCTTGTTCAGAGCTCTGCCTGGAAGGTTTCCAAGGGAGGCTGCCCTGGAGGGCAAGAGGGAGAGGACTTCATCTTCAATTCACAGGAATGATCCATTCTGACACAGAAAGTCAAGCAGGCAGGAAGCCAGCAGGGAAAAATAGCAAGCTCCTGACCAAACGCCAACAAAAAGGATTGCACAGAAGGTGGAAACAGGGACTAGCTCTATTGAAGGGATATAGAGACATTTGCCCAAACATGCCGGGATGCAGCTAGGAAAGTCAAAAAGCTCAGTGAGGGTTGGGACTAGTAGCCAAATGCCATTGATGCCCAGCCAGTAACAGTTATACCAATAGCACTGGTCTGTATCAAAACTTGGCTTATTACCTTCTTTCACATCTGAAGCTGTCATTAGTCCAGTGGATCTCTTGTTAGGGTGCCTTCAAAGGAGAGATTAAGAACATGAGCTTGAAATAAAAGCTATTACTTAAATTCCAGCTTCACTTCAGGACTTAGCACTGCTGCACTCCAAGCAGCGAGGAGGCCTTTCCTAGTCTAGAACAAAGGACACATCCCAGGCAGCCAGAAATGAGTGATTCTACTTCCCCCTACCCCACAAATGGCTCTTTTTAGTCACACAAATGGAGTAAGTCACAGATCATTTAGAGTACTGAGATTGCCCCCTTGAAAATTTCTCATACAGTTGCTATAGGTATAAAACCTGGAAGGCAGCGGAGTCCTTTAAAAAGGTTAAAAATAAAATACTGTCATCAAATACTTTTCTTGGATACAGTTTGCTTCCAAGTAACTCCATAATATTAGTGAATGAAAACTGGTTCCATGTTGTCATGGCCAAGCCTCCCAATTTGGTTTCCTGTATTCGCTAAGTCACACAAGCAGGAGGGCAGAAGAGAAATTCGAGCACTTTTCTTCTTCTCTGGAGACCTTCACAGCTAAGATGTAACGTGTGGGATCTGTTTGAACTGAGTATATCTGTTATTTATTTCAGGCATGCCAGGGACAGCAGTGCTAGATAATTACTTCTTAGTTATTACAACTAAAACCCAGGATTAGAGGAATCAAAAACCGAAATGAGGACTCTAAGTTAACTTTGATCTATGTCTAGACATTGCTTTCCACAAGGTACTTTCAGATTTTTTCAGAAGAAAGAGACTTTTTTAGTTAATTCTCAGCTGAAGTGCATACTGAAGACTGCACAATTTGCAGCCTGTCTATACGTACTGCTCTCCAGTGCTCCAATTAAGAGCTACATCCGGCTGTGCCTGCTCCTGAGCTGAAACATTACTGAACGGAGGGTGTAATAAACTCTTCTTTAGTTCTCCAAGCTCTCGATGAGTTTTCACAGCATCCTTCTTGGATGTTGCTTCCCACAGGGAAGTTGATGTCAGACGGTGGCCAACAGGTTTGGCTGACTGCAGGGTAAGGGTAGTGGATGATAAAGTACTTGACGGAGGCTGGTCTGGCACCAGAGCGCAGGCGTTCTGCAGAGCTGAACTTTCACAAGATGCCATCCAGTTCTGCTGTAGAGCTGCACTGGGCCCCACGTGTGGATGCACCTTTAGAGATGAGAAACATTCTTTAATGTTCAAAAACCCCCACACAAGTATAGCCATTGCCATTTCCCCTTTTATTTCTATGTAACTAGAACAGCCTTCCATGCATAAGAAAACTTTCATATACAACTAAAACTAAATCGCAGTGAAGCAAAAATGAACTTTTGGGTTTAATATTTAAAATACGTTTCCTCAAGTATTTAAAACTATGCTCAGTATCTATACTAGTTAGGTATTGCAGCCCCGTCGTCCAGATTTGGTTAAACATCTCCACTGGTTAAGACACTTAAATTTGGTGAGATAAGCTCACGAAGACTGCTCCTGCTGACCATAGCACATACTTACCACTGTCTCACTAGTTTCAGCTGATGTTGTAGAAGCTGGTTCCAGTCTAGTTTCCTCTAAACTTCTGGTGAGGTGGGTAAGCTGCTCCAGCTTCTGCTGCAGGGCCTGCAGTTCAAGCACAGCTGACTCTTTTTTCCTCATGGTGTCTCTCTCTTCTTCTTCTAAGGATTAAACAATGATATTAAGTGAAACAGTTAATCAGCAACCAAATTCGTTTCTCAGCACACACCTTACAAGCTGCTTGAATTTAAAATGTAGATGTATATATATATATATGTATATATATATGTTATATATATGTTAGTCAGTTTTGGCTTTGCTTCTCCGAGACTTAAGCTGTCTATGTGAAAGAACTTCTCCTCCAGAAAGTCATCATTCAGCACACAAAACTATTACCCCTACTTACAAACGTTGCCTTGAGACCAACCAAGCTCCGACTAGGACGTAGCTCACACCTCCAACCTCACCCCACCCTGTTTCTGTATGGGGATGCTAACTCAGGCATTGAGAAAGCTTTCAGGCTTCATTAGAGAGGTTGAGAAGAGAGGAATGCAGTCAAGTACTAGTGTTCCAAGAATATAAGGATGTTTCTGGAAGAGCTAAATGGAGAGAGAAGAATACCCCATTCTTGCTGTCTTCTGAGGCGCTCATATTTCTTGAAGTATCTCTTGGCTCTCAGCTCCTCAAATGAAAGTTCCGAGCCTTCACAGACAAGCAGGTTTTTATCATACATCACAACCTGCTCACATTCCACAACAGCAAATGATGACTTAGGAAGAACTTCAGATTTGGAGATGTACGTAACGTACTTTCTGTGAGGAAAGTGAAGAAAAACTCTGTTCAAGTTTATTGGATTTATTCTGGGAGCGTGTTAATTCTCCCACAGTGTGACTTAAAAAAAACCAAACAACCTCAAACACTTACACTCCTTCTCTTCCACCAGAAGAACAGGACTGAGAACCAGCTGAATCGGGACCCTAAAGCAAGGCAGGGGAAATAAAAAGGAAAAAATGGAAAGAATTCCAGTATTACAGTTAACCATTCATTTTTACAAGACCAGCTACTGGGAAGCCCATATTTAATTCTGGTTGAAGAGATGACAATTCAGATGACAAGCATGGCAAGGGCGGATCAGCAAGAGAGCTCTATAAGTCCTCAGAACCTGGGGAAGCTCATTCTGAAGACTTAGCCGTACATGTCTGATGTAATCTCTGAGAGGCTTTGGAAGATGAACAAGATCCCAGAGAACTACAAGAGACAGAAGCAGTTCTGGAAACTGCAATCCAGAAGGACACTGGAACTGGATGAACTAGTAGTGTCTATTTTCCAAAAAACAGGAGTGTAAGTTCTAGATCACCTGGGTTTGTTAAGAATAGACAAGATGGCACCACTCAATTTCTTACTTTGACAAGCTATCCAACCTCAGGGCTAAAGAACAGTCAGCACACATAGTAAGTTTTAAGCTCTACTCCATCATCCAAGACATCTTTCAGTGTTTGCAGGCAATACCAAACTGAAAGTCACGAGCACTTTAGAGAACAGCACCAAGCTGAGAAATCTTACATCAGTTTCCTATCCACAGCCTTTCAAGCCTTTAATTTCACCCCCTGTTCACCTTTCATCTGACTGTGCCAGAAAGGCTGTGAAGAACTGTAATGAGATTCACCAAATCTAAGCAGAACAAGAGTGCTGCACCCTGGTACTTCGCTGAAATGAGTTAGAGGTAGTATCGTTTCTAGTTCTGATGTTTTATTGTAGGGAAAGGGGTGTGGAAGGGGGTTCCTCTAAAGAACACTAACCAGCTGGGTGGCTTATTCCTTGCCTGTGGTTCTGGAAATGCTTCAAGTGACTAAGAAGTGTGTCTCAGTACTTCCCAACTGAGACAGTTCTATGACGATGTGATGCTTACAGCATAAAAACATGAGTAACGTTTTTTGAGATACACCAGATAGAGTTAGTATGTTTCCTCTCTCCTATTCAGTCAAGCTCATCAATCTAAATTCCATGTGAGGGCTCCACATTTTTCCCCCACAACGTCTAAATCACTTATTACCATTTACCTGATTTTTGCATGCATATGCTGGGTCATTAAGGTTTGAAACACTTTTTCGAGGAGCCATTTGATTTGCAGCATGTGAAGTTTGAAGTGGTTTTATAACAGCAGCGCCTGGCACAGACAACAATGGTTTGCATTAATGAGTAGCAATAATTTCCTCATTTATTAATTTCTATTAACTTTAAGCATTGGAAAACTAATACTTAATTTGTCATATACTCCCCTTAAGAATTTTAAATACGGGCAGGAAAACAAGTTAGTTTCTACAGGAAGCTTATTCTCTTCAGTGACAAAACTCACTGACTGAGGTAGAAGATTCATCTAATTGAGCTACAGCTCACAGGCAGGTATCTCTAGTCTCACCTTGTAAAGGAGGATTCTGAGCATCATAATTCTGCAGCCAGCTAAATTGCAAGAAATGTCAGTTATTATCATTAAGTTACCTCTCCTTCATTCCTCCCCACCTCCCAGGACCCCTTGACTTCCCTGTGCAGTCATCATACCATGAAATGCAACACTTAAGAACTCAGGGTAGTTACAGGACACTTATTACTAAGGACAAGAAACTGGATATATGTATCAATGTCAACATATCTCCAAGGGGGACTAAAAACAATCCAGCTCAGCAATTGGACATCTGATCTCATTGCAGTTCCAGCTACGGACACCAACCAAAATCAAAGAGGGTGCAAGTGAAGCTGCAGCTGAACTATGCATTGAACTAGCAGTGTCAACAGAAGCACAGGCAGCTGCAGCCAATCAGTACTCTCTGGAAAGAATACAGATGTCACTAACTTGAAAAGCCAGGTGTCATTAGCACAACTAGCTTGCTTGAGGTTGCAAGTAACAAAGTTCACACATAGTATTTCCAAGGCCAGGCTACACATCTTTGTTATTTGGATCTACTTAACAAAGACTAAACAGGAAATTAATCAATTAAGGGACCTTCTTTTGGGGTCCTACATCACTGAAGACACTCTGGTACAGTTTTTCCCAATACACCCTCCAAAACACCCAATAAATATTGAACAGCAAAGAAGTATTACTAAGCTTATACCCACTTTTAACAAAAATAGTAATTTCTACTCATACTTGTAACAAAAATAATCCCTCTGCTACAGCGCAAGCTACATGCACACAAGAAAAAAAATTTAACTGTATACTGTCTGAATAGCTCAAAAGCAAAAGACAGATCAGAATTACCAGTACAGCTGTTGCAAGTTCTCTTGTGGCTGTGCCTGGTTTTGAAGTCCCTTCTGAAGGACAACTCCAGCACCCTGCACATTTCCTTCCTTTACCAGCTGCTGAGCCCAAGCAACATAGAAGCTGGATGCCTTCGAACCAATTCCCTGTCCATAGAGATAGTCAAAATACTGGCAAGGAGAAGTGATGAACTCTGCCTGTATAAGATAAAGATTCAAAAGCCATAAGTGATTTCAAAAGCATCCAAGAAAGTGGCAGGCAAAAAAAGAAACAGTGACAATTTCTTAGTTATCATCATAGGAAAGCATTACTCGCTAAAGATGAAAGCAGTTTGTAGAGAAGATACCTCTAAGAAAGCTAAACAGCTCAATAACACAGCTTTAAAAAGACCTATGCTTATCCTTCAGCAAGACTGAAAAGTTTTCAGGGCTTCTTGGGAGAGAAATGCATCCGAATTCCATGCCACATCCCCAAGGGCTCGTTTTCCTCCTACAGCTCTTCGCAGCCACACAACTACAGAACGGTGGGACAACTTTAATGTTTTAGAATAGCTTAACTCCCAAAGAAGCGCATACCTACCAGCTTAATACTGTAGTTAATAAATCTTGGGTCTTGGTGATACCTCTTGTCGCTCAGGAATCCCTTCACAAGCTGCTCCAGGAGACCAGGCAAACGGTTTTGCTTTTCTTGAAGGGGAAGGCATCCTTCTACCCACTGCGCGTACCTGAAATGCACTCAGGCAGGTTACAATTCCACCGTGCCCCCGCAGCCGCGCCCGCACCCCAGTCAGGGACGCACTCACCTGTCCCAGGGCTCCAGCGGGTCCGCCCCTTGGTAGCTCCGGATCTGCGCCTCATAGCTCCTGAAAGGCCAAGGGCAGGTCAGGCAGAGCCGAGCGCGGGGAAGGCCCAGGCAGAGGCCAGGTCCCTCTGAAGCGCCGACCTCCCGCACAGCTCCGGCGGACAAAGGGCGACGCGGACGAACCCTGAGGCCTGCGACCCCCCCACCACCCAGCATCTGCCCTAGCGCACGTCCTGCTCAGCCCCGGAGGCCCCTGAACCCCCCCCGTCCCATCCTGGGGGTCCCCCCTTACCTCACGGCCCCCTCCATCCCCCTCCCGCCCCAACGGCCGCCGCCGATTCAAACCCGCCGCGCCGCCTTCCCATTGGCCACCCCGCTCTATCAGCAGGCCCCACCTCCTGTATCATCCCATTGGGTGTGTGAGCGCAGCCCCGCCTTCTTTATCATCCCATTGGGTACTTGGGAGGGGCCACGCCTTCTGGGCGGGGCGGCCGCGGCTCCCGGCAGCCTGTGCTCCTTCCCATCATCCCGTGCTTTTTCCCGCCGTGCTGACCCCGCCGCTGAGGTGGAGAGGGGGGGAAGACTTGGGGGGGGCTCCGCACCACGGGCCGGGGTGACCCTGGCCGGGCAAGGGAGGAAGGCGGGAAATAAAAAAATCAATCTATAAAATAATAAATATATATTACTTAGCACAGCTAAAGCTTGCATAGGGCAGGCCCAGAGACCTGTACTTCACTGCACTTACTTGTACGTAGTGAACAGGAATTGCCCTCGGCTTCGCTCAGAATGCAATTAAACATGCAAATTAGAAGGAGCTCACAGCCCTCTCCTCCATCAGTGTTTCCTGCAACAGTAACTGTGTGGATGGCTTTGTGCCTGTTAATAGCCCCCAAGGGTGAAAGTAGGATACAACACCCCCCCATCATTAAGTAATTTTTCCAGCCTGCTGAATTTAACGTAGTAGAGTTGTTTAATCCACTTTACACTGCTCCATACATGTGTACAAAAGTGCTATAATACAAGATTCCAGTTACAAGCAGTAGGCATTTCATAACATACTGAATATGGCACTGTTAGGCAGACGGACAGCCACCACTTTCCCACAAGAGCAAGTTCCAGTTTCAACATTTATACCAGACTTCACAAGAGTTTAAGCTTCTCTGCACAAGGAGGCTGTTTCCGGTGTCAGCCACCCCTTCCCCTGTGTAATCTGGCCCATGTGAAGCTGAAGGCAGGAACAGATCCTCCTGCAACACAGCCCTGGGTCACCTTGTCAAGCTACGCTCTCTGATGTCAGGTTACTGGGTACTGCAGTGGCAGGGGACAAGTTCAAGATCTCTTCAAAGGAAGGGCCTTCATCCTCAAGGGGTATCTCTGCCTCAAACATACGCTGGAGCAGAGCATCAACTGTCCTGTACCCTGTAGGTGGCCAAAAAAAGTCCCTGTGAGCAGCCATTCCTGTTCCTCAGAAGTTAGGAGCTAGCCACCTCAAAGACAAGAAAACAAATGCCCAAAATTATGTTCTCTGGTGTTTTATCCCATATACTTTCAAGCACTGTAAATACTTGTAAAGGCTGAGACCATTATTTTAGTATTTTAAGCACTTCTGTTCCTGTATGTCCTGTAATTTGTGATCCCAAGCAGCTGCCATGCTGAGAAGCATGAGACTGAGGAACCAGCAAGAAAGCCAGAGAATAAAAAGCAGGCATTAAGCTAAAGGCGAGGAGGATATAGTCACCCTGTGATCCAAGCCAGGAGGGATGCAGAGTTCATACAGGAAGGAGAAAAGCAGAAAATGGACTTCCTGGCACCTGCAGGACCATGGCAGTGTCTTCACAGACTGGCTACTAAAGCCAAGCGCACACAGGAGGGCCGAGGTAGGAGAGAGGAAATGAAGTTGCTAGAGAAGTAAAAAGCAACAGGAAACATTAGGATGTCCACAGTTCTCTAAAAATCACCAGATGGGTTTTAGCTGCTTTTAGAGCCCAAAGGAAGCAGAAGTGCGGGGGAGCTTCCCCAGAGAGGGCTACCACCAGGGACAGTTCAGAGCCTTGGTCTCACCGAAAACACTGCTGGGCTGCACTTACGTTTGGAAGCAATTTTAAACACCAGCCCTTTTGATGGGGGCTTTGTTCCACCTTCCCCCTCGGGGCCATGCTCAGTGATCTCCATGTTATCCAGGAGCTGTTCATCCCGGAGCTCGTCCCTATACAAAAGAAGGACCAGAAGTTACCGCAGGAGGGGCACATCCCACACCAGGGGCCTACCTGTACTCAGCAACAAGGAATTCTCCAGGGCAGGAGAAGCACCAGTCGTGGTGTTAAGGGTAGCTTTTTCAGCCTTCATCAGATGTGTCAAGCCAGCCACATCCAGCATGACTCTTTCAGGGGACTTACTCTTGAACTCCCATTCCCAGCTCCTGGATTTTCTGTTCAATGGCTGTTTCTACTTCACTCTTCTCTAGGGAGTACTCCACAAAGAAAGCTTCCAAAATGAATGACACAAAGATACTGAAAGAAACGAGGAGAATTACATGGCAGCACTTCCTTACTGGCTTCCTACCCTACCCCTGGCTTTTGGGCATCAACTACTGACTCAGAATTCCCAGGCTTGTTTCCGAGCACTCCATCCCCTCCTCTGCTGGAAACAGGGAGCTCAAAGTCAGAGCAGCACTCAGTGGAGGCAAGAATTGATGCAGCAGATACCTCTAATGACACGTCCCACCTGTTCCTCAGAGTCACTGTGTGTGATCATTGGTACCACCCCAGCACAAGGCAGAGCCCCTCTTCCTTCCAAAATGGAGGAAAACAAGTCAAAACTTACTTGACAATAATTATCACCATCACAATATGAAAGGCAATGAAATAGAGCTTTGCAGGCTGAGCTGTCACGTTGGCAAACCCATTGGCAAAGAGTAAGATGGGAGTTAAGGACAAGAGAGCTAGAAGAGGAGAACATCTTGGTGTAGAGCAGTACTAAGGGAGGAACCAGATCATACTGCCCAGCAATGACCTTCTGAACAAAGCCCTCTAGAGGAACCACACCTGGTGTCTGGCACTACCAGCATGGGTGCATGCAACCCAAGGGGAAGAGCATGGAAGGTCCAAACTAGAGCTTGGTGATCCACCACAAAGGATATCGTGCCACTGATTGACTACAGTGAGCTCCATCAGGACAATGAAGGATGATGCAAAGTTGTTGAAGTTGTTCTTGCAGTATTTTCCACGGGCAAACAGAGAATCCTTGAGGGCTGGGTTCCCACATTCCAGGGCGTGAGGAGCATTTGAGTTTGCAGGGAAGAACTGGATTTTCCCATGGAAAAACTCCATGCCAATGATAGCAAATACACAGTACACAACCTGGGAAGAGAAACCCCATTGCCTGCTTCTCCAATGATCAGCAAGCTCCATGGCAAGTTTAGAGCTTCAGTACATTTTCCAGTTTTTACAAACATGACAAGCTGCTGAGGAGCAGCACAGCCACAAGGGCAATTACCAGGCAGAAATACTAAGCCAAGAACTACAGTTCAAATACATGGAAATAAAATATTCTCAAATTATGAGGAGAATTTGCTTTTAGGGAATCATTTGAGAAACGGGATTTTCATGCAGCTTCTTGCCTAAATCAGAGTTTGTTTCCTTACAGTGTGAAGCCCAGACTGCACAGAACATCCTCACTACCCCGTGCAGCAAAGAAGGATGTGCTGACTTGACAACTACCAGGATCCCAACCCCTCTGCACACATTTGCATGTGCAATGACCAAGGATCAAATGGACACTTATGATTTCACAGGCCAGCCATCCAGAGATTTGCATTTATCCTCTTAGAAACAGCATGAGCATGACACTTAAGACACATTCCTGTAAAACTGGAGTGCTTTGAGCAAAGATACCAGGATTTCTTACCAGAGTCAGCCCCCCAAATGTCAACATTGTTGGCACGATGTTTATCAGCGTGTTCATGATGACCCGGAACCTACAACAAATGATTAATGACAACACCTGCTGTGGGGAGGCTCTTTTAAAGCCCATGGTTGCTTATAATCACATCCCATTCAGCACATGCTCCCCACATGCCCTTATTTAAAAGTAAGTCTGCAGAGAGGCTGCAGCAGCTGGGCTCATCCCAGGCATGCTGGGACAAGGCACTGGGATGCTTTGTTGAGTGGTCGGTCAATGCAAAGCAGCCATGCAGAACAGCTCAAGGCACTGTTTCAGCCCTTGCCCCAAAAAACAGAGCCCTATCCCACTTTCTTCGTTACCTTTGAATGCTGTCAACAATCCTTATTAGCCTGAGGACCCTTAAGATGAAGACAATGTCCAGGATCTGCTGGCTGTTGTACTTTGTGGCTGAGAAAGGAAAAAATATTTTTTTGTTAAGAAAAATAAGCAGGGAAGTTTAGAGATAAAGCATATTCTTTATTATGATTATGTCCTTGTTAAATACTGTTTATAACAGGAAGTTATTTAAAAAAAAATTAAGAAAGACTGGGTTAGTTCTTAGAAACCCTATAGGAAATTCACTGTCTTGTCAAAAAGCCTCTCAAGCCCAAGGTGATGGCAAAAGACGACTCAAGACCACCGAGTTTCCCAGATGCATGCAGACTGCTCAAGCTGCACTTACTCGATTTCAGGGTGGTATTGAGTATCGTTGCAGTCAGGGCAGCAAAGATGATGAAGGTATCAAACCTAGCACGAGGGAAGGCAGTGCTGTTAGACTGGTGGGCAGCCGAGACGGCGCTTCAGCTGCCGCCCGACACAAACAACAGTGACCCCTCTTCCTCATGTCTGTGCCAGACAGTTCTGTGCCAACTCAGACTCTTTGCCAGGTGGGAAGGAAGATGGGAAAGCTTTAATTAGCAAAACACTTCCCCCTGCTCAGTCACTATCTTCATACGTAACAGAGTCACTTTTGACTGAGATAAGAAAGCAGGGCAGAACAGTGCTCTCTATCAGAGCACTCTATCTCCCAGGTTAGACCAGGGAAGAGCACAATGTCCTATGACACGTACAATCATTTTAATTACACCCTGGCACAGGAGTTCAGCAAGCCTGTCTCTTCCAGAGACCTTCAGTTCTTGAGGAGCTGAACACAAAGATCTCATGGCACTTCACACCACCTTTACCACAAACATTCATTCAACTCACCAGTTCCAGAACTGATTTTTGCCAAAGAATGCCCTTGGTTCGTAAGTGTACACTTTCAGGAGTATCTCAATTATATACAAAGCGAGGAAGACCCACTCCGCATAAGAAATATAAGGGGTTTCCTCATCCAGAGCAATGAAGATGGCATTTATCAGAATGATCACATCGTAAGTCCAAACAAATCCCCTGCAAGGAAAAAAAAAAAGAGAAATCAGTTTGCCACTCCCAAGAAGATAAACGTTACACAGTGATTTCAGGAGTTCTTTGCCTCCCCTCTCAAATGTTTCCCCTCAAGAAACTATCTTTAACCATCAGCTCTTGCCAAATCTGGAAGTTAAGCGAAGTTCCTGCAGACCTCAGCTTTGCCCTTAAAGTCCAACAGAAAGCAGAGCACAAGCCTTCAAGGTACACCACTGCCAATGCTCTCAGGATTAAACAAACTCCTAGAGACTGACTGCAGCTGAGTTTCAAAAAAGTCAAGCAACATTTCTCAAGCAGAAGGACTGGACAGCAGAGTATACAGGACTAGGAGGTGGGCTGGTATGCCAGATGGGCATGCTGGAGTCAGAGGGACATGGGCCAGCTGGGGAAGCAGGCAAAGAGGAATCCCACCATCTTCAAAGGAGAAGGCAAATTCCTGGCCTTGGAAGGAACAACCTCAGGAACCAGTACAGGCTGGAGGTCAGCCATCTGAAAAGTGGGACTGCAGAGGATCTCAGGGGGGTCTTGGTTGAGAAGATGAGCCAGCAATGCACCCTGGTGGCAGAGGCAGTCAACAGCATCCCTGGCTACAGGGATGTGAAGATCTCGAGGGAAGCGATTTTTTACCCCCTATCTACTCCATACTGGTGAGGCCACATTGGAGCACTGTGTCCACCACTGGGCTCCCCAGTACAAGAGAGACATGACCATACTAGAGCCACTGCAGCAAAAGGTCACACAACCTATTAAATGACAGGATAGTCTGACACATCACATGTTGAGAGCTGGGGCTGCCCAGCCTGAAAGAGAGGAGGGTCAGGGGATCCCAGTATGTAAAAATACCTGATGGGAAGGTGGAGAGAAGATGGAGCCAGACTCTTCTCAGCAGTATCCAGTGACAGCACAAGAGGCAAGGGGCACAAGTTGAAATACAGGATTTTCCAATTAAACACAAAAGTTTGTTGTTTTTTTTTTAAACCAAAGATGGTAAAACATTAGAACAAGTTGCAGGGAGGTTATGGAATCTCCATCCTTGGAGATACACAAAACCCAAGCAGACGTAGCCCTGTAGCCTACTCTAGCTGACCCTGCTTTGAGCGAGGGGGTTACACGAGACCATATCTAGACGTTCCGTCCAACTTCAGTGATTTCACAGTTCTGGAAAGACTGAGATGTGAAACAGAGCACTAGTAGCTCAGAGTACTGACTTAAGAGCTGATGGAACAGCACAATGCAACTTTGCAGCAGAGAATGCTGAGGAAAGACCACTTTTAAGTGAAGCATTTGGTCTGGTGCTTCAAAGGGGACCATAAAGCACTTCTTACTTTCAGTAAGAACTATTTACATGCAGCACTTCTAGGAGACCTGAACAAGTGAGAATAGAAGAGGTATGGACTTGCCAATACCCAAGTCCAGTTTCTCCTCACCACTGAAGGTAGGCTAAGAGCAGCACTTGTCCACAGAACACTTTTAAAAACAGAACCCCCAACGTTTGCCTAAATGCAGCTTGCAGCAGGACACCCAGAGGAGCACGTGCTTGCACCACTGCTTTGCAGCCCTTTGGATGTGAAGGGCTGCTGGGTCCACCAGTTTACCTGTGCCTGACCATGCTGCGCAGGAACCGGCTCACCGCCGACTGGTAGACACCAGGCATCCACTGCCCCAGTGGATGGCTGCGTATTTTCAGGGTAATCACCTGGATGTTGAGGAGATCTGCCAGCTGTACAAAGGACTTCTTGTCTGCAGTAGGGGAAAGCACTGCACATCAGTCTGCTGTCAGTAAAAAGGCAGGGTCTGGCAAATGCAAATGATTGCAGCAATCTGGACTCTGTATCAGTTCACAGCAGCAGGCAACACACAGTGTGGCACCCGCCACAATGGGCTGAATTCAGTACTCAAACAGCTCCTCTGCCCCAAGCTTGGGGTTGGCACAAGCCACAGGCCAACAACCAACACAAACCTTTAATGATCAGGATGGGCATGGTCTAGCATGAGGAGACTGACCCATCTCTCCTGATATCCCATCTCCAGCAGGAGCAGAATGAGAGGCTCCAGAGGACTCCTCCACATTGCTTGGAGGAATCTGGTAACAAGAGAGGTTTTCCTTCTCCTGTGCTGAGAACAGGAGGTCCCATTCTCCATGGTGAGCTTAGCCTGATGTCAAATGGCCACGAAGAGCTGCCCACAGCATGCATGACACGGGCTACAGCACAGGCAGAAAGAACAACCTTTCAGAACTTAAGTAATCTGGAGGGAAGCAGGAAGAGGGGCCTGGAGTCCCTCTGGGTCCATTACAGACCACAAGTCCCAAAGTCAAAACCCCTGAAGCATCAGGCTCCTGACCCTGGGCTCCTCCCTAATCCCTTGAGCCTAGCAGTGCCCCACTGCTCACCTATGAAACCCTTCTGCTCATCATCTGAGATGCGTAGCAGCAGCTCTCGGTGGGAGTTGCTGATATCAGGAGCCACCAGCTTGACCAGCTGCTTCCACCGGGCTTCTCTGACCACAAACTGTGCTCCTTCCTCTTCCTTCAGGAGGTTGAATGCCTCTACCATCTTGCGGCGCTTCATGTAAGCAAGTTTGCGGATCTCATTCTAGAGAGAGAATCATGATTCAGGCAGTTTCAGTCACCCTTCCACTTCCTTTTCTTAAAAAAAATCCAACAATCTTATTTTCATGGCACAAAGACACAAGAAGCGACTCAGAGGAATACATCTGGGCGTGATATTAGACAGAAAGTAGAGCACAGTCAGCAGGGGTGATGCAAAATGCTATTTAAGAGGCAACCATGGGCTCTGCACAGCACTCTGGGAGGATCAATAGATTGCTTGCTGCTGGGAGATGCATTGAAAAACCAGAAGGAAAACAAAATGATAGTGTCTGACAGGAAGAATATGGCAAAGATCATAGGATCTGCATGTGTCCACACATGCTTCCCATCTGTAAGTGAATACTGCTGAGATCAGGGGTGGAGATCCTCTTCTGTACACGATTATGAGCAGGCTAAAGAACCTCATACTCTCGGGAGACCAGCCTCTGGGAAGACCTAGCAGACTGCTTAATGAGCAAGAGCCAATCCCCTCACAGAAGCAGCCAGGGATTTCCAGCTCTCACCCTTTGACCACATGTAGCAAACTGCACCTACTCAGTTTGGGTAGAAGAAACAAGAGTCTCTGTTTACTTAGACCTCCCTTTCCACCTCCTTTGCTTTAAAAGCACATACCACAGCAGAAAAAGTGTGCTGGGAGCTTACAGCCAGCTGAAAACAGTCTCTGGCATAAAGATGTCATTTCTGAGCTCCACACTTTCCAGAAGCAGAAGCTTTCCAAGGGAAAGCCAGGTATTTCCTTACAAGGTTACACAGAACAGCAGGCAGTCAGCGATCATAATTCACCCCTCCAAACCTTACCTTCAGGTGTTTTTTGTAGTTATTGTACACAACAGCCAGGAAGAGAGACATGAAGATGTAAGTGTTGACGATGACAAAGGCAACGAAGAACAGGGCATACCATGAGCTGAAGTCAAATGCCGGCATCCTAGAGAAGGGGAAAGAGATTACTCCTTCCTGAGCAGACAGAGAAAAATAAGAGAAAACACAAGAAAACAGTCTTCTAGATGGATTTCAAAGTACTGTTTTGTTTTAGATAAAACCCAAGCTAAAAACTGTGCATAAGTTCAGTGACAGAACAGTTTTCTTCCACTAGGTTTCCATCCTAGTTTATGAGGCCCTGACTGAAGGGATGCAGGAGAGAAAGCACAGAGATTAAGCTTCTGTCAGTGTGGTTAAGTTTAAGTGCAGAGTCTGAGGTGAGGTCTCACTCACAAACTGGTTATTGGCTTCAGAGACCCTCCCTGCACTCAGACCTTCCCTTCCACTTACTCCAGGAGGACTAGCAGTACTTCTGTATAAATGCCCAGCACCCCTGTAGCATCCCAGCTCTGTCCAGTACATCTCCAGCACACAAATAAGCATGCCATTCCTCCCTGCCTCTTTCTTTGACAGCACCTTCCCAGTACAAACTGAAGTGGGAATCAGAACCAATGAGGCTGGAAAGCCCAGCTCTCACCTAAGTTTAACACAATTGTGCAAATGAAAGTCTGCATAGAAAGCCTTGCAAATATTACAACAGAAAAAGGCAAACTATCACTAGAGCACACCCTTCCTTTTCAGGAAAGGGTTTTAATTAAAGAGAGTGTATGCATTTGTCCCTCTGGTTTAAGCCTTCATCAGCTACTGGGTCGTTTGGAAAGCAGCATTTATAATGCATCTTCTCCAAAAGTCTTCCTAACCTCAGATTCTGGCTGAGATCCATTTATAAAACAGATGGCTGAGAACTCACGGAGTACCACAACAAGGTATTTCAGAGCAGCAACAGGGCTTTGACTTTTCCAGCCTGCAGGGGTTTGTGAATTCTCAGCCATCTGTTTTATAATACCTTGTTGTGCAGAACACAGTCCTGCTCTAACCAGAGATCCTGCCGCTAGGAGCAGGACAGCAGTGTTCACAAAAGAAAGCCTGCAAGCTCAGCAGACGTACATGACATCCGGGCTGTTTGCTGTCGTCACCAGCACATAGAGGTCAAACACAATTTCCAGGTAGTTTTTGAAATATGGCAAGCCTTCTGCTGTCTGGAGATTCCTAGGAGGAAAAGGACAGGCTGAAGCAGAGAGATCACATGTCCCTCCACAGGAACTGCACATATCAGCAGTACTTGTATTCATTAGTAATCATTTGGAGCTGCCAGATTCCCTCCTCCCTGGAGGGTATCACACCCGCTCTTCCCACTCAGCCCTGAGCAAAAGAAGTATTCACACCTCTCACCAAACAGCTTCAAGGCCATGAGGGAGAACATAAGAAGGCTAAACATGAAGAGCAGGAAGACATAGGTGATCTCTGGCAGCGTGTTGCGGATACTGCGGAAGGCTCTCCGAATCTATCAGGGAGAAGGGAAGTGTTTAGAGGCAAAATGGTACCTGTTTTCCCTCTCACCATCCCATCTGGATCAAACACCTGCGCAGGGACAGGCAAGCAAAGTGGGACACACTCCTGTTACCTGGGTCAGAACCTCTCCTGCTGGATGTGCCTGCTCTGTTTCTGCTAAAAACTACGCAAGAGTATCAGGCCTTTCCTCCTCATTCTCCACAGGAGATGCTAGAACGGAGACCCTATCTACACTGCATCATAAACTCAGCTAGCCAAGGGACAGAGGGCCCTGTGGCACCACTGAGATGCTCTTGCTGCAGGGGACTGGTCAGGGACAGAAGCCCATCACTCCAGGCTACAAAACACCTGCCCTGAGCTTGAGAGTTGAAATGCTCCCTCCCTCAGACCTCCACAGCAGTCTAAGTCAGGACCAGCAGGGTCTTGGACAGCAGGGCAAAGATCTTCCTGTGACAGGAGGGATCAGAGTCCAAATCACCCATCTGGACTACAAGTTCAGTTTCTGAGAACAGCATGACACTTGTTTGCTTGCCCAGGAGCCTTCCAGAAATTAGTAACCTGGCCCCTGACCCAATGAGAAAGTTCTTGTGTGCGGTGCTGCTCACATTCACACCTCCTAAAGACAGCATCTACCTCTGCTTGCAGAGGCTGGACCAAGCACAGCCCATGGGCTGAACTTATATCTGCCTTCTCCATGAGTCTTAAACTTCATTAAGCATCACCTTCCCAAAAGCATCATAGCAGTGTGATGGGTGAGCAGCTCTGGTTCCAGCCCCCAGCATGCTCAGGGCTCTGCACAGCAGTAACCCAGCCCATCAGTACAGGGAGCCCAAGCAGCACCAGCGCAGACACATCCTTTTCTCCCTTTCAGGCCACTTCTGAGAGAAGCCTTCACTCCCAGAAACCCAAATTCTGCCATTTCCACCCAAAAAACTTTCTACTAAATCCGTTGGATCTCAGAAAGCAGCAGACTGTCCAAAAATAGAACCCTGCGCCAAGGGTACATCCCATACAACCTCTTCCTCACCTGGCGACTCTCTGCAAAGTTGATCAGGAAGATGGGCCTCACAATTCTTGACCATCGAATACTCTTCACATTGTATATCCTAAGGGCCCCATATATGGCTAAGTCTGTTAGGGATAACTGTAGAAGAAAGAAGGAAAACTCCCAGAAGCAATGTTTGGAAATGTGTCTAGATGGTGAAGACAATAGGAGTTAGCTGATGCAACACAGTTGCACACATGACAGGTTTGTGAGAACAGGCCAAGATGGTGGTTGACTTGGCCATGGCTCTTGTAGAGTCCTTGTACATCAGGCTTATGTTACCAGGAAAGCCACTGGAGGGAAGAGCCACCTCCACATTGGCCACTTCAACTTCAGAGGCTCCCCTAGGCCTAACTCACCAGGATTGCCACCACGATGCAGATGTTCTTGGTATCCTTCCAAAACACATTGCGAGGCGTGACTTTTGCAAAATGTGTCAGTCGGCCAAAGAATACCAGAAGGCACAAGACCTCGACCAGAGAAGTGACCTGCAGAGAGAGAAGGGGTCCAAGCCAGGGCAACTGCGAGCCAGGCTAGTCCTCTTTGCAAAGATGAGGGTGCTGAGGCAAAGGAAAACCAGGCAGAGTCAATATAAAAGTTTTTTCCAGTGGTTTCTGGCTGTTTTACAAGCTCACATATCTGGCACCGAGCAATAGTTTCGGGCCTCCTTTTGTGCAATTCCCTGCCACAGGCAGGTTAAAGCCAGTAAATTTGTGTTTGCTTAGGATTCCAGGAGTACATCTCTCACAAACACACTAGCGCAGAACAAATAAAGGCTGCTGAAAAATCAGTCCCAAGGACAACACTCCACTTCTGTTCTGAGACATGAGGACAGCACTTGGGTCACACAGAAGGTTGTAATTGCTCTCAGAGATGCAGAAAAGCAACATGATTTTGTCTGTGGTCGCACCAGCCATTGCTGACAGCCACAGTGGCTCCCATTGTCCCTGTCTACCTCCTATGCCCTTTTTTTTTGCCCTCATTTCAGTAGACAAAAGGTATCAAAAGAAAGATTAGCAGCAATTACCTCTTGACATCTTGACAACTTGTTTCAAGCAAGAAACCCTTAGTTGCTCTGCCAAGCAACACAGTGGTAGTTGTATTGCTGCTTCTACACTGCAAACTCACCAGGAAGGGGAGTGGATACACAGCAGGTTCTTCAAACATTGCGAGGGACAGGTTGAGAAAGATGAAGAAGTAGGTGGCTGTTCGCATGATCCAGTGGTTGTAGAGGTAATAAAGCCTGCAGAAAGAAGGCAGTAGTGCCATAAATAAACTTGATTATAAATAAACATAACCAAACTTCAGTGCACATACCTATGGGCTTACCAAATACACCTTGGGAGAACAGCACATGTTGTCCCAAACAGTCATGGGGGAAGAAGGGTAACAGTAGCACAAGTTTTGCCAGCCAGGGATTTGACAATTTGTTTCCCAGCCCTTCCTTATAGTCTCATAGCTGATGGACACTATACTCCCTTTCAGGGAGCAAAAAAAACCCAGGAAGGTGCACTACAGGCATTCTTCAGTTCAGTTTAAGACTGCAACATACAGATTTGGTAAAGCTGCTTCCTTCTTGTAATTATCTTGTTCCTTCATTTGAGTGCAAGCTTCTGCTAAGCTCAGGTATCCACATGACATACAAACTCGGTCTGATTAGTTATCTAACACCTTTTATTTGCAGGTTAAAAAGCAAAGAGACAAGAAAAGCCACCAGAGAGAAGCATGAGTCGCACAACAAACAGTTTTGGTTGTTTGTTTTGTTTTTTGGGTTTTTTTTAATATGCACAGCTCAGGCAGTATTCTGTCCCCTACAGCAGCAAAACCTCTGGTGAATGCTAGTAATAATCGTGAACACATCCAGCTCTAAGCTTCCACAAGAGGTCTCACACAACTGCATGCAACAGTGGGGAGATGTGGTGCAAATCCATGGGGTATATACCTCCTTTGCCAATTAAAAAGCTGCTAGCCTTGCCAAACAGTCACCTCAGCTGCCCAATAACCACCTGCACAAAGACTACAGTCTGACCCTGATGGAAGTCACCTCCCTGACTGAAGCTACTCAGCCTCAAAAGGGAAGAGAGTCGTGGTTGCAAAGAAAACATTATTGACCTGGGGATTTTCACTTAACTTATCACCAACTAATATAAGCTTTTAATTACCCCTACCCCTAGCAGCTACCACCCTTTCTGAAGTACACCTGAGCAGAGGTGCCATGTGCTCCTTTGATTAGCTGCAGCTTTGGTGTGCAGCAGGTTGGAACAAGCTTCTCAAAACCTTCATCCCCACAGAGTGCTGCAGCTTCACTCTTGAAAAATGTTTTTTTTCTTTATAAAAAAAAAGTTTTAATTTCCTTTCCCATCCTCAACATACAGATGTGCTGAGCCTCATTCAGCACATGCATTTCAGCTCTTTGCATCCCACCCACCCTACCTTCTCAGTGCCCAGCTGGTGAACCTGAGCTCTCCAGCCTTTGCTGGCAGTTGTTCTTTGGACACAGGTAGAATAGTGGAATTGTTCTGGTTGGAAAATATCTTTAAGATAATCAAATCAAACTGTTAACCAGCACTGGTCATCACTAAACCATGTCTGTCCCTCAGCACCACATCTACACAGCTCTTAAATCCCTCCAGCGATGGGGACTTCACCACTGCCCTGGGCAGCCTGTGCCATAACCTGAAAATCCTTTGGGGGAAGAAACTGTTCCCAATATTCAATCTAAACCTCCCCTGGCACAACTTGAGGCCATTTCCTTTGGTTCTATCGCTTGTTGTTTGGAAGAAGAGACTAAACTCCCCTCACTCCAACCGCCTCTCAGGCGGTTGTATAGTGAAAAGGTCTCCCCTCAGCCTCCTTTTCTCCAGGCCGAACACCCCAAGTTCCCTCAGCTGCTCCTTTAAGACTTGTGCTCCAGACCCTTCAGAACCTCGAGTTGCAGTTGGTTCTCCCCATCCCAGCTGCACACACTGTCTGTAAGCCAAGCACAGAGCCCTGCTCCAAGGCAACAGCACAGGTATCCACAGGAACACCTTACCACAGCCCTCCTTACCTGACTGCCTCCGGGGAAGTATTGAAAGGAATATTTCTGTTGTACTGTGCATCGGAGACAAACGCTGCTGCCAGCAGCAGATCCTGCAGAAAGGCAAAAAACAGACAGGTGTTGGGGCCTGAACTGGACTTCAGGTAGATACTTAAAGGAGGTCCCTTTCACCCCGGGGCATGATAGAGAAGTAAGAAGTGGTATGAGGGATGCTGCAGATCCAAACACCCGCGCCCGTCTCCTGCTAGCAAGGGCCCATCACTGTCCCATCCCCATCCAAGCCCGGGACGGGCTGCGGGAGGCCCATCCTCCCCGTGGGGGCCCCCATCCCTCCTCCCTGGCGGGACGCCACTGGACCGGACCGCTCCGTTACCTGCGAGGCTGCCTCCGCCATGGCGCTAGCAGACACTGCTCCTCCCCGGCCCCGACGCCTTTAACGGGGCCGCCCCCGCCCCGGCGGAAGCGGGAGGCGGCACCGAGCCGCGGCCTGAGCGTTGGGGATGGTTCTGGAGGCTCTGCGGCCGCGGGTCGTGCGCTGGGCGCTCCTGGTCGCCTTCGGGGCCGGGGTGCTGGTGGGCTGGCAGGGGGGACGGGCCTGGCGCCGCTTCCTCCGCTGGCGCAAGAGCTGGCTCCAGCGCCGGCTGGAAGCTGCCCAGAAGCAGCTGGAGGCAGCCTGAGGCGAGGAAGAGCCCTCGGTGGGTCCTGGCAGGTCAGCGGTTGTCTCCTGCGGTTGTTTTCTCCAGCAGACTGGTCTCGGTGGACGCGCCTTGAGGAGAAAAGGAGCTGTTTTGGAAAGGTCTGATGGAAACCGCATCCAAGCGCTTGCCAGAAAAGGACCATGTCCGACGGACGCTGGCGCCACTCTTCTGTCCTACACAAAACGAGATCAGAACTACGTCGGACTGACCTAACAAAATACTGAGGATATGGCAACAGCAACACCAAATGTATTTCTCCATGTCTCTCTTTGCCTTCCTTTAATCCTGCTGCTGAGGTACGCGCCTCTGGTATTGCCTGGAAGCGCTGCCGATATATTAAACTGGCGAAAAATCATGATATGACTGTTCCTTGATGTGTTTATTTCTCTTATTAGCAAAAAACATACCTTTCGGGCACTGGTAATAAGTGGTGAATCTCATTAGGAGAGTGTGCGTGTGAAATAAACCTGTGGGGACAATTAAGTGGTGAAATAGATGCATGCATTAGCAGGATGAATGAGCAGGTTAAGTGAAGGATGGTTGTGCTTTGGACTCTGAATTTCCTCTTGCACGTGGGACAAGGAATTGTGGGGATGGCTGTAGACCATTCCTTCTTCCCCTCCCATTGCTAGCAAACGTATTTCCTTGAGTCTGAGAGAAGGGGTTGGTTCTGCATTGGGCTGGAGGATTTGCTGCAGACTGTGCAGGCTGCTGGTTTTCAACTGCATTACTGAACTGTGAAAGTTTTTTGGGAAAAAAAAATGCTGATTTGTAGCCAAGTAAGTAGTCCTGTGGCTTTTTGGTAGAAGCAAGATTTCAGACCTTTGGGAGTTGCTTCAATGCCAGTCGGGGTGTGCAGTATTGAGCACCTGTGTTCAGCAGAGCTGCTGTTCACAGGACTGTATGTGGTTCAAGCCACATCTGCTTCGTCCAGGTTCTACCAGTTTCACCAGTGAAGTGCTGGTACCTTTTCATAGTGCACCTTCTGGTGTTTTTAACCTGGAGCCTGGCAGGCTGTTAGAAACGGGGTTTTCCATACAGCTGCCAGTGCCACATTGTGGTATTGTCTGTGTCCAAGTGCCATTTTTTGTTGGGGCAAGGGAAGCGATCACCAGTAAGTGAGAGGCTGGTGCTAGTGCACACTTTCCAGTTAGAAGCTGAGTTACCAGAGCCTTGCGGGTCGCCCTGGAGGAGGGCAGGCACAGGATTCACCGGGGGAGAGTGGCTGCAGGCCGGCTGCCTCAGGCTAGGCTCTGCCCCTGGTGGGCCAGAACTGCGTCAGGCCCATCTGGCTGCGACGCGCCGCCCAAGACAGGGTCCAGCGGGTGCCACGCGCCTCCCTGAGGACGTTCAGACTGCGTCCATCCCGGAGGCGAAGCGGCCGCACGGACGCCCGCGTCCCCCTCAGGGCGGAGGCCCGCGGCGCCTACAACTCCTGACGTGCCGCACACCCCGGAAGTTACGACATCTGGCCGCGCCGCCGCGCCCGTTGCCTAGCAACCATGTCGGTGCGGCGGGCGCGGAGCCCCCTGCAGCGGGTGCAACGGCGGAGCCGGGAGCTGCAGGCCCAGGTACTGGGGTGGACGACCCCCCCCTTGACCTGGGCAGGGTGCGGCGGGGCGGAGCTTTGACGGCTCCCGTCATATGTTGCAGGTGGAGGCGCTGCGGGCGGAGAGCGCGGCCCCGGTCCCCGGGCAGCGGCAGAGCCTTTCGCTGAGGTGAGGAACGGTGACGGCTTTCCAGGCCTCAAGGGCTGGAGTGGCTTTCGGTGGGAACTGGCACAGGGCAGGTAACAACCAGCTAAGCTGCTGTTTGGGCTCGTATTAGTAGTGTTTGCCACAGAGCCGGGTGAAGGGCTGAGTATCTCAACTGACACGTTTCAGTACACAACAGGTATGTAAGCAATGAGAGGAAGGCAAGGGAAACCGTGGGCCCATTTCAGAAGGAAACTGGAGACCTGGCTATGCAGGACACAGAGAAGGCTGAGGCACTCAATGACTTCTTTGTCTCAGTCTTCACTGGCAATGGTCACACAATCAAAGTTAGAGACGGCAAAGGCATGGACTGTGAAAAGGAAGATCTCCCCACTGTAGGAGAAGAGCAAGTTCATGCCCATCTGAAGGACCTGAAGGCACACAGTTCCATGGAACCTGACAGGATTCATCCACAGCTCCTGAAGAAACTGGCCAATGAAGTTGCAATGCCTCTGTCCATTCTATTTGAAAAGTCTTGGCGGTCTGGAGAAATTGCCACTGACTGTAAAAGGGGAAACATAACTCCCATTTTCAAGAAGGGAAAAAAGGAAGACCCAGGGAACTGTAGAGCAGTCAGTCTCACCCCTGTGCCCAGCAAGATCATGGAGCAGATCCTCCTGAAGGCTCTGCTAAGGCAAAGAGAAAAAAAGGAAAGCAAAGAGGTGATTTGTGACAGCCAGCATAGCTTCACCAAGGACAAATCCTGCCTGACTAATTTGGTGGCCTTCTACAATGGGGTCACAGCATCAGTGGACAAAGGAAGAGCAACAACCTCACCTATCTGGACCTACGCAAAGCTTTTGACACTGTCCCGCATGACATTCTGGATTCCATAGATGGACCACTCGCTGGGTAAGGAGCTGGCTGGATGGTTGCACGGAGAGTGGTGATCAACAGCTCGATGTCTAGATGGAGACCTGTGATGAGTGGTGTTCCTCAAGGGTCAGTACTTGGACCGGTGCTATTTAACATCTTTTTCAGCGACATGGACAGTGGCATTGAGTGCACCCTCAGCAAGTTTGCTGATGACACCAAAGTGTGTGGTGTGGTTGACACGCTGGAGGGAAGGGAAGTAATCCTGAGGGACCTTGACAGGCTTGAGAGGTGGGCCTATGCCAACCTCATGAAATTCAACAAGGCCAAGTGCAAGGTTCTGCACCTGGGTTGGGTCAATCCCAAGCACAGATACAGGCTGGGTAGAGAATGGATTGAGAACAGTCTGGAGAAGAAGGATTTGGGGTGATGTTGGATGAGAAGCTCAACGTGGGCTGATAGTGTGCGCTTGCAGCCCAGAAAGCCAACTGTGTCCTGGGCTGCATCAAAAGAAATGTGGCCATCAGGTCAAGGGAGGTGATTTTCCCCCTTTACTTGGCTCTTGTGAGACCCCACCTGGAGTACTGTGTCCAGTTCTGGAGCTCTCAACCTAAGAAGGACATGGAGCTCCTAGAGAAAGTCCAGAGGAGGGCCACAAAGATGATCAGGGAGCTGGAGCACCTCTCCTATGAAGACAGGCTGAGAGAGTTGGGCTTGTTCAGTCTGGAGAAGAGAAGGCTCTGAGGAGACCTCATAGTGGCCTTCCAGTGCCTGAAGGGGGCCTACAGGAAAGCTGGGGAGGGACTTTTTACAAGGGCTTGTAGTGAGAGGACAAGAGGTAATGGATCAAAGCTGGAAGAGGGAAGATTTAAGTTAGGCATTAGGAAGAAATTCTTTAGTGTGAGGGTGGTGAGACACTGGAACAGTTTGCCCAGGTGAGCTGTGGAAGCCCCATCCCTGGAAGTGTTCAAGAGAAGGTTAGATGGCCCTCTGAGCAACCTGATCTAGTGGGAGGTGTCCCTGCCCCTTCAGAGGGGTTGGAACCAGATGATCTTTAAGGTCCCTTCCAACTCAAACCATTCTATGATTTGCGACACCCCTCTGTCAGAATTTTCAGAAAATGCCATCTGCCTGTCTTGCTTTCCATGCAGATGTATGGAGCTGAAGAAATTGGTGGATGAGAATACGAATGCTCTTCATGATTTGAAAAAAGTAAGTGTGGGGACCAATTTGTTAATGGTTTTCTTCAAAATGCATCACAGTGTTTAGAGAACACCAGCCCCCTTTGACTTTAGATGCCTCAAGAGCAACGCCTTGCACTGTGCAACCCCCAGCTGGGCTCTCTGAGGTCCATTTATGTTACTTAAAATAATGTTTTTAATGCTTGACTGGGTACAAGTTCTGTGCTTAAAATATTTATCAACCCACTATGATACAATGCATTGTACTGGGAGCAGAGAATGCTGATTTGAAATTTCACACAGAATTTCATCATGGCGGAGAAAAAGGGCAAGGAAGATGTCACCAAACAGGGAGTGACAGCAGCCTGGGAAGGTGAAAGCTCGTAAGACATGTCTGGAAAACTAACTTTATAGGAGAACTTTGCTTCATTGAGTAATTTGTTGTTTTCTTCTTTCTCAAGGCTGATGAGCCTGCACCTGTGGGTAATTATAACCAGAGGAAAGAAGAAGAAGAAAAGCTGCTGCTAAAACTCTCTCGGCAACTGCAGAAACTTGTTCTTATCTTGGATCAGGATAAGGTGGCTACAAATTATGCAGCGTAAGTAGCTTAAATAAATAAAATCAGCACTTTTATAGAATTGTACATGTACAGTTGGAAAGGACCCTGAAAAAGTGTTAGCTCATCCACTTTATTATTTTAACACACAGTTAAAAAAGAAGTGCTGAAGAGCCAGCTCTCATGGGGCTTGTTTTCTTGATGTAGTCATGAACAACTCGCTGGAATTTTCTGAGGGTGTTGATTGATGGTTGAAATATAATGTGGCTGTTGAGAGGGGAGGATGCAATGGGGTCTGTGTGCTTAGAGAGGAAACACCGTTGGGATTTTGGCATTTTTTCAGTTCAGGAGAAAGAGTGAAACCCAGGAATGAAAGTTCTGTATCTGGATAATGTCCTTGCAGAGAAGCCTGTATTGCAAGCCTTTACATCAATTCCCAGAAGTTTTGTTAAAATAATAATTTTAAAAGTTTGATTTATTTTGGGTAGGGATGGGGAACGTCAGAAAGATCCTCAAACAGAAGACGAAAATGGAGAAGAGGAGGAGAGTGAAGATGAAGAAAGTAGTGAGGAGGAAGACAGTGAAGAAACAGATGATGATGAGGATGAATTGTTGGATGATCCAAATGTAAAAGAATGTGTTGCAGTTGGAAACTTCAATGCACAGCAGGAAGGGGATCTCACATTTACGGTAAATATGTCTCTCTCAAAGGTTTTTGGCTGCAGATCATTCTGTATAAAGCAATACCTAATGAAAACCTGCACTTCTGGGATTCAGCTGGTTCCTCATGGGACTCAGGAAGAAATGGCTTTTCCTGGTGTACATTTGGCTTGGTGGAGTCCAGTGTCCTTTTACCACCTTCTGTGGTGGCAGGATGTGTCGCAGCAGTCTGTGACCTCTGTTGGGGCAAAAACAAAGCTTTTGTGCTTTTAGTGTGCTGAAGCCATTTTGAAATACTGAATTGTCTTTTGTCTTTGTCTCTCCTTCTAATGGCAAAGAAAGGTGAAGTCCTACATATACATGAGAAGAAGGCAGATGGCTGGTGGGTAGCTGAAAACTTGAAAGGGGAGAGAGGCCTCGTCCCTCGAACCTACCTTATGGTTAGTGCGCTGCAACCTCCTGTTCTGGTCTCACCTCTGTTATCTTGTATATGTTGCTGATGACAGAGCTGCATAAAATTGATTCCCATACATAAAATTGATTCCCATGCTTACATGGGGACAGATGTGACAGGTAAGTGCAGAGGAGATTCTTGAATATGAAAGTTATAATCTTTGTCACTAAAAGTCAACTCTGAAGACTCCAAGCTGCCATAGACATATTCAGGCTTTTCATGATTTACATAAAATGTGAGTTCTGCAGTATGAAAATTAAAAAAAAAAAAAAAAAAAATTAAAGCTTTGTAATTTCTTTTTTTCTTAATTCTTAGAGGTGCTTACACATGCCAACTTATGTACTTATGCACATAGATATCCAGTGGGCAATTGTGGTGAACATTTAAATGTGGGTACACAGTTTGGACTGAGTCATCAGGTGGAACAGAGCTTTTCTCAATGCAACTAAAGAACATGCTGAGTAGCTAGCTTTTTATTTCATGATGCCAGCGTATATCTTTTTTTAAAGATTCCACTTTGCACATGCATTCCCTCACTTGTAGGAATACTCCAGTTTCTTGCTGTAGCTGCAGAACTCAGGGCAGTGTTCTGCACTTACAGTGAGTGCTCTGTCATGATACATCACAGAAGGTCTCCTAAACTATTAACATGTGCTATGGTTGGAGAAAGCATTTTTCAGAACAGAACTGTGACAAAATCAAGCACTTTGCTGTTTCGAATCTGAATTGCAGGTCCCTCGTGAAGACAGCGAAAGCCAAGAGCAAAGTGGACAACATGTTGAAGTAGTGGATGAAACAGCAGATGGAACTGAAATTAAAAAAAGGTAAATGGAGTGATGTGAAAGCAAAGAAGTATAAAATTATTCTTCCTCCTCTATAAATCTGGCAGTACTTTTCTTACAGCGAGAATGTGTTGCAAGGGTGGTTTGTTCTTTGCATTTTTCTTTTCACTACAGCAGTTGCTTTTTTTCACTTTGCAGTCACACTTGTACTTGAGTGGGTTTGTTGGGAAGTTTTTCCTTTGGTTTCCTTTTTTTTTTTTTTTTAGAATCAAAAAATGACTGGGTCATGTATTGAGCTATGTTCCACGTCATGAGACAGTCTAGCAATAAGTCTTAGTGGCTGGAAATTTGTCATTGTTAGTATCTCGGATAGGATATTGTTATTAAGCTGCTGCTATTTGAAAACAAACCAATATGTAGTGTTTAAATTTTTGTCCACACAGGGATGATATATTATAAAAATTGCATTATTTTTCTTCCAGAACAGATTCTCACTGGAGTGCTGCAAGAAGAGCCATTGCAGAGGTAGGTGTATTTCTTTTATAGCAACTTCACCTACTGTAGTGTTAATGATGTTAAGATTCTGTGATTCTGTAGACAAGGTTTGCCTTCTACCAAACATCGTTTCTGCTATTACAGGTCATTATTTTTAAATTAACATGTCAGTTTTGTTTTTTGTAGCAAGAAATGCTACAAATTAGGATAGAATTAGCTGTAAAATAGCAGGAATACTAATATCCTTTTTTCTTTTTTTTTTAATAGAATGACACGGTAGAGGTACTGGCAACCATAGGAGCAGTTCCTGCAGGATTCCGCCTATCCACACTTTTCCAGCTTTTAGAGGAAGGTAAGGTTTTCTCCTCAAAATTGCAGTGCAGGATTCTCAAGTGTCTGTCATGAGTTTCTTAGCCTGGTTATTGGCCTATTGGACTGAAATCAGTCTTGCTTAATTATAACTGATAATCTGTACAGGCTGTATTTGACCATTGATCAAATAATGTATAAAAGGTGGGTTTTTTTCTTCTTCAATTAATTTTTGTCTGTGTGAAAACCTGGCCACTCGGAGGTAATGACAGATTGCCTAATGATTTCAAAGATTTTCCTCTTCATGTTGACATTGCAGAAAATGATTATTTTTTTAATCTTCTCTTTTTCCTGGCAATTTTTTGGAGTCTCTTCACCAAGACTATTTTCTTAGTCTTTTTGTTTAAAACTCTTTCAAGTCAATAGCTCTTTTTGTTAATTAAATTACTGTGCTTCTGGAATGAAATACTGCAGAACACTTAAAAATAGTAGAAGTATCCTTTTTAAAGGTCCTTTTAGAAGATACCTCCATAGTTTTGTATGGACCATTCAAATACTCAAGTGGACTTCAGCCACATCTGAATTTTGTGTGTTGTTCATTTTGTGGCAATAAGGATAAAAAAAAAAAATTAAGAATTGAAAAAATTACTCTCGTTGTAGGCAATCAGTTTAGAGCCAGTTACTTCTTGCAGCCTGAACTTACTCCTTCACAGTTGGCTTTCAAAGACTTGGTGTGGAACTCTGAAAAAAATACTGTGAGTATGACTGTTAAGAGAGATATGATGCTTTTGGTTTGAGAGAAATGATGAGATCTGGAGATGTGAATTGGCAGCAATATGTCATACTGGTGGGTACACATTGCTGTGAAACAGAGGATGGATTTTGACGTCAACCTAAGAGCCCTTAGGCAGTAGATGTTATCACATCCTACCCTCTAACAGGCAAAAAATGGGTACAAGTTTTCATGTTGGGTATCTTATAAGAGTCGTGTTTCATCTTAAATGTGTGGGTTCCTTCCCTGTCTGGGGTTAAGCAGATCTGCATGGGTGACTGGTTTGAATTTTTAAACCATGAATTTCTTCTAGGCACTGTGAAATCACCAACTCCATTCGTCTTCTTTCATTTTGGCTAATGATTATGTCTTGATTTGCATCATTTTTAGAATATTTTTTTCTTCTCAAACTTTGACAGGACCTTCTGTCTGTCACACTAAAATATCTGCAGCGGTCTCCTCAGAAGAGAGCTAAAGGCTTATGATGAAGTTTTTTTGCTGCTGCTAATTCTACACCAGCTTTGTGGGTAGAATAATCCAGTCTAGCAAACACTACACTCGACCACCTCAGTAACTAAACACAAACTGGTGGCATGTGCAGGAGGAGCCTGTAGATTTACTACTTCTGTTTTCTGCATTTCAGATCTATCCTAGACCAACTCGAGTATCCCTGATTGTAACATTATGTAGCTGTAAAATGATTCCTCTCCCTGGGGTCAGCATCCAGGTTCTCAGTAGACACGTGCGATTCTGTCTGTTCGATGGCAATCGGGTAAGTTGTTTGGCTGTCAAAAAAAGTCTCAATGAGGTGTGGATTTTTCAGGATCTTTCATGCTCTGGTTCCTCTGGTAGCCAGCTCCTCCAGTTGCCTCACTAGGAGAGAAAGTCACACACATACCATCTTCCTCCCAAGCTGCTTAACTTACTCTCCCATTTGCCTGGCTTGGCACTGGCCTGGGATCACACAGTGACATACATACCCTTGCTCTCACTTGCAGACACCACAGACACTTGGACCCCCAGCAGCCTGACTAGCTGCTGGCACCTACACACACACACATGTTCAGGATCGAGAGCCCATTCACCCAGAAAAATAGTTATAAATGGAGTTCAGTGAGAAAACAGGGCGGACCACGCTGATCGGGTGCCCAGGCATGCATCCAAACCCCTCTATTTTCCCACCCTCGTTACTCCACAAAGCACCTCGATCCCTCCCTTTTTCTGCCTTTGGTTTCTCCCCTAACCATCCCATAGTAAGTCACATGCAGTCCCAAAATGCCCTTCCCCTGCAGGCCAGTGCCTCCTGTTGACTCAAGGTGCTGGGAGTCACACCCAGCCCCTGGGGCTGTCCTCGGCAGCCCTGGGAGGGGCTGGGGTAGGAGTTCTGTTTCTCCAAGTCCATAATTTTGGTTCCCCACCTGCCATTGGGCCTGTTTGCTCCTTTATGCTTGTGGAGACTAGCCTTTTCTGGGCTGATCTCTCTCCTGTGATGGGCCTGGCAATAGCTGGGTCATATTCAGATTCCCCCACGTGCTGTAGATCCTCTGTGCTCGTTTTTGCGTTATGTGTAGAGCAGCTTTATGTAACAGAATCCGACACTAACCATCTGACAGTTTTCTTCCTGCTGCACTGAACAGTCTTGGGAGCAAAGGGACTATTACTGAAGCAAGGAGAGTTGGAAAGTGCCCTGTGGCTTCAGAGAAAACTTCCTCTCTAGTCCTTTAAACTGAAACCATTCAATAAAGTGGAATTTTATCTTGTTGCATGCAGAGTGTTGGATTACTCTGAGATAATATTGCATTTTTTTGCAGCTGCATAGCTTTCAAGAAAACCTTGTCTTACCTTTTTTCACCACTTAAAATATTTTAGGTGCTGAGTAACATTCACACAGTGAGAGCTACGTGGCAACATAAAAATCCTCAAACATGGACCTTTTCTCCAAGAGTAGGTATCATGCCTAGGGATTGACATAAGCAGTAACGATCTATTTACAGCATCTGTTACTTCTGGTATTTGTGTTAAAATTAAATGTATTGCAACCAAAATGAAGATGCAGAAAAGACTTGCTGAAGTGCATGAATTCGAACTAAACCAAGTGCTTAAGCCAAAACACTTTGCCGAAAAGAGTTGGGGGGAAAGAAAAGTAGTGGGAAGGACTGGTGATCCAGCCTGTGGCACTGGATAACTTTGAAGTGAGGGAATTAAGTGTTTTTTGACATCTAAAGTTCTTTAATAGCTTGTCATCACACACACACCTTGGTAGCATGGTGGTGTTTCATGTCAAGATAAAGGAATAAGGGGAGTAAGGTTTCAACTGAAACTGGTTCCCTACTCATCATTCTAAATGCAATGACATTGGGTTTGAGATCTTATGTGAATGAGTGATGTGTTTGTCCTTTAAAAATCAAGAGGTACATTAACTTTTTTTTTTCCCTCTCTGTATTAGGTAACGGGCATTTTACCTAGCTTGCTTGATGGTGACTGTTTTGTAAGGTCCAACTCTCTGTCTCCAGACATCGGTATCTTGTTTGAACTTGGCATCACTTATATTCGCAATGTAAGTGTGTGAAGTTGCAATATAAATCACTCCGAGCACAGGTTTATAAAGTGAACCAGCTGTCCCTTATCGATGGGAAGCTGCAGTGTCCCAGCAGCAAACTGAGAGATCCAAAAGGAAATTTAGCTGAACTTTTCCTATCTTATTACAAGACTGTCTTCCTTTTGGCTTCTGGGAGGAAGGAGAGAGATATTGGGTTTTGGAACTTTTAGTTCTAGTCAGTTTTAAGAGAGTGAAAGATTTCTGACTAGTGGACACGAATGTACCTTTACTTACACTGAAATAATTTCTGGTAGTCTACCAAAGGTCTTGTGTAATGTGATTGCAAATGACCAGTTCTCTCTTCACTCCTGCATTGTTCTTCTGTCTTTGTGATTCATTTCAGACTACTGTGCTATATAGTTTGAAACTAAAATTTTAACTGTTTAAATAGTATGGACAGTAGTTTCTAGCTGTGATTGATACAGATATATCCTGTCCATCCAGGATATGCTTCTGAAAAGTGACTGGGTAGCGACACAATAGATGGTACAGCCCATAAGAACTACCATAATAGAAAGCAGATGCATGCAGGAGCATAAGAAACACTAATATTTGGAGGATACAGAAGCTTTTTGGAACAGGTCACTGTTCTGAAAGATCTCAGCCATTCTTTTACCAAACTCACTTGATTTTGCTGCCTCATTCTGAACACTTACACTTCCATTACGGACACAGTCTTCCTCAGGGTAATCTTGGCAATCAAGTAAATCATGGGTGAAAGATGGCAAGTGTGGTAACCACAAGGGTTAGTAAGCAGGGTGTTAAATGGTGGGCAAGAGAATTCTGAAAAGATGGGTAGAGGAGTTGCAAAGGGGGGTATTGCTGTATTTTCTCTTTCACTAACACCTGCATGAACTGAGGGTGCAGGAGGGCAGTACCTGTAGAGATGTGGAGGAGAGACAGGCTGATAGCATGGAGAGTCTGCAGAACTGTTGTGTGGGGAGATCAGTAGAGAGTACATCTATAGGGAGCTGGACTATGCATCCTGCTGATGAACAGCATGTTGGTAAGTGATGGTTCACAGAGACCTTTGGGGGCATAACGGCCCTCCTCATGCTAATTGGAGTAGGCAAGATTATGCAAAGTTGTCTGTCTGTGTTTACAGAGTAAGTTTAAATAAAAGCTGAAGTGTTTACAAATTCTGGCCTGTTATTCCTGCTTTTGCGGTCTGGAAACGGATGGGCTGGCATGCAGGATCAGCTCTGTTTCCCAGGCACTGTCTCTGGCACTATGAATAAAGCCTTCCAACGTGCAGGGTCAGGCTTGGAAACTTGACTCTGGAATCAGATGGGTAAATCCTCTGGGTAAATTTTTTTCCCCTCCTTCTTTCTGCCCTGCGTTCTTTGGAGTATCAGTGCAAGTTTGGGGGTTTTTACCTTTGTATCTGTGCATTTCTTCTTCTTCAGGAGCTTGATATACTTAGGTTTCCCTGAAATGTGTGTTTCTCCGCTTAATAAATCCTTGTCTCTTATGTTCATGGATGATCAACTTCAGCATATCTATGTGTGCTGTTTGGTAAACATTTTCAAACACCTGTGAACACAACATAGGCAGTGTTTGCTTACTACGAATCTGTAGCTTTTACCATTTTTATGGGATTATTCTAAATAATTGTTTGTAGTTCAGGTACTCATTCAAGTACTCATTTCTCTTTTTTTTTCCTAGTCAACAGGTGAAAGAGGAGAGCTAAGCTGTGGCTGGGCATTTCTGAAGCTTTTTACTTCTAATGGAATGCCTGTTCCTTCCAAGTAAGCTGATTATGTTTTCCTTCTCTCTCTCTGTATTTATATCTGTATGTCTATAAACCTGTTTTAGGCAAGGAGTAAAGCTCGTGTTTTATACTTACACACTGGTAGGGGCAGGTGCAATCTAGACTCATGTGCAGGGTGTACTGGGTCTTTCAGTGAGAATGCTGGTCCTACTTCCACACCTCAAGTATGTTCTACTAAATTTGTGTGGGAAAACTGCTCCCTGCACCCCAACATTTAGGTTTGAAATGTGCAAGTTAGTATATATTTAAAAATATTCTTTGGTGGAATTTTAAAACTATGGAATGTTAATGGGGAGTTCTGTAGAGTTATATTTATACAAAGTAGAGTTGTTACCTAAATTGAAGGTGACAATGTCCTTTTTAATTCTGACCTCTTCTTTACATGTGCTTTGCTGTAAAACCCTTTCCCATTTAAAATTTGGGAGATCAGCTTCTAAGACTTGGAAGCAAGTAAGAGTTCTTGTGAATGAATCTCTTACCATTCACTTGGAGAGTGTGAGGAAGCTTATATTTTGCAGCTGATTTATGACTAGTTCACGGGTCCAGTAATAATAAAATGTACATATTTTATTAAATGTAGGAAAGTTTTCCAATAATTTACAGAAATTATTAATTTTAGAGCAGACTTCCCATACTTGTTTTTTTACCAAGTGTGTGTGTGTATATATATATAGATATATATGTGTATTCTGAATATGTTTGGATTATAGGGCAAAAAAGAATACCCATAGAAGACGTCTACCGATCTAGAAGTCTCTAAATCTCTTCTAAATCTGATCCCTAATATTGTTTCTCTGTTTAATTAAGCTAAACATATCTACAGAATGAAATTACATGTTTACTTCAACAGTGACTGACAGAACTGGGACTACATTATTCTTCAGTGTTTTATATCTTCCATATCTAAAATCTGCTACATAAGCAATGACTCCTGAAAAACATTTTAGTGAAACAACTGTTAAATTTCATATAAGAAAAATATTGGAGTCATCTGGAAAAGAACCAATTTTGCTAATGTCTTTTAAAATAATTAACTAGCTTTCCACTCTATTACAAGTTTCAAATTTATTATTTGTGATTACTCAATTAGGTGTTGTAATTTCATATAAAATACTAGTCATAACTTCAAGCACAGTGTCAGTTTTTTTCTTAAATAGTGGGTTTCTCCTTTTCCTTTCCCCTTTCCTTCCTTTCCCCTTTCCTTCCTTTCCCCTTTCCTTCCTTTCCCCTTTCCTTCCTTTCCCCTTTCCTTCCTTTCCCCTTTCCTTCCTTTCCCCTTTCCTTCCTTTCCCCTTTCCTTCCTTTCCCCTTTCCTTCCTTTCCCCTTTCCTTCCTTTCCCCTTTCCTTCCTTTCCCCTTTCCTTCCTTTCCCCTTTCCTTCCTTTCCCCTTTCCTTCCTTTCCCCTTTCCTTCCTTTCCCCTTTCCTTCCTTTCCCCTTTCCTTCCTTTCCCCTTTCCTTCCTTTCCCCTTTCCTTCCTTTCCCCTTTCCTTCCTTTCCCCTTTCCTTCCTTTCCCCTTTCCTTCCTTTCCCCTTTCCTTCCTTTCCCCTTCCTTCCTTTCCCCTTTCCTTCCTTTCCTTCCTTCCTTTCCCCTTTCCTTCCTTTCCCCTTTCCTTCCTTTCCCCTTTCCTTCCTTTCCCCTTTCCTTCCTTTCCCCTTTCCTTCCTTTCCCCTTTCCTTCCTTTCCCCTTTCCTTCCTTTCCCCTTTCCTTCCTTTCCCCTTTCCTTCCTTTCCCCTTTCCTTCCTTTCCCCTTTCCTTCCTTTCCCCTTTCCTTCCTTTCCCCTTTCCTTCCTTTCCCCTTTCCTTCCTTTCCCCTTTCCTTCCTTTCCCCTTTCCTTCCTTTCCCCTTTCCTTCCTTTCCCCTTTCCTTCCTTTCCCCTTTCCTTCCTTTCCCCTTTTCAGAAAGCAGTTGTGCTGCTCTGACATATCCTTACACCTTTTAACTGTGCTGCTCTTCTTTCACAGGATGTATGAACTGCTATTAAATGGGGGTACTCCCTATGAGCGAGGTGTTGAGGTTGGCCCATCAATGTCAAGAAGAGGTGTGGTTTCTCCTAAACATTATATGAATGAAATGATACAACAAATGCTATACCTGTTTTACAACACTCCATGCTCAGCCAGGGCTCTGCAGTCACCACAGCTTGGGTTTATTTCATTTGTTCTCATTTTGCAGAAGAGAGATTTGATTGTCAGGGCTGGTGGGATTCAGAAGTATCTGCCAGTGCTTATGTTTCTGCAGGTTGAGGGTTTATTCTGAGAAACATATTTGATTTTTTTTTTTTTACTTATCTCTGCATTACTCTAGGTATATTGTGAGTCCACCATCCTAGACAGAGGTAATAGCTCATGTTGGACTAAATGTTGATACAGCTGATATATTTTCAGATGTTCAGTTCCTTCTCGTTAGACCATCCTTAAACCATTACAGTTTTAGCAAAATATCTCTTACCAAATTTAAATGTCCATTCTTGTAATCTAATTCTTCATGTTCTTTCAAAATGACAGATTTCACAGTGCGTATTAATTTCTTAAACAGGCAGTGGTGTTTTTCATCAGTTTATAGCACTCAAGAAACAGCCAGTGCTTGTGGTGAAACTGAAGTCATTAAGCATGCAGTCAAAAGACATCCTAAAGTAAGTATGTACCTGTGCTACCATGAAATTACGAAGTATTTGACAGCCTAGAATGGTTCCAGAAGTGTTCCCCTTCCCTGAAACACTGGCTATGGAAAAATCTGTGGGTTGTGTCACCTGCATGTTGTACTTGATCTCTGTTTGACACTCTAGAGCTGTTTTGTTGAAAACAACTAAAAAGGCTTAAAGTTAAGAGAATATTGAAAACCACAACAGCAGGAGTCTGGCTGTTACAGTTTTATCAGTGTCCACCTTCAAAAGTTGGAACAGATTCATGGAGATGCCAATATGAGCTAATCATCATCTCCATAAAGCTGTCATTACTCCTGAGTTTTGGTGAACAATGCTTTGTAGGGACAGTTTTGAATAAAAATCTCAACTGTATGTTGTTTATTTTCCCAATAGTTTGCTACCAGAAACATTGATTGGCAGCATGTGCTACATCCATCTCCTGGTATTTTATCGACAAATACTTGGTGATGCACTCCTGAGAGACAGGATAAGCATGCAAAGCACAGGTAAGAATTGCTGTTATGGAGAAGAACCCAGTAATGGAAAGTGTGTTGGAGAAAGATCAGGTTCCCAAAGAGAAGGACTCTCTCCAGAGCCTCCTGTTTGTAAGCAAAAGCAGGGGTCTGCAGGAGCAACTCACTGATATGGAGTAATTGCAGAATTTTGTTCCCTGGTATTGCTGACAGAGACCAACCATCTGTTGTGGTTTGGGCCTAACCTCACAACAAAGAACCAGACACGTGGCCGTTCACTCCCCACCACACACACACACTGGGATGAGGAGGACAAGGGCCAACTAGAAGCTCTTGTGTAGAGAAAATGACAATGGTTTGCTCACTGGTTAGGGTCTCGGGCAAAACAGACTCAACTTGGGGAAAAATAATTATTTGATTTAACACTAATCAAATGCACAGAGGACACAGAGAAAAAACAAAAAGCAGTGCTTAAATATGTTACCTCCACCCCTCCCTTCTTCCCGGGCCTAAGTTACTTTCTTCCCGATTTCTCCTCCCCCCCCCAGCAGCACAGGGGACAGGGTTTAGCGTCAGTTCACAGTCTGGTGATTTCTACCGCTTCTTCCTCCTCAGGAAGGATTCCTTACAGTCCTCCCCTGCTTCCCCATGGGGTCCCTCCCATGGGAGAGAGTCCTCCACGAACCTCTCCTTCGTGAGCCCTTCCCACGAGGTCAGGAGCAAGCTGCTCCAGCGTGGGCTTCCCACAGAGTCACTGGCTGCTTCGGGAACAGTCACCTCGCCTGGCGCTGGGTCGTCCACGGCTGCAGATCCCAGTCCAAGGTCTGCAGGCCCACATTCGCCCCTCCTGGCGCCTTGAGGGGATGTTCCGCCTGTTTCTCCTCCATGGGGTACTGGGGGACAGCCTGCCATCTCGATATGGGCTGCAGGGGAACTTGTGCTCGGGTACCTCCTTCCACCCCGGCACTGTTTCCACCTCTCCAGCTCGGCAATTCTGCCCTGCTCTCTCTGCACTCAGGGTCTTACATCAGTTCTTTCCTATGTTAATCGCAGAGGTACATCTATTGTCTCTCTAATGGCTCGGCCTTGGCCACCTGAACCGGGGGAGCTTTTAGTGGCTTCTTACAGGAGCCACCCCTGGGGCCCCTCCCCTGCTACCAAACCCTATCAGAACCAAACAGGCACACCGTACCACAGGGTTAGGAAGTCATGCTCCCTGTCTAGAGGATTTCAGTGTTTTAACTTGCAGTCTGCCGATGTTGTGGGGACAAACAGGAATCTGTTGTTGTCCCTTTGAATAAAAAGAGAACACCCGCTTGCTGTGAATGCTACCACTTGGTGTGTTTGCATTTCAAACCAGTCATATTCTGACTGTTTGACATCAGTTCACATCCAGAACGCAAAACCCACAAGAATAACTTCATTTTCTGTGAAGTATGAGTGCAGTGTTTTCAGTGCAATTCTCATTTTTAAAAAGCCTATGTGGATAGGTAAAAGGTTATTTCTAAATATATATTAAAAAAACCTAAAAAGCAAATAAAGGTAAAGGATTATTTGGAAGAACTGTTTCCTCTTCACCACTCATGCAATGAGAGATCAGATGTGCATGCAGGTTTACTCATTCATTTATACTGTATGTGTGTTCTCTGAGTTGTAGATGGTTTTGTCATTAAGGCTAAGTCATCTTTTTTTTTTTTTTTTTTTAATTCTTATTTACTCACTGGCTAATGCTGCAGGGAGACCCAGAAATGGAAGAGTTCTGGTTTTAGAACTCAGTATCTTGCTACTCTGTATCTTAACTCCTTTCACATCTTTCCTTCGACAGAACTGTCATAGTTCAGTCTTCTCTATTTTAAAATCAATTTGAAATATGCAAAAATTACATTTCTTACCTGCACTATAGGTTAATTTATGTTGGTACTGCAAAGTTATTTTCTTATGTGTTCTCCAGTCTCTTCTCTAGACTGAATTATGTATGAACTGTTTTATGGCAAATAAATTTGCTTGTGTACTTAACTAACATTTTACACTTACTGTCTTTAGCCCTACTTAGGCATCCAAATTGCAAGTTAATCTTTCAAAGGTGCTCGGAACTTAACTCCCTTCCTGATTTTCTTGAACTTAAATATACATTCTCAGTATACTGATTTCAGCATCTGAAAGTCAGACCCTTTCAAAAATTCATGCTTTATTTAATAAACTTATCATAGATAAACAGAAAATACTTAATTTTTAAAGGCCAATTGAGAACTGCTATACTTACTTGATTTCATTTCTATAATGTAGGACAACAGCTCAGGCTGATGATCTCTTCTGGACCTAAATTGCATCCATTTACATTCAGACTTCATCAGAAATTATTTAAAGGCTTTATTCCATCCAGCATTTCAGAGGCTGTTCTGATAGCCATTCTCTACTTTTTTTCTGGTGCAACAAAATAAGATTTCTCAAATTTAAAAAATCAACTATCACTTTAGAAATGGGCAACTTAAAATGCCTGTTACATTTCAGAAAAGCAATCAGTTCTGGCTTGCTTCCATTAAATGTTTTGTTATTAGTAAATGGTTAGTGTTTACTAAACTTCCCATCAAATTCAAATTAAGAAACAACACTGTACATGAAATATTTAAAATCACAAGAGAAAGAAAACACTTTGCCCAGAATTCCTCTGTATGTCATTTGTAGCCCTCTTGTAATTTTATCCACAATAATGTCATAAACTAAAGTAAGGATAGAACTGCTGGGCCACTGGGGTTCAAGATTTGCTGTGCTTTGTGACAGAGAGCTTTGATTCCTGTCAGTCACGGGGAGGCAGCTCTGCCCTGTCCAGGTTTGATACAGCTCAACCAGGAGACCCAGCCATTACCTGGTAGCCAACCTGAGGCACACAGCAGGCTCTGCAGTTTGATGCTGTGCCCCATTTGGTAAATGTACTATGCTGCTTGTTACCCCGTTATCTCAAAGTCACACAGAACACAAGCCAGATCAAGGGAGAATGAAGGTGTGTTTATTCATAACATCCAAATCGGGCAGAGCCATTTCAGATGTTTATAACAAAGACAGGTGCAGAAATGAGGAAAACCACCTCAGTCTGCCCTTTGCTCAGTAAGGTCTCTTACTTGCTAGCTTCTCCTAATAAACCAGCAATTGTTCTTGGTGTCTTTCTCCTCTCTCAGGTGTCTCAGCCACCGAGAGTTTGCTCCAGTCACAGAATGCAGTCGTTTTAGCTTTTCTGCCTTCCCTGCTGCTCTGAAGAACTATTACAGCAAATTTTCCCTTTGAAATATTCTGAAGGCAGGGATGGGCTGAATACCTTGATGTGTTGATACCTTGAAATGCATCCTGTTTCTTCCTTAGCCTTGGATGTGTTTTGTCTTCTGTTTCAGATTTAATCTGTAATCCTATTTTAGCAACTTTCCCTCAACTCATGGATGAACCAGACCTGATGGATGCACTCCGGGTATGTTATCTGCATAGCATTCAATTCCTGATGTGTCAGGATTTCCAGATAATTTGCAAAATTTGAGCCTTTTTTACCCTGTGAAAAGATAAATGGAAAAGCCAAAGAGCAGAAAAGCTATAATAATTTCCAGTACATGCAGATCTTATGTGTCTGTCTCACTGCCTTCAAAACTGCAAGAGAATGCTTGAGTACATTCAGAAGGGATGCAAAGGCATGAACTGGCTCATTTGAGCACTACTAAGCCATGCAGCCACAGCAAGAGAGAACTCAGGTGGATTAGCTCCTCTGAATGTTTGTCTGGCGTCTAGGACAGTGCTGCCTTTGTGACAGGTAGAAGCTGACTTAGCTTCTGCCTGGCAGGACAGTGCTCACTGCATTTACACTGCACTCCCTCGCAGGTGTCCTAGTACCAGACAAACACAGCTGACATATTTCTGCCCAAAGGACACAACTGTTAGAAGCTGTCAGCCCTTGGGGTTCAGCTGTATTTCTCCATGCTTGAAGGGTGGAAAAAAATCAGCCTTGTTTGTGATTGATTTTTCTGAAAAGTGGATTCCCTTGATGTAATTTATATGGCTCTGATGGTTTCACACCTCCAAATCCTCGCATCTGTAAAATCTGGTGGAATGGCTGTTTGCTTAAATCAACTAAACTGGCACAAGGGGGTAATGGGGAGTGTGAGGACAGTGGGACTGCAACAGGACCTTCAGCTACTGTGGGACTGAAGAGAGAGATTTTTGCAGCTAAAAATGGAATTGCTTTACATCTCCACAATCTCAATCTGATTTTACATTTCATTTCATTTTAGAGTGCTTGGGCAGATAGAGAAAGAAAGCTGAAGAGATCTGAGAAGGTAGTAAATTACAGATTTTTCTTTGACTTATATTCAATCTAATTTGAACTAGAAGCTTTCTGTCAGTTTACTATACATTTATGTAGAAAACTTAGATACACTAAATCAGCAGTTCTTAACTTTTCTTCCCCATATTTATAACAGTAAAGTAGGAGATGAAGGAATATGAAATTAACTTGTAACTTTTTGTCTTATTGTTTGTATATAACTGTTAGTGGGGAAGCTAATACAGGTTCATACCCAAAGCAGGGCTCCCTTTCACGATGTGTTTCAAGTATTTGACTGGTGAAAGCTTTCCACTGGTACAAAAGGGGCTGTATATGTCCAGAAAGTAATCGTTCCTCCTCCAACCTCTGAGCTGTTAGCTTCCCACAGTCTGCCTGGAAAAAGGCCCCCAAATTCTGCAGATTTCCCTCCCTCAGACAATTATAATCTCACAGCTGGAGAAGAGCTGAATTGGCTGAATTGTCACCAGGCTTACCTGTACCTTATCCTACCTCCTGTCCTCTGGATAAAGAGAAGCTGTAGGTAACTGAAGGAGAAAGGCATTGGCTCTTGATCCAAGACATCTCACTCGGGAGCAGCAGCAGGATATTTCATTCCTAGTGCATGCTGCTGAGTGGATACACAAGGAGATCTCCCCAGTTATGCAAACAAACCAAACCGCTGTTGAGTCAGAATCACTTTTTCAAGGCCATTCATCCAAAAGGAAAGCTGATCTGCTCAAAGAATTAGTGACTTCTCAGTATCCCTGAACCAGCCAGTTTTACCTGATTTGTCATGTGCCACTCCCATGGTAGGATTGTTGCCTGGTGATTTTTACTCCTTCTTGCATGGTTACGTGACACTTAGCTGCTGAATCTCCTGCTGAGGCGTGAGCTGTTCAATGCCAATCACAGCACTCACATTTCTGGAACATTTCTGGAAGAGTCTCGGGGATCAGTGAGTTTTCCAGGAGGCAGTGCTCTGTGTGTCCTTGCATTAAGGGATTTTCCAGCGTGTGTGGAACATGAGGCACACAAATCTCCTCTAGTTAAAGAGGTCAGGATCTTTCAGTGTTTGATAATGGACCAAGTTGATTCTTCATCTCTGGGCTTTACACTGGTCGTTACAGGGGAGGGCATAATTCTCACCAAACACAAAATGTCCTGTCCTGTGTGAAATAACAGTACTTAGAGTGTGGCCTTACCTCCTGCTAAGAGCCACGTGTTGTGAGGAGCGTGGGATTGTTGCAACTCTTGTCCTGGGGCAGTAAAGAAACGAGCGGAGTTTGAGCTTCCAAGGCAGGCAGGATGTGGCACTTGCCTGGCAGCTGTGGCAAAAGGTCTCAGGCTGTGCTTGCAGAGGCTGTGGGGAGCAGCTGTCACACGCTGGTGTTTTTAGGAAGGAATATAAATACCCCATGACCAAGGGGTCTCCGTGACCATTGTACAGATTAAAGCTTTGTGGTAATGCTGGCGGGTTTGGCTGCATACACTGCTGTTTGTGGTCTGGAAAAGTAGGTGGGTAGGAAAACAAATTTCTTCAACTGTAGTTTATATAGTCTAGTTCTGGTGGTGAGTTTAAAGCTTGTCTGAGCTAACTGATGTTTGTTTAGGAAGATCATATCTCTTCCTGTTGTTATCCTGGGAACTCAGGGTTAGTTGAATGTTTTCTGGTCTGTTTTTTTTCTATGTACAATACTTCTGTAGGAGTGCTTGGCAACACCATGTATTTGCACTGAAGTATTTTCAAATACTCTTCTCTGCAGAGAGATCAAGAATTTCTGAAGTCTCTGTTTGTCCTGGTGTACCATGACTCCGTCTTCCCTCTTCTCCAGTCCACCCTCCTCCCTGACTACAGGTGGGCTGAGGAAGAGTCAGAAGCGTCTCGCTGGAAGGTGATTGCTGACTTCTTGAAAAAGAGCCGAGAGAATGACGGTGCACTTCAATATCTGCTGTCATCAGAAAACACTCACAAAGCCTTTGACATCTCAGAGCTGGCTTATGATTTCTTAGGAGAAGTGAGGAAAAACAATCCTGGAATATGAATGGGTTATAGAATCACAGGATCATCAAGGTTGGAAAAGACCTTCAAGGTCATCAAGTCCAACCGTCAGCCCTACACCCCTGTGACCACTAAACCATCTCCCACAGCACCCCATCTACCTGTTTTCTGAACACCTTCAAGGATGGTGCATCCACCACCTCCTTGGGCAGCCTGTTCCAATGCCTCACTGCTCTTTCTGTGAAGCCATTTTTCCTAATACCCAGCCTGAACCTCCCCTGTTGCAACTTGACCCCATTTCCTCTTGTCCTATCGCTGGTCACTAGGGAGAAGAGGCCAACACCCACCTCACTACAACCTCCTCTCAGGTAGTTGTAGAGACCAGTGAGGTCTCCCCTCAGCCTCCTCTTCTCCAGGCTGAACAGGCCCAGCTCCCTCAGCCTCTCCTCATAGGGCTGGTTCTCCAGACCTCTAATCAGCCTATTTGCCCTTCTCTGCACCCTCTCCAGCACCTCAATGTCCTTCTTATACTGTGGTGCCCAAAACTGCACACAGTGCTCAAGGTGCGGCCTCACCGAGGATGAGTAGAGGGGCAGGATCCCCTCCCCAGTCCTGCTGGTCACACTATTCCTGATGCAGGCCAGGATGGTGTTGGCCTTCTTGGCCACCTGGGCACACTGCTGGCTCATGTTCAGCTGGCTATCGATCAACAGCCCCAGGTCCCTCTCTGCTGGGCAGCTCTCCAGCCACTCCTCCCCAAGCTTGTAGTGCTGCTGGAGGTTGTTGTGGCCAAAGTGCAGGACCCAACGTTTGGCCTTATTGAAACTCATGCAATTGGCCTTGGCCCATGGCTCAAGCCTGTCTAGATCCCTCTGCAGAGCCTCCCTGCCCTCAAGCAGATTGACACTTCCACCCAGCTTAGTGCCACCTGCAAACTTGCTGAAGGTGCACTCAAAAGAACAATTGAGGCTATGTAAAGAATGGTGTAGCAATATAAATAAACTCTTACAAAAAAGAAACTCTGTACTCTCTGAATTGTAATGAGTATTGTAACATATTTAACATTTTGAGATAGTAAAATTATTTTCTCAGTTTAACTAATGGAAATTGTATTTTAAATTTCTCCCTTTGCAATGTTAGACAAGGCTGTGGTTGTCTGTTGTTACATGTACCTGTTGTAGCCACGTCAAATGCCTATCAACATCTTTATTGACGACCTGGATGTGGGGTTTGAGTCCACCCTTAGTAAGTTTGCAGATGACACCAAGTTGGGGAGGGGGGGGAGTGTTGATCTGCCGGAGGGTAGGAAGAAGCTGCAGGGGAACCTGGACAGGCTGGATCGATGGGCTGAGGCCAATGGCATGAAATTCAACAAGACCAAGTGCAGGGTCCTGCACTTTGGCCACAATAACCCCAGGCAGCGCTACAGGCTGGGGGAAGAGTGGCTGGAGAGCGGCCCAGCAGAGAGGGACCTGGGAGTACTAGTGGACAGCTGGTTGAACATGAGCCAGCAGTGTGCCCAGGTGGCCTGGAAGGCCAATGGCATCCTGGCTTGTATCAGGAATAGTGTGGCCAGCAGGAGTAGGGGTGTGATTCTCACCCCTGTGCTTGGCACTGCTGAGGCCTCACCTCGAGTACTGTGTCCAGTTCTGGGCCCCTCACTTCAAGAAGGATATTGAGGTGCTGGAGCGGGTCCAGAGGAGAGCAACAAGGCTGGTGAAGGGACTAGAGGTCAGGTGGGGGCTGGGCTCTTCTCCCAGGCAACCAGTGACAGGACAAGAGGGCACGGCCTGAAGCTGCGCCAGGGGGGGGTTTAGGTTGGATATTAGGAAGTACTTCCTCATGGAGAGGGTGATTAGACATTGGAATGGACTTCCCAGGGAGGTGGTGGAGGCACCATCCTTGGATGTGTTCAAGGAAAGGCTGGATGTGGCACTTAGTGCCATGGTCTAGCCGATGTGATGGTGTTGGATCATAGGCTGGACTTGATCTTAAAGGTCTTTTCCAGCCTTGGTGATTCTGTGATTTTTGCCTAAGCTGAGCAAATGCTGAGGCAGCACTTTTCTCCTCTCTTGCAGCTTCTGATGAATTTCCAGTTTTGTTTTAATCAGGGTGAATGAAAGACTCTTTGTCACAGTACCCCAGTAGGCTGGTAATAGGCAAGGAAAATTCTTTAAGAATGCTGCTGAGCAAGGTCAGCCAGGTTAGGAAAAAAAAAACATCTCTGGTCCAATCAGTGGCTAGCAGGTTGCTCTGTATTTAGACTGTTTTACTGTTTTTCTTTCCCACTCAGGAAAAGGTTGGGTTATTCATAGGAATGTGCTTGACCCACCTAATACAAATAAAAGTGGGTGAGAATTCAGGGCATGCTGGTTCCCCTGTGCACAGCTACATGTACAGTAGCTCCCTCTGTGCTGACTTTCAGGCTAATGAGCTGTGGGGTATTCCTCTGGTGGACCAGGATGTTAAAGGCTTCTTTTCCCTGACCAGTTTGTAACCACAGGCCGTATGTGCTGCCCACTCCCAGTGGGAAGTGATTCATCTGATTTATCATTTGTGCTGGAGTATCTGGATGCTTTCTGCATGTTGATAGATACATTGCCACCACATCTTTTGAGGTAGGAGGACACTGAGTCACATGAGGATTTAAGTCTGAGCCAGGCACTACTTTTTGTCTGGTGTAAAATGTTTTAAAACAAGATCTTTCAAAGACCACAGCACACTGCATGGAGCCTGAAGCCAGCTCCGGCTGACAGCATTTGCAAACTGGAGCTTCCAGAAATGCCTCAAAGCACTTTCCCCTAGCCTAGGAGGGGCCTGGCCATAAGAAACATCATGGATTTGATTGTTGCTCTGTATTGCACAAGAGCTTGGCATAGAAGCCACATCTCTAGGGCATCAGTTGGCTCTCCTAACAGAGAGAGATGATTCCTTACAGGGCATCATCCTCCTCCAGCTGACAAGTACTGGTTGTATTAGAGAGGACCAGATGACTTCACTAGGCTGCAAGCAGAGATGCCACCTTCAGCCTTTCATCCCACCAGTTATCGTTGAGTTACGGGATGAGGGAGAGTCTTCTGGAAAAAAATAGCATGTGCATGTTTAATCCAAAGTGCATCTGCTGAGAGGCAGAAATCAAAGGTGTCCCAGCAGCTGTCCGGGTAACTGTCCTTCAGACCTTTCTGGGCATTCAGGAGCACAAGGGCAAACCCTCCTGTCTTCTACCAGTGCATTCAAAAAATGTCTGTAAAAAACATTTGGCTTTAAGTGTTTGAAGGCTGGATGTGCTCAGTGGGTGTGGGGGAGTCTTACGTGAACGTGTAGTAGAAACCTGAACAGAAAGGGGAGGAGTCAACAATACTGGAAGTGAAAATATTTCATGCTTGAAAGTGTGCCAAGGACAAAAATTAATTGTAGGAAACATTTCTACCGCAGTGTGGAGTGTTTTTTTTTTTTCTTTCCCCTCTCATTACAGACCATTAAATGATTTGTGTGCTGATAGAAGGGCTGGAGTCCCACTGTCTCCCATCCCAGTGCTGGCAGCAAGGGTGTGTGAAGCCAGTGGCAATGCCCGGTGGGAGGGCTGCCCAGGGCTCCTGCAGCCAGAGGAAGCAGTGCAGTGCCAGCCTGGGCTGGTTTCCCCGATTACGTCCTTGAGGGTGTGTCAGTTAAAAGCCCGCACGGGTACAGTGCGGCACAGGCAAATGCGAGCGGAGCCGAGCCGGAGCAGTCGTGGTGTCAGCTGAGAAGAGATGGCCTCGGTGTCCCCCCCTGCAGCCTCCACGCAGCCTACCCTGCCCTCCGGACTCGCTGTCTTCAAAACCATCCCCTACGCGTTCATGCTGCCGGAGATAGTGAGTACATCAAGCTTTGCTGCGGGACAGCACCCTAGAATGGCTCCAAAAATCTGGGAGCAGCCCCCAAAATGATCCTGAAGACAGTGGTACTGGGAAACAACACCTTTTCTCTTAGCTTATCCTAAATTCATAAAGGTGGTCTTCATGGTGTGGTTTTTTGGAACAGCCTGAGGATGGGATATACTCCAGCTCCATCCCAGAGCCTGTGCAAGGGTCACCAGCTGCTGTAGGGCTGGAAGAGGCTGAAGAGCTGCCAGCACCTTTGAGGCAGAAGCAACTCTAGTTATCACATAGAAACTGCCTGAAAATCAAGGGAATTTCTTTCTCTGTATTAAGTCTTTCCAAGGGCTTGAAAGCAATTGGGTGTGTTGTAAGCTGCGACCTTCCATGAATCTTTCAATTCCTTCTGGGTCCAGAGGGCACCTGGTGGGACTGGCTGAGATAGCTGCTGGTGTACTTTGGTCCATGACACAGCGCTGGCAGCCCACACCACAGGAGCAATTGCCATGGCTGGGCTTTGCCGGGAGCTGCCTGTGCCAGAGGGCTCAGCTCCCCACTGCCAACCTGGGGGAGTTTCTCCCTCTGGAGCTGGAGCAGCACCGGGCGGCAGAAGCCGATGGAGATAACCCCGCGTGCTCTTCATGTATGGTAAATCTTTTAGGTGGATCCAGAGTGAGTGACTCACTTTGGGTTGGTGTGAGGTGTCAGGAGGAGACTTCCTCATGCTGTGATTTTAAGCCCAGATTAATGAGTGGGCAGGGCTGGGCTGACACAGCCAATAGCCTTTCCCAGAAAAAAGTACATTCTTTGGCTTCGCCAGCAAAGCCTGTGGAGCAAGATGTTTCTTTCCATTGAACACGGCAGCAAGCATTTGCCTTTTGTAAGAATTTCCAAGAGCATTCATGAAAACTCATGCCAGCTTGCAGTGCTGCTCTAGTGCCAGGATGCTCCAGGAGGCTGGTCCACGCTACACAAAGATGCAGGGCTTCCCACAGCTGCTGGGAGGCAAGCAGGGACTCAGGGAGGAGAAGAGGCTTTCCCCATCCCGTGCTCATCAGAGGTGCCTGTGTTTGTCCCTGGCAGATCTGTGGGATGTGGGTGTGGATCCTTGTTGCTGCTACCTCTGTCTCCTTCCCGCTGCTGCAGGGATGGGTGATGTACGTGTCCCTCAGCTCCTGCCTCATCTCCCTGCTGCTCCTCTTAAGCTACATCTTCGGATTTCACAAAAACAGTGAGAACTGGAAAGTGCTGGTAAGGAGGGACTGGGACACTGACAGATACTGGCAGCAGCTGTGTGGTACAAGACCACCATGGCTAGCAACAGGTTCCAAGGGAATCTGTGCTATGCTGTGGGTGCTGCGTGGGCAGAGGAGGGTTTGGAAGAGTACAGGGGTTTGGTCCCAGCCCTTGTCTGGGCGTGTGTGTCCCATTCAAGCACTCAGATGTGTGAAGGATGGACCTCATCCTCAGGGTGAATCAGAGGATGGTCCCAGGCAGGCTTTGATCCCCACCACTCCCTTGTTCTGCAGGACACTTTGTACCACGGCGCCACGGCCATTCTATACATGAGTGCTGCTGTCTTGCAAGCCAATGCAACCATCCGCTCTGAGTCCGAACTCAACTCGTCCCCTTACTACCAGCTCAACAGTGCCGCATCGGTGAGTTGCTCCATAAAACCCCAGGCAGGCCACAGCACCTGTAGCTCCCCTCAGGGACATCCAGGAGCAAATATTAAAGCCACACCAGAGCCCTCCCAAGTCCAGCCAGTGTGGACTTCTCGGGGGTCCAGCAGCTCATGGCCAGCCTTATATGGCTGCCTCCTGGGAAACATGAGGGACTTTGCCTCTTCTTCAAGGCTGGAGGGAGCTCTAGGCTGGGAGGCTTTCCTAAGTCAAGAGCATCAAGGTCAGACTCTCACAGCTGACCCCAACTTTTGCTCTTCTTCCTCTTGTGCAGTTCTTTGCCTTCATCACGACCTTCCTGTACATCCTCCACGCCTTCAGCCACTACTACCAGTGAGCCCAGCAGCACTGGCTTCACCTCTGCAGGATGAAGGCTTTCCCAGTGCCAGGGATGCAGCTGTCTTCCACCAAGGTGTCCCTGCCCTGGCCCTGTCACCCACCCCATGGGGACAGCAGTTGGTTTTTCACTTCACTGAAGGCGGGATATTTGTACAGCAGTGTTGTGTCAGTGTGCCTGTGGGGACATTTCATGCCTTGCCCATGGGCTATGCAAGGGGAAGGACTGGGTGCAGCCTCTGAGCCAGCTTCCTGCTCTGATGATCCACCAAATACAGATGACCAAGGAAAAAAAAAGAAAATGATTGTTCCTTCAGCAAACAATTTCCTTTCTCGTATTATTTTCCTATCTCTGGTTCAGCTAGAACACTCCCCAACACATAAATTCATAACAATAATACAATATTGTGTTCCTTGACTTTCAGATAATTTTACTTGGTATATACAGTACTTAGAATAAAGCATCTACTAACAGTGTCTGCCCAAATAGGCTTTGACCAGTATATAAGCTATGTTCATTGAACATGCTAATTTTACTCCATAAGAGTTAAAGATTTCCCTTCAAAAACCAGAAAGTGTTCACAGACTCAGAAAGCTACAACAGACAGTTCTACGATTTACTTGTTTCAACGAACTTATAGCGTAAAACTACAGCATGAAAAGACTTATTACTACAATTATTTACAGTGTTTCTTCTCCGGTGTCTGTTAATCACTATTACAAAACCTGCAGCCCTAGAGGTCAGTCACTGACAGCACAGTCACCTAGCATCGCTGTTACTGGCGTCCTTCCTCTCTGCATCTTTAGCGCTTGAGTGGCAGGTAGAGGGAGCTCCCTCCTCTCGCTGCCCCAGATAAACCTCCGTTTCTGGCAGAGCGTTGACTCGCAGGATATCTAAGTAGAGAAGGTAGTCCTGGAGACAAGCTGGCAATGGCAATTCCCGGATAAACCGGTCCGATCGCAGGCGTTCACTCGTTAAAATGGACCGGATCTCAAGACGACAAAGATGAGACAGGGGAGGAATGAAGGCTGAAAAAGTAAAAACCAAATCAAATGCTGAAAAAGACACCATGGTATTCCATTCCTTGTATACAGTTACCTGGTTTAGCTGGATCCCATCTGAACCCCCCAGTCTCTGGCAGTTTGAAGGGCTGTTGCCTGCCAGAATCAGCATTTTCAGAATTGCCTTCCAGGAGCTAGAAAAGGTAACTTAAACTTCTAGAACAAAGTGCCAAAGGATAATTTTATCCTTAATTGGAAAGTTTTGTCTAACCAGCCTACAACAGCTACCTGCGTGGGAAGAGAGAGGCTCATGCCACCTTACAAGAAATTAAAAATTAGGTCTAGAAGTAAATCAGTGACAAACTGACACAAGGGAAGACACTTTTAGGATAAGTATTAAATTATAGTATGACTCAGTTGACATACAATGCCAGATGTTCTAACGTGTCCTTAAATAACTTGACTTTGGGGAGCCACCATGTCAAAAGACAGACATGTCTGTAAACATGCAACCTTCACATTACAGATCAAATTATCCTCATGCAGAACTCTGGTGCCTCCAGACTCTCCTAGAGTGGCTTGTCCATTAACTTTTTCACAAGGCATCTGAAAAAGTGAAAACTCTCCAACTTCCCCCACCTGCTTTTTCCTCTCCACTTTTTCACTTTGGGTTTCGTTACTGGATGCTATTACAACACAAACATACTTACTAATAGCAAAGGAAACAAAGAAAGAACTTCAGCTAAATTTCCCCAAATAAACTCCTTTTTTTTTTTTTTTAAAGTCCAAAAGGAGATACTAACTAGCTTCAAATATGCCAAAGGAAGTATTTTTTAATAACATTATCACTTAGACATTTTAAAAATTATTACAGACCTTTTTAAAGAAGAATTTGCTTTGAAATGAGTCACTAACAAGGACACCTGGGCTCAGTTTTTCAGTAACATAATGCATAGGTTACAGAATATTGTCTGTATATTAAAGCTGCTTTTCTGTAGGGTGAATACAGTAAGCAGTTTTCCTGGACAATCAATTATTGAATCTTTTTGGCTGACCATATTTTGATTACAAGAGTGACAATGAACAGCTAGATTTGTAGGCATTTAATATGACAACTTACATGGTTTGTATTTTAATTACTGGCACATGCTTACAGAACAGGATAGACATTTCATTGGAAATACAAATCAAATTTAAAAAAATTAAAATCAGTGGAATTTTGTCAAAAAAACATAACCGAGTAATATTGATCATCTTCCCTTAAATCTTCCAAGAGGCTGAACAAATCACTTCAGGAAGGCACAGCGCTAATTTACAGTCACTACCCACATTTTAAAGTACATGCATTAATTGGAAGTGGTCAAACCAGACTAAACTGAAAATACTTCCTTCACTCTGAATTGAACGATGTCATGAGTAAAACTTACTCAAATATGTTTTGCTTGGTTGTTTGTTGAGGGTAGGTGCTACTTCTGCCCTCCATTTTCTGGTCAAGCAACGTCTATCGACCGCTGAACCTTCTTTGCCATTGTGCAGGAGCACACAATGCTGCTTCCCACTTCCCGCCTGGAAGCTGGCATACACAGAGATGCTTTTTCCCTAATTGTATTGCTTACCAAAATGACTCTTGGGAGTCCAAGAGAACTTCTCTTTGTATTCTGAAAGGTCTTGCTCTACAGCTGGAGGAAGTCTCTTCCAGTTTGTGAACTCCAGGATGAAATTAAGGGCACCGTCATGCACAGAGAAAATCCTGCGTAACAAAATATAAATAAATATAACAATGGAAATAACACATAGAAAGCTTTACTATTTTCTAACAAATCCTTAACAACCTACAACCTAAGCCTAGAAACAGAAAACCATTAAAGAGAAATCCAGAGTAATTCTGACAGCACAAGCCTTTACTAATGTTATTTTATCTTTCTCCATTTCTTTTCAAAAGTTAGAATGAAAGAGAAAAATATCTGCTCTGAAATTTAAATGCCTCAGTAATAGGCAGCATTCTCCTCTGCACTAATTTCTTATTCCATTTCCACCTAAGTTTTAATAAGGGGTCAAGACACAGCAGCATTAACATCACTTTTTGGAAAAAAAAGCCACTCATATATTCAGCAATTTATTTATTAAAACAAACAAAAGCAAACCCTCAAAACTTGCAAGTGTTTCAAACTCTCCTTCTACCAGAGATCACATTTGTATGTATTCAGAAACCAGTATGATTTATAATTCAGATCTTTAGCATGTGAAGAACTTTCAACAATAGCTTAATTGAATAAAGCGTGTAAGGAGGTTAAAGTACCAGCAGGTAAACCAACTGGTTTAGGACTACGCTTGATGAAGAGCCATGGAATTTCACAGCACAGCTTCTTTGCTGGATGTGTACAATCCTGAATTTTCATATGAATGGAAATCTAAATGCTCTAAACACACAAAAATACCAGCCTAAAAATTTGTAATACACTTGCTTTTTACAAGAGATAAATGTAAAAAGTTATTTGATGTCCTTTCTAGTTTTTATTATTTCATTTTTCATATCTGACTGAACTTTCACACATTGACTGAAAACCATGCAGGAGAGAGATCTGATTGCCTCACTGTCTTTAAGAGAATGGTGAGTTTACATCTCCCACTGGTAATTAAAACTGTCAGTGCTCTAAGTTGACCAATTTATGATTTTACAATTGTTTTGTACAAGGACCCAGATACCATAAATGAATCATATGCATAAATGTTATTAGCTATCTACTATCCTGTTATCTTCCAGGATAGCATAGTTAATATTGACATTAAACTTAAAAAAAACATTAGTTTTGTAGATTATGGTGTGATAAGTGTTATTCAGAAAAGTGGGTAGTACACAAAGGAAGTAACTGGTGTACAAGTATTTGTGGATTATGTAACAAAATATCAAAAAACATCACATGATTTACACGGACAGTGAGATCTGTTCACTCACTGAACTGCAATCTTGTCATGTCTTACTTTTGCAACCACTAAGTCTTCTATGAATAAATATGATCTACAGAAGCACAGATACACCATGCTTAAAAATGCTCCTCTAATTACTGTTCAGAAAGCCAGCATTAACATGATTAGCTATGAGTAAGAGGATCTCATTAAGCCATAAACAAATGCATTTAAAACTACCAATGATATCTTAACCATAGTATCATAACAGTATCTGAAATTTAAATAATATTTAAGTAAACCTTAAGACTCCTACTCCTTTCGTACAGTTAAGTAATGCATGTAATGAGTTTATACATCTCACATTATGTTGTTAACAGCTGAGATATTTGGTAGTAAAGTCTAAGTGTCATCTGCATGGACAAGGAATAAAACAGAAGAGAAGAGAAATACTTCATAATTTTAAATACAAGTTTATTCTGTGTGCCTAATTAAGTATAAAACATCTCCAAACTGTTATTTTTATGTAGAATTTAAGAAAAAAAAAAAACCACAACATAACAAAAACTCAGACTGGATTTTTTTGCCACGTTATTTTGTTTAACACAATCTCTAACTGCATCCATCTCCTCGTCTCCTAAACTTGGCCCAGCTTCACCTTACATTTGTTTCCCATCCCTCCTGACTTCTTTCTTCTGTTTGACATTCTTCTTACCACTACTGCACTACACACATGCACACAATTTGCAACTAAATTTGGGGTCCTTTCCACAGGGTAGCAATAGAGCAGTCTCCATTCTGGCTTTCTTCCTAAAATAAACTTGTTTTACTGAATCCAGCTATGTTTTATTTCAGACTGTTTTATTTCACTATTCCTGACCATGGCAACTGATTCTCCAGTTCTGTCCTCTGAAAGTACATGGTGAATAACATCAGCAACAGCTTTGCAGACTAGCATGCAATATTTAAGTAAACAAGGTAACATTATCTGCTTACCAGATTCTGTGCATTAAATTCACTGCATTAAACCCAGCCAAGAGCAGGTAAGGCAGCCATTCCTTGTAATACCCCTGTGCTTTAATGGTGTATTTTATGAACTCAAACAACTGGTCCCCAGCAGGCAGTGAACAGCCCAGCTTCAAGAAGCGTTGAAACAAAGCAAACTTTTCACGGAACAGGCAATATCCCAAATGAATCCCAAGTAAGGTGATCCCGTATTTCAGGAAAATATCGATGAAATAATAACGTCTATGAACAGCACAGAAGGAACAGAACATCCTGTTAGTTTTTCCCCAAAAAGCATCTAACATTTCAGTTCTTGCCTCCAAGAAAGCAAATTTCTTCTACCAAAAATCCCCCCGGCTGTATTTGCAGGAAGCTCTGCAACCTACTAAACTATTGCAAACATTTTAAAATTATTTGACTAAAATAATTTTATCATTATGCTCAGCCTTGGTGAAGCTGCACCTTGAGTACTGCGTGCAGTTTTGGGCACCACAGTATAAGAAGGACATTGAGGTGCTGGAGAGGGTGCAGAGAAGGGCAAATAGGCTGATTAGAGGTCTGGAGAACCAGCCCTATGAGGAGAGGCTGAGGGAGCTGGGCCTGTTCAGCCTGGAGAAGAGGAGGCTGAGGGGAGACCTCACTGGTCTCTACAACTACCTGAGAGGAGGTTGTGGTGAGGCGGTTGTTGGCCTCTTCTCCCAAGGGACCAGCAATAGGACAAGAGGAAATGGGGTCAAGTTGCAACAGAGGAGGTTTAGGCTGGGTACTAGGAGAAATTCCTTCACAGAAAGAGTGGTGAAGCATTGGAACAGGCTGCCCAGGGAGGTGGCGGAGGCACCATCCTTGGAGGTGTTCAGAAAACAGGCAGACGTGGTGCTTCAGGAGATGGTTTAGTGGTCACAGGGGTGTAGGGCTGATGGTTGGACTTGATGACCTTGAAGGTCTTTTCCAACCTTGATGATTCTCTGATTATCAATTATAACATGGTAATATGATAATAAATAATATGACTGAGAATTAGTGTGTTGCTTTTTAGTTAGTAATTAGATTGCACATTACTTCATAGAAGTAGTTTTGAAGCGGTTAGATATGTTACCTGCCTCATTTACAGTAGAGTTTAGTCATTACCATCCCTGCCTAAATTATTTATTATATGCTTAGAATAGAAGGGAAAAAACAATGTAAAAGGATTTTTAAAGCACTTTCTAGGAGTCTGTAGTGAAAACTAGTAATAACAAACCCTAGGTGCTGCTTCACTGCACACTTTGAGTAATTTCTGGAGATACGGGAAAGCACATTCTGCCTCATACCCCTATGTGTGATTTCCCAAGCACTGTTTTGGATCTGGATGAGATCCTGCCTCAAGCAATTAAAAATCACCTGCAGCCTGACCAGAGACTCAAGAGGCTGTAACAGGCACTGTCACTGGGGTGTACAGTCACTACTGAAAAAAACCAAACATTTTGTCTGTGATTTCCCTCCATGAGGTAAGCCCTTTCAGTCCAAGTAGGACAAACTCAACCAGAATATTATGGTAGTATTTTCACTTCAGGAACATTATGAATGACTGAAAAGTTATTTGTTACAATTACAGCACTGTGGACTGATACTGATATATTTATTAAAGTGTTCAAAATTTTTCCTAAGCCAATTGTAGGAATGCGTGATTCTATTAATTAATAGCATGCAACAAGTAACAACTTTACAAACACATATATTCAAACATAGTCAGCAAAGAATATTCCAGCAAAGTTAGCTCTTCCAAAAGCTTTATCCAGGTGAAAAAAACCCAAACAGTACATCCCCCTCAAGACCACCATTTTAAATTATAACAAGCTTTCTCATAAAAAAATAATTTCTCAAATACCCTTTACCCATCTCAATTGTTTATAGGATTCAGGGCACCAGTATTTTGGCTAGAAATGTTTGCAGGTGACAAACTTCTGGAATCTAAGAACAGTTAAAATATTTCATATTTTAATTTTTCTTCCTTAAATAAAAGAAATCACAGCAGGACTCATATGGAAAAGGCAAGAATGAGAAACTGAAATAATCTCAACTGTAAACCAGCCCCAAAAGCTATGGTTTTGCATCTGCTGGATAAACTGCTTTTTAACGGGGGGTGAATTAAATTCACCACTACCAAAACCTCATTCATTTAAATGGCAGCACTTAAGCAATACATTACAATTCATGCACATGAAATATTCTGTTAGAACCTGAGCTTTAAGAATATTTAAATGCCTTTATTGAAGGTACTTTCCTTCATGCAGCACACTAGCCGCATAATTTGCATTAGTATTCCCAAGGAGAAGTGTCTACAAAGGGTGAACTAACTAGAATTCTGGCAAAACATGAAATGATAGAGAGCAATCAGCTGAAGAAAGGAAAAAAAAGGGGTTTCAAACATTCTCTACCACATGAACAACGTCTCTGTTGTTCTAAAGCATAAAGCAGAAGCAGTTAATTGCTCTCAAGGCTCATCTAAAATGTAAACCACAGTGACATTACAGCTCTACACAGAGGTCAGAATAGCCAAGGGGTGACTGAGATTTGATTCTCTACCTTGATTTGAGCTGTGCCAGTATTTAATCCTTTGAATGTTATTTTATATATTGAATTAGTTTGGGAGGAGCATAAGGTGAGCCTGGTGACAGCAACATCTAGATCTTTTACAGTAATAGCCCAAGTCCTCCACAAATTAACTTCCCACAGAGAAAGGAAGAAGTTTCTGTACTAAAGGAAAATAAATCAACAATAATGACATGAAGAGCTGCTCATTGGCATACCACGTATATATATACTTACAGTAAGGCTTTTCTACCTTATTATTTTTCCTCCAAAATTAGAGCCTTTGCATTATGAAGTAAGCATTCTTTTATTTCCTGTTGAATACCAGGGGTGGGCATCTCTCACCACACATAAGAAGAAATGGGTCATGATCTAAAAGATTTCATCATTCTGTTTCCCAGTTCTCCTTAACTGATTAATTCTGCTTGTCTTACACATGTGACTGGCATGCTGAAAAGGAAAACACTATTTTCCAGTAACTCATCCTCACTAAAATGGATCCGGCTACTTAAGAGCCCTTTTGATCCAATTACAACATCAAGTCACATTCCCAGAGGACAGACGTGTTGATAAGGCCTTCTGAAAGCATGGAAACTGCAATGATGTTCTACAAGACTCTTCTTCAAAGAGCTGAGCTTCCCATCAGAGATTTCAGTGAGGTTCTTCAACTGGTGCACACAATCCAAACCCCATGCACCATGTGGATACTTACAGCTGAACTCCAGCAGCTCAAGAACTGATGAAAAAGGGCAGGAAAACCGCACATTTAAAAAAAGTTAAATAAAGGCCAACATAATTACAAATAGTTTCAAAATGTAACAGTTATACTTACTCTGTGTGGAAGACCATACACATGGGTGATCTGCAGTCAAAGTTAAGGCACTCCTGAGCATCTGGACTGTAGCCTTCTTTAAGCAACATTTCCAAACATTCTTTATTGCCACCATATACTGCTGAATACACAGGGCTCACTTTGTCTTTGCTTTTGTCACAAATCCGATCAGTAATTGGTATTAGCAACTCCAACAGCCTGCAAGTATTGAAAAACACTATTTATTTTGTGATCTTCTGCAATAATTAGGAGTTAAATGTATGGTCATTGTTCATATGGTGATTACAGCAAAAGAAGATAATCCTACCTGTGTTTTCAGTACTGAGTTTGCTTAAACGAACGTCTATAATTTCCTACACAGACCCATAACAAACACTGTGCTTTGGTAAGGATTTAGGCTGGCAATAAATATTTTAATCCAAAGCAAAGACAGGTATTTCCTATTACCCAACAATCCTTTTTACAGCAATAGAGTACCACTGCATGTTAAATCCCCACTTCTACTGCAAATAAAATCAATATTTACTTCTGTTCAACAACACTCACTGAGATAACGAAGCAGAAAAAACATTCTGTTTCATAGCTCACACCTCCAGTCCAAAGCCGTTCCAGCTAACAAGGATTAGCAACATAGACCAGTGTCTTTGCTACTGGAACTTATTGGTGCTGCTCAGAGATTGCCATTGCATACTGTTGCAAAAGCTACTAAGGCAGCATTTGATTTAAAGACATTTATAGTACTGACAACTTCACAAACCTATCTTCTGACAAAATGAACAAAGCCCAGCTTCCTCAGTATCTACTATAGTCTGCCCCTCTTCAAGTCATGTATAAAGCATATGTTACTGTTATTTATATTTTAAAATGTAGAAGTCATATGGCTATTGAGGGAATTGATATCTGGTTCAGCACTGTGTAAAACTCTCTAAACTCATTAAGATATGATCTGATCCAAGTTAGATGCTGAACTAAAAATAGCTGGTCACTTTACTGGAACTACTAACACACATTTAAAGTATGAAAATAATCAGGAATTCTAAACTACAAGTCAGCTTGAAAATTCGTTTTTCTTCCTTTTTGAGTGGAAGTTCTCTTTGTTGATTAGATTTTTATTACCAGAATCTTCTGAGTATCTTTTTAGTCACCTACTTTTTACGGTCCATTTCAGCTGCTGCATGAATAGGCAACTGCCAGTTTTCCTCGTTGCAGTAGAGGTTTGGATCTGCCCCGCTGGCTAGCAGCAGTTCCACACACTCAGTGTGGCCCTCCTGCACAGCAATCAGCAGGGGAGTGGCTCTGTCCTTGGCTTGAGAGTTTACATCTGCACCTGACAAAGAAAAAAAAGAGCCAGTGCTTTACATCACCCCTACATCACACCAAATATACAACAAATTTAAAATGAATCAGTAATTGTTTTCACAGCGTGACTTCACAACACAGCAGGTCTTCCATAGCAATAAGAAAACATTTACTAGCTTGTTGCTAACTTTTTAAAACAGTCAGTGCTTAATTTGTCAAAAACCAGCACAATACAAGATAAACAGGCTGGAGGAAAGGCAATGTGTTAGGCAATCGTTTGATTGCAATTATTGTTTGAGATTCTCCCCTAGGTATAGGGAGATCAGTTAGTGTGATTTCTCTGGTCAGGTCATGGATCCCTCAGGCTTAAAGCTAAGCAATTAATTTTGTTTGTAAAGACACTCTTAGACATATAAAACTTGTCTATGCGAATGAAACTGTTGCTGTCACTTTCTGAGCAGAGAGAGTTCAGAAAAAGTTATCTTCCCTTAGCCTGAACAATATCCTATTACAAGAGCAATGTCATCAAAATCAGCCCTCTATTGTAGCACTACTGAGGGGTTCTAGAAGATCCTGGCAATTCTTAATCTTCTCATTTAACTTTTTTGATTTATTATTTCCTACCATCACTTGCTGAAAACTACATCAAATTACAGAATCAAGATTTAAGCAATTAAGATGGTTTTGCATACCCATCTGCAACTAAAATTACACTCAAAAGACTAAAACCTGAAGTTATGAAGTGCAAAAGTAGAACTAAAATGTTATGTGGTGACAGGCTGAAACAAATTTAAAAACAACAAAGCTAAATGAATGATCACTATTACCATGAGATACAAGCAGTCTTAAACTCTCCAGCTTTCCATACTGGGCAGCAACAAACAAAGGTGTAATTCCAAAGTCATCCTTACATTCCTTGCTTGCCCCTTTCTCCAGGAGTATTTTCATTATCTCAGTGCATCCCTGAAATAAATATTTTTTTATTCTTAACCAACAACAAAAAAACTGGACCATTGAAATAATTTATTTTGCCCAGACATTCGAAACAGAAATAAGGAAAAAAGGCAATATAGTCAATATTCTAAAGATGTACTGAAAAATTAATGGAAAAAAATAGACAAGTTTAATCTATTTTTTCACATTTGCTTATTTACATAATAGATACAAATGGAAATTTAATTAGTTTATTAGAACCATTAAGCTAACATACTTTTAGCCTTCCAACCATAGCCATTCTATCATCTTAAGATTCTATTCTGTAAATAGGTCATATATCTCACTGGTGATGAGATACTAAACAGAACTCTTTCTCAAAAAATCCTGTACAGTATGTGAGCTTGTAAATACATGAAATATTTGTAATACTTAATTATTGGTTCCCAACATCAACATCTCATGTAGGTTCAGATACAAACTTCAGTGTGTTGCAAGCCCTTCGGCATTTAGACTGCTAAGGTAGGTTACGAAAAATTACTGGATAAAATGGCAAAGAAATAGATAAAATATCACTCAGAGTACACCAGTTACAAATAAATTATATTACATACTTGCAGGTTACCTGAAAAGAAGCTTGGTGCAAAGAATTCCATCCAGAGAAAGTATGAGGTCCCTTAACATTTGCTCCGTGTTGTAGCAGAAACTTTACAATATCTGCATGTCCATTTTGAACAGCTTTGAATAGAATATAAAAAAAAGTAGAAAAACCAACCAATTCTTATTAACTGGATTTAAAGAACTCATTGAAAAACTCAAGAAGTCTCACTGCTAACTTCCCCACACAATAACTGTAGTATTTTTAAACTTGCCTTATATGCTTACTTGCCTTTCACATTTACACCTGCAAAATGGAGTTGGAGAATAGAAATTTATCCACAAAAATTTTAGGCTTGTTAAAATTCCACCTACACTGTGCTACCACAAATCACAAGAGCAAGTTTCTTTCCTCCCTCTTTACTGTGGAACGTGGAGACAATTGTGCAGCAGGCACCTAACTGCTTGACAGCTACAATAGCCTCCCAAACTTGTGAAACCCTATCTTACAACAAATTCCCCCAAAAACTGTTTTAAACACCTATGTAAAAGTAATTTATAATACGTACATTTAATTTATGCTAACGCTTTCACTGACAAAGTCTCCTTTAGCATCCTGATTCATCCTCAAGTTTTTGTCACTGACAATTCCACCATGGCACATTTTCTGTGTAACCGCAAAAGCTTGATATGATGCTAAATGACCCACAAATAGCTGCTGCTGAGTGAATAATTTTTAGAGTATTAGTGCAGGAGCTCAGCACAGCAGTGCCTCTGGCTTGTAGTACTCAATGTCCAACACAGAGCTGTGCCATAACCCCATCACATAATCTGGATTAACCTGACCATAAACTTTTCCCTTTTTAAAAATCTCTTGGATACGCAGCCCCAGGTCCATTCCTTGGTCCTGCCTAATCTATGTAAGCACTTATACACAGTGTTAATTACCATTACCCATGGCAATTTCCCCACAAGTGCTGCCTGTCACCAACTGTTTTAAGCAAATCAACTATTTAGTTGTCTAAAAATTAAATGTGAAGAGACTTATAAACAAAGGTAATGTAGCAGCTATAATGTTTGCCTGTCCATGGAGATGATTAAAACCACAAGCATATATATAACCAGATTACTTAAACTCTGAGGAGTCACTATAGCAGAAGTTATGTCAAACATAAATAATAGAAAAAAACCCAACTAAAATAGTGGACCTTAATTGTTAAACTAGGAATTGCAAAAAGAAGAGGAGGTCTTTCCACATAAGAAGTCGTGAGGAATTAAAAAACAACAACTTGAAAGACCCTCATATAGCTGTAATCCTATACCTCCTAGACCTTTTCTGTGCTAGCAAGAAACAAAAGACAATGAAAAAAAAACAAAAACAGTTTTATGATTTTGTTTTAAAACACAGTCTGAAGCAGATTCATCCATTAAAGTAGTCTCTAGACCCACTCCATCTCTGAATCTAAAGCCTGGTATTTAGGATAAGAAAAAAAAAAGAAACATGGCAGAGGCAATGAATGAACTCTGGTGAGTTTAAACTCAGGTGAATAAGCTTTTCCCCCCTCACTGGCTGTTCTGAGGTTTCAAGCAAGCTTGTGTCACCTAGGAACAGTGTGGTGGTTGCTTCAGTGTTAAGTTTATTGGGGTCAGCCCCAGCTTCCAGAAGAACACGAACACTTTCCAAAGACCCGTGGCATGCTGACAGATGCAGCGGGCAGTTCCCTTCAAACGTCTTTGAATTTATGTAGTTGTCAGATGGAGCTACAAATGAGAACAATGGGGGGAAAAAAAAGGTGTATTTAGCAATGAATTACAAAACACAGTTATTTTCTTAAAATAACTATTATTTGAGATGTGGGGCCTGCAGCACGTCCATGAGCATGCTGTTATCAACTCCTTCAAACAGTAGCATCAGTCACTCTTGGCCCTCCATGCAGACTTGTCTTGGACAGGGGAAAGCAAAGTAAAATCAAATGTCGTTTGCCAACTACAATACACCAATTTCTCTTTACCATAGCAAGGCAGTATCTATGAAACCATACAAAAATTTACAAATCAAGTAAGAACAGCACAAGAAAAACCTATTCGATTTATATTTTATATTGCAGGGGAATCTGGCAGCAAATCACACTATTTCACATCGAGTTTTCCTTACCTGCACGAACTAGCACCCTCAGACATTCACTTGAATTGTGAGCTGCTGCTTCATGGATTGGCATCCAACCCCTGTTATCCGCAACATCGATGCTGTACCCCTGTTTAATTAGTTGCCTCAACATTTTAACATTTCCTTCTCTGGCTGCAAGCCCCACAACAGAGCATCGATCGGAATAGGCCTCTGAGAAATCCATCCTTGCCTATGGCAAACAAGGAGGAAGGGAAGAGGAAAAGAGGAGAGTGGGACAAAAAAAAAGAGAGATGCCTGTTAGTATGGAATATGGGCGCGGAGGGGGGTGTTGTTTTGCCTTTTTGTAGATGTTTTGGGCTGGGTTAGGGTTTTGGGAGAAGGTGTTCGTTTGTTTGTGTGGTTTTGGGGGGTAATAGCTCCCCTGCTACTGCCTAGCAGCTCCCGGGGAAGCAGTCACCGTGGGCAGGGGATCTCTTTTCCAGGGCCAACCGACAGAACCCTACAGGCGAACCTCTGTGCACAAGGCGGGCTGGCACAGACACCCCGCAGAACCGCTCTGCCACCACCCCGCCGTGGCTGGGGCAGGGCCACCCCGCTCCAGACAGCCGCTGGTACCTAAAGGGCAGCCCCGCTGCCCCCCGCAGTATCCGGCTAGAGGGAAACCCGTGGCGTTCCGCCCCGCCGGCAGTGCGCAGGCCCGCCCCAGTGCGGGCGGCGGTCGGACGGTCAGTCAGCCATGTGGGTATTCGGCTATGGGTCCCTCATCTGGAAGGTGGATTTCCCTTATGAGGAGAAAATGGTGGGGCGCATCCACGGCTACAGCCGCCGCTTCTGGCAGGGCAGCACCGATCACCGCGGCGTGCCGGGCAAGGTGAGGCCGGGGCGGGGGGACACGGCGGCGGAGCGGACGGGTCGGCCTCGGCCCCTCACCGCGGCGACGGGGCTGGCAGAGGAGGCGGGCGGGCCGGCCTTGGCGTCTCACCGCGGCGGCGGGGCGAGCCTCCCTTCGGGCCTCGGTCTCTCACTGCCGGGGCCTCAATCGGGGCGGAAGGGAACCGGCCTTGCCCCGACCCCCGCCGCGGCCGGGCACCCTCCGGCTGCCGAGGGCGCTCCCCAGCGCGGAGGCTGCGCCCTCCGCGTCCCTCCAGCCCTCGCCACTGCTCTTTCGTGTATTTTTGTTAAACTTATAAACCAAACCGGTGTTTGCTGATGACAGTTATTCCAGCAAAGTACTGAGGTGAAGCGCTTCTGCTTCTAATTTATGTCATTGTGGCAAGAAGTGGCCTAAAGTTCAGAATTCATTTTCTTCTGTACTATCAATAAAAAAAAAAAAGCCCAAACAAAACAACAAACCCACCAAACAGCATGATGAGCCTAGGAGAAAAATGGTAACAAAAATAACCATCAGTCCATTTTAATAGCTCAAAAGTAACCGAGTTAGTTATTATAGACATTTATCTAAAGAACTACGGGAAGATACCTCAGTGTGGGTGCCAGGCTTTGAAGAGAAAGGCTAGTTAGTAAGGTCAGGAGCATTGATCTGAGTAACTATCTCATTGATTTTCAGTTTTTTGTACTTCCAAATGAAAACCCACGGAGGAGGAAGTATTTCCTCTTTGGATAAAACAACAAAAGCAACCAAGAAAAGTAATCTAAAATTCCAGAAGTGAGCATTCCCAATTTCATGCAAATGTATTTTTAACCCCCTGGAGAAAGAATAATAGTCTTACTCTGCTTTAAAAGCCTGCACCACTCTCCCGATGTATAATTCTAAACAGCTCAACGAATATTAAAGAAACAGTAGGTTACAGAAGCACCCGGCAAGTTAGAGGAATGACTTGGATGTGGCAGGACTGTTGTTGACAGACCACAACTTAGTCACTAGAAATGCAAACCTATCATAATTGTATAGAAACGGACCCTTGCATACAGCTCTCTAACATTTCCCTGCTTTGAATCCTGGTTGTGTCTAATTAAAGTATGTTTTCCTGATGCTCCCTAACGTGGTCATTCCACTCCAAAACTGGAATATGGCTTTAAAAGAGCTCCTCCACAAAAGCCATAAGGATTCTTTTTAAAAATAAAACACAGCATGCTACATGTAGCATGGAAGAAATTTTCATCTTGTTCTAAATATCACTAGTTAAAACCTCAAACACCATAAACAACTTACACAGTACTTAAAGATAATACTAAACCCCCTCGTGTTCAGTTTCCTGCAAGGGAAATCACCATGCTGCAGGCACTAGCGTGAGTTGGGCACCTAGTATTTAAAAAAAAAAACAAACCAACAAGGTTTACTGTAAATAAACAAATTACACAGGCTGGGCAGGCATGTTTTCCCGGTTGGAGCAGAGCTGAGCAAATACAGCTGTCCTGGTTCTGAACTCAGGCCCCAAAATGCTTTGCCACATTGCTTTTAAAATTCAGTGGAAAGCCTCGCTTTGTCACCTGGCTTACACGCTGTCACACACAATTCCTGTCTCCAAACCTGCCCCACTGTCAGCCACCACCTCACCTGGCTGGAGAGATGGAGCAGGCCCTGTCTCTGCTTCTGTGATGTCTCCAGGCTGGACAGCTGTTCTTTGCTTTCTCATTGGGAACACATTTCTCACCTATCATCAGCCCTCTTCAAAGGTTATGCTGGCAATTTTCTGTTCTTCTCTTGAACTTGGATGAATTGAAAAGCACGTGCAAAAGTTGTTAGGGTGGTGCATAAAAGAGTGTGGTCCCATCAGCCTTGCCTACTTAGGAAACCAGGCTTTACAAAAAATAAAAGTAATACTTTTAAAAAAACTAATAAGTCAGAGTGTCTCTTACTCTTGGGGCTTCAGAAAGGAATAAAGCCTGCACCGGCCTGTTTTTCTTCCTTTTTGCAAGTATCCTTGGTGACCCCATTGCATTAGCTTTTACTGGGCTAGCTGAAATTCAGGGAAATGCTCAGAGGGAATGTCTGTGCTGATAGTGGCAATCTTCCAAAACGGCCACACCAGGTCACTACCCACTAGCAGATACTTGGTTCCAAGAAGCTGAGACATTTGTATTTCTGCCCCAGTCAAGATTATACCCAGAACCATCATCTTCAGGCATACAGAGCCTTAAAACAACAACAACAACCCCCACACAAGCCTGTGCTTTGTTCTATTTCTAGTTATATGCTTGTTCGGACAGACTGAGGGTGCAGGTAATGATTTATGTAAACTGGTTAATGCACTTTATGTTTTTATATAAAACATTTGGCATTAACAAAATACACTTTTTCTCAGCATCAACAAGTTAATACCTTTTGGTATTGCTGCAGTCTATGAGGTGTTACTCCTGCTTGCAAGTCAGAAAGGCTCTGTCAGCCATCAGAGATTAATTACATCTTTTGTGGGTGAGCTACAAGTGAAACTGATCCTTCAGTATTAACACCTTTTAAAGAAGAGCAATTAAATAGCAGCCAACAAGTTAAAAAATCCTCTTCCGAAAACACTCCTTGCTCCAACATTCCACTATTAGTGCAAAAAAACCAAAACAACATAGAGAGCACTTTGAGGTACAATGGCTGCAAGCTTTGACTACAACACTCAGTCGACCTTGAACTTGTACTTTGAACTGCTCAGCTCGTACTGTAATAAGACTAACTAGTTATAAATTGATAAGTTCATAGTTTACAGGGTGTTAAATTGGAAAAAGTTTTGTTCGATTAAGAATGCAAAAAAAGGAATAACCATTACTGAAAAAATAGAATTTACACATCAGCTGTGTTAGATAAGATTTTCAGAGGATTATTCTGAATAGTACATTAAAACAGCTTGAATTTTACCAGGCAGTAACACTGTACCCTGAAAAAAGTGATGCTGGCTTAGAAAGACCTGAATAAGTAACAAAAATGTTTTCATAAATGTTGAATTCAAATTTCTTAGTGCAAGCTTCAGAAAAAAATGGCATCGGAAACACAAACCTGCATGATTCCTATAAACCTTCTCAAACATTAAAGTCTGGGAGGATGGTTTTGCACAGAACCCACCACAGCATCCATGGGTTGGAGGCACTATTATCTCAACATGGTTTGAACCAAACTAATAGCATTCTGCTGCTGAAACAGTGAAGTGTAGCTTCCTCCCCTTAAAATCCTCCTTGCTCCCAGCTTCAGACCGCATGTTTTAGCCACTCTCCTCGATCTGGCACTGGCACTTGCTTGTTTGGCACTGCATGGCACAACAACAGGCCTCACATTTGGTGAATCCTGGTTCTGGCTCTGCTGGAGACTTTGTTCCTAAGCCTCTGATGTGCTTAGAATAAAACTTGTGGAAACTTAATGACACGATTAATCAAGCTCCAGCTGTCTGCTGCCACTGTCCAAACAGCGCCCAAAGAGAAAACTGAGTTTCTGCACGCATAGAATTACTGGGTCAGCTTAAGCTTGAATCGTTTTAAGGTAATGAAGGGCTTTTAGTTTGTTAAAAGTGAAATGGAGAAAAAAGGAGGCTGGACTACAGGATCTTCCAAGGTGCCTTCCCACATAAGCAATTCCCTGATTTACCCTGGCGGTTTCTTCCCTTTGGGTGGCTGCCAGCAGGGGGGCTGTAGGGGAGAGGATGGATAGATAGGCAGGACAGATAGGCGGCTGTTACACCAGAATAAGCCATAAGAAAAGGAAGTAGAAAAGGCTATGCTTATTTTAAACAACTTGTGCTTTTAAGGAAAGCATTTTTAATTATTCCATCCCAACTTATTAGCAAACTTCTCTTTCTGAAAAAAAAAAAAAGAGGTAATCAAGCTACAGTTCATTCTAAGGTCATATTTCCGTTAATTCCATCTTACTTTCATATCCAGATGCAAAAATTAATTGATTCCTTAATCAGTAAATATTTAGCAATTTTACTAGCAGAGCAGTTTGTGGCATGACTGAAAACAGTCCAACAGTGGAAGAACTTACTTAATTTTACCCCAGTTGCATAGCACACATCAGCTAGACCTCAGGACTGTCCTGAGGAACTTTATCTCCAGGCAAAGCCCCCATGCCAGAAGAATGTCACAGACTGTAGTGCAGGCTTTGCACCAGGCTCGTTCTATTTTCCTCTTTTTATTGAGCCCAGAATGGTAAAACATAGAAGAATCTCCTGTCACGTGCACCCTAAGATATAGACCATGCTGCTCCTCCAGCATGATCCACTGCAAGATTGCCTTTGGCAGCCTTCCTGGCAGTAGGCTGCATGGAACTGACACAGATGCCTCCAAGACATCTGATTTAGGAGACCATTCAGGTTTGCCCTTGCCAGGACTTGGCCATGACAAAAAGGGTTTCAGTTTATATTATATAGCTGGTCATTTATAGATGTGTTATTTGCTTTAGTTAGCTAGGAGAGGTGGTACCCATGGTTCCTTAACAGTGTTTGGTTTAGGTAATTCCATGCAAGACAAAGTTTCTGCAAACGAATAGAATAAATATCCTGTCCTTCTGTAGACACACAGAACGTTCTTTCATCCCACAGCCAACTTTCATTTAATATTTAGGCTTCAGATACATGGTAATAAAGAAAAAAGTTGTTTGCCGCCACAGAACATCTCTTTAATCCATAATTTCAAAATTTTAGTGACCAGTATTGAGTATGCAAGTCAGGAAGGGACTGTGGAAAAAACTTCCCAAAAGGAATGCCTCACTTAAGTTATCTCAATTAATCATGGTAACAGACCGGTTTCCTCTAAGTACTCAAACAGTAATAATTTAGTATTAATTTAGTTTTGTTGCCCTATTTTATCAATCAGATCAGGAATAGATGACTGATGCTGGGAGAGAACTGGCATAAAAGTGAAATAACACAGCACCTCAGAGCTTATAAATAGCCTTTGAGATTATTAAAGATCTGCCACTAAATAAATAGTATCTACACTAGATTGTATCTGTGAAGTGCTCTGCAAAAACAAGATTTCATATTTGGCTTGTTACCAAAAGAACGCGTGGCTTGCCAGTGACTGTGAGAGAGAGACCAAGACCCGTACAGACTAATCAAACAGAAAAGCAGTACATGTCAGTGAGGCTGTTAGTGATGAGTGACAGCGAGACTGAAACGTAGCACCCCAAGACTGAAACCCAGCCAAGACTACACGACAGGTGGGCATCCAAGTACAGCAAGTTCACATTATCTTTGCAACTCCTAAGATAATTAATTCATTTCTATCCTACACTAGAACTGAATGAATGCTACTACCTCTGCTTTCCTGTACCTCTCAAAAACACTTGTACACTAATTTAATGCCAAAATTAGAAATTGTAAGCTGCAGATGTAGTTCTCCATAGGGTTTTATGTTTTAAAATTTTATTCTCCAGGTTATACAACAAGTATCAACTATTTTCTTTTCAGTACTTACAAACTGGGTTCTTACTCTTCCTGCAAGAAGCAACTTACTGGAAAAATAAGACCTTACCAAGGTATCCTCCCCTATGCCCAGTAAGGGAGAATGAGCTGTGAGGGGAAAAAGAAGGGGGAAATAGTCTTTTGCACAATAGGCTTATTTTTTTAACTTTTAATAGCGTGGTGCTTACTGAAGATGAATAGCAGATTTCTTTGCTGTATGTTTTCAAAACCATCTAATTAGCTAGGAGCTTTTAAACTTAGCAGATGCCATGTGTTATTGTGCATAATGAACATTTTCTAAAATCCAGTTAGCGCAAACCAAGCCAGAATTGGCAATATCCTGCCTTGTTCTATGCAAGCTAGATTTCTGTTTTACATTATTTTCCATGCCTGTGTATAAACTTTTTGAACACAAGTGGGAAGGTTCACCTTATTGTCACTGCAGAAAGCAAAAATTACACAGTATTGTGAAGAAGCAACACAACTGAGGAAGGTGCACTGAAGACAGTTTTACATTAACTAATTATTGTCACCATGTAAAACAGGAACAGAATTGAGTCTGGACAGCACATACAAAGCAAGGACATTCAAAACACTTCTGACTACCCTTAATGTCCATGTTGCATAAACTTTCCACTCAGAATTTAACATTTGGTTTATCCAATACAGATCAAAAGCTATTCTCAGAAAATATTTATACTGAACCTCCAAGAAACAGACCATAATGAGATTGTCCTGGATGAGTTTGTTGACCCTTTCAATACTTTTTGTTGGGTTTTTGTTTTGCTTATGATTTATGATAAAAGCCTGTAACGGATTTTTTTTATTTTTTTTTAGCCTGGAAGAGTTGTGACTCTGGTTGAAGATCCTGAGGTATAGTACTCCTGTCTCTGTAGGTTCAGAATGTCATGTTGCATTCCCAGCCTGTAGTAAGTCTTTATTAATTTTTGCTTCTCTATGAGGAAATAATTGAGTTATCTTTAGAGCAATTAAAGCTATCTCAGAATTTCTTAAGAGTTACACCAGTTACTTTGATTGTTTCAAATAAATCAATCCATCTAAACCAATGAAGTGGAAGTAGTTTGGGTCTGTCATTACCAAAGGTATATTATAAAGTTTTCCCAAAATTACTTCAGCTATCCTGTTACAAGAGGCAGAATTTTACTTCCAGGGTACGTGTAGTGCTGCCAATACACCAATCATAGACCCCAGATGTTGTGTCAGAACAAAAATCTTGCCCTCCCAAGATAAAGACTGAAACAAATAAAGATTACATGGCAGAGATCAAGAAGGAGATGCCACAACTGTGCATTTGGTTTCTCTGTAATATTGTGAAATTATCTCCTGTTCAGAGAAAATGGTCCATGTCTGCCATTCTTGCTTATCTTTGACCTTTTCCCTGTGCCTCACTTAGAAAGTGCAAGGGAATTCCACTTAGAAACTGCAAGGGAATCATTTGCAAGGGCAGTGCCCAGGCTGGGGAGGTGAAACCAGGCCTAGGCTTATAGGTATGTAGGCAAATCAAGGTTTTTCTGCTTATAAAAGTACCTACACTTAAATTTGACCTATTCAATAATAAAGAAGCTATCTTTATGAGTACCTGCCATTTTTTAAGGGCTCTTACCCCCCCCTGAGGGCTCTTTGTTGGACTGTTCACCAGGTACTATGAAAACCTAGAGCTGGGCCAGTGAAGCCCAGGGGAGGCTGTTGCAGGACACACCTGGGATGCCATTGTTTCCCACTCTCTGCTGACCCTCTAGACCCCCCACAACCAGGACTGTGCTCTATTATTGCATGTTTCTGGGGACATATATGATGATCCCGGCCATCCAGCTTCACACTGCTCCAGGAGAGGGAATCCTCTGCAGGTAGTAGTGCCTCCAGAGGTGCAGGGGGGAAGGAAGGATGGCATGGAAGCAGAGGGAGAACAAAGGCACAGGACACCAGGCCATAAGACATGGAGGATGGGTATTAGTTAAGTGTAAGTTAGTTTTTATTTACAGCTGCTTCTTTAGACAGCGATGATACTGCTGTCTTACTGATCTATCTCCCTGCAATAGCAGCCACAAAGAGTGGTAAGTTCAGCAGTAATCGAAAACTTCAACTGTTTTTTGCAGTTAGCAAAACCAGCAAAATGCAATGCACTCTCTCTCATTGTGATTTTCTGTACCTTTCTAGTAAGGGTTTTTTTCACATTACTGTACTGCTGGGCACCATTATGTTACACAGATGCCTATATAGACAAAGAATGCTTCTGTATGTTGTCACTCAGTTAGTATTGTTAAGGTAACTTATTTGTTACCATAGAAACTTTTTTCCCTTTAGCAAACCAGTTTTGGTTGGTTGGGGTTTTTTTCCCTTTCCTCCAGAATCTGGTGTGGCCAGACTATCACCCTTTACACAGAAACATCAAATGATATGGCAAGTCATCTGCTTTAATTTCAGTAATTCATTTGGCAGTTTAACAAGGTAACCTTATTTTGAAGATACCTTATCAGACTACAGTAAGCAGTTATTCCCCTGCACACACACACACACACACACACCAAACACTGTGGTGACAATAGCAGTAGCACTTTTAGTGGCAGTGCCAGCTCTCAGCTCTGTGCTAGCCCATGTGTCCTCTTTCACTAGTGATACACATAGCACAGCTTGAAAACATCTAGTTTAGAGAGTTACTCCATTTGAATTTATTTGCCAGTTAAGAGGAAACCACACAAGAAAAATCATCACACTCCTTGTCAGATTTCTGGATTGTAATTTTCTATCACCTGTAATAGGAATTCCCTGTACTGAAAACTAATGAACTAGCAGTAACACAAAGTGTCTGCTTTAAATCACCATCCATATTTTCCTGTCAACACCAAAGCAGGTCTGGATGGCAGATTTAACCCAAGAGAGTAACCTGCACAAAGAGGCTGTTTTTGAAATGAACATGTTTGCTGCTGACAGCTGCAGTGAACCTGCATCCCAGATGGCTGAGGGAAAGCAGAGAACCTGTTTTTGTACTCCTTAGTGCTGCTCCTGGACACAGCACATCAAATGCTGTAACCATCTGCAAAGGATGCCATAACAGATGACTCCTGATTTTTTAAATAGAATGCTTTTGACCAGCATATGGTCTACAAAATTCAGCTCTTGTGACTTAACACCACTATTCCAGTATTGTCTGATGTCTTGGCTAAATATTAAGATCCAGCTTTAGGGGCTAAAAAAACCAAACCAAACCATAATTTAACTGCTTTGTCATCATTACTGCAGCACTGATACATACACCAAGTCAACTGCAGGAAAAACCCACATTTGAAGTTATCGGCAGACAAAACACACTACAGTTTATTTTAAAACAGCACTTTTAAGAAACACTTTGTAGCCTTTAATGGGTAACAGACCATCATAATTTTTCTATGCTACTTCAAAATGAAACAATAAAAATATGCAGATTTATCCCTACACAGATCTCACTGATCTGTTTAAATAAAACTTGGTAGAAGAGTATAACTAATTCACACTACCACAGTTAAATACTTTTTCAGAGATGTTATCTGTGAAGACGATGAATAAATATTCAGATTCTCAAAGATGGTAATAAAATTTATCCTAACACTGTTTGCTGAGGTGCTGGAGATGCCCCATGTAAATTGTGCAAAAAGGTTAACCTGACTCAGTTTCAGTACAGTAACGTTACCGCACTCATCCATCCCTGCAAGTATGTGCAAGAGATGTAGGTGACACTCGGGTCCTTAGAAATTAAACTGCAACTAAACAGAGAAAGGACCTGATCAAAATTCCTTTGAATTTGGCACTATTTAAAATTTTAATTTTCAGATACAAATTTTGTGCAGTCAGAAAGATTATTTGTATCCTTTTTGCCAGTTCTTTAATAGCCCTTGCCAAGGCTATTTACTACTTCAAATTTAATTGCTTTGTAAGAAAAGGCTCAGCATTAGCAAGAAAGTGGATGATCAATCTGCATAATTACCATTTTGAAAATCTCCTAAATAAAGCAGCCCTTTTAGTTTGGGATTCTTTCTACAAACAGTGCAAAAAGTAGCTACAAAAAGACTGAAAATGGAAGAAAAAGAGAGTTTTACCTAAACATAGTAAAAACACATTAATTTTTGAGTATCCTTTTAAACAGTGCTTTGATTTTGTTTCCTTCTGTCCTTCAACAGGGGTGTGTATGGGGTGTTGCCTACAGACTGCCAGCTGGACAAGAATGTGAAGTAAAGGCATACCTGGACTTCAGAGAAAAAGGAGGCTACAGGACTACCACTGTCATCTTCTATCCTAAAGACTCATCAGTAAAACCGTTTGATGTCTTGTTATACATTGGAACTTGTGATAACCCCAACTACCTTGGTCCAGCACCTCTAGAAGTAATTGCTCAAGAGATTTTTAATGCCGTTGGTCCTAGTGGAAGAAATACAGAATATCTGTTTGAACTCGCTAATTCTATTAGGAATCTTGTACCAGAAGATGTAGATGAGCATCTCTTCTCCTTAGAAAAACTAGTAAAGGAACTCTTGGAAAAGCATCAAAACCTGAATTGTCTATAAAATAACTTCTTACTCTCAGTGATCTTGCTCCAGCTTCAGAGGAATGTTTTCATTGCAGAATGGGTATATTACTTGGAGACATGTTTCTCTGTACTATGCTATCTTACTCATTTTAATATTGCATTCAGAACAGCCATTGGTCATTAAAGCATATAAATATAAAGCATATAAATCATTATTTCAAGATCTATAGAAAGGGGAGCAGGGAAGTGTTTTAGGTTTGAATTTGGTGTAATAGGTTTTTATCCAAAAATTACATCTTTATGAAATCTCAGGTGAACCACTTAAGCATCTCTTTGTTTGAAGATTTTTTTATTATTTCAGGTTTAAAATAAATCATTAGAATATTTAAAAATCTGCATTAAAGTGATAGTTCTTTCTGATTTGATACCATAGGCATGGAGCTCAGTGCAGGTAAAGAGATAAATATTAAGTAGTAGTTGTAGACTGCATAGTAGATGCATAGTAGAACATTGATATCATCAACATTCAACTTCACAGAAACTAAGTTATTCCACTGAATGTGCAACTGCAGCCCAGAGGGCCAACTGCATCCTGGGCTGTATCAAAAGAAGTATGGCCAGCAGATCGAGAGAGGTGATTCTGCCCCTCTACTCTGCCCTGGTTAGACCTCACCTGGAATAATGTTTCCAGCTCTGGAGCCCCCATCACAAGAAAGATGTGGACCTGCTGGAGCATGTCAAGAGGAGGGCCATGAAAATGATCCAAGGGCTGGAGCACCTTTCTTACGAAGAAAGCCTGAGGGAGTTTGGGTTATTCAGCCTGAAGAAGAGAAAGCTCCAGTGGGATCTCATAGCAGCCTTCCAGCACCTGAAGGGGGCCTACAGAAAGGCTGGGGAGGGGCTTTTTACACATAGTGATAGGACAAGGGGTAATGGTTTGAAACTACAGGAGGAGAGATTTAGGTTAGACATCAGAAGGAAATCCTTTAGTGTGAGGGTAGTGAGACACTGGAACAGGTTGCCCAGAGAAGTTGTGGAGGTTCCATCCCTGGGGACGTTCAAGCCCAGGTTGGATGGGGCTCTGAGCAACCTGGTCTAGTGGGAGGTGTCCCTGTTCATGCAGGGGAGTTGGAACTCGATGATCTTTAAGGTCCCTTCCAACTCTAACCATTCTATGATTCTAAATTAGTCACCTTACCCTCTATATATTAGTTTATCCTTAAATGCAGAGGATAAACCATTTAATTGTCAAGGAAATAATTATTTTCCCTTGGCTTACTATGTCAAGCCCCCCAAAACCAAAGTACAGGATACTTTGACACAAACAAACCATAATGTATCAGTGCCTCATTTTGCTTAAGATTAATATAAAGAATCAAGCCAAAATGTTAAATTTAACTGAGAGTATGACTTGAAGCCACAATGCAGCCAGAAATGTTCAGAAACTCTCATCTTTGCTATTTGCCTTTAAATGCTGTTGTAACCCCATCTCTTAAAAAATTCATCAATCTCTGAGGACAGATTTTAAGCTAGTGAACTTTTTCAACCAGGGGATCCTGCTCTAGCAGGGGTGTTGGACAAGATGATCTTTCGAGGTCCCTTCCAACCCTAACAGTCTGTGATTTTGTGACAAAAGGCAATTAAGGAAGGAACCCTCTTGTCAGTAAACTAAAGTGTGTTGTAAGGATATCCAAACAAAGATAATTAGAAACCCACCAGTTTAGGCTAGTGGGCTTACCTCATACAAAACATAAGCAAACGGAGTTTCCGTCCCAACAAGAACTTGTCTTGCTTCTCAAAAATCTAAGTTATTTGTATGTTAATAAAGGAAAGGTCCTATTTCAAACATCATGTAATGTCCCATTTCCTCATATAGAGGATGTGTTTAGTAGTAGTGTGGAAGCCTATAATCTGCATCAGTAATTGCAAAATGTTTCTACTATACAGTTCCTCCCTTTTCCTGTCATTTTCCTATTTTATATTTGTAATTGCTTGAAAGTATCAGGGTTATCAAAAAATGAGGTGCTATTTGGCTACCTACAAAAGCCAACAAGAACACAGGAGACATTTGAGAAACGCAGCTAGATGAGTAGAAAATAGGGTATTAAAATACAAACCTAAATTGGAAAGAATTAGACTACTTAAAATATTTAACCAAGAAAGCTGTATTTTTTTAATTATTTACTAATGGTGTCAGAGAAAGAATTTTCCAGAAATGTTATGTTTATTTTGAATGTATCGATATCAGGATAGACATCAACGTGTGTCTTAATTGCATTTTGTTATACAATGCTGTTAGATCTAATGATGGCAAACAATACAACAGTGAGCTACTATTACACAGTCTTCTACTGTGTTGACTTTAGGAATTAATTAAAGCACTGGAATACAAATTTGTTCTTGCCGTATGGGATTTGAGCCACAACTCCACCTACAGCTCCAGCCACCAACAGAAGCCCAGTATGCTTTCAGACTTGTTACTCAAAATACAAAAAAGTCACATAACAGTTTTTATATGCCATATATGCTTAATTTTTTTTCCCTACTGGTTAGAACTAAATCTAAAATTGTGACAAATTATAGAGATTTTATATATGGTTTCATTATACAACCACCCACCCACCCACAAAACACACGCTAAGCTACCTCAACTTTTTTCCAAACAGCATTTGAGGAAACGGTAGTCACCCATGTTGTCAGATTTCACTCTCTGGGATCTACAGACTCAAATCACCAAGTAGTCAGCAGGCACCTCTGTCCTTCCATGCATGAAGGAAGTGGTACATAGTCATCTGTAATGATAGTCTGTCCACAGTAAAATTTCTAGGGCCTTTTATAGGAAAAGGAACATGACCAGCAGTTGGTCAAGTTGCATTCTCCCTGTGATGCTGAAAGGGATTATCTCTGAGCAGTACATAAACTGAGATATCTGTAAATTATTTTGGAATCTCTCAAATAAGTCCTACATTAATTTAAGTTATAGGGGGAAAAAATTCAAGCTTTGTACAAAGACTGTAATAAGACAGTTTGATTTGATTGTGCTGTAATGTGAATTAAAATTAAAAAAGCAGAGATTAAAAAGCTTATGTAATACCTGATATTCAGTATGATCAATTAACCATTTGATAGCAAGTCATTAAATATGTAATCATCTTCTGTGAAAGTGTGAATCTATAACCTGAATATGCAACATTTTACTTTTTTTCAGTCTAGCTTTTGATAATAAGCACACTTCATACCCATTTTGACTAACACTGCCAAAATTAATGTTTTATCTGACACAACCATAAAACTGCAAACAGATATGCATTTCTTAACACGGGACAACTTGTGGACAAGGGAAATCAAAACATTCTGTAATTACCAGATTCTTTGTAGGATCTCCAATAATAAATTCTATCTTTCCTTCTTCAACCATTTCTGTGCTCTGTATTTCCCACAGATGAGCAAACAACAAACATCAGACCAGACTGGCCTAACCTGTTCTAAGTTGGAAACTGTGTTGGACCACTCAGGTATAGGTGTATATATCTAGATATGTATATGGACACACAGAGTGAACCCCTAGCGTTCTTTTCTTATACACATAAACCTACATTTTCTTTTATTCATTGCTTATATTTAACAGCTTTGTGCATAAGCTACCAAAGTTTGGAGAGTCACAGATCTTTTCAAAACAAAATGAAGCTGTAAAGCCCTCACTACACAAGAAGAGGAATTGTTAAGGTTTTCCTTACGTTTGTAGCATCTTTATCCCCACTTTCATGCTTTGAAATTTCTTTTTTCACAAGGGTACATAAAGACCAAACTTTTTCTAGACTAGGCTGCTTTCTAGAAACTAAAATATTACAAAAATCCTTGACAAAGATAACTAGATTGCAGTTTAGTTGCCCGGAAGAACGTGATGTTTGGTAATTCTTAAAATCAGTTTAACATGTTCAGTAAAACAATTTTCACCACAAATGCAAGAATAACGTCTTGCCATACTGCAGTTCTTTTAAAACTGACAAAAAAAAAGAAATACATATAATCTGAACTGAAGCTCTACAATTCTGAACGTTTCAGAACATTTTGTGAAGAAGCGTAAGAAAATAATATATTTGTTTGCTCAAAATATCACGGATAGCTTACTCCTTACAAGCAGAAAAAACCCTAAACATTATGAACACCATTTACCCTTGAAAGCTAAAGCAACACAGTTACAAAACTGATTGCAGCATTCACCATCAGCATTATATCACTACTTTACATCATTATTTCCTGAAGTTCATCATGTCACCAGTTTAACTCTGATTTGTATCCCTTCTTTCTGGCATGCATCCGGATACAAACTTTACTCAAACTAAGGAGCTGAGGATGTTGGAAAACCACAATACTACAGCTCCCCCATCAGATCTATTCCTGCATGTCTGTTCTGTGCAACAAAACCAGGCCTTAGGAGGTGATTTTCCACCCTGTTCAGCCAAGCTCTGACTGGTAGAGGGGATGCAAACAGACGTCAGGATAGCAAGCCCCCAGCAGAGCCCTTGTATCTGGGCTTTCTACCATGCAAGTATATAATTGTCATGAGATTAGAAAGAAACCATTTTTCAAATAATTAGTCTTCTCTAACAGTCTTCTACAAAAGCTGGGCATTGAGTATACACTCACTTTGACTACCAACTACAGTACAGCCCCAATTATTCCAACTTTGTACTCCCTCAGCATTCTTACAGTCAAGCCATTTCCTTGCTCCTCCAGCTACCCTTCAATTGTCCCCCTCCTTTATCTCAAATAAATGTCCTGCATCTTTCTGGCCTTTTGCAACTTAGGTCTCCTCTTCAGCTACTCATTCTCCCAGCACTTTCCTCTCATTGTGCATGTACTTCAACTAGAAAAATAATTCTCCTAGCACAGCTACATCTGCTTTGGTACTAGTTCAACAGGAAAAAAATTGCACGCTCAAGAAAATTACAGTAGCAAAGCTCCAAAGTCTTCACTAGATCTCAGGCAGCCATTTAGTAAAGTTTTAAGCTATCTCACCTATATTATTAAAAACCATTTACTTAAACAGTTCAGAGTCAGCCAGTTTCGCCCAATGCCAACGTGAAAGCACAAACACATGCACCGGTCTGCTGGTAAAACAACAAAGAGCGGCCTGAAACAAAAAGTCTTAAACCAAACCACTTGAACTGATGATGCACCATTCAGTTACCTCTCTCCATCCCCACTGGGATTTTTCCTGGTATCATCTGCTTCCTTTGCTTTTATATACTTCTCCTATTAAACACTTCAGTGCCCACTGAAAGTAGGATTCATTAATGTTTAATCAGAATCACTATACGCTGCAAAAACATTACTGCTATCCCCGTACGTCACCTCATCACTAATTGCAAAGCAGACAGTAAACAGACCTGCTTTTCTTCTTCCTCCAAAGCCTCCACTTCATTCCAGCTGTGTCTCAACTTACAACTGGAGACAAAAGAGCTTAATTTCATTTACTGCAATATTAAATGGTATTCCTTAGTTTTTTGTGCCTCCCAGTCTTATTCTATACCACAGAAGTCTTACTGGCACTACTCTATTAGTAAAAATTTGGAAGAAAAAAAGAGGAAAACAACACAGCCTAGGCACAGAGGTACCTCAGCACTCCTGCTGCACGCTCTGTTGATGTAAAAACCACACGGGTGCTGGCCCGGTTGCAACAACGCACTTTTTTTGGGATGACTTCCACGGGCTTCGGTCCAGAGGAGCTGCGGAAGAAGCAGGAACTACCGAGGAGCTGGTCCTCGTTACCGCCTGACAGACGATATTCAGGAAAGAGGAACTACGACCGAGGCTGGCAGTCTGCCGAAAAGCCAAACTACGGTGTTTTTAAATCAGTCACAGAACTGGCGCGATGGCGACCGTTCCTCCCCAGAGACGCTCCCCGCTCCCCGCCCCCCGGCCTCAGCCAGCCGAGCGCCAACCGGCAACACCCCCGGGGCAGCGGGAGGGGCTCACAGCAGTCCTCGGCCCCCACACCACTGATCCCCACCCCAATTTGTGAGGCAGAACGGGAGGTCTCCACACAGAAACGGAAGTTTCCACACAGAAACGGAGGTTTCTACAAATAAACGGCATCTCCCCACCCCACTCGTTCACTCACCGATGCCCCGGATGTCGATGGCCGCCCCGCCCCGGCGGAAGAAGACGTGGCGGCGGCGCTGCCTGCCGCTGGCCGCCTTGCCCCGGAGCCGCTGGCCGGTATGAGGGGCTGTCGGCTCCGGGCGCCTAGCCCGGGCCCGCCGCGGGCGCTGCTCTGCGGGCTGCTGGCGGCGGTGGTGGCGGAGGTGGCGGAGGGCGGCCGCGCTCTGCCTCAACTCAGCGACGACATCCCCTTCAGGGTGAACTGGCCCGGCACCGAGTTCAGCCTGGTGGGGAGTGGGGCGTGGGGCGTGAGGGGAAGGGGGGGTGTGAAGGAAATATGTGTGAGGGGGATCATGGGGGAAGTAGGGGAGGAGAGGGGGCTGTATGTGTGTGTGGGGGGGTGGGGAGTGTGAGGGGAGGGGGCGAGGAGAGGGGGCTGTATGTGTGTGCGTGGGGTTGGGGAGTGTGAGGGGAGGGGGCTGTGGGTTGGGGGTGTGGGGGGTGGAATGTGTGTGAGGGGTGGGCTCTGTGTGTGTGTGAGGGTTCTGTCACTGCTTTGGAGTCTCTCACTCCTTTGAAGGCTCCCTCACTCGAGGAGCTGGATGGATCTGACTGTTAATGGGTTACTGGCCCAGGCTGCCCAGAGAAGCTGTGGCTGCCCCATCCGTGGAAGTGTTCAAGGCCAAGTTGGATGAGGCTTGGAGCAACCTGGTCTAGTGGAAGGTGTCCCTGCCCACGCAGGGGGGCTGGAACTAGATGATCTTTAAGGTCCCTTCCAACCCAAACCATTCTGTGAGTCTATGAACTCTGGCAGTAGGGTTAGTTAGATCCAAGCACCAGAGTCTGTCACGCTTGGTGGTTGTTTTTGAGGCCCCTGTGCCACAGAAAGTATCTGTTCAGTTTGGGGTGTTCCCAGCACAGCCTGGCCTAAAACATCCCCCTGTGTCTTGGCAGTAAGTAGGTACACAGGCAGCTGGCCCACGGGTGAGTTTAGGCCGTGGCTGAGTCTGGCAGCTGGGAAAATCCCAGGGGAATCTATCCTGAAAGTCAGCGTGGGAATGGCTGGCAGCAAAATATAATGGTTTGGGGGGGTGTGTGTGTTTGTTTAATAGAGGTCTTCCATAAGAACTGGAAATATTTGTTTGAGATATGAGGAGTGAGATGAGTGGAGGAGAGCAGGAGTGTGGCTGGAGGTGGAAGAATTGAAGCAAAGGAGAAGGCAAGCAAATACTAGGAATCTTATAGACCACCAAAGCCCAGTCTTGTGATAGAATTAAGACCCAGGAAATATGCTGGATCACCTGCCATTAACTGTACCACTTATAAATTCAGGAATATTTCTAACAAGCAGCATTAAAAAAAACACCTGACTAATCCATAGGTCTGTTTTCTTTAGCCTACAACTGGTGTCCTGTACAAAGAGGATAACTACATTATAATGACCACAGTGGATAAAGAAAAATATAAATGCATACTTCCACTGATAGCTAGCGGCAATGAGGTAAGTTCAGTCAACTCTTTTTTGTAATGATAAACTGCAGACAGTTTTTACAGTTTCTTTTACAGTAAGTTTCTTTTACAAAAGTCTTTATGGTATATTTTCAGTTACTTTTTTTTTTTTTCAAAATAAAGACTTTTTTTTTTCCTGTAAAAGGAAAATAATCTGTAAACACTTACAGTTTCACAGTTTATAGGAGATGCCTTCACTCTGTAGTACCTACTAGCTCTATGCTAAGTGGGGCCAGTCTGAGCAATTTTGAAGTCCTTATTTGGCAACAAGGGATTGCTATAATGTTCAGTTTATTCCTAGGTCTATCACTGATTGGGAAATTACTGTATTTTCAGTAATATGTCAACCTCTAGGCCAGTAAAGGTTGTTAACAGTGCTGTTGTAACTGCTGTATCTGAAGATGCTATTCCAGTAGTGCTTCTACCATCAGTAATATAAGCTTTATTATCTCTCTTCTGTTCTTTAAGTAAAAAAGACATCTGAATGCATAAAAATTATATAGAAATAACTTCCACAGTATTTCACATCCTTTTTCAATCATATTTTTTTTTAATTACATAAAAGCTGGGTGATGTTTCAGTTATACTGTACCAGTACAGCATCAGCATTGACTGACAAATGCAAAGATTGTTGATGCTGTTTCTCTTTTCACACCCCAAACTGCCACTCTGGACATGGAGCAAGTTGAGAGCTCCTACGCTTTTGCCACGTGTGTATTTTTTAAACCACAAAAACTTTTCTGTTTTGACTACTTTATTTATGACTTTCATTTGCCCCTTCATACTAAACTAAATCATCTTTTTCCTCTAATCACTACACAGTTCCTTCAGGGCAGGAGTTAATGAGGTTTTGTATCTTTTAATTTTCAATAAGGTTTTTTTTAACTGTTGAAATTGAATACCAAACAATTTAAAAAAAATATAATTAAATATCCTTCTGTTCTAGGAAGAAGAAAAGGACTATAAAGGTCCTACTCCAGGAGAATTGCTGGAACCTCTTTTTAAGCAAAGTAGCTGTTCATATAGAGTACGTTACTTCCATGTTGATAATTTAAATACTAATCAAATGTATAATTTTTTCCATCTCAAGGTTTAGTATAGTAAACTGTTTGGATAAATATGTCTCAGACTTCAGGTTCTAATTCAATCCAAACTAAGTTCTTGACAACCTTATGACTGTATCTTAATATTGCCAATTAAAATTCTATATAATTGAACATCTCAGGATTCCATTAAATTGGGCGGCTATAGTGGAATTTAATAATGTGGATTTAAAAGATTTACTTCCAGGAGTCAAGCCACAATGTTTCACAGTCTCATGAAAAACATTTCTCAGGAAGTGTTAGAAGACTAAAACATACTTCTAGATACTCTGATTTCCAGTTTTTCAGCTGTCATCCCAATTCAAAGACTCGTATCTTTCTTGCTTTACAAGGACAAGCCTAATACCCAGCCAGTTGGTCCTAAGCCCCAGAGAGGGCAAAAGTGGCCATGTGTTGTACCTACGCAGCTGCCCACACGAGTCCTCTGGGAAGTGAGTCAAGCACAGGTGGTGAACAGTCCATATCTGTGCCAGGTGCCAAACCAGCCTGTGCTGAGTCACTACAGCTCAGCCCCAGTGCTTTGAGGGCAACTTTAGTCTCTACATCTTATTTAAATTTTTCCCCTTTGTTTTATATGTGTAAAATTTAAGGAAACTTTCCCCTTTGTGTTTATTTGGAATGTCATCAAAACGCTTGGGGAATGCTGAGTCTGTGCTGCTGTTTTTGAGGGTGTCCAAGCCCACCTGCTTGGGCTGCATTTCATTGCTGCAAAGCCAAAATTTGGGTGGGTTTTTTTGGGGAGGGATTTGGGTAAGGTATCTAAACACTTTTAAAATTTTTTTTAATATATACTTTTTTTTTTTTTAAGATTGAATCTTACTGGACTTATGAGGTCTGCCATGGAAAACACATCCGTCAGTATCATGAGGAGAAGGAAACAGGACAGGTAGGCTTCTTACAATTCAGTACTCTCAACCCCCTTTTCTACTGGGACATATTCCTGCAGAATACGTTACTACTGGCTTAATTCCTGCAGAAGACTTAAATTCCTGCATGCTTGAAAAAGTATGGAAAATGGTAACTGAAATTTGTTTTAACTTCTCTTGATTGTAGAAAATTAACATCCAAGAATACTATCTGGGGAATATGATGATGAAGAACCCATTATCAGAACCAGGTTTGTCTTAAATTATATTATTTTGTCGATATTAATTTAATTCTTTGCTTTTTAATTATTACTGTCTGAGAAACAGGCTGTAGAAAACTGATTCCCAGTATGACGGAACGGAATTTTGTAGTTACTGTATTTTTTACAAGTTATGTTGTTTTCCATTAATCCCTTTTCAGTACCTTACCTTGCATCCAACATTTCAATTTTGCCATGCTGTCTAATTGAGTAGAGTGATTAATCTGCCATAATTAATTATTGTCAGCAGAAGAAAATACATAGAATGAGAAATAGACCAAATCTATGCCAGACTAGACTTTGACACTAGCCTGTTGCCACTTTCTGGATGGGAAGAAGCATCTTTCAAACTGTGAGCAGAGAGCAGTGCATAGCACATCTTGGCCTCTGCTATTCTGTAATAAAATGTAGTCTACAAACCTAAAATACTTCCACCCTTTGCAGGTAGATTTGATCCTTGGAGCTGTTTGAGAGTCATCTTTAGGGATCCTGGCACAGATCTTCAGAAATACTGGAGTGTCTAAAGCAAGACTTGGGTGGAAATTAAGTAGCTGAACCCTAAACTCAAGCTGCAGCTTAGACTTTCTCACTAATTTTCTGAGCACTGAATTTTTTTTTTTTTCCTGTAAATTATTGTAGATGCTGGAAATTCTGTGGTTGGACCTGCCAAAATCTGCTTTCCTGGGTGGGCACTTTGGCAGTATATTGTTCTAAAGAACTCAAAAAATCCACAGACTGAGAGTTAATTCATTAGAGCTGATAGAAACAATAGAAAAAAACGTTGTAGTTGTTTGTTGGGGTTTTTTTTTAATTCTAGGCTAGTATATAAATGGCGAACACCGCCGTTTTTCCTCTTTCTAAAAGTGATTAATTTGAACATCTCAGTCTTGGAGGGGATGTAGTGCTGTTAATCCCCTTCCTTTGAATTCTTTCCTTCAGTTAAGTATCTTGGTCCTGAAAAGGAACACGGCTTCAGAAACTGCATTGTTTGGCATTTCCTTATCAGTGAGTTACAGCACTTGTCTGTGCAGGCGTTAATCCTGTGCAGGGGTGCCCAGCATCCTGAGGTGCTGCTGTACAGAAAACAAACTGTTTAATTTGAGTTACCAATCCTTTTGTGGGGCTAGATGCTGAAGTTAAGGTGTGGTGATACTTCAGGTCATCACAACTGAGTCTCTTAGGATGCCGCCCCTCTGTCATTTCACCTTCAGTGGCGAACTGTATTCTTTCTGTGCTTCCTATTCAGCAATTCATGCTAATTCTCTTAAAAAAATCACATAGATGGTTTCTCAAACTGTTGGTAGCTAAATCCACAAGTGTTATACAGTAAACTTGGAACAGCTGAATGGGTGACAGCAAAGCGGGGTGGCCTTTTGCTCACCTAATGCTGAACAGTGTCCAGACTGTCTTTGGCAGCAGTTTGGAAGGTGAGGGACAGCTCTTGGTTCTGCCAGCCTGCAGCCCCTGCCCTGTGACATGTCCACTCTCACGATACAGCCTGGCCTTGTGCCTTCGTGTGAGTGTGCCCTCTGGGGCTGGCTACTGGGTGGCCTGCAGTACTTGCCTGTTTACCATCCCAGCTGTAATTCACTCTGAAACGAGTAGTCAACCACCCCTGGAAGAACATCAGTGGTGACACATTCTTCTACCCTGACTGGCCTCCCTGTGGTGCTGGGGCTAGGTTTGGCCTGTTCTACAAACTCAAAATTGTTTTAAGATTATGCAAACTCCTCTTTTGTTCTGTTTGCTCTGGACCCCAGATCACTGTTTATTTCCTTTCTTTCCTCTTTTGCACCTGCAAGTTCATGAACTTGACTCTTGGCACTGTGTACACATGGCACTGTGTACACAAAGTACTAGCAAATACACAAACTTCTCTGTATATAATTTAATTTTATTTCAAGCTAACAGACTTTATGCTTACCTCATTCTTAATTACTCCCTAGATCAAGAAGAGAAGGAAAATCCAAAAGAGAGTGCAAAAGAGGCAAGTGAAAATACCTATTTTTAATGTTTGCCGTCAGTAGTGGAGGCAATTTATATATGATGAGATGATGTAATTAGCTCCCTACCAAAATTAGCATCAAGAAATGAAACTCTGTACCTGAGCCGCACTCTTCTTGCTTTTGATTTTCAGTCCCAACTCAGAAAGCTTATTTAGTTTAGCTAGACACATTTCTTGCACTTCTACTTATTAAAGTTATGCTAATCTTAAACTTAAATGAGATGAATTATATGCTCGTCTTCTATGAAGACAACACACATAACCACAAAGCCACTTTATGGTTTAGTGACAATTGTTTTTCCAGATACCTCAGAGAACCCAGTTCTCTTAATGACACTTGCATCCATTTTGGGCAGGGAGAAAGGCTTAACAAAATCCCTCAAAGATTTCCCAGCTGACTGGATGGCCCATTGCATAAAACTCTGCTTCCCTTTTCCATTAGAGAACTTTTCCATTTGTTTAGGCCCCAAAACTCAATTCAGAGTTACTAACCTTATAGGAGAACAATGGAAGTCCCTGAAGCATGTTTGGAATTAGCAATAGCAGATTTGGCCTGTGGACAGACACACACCTACCTTATTCCCACTTATCCTCTATTTTAATTCTGAAATGAAATGTCCAGACCACAGATGGCACCACTGCCTTTTAGCACAGAGCCTGGTTTGTTGTGCACCAAAAAACTTTAGTAGCTCAAGCAACACAGGTAGAAAAAGGTCTGATTTTTTGGGTTCCAGCATGGGTTTTGCACAAACACAGCTATTGGTAGCCAGGAGCTTGAGCTGCTTCCAGGATAAAAGCCAGGAGAGGGACTTTAACCAGTCTGGAGAATTAATTTCTTAAATTGGAAGCTGGATGAAACATAGAAAGGAGCAAGTCTGAAGAGAGCTTGCTTAAACTATGTACAGAAGTGGGATTTTGTATATATCATTAACTTTGTCAGCCATAGTAACAGGTGGCATGGGATACTCTGCAAAAGGAGCACCCCGGGCTGGGAGCACAGAGAGGTGTAGTGTAGGGACTGGCGTGACTTGGCAGGGGTGTTTTTAGGTTCCTTATGGCCTGGCACTGAAGTAACATGCCTGGCCAGAGCTGAGCTGTGTCTGGCAGAGCCATTCACATCCCCCTATCTCCCAGACTGCAGGGTGAATGCAGCTGGCTCAGTGCTTTTCCAGCCCACGGCACCCAGCTGCCAGGTTTGCTCAGAACTGAAACATCAGGCAGTCTGGGCAGAGAAACCAGCTGTTTTTGTAGTCCCAGTTTGCATGGTTCAGTGCATTTGCACAGTGCTGTGCTGGAGGTGAGAAACCAGAACGAGTTTGGATGTTGCAGAAACACCAGGTACCTACACAGGGGCTGGTTTCAATCCAGGAGTGCTGGCTCTGCACAGTGTAATATTTTTTTGTTTCAAAAGAGTCAAAGGGGCTTTACTGTGATTCTTAACTTTTACTTTTTTCACCTAGATACCTACAAAAAATATAGAAGGTCAGATGACTCCATACTACCCTGTAGAATTGGGAAATGGCACACCTTGTAGCTTGAGACAAAACCTACCCAGGTCGAGTACAGTGATGTACATCTGCCATCCAGAAGCTAAACACGAGATTCTTTCAGTAGCAGAAGTTACAACCTGTGAATATGAAGTGGTTATACTGACACCTCTGTTGTGCAGCCATCCTAAATACAGGTATAGTACTCAAATGCTGGCTAATGTCATCACTTCAAATTGCCATCAGTTCCATGCACGGGTGTGTTTCTCTAAGTCTTGTACTGATCTGTGGTTTCTGGTACAGAGCTGTGACACCTGTAGGTACTTCCTTTGGCAAGTGCAATTTTGCTGAGTCTGAAGTTTTCCTGTTAAGTTGCACAATATTTACGTTTTGTAAGTCTCTAGCAATTGGTCCCATAGGAGACGCAGATGGGAAGCACAACTTTCTTTTCTAGTTCTGTCATTCCGGAGTAACACAAATGAGGGCATTAAGGCTGCATGCAGAGTAAGAACACCCTGTCTCCTCTTAGTTTATGATTTCAGGGTCTTGGGGGATTATCTTCACGGTATTCAAAGACTGCAGATTGCACATGTGCGTTGTGTGTGCGCACAGACTCCAACTTCTCTGATCTCAGAAAACACAAGTATGGTCTTCAGCATTAACCTTAACAGCTACTTTAGCAGTACTCCCAACTTAAGGCGCTCCTGTCTATTTCTGTCCTCCTTTATTGCCTTACCTTCTGCTGCAGAAGTAATTTGCATATGAAGAATTCACAATTTCAGTGTTGCCTTCAAAGCATCAAGTTTAGGATATTTTGCCCCCTCCCTGAATTGTATCACACATCTAAGGAATACCCAGTCTCAGTAGCACAGATTTTTGACCTTTCAAGGGGTGTAAACAGACTTGCCAGGTGAATATGACCATACATACAACTGAGAGGGGAAGTAATGGACAGGAGTTCTGAATTTCCCTTGTACGCAGACATCGCAACAAGTGAGTATTGACTGTTCTGGAATAGGCAACAAGGTCTAAAGGACAAAATCCTCAATCTTGCAGTTTATAAAACACTTGCCAGTTGAAGTAAATAAGTTATGCTCTTGTTAAAGATTTAGTATCAATTATAAATTTTCTCATGTGGATGGGTTTCCTAATACTATGTTATCTGTTGCATTTACCTATTATACCATTATCTGTTTACTGTAGTAGTCTTTTAAGTCTGGGGCGGGAGTTGGACTTGGGGATCCAGGCTGTCCAAGGAGGTGTTTGAGCCACCATCCCTTGATACATCTAAAAAGACAGATGTGGTACCCGGGGACAGGGTTTGGTGGTGGACGTGGCAGAGCTAGGGTAGTGGTTGGACTTGATGGTCTTGAAGGTCTTTTCCAACCAGAATGATGATACTATGATACTAAGTCTCTATCAGTAGAAAAATAGAAAGTGCCCAGGCAAATTGCTCCATCATTTGCTAAGAATAAAATCTTGAGCTGCTATCTCCTTCCAAAGGGGAAGGCATGGAAGCTTCCTGGCCACTAGCAGGAACTACTTAAAATAAGCACACAAGGTATTTGTTCTCCCACTTACATCATCTTAGTAAATAAAGGTAGGTGGAGATAGCAGCTGGAAATGCTGCTCAGTGTCAGCGGAGGTAATGACAAACAAACCTTATATTAAGCTGAGTGCACTTTTCCTGTTGTGTGTTCCTGAAACAGCACTGAGCACTGCACCCATTGTCTTACCCAATAATGCTCTTGCCTTAACTTAGCAAATGTATATCCGTTAGTGCTAGCTTCTTATTTGGGTACAATGTGACTTTTTAAAAATTAGTGAGGACTGGGGACAGGGAGGAGGGCAGTGAAAAGTAGTATTTGTCTGCTGTAACTATTAGTCTTAATGTTGTTTAAGTAAAATGCAGCTACATCTTGGCTTCTTTGGTACAGGGCTGATTTAATCTCAAGTGCAGGGACTATTCAGAAAACGATTTCAGGTTCTTGTAACTACAGTGATGATGATAATACGGCTACTGCCTTGTGTTACCTACTGTTCCTAGGAGGAGATGACAAAAAGCCACCCTGCTGCTGAAGCAGTATCTGCACATTTGTTTTGTAAAAAAGCTTCCTCTAAAGAGAACCTTTTCAGTGAGATGAGCAGTGAGAACTGAACAAATGCTTTGTTTGTCAGTATGAATTTCATGTTGATGTTCACTTCCCTTTACTGGTTTCTGTTAAGGCTTACGTAGTGTTTTAATGAGGTCTTCATTTGCGTAAACAAAGGAGAAAGCTGTGGTACTCCCTTTCATCTTTTCTGCTTTTTCTTTCCTGAAATAAGCTGCTTTTTGCAGACATAGCTCATGAAGAGTGATAAAGAAATAATGATACATATCAGTATGAAAAGCCATGAATGCCAGATAAAAGAAGAATAAATTATTAATTATATCGGAACTGCATCAGTCACATTTAGCCTTTGCCGTTTCCCAACTTTTGAGAGTTTTGTGGAGCCTTGACACTACCTCAGCGGTGCACATCCAATGGAGTTTGCTTTTGAATATGCAACTTCTCCCTTTCGATGAGGAGGGGTGAGATTGCGTTGCCAGTTGTCTGGCAGCCTTAGGAGTGAGACTACACCAGGCAAAAAGTACATTTACATGACTTGTAAGAACGAGGTAGCTTTGGCTGAGATGGTGCAAGTGCAAGAAGATAAAAATATGCCTCAGCCCAGCTCAGTCAGAAATGTACAGCAATAAAGAAGGAAGTCTTTACTTTCGGGTGTAATAAATGATGTATTGCTGATTGTTTGGGCAGGTTCAGGGCTTCCCCTGTGAACGACATCTTCTGCCAGTCTCTGCCAGGATCCCCACTTAAACCCCATAATCTGGAGCAGCTGGAGAAACAGCAAGAAATGATGAAGGTGCCTTTTAGAAGGGTTAAGGAGGTAGGTTTTGTTTCATTTTAAATAGAAAAATATTTATTTTCCGTGTTACAAAGACAACTTTCAGTTCCTTGGAATAAGTTATCTTACCCAACTTTGTATGATCATCTCAGTCTTTCAAATGGTCTCTAAGCTTGTTGAAGTCATCTGTAGAAGAGTGGCTGGAAAGCTGTCCAGCAGAAAGGGACCTGGGGGTTGTGATTGATAGGTGGCTGATTATGAGCCAGCAGTGTGCCCAGGTGGCCAAGAAGGCCCATGGCATCCTGGCCTGTATTAGAAATAGGGTGGCAGGCAGGACCAGGGAGGTGATCGTCCCTCTGTACTTGGCATTGGTGAGGCCACACCTCAAATACTGTGTCCAGTTTTGGGCACCTCAATACAAGAAGGCCATTGAGGTGCTGCAGCGTGTCCAAAGAAGGGTGACAAAGCTGGTGAAGTGCCTTGAGAACAAGTCTTACAAGGAGCAGCTGAGGGAACTGGGGCTGTTTAGTCTGAAGAAAAGGAGGCTGAGGGGACACCTCGTTGCCCTCTGCAACTACCTCAAAGGACATTGTAGAGAGGTTGTCACTGGTCTCTTCTCACAAGTAACTGGTGATAGAATGAGGAAATGGCCTCAAGCTGTGCCAGGGGAGATTTAGACTAGACATTGGGAAGAACTTTTTCACTGAAAGGGTTGTCAGACATGGGAACAGGCTGCCCAGGGAGGTGGTTGAGTTACCATCCCTGGATGTGTTTAAAAGTCATCTAGATGTGGCGCTTGGGGACATGGCTTAATGCTAGACTTAGTAGAGTAGGGTTAATGGTTGGACTCGATGATCTTGAAGGTCTTTTCCAACCTAAGTGATTCTGTGATTCTGTAACTTACCTTATCTGGGAAGAAAACAAAGCAAGTGAGTTTGGGCTACTAATTTAAAACTTTTGTAGCCTTCATAGCCTACAGGATACAAATACGTTCAGTCTTGGACTTTCAATCTTTTTTTTCAGCTATGCTGAAGACAGTGAAAACAATGACAAAATGTTTTCTTACTTTTTCCCACAGCTTATATCACTTAGTATTAAGTAACTTAATGTAATTCATAAGACTGTGAAAGGGACATATAAAATCTAAATGGGTCTATTTGCATATATTTTAATTTCAGGAAGAAATGCATTCAACAAAGGAAGAGAAATTTTCTTCCATTCATAAGCCTCTTGCTGTTGGAAGCCATCAGCTATTAACTGTAGGAACCACCCACATCTCCAAACTGACTGATGACCAACTTATAAAGGAATTTCTTAGTGGTTCTTATTGCTTCCATGGGGTGAGGAATAAAACTATGCGGAATAAAAAAGCTACTCCTTAATTGCATGTACTGGTTTATGTATTTGTTTAGTTTTTCCATGAACTCTGGTAGCTATGCTCTCATAAGAATTGCCTTTCCCTGCATTGCTATAGGGAAGGCTTATATACCAAATTCTGGGCCAGAAAGGGATCTTTAACCTTTCTGTTGAAATTCAATTTATTTAAGCAGATGGTGACATGAAAGTAGATCATGAGAACTGTTTAGTGCTAATTTTGTTAATAAGAACAACAACAACAAAAATCTAATAAAACTTAGTGAGAGAACAGCCAGCAGCGGAAGGACAGCTAAGTTTTCCTTGCCTTTGAAAGAGGAAAAAAAAATGTTTAAAGATGGATAGGGGGTGTACGGATAGTTTAAGAAATTTAGTCCTATGTGGCTCTTCCAAGAGTCTACATAAAAAATTAGATCCCCTCTGCTTAAACTCATCGTGGAACAGATGGAATTCCCTTGCCTGTGTCTATTAGTCTAATAAGAGGTTCTCTCTTAATACAAACCCTGAATGAACATACATGACTAATGGGTATGGAGTGTTACAGCTAAAATAGCCAGTGGGTGTGGGGCTGGAGGGAAACAGATGTGGTCCTTTTGAGGTGGTTTGTTTGCTTTGGGGGTTTTGTTTTGAGTTAACGCTGAGATTATACCTCCCCCTAGGGTGTTGGTTGGTGGAAGTACGAATTCTGCTACGGCAAATACGTTCATCAGTATCATGAGGTACGTTTAAACAGTTCAGTGTTCTGCCACTAGATGGCTGTGGGGGAAAAAGATTAAGAACCTGATTTGAAAAAAAAAACAAACAAAAAAAACCCCAGCGTCCTTTTCTTGGCTGATCAACATCTTGGGTGTAAGGAGTTGGACTTCAGAAAAGAAATCCTCCCTGAGCTGCCCAAGTTTATGCAGGGGGATGTAGGGACAATGTCAGGTAGAGCACAATGATAATCAAAGCTGAAAAAAATACATGGTGAAACACTTCCATCAGCTCACACAGCTTGGGTGGCTGTTTTGAAGAGGCTGGAGTAGGAGATCAGTGACAGTTTGTCCCAAATGCAAGATGATGTTAAGCTGACAGTAGCAAGCATGCTCTAGAAACGACATTCTACTCATCATTAAAATATCCTCACTGCTAATTGTATAATACAAGATGTAGCTTTTCCTTTTTTAGGATAAGGAAAGTGGCAAGACTTCTGTGGTTGTGGGTACCTGGAGCAGGGAGGAGCACATTGAATGGTCCAGGAAGAACGCTGCGAGGACCTTCTACCTTCGGGAAGACGGCACGCAGACAGTCCGGTACGGGCACCACCACCAGCACTGCCACTCCAGCTCTCTGTTCCCAAACCAGGCTCGTACTTGATATGGAGAGGAATAAATGCCAGGGCCCACTCCTGCAGTGCCTGACTAGTTTACAAATAGATATCATATCTGCCAGGAGCAGGGTGTTTAGATTTATTTATTTTTGCTCCCCTAATCAACAGACAACATTAGAAAAGGTAATTGAGCCCTTCGGATAGGGTGCAGAGAGAAATCTTGCAGTAGTGAACAACTATTTGCAGTAACTGAAATGCAGCATGTTACTACTTTGTTTTGTATATTGGGAGTTCAGTATTTGAAGAATTATGAGATTGTGTTTCAACACAAGCTAGCTGCCTGCTTAAGAATTGTTTCATATTTCCCAACTTTCCCATCTTTTGTGGTAGGATGGTGTCTCATTTCTATGGAAACGGAGATGTTTGCGACCTAACAGACAAGCCAAGGCAGGTGACTGTGAAATTGAAGTAAGTGAACTTTTTCAGTGAACTGATGGTTTTAGTGTCTCTACTCCCTGTGCCAGAATTGAAAGGCTCTCGCCTTCAGAAAGCCTGGGAAGTGATGGCTTTTAGCTTAGTAAAACCTCTGGAGACACTCAGGAAAGAGATGTTTTAGTCTTGTGCTTACGACATGCTCAACGTTTCTCTTCTGTTTTCAGATGTAAAGAATCGGATTCCCCCCATGCTGTGACCATATACATGTTAGAGCCTCACTCTTGCCAATACATCCTAGGGGTATGTAAAGATGTGCTTTAATCCCCTCAGATCAGGTGCCACCTTGTAGAGGGCATCCCCAGGTGCCTGTTTAAAATAGCCCCTTCCTTCCAGTGACTCTTCACAACAGATGTAGCCCAAATACGGAGCTGCTCACCAAGTATGGCTTTTTGTTGGATTGTATTTGCTTAGATAAAGGTGGGTCATTACTAATTACACTGGTTACACTGCTAATATGCTATAGAGGTCATACCCAAAAGCAAAAAGCACTTAGTAAATTTATAAAGTGACAGCCGAGTACTGTGCCTCTTGCAATCTTGTAATTAATCTCAGCCTCTCTTGCAGTCTCTTGTAAAAATTTATCCATTATTTCAATTTCATAGTCTTTAATGTTTTGCTCCTGTGTTCTAGGTGGAGTCTCCAGTCATCTGCAAAATTCTGGATACAGCAGATGAACACGGGCTCCTCTCCGTGCCCAGCTAAAGCCCAGCACAGCCCGTGACACAAGCCATACCTGCCAGCAGCCCCACTGGCCTCTGCCACACTCGCAGCCCAGCCATGAGGGGACAACAGCAGAGAGAAGCTTCTAGCCAAGCGGCCTCACCAGCGGAATTCTGTAAGATGAGGGACTCCTGAACCACTTTGTGTATAACTATGTGTATATAAGAGGTTATCGATAAACTTTTAATGATTAAAATCTTGTCTTGCACTTCCTGGTTGGCTTGTGTATGACACGTTCTACAGTCATCGTCATCATCATTAAGGTCTAAATTACAAACTTTAAAAAGGCAAAATAAACAAGGCCTAGCTTCAAGTGAGGCGTTCAGCTGCCAAGAGAATGAGAAAGTGGACCAGCTCTTCTTGCTCTGGAGCCTTCAGCAGCCACTGCAGCACTAACAGGTATTCTGCTGCCATAACTTACTGTGTCCCAAGACAAGTGTCACCTCGGTTTGGTCACCTGGAGCTGTGTCACCACCACAGGGCCCTCCAGAGCTCTGGGTAAGATCTGCGATGATGTGTGCCAGGAGGGGGCACAAGCTGGGCTGTGTTTTGTCTGCAGCAGTGGGTTATGTACAGTGGTGACAGTAAGCCCACTAAGTTTCCTCTTTTCTAAAACTCTTGTGCAAGGTACAGGAATTTCATATTTTTGTTAGACGGAAATCCGCCAACCATTTGGCATGTGACCAGTTGAATGCTACGCGAGATACCATGTTAAACTGCTCAGCTGGTGCAACAGAACCCATTTCATGGTCTCAGAGCATGGAAAACCAAAACAGCAGCAGCAGGATGACATGGCATTTAAATTCAGAGTTGTTGTTCCTGGTCATATCCTTGTTTCTGATGGAATTGTGCAATCCCTCCTGCTAGTTTTATTTTTAATTGAGGCTGCTCTTGGGAAAGGCAGCACAGACACTGGCTTGTCAGTGGTTTGAGTGCCCAGGCCCCAGCCATGGCATTGCTGAGCGTGTCCCAGTGCGGAACAGAGACAGGCTGTGTGGGTGGGGACAGCGTCAGTCTTGGTCAGCATCCAAGGGAAGAGAAACCACACCACGCTAAACCCCTCAGTGGTGGTAATTAGATCTGAGGAAAAGATAAGAATAGTTATTTTGCAGAATGTAAAGAATTCCACTTGCCTGCAGAGGAGGGAAGTCCCCAGAGTGTCAGGAAAGCACAACCTCACTGACTAAGCAGCCACAGCACCTCAGTGTGCCACCAGCACCAACTTTTGCTGTTTCATGATCAAACCACACTGACAAACCCAGGAGAGCTGCACCCCGTCCCCCTTGTTCCACAGCCTGTGCTTCCCCTGGCACAGGAAGCAATGTGCTCACAGATGTTCCTTCCCTGTGTCCCAGCTACCTGCAGGCACGCAAACCCACAGAGATAAAGACAACACTTTTCCACCCTCTCCCATCTCTCCCCAACCAACAGCTGATTTGAGAGACCCCTGAGGCAGGGGGGTAAGGGGAGCAGGGAAGATGCATGTCAAAACCTGGGGTGTACAATAGACCATGAGTTGATACTGCTAGAAATAATGAAATCCAGCATAATTTTATGTTCTAACACCTTTGAGCCTAAAAGAAATGTGCAGTTGAGGACAACTTGCTGCTTCAATCCTCTCCCAGATGAGCCTGGGGTGCAGGAACTTGTCATACAAAAAATGGAGAAGAACAAGCCTCTTTTGGTACGCGGAAAGCACAAAGCAGAACTGGGGAGCTGCAGGTTTCCATGCTGCTCTGCTCAGATTTACCCCCAAGCCATTAGGCAGGTTTGCTTCTCAGCCTGAGCAGTCCAGTTGTTTCCACACACAGCTAAGAAGCAGCGTCAAAAAATCACATGAAGGGCACACAGCAAATGTGCAGTGATGGTACTGATACAACCTGCAGTTAGTAAAAGGCAATTACATCAAAGGAAAATAGATTTGGCAAAGTGAAACATGCCACTTACCTTGAACATATCAGATTTACTGCTGTGACAAGAGCTCAAAGAACAAGCTGGTTTAGGTCCCAAAGCACCGCATTTATCTGCACAGGCAGAAGAAACATCAGTAATGAGCACTTAACAAACCTCCCAACCTCCAGACTCACTGGTGGGCTCCCCATCCACAACCCCACCAGCCTTCGCTCCTCGCTGCGACCTGCTGACTGAGTGGCAGGAGATGAATCCAGAATTTTCTATACAAGGCAAGAGTTGTGTCACAATTGCTGTGTCTTTAATTGCATTTCCACTGCAAGGCACTGCTCACATATAGCAGCTGCTAGATTTCTGACAATAGAGATTCATTCTAGAGCTAATTTTGAATTGTCATATAAACTCAGAAATTATTAGCTGCCAGACCAGATCAAAAAGCAGAGACAATATTTATGCAAGACATCTGCATGGCTGAGAGGAATCAGGGGCTCAATGTGCAAGGTGAGACAGTCCTTAGCTGAAGGGGTGAAATCAGACCGTAACACTCAGATTTTCTCCAGTGGTAAGGGTATGTAGGGTATTATCAGTCTCCCTGTGTGGAGGCAGATGAGTGCATTTCCTGGTCATAAATACTTTATTTGTACAGTTACTCAGACATAACTTACAGCTTTCACCCAGCACCCAAGTCTAAGCCCACCTCAATAAGAGAAGCTCCTTTGAGGTCTGGTCTCCTGAGACATGGTGTTCATCCTCTCTGGATTTGAGCAGGTCTTGCACAGGTTCATCTCTCCTCCCTTAAAAGTCACTTTTCTGGCACAAAAACCCCTATTCCCTGCAGGGAGACAGGAAACAAATGGAAGATGGCCTGTTTTAGGAATGAAATCTCTTTATTGAGTCCTTGTGGGGAACCGGGACCCTGCCTTGGTCCTGCTCTCAGCCACCTTGTGTGAACTTTCCCTGCTCACTCACTTAGACATTTCTTGTGTGCTGCTCTTCCTCCACAACCCCCAAAATAGGACGTTGCCTTCCAAAAATAAAGGAGAATAAATGAATACACAGAATGTGTGCTGGATTAAACCAATGTTAGAATAATGCCAGCACAGCACGTTGGTAGAATGGTTATTTTTGTACAAAAAAAAATTCTCTTTGACTTTGTCACTTGCAAGATGATTTACTGTTATGGCCAGCCAAAGGGATGGGGTTTGATGGGCTGTGTGCTGGGATACAGCTGCTCCATCTTCCCAAGGAGGGAACTCCAGACTGGGTTTCAAGAGCAGCATAGTTGTATTTAGCTGGAGGAAGAAAGATTTGTCAGGGAGAAACGGCTGTCTATGGGGGTCACCTCAGGTTGAAAGCAGGAGCAAGAATCTCTCCTGACATGTCCAACATGCTCTTCATTTCCTGTCTCTTCTAGTAAAGCAAGTCAGGATGTGTCTGAAGAATGGATGACTCCAGGGCAATCCCCAGAACCTGCTAGGGCAGGAATGTGCCTGGTCAGACTAGACAGGGAGCACAAACAACCTTGGGGTTTTCCAATCCCCCAGAACTGGACAGGGGAGCCTCTGACCTGCCCGCAAGAGTTTCTAATCACTGGCAGTTACCAAAGAGTGGAAAAAAAAAACATCACTAGTGGAAAAAGTGGAGCAGATGACAGAGCTCTACACCTTGTGCAATCTGTTGACTTCCCCTTTGTTGGCATCCCGAATCGAACGAGCTGCAAACCAGGAGCACCTATTTCAAGGCAGCTCTACAAACGGGTAAAATCTCCTGTGACTTTTTCCCCCCTAGCTGAAGTGTGCAAAAGATAGAACTGCTGACGTTGCAGGAACACTTCTGGCACACAAGACCTCATATTCACACATCAGAGGGCGTGATACAAAACCCTCCTGCTACAAAAGACGGCGGCAGGAGGTACCAGCAGGACGTACCAGTGAGGGAGCAGTGCTAAGGAGAGCAGGTAAAAGGGGGTAAAGAGGGATGGGGAGGGTCGCTGGGAGTACAAGGGAGCTGTTAGCTGTTTTGCTCCCTTAAATCTGCATTCCTTTCAATGCCCCAAGGGCTTGCTTAGCCCTGTGGTGCAGCAGCTTCAGGCTACAGGCAACACCTGCTCGGTGCGAGGCATGAGGAAGGTATGTGGGGTGGTCTGGTTGGGTCCTGGTGTCAGTGGAGACTCCAGGGGACACAGCTGGGAAGTTGCTGGAGTCCTTCCTTTTCAGTTAAACTTGGTGGTCCAAACGTGGTGGGCAGCAAAGGGGACGATGGTAACATCAGGCTGCTCACTGGAAGGTCTGCACCTGTATTTTCATGTAATAAATACATTACATGGAGCAGAGGTGTCAGGAAACTAGTGACAGACCCAGGGCAGGGACACTACCAGGCAATGGGAAGTCTCCAAAGATGAACACTGTACAGGCAGTGACCTCTCCTGGTGCAGGCTGCCTCATACAAGCTTCTGCAACTGTACTTCAAAAGCAAGCTTACTCTTTTCCTTACTCCTTCCTAAATAAATGGCCACTGGTAAATTCTTGGCAGAGAGCAAACTACCGAGGGGACGGGATCACAAGAAGATACATGGTTGCACAGTTACATGGAGCTCCCCACTGCTTTACTCTTGAATACTTCCTGAAGTGGCTGAACAGGTTTCAGAGGGGTCAGACTTACCTGGTTGTTGTGTGCCGGGAAACTTGAGCCACAAGCCTTGGTTGCAAAAGTCTGTTTCAGATGATGCAATGGGAAGATGCTGTCGCGAAGCCTGCTCACTACTTGCCTGGGGCAGGGGGGAGGAATTAAAAAAATGAATAGAAAAATCATTCAGGCTTTATCTACAACGATCTGAAATGAAGAGCGCTCTCCTTCAAATCGTTCTCAGACACCATCTTTTAGCATTGGCTCTTGAAAATAATAAGAAAGCAAGATGTATTTTTTAGTGTAGATAAGAAGAGATTCATAGGCATAACTAATGAAACAGTTTCTGCACTTGCAACTAACTAAACTAGGATCTTTTTTTAAAGGGTACTCGTTAACACGGAGCATGTTATAATGATGGATTTTACGTTTCTTTTCTCCAGGATGAGGACCCTTATTGGAAGCCTTCATTTCTACTTCATTTCTTTCTTATTCAGTAGAGAAAAGGGCTTCATAACTCTGAGAACACCTACAGCCTATGCCCTCGTGTTTTATAACTACTCCTATTTAAACCTCTCTTCAGTATCAGAAGCACAGGCTCCAAACACAGCAAGAGCTCTCAACTTCTCACATAACCTAATTGAAAAAATAACCAGGAGAGACTTGGAAGGTTTTGACGCGCTGGAAGTATTAGACCTTTCCTACAATCAGATTAAGGACATTGAACCTGGAGTGTTTGAGAGCCTGCTCAGCCTTGTTTCTGTGAATTTATCATTTAATGCTAAGCAACTTCTTGTAACTGGTCTCCCACCTCACCTGAAGCTCTTGCCCACTAGCGAAGTCTCAGGGTCTTTGAAGCTTTGTAAGTATTTTGACAGATCCTCAGAGGCTGCTGCTCTGGAGCCTTCTGCATCCACTGAGGAGCTGCCACATTCAGGAGGTCCCTCTGTACTGCAAAATGTTCATCAGAGGCTCAGGCGAGGCACAGAGAATCTTCTTCGAAGAGGAGAGAAAAATGTCACGGTCTCTCCTCCAACAGCCACGCTGAGGCCCGATTTCTGCGGAGCACCAATAAATGGGATACTTGATCTGTCCCACAGCAAACTCTCTGAGGATGAGCTGATGCTAAAACTGGATGAGGATCTCTGCCAAGCTCAGCTGGAGAATATTCTGGAGCTTGACATTAGTCACAGTGACCTAGAAATGGATCTTCTGTCACTGTTTGTCCTGTTTTTGCCCATGAAAAACGTGTGGTCCATTGATGCCAGTTACAACAAATTAACAATCAACATTCTAGATGCTGAGAGCATCTGCAAGTTCCCATTCAACAATCTGCTGTTTTTAAATATTAGCAACAATCCCATAAACAGCTTGGATACACTGTGTCTCCCTTCAAGCATCAAGGTAATCGATTTGTCCTTCACCAACATAAGTCAAATACCCCGAAATTTTGCTAAAAAAATTGTTAACTTGGAACACATGTATGTTCAAGGAAATCACTTCATATATACTGTACGTCCAGAAACCACTAATGCTGTTCCAAACCCTCCCCCTGGAACTGTACATATTAATGCCATTTCATTTGTCAGAAATGAAGCCGGTACGCCCATTGAGAGCCTTCCCAGCAAAGTGAAACACCTGAAATTGTCCAACTGCTCCATTGTAGAACTGCCAGAGTGGTTTGCTGACACAATGCAAGAATTATTATTTTTGGATCTTGGTAGCAACCGGATTTCTGTGCTTCCTGACTTACCTGCCTCCTTGCAGCACCTCGACATAAGCAACAGTGACATTAAAATAATACCCCCCAGTTTTAAATCTCTCTCCAACTTAACAATATTTAATATTCAAAATAATAAAATTACAGATATGCACCCAGAAAATTTCCCATTGGGTTTAACCAAATGCGATATTAGTAAAAACAAGTTGAACATGTTGTCATTAACCAAGGCCCTGGAGAAACTCCAGCATCTCAACGTTTCTGGAAACCTGATCACCAGACTGGAACCCGCCAGCCACCTTCCTGCGCTTGCTAACCTGGACAGCAGTCACAACCTGATCTCAGAACTCCCTGATCACTTTGGGAAATCTCTGGCAATGCTGAAATACTTTAATTTATCAGGGAATAAGATCTCCTTTCTGCAGCGTGGCTCTCTCCCAGCTTCTCTGATTGAGTTAGACATCAGCGACAATGCCATTACTACCATAGTGGAGGACACTTTTGGCCAGTTAACTAGTTTGAGTGTTCTGAGTGTCCAAGGCAAACATTTTTTTTTGTAACTGCGACTTATACTGGTTTGTGAATGTCTATATCCACAACCCCCAGCTGCAGATAAATGGCAGAGGAAATCTCAGGTGCAGCTTCCCACCAGACAGAAGGGGCTCACTGGTGGAGAGCAGCAACCTCACGCTTCTGCGCTGCTCCCTGGGCATCCAGATGGCCATCACAGCTTGCGTCGCCATCCTGGTGGTGCTGGTGCTCACAGGCTTGTGCTGGCGGTTTGATGGGCTATGGTATGTGCGGATGGGCTGGTACTGGTGTATGGCCAAGAGAAGGCAGTATGAGAAGAGACCAGAAAACAAGCCCTTTGATGCCTTCGTTTCGTACAGTGAACAAGATGCAAACTGGACAAAAAATAATCTACTGGCAAAACTGGAAACCAATGGGTTCAAGATATGTTACCACGAGAGGGATTTCAAACCGGGGCATCCCATACTTGGCAACATTTTTTACTGCATAGAGAACAGCCATAAAGTCCTTTTTGTTCTCTCTCCCAGTTTTGTAAACAGCTGCTGGTGTCAGTATGAACTGTATTTTGCTGAACACCGGGTCCTGAATGAAAACCAGGATTCCCTCATCATGATTGTGCTGGAAGACCTCCCGCCCAATAGCGTGCCGCAGAAGTTCAGCAAACTCAGGAAACTGCTGAAAAGAAAAACCTACTTAAAGTGGAGCCCTGAGGAACACAAACAGAAAATGTTCTGGCACCAGCTGGCAGCCGTCTTAAGAACAACCAACGAACCGCTTGTAAACAGAGAAAATGGATGTGCTCAGGGTATGTATGAGATGGAATGAGATACAAGGACGTGTAAAGATTGTGCCTGGAAAGTCTGGGTCAAATAAAAGCATTGCTGTGTTTACCTGCTGCAGTGAGGCTGTCTTGGATCAGTCCCAGGAGCGGTTACTAAGTGGGTCTGTAGCGCAAGTGTTACATGATCCAATAAAAGAATCCGTCATCCAAAGGGTTGAGACCCAAGTGCAGATGAACGGGCTTTTCTTCCTGGGTGCTTGATTTACTTCAGCTACTTCCCGCATGTCTTAAAATGCTGTGGATGTCACCTGGAAGGAAGAACAGCTGGAGTCAGACTGCATGTCCTAGCTGTGTTTTTAGCAGTGCACAGCGATGTCGCTCAAAGGCGAGGCTGTGGTTCAGGATGGGAACACACACCTTACACACATAAGAAAAGCACAAACCACGACAGCACACAGGTAACAGCTTCTTTCTGTGGTTTAGTGAGAAAAGATTAATGGCTACTTAATGCAGCCACGTGAGAGATGCAATTGCAAATCCACGCTGCTACATCATTTGGTTTAAGTAACTGGTGGAAGAGATCTGACTTTAAAAACTTTTATAATTGCAGATTAACATATAGAACTGGACAATTTAAAAAAGCCAGCTGAGCATGTCAGTCTCTATTGCTAAATAATTGGTGTGAGCTTTAATTAAATGCTGTTCTCATAAACCTCTGAAGAATAAGAAGTTCTATATATATATTTATTATTTATTTATATTATTTATTCTATATATGCATGTTATTTAGACTTAGGAAAGTTTTGCTTGACACAATCACCTGACCCGTTTAAAATTAATTCAGTATTACCTCTGCATAGCCCTTGCCACTACTTAGCTTCACTTAATAATTATATTTATTTTATTTGAAAAAAAGGTCAGCTGATTTAATTTTCACCTTCAAGGAAAATTAACAGACTGTGATGGAGGATAAACACCAGGTGAGAACAGATAATTTAGCATGGCGCAATCTGGACTCGCTCATAGGATGAGCAAACCCAAACTACTTACCAGCAGAGGAGCACAGACCCAGGAGCAGAGAATGTCCATGTACAACACGTGGGACAGCACGTTTGAAACACGTACTCTGAAAAGGAATGAGCTCTGCTGTGACAAAATAAGACCAATACCATCCTATTCAATGCCAAAAGTGGAAAGATTTTAAAAAATAAAATAATAATAATAATAATAAAATCAGCAAATACAGCATCTCTTCTGCAATGTATTCTGAAAAGGGAAAGATCCAGCTGGAGCAGTACCTGGTTATCACCCTCCCTGTGCTGCTTCCTAGTGAAAAGGAAAAACCCCACTTTGCACCAAGGTTCAGAGACAGCTTTTGTAACGAATGAAGCATTTTTCTAATACTAAATATAAACCCATTTTAAATAGGAATTGACAACAACCTGTTGTCAACATTTATCAGTGCATAATAAATGACATTTTAAAGTCAATTTGCCAGTACTGATTAAACTTCTGGATACTGTACTTGGTGTATCCATGAAGCACAGTGCTTGCACACCTGGCGTTGCTCTCTGCAGCCCTGCTTTGCTTCCTCATGGGAGAAGGTGAATGGATAATGGTGCAGGGAAGCCCAACCCTCACGGTTCAGAAATCTCTTTGCTTTTTATTGCCTGCGCTGCAGGTGCAAGGCACTGAAGATTATATATCTGGAATATATTTCACAGCTCTCCTAACCCTACATACCACGAAACACCACAAGTTACCACAAAATTATTAGGCACTGATCCTTCTTGACTCTCATCTGTCCCTTTTTTGCCCTCCCCAGCCTGTTGAAGCCCTTCTGCTAAGGCAGACTGGCCCCGTGACTTATAAAAAATTGGATACCTCCTTACAGAAACCTCTCTACTCTCTAAGTTCTGAGGTGATGCCCAAATGTTGGACATTCTTTAGCAACTTTTTTGAGGTTGTGTAGGTACTGTTTAAAAATTATTTGGCATTAGCAGCTTTTATGCTCTGTATGTAAAGGATTAATAAATACAATACTGCAGGCCACCAGCTGAAAAAGTCAACTCTTACATAAAGACAGATCTGTGACTTAAAAAGACTGTGAATTATAAAATCTTACAAACATTTTTGTTCACCTAATCAACCAGAATTCTCTTGTTAGTAAGCTCAGCCCCAAGTAATGAACAATCTGTTTTCCTCATAAGCTTCTCTATGCCTTATTTGAGGCTGCTTCTTACTTTATGAGATGCCTTGGTCAAACTGCCAGCAGTACATCTAACTCAGCAAACACAGACTTTCAATACTAAAGCATCAAGAGTCCTCAGCCAAATACCGGGACAGCGGCCACCACCAGCAACTTCAGAAGAGGCTGGAAAGCCCCAAAACAGCTATTTAGTACAACTGGCCACGTAAATCAGATTTTCTTCCTACTGCAGATTAAAATGCCTCGCACTTTCCAATCTGATGATACAAACGTATTAACACATTTGATGTACTAAGAATACAGCTGGCACCAGAAATTAACTGAAGAGGAAAACTACACAGTGCTTTGAAGGGACTTCAGTTCTTTTGTCTTGATATCACATAAAGGCAACAAAACCTCCTCCTGCCCTCTAGCTGTCCCCTTCTTGCTTTACTCCCATGGGAACACTTGATGCAAATTCCTTTTATGAATAAGGTGTGAGGGATTTAATTTTCTGTCATTGTACAGTTTGAGACAAAAGGACAGGATCCCACATACTTGTACCCTCCAAATTAGTATGCAATAAAGATAAATTCAAAGACAGAAAAACCAAACAAGGCAGATCTTTTAGTTATCTTTTATAAATACTTTAGAAAGAACCATGTTATTTGTTTACAGAGAAAAATATCTGGGCAGAGAGAAAAGACTCATGGAAGTTTCAATATTACATTTGTATTAGAAAGTTGTTCACATCAATTTTATTGCAAGAATGCAGGCTTGAATTATTCAAAATTAATTAAAATTCAGTGTTAAAGAACAGTGTTCATAATGTAATAGTCTTCCACGAAAATCTTGGAAATAGTTTAGTTAACAAACAGCCTAGACCAACAACAATTTACACATAGTAATCATGTGAATGGTTTTTGTTTCTAAAATAACTACTCATCTTTCCATCACTGTAATTTTGCTAAAAATGTGGCATTCTCCTATAATGAGGCACCAAAAGTCTGTGGCACTATTACTTTAGAGATACTAAGGCTCTGCTGAAGTCCATAGAAGTTGAAAGGTAATTGCTTGTTTTGAGAAGATCGGGCCACTTAATGTGCTAATTGTCAGGAATTTTAAATGCCTCCAAATTACTCCATTTCATAAGGAATTCCCACAGCACATGACCAAAAAAAAATGGTCAGATTTATAAAAAAATACTTAACTTCTGTTATTTGCTCACCATGTAGACCAACAGATAAACTTTATAAGTAGACAGATTATTAATCTTTAAACCAAACTGATGTCAGACTTCTTAAGAAAACTTGTAGTAATCTTGTTATGTGTTTGTTCTCTTTTTAAAAATGATAATAGCTGTCAGTTCTGCCTGTCAGGAACACCACAGCCACATCTCCCCAGTTTCCCCTTTTATGCAAGTGGTAGACAAAAAAGCAACAACTAACTTTACTCTTTGCGTAATAGTTTATCAATCAGAAAACTGCAGAAGTGACTGCATTACTAATAGTGTATCAGCACTATAATATTGCAATATTCATCTTGATCCTCAAGTAAATCTATGGTTGGGTATTGCACAGTTAATTCTATCTGATGTAAAGTACTTCTCCAAATATATATTATTTTGGGATACATAACGTCACTGATCCTTAAAATAAATATACAGCGGAAATTAACACATATACACTCCGGAGGTTTATTACAGTGCCACAATCACTTCTCAAAAGTCCCTCCCCAGTGGTCATACAACACTGTAAAATGCCTTGTCCTGCTTGAGGAAGCCAAGACCGAAATCCTAAACTTCAGCTGAAGTTCATGGACATTTTGCCATGTGCCTCAACGGAACCAGGACTTCACCCTGTGAACAGAAAGGACCTTTGTGATCACCAACACTTGCTACAACAAAATACCAGCGGCTCTTCCAACCTTCTGCAATGGGAAGAGCTTAAACTTTTAAATGTCAGAACACCAAGCAGCCTCCTAATTCTTTCTTCTTGAAAATACGGCAAGTTAAGAGGTAGCGCAGCCTCAAATCGTTCTGAGATATTCTGCCTTGTGATGGAAAGTTATAATGCTTACTTTTTTATACTTGGCCAGCAGTAAATTTTAGTAACAAAACACCGTCATGTAACAATTCTAAATACAAATCTAAAATACCACCTTTTTTGACTTGCCTCAAAAATTCAAGAACGCATCGTGGCAGTAATATCCGAGCGTTCGCTTCAAAAGCAAATAGCTGGATATTAACAGTAGTGGCGTTTTTCTTAATTGGCAGTAGTACAGCAACACTGCAGCACTGAGTTCAGAATAACCATTAAGAACAGGAAAGATGGGGACCCACTGGATCAGCTAGATCAGAGCCCTCCCCTCAGGTTACACCGAGGGCACTGGGATCTGCTTTGTCGAAGCACTATCGTGGTCCCACAGCACGTCGGTGGTGGTGTGATAATGCATGGCAAGGTAGGATTTGGCAAACCCGAAGGCTGAGTTGACTGGCTGTAAGCTGTTGGGGGTGCTCACTTCCTGGGAAGGGCTGCTGTTATAGATACTGTAATAGGGCTCGATTCGGGTGTTCATGGGGGTTGAGCTGCTCTGTGCATAGTGATGATGCCCAACAGAAGCCTTAGGACTCAGCACGCTTTCCTTGGAGTGACTAGGACCACAGGCTTGGTCCACAAACTTTTTCTGAGGTTTTGGAGACAACACGTATGCTGAGTTGGTCTCGTGGTGGGATGACTTGTTCCTGTTGACTTCCAGGCTCCCTTTGCCCATGGCCTGAAGCCTTGTCTTCTGCTTGCAGCAGAAAAAGACAAGGGCTACGTACTGCAGGCACCAGAGGACTCTTCGCCGAAGTCCGGCACTATTACGGGAATATATAAAAGGATTTAATCCAGATTTGAAAAAAATGAGGGTAAATCCACACAGCTCGAACTGGTAGAGAACAAAGCCACCGCTGCTGGACAGCGTGTCCTGCACCAGAGAGATGCCCAGGGGTAAGCAGCAAACCAAGACGGAGAGCACGATGACAATGCATGTCACCACCGCCCTGGAGTCTTTGGCTGTGGATAGGTTGACCACTGACACCAGCTGGAGCCCACTGGCTGTGGTGGCTGGTGGCTGGCCAAGGTGCTTGGTGTAGCCATGCGTCTGGATGTGCTGTGACTTGCTGTAGCCCTGGTTCCTGTACAAGGCGGGCACGGTGCTCTGGACACCCTCCCCAGCCCCAGTGGCTGGTGGCCCCACAAAGGGCTGTGGTCTGGAGGCATCCACTGCCCCCACCGGCGGGCACTTCCTCACCTGGGCATTCCTCCGCAGGGCCTGGGCAATCATGATGTAGGAGACAGACACCACAACCACACAGCAGATGAAATCCGTGACATAGAGATAGAGGATGATCTTCCCATCGCCGCTGGCAAAGCTGGACATGGGCAGGCAGAGGCGGGAGCTGCGGGTCTTCAGGGTGGCCAGGGTGGCCAGGGTGAAGCTGGTGGCCCATAGAAGCAGGGTGAGGAGGAGAGTGCAGGGGAAAGAGGCGGCACGGTGCGGCTGCTTCCCCAGCACCATGCGTAGCCGGTGCAGGGCGATAACCGCCACCGTTTTAAGTGACATGATGATGAAGCCAGAGCTGGTGAGGTGGAAGGTGAAGCAGAAAGCGCCTGGGACACCTCGGGCTGAGTCGAAGAAGAGGACGAAGGCAAACATGGGGGCAGCCACCCCACAGATAAAGAGGTCGCAGAAGGAGAGGTTAAGGATCATGAAATCGAAGTTGGTCCTGAATTTCCTGAAGGCCGGGTCGAAGAAGGACAGGAGGACAATGAGGTTGCCATAGGAGCCCAGGCAGAAGACCAGGGCTAGCAGGGAGGCGCAGGCCGCCAAGGTAGCTGCGTGGGTCCCCTCCCGCGGGTCCGCCGCGCTACCGTTCCGGCCCAGCGGAAGCAGCGAGGCCCCGGGGGGCTGCTCCTCGCCCCCCGCCGGCAGCCGCCCCGATGCGTTCATCTCCACTCGCCGCCTCAGCGCGGCCGCGGCCCAGGCGGGCCGCGGCCCGCCCCGTTACCGCCGCCGCTCCCTCAGGGCTGCTCCAGACACGGCACCACCTCCCCGCTACCGCCGCTCCCCCAGGACTGCCCCCGCCATGGCGCTGACCCCCCTGTTACCGCTGCTCCCCCAGGCCTGCCCTCGACATGGCGCCGCCCACCCCTCCACGGCGCCCGCCACCACCGCCCCCCGCAGCGGCCGGGCCCGGCCCCTTCCCGCTCGGCGCCGCCCGGTCCGGTACCTCGGCCGCGGCGGCTGCGGCGAGAGGGGCTCGGCGGGGACAGAGGCCGGGGGACACTGCCCGGGTTCTGTCCACCCGGGTTCAGCGCCTGTGCAGGCTCCAGGCAGGAGCGGCCGGGGGTTGGAAAAGGTGTTTGTGGGGGCACAGCGACAGTGCAGGGAGCCTCCGTGCCCCCCACAGTGCCTGGGGCTGCATCTGCGGGGCCCGCTCGGCAAGGAGCGGTTGCACAAACCTCCAGTTGCAGCTGCACACACCTGCACGAAGTGGCTGCTTTGATGCAAGGCACTATATATCACTATAGACTTTGGTTTTAATCTGTTACTTCCTACAGTTTCCACTATGTCTCTCTGCATTAACTTCCGAAGTGTCCCATACCCCACCCAAAAGTATCATCAAGAGCACCCACAGCACCAGCCCAAATTGAGAGAGCTGGCTGCATGGCCAAGGAACATGGGCCAGGCTTGGTCTTCAAGCTTTGGTGAAGCAGTGAAGTCATTTAAGAGAAGATAGCTGGAGGGTTTGCTGCAAGTCATATTACTGCCCTGCCCTTACCAGGACACCAAGTCAAGAGCTGGGCATTGAGAGCTGGGCATTAAAGACTTTGAGGTCTCTCACTGTTGACTTAACACCAACAAAATATCAGCCCCAAATCAAAACCTGTTAATTATCAACATTTAAGGCAGAATTTTGCTCACTATGTCTTCCACTGCTTGCACTTTTGCATTGCTTATCCTGAATAAATGCAGGTGGGTAGAGATGGCTCTTTGTTTGCTTGTCAGTGGTCAGAACAGGATCTAAGACAGAGAAGCTTCTGTATTCCCATAAGGGAGGAAAAATATCAGTATTATTTCTTTATTGTTTCTACTACTATCACAAATACAGTAGATGCCATTTTAAGTCATATAGAGTGTTGGACATCTGAGCCCTTAGAGGGTTTGTGTTCTAATACTTACATGGACTTGATGATGAGGAAACACTCAGCACACATTCTACTAGTCAGCACAGGCTGGCACCTGCAGGTGCCACTACGGGACCTCCATGTCAGGCACTGGAAATGCAGGTGGAAGAGATGAAAGTCCAGCCAGGCAAGGCAAGCACATGCTATGGAAATACAGCAGAACCAGTACTTCTGACTTATGCATGGAGGTCTTATACTGCACATTTCTACATATACTCATATTTATTTTTTTTAAGTCTGTATATTGTCTCAATAATCTTCCCCTTCTCCCAGCAATCACGCAGAAGCATAGTGGGGCTCTCTAGAAGCATCCAGACAGGGATATGAGTGCTAGGTTGGCATCTGAAAGCTTGTCAACGCTACCTGCTAATTTAGTTTTAGAAATAAATGCATTGAAAAATAAGAGTGATTTTTTTAGCCCACCCATGACTCACAGCCAGAGCCTGGCCTATGAGCCTGGTATGCTAAACACACTTCTAGCTGGAAATCAGTCCAGATGTGTTGTCAGGGTCTGTAGCAGGAAAATGCCAGCAATGCCTTGCAACCTGGGCACCGAGGTCAGGTAGATTTGGCCTTGGGTTTGTTCTTTAACTACTTGCATATAGAAGGGAAAAGGGTCTGAAAACCAAAATATCATGTCCAGTTTTCCATTCATCTATATTCTCTCTCTCTCTGCATGGCTGTCACCTCTATTTTCAGTCTTACTTGTATTTTCGTTCTTCAGCCATAGTTAATTTGAGTTCTCCAGGTGAATCCTGGCCCTATTGAGTAGGAGTTGTTTTTTCAGCGACAAGCTGGGATCTCTCTCCTTGAAAACAGCAAGACTTGGGCCTTACAGCAAGTTAGCTATTTTAGAACTAGGAACGTGCAAAAGAAAAGTCTGATTTTTTCTGTTAGCAGTAGGTTGAAATTGTCACTCAATCAATGCAATGTTTAGCAGACCCATGAGGAGCAAGGGTGGGTTTTTTGGTTTTGTTGAAGATGTTTCACCCTTCTATAATTACTGACTGTAGTCTGGATCAAAGGAAAAGGTATTCCTCATTACAGCCTGCAAACCTCAAGAAATTTCAGCAGAAAAAGCACAAGCCAGGGAGCATTTTGCTGAGACTTGTCGAGAAATGCTGTGGCTGGCCGTGGGCATTCAGCAGAGAAGGTCATTGAGCAGAGGGCCTTGTCCTCAGGGAGTGAGGGGATAAACCAAGGCATAAAGGATCTCCATGGGAACATTGAGCACTGCACAGTCCCTTTGGCACAGCATCTTGTGGGCCTGCTCCTTTTTAAAAGAGCTGCCAAAGTTTGAGGTAGGGGAGGAGAGCCACGGAAGAAAACAGCCTCAGTTTTGCAAGGCAGGAATGACAACCCCAACAGCTTTTGCAGCACCTCGCACAAGGTACTCAGATATTAACTCTCTTTGTAGCACTCTTGAGCCTTTCCTTAAATGAATGAAAAAAGCAGCACGCTCTTGTACTATCAAGCTTCTAAAATATTTTTCAGCCTTGGAGTTCGTACTGCATTCTTAAGAAGAAACTGTTCAAGACATTTCCAATAGCAGGGTCAAGTTGTGCAGATGTTTACCACAACAAACTGGAAATAAGTTTTTATTGTGGAAACCTGTCCCCATCTCAGCCTAAGAGCAGCAGTACCTTACGATTTTAACAGACCAGTTGTAGGAGAAAGATGCTGAAATATAAAGGGTAAATTAATTCAGAAAATAGAAATAAAAGCCAGGAGAAGAGAGTATCAATTAAAAGCTTTTATTCCTTAACAGAATATTTTCTGAGTGAACTCACCTAGGCTTCTACCTAGATGTATTGCTAATCTCGCTAGACTTATTGCTAACACACACTTACCAGGTTTATTGCTGTTTTCCCTAAGCATGCTAATCAGAAATGGTAACTTACACAAATGACCTGCAGCAGTGAGGGTGCTGTGAGCCCAAGCAGGGAAAGCAGGCTGAACGTCCACTAGCCTTTTGTGGAATAAGACATTTAATCTAGAATTAGAAAAGGATCCTGGCCGGCAAGGCTCCTCCTCCTTTTTACCCTTTAAAAAAAATTCTGCCTTGGTAGGATGCAGATAATTCCTCTAAGCCTGCATTCTAATCCATCAGAAATAAAAGATAATTTTGCTAATAAATTTTGTAGGCAATAGTTGAAGCTTTTATCTGTGCTGAGAGAGAACTCCTGATTCAAGAGTGCTTTACTAAGTCACTTTCCTTCCCAGGGAGAGTATTAACCTTCCCCCCCCAGCTCAACTCATGGAATTTCCCTTCTAAAAATATTTTAATAGCTCTGAGAAGCACCTTTTGACCAAGAGAGAGAAAAAGTCCTCAGTGCAAACCAATTACAATTTGTGTGTGCATTGCCTTAAACATATTAACAATATCCTACATCTTCCACACAGCTTAATTTTCTTCTGTCATCAATCCTCAAATTCCTTGCAGCAGACTGTGACATGACTGCTGCCCTCATCCCAGGGTACCTCACTGGATTAATCACCACAAAACCCCTTCCCCTGAAGCATGGTTACCTCTAGCCTGCAGATAGCCTGGAAATCTAAATCACGTCCAGGTGAAATGCCCCCCTTATTGGAAATCCCCTTCTCTGTGCAGCAACATGACTGTACAGCAAATACTTTGTGATGGGGAATCCACAGAAATTGCCTTCCTGTTCTGCACAGTGTCAGTGTGAATGTAATAGAAATTAGTTGATAATACACAGCAGGGTTGAAAGTAAAATCTTGAAAGGACAATGGCCAGCAAAACTGCCTACTGATGAGTAAGCTGAGGTTTTTTTTTCCCCTTTTTACATCTTGCCAGATTGTTGTTTTCCACAGCAGAGGGGAAAAGGAAGCTGGAGTCTCTGCTACAGGTGTCCAGGAATTCTGAAGCTGTGGAAGAATGCAAGACTGAATTGAGTGTGGAATGCCAGTGAAAAACTGACAAGACACATCATCTGTGTGTATCAAGTCCAGGACTCCCAGCAGGCTGGTAAAGAAGTAAAAAGGCTGAGGGCAGATACCTGCACATAAAAGGAATGCAGTCATAATATACCAGATCAGAAATAACAAACATCATACCTTTTCTTTCATTTTTTAAAAAAATCCATATGCAGATTAGCTCAACTTGTTAAGAACACAATCCAACTATGTCAAGTCCGTGGTGCCACCCAAAAGCACAAGTTTAAGTCTTAGCTGCGTAATCGATAACTTCCTTATACACTTTTATTTAAATAAGCATCATGTCTCTGCTCTGCTCTCAGCAGGTTTTCAGAAACATACCCACTTGGTTATGGAAATACAGGAGATCACTCCATTCTTAATGCTCTAGCAAGACAGTAAGACACTGCGAGTCTAGCATAAAAAAAAACAACAAATGAATTCTGCCTTACATCATTGCCATTCTTTGGTGCTTCAAACAGCAGTGGTCACAGATTATTTGTGCAGACTGATGCATGGTCACTAAGGCTATCAAGGCTACCAGACCATCTCCAAGATCTTTTTCCATCTCCCTTACTGTTCAAGGAGAAAAAAACAACAACTCTCTTCTCACACTAGAAATGTCTCCCTCTCCAGCCTGAAGTCTTGCAGTTGTTTCATCTCTAAAGCTTTAGGGAAGAGACAGCATAAGAAGTGATGGGAAGCTCAGAACTCGTGTCTATTGCTTGGAGAAAGTTTGGGAACTAAAGTATCAATTGAATTGTGGTATTGGATGAACTCAAAATTGTTCCTACATTCTCAGAATAGGAGGCTAACAAATCTTTCACCCACAAAAGCTCAAATAGTACAAATTTGTTCACACTACCATAGGTGTATTTTATCCTGTAGAACTGTACTTTAAATAGGTACTCTATTTTCTGGGCGGTCTGTTTGTATCAAGTAATTTATTGCTGATTTAGAAACAGCTATGATTTAGAAACATTAATACCACCTGCTTAGTTGCCACCATAGCTCTGACTGCAGAATGATTCTCCACAGAGCACTGGATCCTCAACACAGCAACCAGCATTCCAGCTACACTTTTACTATAGAAATGTAAGAAAAGAAACTCCCAACTACAGTGAAAAGCAGCAGAGCTGGATGCTGTAGTTAGCTGCCCTTAGCGTAGGCAAAAGAAGCACACACACCATCTACTCCATCAGTTAATCAGCCAACACATCCTTTGCAGCAAATACTTTCCATTACTTTTAAATTTTTAAAAATTCTATCAGGAAAATCTCCTCCACTTCAAACTAGTTTCTCCAATTTTAAGTGTACTTCCCAGAAGTTAGTAAGTTTTTGGCAAGCCTCACCAGGTACAAGATATTTTGATGTAAATATAAAAGCCAGTTTCCCAACCATTAAAATGACATCTTTAATATGTGAGGTTGCCTTAACTCCCTGCGAAATCCCACCATAAACACATGCCTGGTATAAAAAGCTCAAAAGCACAATAAACCACCGTAAGTTCTGGTCTCAAAATAAGAAATTTCCACTTCAGAAAAAACAAAAAATGCAGATGTTACAAACAATCCATTTATTGGGTCTTAAACTACATACACAATTGAAATAATAATTTTGGCACTACGCTATACAGTGGTTACATCTGTGTGCTGACACTCATTAAATACTGCACCAGGAACACTGCTGTGCTTTGAAGTTTGGAATGAGTCACACGCTCAGCAGGGAGATCACTCGAAACCTATCAGTGCCCCGGTAGGGTTGCATGAAAGTTGAAACACACACCAGTTCATGAATTATTTCAATGTACCTCACATTCTATGAACCTGTCACACCAGCATATATGATGTCAGCATTTAGAGATGGCCGCAAGTGTTGCATTAAAATCTGAATGACACGTAGTAATAATGAGATATAAGAAAACCAAAACAAAAACCTCTGCCTTTCAGACACAAAGAGATATTCTGTTAAAGAAAATAATTTAAAAAACTAATAATGGCATTTGATTTGATACAAAAGCCAGGATTACTACCTTATTAACATCTAAGTATGAATCTTTACAAATTAATCTCACAATGGTGTTATGTAAAAGGTTGCAAACTGTACAATGTTTTGTCAATGCAATGCCTCTACAATTTATACAGTCTTTTACAACTATGTAACACATATTAAACATGTTGTTAAATAGCCAATAGATACCTGTCTCTGAACACAGCCGCAGGCAAAAAAATACAGAGCTTCCACAATCTTCGAACAAGATATGCTTGCTCAAACAGTGACAATCTTTATGAGAATACACCATTACAAACAGTCAGCCATTCAGTGCCTTTTCACACCGTGCACACACTTCATTCTTGGAATTCAACCATCACTTGATAGTCCATAATTTCATACCTGTGAGCTCTAATTATGTGGTAACACCCACAGTCTTTCACCCTTAAAAACATGCAGATAACCACAGATCTTTATTCCACACGTGGTCAAGCTATCTATGAAGACCTGGCCAGGCAGCAAGAGCTTTCACTCCCCACATTTTGTCCTGCTATCATCTACACTGCACAGAGAAGATCAGCTATTTACATTTTGACAAGGAAGATACCAAAAAAGCAATCCTGCCCTGAGGTGGACTGAATGATACAGAGCCCACTGTCACCCGATGGGCATTCATATCCAAGTGGTGAAAAATAAACTCTGAGAAAGAGAGGTTCCTGGTACTGGATGCTGACTAGGTAAGAACTTGCATCAGCAGAACTGAAGGGCTTCACTGAGGATATTCCTGTTTGCAGCACTCTCTGGCTCTGCTCATCTTTGATGTGGGCAACAGCTGGGAGGAAGGGTCAGAAAAAGAGGGTAAGAAATGTGCAGTGTAAGTCACTGTGTGGCAGAAAGCAGAAACAAGACTGATGTGTAATGCAGGCCAATGACAAGGGTCTTAAAAGAAACTCATGATCAGGCTTTGCAAGTGCAGCTAGAAGGAGACTGTGGGGCTCCCACAGCTGCTCCCTGGGGAGGTGAAATTCTTTTTCAATAGAACCAGGTCTTTATGTTTGTATTTATAAGTGGTTTTGATTAGGCATCAAGATTTCCAACACAAAGTATTCTACATGATAAATCTGAGTTTCTTTTATTTTGCAGAAAGGTTCCTACATCCTCATGTTTCCAGGAGAAACCTGAAAAGAAAGAAGAAAGAATTCAAAGCAAGAATTCAAAACAAAATTACTGACTCATGCTATTACCACAGAACAAAATAAAAATACAATTTAAAACTTCTCTTGGAATACTGTCACAAAACATCACAATACAATAGAGATCAGAATCTTGTAGCATAACAAAGAGAAACTCCAAGAATGGGTTCACTCTTTGGGGACATGCCTGTGTGAAGTGAACTGACGGCAAAGCCATACTGTGGGAGAGGAAAGAGTTTGGTAGCAGTCATTCCCCATCGTGAGCTGTAGATGATATACTGGACTGGGTGGAAGGCTAAAGTCCTCAGAGGCATCAGAAGTACAAAGGAGCAAGTACCTTGCCTCTAGTGAAACTGCCAGGCATTTAAAAGGCAGCCAACTGGCAGAAAATGGAGAAAAGGAACATCAATATTCAAGAAAACAAAAGTGTGAGTGTCTTAGCAAAACACTAGTGTAATACAGGGACACACAATAAGATGGACAATATTTAGTTGAAATAAATCTGTTCTCGAAGAGATCACTGGAGGTGCAAGGGACTTAATTTTTCCCTGGGGAGTAGGGACTCCTCCCTACTCCATGCTAAACTGGAGAGCTAGAGTGGGTTTTCATAAGGCTGTTTCTGTCAATTTGTGTCAAAGAATCTTACCTATCTATGCATAATAGCATGGTGAAACCAAGAGGTCAGTAAGCACTAGTAGCTGGTCATCTGTGAACTGCTGTTTATGCTCCTGCCAGTTGTCATGATGGGTCCTCCGGAAATTTGACAGCGTTTTTTTCACAGTCATCTGCACAGCAGACAATCAGTATTGAACTGTATCAGTTACAGATTTAAGCTCCATGACAAAACAAACAAACAAAAAAACCCAAACAACCCAAAACCTGCTGAGTAGAGCAAAGGCTTTAAGCAGTTACAAAGTTTAGGAGGGTTCTGGAGAATTCAGCCTGGTTCCCCAGTATTGTAATTTTTACATTTGTCGTTAAAGCTGTTTGACTACTGTAATGACTGCAACATTCCTATAAAAAGGATTATTTGACTTACAATTGTGAGTTTGAAAAAATAAACAGATTCTTATAGAGTACAACTGAAATGTTTTTTCCCTCTCCCCTTTTCCTCGGGTATTTCAAACCAACGGTTTGTGTCTCAAAACATGAGAAATAGTTGATGTCACACAAGGTGCATAGAAGAGAAATCAGAGGAAAACTATCTTTTGTTACTAAAATAATTAAGATCATTATTAAGTTAACAAAAGTCCAATCAGTTCAGTTTCTTGATTCAGTAAAACACAGCAAAGTTGGTTAAATCTAAGGTAGTCTTCAGCCATAAGCTCACTACTCTGGTTAACACAGCAAAAGTCAACAAAACTGAATAGACAGCAAAAAAAAAAGTATTCAACGTAACTAGTTAAAAACTTGTTTCTGGGGCAGCTTATAAAACCTTGTTTTCAACATTTCAGAGTGATTTTTTGGTTCATTAGAATGCCAATTCTAACCAATTATTTTTAGGCACGCACAGAAGTGACGTTTTTAATTAAAAATGACTTTTTCCTCATTACAGATACAGTTCTTGCTGCTTTCAGTTTACACTTGAAATTTGAAAGCAGTAACAGAATTACCATAAAAAAATACATAACAGCCCATGACTTAAAGCATATTTGAAGCCATTTAATAAAAAGCAGCAGGAATCCAGTTTCCTAACAGCCTCCTAATTTTTTTCTAGGAAAGGGGAAGTAGGAACAAGTCAAGCATATTTTTAGATCTGTTATATTAAATAGAAAAATAATGATTTTTACCTCAATAGGCTGAGGATCGTTAAGATGAGCACTGAGATCCATCAGGAGCTGTGGCATCCAGGTGGGTACATCATATGGACTTGACAAAATACAGGCACTAAGTCCCAGCACACCAGCATGGCGCTTCACCAAGTCTGCAATGGTAGGACATTATCTACATATGGCAAGGTGCAGCTGTCTTGTCACTCCTCAACAACACAGCCAAACTTAGAACTGCTCACCAGTGAAAATAAGGCTATTTTTAACTGATGGGAATGACTGAGGACAGCCTATATGTTCAACAGAGGTGATCTAATTAGAATAGTATACTGACACTTACATTGAGTGAGTTTTGACCCTGAATTAAAAACAAACCAACCCTGCTACAGCAAAGACATCTCTAGCTTCTACAGAGAACCTGGTGGTTCTACAGACCGTACAGTCAAATAAATTCACATAAGTGTATGGATCTCCAAATTGCTTCTCCTTCCTTGCACAGAATCGTATTAATTCTCTGATTCTGTGTTTAATTTCTAAAGGAAGGATGTGTAAAAAAACCTAATTTGCAACTGCTGTATACTTTATAAACATTTCAAAAGTTTCCTTCTGTCAAAGAATCTCTCTCTACATCTCCACTGTTCCCTATTTCTGCATTCAAAATGTTTTCTCAAATACAGGGAATATCTGACAATATGGAAACTCAGTCCTCCTGGGCCAAATCAATGTGACTGGGGTGCATTAAATGTTTGGTCAGAAGCCAAAGCTCCCACCTAAGCTTAGCTAAAGGGTTTTTGTGTTCTGGTTTTGGTTTTTTGTGTGTTGGGTTGGGTTTTGTTTTTTTCAGAATACCCTACCTGCCTCTGCTAACAAATAAAATGTAAGGTGGGTAAGGAGTGGAATTATGGCAGGTAAGTTTATTTACTAAGGAAATAGCTCTCTCATCATCTGTGTCCTCAACTGAGCTGTGCACATGGGAAATGGAGAAATCTCTTTAATATTAATTCTGGAAAAGTAATAAATTAGTTTGATATAGGAATACATAATAAAAACGTTATTTGTTTTTTGGTAGTAGTGTAATCTTATTAATAATTTATCACAGAATCACAGAATGTTAGGGGTTGGAAGGGACCTCTGAAGATCAAGTCCAACCCCCCTGCCAGAGCAGGACCAAAATCTAGGGCAGATAAATGCTGTATCTGCTAGGGCAGATATGCTGTAAATCAAATTCTCAAAGCACTTTTAACAAGGATTAGGAACTGCACTACATACATAGAAACAGACAATAAGGTACATAAGGACAAGTGACATACCATTATGGTTTACAAATGCTTAGCAAGGAAAAACATTTATGTTTTTCTGGGCATATGTTAATTTTCTAAATCCTGCTTAATCACAGGACAAATCCTATTCCATCTGGAGTGCTTGGAGAATAAGCATTTTAGTGTAGCACAAAATATTTATTTCTTCCTAACCTGCTACAGACAAGGATGGGTTTAGACTCTGAAGCAATTTTCTTACCCCCAGAAGGAATTGTATCCCCCACTGATCCCAGGTCTCGCTTGCGTTTTTTGGGTAACCTCATCTTGCACAGCTGTTCAAAGTGGGTCTGCATGGGACCATCCATCATGAGGAAATTGCACTGTAGCAGCCCACTTAGTGTGGTGGCAGCCATTTCTCTCACCTGTGAGCAGGGACAATACATACCACAGTTACTAAGGACATGTGCACAGCAAGAAACAGGTATTTATGCTGTTACTTTCCTTTCAAGCACACCCAGCTAGGTCAAGATACCAAACTCTGCCCAAGAAAAGTCTTTAAAAAATATTATCCTGTTATCTCAAACTACTACTGGTTTACCCTCTGACTCTTTACAAATTAATAAACATAGTTCTATTGTACTATAGAACTACCTTCACATAATTTGTCATAAAGTGACCTACTACTCGAGCAAATAATGTAATTTAAGTCCATTGTCAAGACATGTATCTAGAAATTTTAAAAACAGACTTTGAATGAGAACCAGATGCGCCATCCCAAATAATCAGCCTGCTTCACGAAATTCCTAATAGTCTCTGTAGTAACATCAGTTCTACCACACACAAAAAAAGTGTACTTTATTCAAAAGCATCTGGTTTCCCCCCTCAAATGTATGTGGAGACACGAGAATTGCCAAAGGCAGAAGAGCCTTTCCAAGAGAAAGTAGAAGGTTGATTCATGAGACACCATCGAAGCTGATTCTGTTCTACCCATAGCACAAGAGTTGAGAGACATAAGAGATGCTGGATCAATAAGCAATGACAACTAACTTCACTGATCAACAAGTCAGTTCTAGAACACTCCAGCATTAAATTATTTACTTTGTTGTCCTGAGTACCAGTTATTTTCATTACATGAATAAAAACAGAATTCCAGGTTGGAAGAATATTTTTCTCTTCAGTAACACAGAAATCCAAAAAGAACAAGACTAAACTAAGTTTTCATCTAATTGCAAAACCATTCAAAATACAGATCTCTCTTTTTCCATTCCTTTGAAAACAGCCAAATCAATTGTTAGTGGATTACAAGTAGAGACAATTCAATAATTTGCTTTTTAAAGCAAGTATAACCCAGCAGTATTACTAACCTATCTACTCGGATCTCCCCAAACCATAAAGTTATAGAACTATAAGACCATATTTGAATTGGGAGTCCCTCTAAAACTCACTTCCACTTGCACTAATTTCAGGCTGATGAAAACCTCCCAACATTTCCAAACTTGAAAGCCAAAGCAACTTTTTGAAGCACTGACAGCAGTTGCCAGATTTTTTTTGCTAAGTACACACTGTTACACGTAACTGTAAACAGAACATTTGTCTGTCTGGAGTACAAACACCTACCAAGGCTCTGAATCCAATGCAGCAGATTATAAATAAATTAAAGCCTTGAACATAACGTTCTGAACCTCCACAAAACAGTAAGTATAGCTGCAAGTGCTGCAACAATTAAACATAGTAAGTTAACAATAAACTCTTGGGACTTCACTTCATTCCATTTAAACTTCTACAACATATTATTCAAACGTGATCTACTTTGTTACCAGCATTATAGCAGTATGAAGCAAAAGTCTGCCAGTATTGCTTATCAGCAATTTCTGAGTCTCTGAAGAGCTCAGCTATGAAATGAAACATGATGTGCTAATGCAAGACCCAGAACATAACAAAGCTTGGCTATGAAATGAGCAAGCTCCCAAGTGAACTGTACTCATTTACATCACCACTCACTGTATTCAAACTGTTTTCATTTCTAAATTAATAATCTAACTGAAAGGAACCCTTTGCTGCAAGGAGCCTTTAAAACCACACATAACAGGCTAATATTCATCACAGCATCTGACACTAAATAGACATCTGACACAGATCACCATGCTCACATGGTGGCTTACAGAATATAAAAGCAGCAGAGGATTAGCAGAGCAATATTCTTCCAGTCAAGTATGGGTTTTTTTGGTCAGAATTGACTGACCAAGGTCTACAAATCTGTAACTATATCTGAACAAAAATACTCAACAGCACAAGCAAAACCTAAGGGCAGTACTTGCAAAGAGCTACTTACACAAAGAAAAAATATTCCCATTACTGTAATAATGAAATGTGTAATATGAAAAATATTTATCAAGACATGAGTGCTATGTATGCAAGTTGAACAGTCATTTTCCCTTGTCCTCTACTTCTGACTGAGTAAACAGAATTTAGTGCAAAAACATGCTTTCCAAAAGTCAAATTATTCCTGCAGCTCTCTCCAGCTGTCCCTGTGACATGAAAATTAGAACTGATATTCAATGGTGGTTATACTGCTGTACAGAGACATTTTTCAGTACTGTATACTTTTTCAGTTACAGGGTCACATTAGCTCTTACTGTCATAGTATTCCACCAGCTCCTTAACTACTCCGACTTTCAAAAGGAGAATTTCCCACCATGCCATTTAAGTACATCCTTTCTGTTTTATGTACATTTGTGTTTGATGGAAGATATGACTATGACCCACTCACTTTGTATTGCAGCCACATTGCTATCTGACTTTGAGCGTGGTCACTGAAGTTGTCATTTGGCAAGGTTTGTTGCAATAGTTTTATGAAAAAAAATATGAAATCCCCAGGAAGTTTGAGAATTCTGGAACTATTAGAAGTGTAAACTGTATATTAAAGCAAAGAACAAAAAGAGCACGATCATAGAAAATACATAGAAATTACTCTGCAAGAGACTGCATCTTGTCAACTACCAAGAAAGAACAAGATTACTTTTTAAAGAAAAGTGAAAGCTTCCATGGCAACATGATTGTAAGTGGTTAGGAACATAGATAAGCTTTTTTGATTTGCATCTCTGCAGTGCAGAAGAATAATGCTGTACATTTAAAATAACAAGATAAATTTTATTTAAGTGAATAAAAGGTGTTTTTCAAAATGACACGAGATTATGAGGTAAGTGTTCTGACTGGTGTGGGAAACAACTTATCTTAGATTGCCAGCTTTTGGTTTCCAGCTTGCAACAGCAGATAGTGACATGAAAGACAGAGCTCATCTGAAGACTGAATGGATGAGTAATTATAATATTATTATTATTATTACAATTCCCATCTGGATGCCTCACCCCTGGAAGTGTTCAGGGCCAGGCTGAATGGGGCTCTGAGCAGCCTGGCCTAGTGGGATGTGTCCCGGCCCATGCAGGGGGCTTGGAACTAGATGATCTTTAAGGTCCCTTCCAACCCAAACCAGTCAGATTCTATGATTCTATGAAATCAGCGTGGCTGAGAGACTCTAAGTGCTGTTCTTTAAGTATTACACACACTTACAGAGCTTGCATCAAACCTTTTAAGCCAGAAATTTTAATTTCTATATCCAAATAATTTCCAATCCGCTGTTCACAAAAGCAAGCTTCACATCTCAGGTATCACTACAGTTTTAAATGTAGCTTCTGGAAGACCTAAACCAAGATCTCTGTTTTGGCAGAAGGGTACCACACTTCAGAATCTTCTCTTTCTTCTAGAAAGAATAAAAAGCACCCAAGCACCAAAACAAAGGACTTCAATGATATTTGCCAACAGCACAAAAAAGTGAAAATGATGGCGCACGGCATCATTTAGGTTAACACTAAAGATTCTTCACACTGGTTGGACATGATCGAACATAGTTCAATTCACATAATACAAAAGCCTTCAGTTTTGTAGTGATGTGATACAGACTAAAATACTCTTGGTTTTCCCCCAGCTTTTAGGAGCCTGACAGACAACACACAGATTCACATTGGGCACCTTTATTATTTTTTTCCCCTGAGAACAGGCTTATGACCCTGACAGCACTTCTCAGACCATACTGTCCATTCACACACGGATCTCCAGCAGCACGTGTGTATCACAACCAAGATTTTGGATTTTACCTCCTTCCATTCGCATACATGCTGAAGTATCACTAGCTCAAGAGACATACAAAAACTTGTCACACTGCCAAGCTTACGAACTATTAGCTTTTTGAATCAGGAAACACTATCAGTAACAGCATCTGCTAGACAAATCCTTTTCTACGATGTACACATCTTTCACAAAGCTAAGGAAAATCTAGCTATAGCTGAAGGAATACTTCCCTAGGGAGCCGGATGGATAAAAAAAGGTATTTTTGTAATTAATAAGCTGATAGGATTAAAATGGAAACAGATCTTTATAGAGTCCTAAATAGTGGTTTCATACAGTTTTCATAGAGGAAGGCATTTTACCTTGTTGGAAGTTGAATTTTATGCCAACATCCTTACTAATAATTATTGTAAAATTATAATATCCCTATTTCGGCTATACTTAAACCAGGAACAAAACAAAGCCATGTTCCATTTTGTTGAAAAAGTATGAAAAAATGGTACTTTAAATGAAATCACTAATGAAGTATTTTGTAAACAGCTGTTTTTCTGGAATGGAATATTAAAAGAAAAAATGGAATATGAAATAAATACTATAAGGCTAGCTGTATTTTCAAAATAGGAAGAACGCTAAGCTGGAAACACTTGCTGTATTCATTTCCAACCGGTTGCTTTTTCATAAAACTTGACAAGGGCAATAAACCAGCTATGTGAAACAAAGCATTTCATAAAAGATATTACTTGCCTCAAGCTGTTCATCTTCCAGGAGTTTTATAACCAGCCATCTAATGTCATTGACTGCTTCTTCATTGTTGAGAAAGATGAAGAGATTGTAGAACACCATGGTCTGGAGGTAGGTTAATATGGTATACCTAGCATGCCAAGAATTGCTTCTTGCTGTCTACAAGTGAAAATAAATGGAAGAAGGTGAGGGAAAGCAGCTACCTGATGTAAAGCTAACAGTACTTAAGACAAACGTTTTGGGTACAGTTGCAAATAAATTCCCTTATTCAGCTATTTTTGTTTCATACAGGTCTTCAATTTCCAAAGCACACAACTATTATTTAAATAATAATTCATTACAGGTTTCAGGTTTAACTTCCAAAGCATGCTGTTATTTAACAGATATCTAATTATTTATCAGGTACCTATCACTGTGAAAGACAAAAGAGGCAAGTTTCTCCCCTTGATTAATTTCTGACATCAGTCATAGGACAGAAATAAACCAGAAATTCCATTCCGCTTGAGTGTGTGTGTATATATATACTCTATACAGTGGATTTGGGAAGCAAACTTTTTTTCAAGTTCCTTTACTTTCATCTCTACTTGCTTATGCAAGTCCAAATTATTGAAAGTATCAGATATGGGTGCAGCCTGGCTTGCAACACAGCAGTTGCTGTTTTAGCTGTGTGTACAGCTTACACCAACATTTTGCAATAGGTAATTTTAATACTGTAGATCAATCTTGAATGACTAGAGAGAAAAAAACACATTTTTTGCACGACAAACTATATACAGAATGAATAATTTAATTCAAGAGTGCACTTTCATTTCTGTTTTTTCAGAAAGCCGTAGCAGTTGATAAATACACTGTAAAACTATTAAAAAGGCAGAGATTAAAGGGTAGTTGTTTATATGACAATTCATTTTGAAACTGGAGTTTGAATTGTTATGCTCATGAGGAGACAGGTTTGGCTTAAAGTGATCTACTACTGAACTAAATTTGAATTTATTAAAATACTGTTCAGTTTCTCATCAAGATACAAGTTGTTTAAATGTTTGAAGTAAGAAACAAAATACATTTACTGTTTTGAAGAATATTTTAAAGCACTTCTAATATACTCTTTCCTTTCACCTCAAAGAAAATCTGTCTTTGATTCTCTTAAAACCACAACTATTGTATAATCTTTAAAAAAACCAAACATGCACAGATGACATGAAGCTTTAAACTGTTTGGACCATACTTACTTGTTTTAGCACCTGAAGTACCAAAGGCACTTGCTGAGGATACAGCAAACCCTGAGACATTAATGACAAACACATCTTAGCATCTCTTTTGAGCTCATCATAGCTATTGTCATTTTCTACTGGTGCAATCTACAGAACAAGGGGAGGAAAAAAAAAGCCAGTGTTAGTAAATAAGCATTGCTAACAGCAAAATCCTGAAACTTTCCAGTTTTATCTCATGGCAGGAAAGTTATCTAGGAAAACCAGAATCTATTGCTGAAAGATTAAGCTAACCCAGAAAAACAATAGATATAACGTTAAAAGATTCTCAGCAATAAGCTGTGTAAGTGAATAGAACTGTGAGGTTCTTGTTCCTTGCACCATATATTACTTATCTAAACAGTATGGCTAGTCTGAAGCTCTTAAGGAGGATTAAATGGGTGCTGTTAAGACTCTGGTTCCCCATTTTGATTTGTTTGGTATCAAATCCAATGAATCTATTATTTTAGATGTAGGCCCAAAGCTGAGGAAGAAAGCTTTATCAGTCTTTCAAGTTCTCTTTCACATAAGTAAAGACCTTTATTTTGTGGTCACATACATTGTTGTTAGATAACTGACTGATGTTTATATCAAGACAGACATATGCTTTGGAGCATGAAAATATGTATTATTTCAGATATGTAGCACTGAATGACCCAGCTTCATAAACTAATACAAAGATTAGAGGTGCCAGGAAAAACAAGAGAAGTACCACCGTTTAGAAAGAATTGTATAATCATGGAATGAAAGAAAACAACTAAAGATCATTATCAGAACAGAAACAGCATACACTTATGCATGAATTAAACACTTTTTTCAACCCCAAGAATAAGGCTCCCCCCAAATTACATATCTACAGGGCATTCACCTACAAGTCATTATTGCCAGGAAACCACTTAACAGGTTATAGATTACCAGCTGTAAGCATACATAAGCATAAAAAAAAAGTTAAGCCTCTTTGCTATGCATGTTTTTATTGCCACTATTTGTTTTCTCTTTTTATTTCAAAAGTCCCTTATAACTTTGATTTATACACAGATGCCCTTTTTACTCAAACGTGACAAAGCAGCAATTAAAGCATATACCTTGAAAAATAAGGGTAACAGCTGGAGTTGCTCTGTGACAGCTGTAGAGAAGGACCGTCCTGCACTTGCCATCAACCACTTCAGAACTGTTTTTATAAAGAGAAATGATCACTGATTAACACGACAAAACCAGTAATGATTCCCAAACGAATTACAGACCAAATTTATTGCAAGAATCATCTGGGAGATTTAAACATGTTAGAGTGGGTGTAAACTGGTGGTTTGACCCTGTAAAGGTGACTTTATAAACTTCAAACCTGAAATCAGAGATACCTTTCTGCCACACAGCTCCAAGAGGTGAAATTGTGTGCTGCAACTGCATGATTTGCAGACCTCAGTCATCATCTCTTTACACACCTCCCGCTCCCCATTTCTTAAACTCAGTGAGTAACTTACTAGTTTTCAAGAGTTTAATGCCCTGAGTTCGCTCGTCTTGTTCACCAACTCCATTCTCTTCCATAACATGATTCTGAATTTCCTCATCTGCTTCCATGAGGGGTTTAAGATTTTCAAGTATCCGGGTAGTAAATTCATGGACACGAGGAGATTTAGTTGAAACAGTGTTTGGCAAGGAAACATCTATCATGAATATGTAGGTCAAAACACTATAAAAGCAAACAAAGAAGACAAGAGCATACAATTAGCATGACTGGTATCTAGAGAACACAGCTAAAAGTCATCTGGGATCAATTTGTTGAATATTGAAGTTTAATACTTATAGAAAATTTCCTTTTCAAAGTTATTTCAAAACAACTATTTTTCAAACATCCTCTTTGTAGATATTTGAATCAAGACGGGTTAGACAATCACTAAGCTTATAACAACCCCCCCCTCCAAACAGATTTGCAACTAGTTTTTAAGTCACTAAAATGCTCTCTAAAGGATTCCCTGTATATTTCTTTATTAAGGCTTAGACACAGTAAATTTGGGCTGTGGTGTTGTGGTTTTGGTTTGTTGTTTTTTTGTTTGTTTGTTTGTTTGGGGGGGGGGAAGTTGGGAGTTTAAGAACTTTAGAGATATAATACATAAACATAACAGGCCATATACCATAAAAGACTAAAGTAGAGAAGTCAACTGAAATTTCTGAAGCACGTCTGTTAACAATGCTTTATCTAATTTCTATTACCGGTATTAACGCACAGAGATGAGTAGTCACCACTTCAGTGTAATCATGTAGATACTCAATTACCCGAATAAAACAAAGAAAAAAAACAACCCTAAAGAACTGCAGAAGAGACCACTGACCTTCCTATTCTCTCTCGTACGTTTTTGTAAACCTGTGTGAGTTTAGGTTCCAAGTACTTCAGCAGTCTGTGCAGCAGCTCTGGTACTCTCCACTCCTGCTGTGCAAGGCCACCTTGCAGCACATAAAGTCGGCTAGGAATGAGAACAGGTTATCTTTTTAGTCATAGTTCCTCCCTTCCCCAGTCCCCTCCAAACCTTGTTTTGGAATGTTTTGTGTGTGTCAATGCATAAAAGTGTCTTTTTGTGAATTGCGCACAAAGATGGGTAAAAATTACAGAATGAAATAACAATATATATTGTTGCTGTGCCAGCTCCAAACTTTCACAATCTGTTAACTAGATTTAGTTGCATTTAAAAAAATCACAACGAAGAAACTGCCATTGTGTGGGGAAAGCTAATGGAAAAGGAGTTGTTTTTGTTCCCTGCCAGCTGGCACAATATACTCTCAATACATTTTATCCACGCTTTATTTCCTTCTTTATTCAGTTACAACAAAACAGTGAAACTTAATTTTACCATGCATCTACAAAGGATCCTCCTTCACCACTCAATGGAGATTCCAACAGCAATTCAAATAACCAGTGCAGTTTCCTAGGATCTCTGCTCTCCTGAAAATAAACAGGTATTAGAGATAAGAAATTTGAGATTTATAATGTATAAACTAAGCAAGTTTTGACAGATTTTCTTTGCGAATTTTGGCATTATTCTGTTAAGCAATTGCAAATTTAAACATCTTTTCACCATGAACCTCAATAGGAGAAAAACCCAACGAAACTACATGTAATATTAGTTATTTGATAAATACAATGATCAGAATAGAAGGCATTTTTGCTTTGTTTTTGACAAATATGAATACTCACGTCTGAATTTTGCTAATTAATTGGCAGGGTTCTGGCTGACAAACCATGCTTAATTTTGTTGAGTGATTTCAAAGAATTACTTATCCAAGATATTTGTGGCCTATCATTTACCCTACTGCTCAGACACCACAACTCCCAGTCCAACATAGTATATAGAAATCTTACTGCATGTTAGAAGATAACTTGAGACTCAAGTTTTCACAGCATAATGCTAAGCTGCACACTTTTGAGGCAAGAATCAATCGTAATTTGAGTTTAAAAAATCCCACCAAAAATTGACCACATAGCAAGCATACACATCAACATCACCCACTAACCTTATACAGCTCTTCTAAGAGCTGAAAAGAAAACTAAGATTTTATTTCCTTTCTAAAACGTTCTATTTGTCTGCAAAGGGCAGAAGAGAGCAAAATTTCAAAAAAATATGATACTCTAAAATTATGTTATTTCTATACTGCATGTAAAGTTCTCAGTTTTAGCTGACAAAATATACCCAAATACCTCTGCTCATAAAGCTCTTATTTACCTATCATCTGTAAAACTTGGCCATCTGGATACAGCTTTACAAGACTAAAACTGGGGTACTTACGCAGGAGGTTGCTATGCATGTGCCCCAATCATTATACGTTTCCACTGTGATGTTGGACAAAGCTGTTCGGAGCAACGGACAGAGAAGCTTCCAAAGTTTTTCCACCTGCTCAGCAAAAAAGCAAATGACAAAATTTGTCTATTTAAGGACAAAATGGCCATCTAACCTCTGAACCCATATCCTCCCATCTTTTCAAATAATGGAAAAATAATACTGATTCTGGAAACAGCTATAATACGATATTTATAAATAAATACTATCAGAGGTAAGATTTCAGGAATAATTTTCTTTTTGTTTACAAGGTGTTTAGAAACATGGACTACGTATGCACCACTTTCAGGGCTGTTGAAGTAAAATTCTATCAGAGACTGCATGCACTTTGCTTTTGGTAGGATAGCAGTCTTGTACACCCCTTTCCCCCATTTTTAAAATGTCTTGTTTTTTATTAAGACATTGATTCTCCCTGAATTATTTTTTCAGCACAGAAATTAATTTAAAGATAATCTAAACAGCTAGGTCTAGACTAAATAAAGATGTCATAGTCCAAGGTGGACATAAGTACTTATTCCAATCAGAAATTACAAACCATGTCAGTTTTGTTATCTCCTTACTAGCAAACTGTTCTTAGTTTTACTCCCAAAGCATTTTACTAACACCTAGGATTACAGAGGCACCCAGCCAAGCTATGAATTGTGCTCAAAAGTTTGGCAATGAAGCACTGCGTCTTCCAAGATTTTCCAGTCCTAGTGACCCATTAAAAGCCCTCAACTTGCTTTATTTAATAATTCAAACTTATTCCTTAACTTCTATGAATCACTCAAAAAACACTACTTTAGCACCTTCTCAAACGTCCAGTGTTTAGAACCTCTTATTAAGCCTGCTATAATTTCAGCTACACATCTCTGGGTGCTTTCATGGGAGTCTGCCACAAGTCGTTCTAAATGGGGCTGAAGAACTGGCAAGAAGGCATCATCAAAGTTTCTGAAAAGGCCCTGTAAAATAAGATGTGAGAGTGTCTTCAGTAATTGTCTAAACCATTGTCTTTGTAAGAACATAAAATCATGAAGCCCTTGAGATTTGATTATGCAGAAAGTGAAATTACTTTGCTTTTGTAACAGAATTATATGCAAGTGTCCTACATGCTTTATATTACTCTAAGTATGTTTTCCTAAGCAGTTAATCAGAAGAGATGATGAACAGAATTAATCATAGCAGCATGCCTTTACAAATCAATATATTACAACAGTGGGGTATATGCCAAGTAGCATGTGGCTTTTACACACTCTGATACTTATCTACAAAATGGAAGCAACTTAGGTATTAAACTCCAGTTACCTTGAAGAGACAAAATCTACGAGGATTAAATTTGTCTTTTCCTTTTCTGTCTTCCAAAGACAAAAATTTAATTAACTGCTCAACAAACTTGGGATCAGAAAAGTGATCATATATAATTTGTTCTGCCTGTAACAAAAAAACAAAATTCAGTTTTGAGGTGCTTAATTTTCACAGTGATACCCCAATCTTTCCAGATCCCTTTTTTCATTTTAATTCTCTTTTTGGCAAAAATCATGCCTTGGTTATCCATTTCCTCCCTCATTTTATAGGAAATACTGGGTCATGTTTTGCAAGACTCCTGATTTTTATTTTCATTAATGACTTTGGATTGTCTTTCCTTTCACTAGCACAACCCTACAAAGTATTAATTCCCACTGTCATTAATTACCTTGTTCTAAACCCTGATAATGACTTGAAAGGGAACAAAAGTGCTCATTAATGCAATTATTCCATGATAACTGACAGAGAAGCTGGTTAAAAACATGATTACATCCACACAGCCATAAAACTGTGTAGCTGAGTTCAACCTTCATCTTGGTTTGCAATCAAGCAAAACCAACCTGTTTCCACACATTCTGTGGGACCACTCTCCAAATGACAAGCAGGTTAAGAGAGAAGGGGATTTGATCTCAACATTATCTCCACAGTAATCTGTGGACACTATTAAAAGAAATGAGAGTAGTATTTAAAAAAGCCCACAAAACTGAAACTCACTGAAACCCTTACCTCTGTCAGCTCGTCCCTCCTTCGCCCAAGCTTTGGTTGATGCTCAACTGGGGCATAAACTGTCATAGTTCTGTAGAATTAAAACATGCGAATATGGTAATGCTTCAAATTAAAAAAAAAGCTTATGATTTTCTGTATTCTCTATGTTAAACAGGATTTATCATGAACTCTAATTTTTTGCTCTCAACAAAAAATTTAAATCTATTATAAAGGTTTTGCTTCAGCAAGCAAGCCAGAATTATTAGTGATAGGATACTCTGAAAATTGTATAGTTTGGAAATATGCAAACATGCATACTTCATTTTTAAACCAGCAGTTAAATAGCCATATGAAGTATGTGCCCACAAAAGCCAAACATAAACAGCTACAAAATAAATTGTTAAAAAAACAACAAAAAGGCCCCCACAAAAAAAGCCCAGAAGTCATAAAACAAGCAAGAAGTACAAAGTTGAAATAAATTGTTCGTTTTGTTTCAATTAAAAAAACTAAATGAAAGATTATTCAGTTTCCCACAGGGTTTCTTCCACTGACTCTCACACTTCATGCTTAATGATACTCACTGAGGCCAGGTATAATATCCCCAGTGTGTTTTCTCCACAAAACAACAGGACTCCCAAGCTTCCTTAGTCTTTGGTAAACTCTGACTGTCATAGTGCAGCCACTGGTTATCCGGCCTGTCGCCAGCCTGAATGCTGGAAGGCTTCGGGTTTCCACCTGATTAAAGAGGAATTTATCAAATTTGTTCATTACCAGTCCCAGCAAATGTTATGACTTACTTTTCATAAAAGATTCTACAAAGCTGTTACATGTCTCTCAACCCTGATCAAATCTGTACAGAGGTTTGCCCTAGGTTAAAAGTCACACAAACAGTAATAGAAGAGATCCCTTGAATAATTTATATAATGTGCCATTTGAAATTATTTTTAAAAATAATAAAAAAGGAGATATAAAAATTATTCTCACAAGTCTAAGACTTTCTGAAAGGAGAATGACCACATCTGAGTTTTTATCTCAATTCAAATAAGTGACTAACTTAATATACACTTGCATGTGTAACACTGCTTTTAAAAAAAGAAAAAACTGAGAAATGACCGATTATATTACCTATTTTGTTTGCTTAGGACACTAGAAACCAGAGAGAAATGAAAAGCTTGTGATTCTATGTTTATTTGAACAAGGTGAACATGCTTTAAAGCTATTTCTTATATTAAATAAAACCTACTTATTTCATAAGGGCAGATGGGTACTTTCTTGTGTGTTCTCTTAAGCTGCTTAAGAATACCAGCCACAGCTGAGATGGCCACCTAAAGAAAGAAATGGGCATTAATGTATCCATTCCATACAGTTACCTCCAGAAGGACGTGCACAATCATCTCATTACAGACATATTTTAAGCCAGCTACTCAGCACCCTAAAAAGCCAGTGAGCATTACAAGTGAACTTTGTCACCCCAGTGGCTGATACTTCCCCTCACGAAGTAATCTCACTCATTTCAGGGGATACAGGACATGACTTAAATATGACTTTTATAGCTGAAAAAAACCTCCCCACTAAGCATTTTTAGGAAAAAAAAGAAAAGAGGTGGACATTAGTTTCAAATTTCACTGAGGAAAGAAGCAGAAAGAAAGGTACAAATATAGCACATAGTAATAAGCTGCAGATGGAAAAAAACAGACATCTGCAAAAGAAATTTTGCAAAACAATTCTTAAGTAAGCAAGAATGAATAGGTATGTTCCACATTTTCACACTTAACAGATTGTATACCATATGTCATAGCTACAGCACTACCTCAGTTTTTGTGCTTTATCACCGCAAAACACCACAAACATCTGATCTAAACCCCAATGAGCTGCAAAACAAAGAGAGATAATTATGGTGGTTTTACCTTACGAACTACAATTGCATCATGGTTGAGACACTCCACAAAAAATTTTATGGCACGGACAGGCAGTATCCTATCATCCCTCAGGAGCAGAGACAGAAAACCAATGCTGATGTGCTCAAACTTCCAGGGACTAAAATGAGATAAAAATATTCAAAACAGAGTTATGCATGGAAATTATTATACATATTACCATAACGTAAATATGCTTGGACTAACATAAGTAATGTTCTATGCCACTGCTATAGTAAACAAGCTTAACTGTCAATTAGGGAAAGTTCCAGTGCTCTGAGAACACAGAAGTGCAATCAACCATACTCAGTTAATTGTGCCTTTTTGATCTTGGCATTTCAAAGTAAAATACAGACCTGTAGGGATAGTATTTTTAAGTCTTTATACACAAATATTATGCTACCAATTAAAATCCATTTGGATGCCAGTATTATGCAGACAGAACCACACCTTTTTTTCCACAGAATAAAAATTGAATTTTTAAAAAAATAACAGGTCAAACTAATAATGATAAAGCTTAACTCCAAAATTTGATGATGTCTTGTATTAACTAATCAACCTCCCAATGAAAATGAATTCAAGAGTAATTCACTTCCTCACCTAGAAGACAGTAATGCAAGACTCCCCTATATTGCTCTTTATCTTCCTGTTTGGGCAAGAAGAATCCATATGCAAAGGCACGAGGACCTCCAGAAATTTAATTTCTGCTAATACTTTTGCAAAAAGCTCTCCAAGAAGCTAGCCACCATCCATTTTATGAAAGACTGCTACTGACATACTGCTTTGGGACATTTACCTCAAAGGTGAGACAATATTACTCAAGTCTGGTCATGCATTTCTTGATGCAATTAATATTTATTCATGTAGCCACCTCCAATCCAACCCCAAAGAAGCTGACATGCACAGAAGGGGACACTTACAGATTTCTTTGTTCCACGCAGTCCAGCAGCATGTTGACCAAATTTTCATAGTTTCTGAGGGAAAAAGGAATCATCAACCAGGCGATACCAAGAGAACCATTTAAAAACAGAATAAAAGTTCCTCAACAAAAGGTGGGTGATGGCAATGCAATAAACACAGCACCAACAGGTTAGTACAGGGAAGAGGAGGAAGAAGCTTAAGATTTAGTTTAGTAATTCTGGATTATATTTAATCTACAGTAAATATTAGGAAGTACAAGCTAATATTAAAGGAAGTTTAACTTACCGCAGAGCCTCGGCATTCTTTTCATTCTGTCTCTGAATTCCTAACTGAATTTCTTCTGAAGGGAGACCTGTGAAGTTTGAACTTGGGTGTTCTGATTTTTGTAGCATAACAGCTATCTCAATGCATTTCTCTGGAACCTATTGATAGAGAATGCAAAGATTTGTAATTGAGCAGCAAGTTACAAGTTTTTAATGTTTGTTTCTGTTTTGAAATAAGCAAAATGCAGAATTTCCTGTCCACATCAAACAAGTCCATGAAGAAGTAGGGAAGACAGCTTTTGTGCTCACACAGCAGAATTACTTCTCCAAGTACATGTTTTATTCTATTTTGAAATAAAGGTAAAGACAAATGTTAGTATTTCATTAAGCATAAAAATTGATAATAAAATATTTTTATTAATTGGCACCCATTCTTTAAAATAAGTACAATGCCATTCATCCCACTGATGAGGCAAGAGGCAGTTGTGTACTGAGTGCTGTGCATTGTCACAGCAAGACAATGCTACAAATACTGACAATGTAAATTTGATGACACTGTTGACTGACATATCTTCACACTTGATCAGCAAGACCCATACTAATTAACACTCAAAGGCAACTTAAACTTCCTTTCTGTAAAAGGCTTCCTTAGAGGTTAACAAAAAATTACACATTTCAATAGCATTAGAATCACTGAATTGTCAGCGTTGGAAAGGACCTCTAGAGATCATCTAGTCCAACTCTCCTGCTAAAGCAGGATTGCCTAGAGCACATCACACAGTACTGCATCACATCATTACATGAAGCTCTATTACTTCAGTCTCAAAAACACACATCTACATTCCTCTGTAGCAGAAACTGGAATGCAATCAACATCAGGACACTAATTCAAATAATATACGAGTCTCAGGAATTTATGTACTTGAAAGCTCCCAGAATCCAAGACATTAACACCAAGCAATCTGTCACTTACTGCAAAGTCCAATCCAATTGTTTCATATTGCCGATGGATTTTTTCTGCTAGGTCATCAAAAAGTCTAACTATGGATGGTTTTTCCAAGGACATAGCTTTGCTAAGCCCAGAAGAAACAATTGCTGGCCACGTCTGTGCAATACAATCCCAATCATGAAGATTGGCCAAACACACTCCACTGTGATTTCCAAGAAGACAATATAAGGCACCCTGTAAAAGGAAAGATGTAATTTTAGAAAGTTAAAGCATTGTAGATATGTAAGAGGTATCTATCTACGTAAGGATGCACCCACACAGAATAAAAATTAACTGGGAGTTATGTAAGAAAAGGCCAAATTTCACAGGCAATTGGAAAGAAGTCTTGGGGACCTTTTGGAGTGTGTATAGTCTTACAAGAACAACAATGCCTGGATAACTACACCAATAATACCATATAGGCTAAGACTGCCTGGTAGCAGTGTCAGAATTAACAAATTCAGGCATCATTTGGCAGCAAATGCTGTAAGTGTAGCAAAACTGGGACCAATCGGGAAAAAGTAACTAGGTGTGGGTTGCTTATCTGGGAGGAGACAGGGAGATGGCAGAAAGTAATAATGAAGAAACAAGAGATGACAAGACATGCAAAAGATGTAATCACATGCCATCTGATAGTACCTATCAGGCAGCTGGAGCACAATACTAAGCCACAGCTGCTGTTCTGACCACTGCTGTTCTGACCACATGATAGGAGTCCAACTTGCCCCTGTGGCCAGGGGGACTGAGCGGGGTGGGTGCAGGGAAAGGAGGGGCGCATGATGCTTTCAAACACCTGGACAGACTGCATCCTGGTGTAACTGTGCCACCACCATTTCCAGGCCTGACAGCATCAGCATTCACTCACCACTTTGCAACAAAACCCACCCAGAGCAGTGTAACTTTTTGGGGGATCAACTTTTTGTACCATTCACACTATTTCCTGATACTGCTACAGCTGACAGAACTGCTTAGTGAGTTTTACCACCTTGGAATACAGCTTCTCAATTTCCATTTCATCACTTAAAAACAGGTGTTAACATACATTTTTTTAATACCTGAACACACAATGAAACAAGGAACACATATAAACACATTTCTCTTGACAGGTGATCTAATCCAAGTAATTCCTTACACTAGATGTGCATAAGCTATATGCCATGAAAATATTGGTCACGCTGATAAACAAGCAAACCCCGCTTTTACCCTTAAAAATTCTCCTACAATAACACTTTCAATATACAGACACAAAACTACGTTAGTAAGACTGTACTTTAAATTGCTTTTGAGTGACATCTTGCCGGTCTGGATGCAAGAACTCCAAAACCAAGGGGATGATATCTCTGCAGCAAAAATTGTATGTTCCCAGAGCTGTGAAGAATGCTTGCTGAGCTTTACTTCTGACCTGTGGAAAAAGAGACACTTCTAGGAAGTTTTCTGAATCAAAAATATACCATACAAAAGTAACCTCCTTAGCCATTTCAGTTACTCATGCACAGAGTTTACATTATGTATTTGTGCACAAAGTTATTTGTAGTAGGTGGTAAATAAAGTGCTTGCCCTCCCCTTGCTCGCGGTTGTTTAGAAAAACTTAATTCTGGTATCTAGCATGTACCTGACAACAACCACAAAGTTAAAGAAAACTCTTTACGTTGCCAAAACAGTCAATGTGTTTTTACAATCATTTGAAAAGCAAACAGCTAAGGTAACAAATGCAGTTAGCTGAACTCTAAAGAGCCTGGAGACCTTGTGGATGGAGCTGAATCTATAGACACACACAGAGCTTCCACTGGACAAAAAGTTCAGGATCCAACTGTTGGCACACTTGTTTTGGGTATTTTTAAGAACTGGGATGCCATCATAGCTACTTCCTAAAAGCAGACTTAGCATTCCAAGTAGCGTCATGAATCATATAATATCTAAAAACGTCAACCTGGTATATTTTTATTTAATTCTTAAAAATGTAATTGTTTTTAGAAGCCTAGAGTTAAGTCCCTCAAAAAATTTAAAATTTGTAACCTAAGTTGGCAGCCTCCCCACCCAGTTATTTATTTTAAAAAGAAAGGGCTTAAAGCAAAAACAACGCCAAAATTGCCAGCTAATGCAAATAAGTAAATATTTCATGTTGCCACGGAAAAATGAAGATACTGAAAACACAAAGAGATCAACCAAAAACTCCATCTATTTCAGCTGAAAAGGGGTTGTTCCTTACCTGACCATATGAACTTGTTGACAAACACAAAAGATCTCTGATCATCTCCTGGTGGGAAGTTTTATATTCACAGCCTTCCATCGTTAGTGTTCTCAGCTAAATTGCATGAAAAATACAAATAAAGGGCAGATTGTTTTTACACTTCACACATGTAAGAGAATCACTAGTGCAGGATTATTGCACCTTTTGCTAAATGATAACAAATCAGCTTTTCAAGTGAAGCAGTTAGTGAAAGTCTAAGTGAAAGTATTACCTCATGCTGCAACATAACTCTGTCTATCAGCAAAGCTCTGATATGCTGTTTCTTTCCTTGAAGCTGTAAACAAATACATAATCGGGTTTAGATTCCAGTATTCATATTAACAATTTGTACTGACTGAATTCCCCGTGTACTCTTTTTTCTTCTGGAAACAGGCAAATTTCATGTAGAAATTCTTCCTGCCAGACAACCTTGATTTTTTTGTCCTGGTAAAGGTTTTTTTTATTTGCCTAGTATTCTGTAAGCAAAAGGAAGCTCTGATCACAGAAATTTCTCGATGAAAATGGACCAGAATGGAGCATCATGCCAAATCTCAGACTTTGGTCCAAGGATGTGTGCAAACTGAGGGTTCCTACAATTCAGAAATGCTAAGCTATTTACTTGTAAGATTTTCAAATAAAGGTACAAAAGAACTGCAAAACAGTATTTTCATAAAGGACTTAGATATCGAAATTACGGAAACTGATTAGAACAGTAATGAAAGCAAAAGAAAAGTCTTTCTGAACATTAGGAACTATTTCCAACACCACACCTAAGTTTTACAAAGAAAAATCACTGACCCTGTTCTCCATTGATTTTTTCACTAGATTAAAGCTTTTCCATCGTGAATCAAACTCATGCTTGTGAGACCCTTGGAACTGTAAAACATCACTGATAATCTGTAGAAAGAAAAAGATTACAAAGACTGATTATTTTGCAAAACAAGTAATCTTGTCTTTGGTATTACAAGTTAGAAGTATACCTTTATTATTAGAAATAAAGACTTGGTATCATCTTCTGAATTCTCAAGTATATAGCCTGCAATTGAAAGAAAAATAATTATCAAACAGGAGAAGATCTCTAAAACTAGAAAAAAACCTCATTTATACAAAGCTTAAATTTAAGAACTCTAAACAATGTAAATGAAAATTTTCTCATCTATAAAATTACACTTAATATCACAAGACAGTACTTTTTAGATAGAGGAGTGGTTAAACTTACGCAGCAATTTCCTCGTAACCCTTGCAATTGTTTCCCGATAATTCTCTCTTGACAGATCTACAAAAAAATTAAACATTTTCTCTTTATTATATAAGAGCACAAAAAGCAAATTTCTAGAAAAGTAAACTAGTGGAAAGCCAGAGCAGGCTATTTAGAAATGGCAGTATGAACTATGACAAAAATAACAATCTTGTTATATTTAAAGACACCACTCTCATTGGGCTTTCTTTTGTTTATTAAGTCAATAGAATAGTTTTTCTAGGCACATACTCTTCTTTATCTGCCTTGACAGTTGGCTTCATTTTTAAGCACAGATTGAGGCACATTATTTAGCCTATGAATACTAAACACAAAGCGGGGTAAAAAACAAAGCCAATAGAATACAGATTTTGCTTATCAGGTGATCAAGCCAGTAGAAGACTTCAACACATGGAGGGGAACAGATACTCCCAATTTAAACAACAAAAAGTACAGAAGGAAGGATCGATTATAAAAGCAGTCTCCATGGAAAGCTTTAAACCAGATTAATCTTCATTGCTTCAAAAGACATACATGTTATATACCTACAAACTCACACCTTGCCAACTAATGGACCAGATTTTAGCAGCAGTATTAATTCACCTCATCTAAAACCATTGAATAGTCCACTAACAGTTACTGTGTGCTTCAGCTCCACAGCCTTCACTTGGAAGATGGTGAATAATACACACAATAAAGCCTGAAAACCAGTTTTCTTCTAATGAAGCTGTCACAGGCTTCAGCAGCTTATGCCTTGATTCCCTCTGCCTCTCAAGTGCAGTCCTTGGGTGATGGTGTTGCTTCCTGCACCTTGGAAGCACAAGGGCCCAACCATTGGGAGGTGGCAGTTGGGCCTAAGCTCCATTGAATCTTGTGCACCATTGCTGAGAGTGAAACCTTGTGTACACAAACTTTTGTGTTGGGCAAAAAATCCCATTTAATATAAAGAGAAGAATCAAAATGGTGCTCTCTAAAATAACTCAGTTTTTACAGCACAAAAAAAAAATGAATGAAAACAACACAATCTGTCTGAACAGAATTAGGATTTACTTACCATATTCCACACCAGTGTACAGTTTTGTCTCTTCCAAAGACACCAGACTTGGGACCCTGCATGAAAACAAACCAAGTATTACTACACATTATGGAAATCCTTGACTGTCTGAGTTTCACTTACATTTAATTCATTTTAAGAAGTTAAACTTCATGCCAGTAGCACCAAGGACATTTAGATTTACTAACAGTAAAATCTAACATTTATAGACCAACCATATTTGTGGATCAGAGTGTTTTTGCCAGAGGCAAGTACACCCTGAACCCAGAAACTTGATTTCTCATTGAACATAGCCTCACTACTTCTGTTAAATAGCCAGAGATTTGGCCTCATTGTCAAACCTATGAAGACACTTATCAAAACAAGCGTGGCTCCTAGCCATCTTAGTCTAGAAAGGCCAGATGAATTACACCATTGAGGTAAAATCCTTTCCTGACAAGTTAAGCTGATGAAGCTTTTCTGACTTTGGTCCTTTCTTTATAAAGTAAAGAACTGTACCCATTATCTACAGAAGTCATACTTATTGCTATATGAAGTTCACCACTAATAATGATACAAAAAAATAAAGCCATGCTTTTTCCAGGATTTGAGCCAAACTTAAAAACAATACACTTTCAAATAATAAGTGAATTCTTAGTCTCTGTGGATTTGCTTTGTATGTAACCATGCAAAAAATACAGACTCAGATACCACACACTAATTAATTTAAGAGACATAAGAATATATTCTACATACACTTGGGCTTTTTGTGTGTGTGTTTTGGTTTGGTTGTGTTGGTTTTTTTTTAATCACAGTCTTGTCCCCTAAACATTAAGGTAGACAAACTCAAGCTTTCAAGGACAAAACACACTAGTGTATTATATTAAACAAATAGCATCATCAAGTATTCCCTATTAAAAAAACTTCACATAAAATTGCACTGATAGCTTTTTTTACTCCAATTACACTAAGTGAAGCAATGCAAGTCTACTCCTATTATAAATGCTAAATAACACATCAGGAAACACTAGAGTGTCTATATCTGAGCACGTGCTACCAGACAGTAAAATAAACTTTCAGATTTCAGGCAACAGGAAACTTCTATCTGTCAGCACTGGAAATAAGGGTAATTTTTCTCCAGTAGAAGTGAACATTAAAACATGAGTGCTTCAATTATTGTGCTGATCAGATGAAGGAACGTCAATCCCAAGAAAAAACTTGCAACCAAAAATCAAGTAAACAAACTGACTTAGCAGCCCTTGTAACAGTCACATCTGCACCTACAGACATCAAACTGAAGTGTCTTTCTTGATTTGGACATCAAGAAGTGGAATCTTCATTTAATTTTCCTTGTATTTCTGGTAGCTTTAAGTTATCCTGAAAACAAGCCATTCCAAAAGTTTTCCCCACTATTTTTTCCCCCAAAACTCAGCACTGGCAAAAGTGCTTAAGGTACAACTTGGTCACTAATACAATTTCCAAAATATCCAACATCAACCCAATACTTTGGTCCTGAATAATTAAATATATATCTAAAGCTTCTGTGCTCTCACACACTTGCTCTTTTGGAATCATCTACAGGATTAACTTTGAAAATGTTTGCTATGTATTTCTCCATGATCAGATCTGTTCAGTTGGGAAGACAGAGAGAAGGGATATTTCTGAAATCAACATCTCGTGATAAAGAAAAAAGTGAACCTTACCACCCCAAATACTATTACTTCTTACAAAAAGAAAGGTAACAGATAAATCCAACCATCCCAGACAGACATCAAGCAATTACTTTTTCTTGGCACAGTATGCTGGATATGTTGATAAGTCAATGAGCTCACAGCAGCAATTTTTTTCTACAGTATTTGATTATATTTTTACCCTTCAACAGTTTTTCCTGATACAGATACACAAATGAAGTTCACGTGAGGCTTTCCCATCTATGAGGCAAAGAAAACTGAAGTGCAATTTCCCACTTTTCCTTGGGTAGTCTGCAGAAAGATTTACAAATCTTCATTCTTCTTCCGCATTCCCAGCAAAACACATTCAACCATTTCTTTGCCAGCTAGCCAAGCCTCTAATATTTAACACAAGGGAAGAACAACACTCCAAGCTCTGTCTCCACTTCAGGTTCCTGAGCAAACCAGGAGTAACAACTCAAGACATAGCATCCAGTAATTAAGAACTAGCCTGGTACAGTCTCTTACACTCCCCATGACATTACTCCACAGACAGAAGCATTTATTTCAGCAAGGCTACCAATAGGATGAAAATATGTTCAAAGTGCAACAAAGTTTTCTAGCTGGCCCACAAGCTAAGATCCATGCTAATAATATTCAGCATTAGAAGTGTCAGTCACTGAGCCAGAGAAAACTGTTTTACTTTGGACACACAAAAAGGAGGAGGCACAAAAGGTTTTTCATAACTTCAGTCAATACTGATAGCAAGATTCTCACAACAATGCTTCATGTGGTGTGTAAACAACACTGTGCTTCATTCTGTATCAACAGTTTTCAACACAAATTACCAAGACAATCAAAAATTATAGCTTGGACAGAAATGCCAGTTAAACAGAACTTGGAAGAATTCATTCCCTTATTTGCCACACCACAAAACCAAAGTCTCTTTTTTTGAGAAAAACCCATGCACTACGTTTTTCAACTTCCCGACATTTTACAGAGCACTTTATTCAAGTCTCTGTGTAGATATTCCTCAGTATATAAACAGTGCAGCAGATAACCAGATACAGCTTTTCAGAAACAAGTAACCTTTAGCATCACTCCACTGAACCAATAGCAGAGGAGATTTTTCAAATTGCAAAAAAAACAACCCTGTGCCATGTTAAGGACTAGATCAAGGGCTGCATCAACTTATTTTGACATAAGAGATTCAAAGACAACAGTCGGAAGGTGAACAAGGAGAAAACAGGGTTACTCACCGTGGAGGAGTAACTGTTTCCTTTTCTGTGTGCAGCTCCCCCAGCAGAGCTGGGAAGTTTCCTGGAGATGCCAAGAGAGGTTAGCTAGCGCTGCCCCTCAGCACAGGTATCACATCCTTACACATTTCAAAGAAGTGGTCTTATCCTTGACCTGTAGTCTGAACACCTTCAGTGAAAGGACATTGAAGAATCTCCTACCAAGGCCTGTAGCAGGAGTAGAGCAATGCTGCTTCCTAACTAACCAAGCTGAATTTAAGAGGGAGATAAAAAAAAACCCCAGGTGTTCTCTGTGTAACCCTAGTTTTGTTTCCTCAATTCAGCAGCTCAGCGTTACCTCATTAATAAGAAGGCTGCAAGGAAAGGAAACAAAGTGCAAGGGAACTCAAATGAACATCAGTGAAAGACTTCTCAATCTTAGAGAACTTTATACTGTCTGCATCTGAAAAAACTTTATTTGCACACCATTAGATATATTAAAACAAGAGGACATTGGTATCACTTAGTGGCCCATTAAGAAAAAGGGTAGATTTGGTGCACAGAAGCATTATGTATCCCTGCACACATCTCTTGTGGCAGAGCAACCATTATGTTGTGCTTCTGCAGGTGCAGAAAAACCTCTGCATTTGTTTTTCCTCAACTATATCAGGGTAATTCACCACAGCTCTGACTCTTTGGCTTTGAACACCTTAATTCAGCCACAAAAAACCTACTGCTGTCACAAAGGATTGTTCCTGACAACCTCTGGCAGCCTCCACTCTTCTTTCCCTTCCCCTTGTAACTAAAAAAAGTCATTCACAGAACACACCTGAAATCAATGGCATCTCTACTAGAGATTAAGAACACTATGTGGAATAATGCTACAAATACATGCTACTAAGTCATTAAATAGTTTCCTATTAATTTGTTACGCATGGTACTTCAGAACAGAACTATTTATCCTCTTAAAAAATGAGGTTTAAATTCCTTGCTATTTAAAAAAAGTCAACACCAAGTGACATTTATTGAACTTCTATTTCCTACTGAAATTTAACTCTTCAATTCTGACAAGCTTCAGTTATGCAGTTTATTTGTGCATGGATTGTGCACTAATTTCTTTTCTACTGAACGGCCTGTCTCCTCCCTAGGCACCTGTAACATTCAAAATAGTATGAACTATGATGAGATTTGCAGAAGGACCCAAGTTTCATGTCTTTCATGTAAAACACACGAAGGAATTTTGCTCCCAAAATTGGGAAGAAAAAAAATTAAAATAATCACAAAATACACATAAGAACTGCTTGGTCTCTGAAAAAGTCAGAGCATTATGAAAATTAAACCACTCATACTCAAGTTTACTAAACAAGGAAATCACTTTTCAAGCACTTCACAGCAGCTAGGCTGCTGCGTGTACGAACTGTGTGTATGTGCACACACACACAATGAATGTTTTGGGGTATACTGAGCACACCCAAGTCAGATGTGGGTCAATTTAACAATGGGTTTTCTGTACTAAAATATGTCACTTCTAAGTTCAGAGACCACCAGTCATCAAAAGATAAAGTAAGGAATAAGAGAAACCAATGAATCAACACACAAACATTAACCTAGATTGACAGGAGACTCAGGAAGGCTGATGCCAATGTACGTACTTGTAGATTAACAGAAAAGTGTTTATTAAGCCATGAAAATAAGGGCATGATTTGATTCTAACAAGAAGATGGGTTTTCATAGTATAGGGCTTGATTATAGTTATGATAAAGTTGAGTGTTTATGGGTAAGGATGAAGAGGAAGGTGAATAAGGCAGATGTTGTGCTAGGAGTCTGTTACAGATCACCCAACCATGACAAGGAGGGAGATGAAGTATTCTACAAGTGGCTGGCTGAAGTCTCACAATTGCCAGCCCTTGTTCTGGTGGGGGACCTCAACCTACCGGACATCTGCTGGAAATATAACACACCAGAGAGCAGGCAGGCTTGGAGGTTCCTTGAATGCGTGGAAGACAACTTCCTGACACAACTGGTGAATAAGCCAACCAGAGCAGGTTCCTTGCTGGACCTCCTTTTCACAAACAGAGAAGGACTGGTGGGAGATGCGGTGGTCAGAGGCCATCTTGGGCTTAGCAATCACGAAATTGGGAAGTTTTCAATCTTAGTGATGTAAGGAGAGGGGTTAGGCAAAACCTCCACCATGGACTTCCAGAGGACGGACTTTGGCCTGTTCAGGACACTGGCTGAGAAAGTGCCTTGGGAGACAGCCCTGAAGGGCAAAGGGGTCCAGGAAGGCTGGACACTCTTCAAGGAGGAAATGTAAGGACCCAGGAGCAGGCTGTTCCCCTGTGTTGCAAGATCAAAGGGTGGGGAAGGCGGCTGGCCTGGTTGAACAGGCAGCTTTTGCTGGGATTTAGGAAAAAAGGTTTACCACCTGTGGAAGAAGGGACAGGCAACTCAAGAGGAGTACGGAGATCTCATTAGGTCATACAGAGGGAAAATTAAGAAGGCAAAAGCCCAGCTGGAGCTCAACTTGGCCACTGATATAAGGAACAACAAAAAAGCTTTTATAAATACATCAACAATAAATGAAGAGTGAGGGAGAATCTCCATCCTTTACTGGATGCTGGGGGGGGGGGGGGGGGACGGGACATTTCAACCAAGGATGAGGAAAAGGCTGAGATACTTAATGTCTTCTTCGCCTCCATCTTTAATAGTCAGACCAGCTTCCCTCAGGGTGTTCTGCCTCCTGAGTTGGAAGATAAGGATGGAGAGTAGAACAACCCCTCCATAATCCAGGAAGTAGTAGTAATGATCTGCTTCTGCACCTGGACATGCACAAGTTTATGGAGCCGGATGGGATCCACCATAGAGGGCTGAGGGAGCTGGTGGGGGAGCTCGCTAAGCCTCTCTCCATCATTTATCAACAGTCCTGGTCAACAGGGGAGGTCCCAGATGACTGGAGACTGGCTAATATGACGCCCATCTACAAGAAGGGCTGGAAGGAGGATCCAGGGAACTACAGGCCTGTCAGCCTGACCTCAGTACCAGGAAAGATCACAGAGAGGCTGATCTTGAGTGAGCTCTCATGGCAAGTGCAGGGCAGTCAGGAGATCTGGGCCAGCCAGCATGGGTTTATAAAAGGGACCAGCCTGATCTTGACCAACCTGATCTCTTTCTATGACCATGTGACCCACCTTTTGGATGAGGAGAAGGCTGTGGACATTGTCTACCTGGACTTTGGAAAGGCCTTTGACACCATCTCCCACAGCATTCTCCTGGAGAAGCTGGCAAATCAGGGCATAGACAAGTGTACTCTTCACTGGGAAAAAAACTGGCTGGATGGCCAGGCCCAGAGAGTTGTGGTAAACTGAGTCAAATCCAGTTGGTGGCCGGTCACCAGTGGTGTCCCCTCAGGGCTCAGTTTTGGGGCCAGTCTTGTTCAGTATCTTTATCAATGATCTGGAGGAGGGGATTGAGTGCACCCTCAGGAAGTTTGCAGACAACACTGAATTGGGTGGAAGTGTTGATCTGCTTGAGGGTAGGAAGGGTCTGCAGAGGGACCTGGACAGGCTGGATCAATGGGCCAAGGCCAATTTTATGAGGTTAAGTAAGGCCAAATACCGGATCCTGCATTTTGGTCACAGCAACCCCAGGCAATGCTACAGGCTTGGGGAACAGTGGCTGGAGAGCTGCCCAGCAGAAAAGGACCTGGGTGTGCTGGTGGACAGCCAGATGAACATTAGCCAGCCATGTGCCCAGGTGTCCAAGAAGGCCAATGGCATCGTGGCCAGGAGTAGGGAGGTGATCATGCCCCTATACTTGGCACTGGTGAGGCCACACCTCAAGCACTGTGTTCAGCTCTGGGCCCCTCACTACAGGAAGGACATTGAGGTGCTGGAGCACGTCCAGAGCAGAGCTACCAAGCTGGTGAAGGGTCTGGAGAACAAGTCATATGAGCAGCAGCTGAGGGAACTGGGGACATTTAAGTTGGAAAAGAGGAGGCTGAAGGGAGACCTCATCACCCTCTACACCCTCTACAACTACCTGAAAGGAGGTTGTAGGGAGGTGGGTGTTGGCCTCTTCTCCCAAGTAAATAACAGTAAGACCAGAGGAAACGGCCTGAAGTTGTGGCAGGGGAGGTTCAGGTTGGATATTAGGAAGAATTTCTATACTGAAAGAGTGATCAGGCACTGGAACTGCCTGCCCAGGGAGGTGGTTGAGTCACTATCCTTGGAGGTATTCATAGAATGGTTTGGGTTGGAAGGGACCTAGAAGATCACCTAGTTCCAACCCCCCCCACAAGGGCAGGGACACCTTCCACTAGACCAGGCTGCACAAAGCCCTGTCCAACCTGGCCTTGAACACCTCCAGGGAGGAGGCATCCACAACCTCCCTGGGCAACCTGTTCCAATGCCTCACCACCCTAACAGTAAATAATTTCTTCCTAACATCTAACCTAAATCTCCCCTCTTCCAGTTTAAAACCATTACCCCTTGTCCTATCACTACACACCCTGGTGAAAAGCCCCTCCCCAGCTTTCCTGTAGGCCCCCTTCAGATATTGGAAGGCTGCTATAAGGTCTTCCCAAAGCCTTCTCTTCTCCAGGCTGAACAGCCCCAACTCTCTCAGCCTGTCTTCATAGGAGAGGTGCTCCAGCCCTTAGATCATCTTTGTAGCCCTCCTCTGGACTTACTCCAAGAGCTCTACATCCTTCCTGTGTTGAAGGCTCCAGAATTGGACACAATACTCCAGGTGGGGTCTCAAGTGCAGAGTAGAGGGGCAGGATCACCTGTCTTGACCTGCTGGCCACACTTCTTTTGATGCAGCCCAGGATGCAGTTGGATTTCTGGGCTGTGAGTGCACATTGCTGAATCATGTTGAGCTTTTCATTGAGCAACACCCCCAAGTCCTTCCAACCCTCAAGGCTGTTCTCAATCCATTCTCCACCCAACCTGTATTTGTGCTTGGGGTTGCCCCAACCCAGGTTCAGGACCTTGCACTTGGCCTTGTTGAACTTCATGAGGTTGGCATAGGCCCACTTCTCCAGTCTGGCAAGGTCCCTCTGGATGGCATCCCTTCCTTCCAGCATGTCAACCACACCACACAGCTTGGTGTTGTCAGCAAACTTGCTGAGGGTGCACTCAGTCCCACTGTCCATGTCACTAACAAAGATGTTAAACAGCACCAGTCCCAGTACTGACCCATGAGGAATGCCACTCATTATTGGTGTCCATCTGGACATCAAGCCATTGATCACTGGTCTCTGAGTGTGACCATTCAGCCAATTCCTTATCCACTGAGTGGTTCATCCATCAAATCCATATCCTTCCAGTTTCGAGACCAGGATGTCCTGTGGGACAGTGTCAAACACTTTGCAGAAGTCCAGGTAGATGACATCAGTTGCTCTTCCCTTGTTCACTGATGCTGTGACCCCATTGTAAAAGGCAACCAAATTTGTCAGGTATGATTTACTCCTCGTGAAGCCATGTTGGTTGCCTTCACCTACATCCATGTTTTCCATGTGCCTTAGCAGAGCCTTCAGAAGGATCTGCTCCATGATCTTGTTGGGCACAGAGGTGAGACTGACTAGCCTGTAAGTTGCCTGGGTCTTCTTTTCTTCCCTTTTTGAAAATGGGGGTTGTTTCCCCTTTTCCAATCAGTGGGAACTTCAGACTGCCATGACTTTTTCAAATATGATGGAAAGTAGCATTGCAATTTCATCTGCCAGCTCCCTTAAAAGCCACCGATAGATCTTGTCAGGTCCCATGGACTTGTGCACTTTCAGGTTCTTTAGGTGGTCTCAAACCTGCTCTTCTCCTACAGTGGAGAATCTTCCTTTTCCCAGTCTTTGCCTCTGTCTTCTGTGACCTGGACGGTGTGGTCAGAGCCATTACTGGTGAAGACTGAGGCAAAAAAGTTGTTCTGTACCTCAGCCTTCTCCATATCCTGTGTAACAAGGTCTCCTGTTTCCTTCTGCAGAGGGCCCACTTTTTCCCTGTTCTGCCTCTTATCACTGATGTACCTGTAGAAGCACTTTTAATTACCCTTGATGTCCCTGGCCAGGTTTAACTCTATCTGGGCTTTAGTTTTCCTAACCTGATCCCTGGCTTCTTGGACAACTTCTTTGTACTTCTCCCAGGCTACCTGTTCCTACTTCCACCCTCTGAGGACATTTTTTTCATCAGAGAGTATCCAGGAGCTCTTTGTTCATCCATGCAGGTTTCCTGGCATTCTTGCCTGCCTTCCTCTTTCTTGGGATGCATTGCTCCTGGGCTTGGAGGAGGTAATCTTTAAATATTGACCAGCTTTCTTGGGCTCCTCTCCTGTCCAGGATTTTATGCCATGATATCCTACCAAGCAGATCCCTGAAGAGGTTGAAATCTGCTCTCCTGAAGTCCAGGGTAGCAAGCTTGCTGTGGACTCTCCTTGTTGACCTACGGTTCCTGAATTCCACCATTTCATGGTCACTGCAGCCAAGGCTGCCCTTAAGCTTCACGTTGCCATCCTTATTGGCAAGAATCCTTATTGGCAAGAATCAGGTCCAGCATAGCACGTTTTCTTGTTGGTTCCTCTACCATTTGGAGGAGGAAGATGTCATCAATGCATTCCAGGAACTTCCTGGATTGCTGGACCCTTGCTGTGTTGTTCCTCCAGCAGATGTCAGAGTGGTTGAAATCCCCCATGAGGATCATGGCCTGTGAACAGGAAGCTGCACCTATCAGCCTGTAGAGGGCCTCATCTGCTCGGTCATCCTGGTCAGGTGGCCTATAGCAGACTCCCACTGTAATATCACCAGCCCCTGTCTTTTCTTTAATCCTGACCCATATGCTCTCTGTCAGCTCCTCAACCATCCCTAGGTGGAGCCCCATGGACTCCAGCTGGTCTTTGATGTAGAGGGCAATGACCCCTCCTCTTCTCCCCTTCCTGTCCTTCCTAAAGGAGCTTATACCCATCCATTTTCACACTCCACTCATAGGAGCTGTCCCCCCATTCAAGAAACGTGTAGATGTGGTGCTTCAGGGCATGCTCTAGTGGCCGAGGTTGTGGTGATTTGTTTTTTGTTGGTGTTTTCTGGTGGAGTGTGTGTGGTTGTTTGTGTTTGATCGGGGTTTTTTTTGTTTTGATGGTTGGACTCTGATCTCTGAGGTCCTTTCCAACCATGACTATTCTGTGATTCTGTGAACATACTAGACCAATGCTGGGGAACTTTATTCAGTTTCATCTTAAACAATAAAGAAAAAAAATAAACCAATAGAAAAACATTGTGTATCAGCTAATCAAGAAGCACATCTATTTACAATAGCTAATACATAAACACAAACTGCTGAGATACCAACCAGACCGTTCTTAACTATGAGAAGACAATTTGAAATTTTTGGGTACTCTCGGGTGTTTGACACTGAGAAACAAAACGCCTGCAAGAGTCCATAGAAATGGACCAAGTGACTTCCACAAAACTTTGCAAAATGAAAAGTTTCTCTAAGTGAACAGCACAACAGACTTTGAAACATTATTTCTACAAAATGATGAATTTTAATACACCATCTATAGTCAAACAAAACAGAATCCTGTGTTAGAAGTACTGCAGTAAAATGTAGTAGTCTCCACACCACATTTGCAACAGCTCTCTTCCTACTGTAGAAAACTTAAGAATTACAGCAACAACAAAGCACCATGCAGCAAGTAACTACCATGTTAGCAGAAAGCAGTCTCATGTATTCAGCTCTGCAATTTTAAAGCAAAAAGGTTTAGAACTTGGATCCACACATTCACTCATTTTCTTCTCCCAAAACAGCATAACTTTTGTTACATTCTCATCCCTCTAGAAGACTATGATATTTATGTAATACTGTGATTGAAAATTCATCCATCCAAAAAACCCAAACCTCCCATCTAATGCATGGGACTTTTCCACAACAACACAGGTCATTTATGACAACCCATAGTGAAATAAGCATTTGACCAGCTTGTGACATCTGTGACAGTCAATGTCATTTTCATAATTAGTTTTCCCTGCTACTTAAAGCAACAAAACTTCCTCAGTCAAGTCATCGTGCTTCATACTAGTCACTGTCATGACTGAGTCACTCAAATTAGTGATCAAATCAGGCACAGTGGTCTCATGCTGTTAGGCTGCTTTCCTCATCAGGAGCAGCCTGTTCCTCCTTTTTTCCTGCCTCTGCCTTCCCCTGCCTGTCACCCAAACAAGACTGCAAACCAACCCCAAATACAACGTCTGCAAGTATTTGAGTAGCTTTCAGGTGTCACACAGAAAAATAAACCCCAAACATTCCGGGAGAAAAAAGCATCCCATTGGACTCCAGAAGAAAATTTTTCACCATGAGAACAGTTAGACACTGGAATAATCTCCCAAGGGAAGTGGTGAACTCCCCTACATTGGACAGTTTTAAGACTCAGCTTGACAGAGTGCTGGGCCATCTCATTTAAACTATATTATTACCTAGAAAGGTTGGACCAGATGATCCTTGAGGTCCCTTCCAACCTGGCATTCTATGATTCTATGATCTTGGTGGCAGGAGCAGCCTATGGCAGAGTTCACACCACCTGAATCATCATATCTAGTTCATCATCCCACTACATACTAAGTTTTAAAGTTCATCCCACCCACGTATTACTTTTGCCAAGGTTCAAAGGACATAGGTCCAAGCTCTTCCCATCTATGTGACTTTGCTTCATTCAGTCAGGAGGCTAAAGTATTATAAAGGAACAAATATTCATCATTTGTCTTTCTTGGCAAGATACTTTATGTATCCTTAATCATCAAGATGAAGGAAAATCTAGTAGTTAGACCTACTCAGCTCTGCTTTACAGCCAGCACAAACAACAATACTGTACTACCTGGTGTGAGACCAGCAATGGTTCTTTACCAAATTTACCAATACCTGCATTCAAAACCACTGCCACTTTAGGACTGTGAATATCATCACCACTAGTGGTAAATACTAACTGTGAATACACAGTACTTAAAAAGAAGAGTGTTCTGGATAACTCACTTAGTGAAAAGCCTTTCATTCGCACTATATATAATGGGAACAGGCTTGGAAATGTAAACTGCTATCTTACAAAAACAGAAGAACAACAAAAAACAAACTCATAATACAGTAACAAGTAAAAATTTTTTTCCAGCTTTAATAGCAAGTTCATCAAAAGACACCTCCTACATTCTAACTGGCTATAATTTTATGGGCATATGGGATAGAAAACAGTGTTCACAGGAAGCTGTTTCACACTGCTTTTTAAATCAAAAGATCTCTCCCTCATTAAAAATATTCTAGTTATTTCTTGGGGAGGAAAGAAGAGGGACTAAGGCAGTGGAAAGGACATCTTCCTTCTTGGTACAATTCCCTTCTGTAACCCTTGCTTACATACAGTAACTTGTTAGAATACCTAATTCATAAGAAGCATCATTAGAATGAACACCATCTGGCCTGGATGGATGAACTCAGCCTCATCTCCCAAGAGGCTTAAATGATACTGACCTTTATAACTGTTCTTGCTAAGTAAGTTGAATAAATTTACAGGGATCTAACATTTATTTGATATGAAATGCAACAGGATCTCCATATTTATTTAGTTCATCTTACTAGGCCAAAGTACAATCCACTGTGCACAGACACACTCTACTTCTGTCACATTGTCTCATGCATCAAAAATCCACATTTTGTTTGTGGTAATTCAGATCATAGAAAGAACAAGAACTGAAGCTTACTAAAAAAAATTCATTCAGCTTCAGTAGGCAAATTCCAGAGCTCTGTGTAAAGTCACTGAAAAGATAAATTGCCTTACCTATGTTTTTTAAAAAGCCTTACTGTAAACAAAGTTTGGATGCAAAATCTGCTCACAGTGGACAGATGTTTCATCAATATGCATAAAGTCTGTCCAAAATCAGACAATGGTGGATTCTGATGCTCTGCAGACATTTAGTGGAATGAACTATTGAGTTTCAAAATTCAGATTATGTGAGAAAAGTATCATTTCCTTAGTAACAAATTTATTTCAGCATGTTCTCATGCAAGCTGTCTACATTCAATAAGGCAGCACAGATAAATAACAAAATAAAGAAAATCTTCCATAAAGTAAGTTATTTAGAAGTTGATTAAAGGCTAACATCCTAATTTATGTATTAAGAATTTACAGACCTTGCCCAACAATTTAAGATTATTCTAAACACCCCACACCACAACAAAACCAGAGGCAGTCTACACAAACATTCCCTGACAGTTGCAATTCACTCTTCTCACAGGTGAGGCTCTTCCTTCTACCAAATGAGGCTTCAGTCATCAACAATCAGATAAACTAGATGAGGGTGCAAACCCAAACCTGCTTACTCTTACACAGGCAATTCCTCCTTGATTAATAAATTCTAGGTACAGACTTTTTTGACAACAGACTTTGTGGAGTTAAAGACCTCTTGGGCCAAGATAGCCTTATATTT